>CM056586.1:11320156-12570156 GCA_029721435.1 Gymnothorax reevesii | reverse complement strand
GGATGCAGCAGGTAGAATGGAGCTGTAATAGGTGGTCAGCACAAGTGAAGCTGGAATGTGGTGTGAAGAGAGATTTTGTCATTACTGTCAGACAAGAAATGTGCTTCTTCCAGCAGAGCTGCAAATGTACACAAGTTCTGCCAACTTTCTGTAAAAAGAAGTATCATGGCCAAACACTGTGACATTCACAGAGAGGGCAAAATAACAGATTATGTTCCAACAGGGACATTTGGTGCTGCTGGCAGCAATATAACTGGGCTTATGCTGCCTAAGAGATCACTAAGACAATGTGCAATGGCGTGCGTTGGGGGAGGCTGGCAAGACGAGGCACTTCAAATGATTAGAAGCCATTAATGGCACCTGAGGTTGTATAATGAAACCCAGGGAAATACTTGGTTGGACGCGCTGGACAAATTGTTCATCAGCCTACCTTGTGAATCCAACTGATCCAAAGTGTGTATGGCACAATATGCAAATTAAAAACGACCCACACTATTTCAAGCGCAATAAACCTTGTATGAGAACTGCACATTATAGTTGAACTGAGATTGGTCATTTTCAGAGAAAAGCTTCCGGCTTGGTGCCCTTAAAGTGAAGTGTAAAATCTACAGCATTAATGCGTTCTGTAGTAATTATTAGCTTTAATGCAACATGCAATTTGGGCTGCTTGCGTAATTATCAGTTTTACACCAGTAACCGCTCCATGAAGTCTAAACGAACAATAATTAGTCTTTATATGAATCAAACTTGTGAGCGAGTTAAGACAGCCAACTTGCACTGCCATTATATGACCAACATTGCTCAAATCAGTCACAACTATGCGTCATTCCAATATGGCGATCAATTTGAATGCACAAAGCAAGCTTATTCACCCTTAGATCCTCCATAGCAGCTGTTACATGCTGGTAGCTACACTGCCGCTACTAATAACATCCCACGTCCTTCCCAGCATTCACCTGTAGGCTCCGATTACAGCAGAGAAACTACGCCGATGATTCAGTGAACGCATTTCTTCGTAGCATGAAATATGTTTACGCGAGTTGATTGACTGAACTAATGTGAACTATGCCAACTGTGCAGTAAAACTGTTCAATAAAGGGCTTTGAAATAAAATTTGAGGGAGAGGGATTCTAGAGAGGGTGTCGCGGAGATAGCGAGAGATGGGATGGGTGGACATTTAAGTCACCTGACGCCATGAGGGGGTGGGGGGAGGGGGAGCAGAGTCACTGAGTCGACAGGAGCACTAGTTCCCACAGCCTAAATTATATTCACGGCAGCAACACAGTTATTAATTTATGGAGCTATGCTCGCGTCGTTGGGGGAAGCAGTGCCGTGATTATTAATGCAGCAATGCAGACATGTCCACCCTCCGCGGTCACAATTTCTCATGACGGGCCACTTGGATGGACTGTGGTCATAAACCTGGGAAATACAGTGGTTGGCATGACCTTGGTTTAATTGGGACCGTAAATCAGCGGGTGCCAATTATGGTGTGAGCGTTTGGAGCCGGCTCCACAGCTGCTGCAGGAGCCCTTCGTTAATGACTGTGAGGGCCACGGCGGAGATTGATGAGGTGATAGGAGGACAGAATGAAGGAGATGGCCAGAGGTGCTGTTGGAGATAGGAGGAAATGATGGAGCGTTTAGGGGGCGCAGGGGGTGGAGGGGATGGGAGGGGGCTGGAGATAAACCTCCAGCGTATAGGAGTGAGGTCGACTCAAATGGCAGTCAACATGGTGTCTAAGGGTAAAGCCAGGGAAAAGTTTTCAGTCAGGCGCACAAATAATTGAATCAAATTTTTTAAATATTTTTCTGCTTAGTAAATGTAACTACTGCCATGGAGCAAACAGTCAAGCTGGCTGCCGCCTTTTTCTTTTTCATGAGTCATACCTGCAGACTTCAACAAGCAGCAACCAAATGTCAGAGGCAATTGGAAATGCTTAAAGAAAAAAAAAAGGGTTGAGAGGTGAGCTAATTACCAGCAAAGTTAGACTGCTTCCATCACTTTTTTTAGGCATAATTAGCCCACCCTCAAGCTCTTCCTGCGTACTTTCCCTGAATAACAATCAATTTATTTATCGACCAATCAAAATATGTAGCCTATAATGATTAAGAAATTATTTTGAGCAACAGATAGACCTAGACCTAACTACGTTACAATGCTTCATTAAAAGAATGCAAATAATCTGACTAATTTGATAAAATCTTCCACTGAATTCCACCTCCTATTGTAGCACCTTTAAAAGATGAATGCAAAATAAAGTGACACGGAGCCCTTATGCATAATCTATAAATTATTTAAACATTTCCAAAAAATGGCCAAATGTACAAAAAGCCAAGCAAACACGTCTATGTAAATCAATGATATTTTATAGCCATTTAAATTTCAAAATGCTATGACCAAAAATGTTACCTAAAAATATTGGCTGGTCTATAAATTCAATTTAGCAATTGAGCAAATGAACTTTTGATTGTTAATCGAGAAAAGTAAATGGTAACAGGGTGTGAGTAATTGTTGGTTAAAAGGTGAGGATTCTGCAGGCATAAATGTAGCTCTGTTGAGCGTCACTGGTAAATACTGATATCAGTTAAGTTTTTTTCCAGAAGTATTTCTCATGGCCTCTTACACTTGGAGGCTGCTTAATCCATCGTGATTAAATGAGTCCAAGTTTCCAGAAAAGAAGTTTCCAGAGTTTTTCAGAGAGTGAGCAAGAGAAAAGGGAGAGATATTGACTGACTGATGTCCATTTATTCATTCAAACGGCACTGTCAAGTCATCACACTACACTGCGTACCAACTACTCCAATCTACTTAACCCTGCATCCCGTAGCAATTTGATCTCACAGTCACAGCCCTCCTCATTATCCTCACTCAACATAGAACATTCTGGAAAGCATGTCAGCTCTGTGGTTTGGTATGCAGCATGTATTACTATGTCCTGAAGACAGTAAGACAGAAAATCATTCTTCAGCTTTCAAATAGGAAAGTTCACTGGGTCGAGAAGGAAGACAAGCCCACATCTTCATGAGAAAAGGCGCAGACGCTCTTTGCGTACTCTCATGAATAATTTTTTTTCAATCTATTGAAATATTTCAAGTACCTCCTGAAAAGGGTGATTCTCATCTCGCCACCATTGCGATTTATACAAAACCCACAACCAGTGAAGTTGGCACGTTATGTAAATCGTAGATAAAAACAGAATACAATGATTTGCAAATCCTTTTCAACTTATATTCAATTGAATACACTGCAAAGACAAGATGTTTAATGTTCAAACTGAGAAGCTTCTTCTTTTTTTTTTGCAAATAATCATTAACTTAGAATTTAAAGGCAGCAACACATTGCAAAAAAGTTGGCACAGGGGCCTTTTTACCACTGTGTTACATCGCCTTTCCTTTTAACGACACTCAGTAAACGTTTGTGAACTGAGGAGACCAATTTTTGAAGCTTTTCAGGTGGAACTCTTTCCCATTCTTGCTTGATGTACAGCTTAAGTTGTTCAATAGTCCGGGGTCTCCGTTGTCGTATTTTACGCTTCATAATGTGCCACACATTATCAATGGGAGACTGGTCTGGACTACAGGCAGGCCAGTCTAGTACCCGCACTCTTTTACTACGGAGCCATGCTGTTGTAACACGTGCAGAATGTGGCTTGGCATTGTCTTGCTGAAATAAGCAGGGGCGTCCATGAAAAAGACATTGCTTGGATGGCAACATATGTTGCTCCAAAACCTGTATGTACCTTTCAGCATTAATGATGCCTTCACATACGTGTAAGTTGCCCATGCCTTGGGCACCAATACACCCCCATACCATCACAGATGCTGGCTTTTGAACTTTGCGGCTATAACAGTCCGGATGGTTCTTTTCCTCTTTGGTTCGGAGGACACGACGTCCACAGTTTCCAAAAACAATTTGAAATGTGGACTCGTCAGACCACAGAACACTTTTCCACTTTGCATCAGTCCATCTTAGATGAACTTGGGCCCAGCGAAGCCGGCGGCGTTTGTGGGTGCTGTTGATAAATGGCTTTCGCTTTGCGTTGTAGAGTTTTAACTTGCACTTGCAGATGTAGCAACGAACTGTAGTTACTGACAGTGGTTTTCTGAAGTGTTCCTGAGCCCATGTGGTGATGTCCTTTACACACTGATGTCGGTTTTTGATGCAGTACCGCCTGAGGGATCGAAAGTCACGGGCATTCAATGTTATGTTTTCGGCCTTGTCGCTTACGTGCAGTGATTTCTCCAGATTCTCTGAACCTTTTAATGATATTACGGATCGTAGATGATGAAATCCATAAATTTCTTGAAATAGCTCGTTGAGGAATGTTGTTTTTAAACTGTTCGACAATCAGCTCACGCATTTGTTCACTAAGTGGTGACCCTCGCCCCATCCTTGTTTGTGAATGACTGAGCATTTCAGGGAAGCTGCTTTTATACCCAATCATGGCACCCACCTGTTCCCAATTAGCCCATTCACCAGTGGGATGTTCCAAATAAGTGTTTGATGAGCATTCCTCAACTCTCTCAGTCTTTTAGCCACTTGTGCCAGCTTTTTTGAAACATGTTGCAGACATCAACTTCCAAATGAGCTAATATTTGCAAAAAATTACAAAGTTTACCTGTTCGAACATTAAGTAACTTGTCTTTGCAGTGTATTCAATTGAATATAGGTTGAAAAGAATTTGCAAATCATTGTATTCTGTTTTTATTTACAATATACACAATGTGCCAACTTCACTGGTTTTGGGTTTTGTATTTACAATAACCTGGTGACTGTTTTTCGTCCCAGATCTATAAATAAAAGAAGCCAAAAACGTGGCTAAACTACTGTTCAAAGCAGTCAGTTGACTTTGCACAACCTGTACCCATGGTCCCCGCAATATGGACAAGGATTCAGGGAGGGAATAAATGGAAGAAGCTTAGCAAAGATTCAGGTATGCAATGAAACATAAAGCATAGCTTTATTTATCATTCAACAGAAAAGGGTTCAGCACAAATTATGACAGACCACACATACAGTTCATTTGCCTTGTCTATCACAATATTAATATGGTTACTCTGTGTCAAGACTGAGCTGGAAAATGCAGTGTCATCACAGACATCAGCCAGCAGGGAGAATAAAAGATGGAGGACCAGACACAGAACATGGCAGAGCAGGGCAATGGCAGGGGGGCTTGACTGGGACTTACACTCAGTATCTGGTCGCCTTTGCGCAGCTCGCCGCTCAGGTCAGCGGGACCCCCCGCCAGGATGAAGGAGATGAAGATGCCCTCGCCATCCTCACCCCCAACAATGTTGAAGCCCAGCCCCGTGGAGCCTCTGTGAATGAGAACTCTCCTGGGCTCCCTGCAAGAGAGGGGGCATATACATAATCATTATATCTTTTTTTATTCGTTATACATTGAGTTAAATGTTCGTGCGTATATATTAGTCAATTAGCATGTTATTGTGAGTTTTGCTTCTCATTTATGTTTACCAATGCTTTTGCAACACAAGTTTACTTGTCATGCAAATAAAGCTCATTTGAATTTGAATTTGAATTTAGAGAGATTATTATTATTTGTATCATTTTATGTATATCATCATTTTCTGTTTTGTTATCTGTCTGTCCAAAAATGCTTTGGCAATATTGTATAGAATACAGTCATGCCAATAAAGCTTATTGAATTGAATTTAATTGAATTGAGGGAGCAGAGAGAGGGGACAGAGAGAGGGGCCAGAGAGAGGGAGCAGAGAGAGGGGGCAGAGAGAGGGAGCAGAGAGAGGGAGCAGAGAGAGGGGACAGAGAGAGGGGGCAGAGGGAGGGGGCAGAGAGAGGGGACAGAGAGAGGGGGCAGAGGGAGGGGGCAGAGAGAGGGGACAGAGGGAGGGGCCAGAGAGAGGGAGCAGAGAGAGGGGGCAGAGAGAGGGGGCAGAGGGAGGGGGCAGAGAGAGGGGACAGAGAGAGGGGACAGAGAGAGGGGACAGAGAGAGGGGACAGAGAGAGGAGGCAGAGAGAGGGAGCAGAGAGAGGGGACAGAGGGAGGGGACAGAGAGAGGAGGCAGAGAGAGGGAGCAGAGAGAGGGGACAGAGGGAGGGGACAGAGGGAGGGGCCAGAGAGAGGGAGCAGAGAGAGGGGGCAGAGAGAGGGGACAGAGAGAGGGGACAGAGAGAGGAGGCAGAGAGAGGGAGCAGAGAGAGGGGACAGAGGGAGGGGACAGAGAGAGGAGGCAGAGAGAGGGGACAGAGGGAGGGGACAGAGGGAGGGGCCAGAGAGAGGGAGCAGAGAGAGGGGGCAGAGAGAGGGGACAGAGAGAGGGGACAGAGAGAGGAGGCAGAGAGAGGGAGCAGAGAGAGGGGACAGAGAGAGGAGGCAGAGAGAGGGAGCAGAGAGAGGGGACAGAGGGAGGGGACAGAGGGAGGGGCCAGAGAGAGGGAGCAGAGAGAGGGGGCAGAGAGAGGGGACAGAGGGAGGGAGCAGAGAGAGGGAGCAGAGAGAGGGGGCAGAGAGAGGGGACAGAGGGAGGGGGCAGAGAGAGGGGACAGAGGGAGGGGACAGAGAGAGGAGGCAGAGAGAGGGAGCAGAGAGAGGGGACAGAGGGAGGGGGCAGAGAGAGGGGGCAGAGAGAGGGGACAGAGAGAGGGAGCAGAGAGAGGGGGCAGAGGGAGGGGGCAGAGAGAGGGGACAGAGGGAGGGGCCAGAGAGAGGGAGCAGAGAGAGGGGGCAGAGAGAGGGGGCAGAGGGAGGGGGCAGAGAGAGGGGACAGAGAGAGGGGACAGAGAGAGGGGACAGAGAGAGGGGACAGAGAGAGGAGGCAGAGAGAGGGAGCAGAGAGAGGGAGCAGAGAGAGGGGGCAGAGAGAGGGGGCAGAGGGAGGGGGCAGAGAGAGGGGACAGAGAGAGGGGGCAGAGGGAGGGGGCAGAGAGAGGGGACAGAGGGAGGGGCCAGAGAGAGGGAGCAGAGAGAGGGGGCAGAGAGAGGGGGCAGAGGGAGGGGGCAGAGAGAGGGGACAGAGAGAGGGGACAGAGAGAGGGGACAGAGAGAGGGGACAGAGAGAGGAGGCAGAGAGAGGGAGCAGAGAGAGGGGACAGAGGGAGGGGACAGAGAGAGGAGGCAGAGAGAGGGAGCAGAGAGAGGGGACAGAGGGAGGGGACAGAGGGAGGGGCCAGAGAGAGGGAGCAGAGAGAGGGGGCAGAGAGAGGGGACAGAGAGAGGGGACAGAGAGAGGAGGCAGAGAGAGGGAGCAGAGAGAGGGGACAGAGGGAGGGGACAGAGAGAGGAGGCAGAGAGAGGGAGCAGAGAGAGGGGACAGAGGGAGGGGACAGAGGGAGGGGCCAGAGAGAGGGAGCAGAGAGAGGGGGCAGAGAGAGGGGACAGAGGGAGGGAGCAGAGAGAGGGAGCAGAGAGAGGGGGCAGAGAGAGGGGACAGAGGGAGGGGGCAGAGAGAGGGGACAGAGGGAGGGGACAGAGAGAGGAGGCAGAGAGAGGGAGCAGAGAGAGGGGACAGAGGGAGGGGGCAGAGAGAGGGGGCAGAGAGAGGGAGCAGAGAGAGGGGGCAGAGGGAGGGGGCAGAGGGAGGGGACAGAGAGAGGGGGCAGAGGGAGGGGGCAGAGAGAGGGGACAGAGAGAGGGGACAGAGAGAGGGGACAGAGAGAGGGAGCAGAGAGAGGGGACAGAGGGAGGGGACAGAGAGAGGGGACAGAGGGAGGGGACAGAGAGAGGAGGCAGAGAGAGGGAGCAGAGAGAGGGGACAGAGAGAGGGAGCAGAGAGAGGGGGCAGAGGGAGGGGGCAGAGGGAGGGGACAGAGAGAGGGGGCAGAGGGAGGGGGCAGAGAGAGGGAGCAGAGAGAGGGGACAGAGAGAGGGGACAGAGAGAGGAGGCAGAGAGAGGGAGCAGAGAGAGGGGACAGAGGGAGGGGACAGAGAGAGGAGGCAGAGAGAGGGAGCAGAGAGAGGGGACAGAGGGAGGGGACAGAGGGAGGGGCCAGAGAGAGGGAGCAGAGAGAGGGGGCAGAGAGAGGGGACAGAGAGAGGGGACAGAGAGAGGAGGCAGAGAGAGGGAGCAGAGAGAGGGGACAGAGGGAGGGGACAGAGAGAGGAGGCAGAGAGAGGGAGCAGAGAGAGGGGACAGAGGGAGGGGACAGAGGGAGGGGCCAGAGAGAGGGAGCAGAGAGAGGGGGCAGAGAGAGGGGACAGAGGGAGGGAGCAGAGAGAGGGAGCAGAGAGAGGGGGCAGAGAGAGGGGGCAGAGAGAGGGAGCAGAGAGATGGGACAGAGAGAGGGGACAGAGAGAGGTGGCAGAGAGAGGGGACAGAGAGAGGGGACAGAGGGAGGGAGCAGAGGGAGGGGACAGAGGGAGGGGACAGAGAGAGGAGGCAGAGAGAGGGAGCAGAGAGAGGGGACAGAGAGAGGGGGCAGAGGGAGGGGGCAGAGAGAGGGGACAGAGAGAGGGAGCAGAGAGAGGGGGCAGAGAGAGGGAGCAGAGAGAGGGGGCAGAGGGAGGGGGCAGAGAGAGGGGAAAGAGAGAGGGGGCAGAGGGAGGGGGCAGAGAGAGGGGACAGAGAGAGGGGGCAGAGGGAGGGGGCAGAGAGAGGGGGCAGAGGGAGGGGGCAGAGAGAGGGAGCAGAGAGAGGGGGCAGAGAGAGGGGGCAGAGGGAGGGGGCAGAGAGAGGGGGCAGAGAGAGGGGACAGAGGGAGGGGACAGAGAGAGGAGGCAGAGAGAGGGAGCAGAGAGAGGGGACAGAGGGAGGGGACATGGGGAGGGGCCAGAGAGAGGGAGCAGAGAGAGGGGGCAGAGAGAGGGGACAGAGGGAGGGAGCAGAGAGAGGGGACAGAGGGAGGGGACAGAGAGAGGAGGCAGAGAGAGGGAGCAGAGAGAGGGGACAGAGAGAGGGGGCAGAGGGAGGGGGCAGAGAGAGGGGACAGAGAGAGGGAGCAGAGAGAGGGGGCAGAGAGAGGGAGCAGAGAGAGGGAGCAGAGAGAGGGGGCAGAGAGAGGGGACAGAGGGAGGGGGCAGAGAGAGGGGACAGAGGGAGGGGACAGAGGGAGGGGCCAGAGAGAGGGAGCAGAGAGAGGGGGCAGAGAGAGGGAGCAGAGAGAGGGGGCAGAGGGAGGGGGCAGAGAGAGGGGACAGAGAGAGGGGGCAGAGAGAGGGGACAGAGGGAGGGGGCAGAGAGAGGGGACAGAGGGAGGGGACAGAGAGAGGAGGCAGAGAGAGGGAGCAGAGAGAGGGGACAGAGAGAGGGGGCAGAGGGAGGGAGCAGAGAGAGGGGACAGAGAGAGGGGACAGAGAGAGGGAGCAGAGAGAGGGGACAGAGAGAGGGAGCAGAGAGAGGGGACAGAGAGAGGGGGCAGAGAGAGGGGACAGAGAGAGGGGGCAGAGGGAGGGAGCAGAGAGAGGGGACAGAGAGAGGGGACAGAGAGAGGGAGCAGAGAGAGGGGACAGAGAGAGGGAGCAGAGAGAGGGGACAGAGAGAGGGGGCAGAGGGAGGGAGCAGAGAGAGGGGACAGAGAGAGGGGACAGAGAGAGGGAGCAGAGAGAGGGGACAGAGAGAGGGAGCAGAGAGAGGGGACAGAGAGAGGGAGCAGAGAGAGGGGGCAGAGGGAGGGAGCAGAGAGAGGGGACAGAGAGAGGGAGCAGAGAGAGGGGGCAGAGGGAGGGAGCAGAGAGAGGGGACAGAGAGAGGGGACAGAGGGAGGGGACAGAGGGAGGGGACAGAGAGAAGGGGCAGAGGGAGGGAGCAGAGAGAGGGGACAGAGGGAGGGGACAGAGGGAGGGGACAGAGAGAAGGGGCAGAGGGAGGGAGCAGAGAGAGGGGACAGAGGGAGGGGACAGAGAGAGGGGACAGAGGGAGGGAGCAGAGAGAGGGGACAGAGGGAGGGAGCAGAGAGAGGGGACAGAGAGAGGGGACAGAGGGAGGGGACAGAGGGAGGGGACAGAGAGAAGGGGCAGAGGGAGAGAGCAGAGAGAGGGGACAGAGGGAGGGGACAGAGAGAGGGGACAGAGGGAGGGAGCAGAGAGAGGGGACAGAGAGAGGGGACAGAGGGAGGGGACAGAGGGAGGGGACAGAGAGAAGGGGCAGAGGGAGGGAGCAGAGAGAGGGGACAGAGGGAGGGGACAGAGGGAGGGGACAGAGAGAAGGGGCAGAGGGAGGGAGCAGAGAGAGGGGACAGAGGGAGGGGACAGAGGGAGGGGACAGAGAGAGGGGACGGGGGGAGGGAGCAGAGAGGTAAAAGAGGTTTGAACCAGGGAGTGAGGAGGGAGCATAAAAGGTGAATGACATTTGACTGCTCTCCATAACTACACTGAGGATGTACCCTCTTCAGTACCCTCTCACATACCCCTGACTGCTTGCCTTCCACACACCAATTCTCAGTTGTATTATATGTCAGAAATCTTCACTTTGTATATTTTGTGTAAAGTTTTATTATTTATGAATTTTTTTAAAATCATGTGTATTTTTCGCTATGTATAATATCTAGAAAAGAGCCATTCAATAAAATTTATTATTAATATTAATCTTTTTATTATGAATTGTGACTGTGTAGAGAAAGACCTACCTTGGTGTGTCGTCATCTCCCATCAGGCCCTTGGGGATGGGTGAATATCGGCGTGGGGAAGTAGGAGTGAGGGCTTGTGGGTAATCCGAGGCAAGGTAGTTGGGATGACTCATCTCGTGGTCCATGTGTGGAGAGTATGCTGTAGAGGAAATAATGACTTTTGAGGACCAAATGAAGAGACAAAAAACAATATTTCAAGAGATATTAAAACTATAAACCAATTAACATTTCACATCTGAATCATTCTTATTTGTACTGACAAATCATACCATGAAAGCAAAACAAAATTAGCCTGGGTAAGTTTTAGTTTGAGTTTACTGCCAAAATTCACTCCTTCTCTGACTCCCTCACTCACTGACTTACTGAGACACTAAGTCATTCACAAACTCATTCACTGACTCACTCATTCACTACCTCACACTCTCATTCCCTAAAACTCTCAGTCACTCACTACTGACTGACTAACTCAGTCACTCATTCTCTCAAACAATCACTTGGTCGCTCAATCACTCGCTCGCTCGCTCACTCACTCACTCACTAATTCTCACTCACTCACTCACTCTCATACTCGCACAGGGTGGTAAAACTCACAGCTGGTGAGGTCAGGAGGGTTGTAGCTGTCAGTGGGGTACATGCTGGTGGGCTTCGCCACTCTCAGATACACCACCTCCGCCGTGTTCTTCAGCGCCCCAACCGCGTCCTCATGCATCACGTCCTCCAGAGACACCGTGTTCACCTGGGAGATGGACACGTCTTAGAAGTCCCACAGTAAACAATCCTGTTTGATAGGCTATTAACATTCACTGTAAAAAAACTAAAGTTGTCTCAACTGAAAAAAGTTAGTGTCCAGGCGGCCTTAAAATTTCAAGTTCATTGAACTTGATTTGACAAGTTGAGGTAATATTGAACTTATAATCTTAAATTCAGGTAACTTCAAATTTTGAGGCAGCCTGGACACTAACTTTTTTCAGTTGAGACAACCTTTTTTTTTTTTTACAGTGCAGGAGTTTTTACTATTTCAGCTAATTGCCCATCTCATAGGAAGTGACTCCATGTCAAACTCAGTTCTATTTAAAAATGCAAAAATCTCTGACAGTTCATAAGCACTTTTGAATGAAAGAGCAAATATATAGTCAAAGTAGAAGTAGAAGCTACTTTCAACAAAAATGGCCTTCAAATTCAACTTAAAGAAATTTGGCTTGCTATTGGCCATTCATAAAATACAGTGTACAAAAGAGGGCAGGGTTTTAGCAAGTGTTAACTGCTCACTGACTGCTGCTAATCTACTTTTAATTCCCTTCAATGGCCTGGCCAGTTCCATTGAAAATCTAGGGAATAATTACAGGCGTATTCCACTGTGCTTATGGGTGTCATCAACAGACAGCGTGTCTTTATTAGTTTGTGTTAATGAGTGTTTTGTGCGTTTTGTCCTCCATGTATGGCTTTATGCGTCACAGTAAGCATGTCTGTCCGCAGACACTTGTCTCAGTATGTAGGCGGGTGATGAGTCAAAGGTTACCTGAATCAATTGGAATTTTAAAATGCAATGAGCTGCAACAATGTCCAGTACAAATTCTTCTTCATCCTTTTCATCAATGATCAGAACATTACACATAGAGGAATCACTAATGGGCTTTTACTTGCAGCAAAGTTTCAACAATGTTGTCAAAGAAAAGGTTTTTTTTATGAGGTAAAATGAAAGTTCCATGATGATATCAGGATTATGGGCATCTATTAATCTCACAAACAACATTTACCATTGAAAATAAATGAGTAAAGCAAATGGCTTCCTTACAAACAAAGAGATAATCACAAAAATGCAATCCATTTTGTAATAATGAACTGCAAAGCCATCAAACCCTGACCAATCCTTTATGGTGCCAGCTGTACATAGCTACGCACATATCTGGAACCCAAGGCTCCCACTGTTCATATTTCCTGCTGTGTGTGACTTTGTGTGCATATGTGAACTGGATATGTGTATGTGTATATGCGAGTCCGCACATGTGTGTTTTAATGTGTGTGTTTGTGTGCGTGTGTGCCGGGCTGCATTCTGTCTTAAATCCCCATTCAGCAGCAAAAACCACTATATTTGTGTGTGTGTGTGTGTGTGTGTGTGTGTGCGCGTATACGTATACTACATATGTGTACAGGCATGCTAGAGTCTGTGCATGTATGTTTACATGCTTATGTGTATGTGTGTGTGCTTGCATGTCTGTTTTTTCAATTAATGTTCACGTTTGGTCCACCACAGCAAAGGCCTACACGTCTAACCTTGGATGACGATGGAATAAAATATTTTGAGTATTGCCCAATGAAAACGTATAATTATAAGTTTTTTTGCCGTACGCCATCTCACAGAGGCAAGAAATGTAAATAAAGGAAAGCCATCACTGATTTTTAATAATTTATTCTCAGTGATGGCGGACTCAGGTTTGTCCTCCCTGTTAAGCTGCTGTTATCCACGGGGATGTACCATGTCTGTCATTGTTCTGATTAGCACCACTTATTTTTGAAGTCATTGTGCTACTGAGCTAATTTCATTCTGATCAATGGCCATTTTTAAGAAATTAATATTTATTTATACATCTTGATATACTTTTTAAATAAATCCCCTATATTATGAAATTTTTTCCTCCTCATTTATTTTCAAAGAATTTGTAATGTTTTATATGTATAATTGCATGTTTTTAAAGTCTTTAATCCAGATTTTTTACTTGCATTTCCTTTTCAGAAGGTTCAAAGTCAGAAAAAGTTTTTTTTTCATTTTGTCCGACACTGTCACATACATATTCTGTATCTGCAGGTTGCAGCACTTCACTGATGCTACAGAATACTTATATTGAAAGAAATATTGAAACCCAGGGTGCAATGATTTTATGTGGGCAGCATTATATCAATAGGAAATATCTACACCTTATGCATCATTTTAAATGCAGTTCCCTGCAATTCAGCAGGATATATTTGGGATCTTTGGAAACCTTAAGATCTTTTCTAGAATTTAAAATGAGCCTTCAGTTCCACAGGTTTGAATAAAGCAGCTCCATTTGCCAAACCCATGTATGGGTCTGTGGGTTTACGGGGATAATGTGTGTTTATTAAAAATAAAAAAAGAAAGTGCCGTTATCCGCTGTCACAGCCCCCACTTTCCTCACTTTAGGTGAAATGGGAGAAATGCCACCAAGAATGAATAGAATCAAGTTTATGTTGGCATATTAGATTAATCTGCAAGGACATGGTAGATCACAACCTACACAGCCCATGTAGCAGGAGTGCTGGGAGCATAATAAGTCCAATTTCACAGTTTTGGGTGGATAGGACATGCAAGGTGCAAAATGTATGCCTAATGTATTCTAAAACTAAGCCCCAGTGTTCCATAATTAGCTATACCTCCTTGGAAATTCATTATGAGATTCACAGGAACAAGCCAGTGATAGAAATTAAAAGGAAAAATGTATGAGAAAGTTAATAAATATGTTAGTCATCAAAGATTAAAAAGTTAGTCACATGGTTAATAATAAGGAAGGCCGCATGTGAATCAAAAATAGAAAAATACGATAAAAATGTTGTGTTTTTTTCTGTTTATTTGTAAAATTAATGCAAACCGGCTTTGGTGAGTGTGTACCACTGCAGTCCACTAGATGGCGCATCAGACAGGGAGGAACACAAGAGTACAGCGGCAGATACCGGGAAGTAAACTCATATGTCAATCACGGTATATCTGCCCCCTTCTTCTTATCTCAGAGTCAGGGGGTGGACGCTCAGAATCTATAGAGGGGGAGATATTCCTTGTTTTTTACATTTTCATATCTGTGATTTTCTTGCTAATCATTTGTGCTTTCCAATACATGGTAACCCCTGGAGCCGGTTGTTCAAAACTCGGTTATTTTTTAGCCAGCCGTTAAGTACCCTTAACCGACTGTTAACTTTAACAGAGCTGTCATCTTGTTGTTCAAAACTCGGTTAACTTTAACAGGGTGTTAACTTGACGTTAAAGTTAACGCACCTAAGGACCACCGCTAACTTTTTAACAGTGTGGTTAACTCTCAAAATGGCGTTCATTGCCAACGCTGCTTTCATGATGCCAGTTCAGCAAAGGAAGGATCGGGGGTATCGTGGACTGGACTTCGATATTGGAGATTATTCTAATGAAGAGTTACATGCCCGCCATTGATTTAGTGGAGCATCTATTGCTTACCTTTGCATTATTTTGCAAGGTGATTTGCAGCGTCCAACAAGCAGGGTTCACGCACTGAATTAAACAATTTAATTGATTTTATGGAAGTAATTCATGAATAAATATTGGCAAAACATAAAATAAGATGTATGTGAAGCACCCTTAAAATCCCAAAATTTTGACTGATTTCCATTACCCATCGTATTCATACAGTTTAAAGGGCTAAGTGTGCAATAAAATAGATGTGACAATAATAAAACAAACTGCCCAATTATTTCCAAATAATTTAAATAGTTATTTATGAAATATAATAATACAAAGAAATCAGAGAAACTGATATTTCCTCAATCAAATACTAAAAAATATAAATATATGTTTACTCACCTTTTTTTCTGTTTTGCTGATTTGATAAAACATTAGATCTACACCTAATTTGATTCCATGAATTCAGTCATAAATCTTGGTTTGAAATTTATACAGGATACACATCTGAAGCGCCCATGGAATATTTGCAACAATTTGACTGATGTCCCCCTCTCTGCGTGTTTGTCCTTGAACTACATTAAAGTGTATTATGTTTCCGTTCATATAAGGTTCATATTAAAACATAATATTATGCTGACAGCAAAATATGATGACTTTCATTACGACTGACATAAAATATAATGTTGCAAAACACTTTATAAGATTTTGTATTTAAGTAATCTGCGTGCAGAGGTCATTCTTCGGTCGAGTTTCAGGCATGCGCAGTTCGGACATTCTCCGAGCTTCGCAGTAGTGCGAGTGCGAATTTGCCTCGTGTGTGAATGTGTGCAAAAAAAAAAAAAGACTTTTCGGTTAACACAGACCAGTTTGCCTCCACCATGAATTGTATTACATTTTCGTCGTCAGCAGAGAAATTTCTGCCTCTCTTCTTCCTTGGGGTTCCCTTTTTGATGAAACGGAAGTAAACAAAACTTGGAATTATGGGATAGAGGAATGCTAACCAGTGACGTTAACCATGCTGTTAACTTTGACGGTGAAGTTAGCTAACGGCATGACTAACCAAGTTTTGAACAACGCATATTTAACGTTCGGTAAGCTAACGGTCGGTTAAGGATTTAACCGGCCATTAGAAGTTAACTCGAGGTTAAAATAACCGAGTTTTGAACAACCGGGCCCTGGAGTTTAGTA
Organism: Gymnothorax reevesii; assembly: GCA_029721435.1. Lineage (NCBI taxonomy): Eukaryota > Metazoa > Chordata > Actinopteri > Anguilliformes > Muraenidae > Gymnothorax > Gymnothorax reevesii. The sequence continues at coordinate 12,554,264 of CM056586.1, read as the reverse complement.
TGGCATGCTGTAAACTGCTACATTGCAGGCATGGACATGCGCTTATCTGTGGCCAAATCAAGTCAAAGATTATGAAATCAATTATAACGGAAACCATCGACGGTATGTGTTATTACATTTTTTCAGTGCATACCAGTTAAGCATAATGTGCATTTCCCTCACGAAAATTGAATAAATTCAACAACATAACTACCCCTTTTTTGATTCAGCTGTCATGCTTTCAGATACTTCTGCTTACTCGCAAGATTAGATGAATCGCAAAGTCCTCCTTCTTTTGAACAAAACAATGTATAGCACTCCATGGTTTAACAAAAGTGTAACGGACTAAACAGCTGTTCTAATCATAAATGCTCGTGAAAGCAAACTGAATTTATTTTGATCCCACAGAGCGACATGTCGGAAAATTGCATCAAACTACTTAGAAATGCTCACGGAATCATCTTCGAACTGTGCAGTCTGTAAGTTACTCTATTTGCATTTCAGTGGGAAAACACAATTTAGTCTAGGTAAATAGGGATGTAAGTATTTGCAGCCTTCCACGGTTCCAGCAGCTATGCTCACGTTCAGCCATATCTGCCCGATGTTCATTAATTTGATGTAATGAAAGAGCCACAGTACCACTACAGTTCAAGGTTAGGTGTGGGGATATTTCTGCTCCACACCATAAGTAACCTGATTGGGAGCCTAATTACCTCTCAAACTGTGAGGTGTAGAGTGCTGATGCGGCATATGAGATGACATGCAGATGTGTGGGAGTGTACTGAATGTTGCACTGAATCAGGTGTGGTGAACATTACACCCACGTGCCGTGTCAATTTGTGTGAACGCCACATCTAAATGAAACGATCACTGTCAGCGCAACATCCACGTCACGTGTGTCGTGCCTGTAGATGCACTGAGTGTAAACTGCTGCCATGTGTTCAAAGGTTTGGCCAGAGTTTAGAGGTCACAAGTGGGCGCTAGTGAGATGTTTGACGTGAGTTGGCTGACTCTTTTTATACCACATGCACTGAGTGTGTATATGCGCACGTGTGTGTGTGCGCGTTTGTATGGGTGCATACACAAGCATATATTCGCATTTGTTAAAAACAGGTTTACTTAAGGGGAATTATAGGTCAGGGTGAAAAATTGGGATTAAGATTAGGGTAAGGGTCAGGATTAGGGTTAGAGAAGGGTTTCAGTTTAGGTTTGATGCTAGGGTTGGGATGTATAGAGAAAAGGGTTTTGGCACAAATATTATTTTTTGGTTCTCACGAGAATAGAAAAAAATGAGACTGAGTGTGGCTGCGTGCATGTGTATTTGTGTGTGTCTGTGTGTGTGCATGTGTATTTACCAGTGTTTGTATATGGGTTTGCCTGTGTGTCTGCATGTGTGCGTGTATATGTGTGTGCATGGGTATTTGCATGTGTGTGTATGTGGAGTGCGTGTGTGCGTTAACGTGTGTGTCCGCAGGTGTGTGCATGAGCGAGCACGTGTGCAGGCATACCTGTGTATGTGTGCACACAAGCATTTTTGCATGTGTGTGAGTGGACATGTGTGTCTGCGCATCTGTGCAGTAACTCACAGCCAGTATCTTGTCTCCTATTTGTAGCCGCCCGTCCTTGTGAGCAGCCCCTCCCTCGATGATTTTGGTGACATAGATGCTGTTGTCTCCAGGTACGTGCTGGTTTCCCACCCCTCCGGCAATACTGAAGCCCAGGCCTGAGTAACACACACACACACACACACACACGTACAGACAGAGATCTCAGTGCTCATCAACAGTCAGCCGATAACTGACTCCACTCCGTCTCTCCCACTCACGCACCTTTGGGCCCCTTTATAAGTTTAATCTCGGTGACTTTCTCGGCCGCCGGTTTCCGCCTCAGGACATACAGCCGAACGATGGCGCCGGCCTCCTTCAGCGCTTCCACGGCTAGGCTGTGCGTCACCTCCCGCACGTCCACGTCGTTCACAAACAGGATGCTGTCATTCACCCTGACGGACAGAGACAGGCAGCGAGCTTGAGAGCGGTCTGCTCTGCATGAATGTGTGTGAGTGGGAGGATTCCAGGACGCAATCATTGCTGCTGCCAGATGCGACGAGTCAAATATGTAACTTTAACAAAAGCGAGCTCAAAAGAAGTGGGAAAGCAATTAGAAGGAAGGGCAGGGGCTCGAAAATGCAAACGGGTGCTGGTAATTGTGTATATTGGAAATGGAACGACAACTATGCCAAAATTTATGTTACCCAGCCCGATCAATTAAGCTACAGGATCACGAATGAGAGAAAGAGGTCACTTCATACTCTCAAAATAATGAATCGCATACTTAAAACTAGAAAGCACTTGAAGTGTGCATTACCGCCGCTGTTTTGAAATTTGTTGGTGTGGGAATTGAACGTCAAACGATTCTCGACAGTGCAGTCTTTATGTGCATAGAAATTCTTTCAGATCCTGGATCAAGGATATGAGTCGGATCTTCACCAAAGTTTAACCACTTCCTCGTTAGGACAGTATCTATCAACACTTAAAATTTAATTGACATCAATCACTTTTTGAGATATATGATCAAATGATGAATACTGTAAACTAACTAACTAGCTAAATAACTAACTCCAGTGAAAATATTACCTCCAGGAGGAGATATAGTAATAGGCCGAAAAATTACAAAATTCACAACTGATTTCATTTTTTTTTTGTGAGTAAAAAATAATCTTCGGGGGAAATAACCCCAACGTGACATTTTATATGTGAACATGGCAGCAGTGAAGCTCCTCTACACAGAAATGTTATAAATCCGGGCTAGTGTACAGTTTTCCCAACGAAAAACTGAGGGAATTTATGCCTTAATTTAACCAACCATTAAAATGAAAGATGGGAACAGTCCTTACGGAAGCAAAAGCAGTCTAAAGAATGAGGGGAATTAGAATTAGAGGAGCAAGAGACATCTTTGTCATCAAAGACCTCACATTCATTCTTCATCCTGCAAAGGCACTGCAAGGATTTCAATGTAATTTTTAACATGAGGGGACATTTCGCTTGAGAACATCAGAGTATTTTCACCACTATAGAAGTAAAATGTCTGTCGGAGCATGTTCTAGCTTACCAGCCGCTGCTTCAAAGAAGCAGTTATAGTGCTCACCTATACAAGGAGTCCAAGCATCAAGGAAGATTTTATACCAAAATATGCATCTGAAAAAAACATCTGTTGAGAATCGAGAACAACCTCCAGTCTTCAGTAAGCACAAACTTACAAGGACTGCGCTAGTGAATAGATTAAACTATAAATAATTTTCCGGGGTGTCATGGAAACATCTAAAACCCCATTTTTAGATCGGGTCGGTGAAGCCCGGTAGAGAATATCGAACATCGGCCGTGAAACTTTTCTCCTGAACTCCATTTTAATTATTCTCCTTGGAACCATTTAGGATTGGGAGCTACAGCGAGGGAAGCAGCGGCTTCACCTGAGCCCTTTGAAGCCTGAGGCTCCGGAGTTGGGTATATATTTAGCCCAGGGTGTTTATCCTCATGCGCTGGGCGGCGGGTCTGTCTGAGGTAATGGAGGCTGCTGTAGCGAGAAGTGGGGGTTATCGGAGGCAGGGGCAGCTGATCTCGCCCCGTGGAGATGGGAGAGGGGAGGAGTGAGGGAACATTGGTCAGATACCCATCTGCAGGCTTTAGGTGAAGACTGCGCGAGTGATGAGAGGAAATGAAAACGAAAAAGAGAGGGAGGCAAACAAATGTCATTCTATACGCCGCTGCTGTGGTTTATACTGCTGTATGTCTGATGTTACTTCTGAGTGCTACATTCTAAATTCTCACAGACAATAATATCGTCCGTATCGGCCGCACCCATTCCTACATGGATACATAAATCAGAACAGCAGTAGGAGAAAAAGGATGAGGCATAGACAGTGGGAATTAGGAACGACAAGAGACACGAATGAGAGAGAGAGAGAGAGAAAGAGAGAGAGCGAGAGAGAGAGAGAGAGAGCGAGAGAGAGGGAGGGAAAGAGACAGAGTGGGTGGGAGAGAGAGACTGGAAAACAGTTCTGCAGAGAAAAATTATTTACCCATTTTCGCATATTTTGGATTAAGCTAATTCCCTTTCGTTTCGAAGGCAAGCGATGTACTATTTTCTCATCCCCAACCCACATATTGTAACAAGAAAAAAAAAGACATAATCAAAAAAATGGTGATAAAAAAGTTAACAGAAGGCTTAATGTGTCCGCCTCTCCTGTCGCCTTTCAATGTCTCTGAGAGCCAAAAACCTCCTGCAGTAGTAAGCACAGCCAGACTCAATCTCTGTTCCTTAAAGCTATTCTTACCTTTCTGGACTTTTTACACTTTTCTTTTGTAATCTTAAAATGCTCCTAATAAGCGTATGGCGGACTAAAATGTAAAAGAAATCCACCGAGTGTTGAAACTCATCGATATTTAATTCTCATATATTTCTGATAAAAGTCTGACCAATCATTTTCTTCGGTCCGAATAAAATGATTTGCCGAGCTTCCTGCCTGTCATCCGTTGCCGTGCCCCTTCCAGTTGCCTACCGCTGTCACTGCTTGCGAGTCGCGCGCCTCTCTGGCAGAGCAGCAGAGCGGTAGAGACGAAACAGGTAGCTATTCAACAAAGTTTAGCCTGCAAACAAAGCAGCTGCAACTGCTCCTGATTTAATGACTGACGTTACCAGGACAATTCTGGTGAGGTAAGACATTATGACAGCAGTTTTGCAAGAAAATATGTATGAATTCTGCCAAAACACGAAGCATCGGACTGTAAACAGGAGCTGAAATGCTATAATTACTAACATTAATGGTAGTTCATCAGACAAGGGCATTTTATTTCATACCACATATAGAATTGAATATTATGTAATTACTGTTGGTTAGTTTTCACTAACCGGTGCCTCTGAATCTGACTCCATTGCCCTGTTTCAAGATGGTTTCACACCGGACGCGAAACAAATTTTTCGTAGACAGATTACATTCAAAGTCAATGCAAAGATGCGAATACGCGCGAGATTCGCATCTTTGCATTGACTTTGAATGTAATCTGTTGTGAGAAAAGTTTATTTCGCGCCCGGTGTGAAAGCAGCTTCATTTGCGCTGCTCACCATGCTCATGTCATGCGTCAAACTTTCATAGTATCAAAATCATGATGAGGTCTTTATAGTCCAGCTTCTGGCAAAGTTGGAAGAAGGCTAAAATAAAAGATTGTATGAACAGCAATTATCCAATTAATTAATTTGAAACAAAATGTAAACCTTATCGAAAGACCATCTTCAGCAGCATTTAGCACATAACATTCTAATTCAAGATGAAATTTTGAGAAATTTCTGTTAATTGCCAACCATACATTCTCATGTTGTAGCCTTCATCTTTGATGCAAAGCTATATGTCTTAATCATTCATGGCAACTCAGCTTATTGGGAGCCTATTTGCTCTGTAAATTAATTCAATTTATTGTCCGATTTTTAATCAGAAACAGGTCTAGAGCATAACTGCAAAATGGTATTGTCACTGGTTACATAAGCAAACTTAACATGCTTGCGGACTTGAGTCAGCAAAACCGCATTTTTATTTGGACTATTTTCTTAGGCGTATCAAGGCAATAGAACACTGAGGTGGAAAAAATACACCATTTTGAGAGATACAGGAATTCCGAGACTTCGAGAGACAGATATTTTAGGTTACCATTAATATGGATAGCAAAATGCTTGATAACTATTGCAATGAAAAATGCAATGCAATGCAACACGTGTTAAGAGTCAACGGACAATAATTCTGCTGATTGATCCTCACAACTGAACGAATAAACACTTAGTCACAAATTTTGAAAAGTAAATGGGAACAGGTTTAGAGAAATAATGAGCTTTAAGGCGAGGTGAGAGCAGGGCTATAATCCTCCAATTGAAGTCCAGGGTGGAAGAGGTTAAAGAGCCTGAGCAATGATTATGATGCTTATAGTTTACAATCTCAGGTTGGGGGTATAACTGCAGTATTAGAGGGACTGTAGCACCAGCTGAGGCCCCAGAGCTGCCCTGCATTCAGGTGCAGAGACACAGGTGTGCACAGGAGAAACGGCCGTTTTATCCCTCTGCATGATGTGCTGTAGTCTCTCTGCTTTAACCTCTGATTTTAATCAACCAGGCATTCAGTCACCTTGACATTTTAAAATTAATTGTACACTTACTTCATCTGGGGGAAAAAAGCCCTGTATAACAGCAGAAAAGTAGTAATCCAAGATTTTTTTTTTGATCCATACAATGTCGATCTGAAAAAAATGCAACCAACTCCAACAAAATAAAAAAGTTGGACAGCTGGCATTAAGGAAAGGATAAAATAATGCGTGACTAGACAAACTGGCACGAATGTAGGTGCAGAATGACAGATGTAATTGCAGTGCTGCCTTAAACTGTCTGTCAGGGATAAAGGCAGCGCCTGAACATGAACATAACTGTACTGGCAAGCAGCCATATTGAATTGGACTCAGTGGAATTGTCAAGAAATTATAAACTCGCTATCTGAGTGAGATAACGCAACAGATTACATTATGAGAGCTATTATTAAAATTATTGCACCTTCATGGCAGTTTCCTTAAATATTTTTAATATTTGTTGACTGTATCAATAGATTGACTGTTGAAGACAATATTGAGTCCCTTAGCATACATTTTGATAGCAAACACAACGACAGAACAGAGGCCAGCATTAGGCAGCATTACATTGCATTATGAATCACTGCAGTTCGCCCAACAGTGGGGGTGTGCAGAAGGTACATAGTCAGGCCATACCTGAGTCTGCCATCCTGGGCAGCGGCTCCCCCAGGGATGATTTTGGTGATGAAGATGCTGGGGTCGTCGCCCACGTGAGGGTTATCTGTCCCGCCAGCGATGCTGAAGCCCAGACCTGAGTTCCCCTGCAGACATACACGTGCATAAACACACACGCACACACACAGATACACACACACACACACAAACGCATGCTCAAGCAAAGAAACACACACACACACACGCACCCACACAAACACATGCACACACAGAAATTTGTACACACACATATCAAGACCATCCAAAACCACACACACACACACACACATATAAACACAAACACAAACACAGCCACACACAAATACACAAAAACAAACAAAAAAAAAATCAGAAAATAGTCAGGACCAGATGAACCTGCCAGTTTGCTCCCGATCACAAATTATCACTCTGGGGTCAGATCAGCTGTGACTGGATTGTGTCACACTGTGTGAATGAAGTGGCTGTGTAACACAGAGCAAAAGAAACAGAGCCTGTTGGGTCCGTTGTGCATGATGTAACTGCTCAGCTCAGTGAGGTGTTTACTTGAGGTTCTTTGAAATACTTGAGATATTATCTACAGCGGCACGTGTAGTACACAATCAGGGTTTCAGTCTTCAAATGGAACTCAAAATCATTCAGTTCTATTCATTTCTAATCCAATTCAAAAGCCAATTATGCTCCCAAAAGTTTCAATCCAAAATCTACTTCCAATTGAATTTTTACCTGTCCCAAATCCTAATGGGCAGGATATCTCCTGTGATCTGGAAAAACCTAGTACGTACATCACTTTTGGGGGAAGCTGAGTTTGACCCTCATTTGCTGTAATCTAGAGCAGTGAAAATCTTAAAACATTTGCTATTGCTGTTATTTGAACTGTCAAAATCAAGTTTCTATAATTTTTTTTGTCTTCGGAAAAGTCCAAAATCTAAAGGTTTTTGTTCAATTATGAGACCCTTGCCATGGATAAACTCACTAGATTTTTCCAAATCACAGGAGATACGCATGGCTGGCATTCGGGACTGCGAGGGTGGTAATATAATGTTTTAGTACATGCTAGTAGCTCTTCAAGTTGCTCCAATCTCCGACTGACGCTGGCAGAAGGTTGTCTCTGATGAACAGCCACTACAGAGATCATGACATCAGCCTGGGATTGTGCCACAGCAGGTGACCAAAGATCAAACGGCCATTAGGATCCATGATTCTGCGTCTATCCACACGGGGGACTCCCAGAGAGTGGCTAATGCAGAGCGAGCTTTCGGGGTTATCATGCGAATGTTCTGCATTCATCCGCGGAGAGCATCAGAGAGAAACATCTTAAAAAACATTCTGGCAGAACTCAGTTTTTGCAAAATTATTTTCTGCCAGTAGTCAACAAAAAGCAAAGAAAGGGATATTTAAAATGAGATGCTTCTGTTACGCATTAGTGGGAGGTTAAGAGCAACCACCGCATCATTTCATTTCACAGAGAACCAAAGTACTAATGTTCTGTTCTCTCCATAAGCAGAAATTGAAACACATACTTCTAAATATAGTGGTAAAGTGTCATTTAAAATCGGTTTATAGTATGCGTAGGTTATCAACAAAAAAAGAATGATTTGCGTAATCGCACATTTTCTATAAATGAACATTCATTTTAAAGAGCAAAATAAATTTTGAAATTAACTACCTGGAACAGTAAATTATCTATTTAAATCCAGACATCTGCAGGATTTGAAACAGACAAATAAAGCGCAAAAGCAGGATTCAAAAAGAATTGTGTCTCTAGAATACTACAAGACAATCTCTTCTACTGAGATGCAAGCTTTTCTTCCGATGCATTTAGTCCATTTCACTCTCTGCGCTCCTTTTCAGCTATTTCGCCCATGTTAACGAGGGCTACAGCTCACCAAAATGTTGGCATGTATCTGCAATCAATTTACTGGATACACAAACTAACCAATTGAACTAATAAGTAATAAGTAATAAATAATGCTGTGAAAGAACTACAATGTCGATTATTCCTTTCTAGAGCTAAAAGGAAAACAGTACGCTTAAAAATACCAAATTTTCTTACTCAAACCACAGAAATATATAGAGGATCTTACACAAGTGGGTGTGTCATATGAAAGTTAGGAAACTAGCTGAGTATATTATGCATTAAAGCTCGCAACAAACGCTAAATTTACTCAGTGAGTTTCATAACTTTCTTACGACGTGACCCAGAGTACAAGATTGTATTCATCACATAACTGAATTGCACAGTTTTGTTGAAGACATCTGTAATTTGTGCTCGCGCCTGAATGGTAAGCGAATTCCCATTCGCAAACTCCATCACTCTTGCTTACTCAGCTGTAAAGTCACTGTCAACGGGGTAGCTAGCCAAGGTTAGCTCATTGTCCTACAAACTAATATTACATAATGGTTATGGAAAGGTACTGCATGCGCGCTAGCTAGCAAGCTAACTGATGTTAACTTGGTTATGAGAGTGGCACTTAACTAACCGCTACTGTGCTTAGCCATACCGATTTAACTAACATTGGACTAGGTATAGGGTGGCACAGTGGTTAGCATTGCTGCTGAGGTCGTGGGTTTGAATCCGGCCTAGGGCCTTTCTGTGTGGAGTTTGCATGTTCTCCCCGTGTTGCGTGGGTTTTCGCCGGGTACTCCGGTTTCCTCCCACAGTCCAAAGACATGCATATCAGGCTAATTGGAGACACCAAATTGCCCATAGGTATGAGTGCGAGAGTGAATGGTGTGTGAATGGTGTGTGCGCCCTGTGATGGATTGGCAAGCTGTTCAGGGTGGGTCCCTGCCTTTGCCCGTAGTCAGCTGGGAGAGGCTCCAGCTCCCCCTAGTGAGGAATAAGCGGGTATAGAAAATGGATGGATGGATGGATAGACTAGGTATAAATACTAACAGTATGATGTAATATGGAGTGACTTTTTTTCCCTTAATCTGAGCCAATGAAATTTTTGCTAAATTTGCAAAACGTACAGTAATATCAAAAATATGTAATGAGCTTTGGGAAAAGAACTACAGTTATGTGATAAATTACAATATTTAACTTTCTTTTCATTTACTCCTCCGTCTGGCCGAGAGTACAGCACTTAAACTACAGAACACACTACCAGCAGTTGTAGTACTTAAATTTAGTAATTGATCAGCTACTACCAGGAATAATCAAACTGTTTCTCAAAGAAATGAAATAACACTTCTGTATAAGACTGGCATGAAATCGAGGATGTTGCTAATAGAGATGGTGAGGTAGGTTTGAAACACAGCTTTTGTTAACGATGATGTTTATGAGCATTGGCTCACTTAGAGAAAATTGCTTTTGTGTTACCTGTGTAATCTTTAAAAACACTGACATCTTAAGATCCAAAGCACAGGGTGAGTCAGCACTATTTTGGCATAATTTTGCTTCCCCAAGGACCCCAAAATTATATCAATATTTATATAGCATAATTGAGATTTTCTCCCTCCATAACTTTGTTGTTTGGTAGTCATCTGAAATATCAGCAAGTGGGAAGAAGATGTAAAAAAAGTTCTCACCCTCTCCAGAGTGATCTCTTCATATTCCACCTCTCCATCTGTGCCATTCACCTGAGAGAGAGAGAGAGAGGAGGAAGTCAGCGAAAGAATTGAAGAAGATGAAGCGGTGGGCGACAGGATAGGAAGGGATGAATAAGGGATGAGAGGAAGAGAAAAGCAAGAAATGAAGAGCATCGGGACATAAGAAAAAAGTCAAGAAATATTGAGGATGGAGAAAGATAGAAAGCAAAATAAAACAACATCAGAACCACACGGGTCCTTCTGAATTTTTCACCACAGGGCAGTGTGGGATAGAGGAGGACTGTGAACCAGAGATACCAAACACGTATAAACATCTTCCCAGCAGCAGTGATCTTACACAAACATACAAATTCACACACACACACACACACACATACACACACACACACACACACACACACACACACACACACACATACACGCACACAAAGACACGCAAACTCAAAAGTATTTACACAATCCAGACCGCCACAGTGCACGGCGCACAAAAAAAAAACCCTTGTTGGTCATGTGACACACCACAGACACGAGCACAGAGGGCCGCCCCGCCTGCTCAGGAGTGACATCACTGCTCAGTGAATATACCGCACACACATGTATATACCACAGCACATATACCCATATACAGCAGCTATACCGCACGCTACATGACTCAGCAGGGTCAACATGGAGAGAGAGAGGGGGGGGGGGGACAGAGAGAAGAAAAGGGAAGGAATGACAGAGAGAGGGAGAGAGAACGGGCGTATACTGAGAGTGTGTGAGTGATGGAATCAGGAAAAAGAAAAATAATGACAGAGGAGAGATAGAACAGGGCTGACAATGAGAGAGCGAGAGCGAGAGAGCGAGAGAGAGATAGGGAGAGCGACAGAGAGAGAGAGAGCGGTCTCTGCTGGTTCTGACAGCTGGATGAGTGAGAAGGACAGCAGAGCGTAAAGCGAAGAGACAGATGGGTAGATAAATGGACGGAGGAGTAAACAGTTACAGGTCCTGCTGATGTTAGCGCAGAGAAATGAGCGCGGGAGACAGTGACGGACGTCACACCGGAAGGAGAGATGGCGAGACGGAAGAAAGAGAAGGAGGCACAGATGGAACAGGGGAGAGTCGCAGGACCTGGTGCAGAGAAAAATGAAGGAATGAGAAAATTAACCCTTAGAGCGCCAAATGCAGCAATTGTTGCTCACTGATGTAAGACATATGAACATCAACGCTGTTGAAAACCTATCATGAGGCAACGTGCTTAAAAGAGCTCCAGCAGGGGGAGCTCTTTTAAACAAGTTGCCACACGATAGGTTTTCAACAGCAAAAGATAATTAAATTTATATATTTTTTACATTTATTTCGGTGTCCTAAGGGTTTAACACATAAAGGAGAGATAGGAAATAGTCGAAGAGACAGATCATTATAAGAGGAGGGTGAGGATAAAAATGAACAGAGGAAAAAGAATAGATAAATCATACGGCACAGAGCCAGAGAAAAAGAGGCAGAGCAACAGAAAGAAAACAGCGTAAAAGCGAGAGAGAGAGAGCAAGGGAGCGAGGAAAGAGAGAGAAGTGTATTCCTTACGTAGGGGGAGCCATCAAGTGTTTCAGTGTTTACAACCACAGGAGGGGAGGTGGCCTACAGAGAGAAACACAATAAAGAGAAAATAAACAAAATGCGCAAAACTAATGGAGGAGAAGAGGAGCGGGTGAGGAGGAGGTAGAGAGGGAGGGAGGGAGAGAGGGAGGGGCTGTGTTTCTGAGCCCCATGAAGGCGTCAGGCTGACACGGATACACCTGACACAGAGCTCCAGCGGGATCTCCCTCGGACGCCAGCGCAGCCTGCCCTGACCGCCCACTCACTCAATTAGCTACTCACTGAAAGAGCCTCTAACGCGGTGAGTGTCCACCCACTCTCTCATTCACACACCAACACACACTCCCAATCATACACACACTCATTCACACACCAACACACACTCCCAGTCATACACACACTCATTTAAACACTAACACCTACTCTGAATCATACACACACTCATTCATACACCAACACACACTCCCAATCATACACACACTCATTCACACACTAACACCGACTCTGAATCATACACACACTCATCACTCATTCCCACCCTCACTCATTCACCCACTATCACAAACTCCAAATCATACACACACTCATCACTCATTCCCATACTAACACCAACACCCAATCACACACACACACTCATTCACAACCATACACACACAAACACAAATCACTCATTCACACACACAAACACACACCAATACCAACACCCAACCATAAACGCACTCAGCACTCATTCACACACACCAATTCCAAACCACACACACACTCATCACTCATATCAACCCCAATTCCAAACCACACACACACTCATCACTCATATCAACCCCAACTCCAAACCATACACACACTCTTATCAACCCCAACTCCAAACCATACACATCACTCATTTAGTCCACAACGCATCGACCTGTGATGCAGTAACCTCAAACACACTCACTCAATTAGCCACTTTACTTAAACAGCTTAATCTCATGCAGTGACTCACCCACCACACACCCGTTCCCTCCTTCATTCACCCACACACACCAAATCCAATCATCCATTCATCTACGAGTGCAGCAGCACGTGATGCAGTCGCCAAGCAAAGGCACTGACATCACCCTCCGCAATGCTTAGAGGTCGCCATTTTCTGAGTGTAAATGCGGCCTTTGAATGCAAATCCAACCCCGGCTTTCTTCACTTCTAAACTACCTGAACAATTGACGCTACCAAGTATCCAAACACCTGACGCCACTAGCTTCACACCTTCACGTTTGAAAATAAAATGGTAAAATGTTTTGTAGCATCCATATTTGCAGAGCACAAGACTGCATCGCTGCAACGGATAACACCTCCTCTCCTCTGTGGTCCAAAACACAATCTGTACCCACGTGAGTACAGGCTTAAGCAGAGGTGACAAACAGAGTGACACCCAGCAATGACAACAACGCTCTCGACAGAACCATTTCTCTTTAAATCGACCACAAAAACACACTGAACCCACAAATAGATACAGCCCCACAGTGAGTCACAGTATCTCTTGGAGGTTAATGATGTACTATTAAAATTTACAAGCCCAGAGTCACCCTAGTAAGCCGCATTATGGCTTTATGCATTTACAATAAAACTTTTTTATTCAATTTCTACCCCTTTCAATCTCTGTGCATTATACATTACATATCAGTATATACCATTTCCTAATTTAATCTAAACCACCGAGGACTACAGCTTTGTAATATTAAGATGATCAGATCCTCTCTGATAAATTTCATGAAGCACGTCTGTTTATTATGTGAGTGAAGCAACTTCTAGAAGCCTGTGAATTTCCAACACGCATTAAAATCACAGCACTGTATTTAATGAACCCAGCAAAGCCACTGATATGCAAAAGATGAGCTACACAGATGGAAGCCTCCGAGGGAAAATGTGCAATAATTCACTGTTCAATGTGTTGGTGAGGAAAAATGCCAAGTAATTGTGAAGAATCAAAATAAATCAGTTTGATCCCTTTTCTGTATTGCAATAATACCTCCATAACCAGGCAACACCAATGAGTACTTATCTTTTATGCTTTATTTTTTAATGCTTAAGCATGTCCACCAGTCATTCGCGTACGCCATGAGCAGATACTTACAAAGTATGCTGCAAGCAGATACAAAGTATGCAACAAGCTGATTCTTATGCACAGGCAGGTACTTAGGAAGTTAAAATGAGGAATCAATTAGCAGTCACGCTCAGTCAAGCCTAACTCAAAGAGCAGGGATGTGAAGTGAAAAGCAATACTTGCAGTCAGTCTCCAAGACGTGCTGTTATTCACAGATGTCACAGCTCACTGTCGACCTACTGCACTGACATAATAATGACATCAGATGACCATATTCTATCACGCTTATTACATAAGATCCTACTTGCACTGCATCGCTATGAAATCACAGACAATTTAGCCATATTTAACATGCACTGATGAAACAGTGAGATCACGCATAGAGTAATGTTTTGTACATGTACGTGGATCCCAGAACAGCTATTGTACTTGATGATACCAAACTATGGTATGAGATCAGTTAAATTGGACAATAAAGCTGGGAAAACAAACTGCATGCTTCACTGAGCCAATGATTTCAGTGAATATGAGTTACATATGTCAAATCAAAGACAGCAGCTGTCTCCAGTTTTTGACAGGCCTGTGTGACAGTTGGAAATAAGAGAGTTCGGGAGCAACAGCTCTGGGAAATATTCAGGAACAGCTATTGAGAGATAGTAATGAATTCAACCGAGAGATGCACCTGAAAAGAACCACAGGCAGACTTACCCACAGTGACAAAAAGTAAATGAATTCATGTGGGTATGGAGTTGCTCACAAGCTGCTTAGTATTATTGCGATGGTATATTTGATTATTGTATCCATTAATCATTTTTCTTCTGGCAATTAAACTTAAAATGGGTCAAAAGAAGAAGAGGGTCGCAAATTGAGAAAAATGACCACTGAGATCACATTAAGATATGTATCGATACATTAAACATGTATCGTATTGTTGTAAATATAAGAGGTATGTGTATGTATTTCCATATTTGTTCTGTAATGGAAGTCAAATAGCTACATAGACTACATGCCTAATATGGAATATTCATATTCTCCTGTAAGTGACATACAGGTCTACACAAGATGGAGGGGCTAATGTCCACAAACAAATAATCCTATTTATATTTAAGATGCCCTGAAATAAATTAAAAACATAAGATTGTCAACATATGAACTAATATATTTTTTACTAAGGTATTTATATCACCGAACGCCAAATGGCGTTCCGGGGATATTATGTTGTAGGTCCGACCGCCGCCGCCGCACTAATATTTCAATTAGAAATTTCAAGTTTTGTATTTATAATACATTTATTTGTATTATTTATATTTAAGATGCCCTGAAATAAATTAAAAACATAACATTGTCAACATATAAACTAATATATTTTTTACTAAGGTATTTATATCACCGAACGCCAAATGGCGTTCCGGGGATATTATGTTGTAGGTCCGACCGCCGCCGCCGCACTAAGAGTTAACGAGATAACTTCAGTAATATTTCAATTAGAAATTTCAAGTTTTGCACATAGGTAAGCATCATAAAGAGGAAGAACTGATTCGATTTTGGACAATTTACGATTTCTAGATGGGCCACCAGGGGCCAAAAACTGATTTACGTGTTAACGCGATAACTTCAGTAATATTTCAATTAGAAATTCCAAGTTTTGCATATAAGTAAGTATCATAAAGAGGAAAAACTTATTCAATTTTGGGCAATTTACAATTTCAAGATGGCCACAAGGGGCCAAAAACAGAAAAAAATCACTGTTTTTTATCATATCTCTGAAAATATTTGTCCGACTGACTTCAAATGAAGTGCAAATGAAAGGTCATGACCTGAGGATGTGTCCCACGATGACAATATACCTATTTGTTTCAAAATTTTGACACAAGGTGGAGCTTTGTCACATAAAATTCACCATTTTTGCCATATCTTTGGAACTATTTGTCCAGTTGACATGAAACTATGTGCAACTGCAAGGTCCTGACCTCACAACGTGTCACATGATGACATCATACCTGTATGGTTCAATATTTTGCCACCAGGTGGCGCTTTGTGATGGAAAATTCAGAACCATTTGTCCGATTGACCTGAAATTAAGTTCAAAAGAAAGTCTATTCAAGGTCTATTCATGGATTGGGGAATTGGAGGATTGGGGGCGTTCAGGGATATACCCCCAGCCGTCGCCTACGACGGCTTAAGCCTAGTTTATTATTATTATTATTCAATGAATGAATGTGAAAAAGAAATGTGACTTTGAGGCCATTTAGACTGCATAATTCTTCAATAAGACATTACATTACATTATAACATTATTTGGATTGATTCATACATAGCTTTTTTTTTTTAAATAACTTTACATACTTTACTTTCAGACTGTAAATAACACAGTATACCCCACTAGCTACTGAACCGTAATACTCCCAGGTTGCTAGTCTAATGATGACAGGTGATTCTGAATGTCAAGACAGAGGCCCGTATTCAGAAACGACACTCACACTATTTGAGTGCGAGTGAGTACTAAAACTTAGTTAGTATCAGGTTATACCAAATGAGTCATAGGTTGTCCTAACCCTCATTTGCTTTCAGAGACCTCACTCACACTGAAAATAGCGTCTCTTTCTGAGTGAAGGTTGAGTGCAGGGAACACCTCCCTTGAGCCGCACTAACTTGCGCCGGTATTTCGTTATCATGGCTTTCAGGTGGTTACAAACATTAGAAACTCTGGATCATTTACAGGCACGTGCTCGACGCAATCGCAACTATCCAAATTTTAACTCTAATGATGGTAACGATACCGGTAACTTAATAACTGACCGCCTGATTTCAGTGTTTACGATCTGCACTGTGGTGAACTCAAGGTTAGCATATGTGTTCCCATCAGTAGCTTCTAGTGAACTGGCAATAGGGGAAGCTCAAAACCATCCCTTAAAAATAATGACTGAAAAAAGGTCATATCCAATCATTTAATTAAATTTTATTTACTTGAACTGCAAAAATCCTAAGGATTATCATGTGTCGCCAGTTCTACTTGTTAAGTTAGAATGAGCATTGATAATTATTGCCCTGTTTTCATTCATTTAATTTAAATTACCATTGCAGAAACTCTGAAAACTCTCAACATTATCAGTTGTGGCCAGTTTTCATTAATAAATTAATAATCTGTCAACTCTTACGCATTCGGATTTCTTGCGCTTTTCTTTACTGATGGGTTGGAAAATTCTGCGCTCAGCGGCTCGTGGGGCGCGTGCGGATTGGTCTGCGAGGCTCATGTAGCTGTAAGTCACGAGAATCCGTTGAGTGAGCCTCGCGAGCTGTCCTGCGCCTTTCGCGAGCCACTCGACCACAGAATTTATGAGACATGCAGATATTTTACATCATCATTTATGTGCGAAAGAAATGCCTCAATTTTGTGAAGCAATGTATAACAACACTATTAAAATAAATTTGATTGTCGTTTTACCAATTAGTCTGAGAAACCTTCTAATCAAGAAAAGTAAACTGCGACAGGTTTAGGTCATTTAGCACTGAAGGGTGAGGATTGAGCGTCCCTTTGCAGCAGCCGACGCACCACCTGTGGTACCCAGTGCCCACTACTGTCAGTTACGCTCGAGTGGCGTTTGTGAATAGCAACTGGCGAGGAGTGGGACCGCGCCCTCGGTTAGTGGTCGGTCGATCTCTTTCTCACACTTCAGTTACATTTCAATCGTACTCACAGTATGGTGAGTGGAGGGTGAGTGTGAGTGTCCTTTCTGAATACGGGCCTGAGTTTTGGAATGGAAAGTTTGAGGAGTCTTCCTGTGTTACAGGACAAGTTTCATGTGACACTGTAAAAGAAACTTGTAAAACACATCAATATGCTTTAAAAAGTAGGCAAATAACAACTTGTCCATCAGTGGGGTCATTTTGTAAGCTCAAGCAAATTTTAAAGGGATATTTCAACATTTTGGCAAATTGGCCTATTGCCATAATCCCTATAGTTATATGAGTAGGTGCATTACCTTTAGTTATCCATGCCGTTGAGATTTTTCAGATATTTTAGATTTTTGAGAGTTATCCATGCCCGTTTTGAGATTCAGGGGGGAAATACGACAGCTGCTCCGCGAACATAATGAAAGTAAGCGGTACAGGCCCCTCCCTCCTTCAAAACTCTTCAAATACGCTATCCAGCTGCTCCAAAACGCTCTCTAATTTATAATTATGAGACAAGAGTTATTTTCAATGCAAATGCAAAACCAGAATTACATTCCAGACATACCGGCTGGGCAGAGTGATTTCAAAAGTGTATGTTTACCGCTGCAACTACTCGCAATGTCTGAGTTGCGCACTGTGTTAATCCGCCCAGCAGGTTTACTCAAAAAAGTAGTTCCAAGTCTTTGCTTCATGTGTCGTCATGTTTCATAATTATACATTATCATTTCATAGCCTGGTGAATGAGCAGGTCACAAATTGTCCATGAGAGCGTTTTAGAGCAGCTGGATGGCGTATTTGCAGAGTTTTGAAGGAGCGAGGGACCTGTTCCGCTCACTTTCATAATGTTCGCTGAGCAGCTCGTGTCTTTATACCCCAAATCTCAAAACAACGGGCACGGATACCGAAAGGTAATGTACCTACTCATATAACTATAGGGATTATGGCAATAGGCCAATTAGCCAAAATGTTGAAATATCCCTTTAACCTCAGTCTTACCGCTTCCTTGTACCCCTCCAAATGGAAACTGCTTGTCACATGAGGATCATTTCGGTAAAATAGCTGGTCAATTTTTTGCTCTTGGAAGCCTGAGCCTGCAATGCCTGCTTCCTTTGCACCCCGTTTACACCGGCCTTAAGACCGAGTCGCGACCAAAAATGGCCTCTGCTCGCCCTAACTCACACTGGGGTTTCAAGCTGGTCTCTATGCAGTCTCCATGGTCTCCAAAACCATCTCTCTTGGTCTTCATCACTCTCCATCGGTCTCATAGAGGTTTACGAGAGTATGGAACTGCTCAAAACACTCGTAAAGGTTGTGCAACCAGTGAACAACACAAGAGGGGATCATAATCGGTCGTTATAAGCTCGCGCAAGTCTCAACTCACTCTAAACTTGGCATCACACATCCTCTTAGACTCGCAAGCAGCTCGGCATGTGGTTGCATCAAAGATTGCAAATTTTTAGGAGCTGAATGCGAGCCTAATGCAACCCCATAATGACCAACAAACGAACACATTTTAAATGCGACAAATTTGTGACCGCGCTCAGACTGCACGCGCCATTAAAGGGATTGAAATCTGACCAATGGCAAGGCTTCCTGCGATTCGTGGTGACGCAACTTATGACCACACATTGTTTATACAAACACAGGGTCATCGCTCTCTCCATCACTCGCCAACACGCTTCCTTCAAGGACACACGACAAGTACGAGTATTGCGACCGCATCATGGATAATTTTTAGTTTTCAGTCATGATTCGGTCGCAATTGAGGTTTGGTGTAACCGCAAATAAGCACTCAAAGTTGGGAATGGCCGCAACTTGTGCAAGTGACCAAAATTTCATGATTGCGCTGGTCGTATCGGGGTCATATCAGGGTCGCGATTCGGTTAAAACAGGTCATTAGTCTCCAAGATTTCCCGCTCCTCTTTTGCTTTTGACATTTTCATCCGATCTCCGGACTCAATGATGCAACCTGTCCAAATGCGAGTATTTCTAGATCGTTAACGCAACAGGGGACAAGCAAGGCCATTAGTCAAACAAATTTCCCAACAAGCCTGTCTTCGTAAACATTTCAGACGAAAACAACCAAATTCAATAAATGGCAGATAACCTTAGCCTATTGATCGCTTTTTTATTTGCAAAAAAAGCAAAAAAAAAAAACCCAGTAAACGGCTATATATATATATAAACGGCAATAAGCAACACTGATGCTAATAATGCCAGAGAGGAATTCTGGAGGAAAATGTCTGACCGTGTAAATGTGTAAGTCCTATGATGAAGGATTAGTGGAAATTACTCAAGTTTCTAGGCCAAATCAAAGTGAAATTCATTTATAGATTAGATATTATCTAACTGGAATAAATACCAATAGTATACTCAGTTTCACGTATTTATTTGTTTTTGGTTAAAAGTATTTTTTTCCATCACTTTTTTTAATACAGCATGATGTATTTTCATAAAATCCCATCCTATCAATAACCTTAACCTACAATACTAAGTATGATAAAATACTAATTCGTTTTGCAATTGGTACTTTATTAGTTGCAGTGTCAATAGGACATGGCAGCAATTTAAAACAAACAAAACATGAGAATATTCCTCAAAGAACAGCTTGTCTTTGTTACACTGCCATAATATGGCTCCAGTAGATCACATAAGTAACGAATTCCCTCAGCTGAGAATCTGTAGCGTTCAAAGAGAATATCGCCAGAAAAAGCTAATGGGTCATGCCCGCTTCTAAGGACTCTTTCCCTTCAAAGAGAACCACGCGCAAATTGGGCACCAAGGTCCACAGGATCATTTAAGGACAGTGATGTCATCTCAAAAGAAGGTGTTTAGGGACAAGGCAGCAGATTTTAAGCCGATTTAAGCCGAAACTCGGCACATTACCTGCTCCCGACCAGGTTAAGTTCGCAGCGTAAGTTACTATAGTGATCGGGCCACGTTAAAAGACAGCCACCTTCATGACATTAAACAGCCTGCCTTTAGGCTCGAAATACCTCGCAAACCTATTAATCTTGCTTTGTAGGATGCCCACCAGGAGGTAAGTGTATCCGTCAATAACAAAAATCCAGAGAAGACTTCACTAGAGTAAATAAATATGGTGCACCATGGGATATAAACCATTGGGAAGCCTCAAAAGCAGGAAAAACTTACAGTTCCAAACCATCATCCTATGGACAGACATAAGACAAAGGTGAACTTGTCCCAAATTGATTAGAAGAGAAGATTACAGAGAAGGGACAGAGCTGCTCGTAATTGGAAGCTCACCACCTCGCCTTGGAAGCATGGTGAAGGTAGTGTTAAGACGTGAGCACCCAAGGCTGCCAATGGAACTCGTTCTCTTGAGCTTTCTGAGGACGAGACCATTGACGTAAGCAGCAGGATGCATTCTAAATTTTATAGGGCAGTTTTATCTGAGTTCAGCCAAATGCTTCAAAACTGACTGGACGGGGCTTCATAGTGGAGCTGGACAGTGGCCCAAAGCATATGGTAGAAGCAAGCCAAGACATTTTTGAAGGCAAAACTGTGGGGTGCTCTGCAAGGTTTAATCAATAATCTGATCTGAATCCAAGTAATAATAATAATGCATCAATTTTATATAGCGCTTTTCTGCTCTCTCAAAGACACTTCACAATGGATACATTATTCATTCACTCACACATTCGTGCTCTGATGGTGGTAAACTACATTTTTGTAGCCACCGCTGCCCTGGGGCAGACTGATGGAAGCGTGGCTGCCAGTACGCGCCTTCGGCCCCTCCGACCACCACCAAACATTCGCACTCAGCCATACAGGAGTGTTCCTATATTGCATGTTTTGTGGGTTGGGGGGAGTAAACCCACGTGAACACGGGGAGAACATGCAAACTCCACACAGAAAGGCCCCAGGCCGGATTCGAACCCACACCCTTCTTGCCGTGAGGCAGTAGAGCTAACCTCTGTGCCACCGCTGCATTGACAGCTGCATTGAAGGCCTGACAGAGCATCAACAGTGAAAATCCTAACAAGACCCTTAAATGAACACTTTAAGGATGCACTAAATCGCTTCATTTCAAATTCATTGTGGTGATGTACAAAGCCAAAATTGTGAAAATCGCGCCATTGTACAAATGCAAGGACAGTGATTGTAAGATGGACTTGGTCCTGAAAATATGATGTAGAAGAGTAAACATCACATTGGCCCTAAACTGCCTGGGCAAAGAATCAGCCTAATCCTTTCATTGTACTGCACAGCTATTACAGGCAAGGCTGAATCAGACTGAATAATATAGACACTGTTGTTCTATCCATTATTTATCATCCTGCATATTCCAGTCTCTTTCAACAATCATTTGCATACAGAATGTATATCCAGGCCACTACGGCACAGTTGACAGTGAATATCAGCCACTATTTTGCACATTTTGCCAAACTATAGCAACCCGGAGCATCTGAGTCTCTCTCTCTCTCCCTCTCCTTGTCTCTCTTTGTTTCTCTCAAGTGCTGCCAATCTGTACCAGCTCATTGTCTTCCATAAGCCCTTCTTGCCACTGTTTCTTTGCCCCAGATCAAAGCGCACAGACTCCCATACTATCCTGCTATCTTCCTCTCTCATTTTTTCCCTCCTGCACCATCACACGCTCTCTTTTTCCCCTCAGTCATCCCCCCCGCCCTTGTATCTCAAGGGGGCCAGATGGTTCTTTCTGCACGGCCTTGACCGCTTCCAGACGTTATCCTTCCTCAATCTCCACGTAAAAATTGAATTTAAACATTTTTATTGGCTTGACTATTTTCAGCTTGGCCGAGGAACCCCGTTCAGTTCTCCTGAGGTACTCAAAACCTTCCAATCAACTCATCTCTCAATGTCTGTCTCAAAAAAGCGCCAGTTTGGCAGGACATTGAAGGTTCATTTTGCCAACAACAAAACAAACAGTTGTAAAAGAAACCAAACCCGCATTTAACCCCGTAGCCCGGTAGAAATTGCTACTGGAGCATTTACGGCAAATGTCTGCTCACAGCTTGCGATTGCCTTAGGCCTGGAATATACTTGCTGCTCACGACGCGTGCGCTTACGCATCATGGCTGCCACGCGTATTCTACGATCATGAGCGTAGAGGTCGCTCATCTCGACGCGAGGTAACGTGCCGCGTGGGCGAGATGCAGTATTGACATGACCGCTAGAGGTGCTTGTGCGAACGAATCCATTGTGACAGTGTATGCGATATCCGGGCAATACCGCCCGCCACTTTCGCGATTTCAGGGTCCGATATGCTGCTGTCTGCCTCTAGTGGAGACCTCCAGTACTGTGCGTTTTGGACGCGTTGTGCTGCAGCAAGTGTGTGCACTCACGAAGCGCACTGTGTACGCATCCGTTCGGTCACGCAGCAAGTATATTCCAGGCCTTACACACGCAGTGCACAAAGATAACATGGCGTATGGCGAACACACCAAGATCACACAGTGATAAAGATAATAGATAAATGGAAAATGTGAGCGCTCTGAAAAAAACCACCGCTCATCCCTTATGCGCGGAACATGCCAATATCACCGCGCATTGTTATGATGTCACTGTGTTAATCACGTTTGCAGGTCTTTTATTCCCGCACACAATGATGAGGAATTGGCTCGCTGAAACACATTTGAGGCCAAATTTAAATGAAAAAGTCCTCTTTGAGAGTTCAGTCCTTCTCACAGGATGACAGCACTTAACATTAGCATTGTAAATTTTGGACAAACATCATGCGGAAACGATACAGAACCCAGGGCCCAGCATACCGCGCTGCGAAAAGTGTGAATTGCTTCTAAGATGCTGTTTTCAGTGAAGCTTTTTACAGTGCTGTAAAAGATTATTTGTCCTCTGCCTGATTTCTTTTACATTGGCTTATTTGTCACATTTAAATGTTTCAGATAACCCAACTAATTTTAATATAAAACTGACAATGTGAGCAAACACAAAATGCAGCTTTAAAATGATCATTTCATTTATTAAAGGTGAAGTCTTTCAAAACAAGTATCATCCATGTGAAAAATTATTGCCCTCTTAAACCTAATAACCGGTTCTGCTGCCCCTGGTGGCAACAGCTGCAATCAAATATTTCCAATAACCGTTAATATTTCTTTTATATTGCTGTGGAAGAATTTTGGCCCGTGCTTCTTTGCAGAATTGTTTTAATTGGAAATTTTTGAGCATGATCAGCTAGTTTAAGGTCATGCCACCTTAGTTCACACAGATTCACGTCAGGACTGTTTTTTGCCTATTTCACAATGGGTCTATCAGACAGGTTCTATTTAAATAATGTTTTGATTCAACAGGATGGACAGTAACATTGACTGGGTGTGTCTTGTGAAATTGAACCCAATTATCGATGACATTTGTTAAATTTAGCAGCTAAGGGGCCGGGTAGGTTTGGATAGCTTTTTTTCCTTCAATAAATAAAATCATTTAAAAACAGAATTTTGTGTTTACCCAGGTTATCTTTGCGTAATATTAAAATTTGTTTGATGATCAGAGACATTTGAGAATGACAAAAAAAAAAGCAAAAATAGAAGAAATAGGGTCAGGGCAAATACTTTTTCACAGTAGTGTATGCACTCTTCCGCTTTGTAAAATTAACACCCTGGTCCAGCCTTCTCATGCCAATCCACAGCTTTAATTCTTCCAGCAGTCTGCCTCCACACTTGTCTGCTGGCAGAGCAGGGACGTCCATTCGCCTGTCACCAGTGCTAAAGATAAAACACGGCCATGTGACTCCCTTAACATGTAAACTGAGGAAAATGTACCTGGACACAGACACAGACAATTTTCCACCGCGGTAACTGCTTTTAAACAGGCTTTCAGGAAGCAGGTGAAACTAATCACGTAATGGAATGGATAAGAGCAAATACTTTGCAAAGCCAATTTTATCCCTGGAAGAACCCAATCTCATTTAATACTGTGTACAGGGCTGTACCACGCAAAGGAATAATACATCGAGTGAATGCTATCAGCGCTAGCCAAGCGGGTTAGCCTGACAGCCTCGCAGCCGCAGATGCAGGGAGAGCAGTGGTGTTCGTGCGTGGGCACGGCCACTGCCGCAC
The DNA here is from genome assembly GCA_029721435.1 of Gymnothorax reevesii. Taxonomy (NCBI): domain Eukaryota; kingdom Metazoa; phylum Chordata; class Actinopteri; order Anguilliformes; family Muraenidae; genus Gymnothorax; species Gymnothorax reevesii. Next base: position 12,529,533 of record CM056586.1, on the reverse strand, counting down.
TGGCTGACAGGGCAGGGGAGATGACACAGTTCTGAGGTGCCTTTTCACGGGTATCAGTGAGCGCATCAGTGTCGTATATCCCGGCCCGCCCCCGAGACCGCCGCTGAAGGGGGAGAGAGGGAATGAGAGAGGACAGGAGAGAAGAGCAGTCAGGGCCTCCGCACTGCTATACATCAGCACTGATGCTGTGCGACACGCTTTTCCACACAAACACCGAGAGGGAGAGAGAGCGAGATGGATGGAGTGAGGAAGAGAGAGTGAAAGAGAAATGTCATTAGGAATTCACGAAACTACATTTATAACCCAAATTGCGCAGTTTTATTAAAATTTGCTACTACTCTATTAAATTCCGGTAATCAATGCCTTACAAATAAAAGTGCTCCCATTTGTCATGCAAATAAAGTGCTTTGGACTGAATTAAACTGAAGGAGAGATTAGACTGACACAAGAGAGAGAGCAGAGGGAGGGAGAGAGAGAGAGAGTGGGGATTGATAAGGAATAGGAGACACGTATATAAATAAAAATGTGGAGAGAAGAGGGGGAGGGAGGGAGGGAGCGGAGGCGAGCGATGGAGAGGGGGAGCGATTGAACAGTAGAGCTCCACTCAACAGCGGAGTGTCACTCTAACACCCGCAGTGTTATCAGCTCTCACTACCCCGCCTCGGCCCAAATACCGCATCCTGTCACTGGACTTTCCACCCCATCCCACCCCCCCGCCCCGCTGCTAAATGCTTTCGGCAGGTCCATCCCATCAACGGTCAGGCGCCACAGCTAATGCTATGCTAACGGTACTGCTGGGTGGACGAGCAGCAGGGAGCGGCGCGAGAGCCTTCAGTCCCGCAGGCCCACTGGAGCACTCCACGGCGATTACAGCCCTCCTCCGTGGGCAAAATCAGAGCCGGTGCATGGAGTGTGACAGAGGGTGCAGGGGGACTGGGGATTAGGCTGGAAGGCGGAGGGGCGGGGGGTTTTGAAATTGCTAAAGCCAGGCATAGCTGACGCCCCCATGCTGCATCCTGAGAGGGCAGGGACTTAATTTTGGGGGCATGGCGGGTGCACTCAAGCGTAGGAGGAAGGAGGAAGCTCTGCTCTCCACTCTATGCTCAGGAATGTGCCTGCATTGTACTCATTCTCTCCGTCCCATGTCTGTAATATACATATCTCAAGCATTTCTGAAAGGCAGAAGGTCACATGACTCATAGGCATTAAAAAAACAAAGAAAAACAGAGCTGATAAATCACGTCAAAAGATAAAATATACATCGAGTTTGCCGTCTTTTAGTTATTTAGAGAATTGCAGCATCTTATCCAACACCTTTGGGACATCACTTCAAAATTCCGAAGTGAAGCACATTTAGCCAAGATTCCTCATCCAAGAAATACGACTGGATCTCTTCCATCTGCTTACACGGATAAATCAAATGATCAAAATGAACATCGCAGGGCAAACTACCAGTGCTGGGTAGAGCCAAAGCATTCACAGAGCAGAGCGGTATACATAATTTGGCACCTCATAAATGTGAAACATCACTTAAAAGAAATGCTCTCCAGACCGACATTTATGATAGACTGTGATACACTAACACTTGCAGGATAGCGGCACCAGGATTAATTATGAATATACTGAGCCAAATTCTCCTGTGTCTGGGCCCCAGTACCAGTCCTTTATGTGAGCGTTTTTTTTACACTTAAGACTCACATTCCCTTAAGCTGTCGGCCCATTTGCATATTATTCAGCTTCATTTACTTCTTGCTCCTAATCTGTGACACGTTTTTATACGAGCAAATTTTTACACCCAAATTTCCTCAATCCATTTTAGAAAACACAGCCTGCGTCTCCTCGCAAAACAAACGCGCTCAAGTGAGTTTAAAAGATGAAGCATAATGTCAAAAAAGATTTTCGTAAAAAGAACTTCAAGAGCAATCAAAACAATATTAGCCTCAAGAAAGGTTAGGCACTGTACCAATACAGAAGCCAATTGTTCATGTTTTCAAAAGGTCAGGTTTGTTTTCTCTTCTCAGTCTGTCCAATCAGTGACAGGTTCCCTGACTGCTGTGGTAGGTATACAGACTCTTTTCCTCTTATTCTCCTCATTATAACATCCCCTGCCCAGAGAGCGCTAATTAGCGAGCAGCCGTGTTGCCAAACTGCTTACGAGGCAGGCGCTGGGAGCGAAGCGGGGAGCTGGGGGGCTCTTCTGACGCCCCCGGTTCTCTCGTGCAGATCCGAGCCCACCTGACCACACGGATCACAAATACATTGTACCATTACCAACCCCTGCGAGTCTGTTCAATCCTAAATGGTCACATTTAAATGCACTGTAATGCCTCGTATTCGCAAAGCAGCCAATTCAACAACATGTCTGACTTTTTATATTTGATTCACTATTATCCATCAGTGACATTAAAACTGTGCCAATGAAAGAGAATGGTAATTAATACATGATATGACAAAATGCGTATAGAGCTCATCGTCCTGTACAGGCTATATTCTCATTCTCTTTCACTCTCTCTCTCTCATTTTTCTCCCCCAGTTTAATGCCAGGGTGGCATCCCTTTTCCCAGACCTCGCGTTGCCATGGCTACTCCATAGCAACAGCTGCTGGGCCCTTTGGGGAGCCTGTTACCAAGGCAACCAGGATTTCCACGGCCACTGTCTCAATCTCTTATCGCACAACACATCACTGACAAAAAAAAAAAAAAAATTGAGGGATGGAAGTCATCGATTTGAAAGTTCCACTTGTAAATTTATATTCTGTTTTGATATCAACTACTTTCTGAGAAGGGATGGATAATGAGATTGTATCAGGACTGCCGCGATTTCACCACTGAGGCATGAACAGTGCGTTAACACCTTTGGAGGAGACAGAGTGACACTTAGAGGAATATATTAGGGCTTTAACGATTAGCTTCCGGCTTATATCTTCTCACCCTGATAAAGTCCCCAGCATCGGCTGGAAGAAAACCAACTACAGAGGATGATTATGTATGGCCGTCAGCACAATTTTAGTCTCTTCTCGATCACCCACTAAGTTACAAATAAAATTAACTAAATGAGCCAGACATTTAGTGAAAATGAGCACTCAGTGCCAACCATACGATGGTACTGTCTGATTGAGACTGGGGCTACATTACCTCAGTGTTTGATACATAACAGATTACTGCCTGACCAAATCAAAGCATAAATTGAGGTAGCAGAAGTAGGCAATGTTTTTCAAGTTAGACCAATAATGCAGGCTGTACGCAGTCTTATAATACAGTGCCAGTCCAAAAAAATAAAAGTTGCAAACTCTTATATTTTGTTGGACCGCCTTTTGCTTTGATCATGGTGTGCACTTATCATGGCATTGCTTTCGACAATCTTTTTCAATATTACAACATTTATTTCCAACCCGAGTTTCATTAATTTTTGGTCGAGATCTTGTATTGACGGCGAGAGTCAAATCACTCCATCAATCTTCCCCAGCACATCCCAAAAAATTTTCAACTAAGGTCAGGACTCTGTGGTGGCCAGTCCACGTGTGAAACTGATCCCTCGTGCTCGATGACTCACTCTTTCGCAATTTGAGCCCAATGAATCTTGGCATTGTCATCCTGGAATATGTCAGGGATTTTAAAAATCCATCGATGGGATAACCTTGGTTATTCAGTACATTCAGATAGTCTGCTGAATTTGTTTTATTGCTGCATAACATTCTTAAGCCCAGACCTGAACAAATGAAGCAAACCCAGATCATAACGCTGCCACCAGAGCCTAGTACAGTGGGCACTGCGCATGACGTGTGCATCACTTCATGGGCTTCCCTTCTTACACTGATGCGCTCATCACTCTAGAACAGAGTAAACCAGGACTAATCAGACCACATGACGTTGTTCCATTGCCCAACATTCCAATGTTTACCCTCCCAAGTGAACTGAGGATGCTTTTCCTGATTAACCTCCCAATAAAGAGGCATTCTCATGGCCAAGCAGCTTTAAAGTCCCAATCCTCTGAGTTCTTGTGGCATTGCGCAAATGGAAATGGTCTTACTTTCACAATTAAACGCAGCCACGAGTTCTGTTGATTTCTCAGGACGAGGCATCACCAAGAGTGTCAGTGATCTACGATCACGATCACTCGTTTTTTACAGCCCATCTCTGCTGCTCAGCTGAGGGTCCACCACTATCCATCCAGGTTTTATTTGTGCGCAAGATCATTCTGTACCCAAGATTTCAGCAATCTCCTCAGTTGTTTTCTTTGTTTGATGAAGGCCAATAATTTGCCCCTCTTTAAACAAAGTAACACTTTTTCCACAACCACGGGTTGTTCAAGAAACAAGAGGCGACGGAAGGCATAAGTCAGTCTTGAAAGAAATGTTTCCAGCGGAAACACAGCAATAGAGAAACAATCGTGGGCTCTGAAGTATTTGATTACTTAAATCCAGAAGACAACTCCTTTGCCAGGCAGTGCATCGTGATGTTATATTAAGTTGAGACTTTCAGCTCTGAAATTTCTGTGGTCAAAATCACTTTGAATGCGAATGAGCAGCAGGAACAGTGATGTGAAAACCATCCTTTCAGTCATCCCTGTCACTTTCTTATTGCTTAAATTGTTCAAGCATCGTACAAAAAGGCAGAAGCTGACAGAGCCTCTTCAGAGGTGTCACTGGCACATCACAGGGACGTTAAGGAACTGTCACAGGTGTGCTTTTGAAATCCGAATTGGCCTTGCCTCAGAGAAATCAGATTAGGCCCTCTGGTTAGACCCAGATACTGCATAATTCAATGATAAGAACACACTGTAATTCCAGTTAGGAAATAATAACAACTATTATGATTCAGAGCCTGATTTCCCAAGAACTTTAAAATGTGCAAATCATTTAGGATGCGTAAAACTAATAACGAAACAGCAAAAATTGGTGCAAAACTGTTATGTCCTCCCTGCTAGGCACTCCAGTTTCCCTGCCACCTGCCTTTCCTAAATAATTCAATTATCCCCTTACTCTTCCTCTGGTAGTTATGCACCTGGTTTTCATTACGTTAATTGCCTTCTTTTCTATTTATAACTTAGTTTTCTCCTTCTCTAGCAGGTAGCCTCGCGTATTAGTAACATTTTAGTTTGCAGCAACCCCGGTTAGTTCCTTAGTTTTATTCCCTTGTATAGTTTCTGTTGTTTAGTTAATAAAATTCTACGTCCTGCACTTGGGTCCTCTAATATAATCTGATCCATCCTGGGACACTGGGCGTTACAGAAAAAAACAGTGCAAAACCAGTTATTGGTCATTTTAGTGGTTTGAAGCAAGCTAAAAGGTTTCACATGCATTAATAGTCTCAGCAGATCTGGCTCATACAGTTGGAGGGTGTGTATTATTGGTGTTGAGATGAAACCAAACACTAACCTAACATACAAAAGTTGAGTCGATAAAGATTAAACTGATCTAGTCCTGGTAAATTTCAGACCTGTCGGGTCAGAGCATACAGCTCCTGAACAATTTTAGAGTTTTATTCCGTAAATACAGCGCATTTTTGCTCATTCTGAGAAACCTTTGGGGCAAAATGAATGATTCTGAGAAATGTTGAGAGCTTGTGATACATTGCAATTATGGAATAAATCACTCCTACGCTTTTCATCACAACAAATGCAGCAGTGACATGTTGCATTTACAGGGACGTTTACAGCTCTTTCTAGGGAAAAAAGCTAACTTCATCGCTAATCAAATCACAATGCAGTTATGAATTTATGACTAGCCAAAAGTATGCCTGGACAAGATAATTAGTCTCAACATGAAAAAATCCGCTAATGTTGAGTCTCATAATGACCTCTTTGTTTCGCTGGAAAAAGCATGCAGTTAAAACTGCCGCATGTCCATAGTGAATCATTCAGAATCACGCACATGAGGAGAATCATTCACACACACACATACACAGTCTGGTGTTCGCAGGTTCTCGGGCATGTGTAATGAAACGATGCATGCTAATATGACTTGCATCTGCTGCAGAAAGGGGCAAAATTACACTGCCAATCAAAGATGTCAACTATATCACGGCGAGAAGAAGCTGAGGTAAATGATTTTGCTCTCCAAAATTCCAGTATGGCTGCATAGCAGAAAAAGATGGATAGAGGCTAACACAGCCCCCCTCCTCCTCTGTTCTCTGCTATATCCTCTCCCTAGCAATCTTCAGTAGCTTTTTATTGATTTGTTCGATAAGGTCAATGAACATTAAGAACATCTCAACTGATGTGAATTAGCCAAGCAGGCTAAGTGTCAACAGTAGACCTTAGACTACAACGTGTTTGGACTGCAACAGTGCTTGTAGTACCAAGAAAAACGCTGCAAGAATACAAAGGAAAATAGGCATCAGATAGACAGGATCCAAACCAGCAGGGAACCAAACCCCGAACCCCTGTCCTCTCCCTCTATCATCATTCTGATACCCAGCTCTCATTCTGACACAGAGTAATTACACACTGTTATGGCTCAAAAGCCCTGACAACGAGGGAGATGCACACTGACGCAACTCGATTTATTTTAAATGACCATGTTTAACAAAAGGACAGCACAAATACAGGGGTGAACGCCAGGGCCATCAGTGAGGGGATGTGTGCTAAGAGGCGCTGCTGAAAAACAAAAGGCAGCCAACTAAAGTCGAGACATCTGCAGGGAGCGAGTTCTCCAAGTCTGGGAACCAGCACATTTTATCAGCTCAGAAAAGTGGCCACAGGTGCTTTCAATTGTGCCAGCAGCACTTCACTCTGCTCAGCAGGAACCAGCAGATGAGCAGCACACTCGAATAGGCTGCCGCGGGGGGGTTGTTTTGGGCGTGTCAGACACCCGTAAACCCAAAACAAACGCCGTCCTCCAGATGTAGCATTTGTAATGCAGCCCATCTAGAGTGTAAATCTGTCACTGCCACAGATGAGAGAAGCGATGAAGACAGGTGTCTAAAATTAGCAAAGAACCATCTAACGTCATCACGGAGACACTCATAAACATCCCCGACATCGTCTTTCAAAACACCTGTCCATTTTTGTACCCAGTGCTAAAAATAGAAGCCCTTAAAAAAGAGGCAAATATCAATTTCGGAGGAAAGTGTTGAGCTTGGACGACATGAGCGCCGCATTGATTTTCAGGAGCCACTGGGTTCTGCAGGCAGGCAGAGAAAAGCCATCACTCCTCCCTGGGACTCACATTCATCAACCTTTTTACTCATGTGTTACACATGAATCCTCATACATGCACTTCAAACACCTCTTCGGCATTCCCGATAACAAAATCTGAGATTTAATGAATGCTACAATTTAAAAATATGGTTTTACCATAATGGCAGGAGGAGTTAATCATGTTTAAGTGAAAATTACCACTAGTTCAACGATTACATGTTTACTAGTGAAATGACACATTCATTCCATTATTACCTGGCCCCTCCCCTAGGGGGACAGGTTAAGCAATGATCATGTCTGTGTGTGTGTGTGTGTGTGTGTGTGTGTGTGTGTGTGTGTGTGTTTCTGTCAGTCTGTCTGACAGCCCGTGGCTGGGGCCAGGTCTGCTATCTCTGATTGCCTTGTTTCAACATGCAGTACAACATTACATCAAAGCACACTCCACATCCAAATGTCCACAGCCCAAAAATATGTAGCCTTTTAGTTCAGCATAACTCAAACTGCCCTTATGATGAGCATATTGTGCATTTTATTCATTTGAAAACCCCGACGGAGAGAAAACTAGACAGGTGGGCGAAATTAAAATTGTAACAGAAAGCAGTGATTTTTAAATTATCTTTGACCTGTATTACACTGCACACAATACCACAGCATGTTAACTGATGCATCACCACATGGGTTTTATTGATTTTTCAAAAAAAAAAAAAACTCTCATTTTGATTTCTGCAAAATATTTTTGAAAAATTGGGAAAGTTTAGTATTTGCCACTTTGTAGTTTTGGCATTCCTTCTCATAACACTTAATAAATGTTAAGGAACAGAAGACAACGAGATAATAAGTGTTCCAGGAATAATTGAAGCACTGATTACTAAAACCCCACAAGTCAAGTCAAGTCAAGTGTGACTTATGGGGTTTTAGTAATAGGCGCTTCAATTTTGTCCCATTCTTCCAGTAAACAAGTCTTCAGGTGTGCAATAATACAGGGTTTCTGCTGACATATTTCAAATTTTGAAATGTGCCACACACATTTCATTGGGAGCAAGTCGGGACTGCAGGCAGGCGAGTCCAGCACCTGTAAATGAAATGAAGTTGACCAGACAAAACATTAAATGTCTCATTTTCAAGCTGCCTTCAATGAAATCCAAGCAAAACTAGATTTAGAAATCACTGGTTTCTGTTTTATGTACATTTTCCAAACCACCGCAAGTGTACGTATCTTCAGAGATAGCTACATAATACAGATGGGTTAATCAAGCCAGTTTTGACCAGGAAGTTGGAGATCATGAACAAATACAGTACAGTGGGATGGAGAAGGAAAAAGAGTGAAAGGCGGAAGTGGGAGAAAGGATTGCAGGAGCGGGAAGACAAAATGGGAGAGCAGGCACATCGTGTGTTCCTGATTGCTCACACAGCGTTAGCCTCACAACACCCCGGAGCAGTTACATAAGAGAGAACAAGAGTCAGGAGGACTGATAGAGAGAGGGAGGAAAGGAGGAGAAAGAGATAAAGTGATGGGGAGAGGAAAAGCGACAGAGAGAGAGAGAGACTGTTCCAGTAAGTAATTCTGAGCATTCCTAAACAATCTGGTTTGGACTGGAGCTGTGCTTCCATGATGCTATCTGAGTAAAAGCACAGGTGTCAGGTGACTGTGTGTGTCCCTGCCTGGGAGAGATTTACCAGCGGGAAGGGCTGCGTGTGTGTGCGCGCGTGTGCGCTGCTGAGTATGCGGACGTGTCTATTTTCCCCTCTGCTTCTCTGCATTTTTCACTCTCTATCTCTGAAGGCTGTTCCAGTGAGGCAAACTGGACAGCACAGTGTGGCGGCTCACTTCTTCCTGAATTAATTAAAATGGTTTTTTTTCCCCCTCTCCTGACAGCTCTCAACCTGCCCATCCAATCGCCACACACCCCCCTTCCCTTCCCTGGTTGGCTGCTATTCTCATTCCCACCACTAGGCGGCAGATATCACACACACCTCCATCATAAAACGTGGTGCTAAGAAGCCAAAACAAGAACGGGGATATGTGACTCCCACACTGTCTCTAACCCTCCTGCGATTCCCACAGCAGTGCCAGCCTTAATATTGAACACGGATTCCCCAGGTAATTACCCAGCTCTGCCGCAATCAGAAAATATAATAGATGAGGCGAGCAGTGTAATTACAGCCCCTCCTCCTGCCTCTTATGTAATCTCTGGATGGCTTCCAGCACATTCCCCACCTCTGAGCAGGCAGGCCTCCGACAGCTGACTCCTCACCCGCCGTACAGTGTGGCTCACTGGAGCAGGATGGGGCTCGATCATGAGCGGGGCTCTTCAGCAGCTGAGCATCTGGAGCTCTGATATACTGTACATCAGTTGTGGCTTGTGAACTGGCAACAGGAGAGGCTCAAACAATCCCTTATAAAGAATGATCGGTCACAACCTGTTTTCAATCATTCATTTAAATTACCATTACAGAAACTCCGAAAACTCTCAACATTATCAGGTGTGGCCAGTTTTCATTTATAATGCATACCGATTATGACTTCGGACTTCCCACGCTTTTCTTTACTCAGCGGTTGGAGGAAATGCATGTGTTTTGCGATCGTTTAAATGAAATAAGATCATTTGAAACGTCTTTATGCAATTCCATTGCTTCAAATGATCTTATTTCATTTAAACAGTTTAAACGATAATGAAACCCAATGCATTGCTTCCAACTGCCTCCAACAGAGGTCGAACTGATAAACCTCCATGCACCAGGACTTATATTCCCCATGAGAATCTCTTACATAAGCGTTGATTGAATAATTGCTGACTACAGCAGGGGAACGGAGACGTACCACTAAAACTCACACGGAAAGCGTGAGAGTTGACAGGTGTGCATTATTAATGAAAACTGACCACACCCGTTAACGTTTTAGGAGCTTTTGTAATGGTAATTTAAATGAATTATTGAAAACAATCATGACCAATCATTATTTTCAAGGAATGGGTTTGAGCTTCCACTATCGCCAGTTCACCAGCCGCCACTGCTTGTACATATACTGTCCCCCATTATTCTGTAAATACTTGGCCATTGGGAAGGATGACAAGCTGACTATTCATATGCAAATTGAAAATTTGACTGAATAGATATGAAGTAAAATAGGTTTCTCATTTCAATTTTGAGAGAAAGCAATTTTGTGCATTCAGTAATACTCCTCATGCTTGATTACAGTGATGTAACGTATAGAAATCAATTTACTTTTGTTTTAAAACTTTCAGATTCTGTTTATCACTCCGCTATTAGAATTTTCACTGGTCTTGACTTCCGCACTCACAATTATGCCTTTTACAAGACTGTAGGGCGGGAGTCACTGAAGTCACTGACCATTGGTTTTCATTTCTTTATAAATGTGTTTCATCTAAAATCCCATCTTATCTAGCTACTCTTCTTAGACGGCGGGTGGGTTGTCGAGGGACACGGACACTGGACTTATTATGACTGGATGTTCCTCGTAAACAGAAACAGAGCTGAGTAACACTGGTCTTTATTATAATGCTCCTCAGAGCTGGAATGAGCTGCACGGTGAGCGGAAACTGAATTAACAGGTTCCTCTTTTTAAAACATTGATCAGATCATTTTATCAAGACAACTGTCGTTGTTTTAGGTAATAATCACTTTTTAAATTTCATGATGCCAATTTCTATTTTTGTTATACCACTTTAATTTCCTTGTAAAATGTGATGTTTGCAGGGCCCTGCTAAAAATGAGACTGTAGCCAGACCTCCTGCTGAAGCAAGTCCTCAATAAAATAAACGCATTGTACTTCAAAATGGCTCCCCAAAAATCAGAACTTAGACCGTCACAGTAATGAATGACAAAAATTCAGTGTGTGTGTGTGTGTGTCTGTGTGTGTGTGTGTGTATGTATATATATATATATATATATATATATATATATATAAATTTACACTGTCTCTGGATCAGTACCTGTGGATAACAGGTCGGCGTCTCTAGACCAGTGTATTTAAATGAGAGCAGAGCACAGTTACTCACAGCTGGTGCTGGTCTCAGTACAGGACTGCAGCTGAGAACAGACACTAATCACAGATTCTCTACCAGGCCTTCAGGGGCACCTTGGGGTCCCTGACAGGCATACGGACAAAGCCCAGAATAATAGGAGACGCTGTACTAATGGAAGAAGAGGAAAGAGCTGCACTGAAGATAACTTTTCCAAACATGAATCTCAGAAGAAGGCACATCTAACCAGGCAGATCTCATTTGTAAATGCTACCTTTAACAAGAGAGATTCCTGCTCTCAGGACATTTTAGCTTCATTCTGCTCTATGTTGTTCCAATTGAATAATTGAATGAGGAGGCATCAAACTGATTCTCTCCTTGAGGTTGTCTAGACAGAATTAGTAAAAGTTCATTTCTCCTTGTGACTGTCCCTGCTGAAGCACTGGGGCTAAGTGTACAGGCTCCTACAGGCCAGTTTGACTGACAAACAACATGTAGCCCGTAAAAACCCACAAAGCTATAAATATCCCTGCATTTCGTATTCCCTCTGAGGAGTCCAAATGTTTTAATGTTTCAGAGCCCAATCCCACACGTGTCACTCTGGTCCCTGAAACATGAGCGTAAGGCTCTTCAGATGGGGCTGAGCACCGGGTCTACGAGGGCGCCGCTGTGTGAGGAGATGACAATGAGGGAGAACTGAAGAGGAGACCGAGAGGGTGAGAAGAGAGGGAGGAGAGGAAGAGAAAGGGAACGAGGCACAGAGGGTTCACAGCACACCGACCGGGCCTTCTGCACCAATCAATGCCGGTCTTCCAAAACAACATCGATTACATCATTTTTCTCTTCGCTTTAGTTGACCCTCCCCTCTCCCTGTTCTCATCCCCCTCACCCCCTGCACCTGCCCAGAACCGCAGCGCTACTGTTTCCGTGTAGCTCATTCTAAAGTCCCTTCACGTCCGAACCGCTGTCTTTCCTCATATCCAGGGTTCAGACTCTCGTGGCGAGACTGCCCAGAGATGTTCCCGTCTTCCTTCCATCTTGTTCTAAATATGTATCGTTTAGATCCTCCTCCTCCCTTTCTTTATCCCTCTTTCACCCACCTGCATCTCTCTCTCCATCTCCCCTAAGCTCTCGCCTGCAGCCGAACTGCGAGTCAGCGCCACACTTTCCCTCCTCTCTCCAAAGCCACCAATGCAGTGATGGCCACATTAAACCGGGGTAAGTCACAGTACCAATGCATTGGAGGGTGAAGATTTGAAAGGCCGTGAATATTCTGTCAATCATTAAGACTGGGATGGAAACTGCAGCACAGCATGACTAATTTATCCTGGTAAACCTGCGACTCCCCCGCAGCCTCCGGTCCAACGATTTTCTCTTGCCTTTATCTTCTTGTTCAGATGTCCAAAATACAATGACAGCTGAAAAGCACAGACTTCTCAAAAAATGCAAATGTTCAAGATGGTTGGAGGAAGAGCAGCCAACAAACCCATTTTCACATGGTGGCCCGTGTTGACTGTAAGGAGCAGAGCCGAAAGTCAGATGGTTCAGAAGCCTCACTAAATTTACAGCGCCCTCCATAATTATAAGCACCCCTGGTTAGGATGTGTTCTTCAGCTTCTAATAAATTCAGTTTTTTTCTAAATAATATAGGACCACAATGAAAAAAAGAGGAAAATCCAACCTTTAATTTAAGTGCATTTATTCAGTGGGAAAAAAAATCAAATAATGTGTGCCACAATTATTAGCACCCCTCCTGTTTGTACTTTGTATAACCCCCTTTTGCCAACAAAACAGCACCTAATCTTCTCCTATAATGTTTCACAAGATGGGAGGATACAGAAAGAGGGATCTTTGACCATTCCTCTTTGCACAATCTCTCTAAATCATCCAGCGACCTGGGTCCTCTCCTCTGCACTCTCCTCTTCAGCTCACTCCACAGGTCTTCAATGGGTTGAGGTTGGGGGACTGAGATGGCCATGGGAGGAGCTTGATTCTGTGTTTGGTGAACCATTTCTGTGTAGATTTGGCCACATGTTTTGGGTCATTATCTTGTTGAAAGACCCAGTGACGACCCATCTTCAGCTTTCGGGCAGAGACCACCAGATTTTGATTTAAAATGTCCAGGTATTTCAAAGCGTTCACGATGCCATGAACCCTAACAAGGTTCCCAGGGCCTCTGGAAGAGAAACAGGCCCACAGCATCGCCGATCCTCCCCCATACTTCACAGTGGGCATGAGGTGCTTTTCTGCATACTTATCTTTTGTGTTCTACCAGACCCACTTAGAGCGTTTGTTGCCAAAAAGCTCTATCTTAGTCTCATCTGACCAAAGCACACGGTCTGAGATGAAGTCCCAGTACTGCTTAGCGAACTCCAGACGTTTGCATATATGATTGTGAGTGAGAAAGGGTTTTTTCCATGCATGCCTTCCAAACAGCTTGTTGGCATGTAGATAGCGCCTGATGGTTGTTTTGGAGACTTTGTGACCCCAAGATGCTACCAGTGTTGCAGTTCTTTAACAGTGAGCTTTGGAGAATTTTTTATTTCTCTTACCATCCTCCTCACTGTGCGTGGTGGCAAAATAACCTTGCGTCCTCATCCAGGCTTGTTTACCACTGTTCCTGTTGTGTTAAACTTCTTAATGATTCCTCTGACAGTACATATGGGCAGGTGCAGGCGGGTGGCTATTTTCTTGTAGGCATTGCCTGACTTGTGAAGGTCGACACACATCTGCCTTACTTAAATGGTGTGTTCCTTTGTCTTTTCCATGTTGAAGAGTGGATAAGATAAATGGCCTCTGTGTCACGTCATATTTATACCCCAGGAAAACAGGAAGTGATTAATTACTGATTAAATCTTCCGAGATACTCTGATCAACTTTGTAAACTACTGTAAAAATGACAGAAATACTTAAATTACATTTATTTCCGAGGAACTGTTAGGGGTGCCAATAATTGTTGAACCGGTGATTTTATGAAAAAATTATTATTTCTTAGTCAGGGATTTTTTTCCCTTAAAATTCACTTGAGTTGATGGATACATTTTTCTACAATTTTCAATGTGAGAGTATGCTTCTGCAATAAAAATTGAATTTGTTTTAAGGCTTTTAACACATCTTAACCTGGGGTGCCAATAATTATGGAGGGCACTGTAAGTGGTGATGTATGAAAATATGCAAAGACCCCAGGCAAAATGTATCTAACCACGAATTCTAAAAACTCCTGTCATTGTACTTGTAGTTATATCAGTGCCATACCCACGTCACACGGCTAATTTACCTCAGCTTCACCTGTGCAGGCAATATTGACCTTATTTTTGGAAAGATATGCTGCTTAGTTCTTTCATGTTGTTGCCGCCACTGTGCCAATGACCCTGGATCTGCAGCCACATCATTGCATTTATTTGTATTTAATGTTCATTTATCCTGGTGAATCATACACAGGTCTAACAATCAACTTTTCATAAAAGCCATATTAAAGTAATTGCCTTTGACTAATGGCCACACAACCCACATTCATTTCTATTTTTTTTTATAACAAGCATTTCAGTGTTCGATCACATTGTTCTGAGGGGCTCGGGCAAACGAGGCAGATAGTGCATGCTGACCCAAAGAGAGGCAGCTGTGTTCGCCAAGCCATTAGTCACGAATGCAGAACGGGCCAAATCAGGATCACAAATATGTCCACGTTCTCTGTCTCCCGATGGAGGACTTTTTTCGATGCCTTAGTTTAAGCCCATAAAATTGTCTCATAAACAGCCTCATCCATCTCGGGTGAGTTTCTTCAGTTGTGCGACTGATTCCGGAAGGATGCTGCTAATGAGCCGCTGTGAATGGAGTCGCTAGACTCTGTCTCCACAAAGCTCATGTTTGCAGGTTGAATCTTGAAGGATTAATACAGTATCATAAGCCTTTTTGAGCATCAGGTGGTGTGTTTTTTTTCAGCTACTGATCAGTTGTCCTGTATAATCACAATGTCTTTATCTGATGGACAGCTGGTTCAACAATACATCTGGGGTCATAACTTGCATTAGTGTTAAATGGGCCTCACACACACCGATAAATACTATCAATACTACACTATCAGTTTTTCTGGTGGGAGCATCCTCTGAATAGCATCACTGCCCACAACTGCATGCACAGCCATTAATCATAAATGTACAGGTTTCTGTTACAAGTAATTGCAACACAAACTCCAGGATATCTTTTTGAAGGGCAGAGCAACTGTCTGAGTAGTGGCCACTTCTTCCCAGCAGTTGCAATTTGCTCATCAACCACATCCGGAGTGGCATTCAGGCCATTTCACATCAAGGACAAAAACGGAAAAACTGAAACGAAAACGCGTCGTATAAAAAATTTGAACCCATTTATTTTTATGAGCCCATCCTTACTGAATTCAAAACTTTCACATTTCGCCTTCAACGAATGTTCCTCGTTTATTTCGTCCTTGGTGTGAAAAGACCTCTACTCACACGGGCAATCCTTCTGTAAGTTGTGACTACAAATCTGCACACGCTCTCGCCAAAAGTCACGTCCCAGTGCACACAGTCTAACTGAAGTGCTTGTCTGTGAAATTAACCATGATGATGAACTGCATGGACGAGTTAGCAGTACACGCTTTCCTACTTTCAATTCGAGCTGTGCTGTTTTTAAATATGGCGAGAGGAAATGGTGGCACTTTCTGCATTACATTCGTTAAACACTCTCTCCACAGAATCACACTTTCTCATCTAAATCACATTATTACTTGAAATCAAAATTGCAGTATTACTTCAGAAATATTAAAGGACCCATATTATGGAAAAAAAACTTTCCAGTTGAGTCCACCTTTACACAGGTTTCCTATGAATCTAACAGCACAGAGAGGGTTGGCTCTGAAGACCACCCATGGCACTTCAGCATTTGAAACAAACACTTTGAAATTCCTGCTGTTTTTGTACATCACAAATAGACCTGCTCTGCATAGTTCATGCCTACCACCTCTATCTGTGTGCTCCGCCTCCTCCCACAGCCTTTTCTAGCCCCGCCCCCCACCCACCACACCCTCATAGCCCTGTCCTTACTTTATTCCCATTCAGATCTCTTCACCAGGCGGTCAGAGCAGAGCTCACTATGACATCACCACTCAAAAAAGCCTGTTCCTCTGAGTGGAGAGTATGGCCCGCAGTGATTGGCCAAGATATAATGGATTGTATGGGCTTTTTAATACAAAGTTTACAAAACTCCCATTTGGACATTAAAGATTATAGTAACTTGGAAAAACAGAAGATTAGATTAGATTAGATTTATTACATAACATGACAATGTTGTCATGGGACTTTTTATGTGTAACTAACAATACTTTGTCTCACGGTCAGCCTTCCTCAACTTCCTCATTTTTTTTTTAATCCTTCTAAAGCCGCTTTCACACCGGACGCGAAACAAATTTTTCGCGAGACAGATTACATTAAAAGTCAATGCAAAGACACGAATGCACACGTTTTTGCATTGACTTTGAATGTAATCTGTCGTGCGAAAAATTTGTTTCGCGTCCGGTGTGAAAGCAGCTTAAGGCTTTGCCCCATTCTGTGGCCGAAGTAAATGCGAAAGCTTTTGGATTGTGGTGAAGACGCCATTTATTCAGTCCCTGGAGCACATTTAGATCTGTAACTGTGCCATTACAGAGAGGTTTAGCTTGGCTCTAATACAGCATTTTTGAGAAGGTTGAGGCTTGATAATGACATCATATAAATACATCTGCATTTGTTTTTCAAATGGGGAAAGCATGAAAAGAGATTAGCTATGATTCAAACATGCACAGGTTTTCTGTTCTTTTTCTGATTCTTTACTTGCTGATATACAAAAGAGCTCTTATTTTTCATCAAATTTCAGGGAGAAATTCGCAAATGAGCCAAAATATTAAAACCACTCACAAATAATGATGATTGTCGTCTCGTAATAACGGCGCATGTCCAGGCCTGGAGACAGACCATAAATGACAAGTGAACAGGTAAGATTGTAAGTTTCTCATCGTCAACGTGATGGATATCGGAGAAATGGGACCTGAATGACTTTGACAAGGGTTAAATCGCTATCACCATATGACTGGGTCAGAGCATCTTTGAAGTGGCGAGGCTCGTGTGGTGATCCCAGTCTGCAGTGGTCAGTTCCCATGAACAGAGGTCCAAAGAGGAACAAACCATGAACCAGCGACAGGGTGTTCGACGCTGAGAGTCATCAATGTTTGAGGGCCAGGAAGGCTATCCAGTCTGGTCTAAAATGACAGAAAGGCTACGGTGGAAAAATTCCCACAGATTTTGATGACATATTCATGGAGAATGTATGATAACACACACTGCATTACACCCTGCTGCATATAGTGCGTTGTAGCTGCGGACCAGACCCAGTGCTCATTCTATCCATAGTCCACTGTTAAAAGTACCCACGACAGGCGTGGGAATGTCGGATCAGGACCTCAAAGCAATGGAAGATGCTTGCCTAGTCCAGGGAGTTACGGATTCTTCTACGTCATGTGCTTTGGCTGGGTACATGTGCACCGTTTACATGGGGAAGAGATGGTACCAGGATGCACTGTCGGAAGATGCCAAGCTGGTGGAGAAAGTGTGATGCTCTGAGAAAATGTTCTGCTGTGAAACTCTAGGTCCAGGATTTCAAGTGGACATCCGTTTGACGAAGCTGCTTTGACAGGTCAGAAGGGACCCCTAAAAATATTAAGCAGGTGGTTTTAATATTGTGGCTGATCAGTGTAAATTAGAACTAAATTATCTGGGTGATTTCAGCACGGCAAATAACAATCTTGTGACTGATAGATGTTCAAAGAAAATTAATAATATTTGAATTGTATTTTGTTACTGCTATCATCGTGGGATAGGTTTCCTTCAAGTAAGGCCTCCGCTCGAAACAAATCTTCGGGCAGTTAATCATAGCTGTTATTAACACCCTCAAATATCAAACTTTCATAATGTCTTCAATCTGACACCGGGTTTTGTGATGCAACTTGGTCCAATAACACCAAGGCCATCGCCAGATTGCACGAGTGACAGCAATTATGACTAGGCTAAAAGCAAAACAGCATGAGATAACTGTGTGAACACACCAGGGAACAAATCGCAGGGGGGCAGAGAGCCAGGGGGTCTTCTGATTGGCGTAATGACATACTTGATGGGCCACACTCAACATCAGACCTTCTCCATGGACCAGCCATAACAACTGTATGATGCTTCCTGCCATATTCAGCCTGGAACGTTCCGGAATAAGAAAATGTGCTATGAACAGTTATGGCAGAAGCCAGGGGGGCTCCATTAACAAGGACCAGGGCTAAACGGAGCGGTATGCATAATGAATGCTCTGCCATGACATCTCTGGGCTCTCAGATGGAACTCGGGACTGGAGAGGGACCAAACGCCGCAAGGCAAACTCCACACAACCTGAAGCGCCGGAGGGAAGCAGGACTGGCATGTGGAAACAGAACCGCCAGGGACCAGGAAAAGCGAAGGGGAGAAGACCAGAAAAAAGAGACGAAGGAGAAAGCGAAAAGGAGGGAAAATGAAGGATGAGAGGAGGACCGGAGATAAACCACGAGAGCAGTGCGCTACGGAAAACACAGAGAGAGTGCAATTCCGTGTCTGGCGTGCGAGTGCGAGTGCGGCGAGGGGACGCTCCGGGGGTCAAAGACGACGGCATATGTTTGCAAACCCACCTCCAAACACTCAGACAGAAATAAATACTTCATGCGGAGTCGTCCCGAAAGCCTCTTATCCACTCCCACTCGAGCACACTGTACGACATGAGGCGGAGAGATGGAGAGTCATGCACACAAGCCAGTGCCGCACAACCGAAATACGCCCACTGAAAAGGTCTGATAATCCAATCATACGCACACACTATGTCACTACTACACCCACAAACACACTCAGCTCTGCTTACATTACATAGTGCATCCTCATTGCTAACAATACACTGCTAATACATTGCTAACAACCCTCTACACCCTGCTACATGCAGGGCACACACAATTAATACTGTTCTGAATAGTATACAAGACAGATGAACTCGGGTACATTACGTTTGATTGCTATAGGCAGAGCGACAGAAAACCTTCCTTCCCAATAGATTGCTGCATTTCTACAAACTACCACAATCACACAAATATAAACATCTCTGGCACCGTCCTAGACTATAATGGTACCCTATAATCTGTTTTCTACCAACATTTACATCCTCAGACATGCCACACGCATGAGAGAGAGAGAGAGGGGGGGAAGGGAGATAGAGAGAAAGAGAGAGACTCATATTCCCCATATGCCATATGAGCCCTTCACAAACGCCCACACTGTTGAAGTACTTAGTGACTGGTCACTGCAGCACCCAAACTCAACCCCAGACATTTCCTACAGAGCGAAGCATAGCATTGCCCAATGAATAAACGAACACACCCATGAAGGAATACTTTCAAGGCGATTATGAGTTTTCAAGTAGGTACTTCATACACCATCCATCAATACAAGCATCGGGAGGCAGGGAGAGGGACCTTCTCAGAGCATCTGTGATGCATTCATAATTTAATCTTTCTATCCCGTTATCGATGCTTGAATGTGCCATTAACAACAATTCATTGATCAGTCTTCATTAAACAGGAGGTAAAGCACTTTGGATTTGACACCTTACAAGAAAAACAGACCAGTTTTCCATTTCGCTGGGCAACCTCATCAGTAAACACACACAAGATCCACATTAATTCTAAGACCAGCTGGCTCAAGTCAGCAGTTTTGGTGCAAGAGGCTCCTCGGCTGTATGACAGCATGTCAATCACGCAGGAATGACAGTAGACAACAACGTTCACCTCCCTAAGTGCAGTATTAGACGAAATATACCGCCAAAACGCAAACGTTCAGCCTGAGCAGAATTGAGAAGACAAAAACTAATTCCACAATGAGTACGCGATCAGCGGTCACAGGTCAAAACTCAGTACCAGCAGCAGTAAAGCACGCGGACATGGGGCCTACCAGCATTCTCTGCCTTTGCTTCTTGGCTTTCCGCACGTTGTTGATGAAACGCCGGCCCATTTTCTTCGCGTACCACACGGACACAAACATACTGACCGGTGAACTCCCTCTTCATAACACACACAAAAAAGAAACAGATGTGAAATTTGAGAAGTAAATAATGTTGAGATTTTCCCTATTTTACACCGAAGACTATACACAACAAATGGTATTAATTACGCACTGAGATTCTTTCACTAACGCATACATACTGGTACACGTGAATGTAAGGCGTGAGTGTATTGGAACAAGGAATACCAACAGTTAGATATTAGAACAGCCTTAATACGTCCGTTTCCGCACACAGTCGTGCAATTTCTGTGCCTAGGTGTACTAACATTAATATAATTGCAATTAGCCTTAACTGCACTGGATTCAACAACGTAAAGGAACCGTGAGCGGGTTTTTTTTTTCTACTCACTGTTTAATCCAACGGTAAATTTGCGCTTCTGTTTTGTCTGACGTCTATTCCAATAATCGATTCACGGCAAACAAGAAATTTCACTTCTCTTGCAATATGTTGAGCGTAAATCCATGGGACTAAGAGAGCGCCTCAAATCCTTGACTGTACCTCGAACAAACTGAACAAGGACATACCCGATTAACTTAACTTACACCATTTAAAGAGTCTATGTTATTCTTCTCATCAGCAATAAATGGCAATTTCGTGAAAGCTTAGTTTCGTGCATAAATACCGATACAGTAATAAATTTGGAACTATAAATACATTGCAATTCTGCTCATTTTGAAGGAAAAAAACAACAAATCTGCGTATGTTTTCATTCCCCCTCTATCGGAAAGGTTTCTAATGAAAGCTGAACGCGGCTTTTATCTATCTATCCCTTCAGTCCATGTCTGATATCTTTTCATTCCTTCCCTCCATCTCCCTCTCGCGCTGTCTCCCCGACGGGTATTCCGCCGCTGTAATTTGTGATGCGCTTGTATTCCCCGTCCCGCCTCTCTCTCTCTCTCTCTCTCTCTCTCTCTCTCTCTCTCTCTCTCTCCACTTCTCTCCTATGCCATCTGCTGCATCCAATAGGCACCACGACGTTAAATAAATCAGTTAAATCAATTTAAAATAGCGATAACAAAGGGAGAGGTGAGGGAGCTGCATCAGGTTGCAGGAGGATAGGATCGAGTACGGTGACTGAATAATGTATAGGTCCGACACAAGAACTGTAGCACTGCCCACCACTTTGCAACCAAACAACTCATAACGGAGTTTCAAAGTCAGAGTATGTTCACTGTGTTCAGATGACAGCTTAACGTTAATATTACCAAATATCCAAGATATTTCGAGAGGTTAACAAGAACAACTGCTCTGCTTTCCAGGCGGTTTGTCCCGCATATAAATTCAGATCCTGTCGGGAAGGCACAGTGAGACAGAGGGCGTGTCGCAAAGAATTTCTAACTGCAGCCTCATAATATCATACATACAACACTTCACAATGTGAACAGGTTTCGACCGGGAACATCGGCATACACACCCACACAAAATAATCCCTTTGAACCTATTAAACAGAATCTCTCCGTAGGGCCAGCACTCAAAGCAGAGATAATGCCATTTCAACCAGAGCCAGATAGAAAATGGAATCTGCATTCTCCCAAAACAAGACCAACAAACGCTAGGATATCTAGGGAAATGGTCCATGGGAAATATTTGTGTAAATACTTACTCCAGCACTGACTATTGTTTTCCCCTGACTCTTTCATCCACTCTACGCGACCTCCCTCCCCCACAACCCGCACACAAAACTGACCCGAGAGCATTCAGCACCGTGGACAGCACCCAGGAGATGACACAAAGAGAACTGCCGAGGGGAGAAGTGATAGCGGTATGAGAGATACGGGGAAGGGAGGGCGAAGCACAGCAGATACGAGGCTGTAAGCGTGCTTGTTAACTCAGATTTGGTATTTTACTCTATCGATTTCCCATGGTGTGGCCCCACTGCATCAGCATTCAACTGCCCAAGTAACACACACACACACACACACACACACACACACACACACACAAGCACAGACACACACGCACACAGGGCCCGCAGGTACACCCAACTGCTACGAAATTCTCAGTCACAGGCAGCGCAATGCCCACTTAATTCAGGAGAGCATGAACACGCACACAGCACACACACACAGTCAGAGAGCAGAGGTATGTAAAGTGGGCTTTATGTAATGCGGGCTGACACTCGCCAGACTAAACGAGACTCTGCTCTGCCAGAACACCGATCTCCAAAACACCCTCCGTTGGATCCAACTCTCCGTCTCTGTACTGGTGTCTGCATTTCTCTCCTTCATTCTCTCCTCCCCTCCTCCCGGTGGATGGGTTGTCTGCTTACGCCGTTATTAAAATGTACTTTCAGACAACGTGTGAGAGCCATTTTAGCCGTTCTTTTGGTGAAGGATCACAGTAGGGTAAAAAATGATTATCAAGGTAGAATAAGGGCCACAGCAATGACACTCGGGGAGCCACAGTCAGTTCAAAATTATCCGAGAGAAGGAATAAGAGGTTGGATGAAGAGGGAAGCAGAGCAAATAGAGGGAAGGACAAGACAGAGAAAAAACGGCGAGAGCGATTGAGCGCAAAAGTAGGGAGAGCCTGGGGGAATACAACAGAGTCATAATTGAAGTCTTGCATGAAAATCGCTATACGCACTTAACTGAACGGAAACTCGAATGCAGTCAATTTGACGAAGCACAATGGCACTGAACTGTGTGATCTGGCGGCGAGATGAGCAGAGAGGAATGGGGACTCAATGGACGACGAAGCGCGAGGAAAGGGAGAAAGGCCTGAGGGCCGCAGAAGCAACTCAACTCGGGGACGGGAACGCAGCCTGTGAGGGAGCGGGGTTTGGATTAGCCGCGATGCAACGAAAATTACTGTACTGGACAATGCCAATACAGTACAGGGGTCTTCCTAATCCAACAGCCTCCAACCCACTGACACTTCCAGAGCTGGCAAGAGACAAGACATTGGTTCTCTCCGGATTCTGCTGGTATGACTGAAGCCCGGAGACCTGGCTGCCCTCCGATGTCTCACTGAAGAAACCCCATAGAACGCAGAATGGGGAACAGATGGTACGGAGGGAGCTTCCAATTGCCGTCCTTCTGGCCAACAAAATGCTTGCCCGGGGTTGAATGCAAAAGGACTTCATACAAGTTCGCAATAGCAATATTGGAATAGCTATATTTGCTAAACAATAGCGGTATTTGATAAACAATCAAAATGCCGGATAGGATGTGACCTGAGGGGATCACGTCACACTTTCACGTCTCTTTTGAGATGCAATTGAATCTGCTCGTGCGTACTTATATCTGAGCTGAAACAGGGAGGAGAGTTTCTCGATTAAGTCAGCTATGTACTTCCTCTAACTTACTGAAGCATGTCTTGAGTGCTAGCATATTCACTGCATGCGGGTTTTAAGAAGCTGCTAAAGTATGTAGTGATTTCGTTGAGAGGCGATATAATCTTGAGTTGTGTTAAAAGCAGGGTAGTATGAAAGCCTCTCTCTCGAATGTGGCAGCAACCCAGAGAAGACACAAGACGAATACAAAACAGTACAAGGCAGGGAGGCCTTTGATCCAGAAATAATCTTTCATTTAATTGAACAGAAAATAATGCAGAGAAACTAGTCACAAAGGCACAGAATAATCGCACCACTGGAGGATATGAGACAGGAACTACAGCCTCACTCTCCATGACTAAGTATCCTTCCAGCTATGGTGAAGTGCAGTCAGTTTCACATTTTTATTCATCCTATTGCTTCAAAATAAGCTGTAGAACCAAGAATTTCACAATCTTGTTCTGGCTCTCTGAGATTCAGGGCAATTAGTTTTATAACTACAGTAAATCACTCATCTCAAGACATTTTCAGGCAGAAGTTATATTGACAAATATGTTGGTGGATAAATTACTGTATGTAGGCCAAATAGTTCACATGAAAATGCACATCGGCATTTAAATATTTGTGTGGGCGTGCAGTCACTAAGATATAGCACAAAACATGAATACACTTTTATCAAAACTATAAATCTATAAATGCGAGTCTATAAATGTCTCGCTCTCATGGTTGCCACACTATTTACGATTGTTTGCACTGAATCAGTTTGTTGGCCCCTCGCTATGTGGAAGTGTCAGCATACCATAAACATGCATGCCACATTACAGCTATGCTTTGGAACTGCGACTGTTTCCATAGCAAATCTGGCACCTTTCCATTAGCAAAAACAGCAACATTATTATTTAAAGACATAAATCACACACACTTATGTGACTAACCAGGCAAGGTAGCACAAAGTGCCCTTTAAGGTGTGAACACAGCACTGTGTTCGGCGGGAGCGACAAATGATGGAAAAACCGTGAACATCGATCCTCTAAAATTTCGTATTATTTTAACCATTACCGATTCCGTACTCCGTTACCAACTCATTTCACAACTGCGCAGCATTCAGCTGCCTAAACAAATTCATATTATTCACACAGCTATCTGATGAGACCAGTGCTAATCGATTATCTGTACTGCACTAGAGAACACCTAATGATGTTATTATCTTTCTCTTTTTCAAAGCAACACAAAACTGGGTAAGACCTTTCAGTGAAATTCATGACTATGACCAATGCATTTTTTAAACCTGAAGGTCTCAGGAGTGAGACGATGGCTTTTTACTAAAGACAGTACTGACACCTACTGGCGCTTCTATGACGGTGCATATCCAAACAGCCCGCACTGATCCAGGGCAGATTCATTCAGTCATAACCATCATCAATTACAACAAATTTGCAATCAATGGTCCCTCTATAATAACGATGATTTCGATAAAAAGAAAAGTTGACTCTTGTCTAACTGACCAGTTTATCGACGAAAATTTGATAAACACTGATAAAAAAAAGCTGGCTTGTACACATACAGAGGAAAAAACATATCAAAATATATTACAAACAGAGCAGAAAAATGCATTCTGGAAGCAATTCATACATTTGTTTTAAAGGCCAGTTCCTGTGCCAATCATAGGGGAGACTGGGGTCCGATGAGCCTTGTGGACCAATGAGGTGTATCACTATTTTGCGATCAATCGATGCCAAAGGTGTTTAAAATTGGCAAAATAGTGATATGGCTCATTTATTCCCGTGACTCATCAGTCAATGGTCAAATATTTTGCCTATTTTAAGCAGCTCTGACATTGATTTATTGCAAAATAGTGATATGGCTCATTGGTCCCCATGGCTCATCGGACCCCAGTCACCCCTCCACTAAGTCAATCGCCACCAGTGTATGAAATAAGTACCTGTGCCGCCCCAACACCAAAGACTGTTCATTATTTTACCACTATTTAATCAATGTACAACACCTGGGCACCTGCACCTGAATTACTTTCATTCCAACATTGAAATTCACCAAATTAAAAAATCACTTAGACTCAATGTGGTGGATAATTCAAGATTAAAAATTGTACAAGTACCTCCATACATCCAGCACTATAAAAGCAGTAAAATCTATCAGGATTTAAAGTCATTTTGAATTATATGATTTAATTAAAGTTTTTACAACTTTACTGATCCCCTGTGCTTAGTTTTTAACTAGACAATGTTAATTGATATAGATTAACCCTGAAAGTGCTGAAATAAATAAAAAAAATATGTAACTTTAATTATCTTGTGCTGTTGAAAACCTATCAAGTGACAACTTGTTTAAAAGAGCACCCCCGCGGGAGCTCTTTAAACAAATCACCACATGATAGGTTTTGAAAGGCTTTGATTTCAATATCTGACATAATTGGGCAACAATTATGCGCTCTAAGGGTTAATGATGTGCAGATTGGATATTTTATGAGATCTGCACCCAATCAGAACTGAGCTCAGCAGCTGTATCTATGACCAATGGTAGCCACTCATTGTTTGTTAAATTTGGACAAAAGGAGTCTGAAAATTTTTGAAGTGGTATGTAATGAGATTAGAAGCTGGCCAGCTATTTTATCTCAAGAAACAAAGTTAAGTTTTTTCAGAAATAAATATTGAACACATATTTCCAGTGCACACCTGTTTTACATTTCTCAGAAGTCCAATGACACAAAAAGCACACCTGCCTCAATAAACTCACACATTACAGAGCATAACATTTTCCCCAGAGCAACACACATAAGGTTTCTAGAGACATAGATCAATCAAACGTAAAAGATTTCCAGCAGATCAATTCCATCCACACAAGCTTCAGCTCTACTCCCGATACACGTTTCATCATCAAAAATGAGCACGCACACACAGAGGGTGGGTAAAACATCAAATTCACCCCTGAAAATGGCTATAACTTTTCTATAACTTCTTTGCATCTGAAAAAAAAATGACAAGCGCATCAGCACAGGCGATTCTTATTCATCTGAGTGCAACATAAAAGAGTTCTCCCCAACTAATCCTTCAAATCTTGATGAGGAAACTAACAGAGCTCCAGATGGGTCAAATAGTTCGTGCCCATATTGCTGCTGTATCATAGAAATGGCGACAAGAGTTTCAAAAAAATGAATACAGAATATAATCAATTTGAACAATTCAAATCTGAACCAGTCTGAACAAAACAATATGCAGTTAGCCTCACAAAGCTGGTACTCTTAACAGGGTTTCCAAATATTCTGACCAGCACAAGTGCAGTATCTCCCACTGTGACCCACAGTAATAAGTGACAGGACTGGAGGTATAATGGTGTGCTGTGTGAAGTAAGCAGCTGTCAGCACTCAGAGCACCAGTCACCACCAGCAGCTGCAGAATGGAGAGGACACTACGCTGTGGATGAAATTAAAGTGCAATGATAATGAAGGTGACAGATGTATTTATATATAAACAGAGACTCTCCGGGTGATAGTTACTGGAAACAGTAATCACAGCGACCATAAGTCATGCACTGTGACATGGTCAGAACTACCGGTCAGTTAACATGGTAATAGTGCCCTGAGGAGCATGCATGCAGGACAATGCAAACGACGGCGAAAGCGACCCAGTGGTCCCAGTGACAATGCCGCAGTGAGGTGATGACATCATAGCGAGTGATAGAGAAGCATTGGCCGTCGGCCAGTGAAGGGCAAGTCTTACCAGAGTGGAGGCAGCGGAAGTGTAGATAGGGGTGTGGCCAGCCGACATCAGCACTGGCTGCAATACAACACAAGGAGGAGGGGTAACTGCATAAGGGGCGGAGCAGCCAGGGAGCAGGGGGCAGGGTCTGTTGCGGGGAGAACTCTCCCAGGGTTTTAAGGAGGGGCAGCAAACAAACAGTGATTCAGGATCAGCAAAGCAAATCCAAGTGTAAACCAAAACCCATTCATGCAGAGAGACTGACTGACCCCAGATCAGGGGCTGAGGGCAGCATCTATCTGGGTACATAAGAGAGGGAATCAGGGGGAGGACAGGAAAGAGAGGGGCTCGGGAGGCAGGGGGAGGAGGGATGGAGGGGCTCAGGGGGCAGGGGGAGGAGGGAGGGGCTCGGGAGGCAGGGGGAGGAGGGAGGGGCTCAGGGGGCAGGCGGAGGAGGGATGGGGTCAGGGGGCAGGGGGAGGAGGGAGGGCAGACAGGGGGTCAGGAGGGATAAACATGGTGAAGATTGTGAGCCGGAGGGTGTGCGATTTCGGGAGGATTAACATGGAAGTAGCAGGGAGGGACTGAGTCGAGTTGTGAATGCAGAGAGGGAGTGAGATTGAGAGAGTGTGCGTGTGTGTGCGTGTGTGCGTGCGCGCGCGCGCGTGTGTGTGTGTGTGTGGTGGAGAGGCCTGCAGAGAGTGACCAACAGCCAGTAATACATACCTACAAAAGAGAAAAAATACCTTAACCCCTTCTCACTTTAGTTTTCCCTTTTTTTCCTATTGCAGGAAAGTGTCACACACATATTCAATATCCACTGGTTTCAGCACTCCACTAATGCTACATCACACTTGTATTGAGAGAAATATTCAAACCCAGGACGCCATGTTTTTACGATCACAGCATTACATCAAATAGGAATCTCCACTAGATTTTAACATTGGCCTGAAGCTCCACAGGTTTGAATACAGCAGCTGCCTTTGACAGACCCATATATGATCCTTGGGTGTAATAGGATTAATGATGGTTACACTCTCACATGCGTGACGGTGTGTTTGCGCAGATGTGAGCAGAAGAGGAAACAAATGAAAGAAATAGGGAGTGAAGGATGGAACAAGTGACACAGAAAACATGAACGTGGGGGTCTCTTGGCAGACAAGTCAAGAGATCTAACCCCATCTGTCCCTTCTAGAAACCTCTCACAGGACATCACCAGCACCTGAGTCCTGTTATTCATACAGCCACAACCTTTAAACCTGTCCACAGCGAAACAATTGCAGAATTTGGATTCAGCTCTTTAGCATCAAAATTAAGTGGGCCGATTACAGAAATGACACGTGAGAAAACTGATTATTTTTGGACTCAGTGTTTGCATGGGCGGGTGTGAATACAGAAAATATAAGTGCAAAGAAAATTGTCCCTATGAATCAGTGGTGCACAGCTTGGGCCATGAAGAACAGTGTATGCTGGCACATCCAGATGAAAGAAGCAACTCTTGGTACCCTGATGCACAGAGCATCAGTGATGTGTCACAATGGTCAGTAGCCCTTGTGGAGGCTGAGAGGGAGAAATTTAGGCTGATGCCCAGCAGAGGGCAGCACACAGCTCACAGCCAGCCAGTAGTACACTGTGTCAAATGTAAATAAAAACAGAAAGCAAGTATTTGCAAATTACTTAAACCTTAAAATGTATCGTGAATGCTACAAAGACAACATATCAGATGTTTAAACTGAGAAATTTAAGTATTTTTTCAAAAAATATCTGCTCATCCCAACTTTTCTGGAAATGAGGTTGAATAATTGACTGAGCTGTGGCCCGTTTCCTAAATCATTCACAACTAAATAAATGAGATTATCTCCCAGGCCTGAGTAAAGCGAGAGAGCTGGGAGGAAAGACCTTGTAAGATATTGGCATTTACATTTTACCTTTCTTGTTTTGGAAGTTCTCTGAAATGAAAGGTTGATTGTTTGGATGTCTTTACCCCTTTGTTGTAATCAGAATTTTGAACCCTGCGACACAAGGGCTTTACTGTACATTCACCACAAGGAGCAATGCAAGAGCCCAGCCAGACATTACAGCCTGCAGGGCAGCCCGCGGCTACAGTATCACATCATTGAAGGTGTTGAATGGGATTGAATTCCTCAGCCTGAAGTTGTATACGACATGCAACCAAGTCCTGGATTTCCTCAGTAATGAGCCCCACAGCACTTCACTATGTTCTTTAAAGAAAAAATACAAAACCCGAAACCAGTGAAGTTGGCACCTTATGTAAAACGTAGATAAAAACAGAATACAATGATTTGCAAATCCTTTTCAACTTATATTCAATTGAATACACTGCAAAGACAAGATGTTTTAATGTTCCAACTGAGAAAAAAAAAAAACTTAATTTTTTTTTTTGCAAATAATCATTAACTTAGAATTTAAAGGCAGCAACACATTGCAAAAAAGTTGGCACAGGGGCCTTTTTACCACTGTGTTACATCGCCTTTCCTTTTAACGACACTCGCTAAACGTTTGGGAACTGAGGAGACCTATTTTTGAAGCTTTTCAGGTGGAACTCTTTCCCATTCTTGCTTGATGTACAGCTTAAGTTGTTCAACAGTCCAGGGTCTCCGTTATCGTATTTTACGCTTCATAATGCGCCACACATTTTCAATGGGAGACAGGTCTGGACTACAGGTAGGCCAGTCTAGTACCCGCACTCTTTAACTACGGAGCCATGCTGTTGTAACACGTGCAGAATGTGGCTTGGCATTGTCTTGCTGAAATAAGCAGGGGCGTCCATGAAAAAGACGTTGCTTGGATGGCAACATATGTTGCTCCAAAACCTGTATGTACCTTTCAGCATTAATGGTGCCTTCACATATGTGTAAGTTGCCCTTGCCTTGGGCACTAATACTCCCCCATACCATCACAGATGCTGGCTTTTGAACTTTGCGCCTATAACAGTCCAAATGGTTCTTTTCCTCTTTGGTCCGGAGCACAGGACGTCCACAGTTTCCAAAAACAATTTGAAATGTGGACTCGTAAGACCACAGAACACTTTTCCACTTTGCATCAGTCCATCTTAGATGAGCTTGGGCCCAGCGAAGCCGGCGGTGTTTCTGGGTGCTGTTGATAAATGGCTTTCGCTTTGCATCGTAGAGTTTTAACTTGCACTTGCAGATGTAGCGACTAGCTGTAGTTACTGACAGTGGTTTTCTGAAGTGTTCCAGAGCCCATGTGGTGATGTGCTTTACATACTGATGTCGGTTCTTGATGCAGAACCGCCTGAGGGATCGAAGGTCACGGGCATTCAATGTTGGTTTTCGGCCTTGTCGCTAACATGCAGTGATTTCTCCAGATTCTCTGAACCTTTTGACTATATTACGGACCTTAGATGATGAAATCCCTAAATTTCGTGCAATAGCTTGTTGAGGAATGTCGTTTTTAAACTGTTCGACAATCAGCTCACGCATTTGTCACTAAGTGGTGACCCTCGCCCCAACCTTGTTTGTAAATGACTGAGCATTTCAGGGAAGCTGCTTTTATACCCAATCATGGCAGCCACCTGTTCCCAATTAGCCCGTTCACCTGTGGGATGTTCCAAATAAGTGTTTGATGAGCATTCCTCAACTCTCTCAGTCTTTTTTGCCACTTGTGCCAGCTTTTTTGAAACATGTTGCAGGCATCAAATTCCAAATGAGCTAATATTTGCAAAAAATTACAAAGTTTACCTGTTTGAACATTAAGTAACTTGTCTTTGCAGTGTATTCAATTGAATATAGGTTGAAAAGGATTTGCAAATCATTGTATTCTGTTTTTATTTACGATTTACACAACGTGCCAACTTCACTGGTTTTGGGTTTTGTACAATTTCTTCTTATTACCGAATAGAAGGACACAGGATGAGGTGATTTAGGTCAACAAGAAACAAAGAAAAGCAGAGAATGATAGAAATACGTATGCAGAAGTCAGGACAAGCTACAGAGGACGTTTTTTCAGGATTTCGCAAAGTAGACAGAACGCAGCACATACCTGTGGAATGTACAACACACGGCATGCTGAATGAAAATCAAAATATTCCCAGAGCAATACTTACTCAAAACCTATTCCATCCAAAGTCACCAAAAACGACTTCACAATATTTTTAATGTAAATATTACAGCATAGTATAACAAAAGATAATGGTGTAAACTATCACAAATAGATATTCACAATGTAAACAAAACAGCACCATGGAAAAAGAAACAATAATATATGGTATATGGAATAAAATATGACTTAAATGAAGTGGATCATGACAATTATATTCAGTTTCTTACGCTGCTATTATGTAAAGCCCTGAGAATTGTTTTCACTCCAAGACAGCGATAATAAGCAGTTCTTCTTATCAACACAAGATGGCGCCCTTAACCCTCACAAACACAGGAAGTTAAAGAGTATAGCGGAAACAAGGGGTGCAGACTGTATAACTGAAGTTAAGGCCCAATCAAACGTGCCATTACCGCGCAAATACAGTGCAATGTATGTTGTGGTTTCATTGTACTCAATGAACCCAATGCCATTATTCTCTGATGCATTTATGTATGAAGGCAGAACGGAGAGATGAGATCGCATTACTGTGTGCTGTGTGCCTCTAGTAAAATGTATTGATATTTCATGCAGGCAAGATTTAATGCTTTGACCGTGACAGCTGCCTAAAACATTGAGGCTTCGAGAGCAAAAGTGACGTGAGGGGCTACAGCACTCAGAGAAATGAGCTGTGGATATCCTGATTATAAACACCAAAGAAGATTCCTGACACTCGCATTATCTCTTTCACAGCAGGCGACATTTACAACGATGCCCCCATACTTCAGTTACGTCATGAAGTAATCTGAAGATCAGGGAACCTAGCCTGTACAGGAAAAACTGAGCTGAGAAAAGGATGAAGACACCAGAATCAATGGGAAGACATTGAGGAAATCAATGTCCTCTCACATGGAGGAGACCGAGAGAGAAAAACTGGAGCGAAAAAAAGAAAGATATCAGAGGACAGAGAGGGACAGCACACAGCAACAGACAGGAAGCTAAGAATGCTCATATGTCAGTGTATGTGTATGTTTGCACAGTGGTGCATGTGTTTGTGAGTCCTTGTGCCTGTGAGTTGGAGTGATGGCCGCTAATGTGAAAATGGAGGAGGAACTTTCATCTTCTTTTAACCTGTAAACCAGGGGTTCCCCGACTTGGACCAGGGCACCCACTGTTCATGCTGGTTTTTTTCCAACCCCAATTACAATCCCAGAGTTAAGAAGCTGTTTATTTTCCTTAATTAGTTGTTTTTTGGGGGCTAGAGAGATGTTTCACCCCGTTACACCACATTATCACATCCCTTTCGCTTCATAATCAGTTTTCTCACGTTCTGCTCCCTTGTTAATTAGTCTTTCCCTCAGTCTACCTGTCAGTGTTGGTATTTCTCAGTCGGTTCTCTTTATTTAATTATTGCCTCCTGTATCACCGTCCCTTTCTGCTCTCTCACACCAGTTCCCCATCCTCAATTGTAGTCCTGTATTTAAGTTCCTGGTTTTCTCCAAACCTTGGTTCTAATAAGTGCTTGTTTGAGTTACTGCTGCCTTTGTATCAGCACAAACCAGCTAGATCGGTCTCCTCTGGCGTTTGCAAGGCATTACCACTCAGAGAACTGCCGCTCACTGGATATTTTCTCTTTTTCAGACCATCCTCTGTAAACCCTACAGACGGTTGTCCATGAATATCCCAGTAAATCAGCAGTTGTTGAAATACTCAGACGAGCCCATCTGGCACCAACAACCGTCCCACATTCAATTTCACTGAAATCACCTTTCTTTTCCATTCTGATGCTCGCTCTGAATTTCAGCAGATCATCTTTACTATGTCTACATGCTTAAATGCACTGAGTTGCTGCCATGTGATTGGTTGATTAGATATTTACATTAACAAGCTGTTGAACAGGTATACCTACTGCAGTGGCTGGTGAGTGTATTTTATAAACTGTAAGATGCATGCACTGCATAAATATAGTTTAAAATGATAATAGTAGAACCTAGCTAAGCCTAGGCCGACTAGTGTGGTAAAGTGGTTGGTCACCGTCTGCTTTTACTACTGCTTTTAATCTTAATTTTAATTTAACATAATATTTAAACTTTCTTGATTTGGGGTTGTGGTGTAAACAAAATGAGAACATGCCGCACCTGAAAGCAAAGTGAGATTTCAGAGTTATGGCATTGTTAATGAAGGAAAACGATCACAAACAAGTCAAGACTAATCATCATCAGAAAGAGATGTTTTGTTCCTCTGCCATTTTCAGCTCAACGGTCACCGTGTTCCTCTTTCTCATTCATTGCTGCTCCACACTGAGCGGGGCTCCACTTTGAACGTGATAAACAAACAAAACCCCGGGATTTTCCTGGTATTTCTGCTGAGTACTCGTGTTGTTGAGATGAGACTGGTGTGAGGACTTCAGAGCAAACACTCAGAGAGACGCCGGGGTGTAGGGAGCTGAATAATTAATTAAGTATCAGAAGCAGCTGATCTCACAGGCTGTTGCTGGCAGCAGCACGGGGCTCGTGGGTAAGAACGCTGCCCCCTGCAGCCCGCATGTCAAAGTGACTGATGGGGAACCATTATTACGCATATCCATGCTGGGTGGGCCCATGATGCTCTCTGCTGCATCTGTCTATCAGTCTGTCCTGTGCATTTGCTTGTGAGAAAATGAGACTTCACTATCTCCAGCTGGGGCACACGATTTGTGGTTCAACAATTACTACCATAACCAGAAGTAGCAGCAATGTCTGGAATGGAAATTACCCATGATGCAGCTGGAATTTCATCATAAGTGTGCATTTGGAAGCAATGTTATCCACGTTTACAAGGATTGCAAAAACGTTAAGGCGTGCGTGTTTATGTGTATGCATGCACGTGTGTTTCTGCATCATCACGCGCATGTGCGCGTGTGTTTACGACTATGTGTGCGTATGCATTCATGTGCATATGTGTGTGTGCATGTGCGTATGAGTGCATTTTCACCAACACGCATAAGCGTGCGCGAGTGTTTGCACGTATGCGTTCAAGTGTATGCACATCTGCACGTGTGACCGCACGCCTGATTGTGTCTCTTGGAGAATGAAGGTAACGCCACAGTGTCTGCATGATGTGATGTCACGCTAAGTCACCTTGATGGGGGAGAGATGCGTGTGCGGTGCGTATCCGTGCATGCCGTCCATCGGGGTCAGGCTCTTATCAGTGACGTGCATCAGTTCCCCGCTCTTCCCTGTGGCCAGGTGGGCTGGGCTGTGTTCCATGGGGGGCGTCTCCTCATCTTGGTACCTGTATTTCTGTAGAGACAGGGAGGGCTTCACTGAGCACATCCTGATAAACCCTCATTAAAGGGCCAAACACATAAAGGTCCAGAGCAGTCTTAAGAGATCCGGGATGGCGGGGAAACGCATCATCATCAAAGGCTTTGGCAAGCCCTCATTTTTTTCTAAAAATCAATTATGAAAAATGGAAATAATCACCTTTTATTTCATAAGAAAAGTTGAAATCTTAAATTAATCAAACTAACCACACCGAAATCTCCACAGGTTTTAATTCAGTGGCTGCATTTGATGACCCCGTGACATGCATCAGAGCAACGGCAGGGAATTTGCTTCAGAGAAAACTTCATGAAACTCGACTGGACCAAAAAATATGTAAGGGTGGCAAAATCATCAGAGACACTGCCAAAAATATCAGCATTGTGAGGCTTATGGAGTACTGCTTCTGTTGCAACTGGTTCAGATATGGATTCGATTCTATGGGGATTTTCAGAGCTGAAGTTTTGTGGTTATTAGAAAATGCAACAAAGAACCCAACCTATTAGAAGATATTCCCGCCTAAAACCATTCAAACATCAAATATTCAGCCCCTTTGGAGCTCTGTTAGTTCACAAATCCCTGCTGGCTCTTTGAAACAGACATACGAGGTTCATCAGGCACTGAACTTAATGGGGATGACCTGTGTCTCTGCTTTTGTAATTTTGGTTTAGAGACTTCAAAGTTATAGACAATCTTCAGGAGTGCATCTTATATTCTGCCATTCGATTAACCCCCTGTGCATGGCATAATCCTTCATCGGCATATACAGTACTGTCCAATAATGTAATAATACTGAAATGAATTGTGATGGGGTAGCGGGACAGATTGTAAATAGAAGGACATCCGTCTCATTTAGTTCACAAGAGCAGATTATCACACAAGAAGAAGTGGTCCAATAATACCATTGTGGACTTTATATAATGTTATACCATCACAAAATAACATCATAACAAATAAAGTCTTAAAGAGATAGAGGTAGCTGAACATAAACTCAATAAAACCGAGCTAAAAATGACAGAAAAGAGTATCTTACCGATATTACATACACTTGCACTGATTTTGATTAACCCTTAGAGCAATGGTTAACTTTCAAGGAATGAGAAAAGTAATTAAACTGAGCTGTTGCCAAGTTAAAATGAGGCAAATTAAAAAAGTTGCCACATGATAGGTTTTCAAAGGCATCTGACTTTGATACCTTACATCATTGGTGCTCCAAGTGTTAATGAATCCAACCATAAGGACATCAGGAATGACAAAATCACACAGTGGACATTATCCATTTCTAAACATCATTTTATTCAGTTCCGATTCAAGCATTATAAGGACATTTGGGACCATGAATTATCATCAGTTGAGACCTGTGGCTCATCATCATGACCTTGATTTTAAGTAAGTTACAACCTAATTTACGAGAGAAACCTAAGACACGATCAATCAGCGGCATCAGACATATCAGGACAACAACATCAAAGCTCAATATCATAAATAAATACAAGAAAAACATTAAAAAGTACATTGCATACAAAGCAACAATATTTAGGCATGTGATTAATTAATCAAAACAGCTGTAGCTAGTCAGCTACACAGTGGTGGGTTTTTTTTTTAAATGACAGAGCTGTGTTTATGCTGAAAAGAAAATCACATAGTACAGTGAAAAGTTGAGGTGACTTTTTCCTGCCCTCAGGTCATATGGCATCAACTAGTCCTGAGGCTCCTTTCAAGGTCAGTGAAAGCACTGAATGGGCTGATGCCTGGGTGCTTACAGCAGTGACAAGTATGTCCCTTAATGAAGCTATAAAATTCTGTGTGGACATGTCAATGTGCCCTAGCTGTGCATCTATGCTTGACATAAGCTATGTTTCCATCCACTTGTCAATCGAATTATCTGAAGTTCGCCAAAAATATTAATGCGAATAAAGGCGGTGAAAATTCATTTCCACCTAACAGCATTAAAGCGAATAAAAACGTGTGCGTAATGACGTCACTTGCTGCTATGCAATCAAATCGGTGTATCGAATAGATTTCTGACATTTTAAGCTGTTTCCATTCATTTTCGCACTGAATCGCAGAACCTTCGAGTGAACAGAAGTAGTGTGGTGGGCAAATTACCTAGTTCGCAATAAAATGCGGTTGAAACCGATAAGTTACCAAATAACCAATAATAAGCGAATATAAACTTTGTACTCAAACGAACACCAATAACTGCAATTACTTTAAGGTAGCTAAATGAACAAAGGACGCGGCTATGCTAGATCGTTAAGAGCTGCTCACATCATCTACTTTAACTTTAATACGAATTTAACAGGTTGTTACCTGACGATCGACATAAACTAAAGCTGGGTACAGAAAAGAACGAAATTCATTAGGGGTCAGCTAATGCGACGAATTTCCCAAAAATGCAGTCTTTTGATAAACTTACCTGCAAGCGAGTTCCAATGAAAATGAATTCAATGTTTGGAACAATTGCTTTCCCCATGACACGCATTACTTCCACATTTCTCGATTCCTATTGGAGTCTATGGAAGTGTCAAATAGTGCTATAAGTCAAAAGCAAAGCTCTATCTCAAAAATCTAGCAAATTTAAATCCAAGATATCATGGCATTTAACCCATAGAGCCATATTCTAGGACTTGATTTTGACCGGCGGAGCGGCTATCCCGGTAACAGACGGAATGACAGAATGACACACAAATGAACTACCGTATGCCCCGCTTGCGCGCATGAGCACCGAGGTATAATGAAAGCATGAACTCCAGCAGGTACCAAGACTTAGGGGGTGCATCTCAAACCATAGGCTGCAGCCTTGAAAGGCTGCATTTTTAGGGGTCATCACTTACTACCATCCACTAAACTGACATTAGGGGTAAGGGACAAGGCTAAATTTAGGGTTAAGTTTTGGGTTAAGGGTTCGAGTTAAGATTAAGGTTAGGGGAAACCAGTGACAACTCCCTGAAACCAAAGCCTTTTAACATAGATGAAATGACGTTACGTGAGTTTGGCAGATGGAATTACGTGACGACCCCTAAAAATGCAGCATTCAAAGGATGCGGCCTACGCTTTGAGACGCACCCAGGGTGTGTTCGAGATTCCCGAAAAATTACACAAGAATCTTGCCGAAGTTGCGCGATAAGCCCTCCAAACCCCGCGATGGCTGCAGCTATTGCAGGGTTTGGAGGGCTTATCGCGCAACTTCGGCAAGATTCTCATGCTCGCATTATTTTTTGGGAATCTCGCCCAGCCGGATTACTTGCAGACGCACTCAAACGCACCCTTACTTTACATGAATCTGCAATTCCCTTGAGGAAGCATGTGACCACAAATGGATCTTCAAGCAAGAAAATTACCTCAAGAAAACCTCAAACAGTCAATGATTCTGGTTACCACACCAAAATATGACCAAGAATAGTCAAAACTCCTCAGCAATAAGTGTGTGAATCCCATGATGCTGGACTAAAGATGAGCCAGGAGTGTTACACAGGGTGGTGGACAAAAACCAGGGGGCCCGATGAATGACATTATGAAATATAATCATTGCTTGCCCTGAATTATATTTTAATATTTCACAAAATTAAAATACATTGTTCCTCCATAATGATGTTTTTAGAGCGTAGAAACAGTGGCCAATAGCTTATTACCAAGGCCTCTGATTTCTATTTGTACTGCTGCTTTTGTTAATTTCTTTCAAAGCTGGGCCAATAATTTGACCCTGTATAAAAAATATGCCTCTGTTGTGCGCGCACACACACACAAAACACACACACTACGCACAAACACTCTCACACACACACACACACACACACACACACACACAGATGTCACACAAACGCACATAAACACAAGCCCGCATACACATCTCTCCATTCTCACAAACAAATGCTGCACACACACTCATACACATGATACACACACCCTCACCCACACATATGGTGTCTCACACATACACACACACACATACCCTCACACATGCGTGCGCACTTGTGCACGCCAACACACACACACAAGCACATTTTCACACCTGCACTCACACACAAACACACGCAGACGCGCACAAACAGACACACACACACACATACCGTCACACACACACACACACACACATTTTCACACATGCACTCACTCTCACACACACACACACACACACACACACACACACACACACAGACACACCCACACGCACACCGTCACACACACACACACACACACACACACCACCGTCTCTCTCTC
This sequence comes from Gymnothorax reevesii, assembly GCA_029721435.1. Lineage (NCBI taxonomy): Eukaryota > Metazoa > Chordata > Actinopteri > Anguilliformes > Muraenidae > Gymnothorax > Gymnothorax reevesii. The sequence continues at coordinate 12,490,721 of CM056586.1, read as the reverse complement.
TCTCATACACACACACACACACACACACACACACACACCACTGTCTCTCTCTCTCTCATACACACACACACACACACACACACACCACTGTCTCTCTCTCTCTCATACACACACACACACACATTTTCACACATGCACTCACTCTCACACACACACACACACACACACACACACACACCCACACACATACCGTCACACACACACACCACCGTCTCTCTCTCTCTCATACACACACACACACACACACACACCACCGTCTCTCTCTCTCTCATACACACACACACACATACTCCGGCCTCACCTCTCCTCTGATAAGAGAATGCAGCTGCCGGCTCCTTCACTGCAGTCTCAGCACTTTCCCAGTAGTGTTGGGGCTGCAAGTAACACCAATCCCACTCATCTCATTAACACAGACACGCTTAACAAAAACACAGCGCTGCTCTGTGCACTTACGGAGGTACCTACTCAATCTGTAATCAATCACAATCTCAACTCACTCAAGCACACACACAGCCACACAAACAAAATCATCCATAATCAAACAGACATAAAAAACAGACACACAGACTTCCGCGGTGCTTGTTAAACAAATATCACTGCCCAGGAGACGGAGAGCGATGCAGACACAAATGCCGATTTTATACTCGGCACTGTAAACAGGATCTCCTTACACTGGAGGAACCAGTGGACTGTTAATCTGTAATCAATCATCTCAGCTACCATCCCACAGCATCAGAGCAGAGGACCGGATAAAAACTGCAGTGTTTATGGACAGAAAGACGGTCAGCATTTCGGACGCGGATCACTTTACACTGAGACAGCAGGGTAACAATATGGAAGGGAGGGGTCACAGAGAAAGGGGGACAAAGACAGAAAAAATAGAAAAAGGAAAGGATACAGATGCTGAAGAGATGGCACTGAGTGAGAGGAAAGGAAGAAGGGTTAGCAGAGAAAGGTAAAGAACAAAAAGATAGAAGAAGAATGGACAAGACTAGGGAGAGCAGTAAACAATTCACAATCCTTCATCCAATATGGGGAGCATCGCCAAATATTAATGCATAGCATACGATTACCATCACTTTGGGACAGAAGAGTAGATAAAACATGTTTTTGCAATAATCTAAAATATCATGAATTATACTGCTGTAATTTTGAACAAACCTTGCAAAGAAAATATGAATATTTCTTTTCTTTTTTTTAGTATGTGGCATGTGCTAAAGAACAGAGAACTGAAGCAATGAGAGTTTCAACAAGACATGAGGTCTTCAATAATTCTGCCGTGTGTAAAGCACTATAGGCAGAAAAGTTAAGGCAGGTTTGCGAATTAGCCCTGTGCAGCCTCTCAGTGCATCACACAGCTGTAACTGCTGATCTGACTCAGCTTTCCCTACGGTGCTCAAGGTTCCCCTGAAATAACGGCAGATTTTTTTATGATAACCAGCTGCTTTGAGACAATGTCATCTGCGCAGAGGCCGAAGTGTCAATGGCATCGGCTGTACTAAAGACATGGCTCATTTTTACATGAAGTTGGCTTCAAAAAAGCAATGAGAAGATAAGCACTGTTGCTGCTATTGGGAGATATTACTTTATTTGTTCTGCAGAGTAGATTCAGAGACATATCCATTACAAAACAAAACAATTACATAAGAGAGGTAAAAACCATGTTCAATTCTAGTTGTTTCATTCCCTCTAACTCACTGCTTTCAGCTGAGCACCAAATAAAATGGCGTCATTCCATAAACGAGGTAAAACCACCACTATATCAAGATAATTTAGTGGTAGGGCCTAAACATGTTTGAGGCATATAACAAAATTTCTCACTGCTATTGAGTAACTGAGGACTTAATCACATGGGCCAGTGACAAGCACTTTGTCCTTTCAAGTTTCAGTCCTATATGAGCTATATATTACAGAAAATCCCAATATTATAGCTCTAAAATGGCAGCTATAGTACGTAGCGTCGATCCCATCTTGAGTTTTACAACAGTATCCTTTGCTATACAAACATGCGTGCCGACAGACTTGTGCAGAGAGCATTTTATTCTTGTGTGTATGTATACACCACTTTGCTTCAATACACAAGAGGCTCAGGGTTACCGTATTAAATTAAGGGGTCGACAGCTGACACATGACTTGATAGAAGACTGGATTTATCATAGCACTTTACCATACACTCTTAATACTTTATGGAGGTATTATTGAATGACATTTGTTTCAATATGTCTTGGAAGAACAATAACCATACAAGAACAGACAGTGCAATGATGTGCAACCACACGTTTTTTGAGCCACAAAAAAGAGTAAAGAAAACAGCAAATAAGTTTTAAAAAAAATCCCAAATTTGGCAGGGCAGTAGCACTGCATATGTCAATGTTATAGATCTGTCTTGAAGAGGCTGTGGCTCATCTCAATGCATGCTCAGTGTGGAGGATAGTTCAAGTGATAAAAAAAAAACTTCAAAGATGACAGTTGGAGAATGGTGGACAATATTAATGTCATGGGGTCAGAATTCTCTAAAACCAAAATCAGACACCATCTACACGACAACAAGAAGATTGAGGGGTTTGCCAGATAGAAGCCTTGGTTCCTTTCATGCACCTACAGTTTGCAAAACAGTACTGGTCTTCCAGTGAGACCATGAACTACGGTCAGGTGAGGTCGAACAGCAGTCTTGGGTAATAATCCCAGAGGTGGGTTTGTACAAAAACAAAAACAGCTATTTTGCACAGATCCCCACCCCAATGTGAAGTATGTTGATGGATCTTAGATGTTATGGTGCTGTTTTTCTTCCAAAGGCCCTGAATAACCTGTTTGAGATTATGGTATCTTGAACATAGACTGTATAAAAAGATGGACGCAGCACTCTGGTCAGAAAAAAATGCCCATGCAGAAGTACCGTAAAATAGCATTCTATTTATTGGCCAGCAGATGGCGACGTCGGTGGTTGCAGAAAGAAGTTCAATGCTATAGAAGTCTATGAGAAAATTACCCTACTTTCCCACCTGATTTTTCATTTAAATAATAATTTTTCACATTATCTTATGGTAGCTATAGCAAGTTTCAATTCTCCTTCGATATATCATAATGTGCATTTTTGTAAATTATGGTCCCAAGTAGACTAGAATAAAGGATAAAGCCTGAATATGCTTTAGAGGCGTGGCTATCATCTGGTCATCGTCCGATACGGTCAGATCCACCTCTCACGTCCCTCCCCGGATCTTGATTCATGCTCTGGCACAATAGAAATCACATCCGGTTTCAAAATGACAACATGGCGCAATTCAAATTGCCAAAATCGAAGCTTCCTATATGGTATGCTGAAACCAATGGGTGACGTCACAGTTGCTTCGTCCATCTTTTTATACAGTCTATGATTATGAATTCAAGTATCAGCAGATACTAAATGAAACACTGACTGCCACTGCCAGAAAGTTAAAATGGGGCTATGATTAGATCTTCCAACAAGACAGAAAATAGGCTCATCAGCCTCACAATCAAGGTGTTGCCAATGTAGTTATCTCAATGCACAGACCTAATCCTAGTAGAAAACCTGCAGTGCGGGAAGGATTCCAAAAATGTGAACCAGGGATTTTAAAAAATGTGTGAATGGTCTAAAATCTCTTGCCATGTCTCTAACCTCTATGCATACTAAATGAGAAGATTTAGAGTCTAAGACTGTTATCTTAGCAACAGGAGGCCGCACTTAGTATTAAAGGAAGGACATCCAAAAAATGTGGTGCACATGTTTTAAGAAAATATTTCTTTCAAGATAACAATGATCATTTTCCTTGAACTGCTATATTTCAATTAAAGCCCATTAAAATTTTTAATTCAATCTCAAGAGGATAAACTAAAAGCAAAACTTTCGCTCATATTTACAAGGGCGCGAACATTGGGGAAGGGCACTTGTGGACAGTGAACACCAACTTGTATTATGTATTATTGAATGTATTATTGAACATTTGAAGATATGTGCCTTATATAAAACGCTGTACTAGAAATCGTAAATAAACTGTGAATACTAAAATCGGTTGAAAAATACAGAAGCAGGGTAAAGACCAGAAAACCATTATGAGTGGTAAAGGCTACATGCTGCGCTCAGAATATACTATTTATGAATTTTTCCTACATTTGGGGACCTAGATTAATTATGTCTAATTATTTTGATAAAACAAAGTGGCAAACATATATCATGTATCATACAGTATCTAAATCATATAGTATCACATATCAGCATAAATCTAACTAATAATGACAATTATTGTTACGGTCCAGACCAGGAATTGAGTGCGGAGGCAAAGTACAATCCAACAGGTAGTTTACTGACAGCTTATATGGTAATTAGGGGATGGAACCCTGGGATAGGATTGCACAGTTCAGTGCAGATATTGTGGATGAAGCTGCGCTGTCATCTGCCAGCCAGTGGCTAACAGGATAGCAGTCAGTTGGAGTGCAGACTTCGTCAGCATCAAACTGTCCCACAGCAGGTTGGAGCAGCTTGAGAGGAACATAGATCCAATTCTGTTGACCATAGAAGGATTGGGAGCTTGTTCCAAACAAACAGGACAGAGAAACAAACTTCACAGGGTTAACAAGGGTTTGATCCCAATTCTGGACTCTGCTTTGGCTTAGGAGCTTGTTCCTATGAAACTGGACTGTTGAACTGACTGGAGCAGGGCCAATTTGAACACCATCCCACTCCTGGACCCCTGATTAAGCTCGGAAGCTTGTTCTAGTTAACTAAGTTAAGAGGAAAGTAATTAGGAAACGCTGTCATTAAAGTACAAGATGCATTCGATAAAAAGTTTTCTGCAAACAATATAAACTAGTGGTAAGCACAAAAGGAGAATTACAATCCAGCAACTTGCAACACAAAGCAGAGGACTGAAACACCCGTCACATGGGCATGAGAGAATGATAATGTAATAAGATGCAGCCGGGGGATTGGTAGACACACAAGACGTAAACCAATCAAAGGAGACAAACTTCAAACAGACACGCAAGTTGCTGAAGAGGCAGAGACACAAAAGGAATTCACACAAAGTTGAGACAAATTATACATCAAATAATTAGTTTTTTTTAATTCACACTCACAATTATTGATGGATTTATGGGCATATTCATTTTGGGCTGCCTATTATTATTATTATTATTATTATTATTATTACTACTACAACTACTACTACTATGATTATTACTGCATGAAATCTCTGTAGATGAATAGTAGTGTGAATTTCTGCCGGGGGTTATCATGTGAGCGAGAGGCTCGGAGGGGGGCAGAGAGCCGGAGAGCGGGAAGAGGCCAGCGAGACAGAACAGGAAAGACAGAAAATGAGTTCTGACATTTGTCAGAAAGGTATTTAGGCAGAAAGATAAATTTATTTCTTATGCCAATAGACCCTCTTGGGCACATGGCCAATAACAGAGGATGAGAAAGGGGAAAGGGAGGGAGGGAGAGAGAGAGAGAGAGAGAGAGAGAGAGAGAGAAGAGGGCAGGCATGGAAACAGGATGCGACGGAGAGGGAGAGGGATGAAATGTTAATTCCCTGTCTTTTGCAGCCTGTAATAACAGACATTCCATGAGAGGATTTAACAGATTAGAGGAGAGATGGACTGTATTTTCCCAACCTGAACACACGCAAAGGAGTACAATGAATGGGCTGCAAACCCAGAGGTGTGCATATGAATTTGCACACTGTTCACGCGGACTGTACACAGACACACACACACACACACACACACACATACGCATGCATGCACACATACACAGATTTCATGAAATGTATATCAATTGAAAAGACAGAGAATACTAGAAAATTCAAGTTACACACTATTTCATCCAAATGTGCACCTGAAAATAAAATTTAAAAATATAGGGAAAGCGATCACACCGATTGGCTGTTTGCCCGGAAAGATCATCATAATATAGAATTATTTTCTCCTCTTACAATACGCGTGAATGGAAAATACTGGAATATGGAGAGAGAGAGAGAGAGAGAGTGAGAGAGAGTCCTCCCGCTGGACTGACATCATCAGCTTGCTCCAGCAGCGAGGCCCTGGGCAGAATTACACACAAACATCCTCCTTCTACCCTGCTACTCAAGCACAGCTGAGCTGCCATATGAGTTTTTTATATTTTACAATTGCTGATTTAACCCTTTTAAACATACTTTGAACATTTAAACTGTAAAACTGTGAACTGCTTGAAATACGAGAATAGAAGATTCTTCATAAAACATTTTAATACTGATGCAACAATCTCTATTGGCAGGTCAAAGCAAAGACATTCGAGGGCACTGAACTCTAAAAATAGAAACAGTCCAAAAACCTGATCTTCAAAGGGTTAAGCTTTTACTGTATTATCTTTCCAGGGGCATTGGTGCTCTGACTAGATTCTTCATTTCATACAGTTTATAATGCTAAAGTACTTGGCACAATACAAATCTGTATAAATCACACGCAGTCACCGTGGACAGAGCTGACACAGCTGACAAAGTGTTTCATCGGCCTGCCACTGTGCCCTCGGTGACAGACAGAGATCAGAGGCCTGAGTGACAGGTTCAGGCATAGACCTTACTGCAGGGCTACTGATGCTCTCATATAGTGCCTTTAACAAACCGCAGTAACAAGACTGTTTTCTGGAGCCTGGCCTGAAGAGTGCAGGTGCAATTCCAACAGGAGTCTTTCTCGACATTAGACTCAAGCGTACAACTCTCTCTGGCAGGCACAAGAGCCTCTTCTAATCGTATCTGGGCAACAGTGGCCTGTCAGTCCAGGCCTGTCGCTCAGAGTCATATCACCCTGCCTATTTCAACATGATCCGCAGATCAGCTTCCGGGCAAAGTGTGGCACCAGGTCGAGTGAGAGACATTTTCTATGTTTTATTAAAGTTTGGACTCTATACACATATGGGTTTCCAAAAGAGACTTTTTCAACTTGAAACACTTCACTAAACTAACTATAAGGATCCTCTCTGAAGAAAAAAAATATAAGTAAATACTTGGAAAGGAAAATGCATGACTGCATATCTATGTGCAGGGTGCCAAGCAGTTGTGGCTTATGACTTAATCACTTCCATGTCAAAGCTCTGGCAGACAGTGCTGACGATTTGCTGTTGCGTTTGTGAGTGTTTGAGAGTGAAATGCATTTGAACATAAAGCATTGTTTAAAATGTTTTCTAAGTTAGGTTGTGTCTCAGCATAGTGTTTACTCAATTTTTACTTGAACTGCATGTGCACATGCACTCACAAAGATGACAACGCGACAAAAGAAGCTAAAACTGCAGCTAGCATTAGCGAGCAACCATAACTTTAAACACTGACCCCCAGATACACATAAAGGTCTACATACGTATTTGGACAGCGGCACAATTTTCATAGTTTTAACTTTCAGCTTTAAAATATTGATTGAACAGCATAAAAATCATGACCATTGGTATACACACACCCCCACCTCAGGGGTTCAAAACATAATACTTGGGCTCCTATTTCTTGGCGCAGTGCAGGGTGGCGCAGCGTGGCGTAGCGTGGCTCAACCACATAATTTCGTGGTAATTTCGTCCGGTGCAGCCTGCGCAGTGGTAATTTCGTGCGGTGCAACACCGGGCGCAGCCACTTTGGCAATTTTGTAGACTGACGTGCACCGAGATGTGTGTGGCGGCATAGTAGGGGGAGGTATCACATATTCATCAAGGCGCAGTGACAATTTCAAAGAAAAAGTCTCCGCTGAAGTTGCCCAGTAAGCTTGCCAGCTCCAACCTGGTTTACTTTCTGTGCGGTGGTAATTTGGTTGACCGGCGAACAGTGCGCACACGTCACCGAAACCTCACAGGCAGGTTTCCAGAATATCGGGCACATTTCAATGCAATAAATAATTACAGCAAGCACTATTTAATGCAACTATCTGAATCAGGACATAAATTATAGTATCTATATCGATTGTCTTGATGTCAGATTAAAGGCGGTTGGCACGCGTAATGGAAACTCGACCTGGCTTAATCAAGGCAGCTGAATCTGTGATGCAAACTAACGACTTCACATCTTTCTCAGCCAACCACAAACTGCATATAATACTTGTGTTCTATGCTCAGTAAAGGCGCTTGCACACTGGACGCAAAACAAATTTTTTGCACGGCTGATTACAGTCAAATTCAATGCAAAGACGCGAATACACACGTCTGTTTATTCGTCTGTTTTCTTCAGTTGAATATAGACAACAGTCTTTATTCGATCTCTCTTTTGAAAATTAGTCTGATGGATGGAACAGATTCACATTTTATGTCCACACCAGAGATAAAATAGTGCTTGCCTGCATTGTAGTCAGTGACCAAATCAATTCCATGACCATTGACATTGTGAATTAAATATCGCATGCACGATCAAGACTGTCCGACGCAAAATGCAAAATACTCCATGTTCGCCAGCCAGCAAAAATTGATATGAGAACAGATTTATAACAAAATAAAGAATTAAAATATATCATCAACAAACAGAACATCCAAAAAAGATGGCCTGAAAATAAATAAATCAGTGTTCATTGGATGTTCTGTTTGTTATTCAAAATGTTTCTTTTCATATTTTATTTCGTTATCAATCTGTTCTAATCCTCCTCTTTTTTTTTGGCTGTCAGACACGGAGTATTTTGCATTTAATGTTCGACAGGCATTGCACATTGTCCCACGCCAATGTCGACTCACTTTATTGAGCAGAGCTTAAACAGAGACATTAATTGAAATTCTCGATACTCATCTTGAAAAACTGAGCCCTCTTATCAAAACATTCACGTTTAATATCTAAAAGATTCAGTAGATTTGAAGAAATTAAAAACAATAATCGACTGTCTGACACGGAGTTATATTGAAACCATCCGATTGTCGGACGCGGAGATATATTAAAACCCTGTTCGACTTTCGGACACGTTGAAATTCAACGCAGCAACGCAATCTGTCGTGCGAAAAATTTGTTTCACGTCCAGTGTGCAGGCGGCTTAATACTACTATTATTGTCACTTAGGTTTTATCATTTTTAGTGGGGGAAAGGAATACAGCCTGATTGCTATGATCTTGTACTGAGATAAGATCACATATTGAACATAAATGTGTAACATATCTTGCATTGTTGTCCATGCATGTCAATCCCAAAATTTTAAGCAGTAAGAGGGTGTAATAATAGGAACACGCCATCCATCGTTTCTCTTCCCAGTGATGCAGGCAGAAGAAACAAATGAGCAACCGTCGTATTTCATTCCAACTTCATAAGTTTGAATGATTTGACGTAATTTCGTTTTGAAATTCTATTCAAGTTCGCTAATGGTAATAATCCGAGAATGTCTCATATTCATAGTGCTTAATATAGACGTAAGCGGTGCAGAAAACATGCCTGAAGCAGCAAAGTAAAATGCAACATTAACGCATCATGCAGATATAGGACAGAGGCTTCTTTATTTCAAGACTTTAAAGGCGAGGAGAGGAGCTCATTTTATTGGTGAAGAGCTGACTTGGCTGTGTTAAACCCACTTAAGCCTTCTCTCCTCCCTCTTTGCCTCTTGCCCCGGCAGGAGGGACAGAGGCGGGACAAAGGGGTACTTGCGCCAGGCTACGCCAGGCAAGAAATTGCAACATACGCCTGGACACACCCCGTTGGCGCGGCGCTCCCCCTATTCGCCATGCCTGCGCCGCGCCTGCGCCTGGTCTACGAATTTAGAGCCCAACGTTACAAATCCTTTGCATTCGATGACTGTCTGAAATATGGAACCCATTCACGTTACCAGATGCTGGTTTCTTCTCTGGTTGTGCTCTGCCAGACATCACTGCAGCTGTTCATTGCAGCTGTCTTCACTTCCTGCTTGTTCTGGGGTGTTCTGCCTTCAGTTTTGTCTTCAGCGAGTGTGCGCTCAATTAGATTTCAGGAAGGTGACTGGCCAGCCATATTTGTTCTTTGCCTTAATAAGTCTTTACTTGCTTCATTGTCCATCCGCAGCATGATGAGCAATCCAGTGAGTTTTGAAGCAGACGGTTAAATCTGAGCAGACGACAATGCCCTAAAACATTCAACAGATTCCTGAGCTTACAAGCGCACTCTTTCTTTTTCAGAATGTTCCATGAAGTCGATTTGGTTTCTCCTAATGTTCTTGCCATTTCCCTGCTGAGTTTGTTTTGATTTTTCAGCCTAATGATGGCTTGCTTCCCTGGCAGCAACTGCTCTTTGGACTTAATCAAACTCAGAATGATCAGCTTAGTTACAGTTATTGGATTCAAAATACCACACTCGAACTCGAAATAAACTCTAGACCAGGGGTGTCAAACTGACCCGTAAACGGGCCAAGAGGCTGCAGGTCTTCAATCCTACCAAGCAGAGGCTCACCTGAAAGCACTGATTTAATCAACTGATCTAGGCCTGCACAACTGATTAGTTGTATCAGATGCGCTTCTGAATTGTTAGAGTGAAAACCTGCAGCCTCTTGGCCCGTTTACAGGTGAGTTTGACATCCCTGCTCTAGACCTTTCATCAGCTTACTTGTAAGTGAAATAACAAGAGAAAAACACACTCCAGGCCACTGAACAGCTGAGCAGCCATTCTCAAATTACTTTTGGTATTTTATATATCTGGACGATATATATAAAATGTAATTCCATCATGGTTCACCTTATTTGGATGCAAATACCCCCAAATTAAAGCCAAAAATCAGTGTGTTGAACTCAAAACAGTATTGTCAATGTCCAAATATTTATGAACCTGACTGTACATACACTACAGGCCAAAAGTTTGGAAGCAAGATAAAATTTGGACAAAAAAAAGATCACAGTTCCATTGGCATACTTTGCAACAAAATAAACATGATTATAAAGAGTCACTTATCAGAATACATTTTTACTCAAATTATCAGGCCTATATTACTTGGCCCATGGTCCTAGTGGCGCCGGATTGCCGTTGGCATCCGGTGGGCTGTAGACCATGACATAAAGTGAATAATGCAAACTGTGATTTGTTTTTTCTTTTTCACTGACGTTGTGACTCTAGCAAATCTTTTGTTAACATTTATTCATCAATTTATTCATTTATTCATCAATGGTCTGGTAACGTCAATGTATACAGTACCTAACGGCAAATAGAGGAAAATGGTACATATCAATGAAAGAAAAGTCTAATCATGCAGTAAATACATCCCAAAATCCATAGATATCATACTGGTTTTTAAGACAGGCATTGTGGACAGAAACTTGAAGTTGCTTCCAAATTTTTGACCTGTATTGGCCTTGCTTCCAAACATCTGGCCTGTAATGTACATGTCATTGAGTAAAACCTCAAATCTGTCCGACTCCTAATATATCATATTTAAAACCAAACAGATAGATTGCAAAGCGTATCATATCAAAATACATGGTTCTAAAATATGCACCTGAAAATACAATCAACTAATCACCAAATGCAGCTGGGCTGTGTGTAATAAACAGCCCAGCAGCTGGGTTATTATGCCCCACAGGGGCGCTGGGGTATGAAATGCCATCTCTTTCAGCGATTAAGTCCAGTCCCAGTATGGGATTTAGAAATAAACAAATCAGGGGGAAAATAGAATCATAATAATATGAGAGATATCAGATTCCAGCTTACCGCATTAAACATTCATGGCTGTCCTCTTACGCAAGCCCTTCATTCCAAATGGAGACAAGTGCGTTGCTTTGTGTTGGCTGCAGATGACCTCTCACCTCCACATGAAATACTATCTGCACATCCGTTCATGAAGAACAGCTACGGCTGTTTGTCATAGACGCTAATGATATGCTGCAGTGGATGTTTCGATCTATCTACAGATGCGAGTACATGGTCCATCATTGCAGTGTTTATTAAGATACGGTTATTGATTTGTGACATATGACCTGCATTCGCTCATTCTGCCAGAACAGCGGTGCTCCAGCGCAGACTCCTGGGGCCACGGCTCTAAAAGGTGTTTTTTAAGTTAACATCTGCTGTATAAATCATTCCTAAAGCACAAACATATTGTAAGGATGCAGATTCACTTAAGCGTCTGACCTACCAAGCAACTCAGTTAACTTTTACAAATGCTTCCAACAATCATTGCCATATACACTATAAGGTCATAACCTATTTCATAGTAGCCTACATCTGGGTCTCCTAATGAACTATCTCTCATTTTATCATCCTCTCATTCACATGTGCATTATGGTCTTTTTAATCTCTATTTGATGCTCATCGTAAGGCATAACTAATTGCCTCTGATTAGTGCAAAGAAATATCTTCACCTCAAGCCACTGCAATCAGTTAGGTTTGTGTTTACCTACTTTTTAGTCGTAGGCATATATTCAAGTTTAATGGGTTTTCTGCTGATAATTTAAATGTTTTCATACCATAAATTGAAAATACAGCTATAAAGTTCCAACAGTGAATCAGCACTGATACAACCGGAAGGTAAAAACACAAAACAAGGTCACTGAAAGATTTTTATTATATCGGTTAAATCTAATGTGATACCTTCCATATCCAGTTCAAGTCTGAGGAAAATTGCACTGTATTGTGCAGCATTTCACAGTATCTGCACTCAGCTAATCCAGCTCATTCCGAAGGCCTTGAGCATGTGCTATAGATAACTCCTCATCTGATTGGCTGACTGTCCAAGGATTCTCGGGCTATGCAGCTCACCTTACCGAAACCACAGATTCCTCAATTTTGCAAACGTCCTGTCGGCTGGTTGCCAGTGATTGACGGAAGGTCCTCCTTGGCAGAAGAAGCAGGGCTGGATGGAGATGACTGACAGCTGGTGCTTGGGTTTTTAACCACAGCTCATAGGTCATTTGGCAGTGACAGACGGTCTATCCTTGAATTTTGACAGGCAGCATCGCTCAGACTGTTGTCCTCCACAGTTTTGTAAAGAGTTCATTTAGGAGACCCTTCTGCGCCCACCCCATTCACCTTGGGTCAAAGTGACATAATTTGTTTGGCATGAGTCAGTTCCAGGTCCTTCTCCCACTGACTCACTGAATTCCCATCACTGTCTCCTATACAATCCAGGTTACAGCAGACCTAAAACGACTTCAATCCTGATGAGTAAACCATCACAGTTTCTCCTATTATGAACTCAAGTCATGCTTTCAGAGTCAAATACTAGTATGTACACGTGAAGTGCAACTAAGATAAACAAAACAAGTAGATAGAATACTTTGTGACCCCTCCCGTGTCCTGTATTCGGAGTATGAGATGTTGCCATCGGGTAAACGCAACAGAGCTAAATACTGTACATTAAATAGTTCTGAGATCAATTATCACTCTGAACAACCACCTTAAATGAGCCAGGGGCAACATCTTAGGGCCTAGTGTATTTTTTTACTTGGGTTTATTACTTTTTAACGGACTGTTTAATATTTATTTATTTATTTGTACCTTTGTAACATTTGGTGTTCATGGGCTCTTGTTCATCTTTTATGTTGCATGTGTGACTATTCTATGAAATTATTCTATGACTATGAAAAATGTCTCTGTTACTTGTAATGCGAATAGAAGCCACTAGATAGCAGTATTGACCTTTCTTATGTTAAGCCCAGACTGGAGCTAGGTTTGGGAATGTCTTGGGCATGTCCGGGACAAGTCCCAGAGAATTTAAAAAAAGAGGACTAAATGTGGGAGGGGTCTGCAAAAGAGTATATAACGAGAGAAACTGAGAGAGTAAAGTAGTAGGAGAAATTACAAGCAGAAGGATACATTTGACCAGACCTGTCATTTTTTTTCATGACCTGTGAAGCTTTTTGTGGATTTTTGCCTGTGTTGGAGTATTTTCCTCACCCAGGACATCACCAAACAACCCCACGAAAGGGACTGTAAATATTTTTGTTCTTGTATTTATCAATCTTGGTCAGTAGAGTAGATAGTATATTAGTTAAGTGTTTGTTTAATTAAACCTGTTTGAGTTTGAAAATTTTGTCTGTCATCCCTTGCTGTCATATATGTTATAACAAATTGGGGCCATAACACACTGTATGTCCATCTCTGGGTTTGCTGCGTGGAGTCCAAGGCAAATTTCCCTAAGGGGACATTAAAGTATATTCCATTCTTCTATTCTAACATAGTACAGTGTTTTAAAAATCAAACCAAGAGAAAGGTGGTTGGTCACAAATCTTTAGGAGGCTGGTAGCTGTGTAAGCTCTTTTCTATTGCATGTCCCTTCCATGAGCAATTATGCTTACAACACCCTGCCTGCTACATAAAACCAGTGAAATTTAGTACAGCTGGGGTCCGTTTCCGCAGCCAGAAAGGAACGGTAACCCAGCACAATGTCTATTTCACCGAAGGGTAAGTTGATAGAGATGGAGGGGGTGGAGGGGGAAAATAAGCTGAGGGTGCAGATTGAGGGCCGAACGCGGAGCTGATGGATGGAGTGGGTGGTGAATTCTCAACGGGGTTACCGAAGAGTCGAAGCGAAACTCAAACTGATGACCTTAAGGGAGGATACAGGTCATGAGTACTGAACGACGAGGTCTCCACACGATGCTCTCTTGTATTACCATAGGGCTTTACAGGCATTCAGACAGATACATTATTTATCAATGCTAAGCACCTTGCTAACCAGGGCAACTAGCTACAAATTCTGCACACCCATAAATAGGCCACTACAGCTGGAGTTTTAACAAAGGTAGATTCCTTGTTGAGTAGGTTCAGTGGCAGCATCCCATTGCATTACATACACAACCCTGAACATCGGGTCCACAGTCCCAACAGCAGAACCGCACCAGTATCTGCAGGGCCCAACTGCTGCCACTGCCAGCCACACTCCTCTCGTTCTTTGCTGCCAAAAGGATCTGAGCACGTAAGATCATTTAACAGATGAATGGTCGAGTCAAAGGGTGTTCCTCGTTGAGAATTGCGCAGCTGCTAAATGCAGAATTTTAAAGCCAAACAAGTCCTTCGAGTGGATGTGCAAAGCTTTGCTCATTACCCCACTACCTGCTTCTTCTCTCCTTCACTTCCTCATTTGCTCTGTTAATCTTCCCATCTGAGACAAATTGCGATTCATCTTCCAAGCCGATCTTTCACTGCGAAGTCGTTTAAGGACAGTGTGCATTAAAAAAGGATTCTTCAAAACTCATGCCAGAAATCACTGAAGCTCTCAAATTGCATTGCTGAATTGCTTACTCACGAGCTGCCCTATCGCACGCACACACACACACACACACACACATTAAGGTTCAACGGCTTTGTCACCTGAGTCAGTTCCCCAATTCCAGACAATAAGGGGACAAAAAGTTCAGTCTCTGAATCATCTCAGTGACTTAGAAAACTGCGCCTACCGACGCTCCCTCTGATACAGACCACGAAATGCCAGCTTTTTTCATGAGCTGCTTCTCTCCACCAAGGTCAAGATGATTCGTAATCCATAGAGCCTCACCTCGCCCATTGTTCAACAATACCACAATATAACATTGGGATGGTTTCTACAACTCTTTTTCCAAAAAAAATTGGGACTGTATGTAAGATTTAAATGAAAACAGAATACAATGATTTGCAAATCATTTAAATACTGTATTAAATTGAATGTTGCACTAAGCTGGCATATCGGGTGTTGAAACAAAGGAATCTTTATTGTTTTTTGAAAAATATATGCTCATTCTCCATTTGATGCCAGAAACACTTTTCAAAAAAGCTGGGACAGGGGTATGTTCACCACTGTGTTGTCTCACGCCCTCTAGTAACAACACTCTGTAAGCGTTTGGGAACTGAGGAGACCAACTGCTGTAGTCAGGGGTGGTTTTGAAATGTGTTCAGATATTAAGCCAAATTGGCCCCTCACCTCTGTACCCTGGAGGACGCATGATTTCAAGTAGAAATTTCACATGTTGACTGGTCAGACCACAGGACAGCTTTCTTCTCGTCCATCTTAAATGATCTCGGGTCCAGAGAAGGTGGCAGCATAGATTAAACAATAGATGTTTAACTTACATTTTTGGGTGCAGCTATGAAGTGTTTCAACTGAGGGATTTCAAAAGTATTTCTGATCCCATTCAGTGATTTACACTACAGAATTGTTAATGCAGTCCCACCTGTTTTTTGGCCATGTCCCTTGCATGCATAGACTTCTGTGTATTCTCTGAATGTTTGCAGGACATTATGTACCATTGACGATAAAATCCTAAAATGCTTTGCAATTTTACATTTGCCCATGCAGTCCTTCATAGAGTGGTGAAGCCCTCACCATTGTTACTTCTGAAAGACTCTGCCTCTCTGGATGACCTGTTGTCAATCAACCTAATTAGCAGTGTTATTTTCCATTAGGTGTATTTGTAGCATCATACAACTTTCCCAGTCTTTTGTTGCTTCTTTCCCAACTTTTTTGAAATGAGTTGCTGGCATCAAATTTAAAATAAGCATTTTTTTCTAAATAATACATTTTCTCACTTTAAACATTAGACACGTTGTGTTTTTACCATTTTCAATTGATTATGGGTTTCAATGATTTGCATCTGTTACATTCTGTTTTTATTCACATTTTACACAACATTCCAACATTTTCAGGAACAGGGTTGTACATTGAATCACCCCAAGTTTACTGGCCGGAAGCCTTGGTCTCCATTTCGACACAAATGCAGTCTGACTGCAGCCGAAGATGCTCCCCAACTGTGCCATCCTGTTTTCCTGAGCCTTCACGTGACCTGCTTCCCATACACCCCTAACAAGCCCCATCTTGGTTGCTCCGGGACAAATGCATTGTGGAGGCAATGACTCTAACAACTATGTGAAACACACATCTGCAAATCCATCACTCCACTGCAAAACCTCAGCCACAAACTACAAAAACTCCAAAGAATGCATTGAAATCATAGGAGTGAGACAGTGGTCTGTGCAGATACACAAATTATTCATGTGCAATGATGAAGGCAGTTCTGCTTAGAGAGACTTTGGGAAATCTCAGTTTTTGAAAATGAAGCCAAAACTCTGTAGTAAGATGTCAAATCTGGGACAATGCATTGTACTATGCCTCTGTGCTGAGTAGGCCAAGGAAATTCCACACAGAGACTCCAGTAATGAATCCCCAATGTGTTTCCGCCATGTTCTGCCCAAAGACTAAATTCAGATAAGAAACACTTCAAATGGAAACTCACTGTTTGCACCATTTCAAGTCAGAGGGAAGGCTGGGTTTGCAGTGGATTGCAAATGTCCATATGAATGGTAGAAATAATAGATGGGGTGGTGGGTGAATGTGGACATGATATCTTGAATGTCGATTTAGCGCATTGTCTTTCAATTGATTATTAATGCAATTACTGATCAAGCTAGTGAGGGTATACCAGGTTTTGTAACAGGCTAGTGATGAAATCAGGACAGCCTGCATTCGGCATGGTTGACAATGCATAAAACCTAGGAATAGAAAGAACCAATAACGTTGGAAATAAAAACTCTAAAAAAACCTCGGTACCAATAAGTAAGTACATTGCTCAAGGGGCATAGAGTCCGTGCAGAATATGACCTAAAGATGCAAGTTCCAATAAATTCAATTAGCACACAAGGCTTGAATAATAATTGTCAAATACTACAAAAATAGTTACATCCACTAATGACTCTTAAAAGTTTACTGTACAAAAAGGAGGCCTTATGTCAGCAATGTCCAGGAGACCCACTGACTTCACTGGGCTCGGAGGTATCTGTGATAAACCATCACACAGTAGAAACATTTATTGTGGTCAGATGAATAAATATTTTAGGATTTTTTGGAAAAAAAATAGACCAAAAAAAAGACAATCCAGTCTGTTACCAACAGCAAATCCAAAAGCTATGCTCTGCCCTGATATGCGGTTGTGTCAGTGCCAAGGGTGACTTGCACTTCTGTGAAGTGTGACGGCACCATTAATTCAGAAAAGTACACTGAGGTTTTTGAGCAACACATATATGCTGCATTCAAAATGACATTAGTTGCAGGGACACCAATGTGAATTTCAGCAATACAATGCAAAACCGCATTCTGCACGCATTACAAATGCATGGCAGACCCAACTTGTCCACAATAGAGAACGCGATGCAT
Source organism: Gymnothorax reevesii (assembly GCA_029721435.1). Classification (NCBI taxonomy): domain Eukaryota; kingdom Metazoa; phylum Chordata; class Actinopteri; order Anguilliformes; family Muraenidae; genus Gymnothorax; species Gymnothorax reevesii. Next base: position 12,472,700 of record CM056586.1, on the reverse strand, counting down.
ACACTACAGTCCAGAAGTTTGGAAGCAAGGCCTATACAGGTCAAATATTCGGAAGCTACTTCAAGTTTCTGTTCACAATGCCTTTCTTAAAAACCAGTATGAAATCTATGGATTTTGGGAAGTATTTACTGCATGATTAGACTTTTCTTTCATTGATATGCACCATTTTCCTCTATTTACCTTTTGGTGCTGAATACATTGATGTTACCAGACCATTGATGAATAAATATTACCAAAAGAAAGGAGGGGCTTAGTTTTTGGGTTGAGAAGATTTGCAAGAGTCACAACGTCAGTGAAAAAGTAAAAAACAAATCACAGTTTGTATTATTCACTTTATGTCATGGTTTACAGCCCACTGGATGCCAAGGGTTATCCGGTGGGCACTAGGACCATGGGCCTAGTACTATGGGCCTGATAATTTAAGTAAAAATGTATTCTGATGAGTGACTCTTTATACAGTAATCATGTTTATTTTGTTGCAAAGTATGCCAGTGAAACTATGATCTTTTTTGTACAAATTTGATCTTGCTTCCAAACTTTCGGCCTGTAATGTATTTTGAAATGCAAAATGCGACGCTGCTCTATTGCAAACTTGTCTGCAGGGAGAAAGAAACAACACTGAAACACTAAATCATTGTCTTCAGTCCCTAAACATCACTTGAGAGTTTTTTTTAAAAGAATGGCAGCATTACAAAGCTGTTAGTACTTTACTGTTCCTACCTGTTTGAAATATGTTGCAAGAATCAAATTAAAATGTTTCCACTTAGAAAACATATTAAAACTAGGCTTATGCCGTCAGAGGCGACGGCTTGGGGTATGTCCCCAAACACCCCCAATCCTCCAATTCCCCAATCCTTCAATAGACCATGAATAGACTTTCATTTGAACTAAATTTCTGGTCAATCGGACAACTGGTTCTGAAGATATGGCCAAAATGGTAATTTTCCATCACAAAGCAACACCTGGTGGCAAAATATTGAACCATACAGGTATGATGTCATCATGTGACACGTTGTGAGGTCATGACCTTGCAGTTGCACATAGTTTTATGTCAATTTGACAAATGGTTCCAAAGATATGGCAAAAATGGTGAATTTTATGTGACAAAGCTCCATCTTGTGTCCACATCCTCAGGTCATGACCTTTCATTTGCACTTGATTTGAGGTCAATCGGACAAATATTTCCAGACATATGATAAAAACAGTGATTTTTCAGTTTTTGGCCCCTGGTGGCCAATCCAAAAATTTAAAATAGTCCAAAATCGAATCAGTTCTTCCTCTTTATGATACTTACTTATATGCAAAACATGAAATTTCTAATTGAAATATTACTCAAGTTATCGCGTTAACACGTAGGGCGGAGCGGCGGCAGCAGCGGCGGGGATATAATCGGCGTTCGGGGATATAATCAATGTGGAGAAAAATCTAATTATGTGCTGTTGTATTGTTTTCAACGAAATAGGCCTGGAGATCAATGTTAAAGGGGACCTATTTTGCTATATTTCCAAGGTTATATTTTGATCTTGGGCTCCCCTAGAGTACTCCTGATCATTCCAAGTCCAAAACAGGGTCCTTTTTAAGCTCATACTGCCATCTACAAAAAGACCCATTGGAAGTCCATTGTTGTCTCTGCCTAAAACGCCTTGTTGGGGCGGCTCTTCCGCTATGGCTCCCACTCCCCGTGTGCCAACTTTCTTCTGACTGGCCAGCTATGTGGAGGGCGGATCTAGGTGGGACGAGGCAGCAGAACGCAGTTTTCCAGGTCCGCATCCCCAGAGTGAAACGCAGTACATGTGTATAGATCTAATGAAATTAACTTGTCCAAATAAATGCAACAGTGAAAGTGGAGGACGCAGTGCGAAAGTCTCACGGTCAAATTTGCTGTCTACCTACGGCTACTATGGTGAGTACACCGGTGTTTCTACTCTATAGCTAGGATTGAGGGAAAGATAGAATCCACCCCATTCAGACACGTTTGTAGAACGGGTTGACATACCCAAGTGTAGGCCAGAGACCGTAGCAATCTGGTGGGTCTGAGTCTAGAGGGAAACAATGAGGAGCACCAAAAACTGGACCAACAACCAATGGGCTACTTCGGTGTGTATTATAAGGACCTGCTGGGTCGTGTGCATAGCTATGGTGTGTCTCTGTTGGTATATGACAAAGGGGCGAAAGCTCCAGGCTAAACGGCCTTTTTGGGAATTGTCCATGGTAATGGTTCACGTTAAGCTTGGACTGATTTCCGGTTTAACTAGTTCGATTCGGTTAACTTGATTGAACTGGTTCATTTTATATGGACCGTCGGAACTGGTCCTTCATTATATAAAAAAAAAATTTTTTTCAGGTGTCCAAAATGTTAAAATATAGCCCTCGAAAACTTACTGCAGATGGCGTCACGTGTATTTGTCGACGGCATTAAATCCATCTGTACTACATTTATTACGTTTGTCTTTTGTATAAACTGAATGTGTCTGAGCCGTGCGTAACAACAAATAGCAGGAGATCAGGTTTCAATTGAATGTGGGGCTGGGGGGTGGGGCCGGGGGCGAAAGATTTTTTCCAACGAACTTTTTGTCCTCATTGGCATATGCGCATGCTCACTCTAGTGAGTTCTTGAATAATATCAAAACATTGCCACGTGAGTCGCCCACTCGCAACTGCATGCTTTTATGCTTTGAAGCGCACCTCCGAACGAATTCTAAACCCACCCAACTTTACACTGAAAAACGTTTACCAAACCATCGGCACTTTATCAGTTTATTTGTTTTAGCTCATCATACTAATCTTCAGCAGTTAACCCTGAGTTAGGTTAAGATCATCAGTAAATGCACTCACTAATTTCTAGCGTTTCTTTGGCGTAGTAAATAATGCTAACGTTAGATACGATTGAGTCACTTTTTCTCCCAATCAGTGTATGTGTGAATGTATTTAGCTGGTGAGCCAACACGTTTAAGCTTGTGGGCTTCAAGTGTAACGTTATATTCAGTCAAAATCAAAATAATAGCTGTTCAGAGCTTAAACTTCAACTTCATATGGCTTAATGGTTCAGAATACCTGGAGTCACAAAATGATGACATACCCGCAGCCAGAAACTGAAATGGTGACATGTCCGATGACCGATAGAAAGTACTGAATACCGAGGAGCCAATGAATTTCACCGAAAAAGTTCTGAACAGCTCCATCTAATTATTTTGATTTTGACTGAATATAACGTTACACTTGAGGCAAGCATACAAAAAATAAAACGGAAAAAAGAGGCAAGTATTACAGTTTGATTCGGTTTTTAATTCAATACCGAACCAGTATAATTTTTTTCATATCAGCACATGGTTAGTTTATGTATTGCGTCGGAATGACCAGCGTTTGTTCACACCGGATGCGAAACAAATTTTTCGCGCAACAGATTACATTCAAAGTCAATGCATTTGTCTTTGCATTTACTTTGAATATAATCTGTCGCGCGAAAAATTCGTTTCGCGTCCGGTGTGAATGCGGCTTGACGTGCCCATAAAGCGTGTATTCGTGTCCTTGCATTGACTTTGAATGTAATCTGTCGCATGAAAAATTTGTTTCACTTCCGGCGTGAAAGATGCTTAACACGGCCACAGTGCGTGTATTCGCGTCTTTGCATTGACTTTGAATGTAATCTGTCCTGCGAAAAATTTGTTTCGCGTCTGATTTGAAAGCAGTTTTATGGATAGTACGCGACAGCTAGAAAGAGCTCGATTGTGTTATGAACATAATACAAGTTTTACAGACTGTAAGTTCCATTAGCGTGGACAAGTTGCTTATGTGGAGCTAGCAAATCAATCACTTCACGGCAAAGAATTTTCCTATATAATCTCCACCTTCTTCGGCCTTTTATTAGCCACAGCAATTTCTAAAGGTGGATAAAATAATGTCACAGTAGTGCAGAGAAATCGTTTGTTATACCAGACACGTTACAGCTTCTGCGTTTCGCGATTGCTTTCAGGGTAGCATCAGAGATCTAGCCCAGATATTTATGAAGTATCTGGCTGATCCCGGTGATGGATAAGTGGAGCGATCACAAGCAGCCGTAAACAAACCCAAACCCGTATCCCAAGCTCTGCAAAACCTACGTCTGGTCTAACTGCAGCCTTTTCAGCCCAGCTTTGCGGACACATACAGCACCTCTCCGGTTAGCTTCAACTGCAGTGGCCACAATCGGGCAACGTCATGATGAAACTGCCACATTGATGCTTATCGAAGTAACACAAGCATACTGATCAGAATTACGGCATATAAGTAAACCTGGAGCATTTTTATTGGCACGGCGGCACGCAAACTAACATGCAACAGCTGGTTAACGAGCGGTCATAACAACCACAGAGATAAACCCTTGCAATACAGGTTTTACAGACAGTAAGTTCTGTTACCGTGGACAGTGGTACTAAGCATCCAAATTACAAACAAGTATTGAAAGTTAGCTTCAAATAAAGTTTATGTTCACAAACCTTCAGTAGAATTCCCCCTGATATTACTCTTGCATATTTAGGAAACAAACATTAGCAACAGTTACTTGGCTATGTTAGCCGCTGTGTTACAGCCATAATCAACTGATTATCAGGTCAGGTTGGCTTATGCAGTAAAAGCAACTTACAGCTTCTGTGTCTGTGAGTCACGGACAGTCGCGACTAATACAGGCTTTATCTTCAGACATTTTACAAAGCCTGCATTTGAGGCCAGTTGATAGTGCTAACTATCGCTAGCGGTCCTGCTGGCCACCCGTAACACGCTAGCTTCACTTGCATTACACTTACATTATTTGCTGTTATATCGTTACTTACAGCTTGTGGCTCCGAGCGCTTGATCGATGCAACTGCATCAGGTTTGAGAAGCAGCTGAAACGCTTATCCTCTGTCGAATTATCCTTTATTGACATAGCTGTCTTTGGTGAAATGCTGAGCACAAACAGCTAACGTTCCCTTTGGCTGTGGCTGTTTGCTGCCATCAAAGAAAAAAAGCTACTCACTGATTTCTGGTGGCATTGTCTTTTGGAAGTGAAATAGGTGCTTTTCTTCGCGTCCAAAAGTAAATGGACAAGCAGCTTTGGGAGAAATACTGACAAAACTGCACCTCAAATGATCTGCGGTTCTTTTGTATTTCCAAAAGTGTAGACGCTACTAAGGCATAGTACGATCTGCGGTTGTTAGTGCCTGCTAGAATAGTTTCCGGTGTGGGCAGGTCCAGCGCCGTGATTGGCTTTGGCTAGGTCTGTACTAATTGGACGGCACAATCTGACGTCAGGTTTTGCCCAGATCTCACAAAGATCTCAGGAGGAGCTGTTCAGAGAGGAAATCACGTTCACGAGAGGTTGAGTATGGACCACAAATATTATAACATTACTAATATATATTAAAAGAAGGATGAGCATAATAGGTCCCCTTTAATTTACAAATCACTTTTCACGTTTTTTTAGTTTTACTTTTAACATACTGTCCCACCACCTTATACTTTGGGATAGAAGTGTAAACTAAATAGGAAGTACATTTGCCGCACCCGTTTTGAGTTTTCAGAGTTAATACATTGTTAAACAAAGTCGAAACCAAGTCAAGACTAATCATTAGCCAACAGAGATGTTTTGTTCCTCTTCCGTTTTAAGCTCAGCGGTCGCAGCTGGCATGTTTTGTTGTCTTGTTCCTCTCTTTCTCATTCATTGCTGCTCCACATTGAGCAGGGTACCACTTTGCACGCAGTAAACAAACAAAACCCAGGGATTTTCCTGGTATTTATGCTGAACACTTTGCTGAGGAGAGAACAGTGACAAGACTTCAGAGAACTGAGAGACGCGGGGGTATAGGGAGCTGAATTAATAATTAACTATAAGAAGCAGCTGATCTTGCAGGCTAACATACCATCCCAGCTTCTTTTCTGATTTGGGGTTGGGTCCCCCGTGTAATCCCTCCGATTAATATTAGTCTCAGTGCATTGCAGTTGACGTAGGAGCCAGGCGCAAGAAACGGCACTAAGTACATGTTTCAGCACTGCAGCGCTGACTTGGCACTCCCTTCTGGCGCTTCACACAAACAGGGACTTGAACCACAATGGAAACGCTGATCAATCAGATTTGAGCGTGGGGCCAATGCGAGCGATTTCTCTTTAATTTAAATTGCTCGATTATGATAATTATATCGCACCAAACTACTCTTGTTGCCAGGGTGGTGTAGGCCAAACGCTTAATAGCGTTAGCCTGATACTGGCGCTATTGAAAGCATGAGAATGGCGTCGCCAAGTATTGCCACTAACTCAGAATATTACAAACTAAGTTAACTAATGAAATAGTGTTTACCAAAGACCGATTGGATGCAATCTCCTGAAAGTTCACATGATCGTCAGAATAATAACCTTGCAAGCTGAACTTTATTCACAATCGGGGAATAGGTTTATTTTACTTCAACTTGGACGGCTGCTTTTTTAAACAGTCGGGGTACGGAAAGATAGTTTAGCAAATGTGTTTTTGTAAAGTGATCGAAGTTGTTTTCAGGCAACAGTGTGCGCTACCTTTGAATCCGGGTCATTGAGTCTCTTCTAAAATGTTCACAGCGCACTCATTCCACTGCTGACCAGAATAGCTGTGGCTGGTTAATGGTGGGAAATTAACTAAATTCAAGAAGTAACAAAGCAATATAGAGCCAGAGGGCAAGACGGGTGGCATCTGAATCAGTTAATCATATTGCGGTAACCTAACACGCCAGGAGCGAATACATTTCCTCAAATAAACCAACTAGGCTATGTATTCGACCCTGGCTTTGTAACAAGCCTATAAAACGCAATCGTTACTGGTTCTCATATATTGTTTGCGAAGAGTAACAAGGGCCCTTGTCCATGCATTAATGCACTGTTTTCTCTCCCTCTCAGTAAACCCCAGTACTTCACAGCAGTAGGACTTCGGTCCTCTACTCATCCAAGAAAAACAACGCACAACCGACACTTGCAAAATCAGCCAACCGAACTTACCTTGCAGCCGAACATAAGCGAGAGCGTCCGGTTACTACAGACGACCTTACACTGACACATCACAGGAGAGAAGCACTTTAAATTCCTCACAGGCGGAGACATCAGCTCAATGCCCAAAGACCCGACCAACACCTGCCAGCTGCCAGCGCTCCGATCCCTGAGACGAAATGAATAGAATCTGATACCGGGGCTGGACTGGCGACAAGAGCGAAGTGATTGACCCTGAAATGACAAGTCTTACACCCCGGGACGGTAGGTGGCTGTTCAGATTCACGTGGCATAGCCTGCATTTATACTGCTAAAATATGTGATCGACCATAATTCACTCGAATAATACAATTAAGGCGAACACGCAAGTGCTCGATGTAGCCTACTTCTTGTCAGAGAAGTGGCACTGTTTCTAATTGCAGCTTCCTAGTAGCTCTCTCTCTCTCTCTCTCTCTCTCCCTCTCTCTCTCTATTGACAAGAAGCTGGGTAATTTCAAAACCAATAGAATGTCAAACCAAGGACTGAACCGTAAATGAAAGAGTACGAGCGCCTCTGAGTGCTGCTGAAAGGGTAGTAGACGTAGCGAGAGTAAGAACAGGCTTATGAGGACGAAGACACAGATAGTTCTGAAAGAGAGAAATGGAGATGGGTTAGAGTTGGAAGGAGAGGAGGGAGAAAGGCGTGGATGAGAGATAACACGAGAACCAAATTCACCTAAAATATTGTGAATGGACTACACACAGCGCACTGAACCCGACATGACAACACTAAGTAGGCTACCATAAACTGAAACAGATAATAAATCACAAATAAAAGCAACGACATTATGATGTAATCACATGCTTTCTAGATTGAAGGCTGAAAACGCACTCACCCGTTTTCCAGTACTTATTAACGTATTACATTTCTTTTATTTTATCCTCTTCCAGGGGACTGAAGGTCGTTCAATCCCAGGGCCGTCTTCCAAATTCCAACGATTTTCGCGCAAGTACATTTAAATCCCGTTCGTCCTAAATTCTTTATTAATATGCCTCCTTATTTGTTTATCAAACTCGGTTTTAAGGTTCCAGTATTTCTCTTGGCACATATTTAATCATGTTATGGGTCTGTGCTATTCCCAGCCTCTTACAAAACTAGACACGACAAGTAGTACAAACTACGCCCCCTGGCGGCATGATACAACATTTCCAACGGATAACTGTCCGTGGTGCTGAACTGCAACGGAACATAAACTCTTCCCTGCCTTGTTAATAATAATAATAATAATTTCTGCTGAAAATTCCAGCTTTGACCAGCCTAAGCTGGTCAGACTGGTTTAAGCTGTGTTTTGGACAGTTTTAGCTGGTTTTATAATAATAATAATAATAATAATAATTATTATTATTATTATTATTATTATTATTATTATTATTATTTCAGTTCAATATTTATATCTGAAACTTGGCTCTCTCTCTCTCCACAGTGTGGATTACACCTCTTTGAGAGAGAAGGCAGCATAGATAGAGGAAGAGGGATGGTAAGGCAAACGAATCCAGCCTCACAAGCATATTCTCAATCTCTGCGACTTTAGTGCACCACTCAATAAAGGGCCCTGATTTCTTCCCGTTTGAAAGTCCTTGCATTCAATAACTCTATTTCAATGTCCTGACAATATAATCACACCTCTGTTTCCTAACCTATAACAGTAAATTAAAGAAGCATGAGTACATTCATTCACACATACAAATCTTTTTTACACTTCAATAATATGCAAGATGCCAGTCATCGAAAATACAATCACAAGCCGATCTTTCCTCGACAATTTTGAGATCATTTGTGAATAGAAAACAAGAGGTCCATCAGTCAGCTGTTCAAAGTCAAATTTCATTCCACCATTTTGAAAGGTTTTCAGGAAAAATGCATAGAGTGATCACACTGGTCAGTGCGGTGGAACCTGAGTTTGCGATCTCCTGTAGCAGCAGAGAAGTGACCCCATGCCTCCACCATGTATCCACAGTGTATCCATTATCTATATCTCAATTGCTTATTCCAAATCAGGGTCACTGGGATGTTCAGACCTGTCCAAACAGGATTGATTGAGAGGTTGGAACACATCCAGTCAAAATGACTAATCAATCACAGGGCAGCAACACTTACAACTGCAATGAATGCAGACTCAAATTGGCAATTGCAATGTAAACTGGCAGTAGCAATGTACACTGATACAAAACTAACTGACAGTCTGTTTTGAGTATATTTTGCTAAGCCTCTCCCAGTGCCATGAGTTCTGCGGTAGGTCTTATACATCAGCAGACAGCACTTAGCTACACACTCTACTGAAGAAATAAAGAATGCTAAAGAAATCTTTAAGTGTGGGGTAAACACACCTGCTGGATATGCAGACCCAGACCATCTGACTGGGAGCAACTTCATATGGATGGCCTGGAATGGGAGTTTTTGCATCTTGGATTGGGTAAATTTGAAGATGACAGCATAAAAGCATAGCATTGTGACCTAAGCCCTGGGGCACTGGCTATATATGCGTATAAGCAGCAAACTACTCCACAAATGGAGGAATCCAAAGAATTAATAAAAAGGCAGAAGAAATGAAAATACTTTGATTAGCTTAAATCAAAGAGTCACTTCTAGCACTTCACTGTATCTACACCCATTACGCAGTTCATGAGGCCTTACTTAACCCCAGCCACTGAAACTGATCATTAACAGAGATTGCAATGAAGTGGAATACAGTGCAATCCAGTGTTTCAGTGGATTTGAATCAGCTGCACTCCGAATCATTCTGAGCTGTGAAGAGGATGATTAGTGACGAGCTCGGGTGGAGTGACACTGCAGCTGAAGGTGCGGCTTTAATTACTCGCATTAACATCAGAAGATGCTCTCATACGAGGCTTTCAACTCTGAGCAACATTCAGACAGGCTTTCAAAATCAAATTACTTGATTTAAATTCAACGAGGCAAAAGCACGGGCTCACGTGGGATTTAAACCTGAAACCCATCTGTGATGAATCAATTTCATGAGCGGCTACGACTGCGCAGCTCACTGTAAACCTTTAGTGTAATACTGGCTGGGGCTATGCTACCAAAGCCTGAAGTGTGCTGACATACCATAGATATCGATAATACGATTTTTGAGACTTCACCATAGACGTTGCCATGTCCTGAAAATACAAATGGCGGTTTTCTATGCACTGCAACTTTGAGAGGCTCAGTCGAAGGCACAACCGCAGCGTAAACGGTTACAAATGTGTCTGAAAGCATGCACTTTATATTCTTCTCGACAGTCAGCCACCAGTCATTCAAAATGAAAAGCCAAAATGAAGCTGAAGTGAGGAAAACCAAAAAAGCTTTGAGTGGGACGCTGTCGAGCGGTAAAAAATGATAGAAAACGTCACAGTAACATTACATTACCGTTATTTGGCAGAGACTTTTATCCAAAGCAACATACATTCAGTAATAAATAACCCATTAAACCCCAGAAATTAATTTGTTCCCTTGTAAGATGCAGGGGTCTCTAATCTTTCACAAAATAAGATTTTGAAAATAAAGAATAGAATTTATTTGCAAATTACTGAGGTCCCTCATGACACATATACGGTATTACTGTTTTTTTTAAAAGAATATTGTAAGACACCTCAGCTATTTTTAACTGGGTGGAAGAAGTATATATTTGTCAAAACACCCTACAACTAAAAGAAAAATTAAAATGTTGTGTTAATATATGCCATACTTTCATACCTTTACAGAACTGCTGGATTTGCCCGCGGAGCAGGTACAATGTTACAGATCCCGTGTTGATTGGCAGTTTTTTCCAGCTTCATGCACTTTTTGCTCTTTGGAGCAGCAAGGAAGAAAAAATCTAAAATCTGTCCACATTCACTGTCCATTCATAAATCCGTACGGTTTATAATTGTTTTTGGGATGCTTGTGTCTTGACCACTACAGGGTTTAGGTTGAGTAATTACACTATTTATTTCAAGGTTCCTGACACAACAGATATGAAAACTTGAATGTAGTTTAAATACAGTGAATAACAGATGCTTAAAATCAATTTTTGAATGCGTGATGTGACAAAAAGAATCATTTTCAGCCAGTATTCCCAAACATACGAACTGAGCATTTTCTTTGATTTTAAATGTTAAAGGTTGGAATAGCCATAAGAACAAATAAGTTTGTGTATCATTAAATGACTCCCTTTTATTGACTTCACTCAGGAAGAACTGAACATGCTGCATTATGCTTGTTATGCTACTGGGCCTCAATTTGTGTACACTGTGTGCGAATGATCAAGTTATTTTCATTGATTGTATGGCTTAAAATATGTTAAACGAACCAGATTACAGTAATTGATAGCAAAAGTCTTACTCTTCAACTGTTTCCGTTGGTCGATTCGTACAATGTGTAGTGGCGTGTCATGTCCACAGAGCGGAACTAGAGAGCTGAGCAGCTGCAACATTGTGCATTCATCTCAGGATTGACTGCGGCGCGGAGCTTCACCCTGTGGGTGACGTCAGCGCTAAGTGATACAACCGAGGGATGGAGAGAGGGCAGCGGGGGAGGCAGCTAGGGACGTGTGTCCCTCCTCCATGTGTCCCAGATCGACCACTTCTCTTCCGCTCACTTTACAGAACACAGAAAGTTGCCTACGTGTTACGTCATATTCATTTGCTGACCGACACTGTCATAAAAAAGGCTTCTGAAATATAAATAAATTCTAACAGGTGGTTGGCCCACGCAGACATTTCTACTATCCAAAAAATCCTTTGAACTTTCGTATAAAGGGAGAAACATTTGATTGTGCTGCGTAATGTAGTGGAAAGACAAACACGGATTAGTCTGTAGAAAATAACTCCACCACTTCCAAAATCCAAGTAGCCTATACAAGTAGTACAAAATGCGAAGTAGCCAAACTCGTGGAGATCTTTGACGATCAATATCAGAACTAAAGAACCAACACCAAAAATTCTAAAAGCCGTGGAATTTTTGATATTCGAGATCCTAAAATTCGACCAACTCAATTACTTTTTTAAGACTGTGCTAGTTCAATTCAGCAAAGATTGTAATGGATATTAAACTAAGTGCTGCAGTACTGTAACATTATGGGATCACTCATGATCAGTCTTCATGGCTGATTGTTGTAGTTGCCTGTCTCGGCGCGCAATAAACGCGTCAAAGGGATCATACATCATTTATTATTTATCTTTGTAATTTGGTCAACACGGACCACCAGCGTTAACACATAATGGTAATCAAAATGTTCACATTCAATTCCAGTAACACGGTTCCGTTTTTCGAAGCGCTGACAACCGACACACCTCGCATTATGAAGTGTGTTAACATGACAAAAAATGGGATGTTCATAGGAAACGTTAATACAAACGAATGTGAGCAATAAGATGGACCTTGTCACACACATAATAAATAAAGAGGCCTTGCATGTTGAAAATCAACACCAGTGAAACAGCATTTAAAATAACCGAATTCCCCATTTCTAGCGGACCCAAGCGCCCTTGAAGCCTACAGTGGGCTCCAAGAATTACAAGCAACGCGGACTGGTATTTATTTAAACTAATGCAAAAAAAAAAAATGCGTTATAGAGTTAAACTCAAAATGCCAATATGTGAGAAATACTGTAGCTTCTTTATTAACGTTTCAATAAATCCGACCGAAATTATTTATTCGAGTAATTAAAAATCAAAGCCAATTATGCACTGCTCCACAGATGCTGCTGGCCACAGTCTGCATCAGGACAGCTGAATTCGATCCGTGAAGCTCATTCCTGAACCACATTGCGGTGCCTTGACCGAGTGGCCATCTCAGTCACTAAAACTCAAGCAGATTGAAAACATGCGGGCTGAACTGAACAGGGAAGTCAATGAGTGCAAATCCAACCCATGGATGTGCTGATCCTCAAAAAGATCTTCATACAATAATGATCCGGAATTCCTCCAAATGAGCGCCATAACCTTGTCAAACAGCGCAAGAAAGATTCCGCGCTGATATGACTGCCTGAGTAAGAGGCTCCCAGTATTAAACCAGGGGTGCCATTAATTGTGAAACCTTAATTTACAAGGATTGGATGTTCAATTAAACAAATAAATAATTTTGTATGGTTCAATTGAAACTTTAAAATAGAACAATATTATTGCATGAAGCATTTTTAATTTACCTCTGTAATGATATTATTCATTTTTTATAGCCGTAATAGTGCATTTCCAGTCAGGGGTGCCAATAATACTGGAGCCCACTGTATATACTGTAGGTAAGTCGTCTACCAACTGATTACTATGAGATTGTGCTGCGCCACTCTGTATAGAGAGTTATCTGGGAATACTAAAAATACTAAAATTCTAAGTGAATATAACCTTTACTTTACACAACATAAGTACTCCTTACTTCTTCAGTAGCTCTGTGATCATGACACTCATAACAATGAGCAAAAATACATGTCGACTGAGATAATCACTCAACAGACACGCAATTAACTTCATTGTACTTTATTCCTCAGCTGAATGAATTCATTTCCTATTTTTCCTGACATCGCTTTTTCTGGTCATGTACACAGCGCCCTGTCTATGCCATCTATTTTGAATGTTTAGAGGTCATATAAGGCATTCTGGCCCAAACAAAATTTAAGGCGAATGAATGTGGAATAAGGGTAATTACTGGAGCACAGTGGAGACAGTTTGCAGCAAGTGAAAAATTGTCCTATCAGTTTTTTTTTCATCCATGTTCATCCATGCTTCCAGACTTGAAGTCTTTTCAAACAACTTCAGAGTTTATAATAAGCCCCACACCTGAGATAAGAATGCGCCAGCAAGTAGGACAGCTTCAACTTGTACAACTACTGTAAGGTGTAGGATTAACAGCACCCTCAGTAAAAATGAAAAGAGCATATATGTGCGGTGTCCTCCACAAATATTGAGACGCTTGCTAAGTTTGATCGGAAATGGTTCTGAATTATGACTATTGTTGTTTATACTCATCATATTTCAGTCAAAATATTAACAAAATATAGAATCAAAATGAATGAAAGAAAATAGTATTTATCATCCTGCGACAAATATTTTTCTCAAAAACCTGTGCACAACAATCATTGGTTCCCCTTCGCACCATTCTTTGTCAAGCCTCCCCAAGCCAAAATAACACATGAACTGAGGTTGGGGAAGACAGTGCTGTTATGATCCAGGCAAGGAATCAAGCACAGAGGCGGGGTACCATCCAATAGTAGGTTTATTGATAATAATATGGCAGACAGTGGGACGGAGCCCAGAGGGGGACGGCACAGTTCAGCTCAGATGTTTCAGGCAAAGAAGTGTGGGTGTAGTCAATGCCCAGCCAGTGGCTTTTCAGCATGACTGCTACATGGAGTGCACACTATGCCAGAGCCTTACTGTGCAATGGCAGGATGGAGAAGATTTAGAGGAATGCAGTCCCAGTCCTGATGACCATCGACGGCTTGCAAGCTTGTTCCTAATATACTGGACAGGAAAACAGGCTGGGAGAGGAAGAACAGGTATGCAGTCCCAATCCTGTGGACCATGAAAAAGGCTTGGGAGCTTGTTTCTATTCACTAAACAAGGAAGAGTACTACTCTACCATCATTAAAGATTACGATTTACTTTCGTAAGACAAAGAGTTTTACAAGTAAATACTGGCTGGGATTAAAGTGCGAATAGAAAATGACAATCCAGCAAATTGCACACTCAAAGGAGGGGGTATAAATAGGTTACACTCACAGTCTGTATAAAAAGATGGACGCAGCACTCGGGTCTGAAAACTGAGGCCAATGTGGAAATCACCAAAATTTGCATTCCATTTAATGGCCAGCAGATGGCGAAATCGGTGATTGCAGAAAGAAGTTCAATCCTACAGAGGTCTATAAGAAAATGACCCTACTTTCCCACCAGATTTAGAATTTAAATATTGATTTTCCACATCACTTTATTGTATCTATCGCATGTTTCAAGTCTCCTATAATGTTTATTTTTGTAAATTATGGTCCCAAATAGACCAGAATAAAGGATAAAGCCAGTATATATGATATGGGCGTGGCTACCCTCCGGTCCTTGTCTGATACAGTAAGATCCACAAGTAGATACATCCCTCGCTTCTCCCTAGATATTCAGTTCACGCTCTCGTCCAATAGGAATCGCATCCGGTTTCAAAATGACAAAATGGCACAACTCAAAATTGCCAAAATCGAGGCTTCCTCGATGGTATGCTGAAACCAATGGGTGACGTCACGGTTGCTTCGTCCATCTTTTTATACAGACTATGGTCACATTCATGCGTGAGTTAGGTTAGCAATGCGATAAGAAGCAGCCGAGATCAGGGAACACTCACTGCGCAACCTAATTGAAGAAGATGATACTTCCGAAAGACATGCAAGTTGCTGAATGGGAGGAGACCCGGACGGCATTCATAGGGGGGTTGTGACACTTGGCATGGAATCTAATTCTTCAAATGCTTTGATACATGTTTATTGAATCTCTTCTTTTGCTAGTCCCACAGGGTTTGTTATGTGTTTCAGTCAGGGAATGCAAAGACCATGGAAGAACCATGATTCTGTGGTCGGTTAACCATTTCTGTGCTGAATCTGATGCATTCTTTGGACTATTTTTTCCTATGGGAAGAACCGACCACAATCCATTTTAAGCTATCTAACACAGACAGTTAAATATATCACGGTAATTGAGGGAGTCCGTGATGCCATAAATCCTAACATTACGAAGAAAAGAGTCCCCCAAAAATCAAAGATCCACCACAATTCTTGATTTTCAGTTAAAGTCACACACCTTAACAAATATCAATCTTTGCCATGTTTGTGCCCCTCAGACTGTTATATTTATAATAATAGTTGAATATTTCTTTGAAGTTGTTGTGTTCTCTGTTCTATTCTGCGAATTTAAGATCGATTTACACTTGGGAATGAATTAAGATGCAATAAAGAACACTCTTTAAGCTTTCTGATTAAGCAGCTTCCTTGGAAAGCCACGTAAAGGTTCGATATCCCACAAATATTTCCATAGCTGGTAAAATAAGGTGCCCAAATTTCGCCTGTGCCCAAATTCAGTTCATGCCAGGCTACTTTTGGCTTTGCAATCTTTGAAGGGGTGGGCAAAATTAGGGCACGAGCGGTCTGGGGCAGATGAAGGGCACTCTAATGAGCCAATCAAAACCCAAGGCGAGCAGCTTAATCATTAATGTTAAATGTTAATACAATAGTCTGATTTGTTTGGCTACTTGTTCCTGCAAACAAGTTACTTCAGGTATTAAATGACTAATCAGTTCAAGAACTACTTAAGTCTCGAAGCGTAAAACTGAGTGGTGTCTGGATCTGTCACTTCAGTACCTGGAAAGACAATTTCAGAGACACCTAATTCAGTAATAATGACCAAATATTCAGTATCACTTTAATATCAATATTGCGTTTATCCTGGATGGCTGTAGGCTTCCCTAGAAGGACTTGCTAACTAGGAGCGTGCAGACCTTCTGTTTCGAATTTGCTTCGTCTCAGTACTCTTTGGATTCATGGCTGAACTCCATCGATTTCTGCTCTCCATAGTTAATTCTTCCCACTCCTCTCCATGATTAGTAATATTTTTATAGCATTGAAGTCTACTCTGTGCTTAATGCTCTTGCTCCCACAATTAACCGCAATACTGAGAACTGTCTAGAAGTTTCACACTTGATAACTGTAATTTCTTGATTTATTTATGTTGGAGGGGTACAGAGGTGGTGAATAGCAACCTTTGTCAAGGTCTACGTCAGTGAACACGGTAGAATACTTCACAATGGGGGTGAGGTTCTCCACAGAACGGGAGTTACTGTCTTTTATGCAAAACCAATCACCATTGTTTTTAGCCGCAGAGCTCTAGTTTGGCTCTGACCACAGAAATCTGTCCCAGTGGAAATTCCAGTACCATTTGGCAAATGGTAGGTGCTGAAGTTTGTCTTTGATAACAACAGAGGCTTTTTTCTGGACACTTTCCAAAATATCTTATGCTGTGCAGATGGATCTAGTCATAGTTTTGCAGACTTTCTGACCCCAAGACATAATTAATGTATGCGATTCTCCAAAAGCGATCCCTTGTGTTCCTGTTACCTCTTGAACTATCCTCCTCAGAGTGGGCATTCAGAGTAGGAACGCGTTCCCTTTGAGGCAGATTTTTAACACTGTCATATGCCTTACTCATTATGATCACTGCATCAACAGTCAAAATGGGCATTTTCAACATTTTAGCTATTTTCTGTTCTCTATTTCTACAAGCTCACCAAGTTTCTGTCACATTTCACTGCTGCATTCTTCTATCTTAATCACGGTGGCTGACAACTGAGGGAAATTAGCCAGTTTTTCCACCTCATATTCATACTCCAGTAAAACATTAGGTCATGATTGATCTTTTAATTTTTACAAATCATTATAGTGAATGTAAAAATAGTAAAATATGAATGGGGATATATTTCAATTAGGTTTATCTTACAAGGCTTTCCAAGGGTGCCGATGATTATGGCACACGTTTTTAGGGAAAAAATATTAATTATAAGATATTAGCACTGTTTGCTTCAATCACTTCCTTTACATTCTGGATGAGTTTTTAGTTATATTGAATAAAAGACAATGGGGCTTAAGAACAGCCACAACAAACACGAACACACGCACACACACATAAATGCAAACTTCATTAATTTGGAAGGGATTCGCAATGGTATTTACTCTGTCCTAGCCAACTGTCCTTTAGATGGACACGACAGTCCACGCAGGGCCGGACGGGGGAAGGAGGGGTGTCTCTCGCATATCAATGAAAGAGTCATTCTGCTGTCTGTCACTCCATCCCCTCTCTCTCCCCGGCTGTCAGGAGTCCATGTCACTACCAGTGGGCGCATCCGCTCTCAGTCAACAGTCAGAGCCATCTTACACCCACATGCACACATGCTCCCATAAATATGATTAACAAATATCCCGTAGCTAAATATATCCAGTCTTTCATTTGTTCACATGGAGGAAATGAGCCGGTGCAGGAGGGGCTTCTACAAGGGGTGGGGGGGGGGGTGCTTCTCCAGTCACTGAAGGAGACGAGGAAAGAGGAAGTATAACCCTACATGTAGGCAAACTCCCAGGCCCACAGGCTCACACATGTTCAAAACACCCACCTTCAACCGCGCTCATACGCAAATGCAAATTCAAAGTCGCATATTAGCATATTTATCTCCCTTGCTCACCTGTGTGGGTGTGCTTACCAAAACTGTTTATTCATTTGGACCCACAGACACTGTATTACTCAGGGCAGATGGAGGGACTGTGCTCTATATCAGGGAATTTCTGTCAGCATCTATCAAGAGGGAAAAAAAAGGCTCTATCAACGTTTCTCAGCAATAGAGCCTCTGAAACATCTTAATTCACAATAATTTGTAAAGTAGCTCAGTGCTATGCTGCAAGATCTAGATGATTATATATGTAGGAGATGATTATATATGTAGGACATAAAGATTAGTTCCAACAGAGAAAATAAAACCAATAGTAACAATCATTCTGCAAAGAATACACTAGCTTCACCTGAGAGGCATTCAAGAATCCTACAAAGCTGAGAACCATTGTGAAGACTGCTTCAGGAATTTGGGAATACTTTGTTATTACTGAACATAAAAAATAGACATAAACAATGGAGAATCTCCATTCAAACTTGTCAAGGATTTAATTTACTCCAGGTTTAATGTGCATTTGTGAAATGGTCCTTAAAGTGGCAATAACTTCCATTCAATATGCTGAGTGCTTTTTCTGCAGCAGACTTTGTGCCCGTCTACCATAATTTACAGCTCTTATCTGCTTTTAAATACATCGTTCGGTCTTATGTAATGACAAAGCCTTTCTAGAAGGTACAATTACTCATTCTGCAGACCAAAAAACACTCAAAACTTATCTACATGAACTGTACGTTGTGCGTTTGTATTTATTGGCTAGAATATTAATTAATTTGATGATATTCAATCTGCAAAGAGCAAAGTTGTAACCCTGAGGCCACCAAACTGGACTCCTTCAAAGCCTCAGCCGCACTTTGAGGACCAGACTGTGAAATTTATGAACAAAATAGGTTACAAGGCTCACCCTTGATGGAGTCCAACACCAACTAGAAGCAATTCCGACTTACTGCCAAGAATGCGAACACAACACTGGCATTGGTTGTACAGGGATCGGATTGCTTGGACCAATGGTTTCGATGCCCCATACTCCCACAGCACCACCCACAGGATACCTTGTGGGACACGGTCATAAGCCTTCTCCAAGTGTACAAAACACATGTAGACTGGATCCCTCCAGTATCGGTGCAAGGGTAAAAAGTTAGTCCACCGTTCCACAGCCAGAACAGAACCCCGATTGAATCCGAGGTTTGACAATCAGGAGTAACCTCCTTTCCAGTACCCAGGCATAAGCATTTCTTGAGAGGCTGAGCAGTGTAATCCCCCTATGGTTGGAACGCACTCTGCGGTCCCCTTTTTTTAAAAATGGGAACCACCTACCCAGTCTGTCAGTCCAAGGGCACTGTGCCCGACATCCAAGTGATGCTAAACAGGCGTGTCAACCACGACAGCTCGACAACATCCAGAGCCTTCAGCATCTCAGAACGAATCTTGTCTAACCCCCGTGACTTGCCACTATGGAGCTTTTCAACCACCTAAGTGACTTCCATCTGGGATATAGGCAGAGACTCGCCAAAGTCATGCCTGGTGCAAAATGCCCAATTTCCCTGTTTCCTAACACTTTCAGATCGTTAACGTACTTGAAATCATCCCAAATCCGTAACTAGACACATTTATAGTAATGAATTTCTAATGCATAAATGTAATTTATTTACTAGCAGTCAAATCTGATGACTGACCTGACTTGACTTTTCATGCAAATCGCTCATGCATATTACTGTAAGTAGTAGGCATGTCGAAATGGCCACGGTCCAGCGGCCAGAGTAGCTGATCTTAACGGTCGAGGGATTGCTTTCCTTTGAAATGTATCCTTATAAGGGTTGAGGCCGAGATTAAAACTTACACACAAATCTTTTTGATGGTACAGTCTGGCAAATTATGCTGAAAAAAAATAGAGGGTAAGTAACGAATTGGTTACCTTTAAGTATCTTGAGGTCTTGTTCACCAGTAACGGTAAGATGGGGGTGAGATTGGCAGGTAGATCGGTGCAGCGTCTACAGTGATGTGGGCATTACACTGGTCTGTCATGGTGAAGAAGGAACTGAGCTTATAAGCAAATCTCTCAATTTTCTGGTTGATATACAGTGCCATGAAAAAGTATTTGCCCCTTCCTGCTTTCCTTTTTTTTGCATATTTGTCACACTTAAATGTTTCAGATCATCAAACTAATTCTAATATTTGACAAAGATAACTCGAGTAAATACAAAATGCAGTTTTTAAGTGATGGTTTCATTTATTGAGGGGAAAAAAGCTATCCAAACCTACCTGGCCTTATGTGAAAAAGTAATTGCCCCCTAAATCTAATAACTGTTTGCACCACCTTCGGCAAGCACAACTGCAATCAAGTATTTGCGATGACTGGCAACTTTCACGTCGCTGTGAAGGAATTTTGGCCCACTCCTTTTGCAGAATTGTCATAATTTAGCCACATTAGAGGATTTTCGAGCATGAACGGCCTTAATTTAGTTTTTTTTTTTTTGAGCCATTCAGAGATAGACTTGCTGGTGTGTTTCAGCTCTTCATCCTGCTGTATTACCCAAGGGCACTTGAGCTTGAAGCCACAAACTGATGGTCGGACATTCTCATTCAGGATTTTCTGGTAGAGAGCAGAATTCATGGTTCCATCAATTATGGCAAGATGTCCAGGTCCTGAAGCAGCAAAGCAGCCCCAGACCATCACACTACCATCACCATGTTTGACTGTTGGTATGATGTTCTTTTTATGAAATGCCGTGTTAGTTTTACACCAGATGTAACGGGGCGCACACCTTCCAAAAAGTTCAATTTTTGTTTCATCTGTCCACTGAATATTTTCCCAAAAGTCCTGGGGATCATCAAGATGTTTTTTGGAAAATGTAAGATGAGCCTTTGTGTTCTTTTTTGTTAGCAGTAGTTTTCACCTTGGAACTCTGCCATGGATGCCATTTTTGTCCAGTCACTAGTTGAATCATGAACACTGACTTTAACTGAGGCAAGTGAGGCTTGCAGCTCATTAGATGTTGTTCTAGGTTCTTTTGTGACCTCCTGGATGAGTCGTCGAAGCGCTCTTAGTGTAATTGTAGGAGGCCGGCCACTCCTGGGAAGGTTCACCACTGTTCCAAGTTTTCTCCATTTGTGGAAAATGACTCTCACCATGGTTTGCTGGAGTCCCAAAGCCTTAGAAATGGCTTTGTAAGCCATTCCAGAATGATAGATGTCAATGACTTTGTTTTTGCTCTGATCTTGAATTTCTTTGAATCACGGCATGATGAGTTACTTTTTGAGATCTTTTAGCCTATTTCACTTAATGAGACAGGTTCTTTTTAAGTGATTTCTTGATTCAACAGGTCTAGACGGTAATCAGGCCTGGTTGTGGCTAGTGAAATTGAACTAAAAAAATGTGGTTAATCACAGTTAATTCATGATTTAACAAGGGGAGCAATTACTTTATCACAAAGGGCCAGGTTGGTTTGGATAGCTTTTTACCTCAATAAATGAAATCGTCATTTAAATAGTGCATTTTGTATTTACTTGGGTTATCTTTGTCTGATATAAAAAATTTGTGTGATGATCTGAAACATTTAAGTGTGACAAATATGCAAAAAAAAAAATGAAATCAGGAAGGGGGCAAATACTTTTTCTCAGCACCGTATGTTCCAACCCTCAGCTATGCTCATGACCTTCGGGTAGTGCCCGAAAGGACAAGATCATGAATACAAGTGGTCGAAATGCGCTCTCTCATTTTGGGGTGGCTGGCCTGACCCTTAGGGATAGGATGAGGAGCTCAAACATCCAGGAGAGGCTCACAGTAGAATCACTGCTCCTCCGGGTTGAGAGGAGTCAGTTGAGGTGGTTCGAGCATCTGGCCAAGTAGGTTTGAATAGCTTTTTTCCAGCCTTTCTCACTGATGACTGATGAACTGGCTTTAAGTGACAGACAACAAATGTGAAAATATCTGGCAATTAATGTGTAAATATTACATAACTTCGAAATGCCTTTTCATAAATCTAACATTCAATCAACGCATATTTTAATACCGTCGATACTTTGTTTACCTTCCCACTCGGCATCAGTTGCACTCTCAGGACCATCACTTCTGTAGCTATGGTTAGCTGAGCACATCTAAGAAAGCCATAATGATGTAGCAGAACTAGCTAGGTACTTACATCAGAAAATGTTGAAGTAAATTCACTATAAAACCGAAACAATTAAGCCAAATCCTGGGAATATCGGCGATAGCTAAAATCACATATCCGGGATGATATACCTGTCATCTGCTCAGCATCTGATATAGACTGATAAGTAACAGAAGCAAACCGTTAATGTTGAAGCAACCCTGCGTATTTCAGGAAGTACTCGTGCAACCATCTCGTGCAACTAGCTAATAGGCCATATTGAACGATCTTTTGTCATAAAATAATGGACTGGGACAATCAAACTATCCAACACAATAACAGAGCATACCTCTGGGCGAAGGGTGACGGTTAGTCATTCTCGGGCGACGTTTCGTCATAATCACACGACCGTTGAAGCAGACGACAACTAATTAGGGGGAATAAAACCTCATTTATCTCACCTTTGAAAACAAAAATTCCTCATTTTTGTACTTTACAATATTTATTTACAAATTATGTTTGTATAAAACACCATTATGATTTAGCCCTGAGTTCCCCTTTAAGGACGGCGGGTTGAGCAGCAAGATTGCCTACATTTTGAAATCATGTGAACAAAATACAGAAACACTCAACACAGAATAATAAACTGAAAGTGTATCAAAAGCATCCTTTCAAAAAACAGTGTTTGCTTTGTGTGGCCCATTCTTTGTATGGGCTCAGTAGCATAAACTCTCACAACCCTCGTCTGAATGTCTCTTGCATCTCCTCCCATCCAGCAGCTTGCGTGCCTATTATAAGTGTTTTCTCTCTTGATTGGTTTACATTTTGCATGCATCCCTTCACTGGCTGTGGCCTGTTCATGTTTATCCCTCCTCATATGTGATGTGTTTATACCTACTTTGAGTTAACAATCTGCTGGACTGACACTTGATATATGCCCTTTTGCAACCAGTCGGCATTTGCTAATGAAACTCTTTGGGGCTGATGTACTAACAAGTTAGCACCTGCTTTAAACGTAACTTCTTCGCAATGTGCGCATGAAATCATTGCGTGGTATGTACGAACACATCGTACAGGACTGAAAGCGTAGTCTGCCTTATTATGAAGCGCAGATGGCAAAATGCGGTTTTCTAACTCATGCATATGCATTCGTGGGAGGGTCGAGGCTGAAGTGAGAGGTTCGTGCAAAAAATGAGAGGAGATGCGCATTTAACGACTAATTATGCATTCCCGGTATGTACTTAAAATGCAGGTGAGAGCGGACACCTGTTTTGAGGCGAAAATTCTACACCCCATAAAAGCAGGTGTAATGCAGGAAGCGCGTTTGGTTTCGTTGTCCAGGGTAGACTTCCAGTAAGAATGGCAACAGTTATCCGAGCGAGACGAAGACACCGGAGAGTGAGACGTACTGAGAGGATTTTTGCCACAAGAATTACCATTTTTTTAATTGAGTGAAGAGAAAATCATCAAGCGTGACAGATTAGGCAGTCACGCAATAATGCAATTATTGGAAGAAATCAGAGATGACATCGAACCGCAGGCTCAGCGTTCACACTCCATACCAGCAGTTGTCAAACTCCTGTCCACGTTGCTATTCCTGCTCTTTTACTGCAGTCGCAGATTACTTTCATGGGCAATAACATGCGCTGATTACGCAAGTGGCCGCTGTCTTGATACAAACCATGCAAAATGGAAAGGCACAGCGCGCGCATCATGCGGACAATGTAAGTCGTAGTTAACGCTGCGGTCGCAAACGTACCTACATCAGGCCCTTTGTCTTTACAAATCTATTTGTAACCTTTGATAGGAATGACAGGAATTCACAGAGGTTTTGAAATGTTCAAAACAGTCGCCTTTTTCTTCAGTCGAGTGTCATTCTTCACTGTGTCGCTGTTGTGTGGTCAATGTGTGGCCACTTGATGGTGCTTTGAAATATTAACACACCAAATTGTTTTCATGCTCTGCATTGGTGACTACGGACATTTAATTTAGTGCCAGGTAGTACTTTGATCCATGTTAAGCATCGCCATACTTCTTTCGATTGTTACCAAACACTTGCCAAACACTCACCTGTGAGTAGCGCCACTGCAGCTACAATCTTCATAATTAGCCAATATTCACACACATCTTGCTGGTGAAACATGATAAGGCTGTTCCTCTCTGTGGCCTAGTAATCCAACATTGCCACCGTTGTCTTCCTACAGTATACTTCTATGCGACAGCCGCTTTACTCTTGGTCTCCAGGATTAGGACCGCATTCCCGGTATTTACTCACACCCGACAAGGCGGCATGGGTATACAGTTTAGCACCGTCTGTCTGTGTGTGTGTGTGTGTGTGTGTGTGTCTGTCCGCACGACAGCTCGGCCACCACTGAAGTATTTAGTATTATCTTTAGTAGTATCTTTAGTATTTTGATTCATTAAAATGTAGGCAACGACTCTAGTGTAGACACACCATTTACACCCAACAATGCTTGCCATTCTTATATTAGTTTGGCTTTCGCTACTCATGTTCTGGTGAGGGCGGCAGACAGCCATTGCTCCAACCATGCAGAAAGAGGCAGTGTTAAGCTCAAGATATTGGCCATTTCTATCGTTGTGCAGTACATAGATGAAATTCACAGAGAGTTCCTCAATGCCTCAATGCACCTTTACATTCTGGTTTAGTTAGACTTTATTAAAGCAATGATTACATCAGTGTAGTGACTCTAATCCCAGGTAAGGCATACTTACAGGCGCCAGTATCATAACCTTCAAACAGTTTTGTAGATTCCATCAACAGCAGGAGAGAAATGAACAGTTGCCAACATATAAATATCACTATCAAGGTTCATAAAGACCTACAAACCCTTCAGTTCTTTCAGCAAATAAACATTTTGAGACATGCTCTGTAAAGGTAAGTTTCAGACCTGGGCCTCCAAAGTCTGTTCTGGAATCAACCATCCTGTAGACTTTTATTTCAATCCTATTTTAGCACACCTGATTCTCTAAGTTAGTAATTCAACTGCTGGAAAAGGTTACTGTTGTTAAGATTAAAATAAAAACCTACAGAAAGGTAGATCCCCAAGAACAGGGCTGGGCAGCACAGTTACAGACAACCCAGACTGATTTGCAGAAGGTCATTCCACCACTGAGGTGAGGGCAAAGGAGAACTGGGGCCAGGAGGAGTGGCTGCCAGGTGCTAGGATAGATGGGCCAATCAGATGCCAAGAAGTTGCTAAACAGAGAAGTCTCACTGGAGTGTTTGGTGAAACCACTGTCTGGAGACTAAACATGGCAAGGCCTTTTGCAGGCTTACCAACGAGTGATATAACCTTCATTCTGGCAGCCACTGGAAGCCCACAAAAAATTATTCAAAAGTGGCTCAGAAGCAGTTACCTTGAAAAATTAGCCCCCAAAAACTCAAAGAAATCTAAGCCCTGACATAGATATTCACTGAATTAGGAATAGCTGTACACCTGTCATTGTCAAATCAGCCAATTAAGTGGAAGTGGTACAGTGCATAAAATCATGCAGACGCGTCACAAGATCCTCAGTTAAAGTTCATATGATGCAACAATGGCGACAAAATGCAATATCCATGGCTTTGACATTGCATGGGTGTTGGTGCCTGACGGGCTAGTTTGAGCATTTTGGATACTGCTGACGTGGGACTCTTTATGGCTACAATTTACCATCGCCTCATGGGGAACCTCATACAGACAGGACCAGTTTGGGTGCAGGCTTTCATTCCAACAATGCAGTGACATACCTGATTGTACTAATTTAAGTCTGATACAAAAACGCTGATGGTTGCTTGGGGGGATTAGATGCATCTCTGCATAGATGGAATGAAAGCCTGCTCCCTCATTGGCCCTTTCTGGATGAGGTCCCCCTTCCCAACTTAAATGATAATTCTGACAAAATAATGTACCATGTCACAAAGCAAAAGTAATCTCAAACTGTTTTTATGAACATAACAATGAGTTAATTACACTTCAATTGCTTCCCCAGTCACAAGATTTAATCCAGTACATCACCTTCAGAATGTAGTAGAATGGGAGTTTTGCTGCATGACTGTGTAGCTGACAAACCTGCAGATCCCATGTGCTGGAATCATGTCAGCATGGACCAGACGCCCCAAGGAATATTTCCAACATCTTGATGAATCCATGCCACAAACAATGAAGGCTGTTTCGAGAACAATGGGATGGCCCACACAGTATCAGTACAGTGTTCCTGCTTAAATTAACAGTGAGTGCAGAATCTTCCAAAATGCAAATTGTGCGATTTCTTAAAAAGCATCCCATGTAATCAATAGAGAATATTTTTATTTTTATCATTACTGTAAAACGTCATTCCAAAAAAGTTGGGATTCCATGTAAAATGAGAATACAATGATTTGCAAATCCCTTACACCTTAATATTTAATTGAAAAAAAGTACAAAGACATCATATCATAAGTCTTTTTTTTCTTTTTCTTTTTTTTACTGCGTGCTCATTTTGAATTTGACTTCAGCAACACGTCTCAAAAAACATTGGGACAGGGGCCACAAAAGACTGAAAAAGTTGCATAAATGTAAAAAAAAATACACCTGGTGGAACATCTCACAGCTAATTGGGTAAATTGGCAACATGTCAGTAATATGATATGGTATAAAAAGTCAATGGACAGTAAAAATGACAAGAACTTCACTATTCTGTGAAAGACTGCATGGGAAAATAGTTAAATAATTTCAGAATACCGGTTCTCAATGTAAAATGCAAAGAATTTGAGGATTTCTTCCCCTCGGATGCATACTACCATTAAAAAGATTCAGAGAATCCACAGAAATCTCTGTATGTGAGGGACAAAGCTGAAAACCAATACTGAATGGCCGTGATCTTCAGGCCCTCTGGAGGGACTGTATTAACAACAGACAGGATTTTGTAGTTGAATTCACTGCATGGGCTTAGGAACACATCTGTAAACCATTGTCAGTGAACACAGTTTCAGTTTGTCGCTGCATTTGCAATTGCAAGTTAAAACTCAGCGATTTAAAGTTTAAACAATTTATAAATGAGATCCAGAAACGCTACCGCCTTCTCTGAGCCTGAACTCATTTAAGATGGATCCGAAGCAAAGAGGAAAACTGTCCTGTGCCCTGTCAAATCAAAACGTGAAATTCTCTTTGGAAATTATGGATGTCACATCCAGCAGGCTAAAGTTAAGAGGGACCACCCGGCTTGTTGTCAGTGCACAGTTGAAAAGCCAGCATCCATGATAGTATGGGGGTGCATTAGTGCAAATGTCATGAGTAACTTGTACCTCTGTGAAGACACCATTAATGCTAAGTGATATATGCAGGTTTTGAAGCAACATACCCTGCCATCCAGATATCTGTTTTCAGGACAAGCATTGCTTATTTAAGCAATACAATCCCAAACACCACATTCTGCATGTATTACAACTATATGGCTCCAAGCAAAAGTCTGGGTGCTAAACTGGCCTGACTGGAGTCCAGACCTGTAACCCACTGAAAATATTTGGTGCATAATGAAATGTAAAATATATCAATGTGGCCAAAGAGTATTGAGCAGCTGCAAACCTGTTTGAGTGTTCTGAGAAGAGAAGTTGATGCAACACAGGAGTATCATGCCCCCGTTGCAATTTTTTAAAAACATTTTGCAGGCAACAAATTGAAAATGAGCATATATTTCTCAGAAAAAAATGATCACATTCTCAGTTTAAACATCTCATATATTGTCTGTGTGCTACTTTCCATTAAATATAAAGTGCTTTGAAAATCACTCCATTCTGTTTTTATTGACATTTATTTATTTACATCACAGCATCCCAACTTTTTTGGATATATAGATAGAAATTCCCAAAATTTGAAGGGAAGACTAGTCCTAATCACCGCATCTACAAACCACGTCCACAGAATAGAATAAATCAAGTTTGGCCTCTGTCTACACTCAAAAATGCAGTCTGAGTCAGGCGCATCGGATGCTATAACAACCAAAATGTGTGGGAAAATCCAAACGGCTCATCCATGATTCACACCACTACAGCAACAATCCCTCAGAAAAGCGATTTCAATCTCAAGCGACTTCCTGGTTAAACAAAGGTTAAATAAAAAAAGGCTTTTTTTTGTAAAAATCTGCCGAGTTCAGTACAGTATGGCCCACTATGGGGGAGCAGGCAGAGACAACTATGCTGGAGGCAGACAATAGTGAAAACAGACAGGCATATCCTTCATTTATCTCTGATTTCCATTGGCTTTGCCTACCAGGAATCCTTCAACAGGCAAGATCAACAGGCAAGCTAAGAAAAGCTTATTCCCCAATATCCCAGTCCACCAGCAATCTAATGACAGTGGAGTCCGCACTATCTCAGTATTCCAGCGTATCGTTGCTCTACATCGATTATGATCAGAGGAGCTCAACATCGCCTAAGTAAACAAGGGTAGCGAGGCAGAATAATGCAGCAAAATAATTGGTTATTTGAAATATGACAGTTCATATGATTCAAAAAGGAAGAAAGCACAATCAAAAAATAATTGTTGGTTTACCTCCAGCAACCCTACCGTGCAAAGTCTCACGACACTGCTGTGCTGAGGTAAGCAAGACACCAGAGGCTCCTCCATACATTGTTTCACCTCGATATCCCCATATGTATCCTTCCCAAGATGCACCTCACCTGATGTGCGGACCAAAATCCATTTAGGAAAGGTTAACAACAGTCAACCTACAATCAAGATCGTTATATATTCATTAGAAGCTGAATGTGCTGCTCCCGCCTACCATGACTGCACATCCCCGTTGAACATCATTTCAGGGAATATGACCCCTGAATAGGTGAAAATTTTGTTTTCAAATTGTTTGCATTTCACATATTCCACTCCACCTTTCAACCACAGGAAGCGATCACATCAGGTTTTGAAAGCTGTTTATCTAAAGACATTAGAAACATGTTTACACACACCTGACCTCCAGCTGTAGCTGTCGCTGTAGCTGTGCATATTGCTACCATCCTGATTGACCCATATAGGCCAGTTTCACGTCCAAAACTCAATTTAATTTTGACAGATCTTTGTCCAATAACACCCCACAGTACATTCTGACGTGTGCTGAAGCGAAAAATATGGTCCTGAGTCCACATGGCTCAGCACTGCCCCCTCTGTTTAAAAGGTGCCAGTAACTTGCCCACACAGCTTTGGGAACTACGCTGTCTTCAGGTTCAATAACTATCAGCATGTGGCAAGAAATAATAACAGCTTGCACCAAGGGAATTATATTTCATTACCCTGCCATCTATTACAGAGGTCATTCGGTGTTATTTCTCATGCTTTGTTTTTTTGACACACTGTGGGTGGATATTTTGTGAGAGATACATAAAACATGGCTGATATAGGATATTTTTTATCCTATATCTTTCTCTGGCAGACATCATTCCAGCAGGGAAAACCTTTAATTCTACTGATATTGGACAAGTACACTGAAAGATAATTCTGTCCCGATGAAGCGGTAAAGACAGTGATGTGCCTATGAGTAAAGGTCTTAAGGAAGCAGCTGTTATTTTTTAAAATATTCATGCAATAACTTACAGTACCATTCAAAAGAATGGAATCACCAAGAAATGTGTTTTTTTTTTGTTTTTTTTAAGAAATGTACAATTTGCATCATTAAATAAGCATCACCGTGACGATGACATAGTGGTAACAGGAGTATCCTAAGAAACGAGGAAAGTTCACAATCCGTCTGGTTCTCCCTGAAGTGCCTCCATGTCATAAGTAGGTCCGGTAAAGTTTCTACAGCATTCGCATCAATTATGTGCAAGCGCTAAACTGAACACAGACACTGCATGCAAGACTCTCAACACATTTATTCTTTGATTTGTGAGTTGCTGAAAGTACTAGAGAGGAAAAAGCAAGAAACCCAAAAAGCAAAGACTCTGAATTCTTACTCAAATTCAAAGGTGTTCCGCAGTTTCATTCAATTCAAGACTAAAACATGCAACATGAGAAACTGTTAAGCCACTATTTTAGTTCTATCTAGGCCGTTCTTCGCCTGAAGGCCAAGCACAACACTTGATTCCTGCATAACAATAACTGGTCTTCGCTCACACAAGTGTTGAACAGCCACTGTCACTTACATTAGCATACCAACCTCAAACCAAAACCAGCATAGCATAGCATTGCATTGAACAACAGCGACAGTAATCCACACAAACTGGTCTTTGACAGGAAAGAGAGTGTTTCCATGCCAACCGGGTGAAGGGTGGATGGGGCTTGCTGTCAGACTGCTCCATTCCATAACAGTCTGATCCTCACCGGGTCTTACCACAGGCCACACAGAGCACCACTCTCCTGCGTGTATTAATTTCCCTTTCATTTACAGCACTGTCTGCATTCGCAGAATGGGAAAGTAGCACAGGAAGGAAGGGGAAAATATACTTGTCAGCCAACACGTTATTGGGCCCTCGGGTTGCTCGACTGTGATTGCATTGGGCGCACTGTGTGAAACCATGAACCAGCAAAACACCAGCTTCAAGAGGCTGGTTTCAGGAGCATAATGTAGGGAGGCCTGTGTTTCTACGCTGTTTTCATACCCCAGGTAAACACCAGCCAGGGCAGATACCAGTTCCTATCCACTAACTAGTACAATGGCAGACACAGTCAAGGATGGCCAAGATAAACTGTCTGTTTTCACACAGTGCAGGTAAAAAAAAAATCAGGTTCTGTTTGTTCACAGCCACATTACAAAAAAGTGTGACGCTTTAATTAGTGCAAATAAATGTATAGCGAAAATTAACACCAGAAAGTGAAGGAACTCTACTGCTGTGGCAGCCTTTGAATAGGTTCACACAACTGGATCAAACTGCAGCTGGTCACAATTTCTGGTTTTCCTCATACTCAATATGTGCCTTACAAGATGAAAGGGAAGTCTGCCTAAACTCTCTTTCCAGATTTTACAGATGAACAAAACCTCGTCTTATACTGCCAACAGGAAGGGGTGAATTCAAGCAAAAGATGCGAGATGAGTAAGAGAGAGAGGTACATCTTAGTGGGTGTGGATAATTGGCTCACTTAAGGAAAGACAAAGGAAATGGAATTTGAGGAGTGATGGATGCACAGGTTAGAATGCTGAAGACAAAATGTCAGATAAAGATAAAGATGGACAACCTATCAGCTCCCCAAAAGTGAGGCCAAGACGTCTGCAGTTATATGTTATAAGCCCGCCCCCTCCATATTGGTGAATGGGACCCTGACCTCACTGAAATATTTAAGTGTGGGTCAAATAAGTTTTTCAAAAGATGGTCCCTGTCATTTTAAGTAGGCCTTACCATGCTGATATATGTTCATTGTTCTTTTTCTCTGATAAGCTATGTTTTAGTTAGGGGTGTAAAGTCATGACTGACAGCTGTGATTGACAGCTTCTCGTACAGTCCTTGCCTCTTAATTTACTCCTGGAAATTCTTCGAAGCTGGATTGCAACCATCGAGAAAGGATATAATGTTGACATTACACATGCATAAGTTGCTAGGTCCCAGTACAACAGAATATAACCCATAGTGACGTGAAGGTCTGAAGAAAATCGATTGTTAAACAGTCTTTTCTCTGAAGCACTGTTTGAAGCAATACTAGTACAGTAGAAATGTATAGCAAGTCAGCTAGCTAATAAAATTAGCAACATTTTATAATAGGTCACTGTAGACAGTCATGGAAATAGATGGTAAAAAGCTCTTTACTTTGAACGTAACATATTGTATCTGCTGTCCACAGCGATGTTGTGTTCAGAGCAAAGGGCTTTCTACAATCAATTTTTGTTGCTAGCATAAGTGACCCAAAAAAAAAAAATGAAAGCCAGCTACCTAACTAAGATTGAAACTGAGGTAAACTGAGATTCAGAAGGATCACCCTCATCAATGTAGCTAGTTAGTCAGACTTTATAACCCATGATAGAGGGGAGTCTATTCACTCATAGACTTACCTTATTGTAAAGGGCTAGCTAGCGCAAAGTCATAAAGTAGGTTTGTATAATGTAGCAAGCTAGCTACTTATCCATATACAATGTATAAGTTAGCTAGCTAGTACCGGATATCAGCTAAGCAACTAACCACCAAAGAAGAAGATAGCAGCAAGCATATTTTAGCATCATACGACTGTACTGGGAAAATATTGAGGCTATTGAAGCCTTTAACAAGCATTTAGTCATAGTAGAGCCATGTTGTTGGCTGTGTATAACCACCCCTCGTTTACCGCAAACTGAGGGAGCCATTTGGTCCATGTAAAATGTTTAGGGGATGTGATTATGACTAGGGCAGGTATATGGGGGGAACATCAATACTACGGCTCAACCGCCTAATCACTACTGTGCAGACACTGGCTCCAAATGTGCAAGATGGCGGCATCCGTGGGATATTGTGGCTCCATTTTCCATACAACACTAGGAAGTGGACACGCGTCGTCCATCTTTATATACCGCCCATGGTATACAAATTAATACAGACCATCTAGAACAATTACTAGAGAGGAATGAGAAACTCAATTCTGCCCCCCCCCCATCAACAAGTGACTGTTCATCACAGGGTAGTTGCTAGCGTGGAACACATTCCATCTGCTAGGTAGGAAGCAGCCGTTACCATTATCAAGCTAGCTAACTGAAACACCAAACAAAAGATGAAATAGATTGAAGGCAAACACTCAGTGCTGACAGTCACATCCGCCACCATTGCTAGATAGTGCCCCACTGTCCCCCAACCCGAGGAGGTTTAATACTAACGGGGACTCACAAACTCCTCCAGCAGTGGACTACATTACCCATCCACACTGCACAAGCCTTCAGATGATGTCACAAACAGGCAACTGCTGCAATACTGTATGTCTCCATTACAGAGTAATTAGCATTAAAAGAACCTAACAACCGATCTGCAATGCAAATTTTGGACATGAGCCATGCATTATACCATAGTTAGTCCCCAAGGCCAGACAATGTCTGAATACTTCACCATTTGACCGTGACTTTAAATAAAATATTTAGGAAAGTGCCCCCACCCCAACCCCCCACTGTGGCCCAGCAGTATTAATTAATTTCTATAATACAAAATACTATAAAAAGCAAGTCATAAAAGCAGCATATGGGCACAGCTAGAAGGTTGTGGGTTTGATTCGGGCCTGGGGCCTTTCTGTGTGGAGTTTGCATGTTCTCCCCAAGTTCGCGTGGGTTTTCTTTTGGTAGTCCGGTTTCCCCCCCACAAAAACATGCATCATAGGAACACTCCAACCAGTACCCCTGACCAAGGAACTGGCTTTAGACCTGGAGTTGGTCAGTGGCTGCCCACTAACTATAGGATGGGTCAAAATGCAGAAGACAAATTACCCCACAGGGTTCTGGAAGCTGGGACATTACTAAATACCATAAACATAAGAGATAAATGTAAAATATCTAAGCAATGTGCATTCGAGCCTAATTAAAACCCACATTATTCTAATGTAAAGGGTTCTGTCACTTCATATGGGCAGACTACGGTCCACAGTGATCACTATTATACAGGAGAATATTTACTGCGGTAGGATTTGGGTTTGAATGATACAGTGCTTTGACCATCCAGTTCCATAGACAGCACCTGAATCAGTCATGCAGCAGTACAACAGCAGCAAGCAATCAGCAATATTGGCAGCACAGATCCTACTCTGCATAACTGGAGGACTTCTCTCCAACAGACACCACAAGCAAACACACAGCATGACGTACAAAACAAGTATCAACAAAAAAACATGCACGCACACTGCAAGCACACACATACAGTATACAGCGTATATACGCACCAGGTTTATATACATCAGCGCACACGTAAGTGCACAGATAACGCACACATAAGTGCACAGATTTACTGGAGGTAGAAACATAGTTGCATAATACAGACACGCAAATGCATAACAACATCAT
Organism: Gymnothorax reevesii; assembly: GCA_029721435.1. Taxonomy (NCBI): domain Eukaryota; kingdom Metazoa; phylum Chordata; class Actinopteri; order Anguilliformes; family Muraenidae; genus Gymnothorax; species Gymnothorax reevesii. The sequence goes on along the minus strand of CM056586.1, from coordinate 12,438,527 downwards.
ACGAGCACACGACTGGAAATACAGGCATTAACGCACAGGCATGCAGATTATCCAGACTTCCCGTCAACCGGTCACCTTACTGGAAATGCATTGAAAGACGTGGGGCGTTAGATAAATATTCTATAGCCTGCATTAGCAATTCTGCTTCATCATCAGGACGGTCCACAGGAGAGGCTGCAGCAGCTCGTAAAACTCCAGACCAATCACAGAGGCTCGAAACACCAACTTCATCTGCATGCAACCCGTCACACACCATAAATCAAGCCATGGCTCACTTATTAATTAACAGATGCGTGATTCCCTAATCACATTGATGACCCTTTTTACAGTCCCAATTAGCTAATTACAGTTAAAGGGCACTGATTGCAGCCATGTTCCCAAATATATCAATTCAAGAACGTGTGCGCAGATAAGTTGTAACATAGTCATTTGCAGACAAACACACCCACTCTTCAGGTACCATCACAACAGCAGACACGCACAAATGAAGGACTGAGCATGTACTCGGAGAAACAACACGCCGCACGGGTGCAGTGGCTATGATAGACATGTTGACACAAACAAGACGACAGGCAGCTAACCTGAATCATGTACGCATTCAACAGGCAGGCCCACACAGGGGAGTTTGTAGCTAACATGTCTGACCATACACACCCATTCATAAAGAGAGAGAGGGCTCCTGCTCATAGTCTTCAGATTCATCACGCCCTCAAATGACACGTATCTATCCCAGTCAGAGACGCACTCGCAAGCAGGAACGAACAGACACACAAACATGGACACATACGCACGCAGCGCATAAAACCTCTAGCTGCGTCCTAAAGCAACACAGGTACCCTCTATCCTACAAGGCATACCAGAAACATGCACAAGTGCCCTGACGCATACAAACACACACACGCACACACACCCAACTCACGCAAACACACAACAGCGCAAACTGTGACTCAAGTCCACGAGCAGAGCATCACATTAGCGAGTTGAAAAAGGCTAATTGCCGCATTATGCACACGCTGACAACTCGGGCTGCCAGACAGACAGACGCACAAACACGCAGCCCTCCCGCCTGCAAGTTCCCCACACGACCCGCAGCCAATTACAATCACTACCAAAATAATAACAATCGTCTCCCTGTAATGCATGCCAGCGCTGAGAAAGCCAGAGAGAGAGAGAGAGAGAGAGAGAGAGACGGAGAAACAGGGAAGAAAAAAGAGGTGTTTTCCAAAGAGAGGCGAATGCTACGTACCACACATGAGCAGAGCAGGGGAAGCTTAGCGCGTCCCTTCATTAGTGACAGACAGGAAAAAGTCCTCTGCCAGACGCTGGCAAAGAAGGAGAGAGAGATGAAGGGAAGGCAAGGGAGGAGGGAGGGGAGGTGTGTGTGTGCAGGGAGGGAGTGGGGGGGGGGGGGACATAAAAATAAATGGGGAGGGGGGGGAGGGGGGTGATGCTACAGACGGTAGGAGCAGAGAAGGGGGGGGGTTGTTTTTATGGAAGTCAGGACTGATGCTCAGTAGTACTGGTGCTGATCCGGGGATAAAAGTGCCATCCTTCAGATTGACTGGACTATGATTCATACGGCATGTTTGCTATTGTGACAGGAAGAGGAAGAGGGAGAGCGAGATAGAGAGAGAGAGAGGGCGGAGAGAGAGAGCAAGGAGGCAAGAGCACCTCGCCTAAGCTTTATCATAAATCTTTTTCTTTTCTGTTCCCCCTTCATACTGTTGACACGACGCACTACCACCCTCTCTTTGCCCTCCTCCTACCCTCATTTACTCACTGGAATTTTCCTCTTCTGTTTTGACTCAGGTCTGACAGCTAATGAAGGGCAGGAATAATGAAGGACGGACGGAGAATGCAAACAGAGAGCCCACACAGTCTGAATGACGCTCCACCATTTCCTCTCCTACCGTATACACCGCTAAACCCTGACAGCACGCAACACATCACTCTCGCATCATTACATTCAAATTATATAATCCTGGAGGTGATCAGTGAAGTAATCGGTTACAAAATGTACAATATTTTTTTCTCATATCCTGAATGGTTACATAAGTATTATGAACACAACACGACATACAACAGTATCCTGATGCGAGCATTAAAGTCATTAAATCAACTGTAGAAGACAGGACATTCTGGTAAGTGTTTGAGCAGCCTTTGTTGGTTTCATCCAACTCAGTTCTAACACTATTTCATGGATCTAATTAACCAATAGGATGCCAGTGCTTCAACTTCTTAACTACTGTATTACGCTTCACTATGTAATCAAGCTTCTCTATTCTACAATGCTCATACTAAACCATAGTCAGTACATGAAACTGCTTCAAACATATTTCATCATATTTCAGTGCTACTAGATCACTTGGCCTCAGCAAATATCGCAGTCAAGCAATAATATACAGTATTGACATAATAGACCAGCCACAGTACTCGACTTCAATTATGTTATTGTAATCCTACCTCAATCGCATTCAACTATACCGGTATTTGCTCTGTTATACTGCATTCATATTGTTAGCCAATATATTCTGCCTTATTTAGGATCAATCTATTACAGGATTTCACTGCACTGATATTCATTCTTTATATTCACAGCAGCACTGAAACTAGTGTACTCTACCAGTGCTGCAGAATATTATATTATGCCTCATTCTTCAGCAATAAGGCAGTTTTGTGGATCGCTCTGAGCTGATATCATGTATCACAAAGTGCTTTGTGTTGCATTGTATTTATACATCAGTCATATTCTTCTGCACTGATTCTATAAATCAGTAATGTTCCAACACACTGATTTTATATATCAGTCATATTTTACAGCACTGATATTGTATTTTCAGAAGTATACTTCAAAAAAATGATCTTTTCAAAGCTGCATTTTGCATTCAATCACGTTGTCTTTGTCTTGTGCTGCATTAAAAATCAGTACTACAGCACTGAAATTATACAGAACATCAGGTCCATTCTACTCCAGTGATTTTACAGTCATAGGTGATCAGTGATATTAGGCAGTAAATCAGTCATATTCTACAGTACTGATATTACACATAGCTCAAATTCCACAGCTCTCGTATTACAGTCATATTTTGCTCTGCTCAAGTTATACATTATTCCCATTCAACTGCACTGATTTTACAGTCATATTCTACAGCTCTGATATTATGCAGTACATCAGTTCCATTCTACTCCATTGATTTTACAGTCATATTCTGCATCAGTGATATTATACAGTACATCAGTCACTTTCCACTGCACTGTTATTATAAATCAGTCACAGTATTCTACAATACTTGTTATTATTCATCAGTCACGGTATTCTCCTGTGCTCACATAATGGTTCCATCATTACAGTCTCCAACACTGATCTCATTGGAACATTTTAATGCACTGAAAGCTATATTGTACTGCACTACTACAGTATTACAGCTCAATGAGGTTTTGATTTCCTCTGATCCCCAGCCCCGTCTGGTCCCAGTGATGTCACAGAAGGCGGTGCCGCCTGACTTTGTACAGTATTTGGGAGTTTAACAGGGTTATTTAAAGAAGGCGATAATTATGGTAGAATCTCCAGCCCAAATAGACTCCTACAAAGCGGCTGTGAGGAACAGCGACTCCGTTCCTTCCAGAATTGGTTAATGCCCCCGCAACGTCTCAGCAACCTTGCATCAACATCGGCCTGCAGCATTGTAACAGAGGGTTTAAGGTCCTGGCAGGGAATAGTAATGGACTTGAAAAACAGCAGCCAGCAGGAAGACCTTCAGTAATACAGGAAGTAGGTGAAAGGAGGACCTGGAACAGACCGAGAGCAGAGCTGACTCATTCTCAACTAAAGTCTGGAGAGATTATACTAACTCCACTTCACACTTTACCAACACTGTTACACTTCTAATGCACACATGCTAAAGTTAACAGTCTGTAAATAAAGACACCTCCTTCCTCTGCTCTCCAATTCCCACGCTCCGTCTCTCGCTACTCCATTAGCCTCTCCCCTGCTTTCCTTTCCAGCAAACTTACACCAGCAAATCAACTCTCAGTCCCGCTCTCCATCACTCTCATTCTCTACCTCTCCTTTCCTTTATCCTTCCCTCCCTCCATCTTCCTCTCAATTCTGTCCACGATGCCCCTGCCTCGTTGTCATGGAAACAATCGGGCCTGATAGCTTGGTTGCCAGGCAACTGACATCACCAGCATAAGGAGCATGAACATATAAAGTCTGAAGCCTACGACAGAAGCAAAGGCTTGGGGACACTGGAATTCTAAAAATTATGAATGTGCGCATGTGTGAGTGTTTGTGTGTGGTACCCTTCAGGATTTGTTGCCAATGTGATGCAATGTCAGACTACGTCAAATCTACGTTCACAAAGGGCCTATTCGCCAAGTGAACAGACTGGACACAGCCTAAAAATAAGTTGTGCTGTCTTATTCGCTGATATTTACTGCCTGCTTATACCTATTTAATGGACACAGTGTACTCACACGCAGATGTTTACTTGAGCAAAATAAAAAATAAAAAATAAAAAAAATGGCAACTTTTTTCATGGCTATGGTTTTTGTTCATGTTTATGTTCATGTTCTTTGTTCATGATTTTGTCTTTTATTTATTCCTTTTTGTTTTCAAAAGGAAGGTTTTCAGTTCAATCCATTTTCAGTTCCATTGCACTTGTCTCCCCTGTCCCGTATTCTAGTTGGTTCAGTCCGTCTCCCCGGTCTGTGTGCTCACATGCTTCGGGTGATTTCAATAGTTTCTGGTGTTTAATATTATTCCTCCAATTCTCGTTTACTTCCTTTGCCTTGCTGTTCTGAATACTAACAAGACTAACATTTGTATTTTGTATCATAGCCTACTAACCCAACTAATCCATGTATATATATTACTAACTCACTAGCAAGCAGAGTTGCACCGCTACTAATTAGTACTAATTTCCTATCAGCAATCGCCCTGTTTTAGTCTCTGCCTCTTGCTCAGCTTTTCCTGTCTCCCCCTGTGTTCCTGTGAGATCTCTCACACATGCCTAATTACTGTCGTGCACTCGTTATCTGTGCACTTAGAAATCCTTGACCAGAGCTGTTTAAATGTCATAGGCTGTGTGCGTGATTCCCATCCGTGTCTTGGCTTTCACCAATTTTTGTGGTTAGGATTTCCCTCAAGTGTTTCTCCCTTTGTAATTAGTCTGATCCAGCTCACCTGTTCCCTGCATAGCATGTGACTTCCCTCTCGTCTATTTAGAGTCCTCACTGCTGTTCGGACTTTGTCAGAACATTGATCAATATTTCTTTGTGCAGAGTCTTTCGTATGCCATTGAGTATTGTTTTCCTTTGACTGTCTCGTCCGACCAAGATGCTTGCCATTGCCCTTTTTTGTATTGTTTTGTCTTCCTGGATTTCAACCTATTATTGTATGACCACGAGTTCTGTGTTTGGGAGCCCAGTGTATGACCCACTGCTTTGTTTACTGACTACAACTTCTTGCCTACCGTCAATGTACCTTTGCTCATCTGTTTTTCTGGTTCTGACCCCGGCCTGTCTATTCGACTGTTTTTGGATTTCATTTTGTGGCTCTTGTGTTTTTTGGCACTGACCCGGAACTCATGAAAGGCATACGGTTTATTTGGATTTCCCTCTTGCGTGTGGTTCCTGAACGCACCATCACAACTTTGTGAAATAATGATATCACTTTGCTTCACAGATCTGCAATTTCTTTTCTACAGTTGATAAAATAAATAGGACGGTAAAAACATTATCTGAGATATCTCTGAGAAATCTCAGTTCTACAAACAGTCAACTACACACTAGTGTGAAGGTGCGTGCGCACACACACCCACATACAATGTCATGCTCGATCACACGTATGTATTATTCATGAGACAGATGTTAGGATGGAATGCCAGGTGAACCACAAACGCAATACGAGTGTGCTGCTCCTTTCACCCAAGAGAATAACCTTATTGAAAATGTGAAGAACTGTTCATGATTTAGGTTCATGAATTATTCAGGAAATGTTCCTAAACACTAAATGGCAGTTCGTGAACTTCACGAACATTCATGAACTTAAAGAGGAAAAGTCTGTCCTGAGTCAGGTGGCTGATCAGGCCAGTGATTAACTGTAACATGAGGAGACTAGCATATTGCTACTCCCCCAGGATGGAATGCAAGTCCATCGCAGGTACTTCCGCAGCTCTTAGTCAGGTTTCCGCGACCATTTTCTGCTACCCAATTGTATGCCTGGGTGGAGTGGGGCACAGTGGGAGTAAAGTGTCATTGTCCATGAACACACCAGGAAAGCCGTGGCAAGGACTCAAACTTAGGAACATTGTCAAAGAACAAGTGTGGAACCTTTTTTGGTGATTGGAAAACTGTTCATGGACTATTTATGAACTACAAATAGTTTGTGAATTAATATTGCGGGGGAAATGGTAAGTATGGTTATTGTTCTCCCATGAACTGTGTTTTTCTTCCCAACTTTCATAACTCAAACTATTAATCCATCAGAATCACAGACAGATATGAAATTTCCATCAGGTTATCTTTTTCAGATTCTGGGTTCTGCTGACAATCTGAGCAAATGCTGAAGTTTATTTTTAACTGCTCTTCCCTTTACTGGGTACATTGAAACATTTTAAAAAGCAATCAAGAGTAAGTCATTTGTGGGACCAAATTAATCTTTCACTGAAGCAGTGCACGAGGATGTACACCTGTTTCAACAGAACCTCCCAGGGCCAGCACATGAACACGACAAACCCAAGAACCACAAACTGAGACCGTACCATAACCTGGAAAAAGTGGCCATTATCAGAAGTGGTCACAGACCACATTTCAGGTCAATTAAATGAACAAATACAAAATACAGAAAGAATCATTTTAGTTTATACATATTTTCATACAGAGTCAAACACCGTTCAACTTTGGCAATACTTTCCCAGAAACCATAGAAACCATCTCTCTTCTCATTGAAGTAGGGGCCAATGGGAAACTGCGGTATGCCCAGTTTCACAAAGCAGGATTTATGAGTTAACAGGCCACAGAAAAACACACAGTGTAAACCCCAGGATCAGTGTGAAAACAGCTGTTCCAGTTTTTACTGTGCACAGTTACCCATTCAGGTATTTCAGTCCTCCAACCCAACCCTCCCCACCCACCCCCCTGGGATGGAATAGGTCAGAATTCACCACCCCTCTGTGTTTCAGTTTAATTGCTCTCAATCTTTCAAGCCCCACACATCAGCACGCATGAAGATAAGCATCGCAACAGTACAGGCAGAATGACAGGGGAAGAGGAGACGCGCTGAAATTTCCCACAGAACCGACCGCAGTAGCGGCAGGTGTCCAGCAGGGGGCCAAACAAACTCTTCAAGCTACATGCAAACGTCTCGCAGTATTTGAGAAGTGACACCCAACGCAAATGTCGGTCAGTGGGTGAGAGGACTCACATTCAGCTAAGCTGTCAAAACAGCGAGAGATCACTTTGCCACGGCAGCCTGTCAGTATATCGGTGAGCTGATATCAATACACAAATTATACAACTGAATAAATTAAGATCAAACTAAAACTACAGCATATCAACTCTTAGACCACGGAAATAATTTTTTTTTTTAAATATTAATTTAATTATCTTCAACTGCTGAAAACCTATCATGTCACATGACAGGTTTTCAACAGCTTTCATTTTGATATCTTACATCATTGAGCAACAATAGATGAATTTAGCGCTCTAAGGGCCTGATTTACTAAGACCTTTAGCACATGCAAAATCTTTTTGCCCGAGCAAAACCAATAGCATTGTTACTCATTGGTGCTAGGCAAGTACCCCGGCCAATCATGTGCAATGTTATTGGTTTTGCACAGGCAAAAAGATTTTGCATGTGCTAAAGGTCTTAGTAAATCAGGCCCTAAGGGTTAAAACATTAACGTTTCAGCAATAATTTGGAACGCCTACAAGCCTAATCTCCATTTTGTAAACACGATTGAGAAGGTAAAATCCCTGCTATGTGTTAATCCATTCATGAACTCAAGCAGTTGATTTCATTAGTTCCGCCTCCTGGCAGAATAAATGCTGAAATTAACACATCCAGGTAGCTGGAAGTCAAAAGGGGGAATTTCTACATTCTGTGCTAAGATTTTCCACCTCTGCGATGAAACAGTCAGGAAGTGAAAATGAGTAATTCATCAGAGCCCACCCTGTGGCGCTGGTGCTGTTTGATAGTTCCAGGCCCACCCGAGCACCCGCGCACCCACAGTCGGGTCTTTCGGAATGATCACTGCAGCCGCACAGTCTCTGTGTGTGAAGCAGTGCTCCTGTCCTGCGGGTTCACTTTAATGCAACTCCCCTGGAATGTAAATAGCACAGGTACTGTGAGGGCCTGCTCCCGGCTCACGGCGTGGTGTGGCTTACATAGTAATGCACTGCAGCATCACAGCACTGCTGATGGGCCGAGAGGGAACTGTAGAGGTTATGCTACTACTGCTCGCTCGCGTGTAGAAACACACCCACGCATGCACGCACGCACACACACACACACACGCACACACACACACATGGTCCCATGCTCTAACATGCCGAAATACAAACACACACACGCACACACACAAACATACTCTCATGGACCCATGCTCTTATATATCCACATACACACACACACACACACACACATATACATTGACATGGACCGATACTCTTATAGTATTTCCACATACAAACAGAAGGAATACACACACACACACACACAAAGTATTTGTATTTCAGATTTCAACCACAGCATATTGGAGATTTATACCCCTTAAAGTGAAAAATTTTTGAGAAAATTTACTCCCATACTAAAGTGTTCTGTTCTTAAAGCACTCGGCCCACAGGCATAAACATGGTCTTGTGTGAAAGGGGACACTCAGTAGATTCTTCTCAGACAGTCAGATAGAACTGCTGAGAATATTACCCAAATTGAATAACAAAACTGGAGGTACCAGGGTTAGTTAGTTCTCTTCTGCCCCTGTGGTGCTGTGACTAAGCCTCATCAGCACAGCAAAAGAACACAGCCGCAGCCAGACATCTGAACAGCAGCAGGTTCAAATATCATGATACTGTGAGCAAAGATGAAATTTTTTAATTCTTTTTCCCTGTTATGTTCATGCATGTTTCAGCAAACAATTTTGGAGAACCAAATTTATCTGCATTCATTGTCATGGTTCTGGTTCGCATTTACAGTAGTTTTAAAACTGCCATCTTTCAGGTATTTTCCCCATATGTAGCTAAATTTTCACCACAATAAATACATCCAATTCCCAGCGCTGATGTGCCATTATATATGCGTTATAAAACCGCTTCTTTGACCCCTTTGCTTCATTTACAAAATCCCCCCCTTGTCAGAAACCATCAAAACAATTCCTCCTTGTAAAAATTAATCCCTTGGCGACCATACGCATCCGTCTTCTGGAACTATCAGACCACTGACCACTGTAAATAGCCAGGGGGTGCACTTATTTTGTTCCTAAAGGCCTATGGTACATTTTACAACACAACATCAAGAGTAGAAAAGTTAATTATACTGTTATTCACAAAGATGCTCAGCTACTACTACTATGTCAAAGTCAATTTAGTGATGTTTGTCCAAGCTTGCAAGTTTTGCAGATTACTATCTAATCTAAATCTAAACACTGATTTCAACACATTTGACAAATCTGAAAAATGCTGCAGGATTGAACCCATGGGACTGCATAGCCAGGCTGACAATTGTTATAACACAACTTGACATGCTATTTTTTCCTATTGTGTTTGCATCACAAACAGCTACCCAGTTAAAATGATAAGTCCTGAAACTTTTGAATAATACATAGCTCTACAAAGCAACAGAATATAACAGGATAAGAATGCAATTAAACCAGGTGGCCCACCCTGAGGCCAATATTTGTGAAAGGGTTAACCACTGGTAAGTCTCAAAATCTGAATGTTTCTGAAAAAGACTAAAAAAAAAATTGTGTAAAGCTCTGGAACAAACCGTCTGGACAGATGATACAAGTATCAACTTGAACCAGAATTACACTCTCAGAAATAGGGGTACAGCAGGAGTCCATTTCTGTTCCCCAAGGTATTGTACCCTTTAGGGCTAATCATAGGACCTCAACGTACCGGTCTGAACCTTTTTAGGGCCTAAAAGATACTTTTATGTTCCAAAACAAATACAAACCCACTTCTAAGGTACAACAGCAGTAAGGGTACTGCCCCAGTGACAAATGTACTGCTGTTGTACCTTAGAAGTGGCTTTGTATTTGTTTTGGAACAAAAAAGTACCTTTTAGGCCCTAAAGAGGCTCACACAGGTACCTCAAGGTCTTATAATTAGCCCTAAAGGGTACATACGTGCTAAATGTACCTTGGGGAACAGAAATGGACTCTTGCTGTACCCCTATTTCTGAGAGTGTATGAGAAGAGGAGAGTACAGGCAGGGAATGGAGCAGCACATGACCCAAACCACAACACCTGTTGTGTGAAGCACGGTCATCTGTGGCACGCAGGTCTGCCGTGTTTACCGAACATTATACCACAAACCCTGACCAGACATGTCCAAACATGAACCAATGTCAAAAACAACCTGGTCACTTCAACCATAAATATAAGAGCCTCTTACGATGAGCCAGGGTCAATTACAGAAGCCTGACAGAAACTCAACTACTGACAGCAGCAGAGTGCAGATCAGGTCCCAACACACACACTCACAGCTGACTGGCGAGAGCAGACTGACAGGAGGCACTCTGGTTGCTGCAGATGACACTGTCTCCCACGCCACGCACATCGGCAGTAACTGTCAGCCACAGCTCAATAACTTCCCGATGTCTCAGCATCCTGTCTCTTCTACACTGATGACTACAGGACACTGCCACAGGGTGCAGTCAGCGACCCTAAGGAATCTCAACTGCCGAGGGCCCTACCAGCTGCTACAGTGAGAACTCATACTCTAATCAACAATGAATTACCGATTTAGCTAGCACAATTCTACAAAATCGCACCAGGTCTTCAGTTTAAAATTCCCTGAGTAAGAACACGTGCTCGTGCTCACACGCACCGCACGAGAAACTTCACCGCGCTTCGGTGAAATGGCAGTTCTAATCAATTCCACAAGGTGTCAGTGTGTGTTTGGGGTCCAGATGGGGGAGGTTTGCTGCAGCAATGTAGAACAAGGACCGCACATCTCCATAGTGCTCAATTCGGCGCTGTATAGTACCTACTAAGGCATATTTAACATGTTTCAGTATTAAATCCAAACCCAAAACACTGTGAAATTACAGCCCATGCAACCAAAACATACATAAACCATGGACGTATACATCAGCACACAGAATGATCATGAACAGGACCTAAAAAGAATGTCAGGGTACCAGATGTGGAGAATAGGCAATTAAGTCACTGTAAGATCATTATAAAGGTCTTTTTTTATCATATCAGCACCTTTATCAGAAATGTCACTCTTCGTAATACATCCACAGAGGGCCAATGTATTATTTATCATTATAACCATACTTAAGCTGAGTTTGATTTTAAAACAGCTGTAACTAGCTGAAGTATAGGCGCTTGCATAATGATCTAAATGGAGAAAAAGCTATTGCAAATGCATGGGAGTCCAACAATGAGTTTGTGATTTCCACAGATCCGGAGAACAACAGCAAAACATGTTTTGCAGAATAATTGCTTTGTGTGTAAAGGTTTATTTGGGTCAACTAATTCAAGCCTTGCTGTGAGAACAAAGCTGAACACAGGCTCGCATTTGCAATTTCAACCAGCAATATCAAAAATGAAGGAGACAAATACAAGAAGTTATGATTCTTTTTCTGCGTCCAAGATTATTTCTGTTATCTGGGTCAAATTATTTCCATTTCTTCCTCCTGATGGAAAACAAAGGGAGGTGGTTTTGGACCGTGGAGGCCAGCAAGATAAGCTGCAAAGCTAATCTCTGACAACTCTGGTCCAGACGCCTGCACACGCAAAGCTCACACACACACGCGCACACACACACACACACACACACACACACACACACATGCACACGCACTCACACAACCACACACACACACACACACGCGCATGCATACACACACGCGCACACACGCGCACACACATGCACACACATACACACACACACATGCACACGCACACACACACACACACACACAAAGGCATGCACGCATGCATGCGAACACACACACACACACACACACACATAGGCATGCACGCAAACACACGCCCACACACACACACACAAAGGCATGCACGCATGCATGCGAACACACACGCACACACACACACACACACATTAACCTGGTCAGCACTGATCCCCCTCCATTGGGCTCTCTCATATGCATGTGGCTCTGTGCTCACTGCCTGATGAGCCCCCGCCCATCTCGTCTCTCATGGAGAGAGTCAATCACAGACGTTTCATCAGAGAAGCACTGAAAGCACTTTCACCAGGGGTCCAACATTAACTGTACAGCTCTCATTAGACCTGCGATTAGCACTCCAAATGTCTCCTTTACTTAACACAGAGCCACAGGGCACAGAAATGACACACCAATAGTGTTATCTAATTTACCAGCGCAAGATCTCAGGATTCACCAACACCCACGGTGCTCAGTGATGCACACATCAATATCACTGCACTTAAAACCAACTGACTTTGACAGGGACTGCGATTCTGTGAAGCTAAGAAACACTGAGCGCAATTAGCGCACGCAATCGCTAATTCCCCGATGTCAACCAGTAACTGCGCTTGGGCAGATGCAGCAAGAAAGTGACTGACAGGTCACTGCAGTTCAATCCAGTAAAGGAATCCTAAGTGCTGAATCCAGCCCTCCACGCCCTCTCGCTTCAGTCAATACTGACCCAGCGATGTGTCATCCGTGGCACTCATTGGCCGTCAACCCTGTAACAGTACGATGCGAAAAAAACACAAACCTTGGGAAAGAGAGAAAAGGACTCGTGCAGAGCTGTGGTAAAGGTGAGGGTAAGAGATAAAGAGCAACACGACAGAGAGATTTTGGACCAATGAGAAGAGGAGATATAGAATAATGGGATGACACAGCCAGAAGAAGAAAGGAAAAGAAGAAGAAATGTATTGTGAGTCAAATGTTACTCATGGATGGAGGTTGTACACACTCAAAACTGTCCTCCCTTGCTTACAAAGCAGGAGTGTTAGGGAGTGGGAGTAGGTTTTGTCTTAGCGCTTTAAAACCTCATTCAACTAATTAATTAATGGAGGACTTGAAACAGCACATTGTTAAGTAGAATTAGGTGCCCTGGCGCAAGGTTAGAACAAAAATCTGCTCCCACACCCGGCCTTTTGGGATAAAACAGCTCGGCTCAGAGCGTAATGCAACGGAGGAGCCCGCCGTCACGACTGGGCATTCGAAAGGGGGGATGGAAAAGGCAGAACCCTTGAGCAGGGGACTTGAGTCACTGCCTCCCCACACATCTGTTGAAATAAACAGTTTATGTTCACATCTCAGCGTACATCAAACCAAACTATGCAGAACGCCCCTGATGGACATCTGTTCAGCAAATAACTTTTATTTTCATTGATTTTGGAGTAAAGTCCCTGTATTATCCACACTCCATCACTCCCCTTCCTTTGCTCTGCCGTTTCTCTCCCCGAGGGGCTCATATCACACTTTCTTTTCTCTCATTACTTACTATTTCCCCCTCTCATTTCTCCTGCCTCCCCTGGTATACCTCAACACACTCAACGGACCAATGACGCAAGACGCAAGAATGAAATCCGTGAAATTGTTCCTGAGATATGCAGTTAACAATATGATTAAAATGATCACATACCCCATAGTGACCTTGGCAGTTTACTCAAAGTCACCACAGTCTATTGGCATCTGTGTACAAATGTGCACCATGTAACAAATAATGAGTGAAATGCATTAAAATGTTCTTGAGATATTGCACTATAAGTCTGGTTAGAAATGGACAATCGCCTGTGATGACCTTGATAATTAGGTGAAGGTCACAAAAATTTACTGGGGTCTGCGCATTCCCCAAAACAACGTGCTGACAAATTTGAAAAAATTCTAACCACCAGTTCTTGAGATATATCCCGCTAACAAGATCAAGACGCGCAGACGTAAGGATGCCTTTGAATACTATGTCCATAATTTATTGGCATCAGCACATCACCATTGTAGACTATATAATAAAAAATGAGTGGAACACATTAACCCTTCACCTCTATCACAATGTTTCATAATCCTAACAGTGCCATACTGCATTCTCTCAGTTCCTATGTCTAGACCGATTAATAACATTTGTTAAAAGTTTCAATTGATCGCTATCCTGTATTAAACAATCAGAACAAGGGTTGTAGATTACATTTGCATAATCACATTGCATAGATACGCTCAAAATTTTGGAGATTTTGCCCACTATTTTTAGCCATCAAAATGGCAGAAAATATTTTGAACAGCGATTCAGACCCATCGGGCTTCGAATGATTCTTGTTAGAGCATGTAAACATAAAATAATTTTTTAGCACTGTATTATCACACAGAGGATTTTTTTGTCAATATGTAAGCGGTCCACAGTCAGATTTTTTATGATCTCTTCATAATTTTATGAATCAAAACAATCAGACGCAAGTCCAATATGCGACCTACAACTTTTCTATGCAACATAATGTTGTTCAGCTTGTGGTTTTTTTCACTTCACAGCTTTTTGTGAGGGTGCCATAAAAGGTAGCTGATTGGCTGAAACTGCTTCAGGGAGTCAGGTTCTGATTGGTATTTCACTCCTGTTCTTGAGGTGCTGCACCAGAAGTCTGGTTAGATGTCATCAATTGCCTGCTGTGACCTTGAAAATTAGGTCAAGGTAATAAAAATTGCCAGGGTCTGCACATTCCCCGAAGGCACCGTGCTACCAAACTTGAAGAAATTCCATTAGCCAGTTCTTGGAAATACCGCGTTAACAACAGAGAACGGGACATACACAAGGACACAGCTCAATGCTATGTCCCTGCTACCAGCTAACATGGCGGCAGGGGACAACAACCAGACAGATAGACTGACAATTAAAATGGCCAAAAACCTGGTAGGGTGCAGAAGATTGCAAACTTCTACGTTCACAAGAGGAGTCTTTGGAACTGCAACCCACAAACTGCTTTTCAAAAGCGCAACTGTTCTCAGAAAACCACTCTCGCTTCACCCTAACCCTGAACCCTGACTTAAGTAACAGTAACAGCGGTAATGTGCCAAAAAAAAGCAGCGGTTAGGAAAACGTTGTGTCTTTGGTTAATGTTACTGTGTTTTACAGGCTAAGGTGCAGTGCTGCTGTTACCCCGGGTAATTGAGTAAAAGTGGAAAACGGTCCAATGAGTAGTATCAGAAACAACGATATGGGTTGTATTAGATGCTACTAGGGATAAATTGTCCAATGTGGTCGTTCTGTTGTGAGGATATGTTGGTATACACAATGCTTCTGCCTCAGTTGTGCAGTAATGCTGTTAGCATTCTGTCCTTCCACAGCCTGGACACAAAACTCTTTAAGGCAACTAGCGACACCAGGAGTGGCATACCTGAAACATTAATACAATGAACTATGACCCATTTCAAGCAAGACAATACAAGAGGGAAGTATTACAGGAGTATTTATATCTGCAAGCCCAAACAAGTGCAAAAATGCACAGAAAGATAGCGAAGAGGAATGATGCTACAGTCATTCCAAAGGAGTCGAGAGAGTGAGACAGTGAGAGAGAGAGAGAGAGAGAGAGAGAGAGAATGATGCAATGGCAGCGGTTTTTTAATGAGCGTCTGATTATCACCGGGGAAAGGCTGAGTGGAGCAAGTGGACTGAGGGTGCCAGCACTCTCTGAACCCGAATACAGAAGGCTTGAATCTGCAGTTTCACCACATCAGTGCTTTACTATCAGAGCCTATATTTTTCATACACACACACACACACACACACCAACACATTCATACATAGACACAGTGCGTGCTTGGTTATATGTGAGGGCCTGTGTGTTAGCACCTCCCTATACCTATGCAAAGGCACCTATTCAGAAATTAGCGAGCATCGAAGATTTACGTTCGTCATATTCTCGCCACATACTGTACAAAAACCTTACCCTGATAAGATACGCACACACATTCAATGCGGGTAATTCTGCCCATTAGGTTTCTCTTCATTAAAACCTCACAGTATTTGTTCTTTATTTTATTGTTTTTTTGCAGTACAGTGGTTTGGATTAGTCAGTCAACTAAAATATCACAGCAGCAGTGAGCAGACAGAGTATTCGCTAGCTGATGACAATAGCTTCAGAGTGGCCATTTTTGTTTTACTTGTTTACCTTTTTATTATTTTATGGCATGCTTTGTTCGCAGAGCAGGACATTTCTGGATGGTTCAATACTTGCTCCATTAACGTTCTATATTATTAGCATTCTGACAAAAGTGCTCCATATTATTTCTGTATCTGCGTACTGGCATAAGATGTCGTTGCATTATTTACTGAAGCATTCACCTTAATTCGGGTAACATTTTTGAATGTTACCCCAAAGATTAAACAGCATTCCCACTGCACAGCAGCATGTTATGCCCTCGGTTGTGCAACACATTAGTGCACCAAGCTTTGTCAACCGATAGATGCCTCCACACTATGCTATGAATTTGGAGTGCATGTTACATATTTCACAATCATAATTCATTTAAGAATCTAGCTCGTACCATATGTGAAACTACTGTAAATCTCTCAGGATCAGAGTCTGCAAACCGTTTATAAAACCTACTTCTGTGGCCTATCTGCGCATGTTCTAGTTTCAGTCATGGCGAATGCATCAGTCAATGTGTCAGCATGTACCTCAGTGGCACTGTATCTGTTCATCGGTAAATATATAATCAAGTCATTTCAGTTCTTCATCACTGCCTACAGGACAGAATATCAGAGTGAGTCATTCCTTTAGTGTATCAATGAGGTAATGGAGTATCAGCCAATCAGAATATCAATATGGTATTCAGTTTATAAGTGAGCCAATCAGAATATCAGGGACCTAATTAGAGCATCAGTGAGCCAATTCAATTCAGTTTTATCAGTATTGCTCTTTTTCCAGGGGAACTGTCACAAACACAATTTATGGCATTAGCAAAAGAGCAGTGCCCAGGCTAAATCCCCAAAACTGCATAGAAGGTTAAAAAAGAAAAAAAAAGAAAAAAAATCCCTGGGTAAAAATCCCTCAAACAGTGGTGTGAGAAAACTCCTGAGAGGGAATAAATCTCAGGAGGAGCCGTTTACAGAGGGGAAGTCCATCGTCTGCCAGAGGACAAATTGTTCTCCAGGTAGGAATATAACAGTCTGTTAAGAAACAAGAACAATTCATCTAAGAACCGTGATTATAGCTTGATCAGAAGATTCATGACCTAATCAAAATATAAACGAGATAATCAGAACCACAGAGAGATATTCACAGTATCAGTGAATAAATCAGAATATCAGGGAGCCGATCTGAATATCAGTGAGCTAATCAAAGCATCAGTGAGGCAATCAGAACACTCACAGCATTTCAGAATATAAGCGAGACAGCCAGAATAAGAGAGGTAATCAGCATAACGCCGAACCAATCAGAACATCACGGAGCTAGTCAGAATATCAGTGAGCCAATCAGATTACAGTGAGACAATCAGAATAACAGTGAGCTATTCAGAGTAAGGGCATGTCTCTCTCTCCCGCTGGCTGTGGACAGCCACAATCAGACCGTCTTAGACACGACAGCAGTGACCATCTGCCTCCATAATGAGCCTCACAGCATGTCCGATAGAGTTTACTGCAGTGAGCTCATAACTCCAAACACTCCGCTAACACACAGAGCGGGTGCATACAGCTTGAGCGTAAGAAACTGTCTCTTTGCTCCCGAGAGGACATATGAGTTCTCATTATCTCAAATCAGACCCGCAATTAAAACCAGAGCTCCAATGCTTGAAAAATAATTGAAGAGAATTTTAAAACGAGGTGTTCAATTAGGGAATAATGGAGAAAAACACTTTATAAAGATACTGTATATTCATTCTTAGCTAACCAACATCCAGAGAGTGCACAAAGTGATTATCGAACTGCCTTATATGACTAACTAGAGGAGCTTTTTACCTCTGAAGTCATTTCAGGATTTTCTGCCATGTGCTTTGTCCAGTGTCTCTGAAAAAAGTACTTCCCCTTGAGAACATTTTGAAAAGATACGCTTTCCTCGGGACTTTAAAATTTGATTTCAATATTTAATTAGACTCAAGGCACCTGTGAAATGTTAACTGCGAGGTTAACCTCACACTCAGGTTCACATCGGAGAGACAACGCCTCAGTTACCCGTCTATCCAATGTTGAACAAGAGCATCGGCAGAGAGGTGATGCAAGGACACAAGTGAGCTTAGCAGAAGGTTCCGGAAGCTTGCCGATTTGTTTCTGACTGGGGCTGGAGTGCAGAGCCCAGCCCAGAACCCCCACTCAACGCTATCCCCACGCCTCCATCGATAGCGACCTAAGAGCGCTATGTCACCAGCGTCACTCGTCTGCAACGAGCTCGGCGCGGACCGTAAATGCTCAGGCAGAGGGACCGGAGGGGCCAGCCAAAATCTGAACCGGTCTCACAGCAGGGAGAGAGCAAGGAGGAAGGAATGGGCTCCCAAGTCTACTTCTCCCTCGATCTGTACAGGAATGTAAAAATATACTGACTATCTGAAAGCATAAAATGTTTTGAGATAAAATATTAATTACTCCAAAGAAAAACATTTTGCTCTGATAATAAGCTGATTTGTGTCACATTTTTCCTCTTATGCTCGGTGCTCATTTGTTTGTTTGGTTGTGTGTCAAAACTTTTTTGCAAATTAGTTTATGATGCAAATTTGTGGGCGGATGCCTGAGGGCTGTGCTTCGACTGCCAAGTGAAAGTGTTGATACCTATTGGCCTGTCCTTCAAAAGCTTCCACACACAGTAACAGCCAGTCTGAGTACTGTGCCTTTACCATGGTGCCAAAACGGCGAGTTTTATGCGATGGTTGGTTTTATACAGCCACTTTGTGACCTCAATATTATAAAGTTCTATCTTGCATATATTTCGGAGGCAGATAGAACATTATAATACCACGCTCACGACTTGGTAGAAACCTTCTGTTCAAAAAGTGTATTTTATGCCATTGTAGGTTTATGTAGGAATTTCTGCCTATAGTTTGATTAAGCTGGCTTTGCTAGTCACCCCAAGCTAGAACTGAAGTCCAGCTCAGCGCAGAGTAATGTAAAATCACACTGTTCTGAAAGCAAAATCTGCTCAAAATGTTTGGCAGAACCAAGCATTATTTGTGGAGAATTAATAAAATTTACCTTCAGATCGTCTTTAAATCAATACCAGCTTAAAGTTTAATTCCTTCCCTGTCAACAAAACAACTGTCCATCAAAAACTCTGTGATTCATTAAAGCACTGGTGACAGGGAAAATTTGGTCCCCTGAGACAGAATAGTTGTGGAGGGTTTTGTTAATGAAGGACTGTGGGCCTGATTTTCCCCAATTATAAGCATTACACAAAGTGACTTTGGAACCTCCTCTGCAATCCGTCAATGAGATTTGTTCTTCTGACAACATTTGAACAAATGCACATGCAAACCGATAGCCACAAACAGGTGAAATAAGGACCCTGCCGATGTGCTGTACAAGGCTGGGTCAACTTCAATGCTGTCGCCCTGTGCTGTGCCGACGGTATAAGCGCAAGAAAATGGTGCACAAGTAATTTACTTTTTTGTTTTTTTATTCAAGGTGCTTAGCATTATTTTTATGATGTAACAAAAACATTTTATTACTTCTGTTGTTAATTATGTTCAAAATCATGTACTTGTTTAATAGACACTGCATACTGCACCATTAACATACCAGGTACTATATGCTACTCTTCATAGTTTTTCACAATGCATTACTGTGTTCAACACAACCACATAGCCACTAAGTCATTAAATCACCAGTGTTCCGGCACGACACCACCAAGTGCAATGTCTTGTGGGATCCTACAGTGCACAGCAAAGATGGCCGGGGTTGTGTACAGTGAAATTTAGCAATTGCAGACATCCCAGTATCTTTGACTGCGAATTTCTTGTTAAACGCCTACTGTATGGTAGTTGCTACAGCGACAAAGATCAGTGACTGGGTGGTTAAAACCAGATGATTACAAACACTGCTAAAACTGTAACTCCTCATATCTGTCTCTCCTATGACATGTGTCCTATATGCAGTTCAGCCGCTTGTTGCTTTGCTCTTTAAAAGCATATCTTGTGCATCTTGTTGTCACAAAGTAATGTTGGACATAAAAAATAATTTGTAATAATACACTGCAAAAAAATTGCCTGTAAATCAGGGAAATTACCATTTTGACTACAGAAGGGAAATGAGTTGGGTCCCGAAGATCACAGATGTCCAAGGACCTTCAAACATAGATGTCTTCAGCACTCCTCCTCAGCTAAGTTTAGAAATGAGCATCACCAACGGAAACTCTTTGACCATAAATGTGTCGCTGCCTCCAGGCAATTATGTATTACAATCTCTGTCCAGCGACGCAAATGTAGTGTTGTGATTCTGGTTCTGCCTTGCCTTGCCTTGCTATTGTTCTGACTGCCTTATGTGCATTTTGATCATTGCCTTGTCTGACTATGCCTTAGGATTATGTATTGTGTTTTTGGTTGCTTTTCATTTTATGCATTGCCTTAGTTTTGATTTTCCATGTTTTACTTATAGCCATAGTTTTATTACAGTCCATGTTTTGATTTATCCATACATTGCACTTTGTCACCCCCTGTCTGGTCTTTGGTCTTGTCTTTGCTCACAGCCCCAGTAATGCGTGCCACTCCTTCGGGTGATTTAATGGTTTCTGGTTTTCAATATTCCTTCCCGATCTCGTGTTCTTCCTTTTCCTTGCTTTTTCTATATTACTAATACATACTAACAGTTTGTTGTTTTTGTTAATTTACTAACCAAGACTAACATTGTATATAAGACTAACTTACTAACTAGCACTCGGGATTGTATAGCTGCATTTACTAATTGATTAACAAGCTCTCAGCACTCGCCCTATTCTAATCTCCGCCCCTTGTCTCTCCCTAATCTTCGCTGCTGCATTTGAGTGGAATCTCCACTCCTTCTTAGGCTTTCCTTTCTCTTAGTATCTGTGCACGGTAAAACTCCTTGACCGGAGCTGTGTCATTGTCTATAGGTTTGTCCCAGGATCCTTGTCCGCATTTTGGCTTCTGCCAATTTCATGTGATCAGGTTCTTCCTAATGTGTTGCTCCCTTGTAATCAGTCTCACTGCTTCCACCTGTGTTCAGTTATCATGTGACCTCCCTGAAACGTATATTAGATGTCTCATCACAGCACTGCTTTGTCAGATCGTTCTCTCATGCTTACTAGTGCTACGGTCATTTTGCCTTGTTCTCATTGTAATTATCTTTCTGACTGGACTGTCCTTGATTTACGATCTTTGCCTACTCCCTGTACCTCGCCGCCTTCTTGTTTGCTGAACCCTTTTTGTCTGACCCTGATTTTCGTGATTGGTGCCCTGGTTACAATTCTGGATTTCGCCCATTGGATTCTGATTTTGGATTGTGGACTCTGTGCTGTTGCCTGCTCTGTTGGGGGGATTCGCCCTTCAGAAATAAAGCCTCCTTTTTGTATTTTTCTGGTTCTCGCATGTGGTCCATCTCGTTAATCCTCACATGTAGAGTAGAGCACACTTCTCCTGAAGTTACTTTCAGTTTTCTCAGTTTCATGAAAAAGTGAGTTACTAGGTTTTACCGGATTAGGGGAGAATTGCCCTCATCCAACCTTGTTTTTTGGAATGTATGGCAGGCCCGAATGACACGAATGGACGTTTATTCACAAACACAATGACGGTAAACAGACAGAACATTAAATATTGTGTCTTCATATTGTCTTCAATGAAATAACAATCAAAGTCAATTTACAAATAATTGCTATCTGTTTTCATGAGCATTTTCTTTACCGTCCAACTTATGTCATATTGGGGTTGCATACATACTCGTGGCTCAGTGAGAGCCGGGTCATGAGAAGCACAAAGGCTCCACTGTAAAGTAACTTTAATATCTATTTCCAGTATATGCCTACAAATTATTTTGCTAATTTTACATTGATGATGAAACCTAACACAAAAATGATGCATCACTCATATTAATGCAGAGCTGTGAAAAAGTATTTGGCCTCTTCCCAGTTTCTTCCATTTTTGAATATTTTGTCACATTTAAATGTTTTGCTTCTTCCAACTACTTTTAATACAAGAATAGGGCAGCGTGCATAGACAAAAAAGGCAGCTTTTAAATGATCGTTTCATTGACTGAAGGGAAAGAGTTACTCAAAACCCATATGTCCATGTGAAAAATTAATTGCTCCTCTAATCCTAATGACTGGTTGTGCCACCCTTGGCAGCAACAAGTGCAATGAAATGTTTGCAATAACTGGCAGTGAGAGAAGGAACTTTGGCCCACTCTTCCCATAATTGTTTTAATTCAGGCATATTGGAGGGTTGTTGAGCATGAACTGCCTGGTTAAGGTCATGCCACAACATCTTAATCAGGATTTGAGTCAAGACTTTGCAAAGGCCCACTCAAGAGCCTTCATTTTGTTTCTGTTGCGCCATTCAAAGGTGGACTTGCTTGTGCACTTCGGATCACAGCCCTCTTGCATCACTGCGCTTAAGCATTAGGTCGCAAACTGATGGCAGGACATTCTCCTTCAAGAATTTCAGGTATAGTGTAGAATTCATTGCTTCATTAATTGAAGTTACCCAGGTCCTGAAGCAGCAAAGCAGCCCTAAACCATCACACAAGCACGACAGTGTCTAACTGTTGGTATGATGTGTTTATTGGAATCCTGTGTTAGCTTTATGCGCAATGTAATAAGACCCTTGTTTTCCAAAAAGTTACACTTTTGACTCATCAGACCACAGAATATTATCCCAGAAGGTCAAGACATTTTTGGCAAATGTGAGACGAGCCTCTGCACTATTTTTGGTCGGCAGTGGTTTTACCCTTCCAACTCTCCCATGGATGCCATATTTTTCCAATTATGGAATCTCGAACATTGACCTGAAATAAGGCAAGTGGGGCTTGCCATTCTTTAGAAGTTAACACAGCTCTTTTGTGACCTCTTGGATGAGTTGATGATACACTTTTGGAGGCATGTTGGTAGGCTGGCCACTCCTATGAAGGTTCAACTCTATTCTCCATCTGTAGATAATGGCTCTTACTGTGGCAGTTCACTGGAGCCCATGATCCTTAGATTTGTAACCCTTTCTTAACTTGTTTCTCATCTGTTCTTAAATTTCTTTAAATTGCTGCAACATGTGCTGATTTTTCCCGCTTCACATTACATTGTATTGGATTATATTGCAGGGATGTTCAGATTAAATGGGGCCGGCAGTAATAATGCCTGAATATGTCCTGTGAAACTGAGCCCAATTATCAATTAAATGTGTTTAATTGGTTGAATTGGTCAATTTCTCGCACAGGGTCAGATTATGTGGAATAGCTTTGTTCCTTCAATAAATTAAATCAATTAAAATTAATCAATTAAAAAATCTGCATTTTGCATTTACTCTAGTTATCTTTTTTATAGTTTTTCAATTAGTTTGATGACCAGAAACAAGTGTGGCAATGCAAAAACAGAAGAAATTTCGAAGTGGGCAAAAACTTTTTTGCAGCACTGTCAAGCAAGAGGGAAAAAGTGACATTCAAAATTTATATTTTCATTGCGAAGAAGTTTTGTGTTAAGTAGTACTAGATCTTAAAATTTTTGCTCTAAAATACATTCCTTATTGTTAATCTTTTTTTTTTTTTGTTCGATTATGCTGTGAAGGTGAAAAAGTAATTCTACGTCTCGAATGTGAAAATGCATTCATCACGCTGTGTGTTTAAGTGTGTTTGTTAGATGCCTATTGCTGACTCCCCGTACTCGTGTGAACATGCTAGAGAGCGCATCGTGTGCAACTGCATATGTGAACACAGCTGCCTGAGTAATACATATGAACGTACTCATGGATTAGCTTTGTTAAATATAACAGATCGTGTAAATCAGCAGTAAAATGTATCTACTTGTCTGTGTCTGTGGTTCAACAAGGAACTGTGTCCCATTTCCAAGCGAAAGCCATCGATGCAGATCGTGCACATACATGTGGGTGAGGGGGTGAGTGAGTGACACAGAGAATGAGAGAGCCAGTAAATGTATGACATTTCGCTTGCATGTGTTGGGTGTGATGTGGCATCTCCGCAGCGTCTGTGAACAACTGAAGGCTGAAGGTCAATGTGCGGGAGATGGAGGGGGAAGGAGAGTGAGATGGTGGGAGGTCAAGCGAGAGGCAGTGGGGCAGAGAGATAGAGAGAGGGAGAGGGAGAGATGAAATGACAGAGAGAGGCTCGGTGAAGATAGAGTTTTCACAAGAAAAAAAATGGAAGAAAACGGTACAGCACAAGCCCAAGTTTCATCGCAAGAATTCTCTTACATAAATAACACAAAGAATGTGCACTCCGACAGAGATAACACGTGCTACTATGAAATAAATGAAAGGGAATAGATGTGACAAAATATCTGACACAAAAAATGTCACGCCTCAATTTTGTGCTTGGCTTTCGTGTTTTGGGAGAAACATCCAAGAGTTTTGAAAAGAGGAACAGTGTCATTCAGAGAAGAAAAAAGCACGAGAGAAAAGGCAGTGAGAGTTGAAAAAAAATAAATTCTGCATTGATTCACCCATGGAAGTGATCTGGAGTTTCTGCGGCGAGCAGATCTGAGAGCACTCTGGCAGCAGGCCGCTCTCGACTCACCATGCCAAGAGGAACTATTTTAGAAGCTGAATCTGAGATAGACAGAGGGAGACAAACAGAGGGAGGGAGTGAGGGAGGGAGACAGCGGAAGGACAGAATGAGCGAGAGGAAGAGGTGCAAGAGAACGAGGGACAGAAATAGAAGAAAAGAGTGCGACAGAATGAGCGAGAAAGACTGAGAAGAAGGTGAGGCGAGGAAAGAGAGTGAAAATATAGACATGGGGTGGAGGGGGCGTCGAGCATCGCGCTTTAGTGGGAGGAGATTGTGGAAACTGTGAGAGTCATTCTGTATTCAAATTTATGTTTGCCTAGAAATGGAAATAGGCAAACTATGGGCGCAGGTATGGGTGTTTTAAATATAAACTATGTACTGTGTCAATCATATTTACCACAGAGCAATTTCAGAAAATGTGTTTGTGTCCAACCCAATATCAGTCACCTACAAACAGTTAATCAACACTGATATTGCCATTAAGGTTTAGCGATAAATAGCTTTTAGACCGATGCTTGTTGTTTATGCGCCTCTATTTTGAACAGGACGTCTTACACATCTGAGAAATGTGGGAAACACATCTGGGACTCACAGCTGCACAGAACCGCTGTTTGTTTGCGAATGAGCTTTTCTGTCACGCGAGCGAACTAGCATACGGACACACGCGAGATGATGGAATATAATTTTGGTGGCTCGTAGGCGCCTATTTGTGCAGTACAGAATGAACACAATTTGTTTGCGCAGTGCCCGCGGCCTCAGTGCAGCATAACCCGACTACTCTGCCGTATCGACTGCTTACACCATAAAGTCAATGGAGTGAGTGGTCTCAGAGGGTCTGCACGCGACATCGTGCTAAACCTGACTCCACTGAACCAAATCTACAATACAGAAATCCATACTGCAAAAAATGCAGTGGCAAGAGGGAGATGTAAGGCTTCCTGCCCTCAGGGCCGAAAGGCCGAAAACAGAAGTAAGAGAGAAAGGCTGCTATTGAATGTCAATCTCCCCCTTGTAAGACTGTGAACTGAGCCTTTGCCTGCATTATGTATGAGGCAATCAGTGGAATTAGCTTTCACTGGTACATTTAAGATGCTCTGATGCCATGGCTACATTGACAGAACTGGGCAGCACAGAAAGCATTTTACACACAAGCCACCAAATGCTCTCTCTCTCTCTCTCTCTCTGCCTGTAATTCGCATGCACGCATGCAGGCACGCACACACACACACGTCACACGCAGACACACAAACTTGTTCCTTATTATTAAATGCTCACATCAGAGTCTCATTATTAGACAGAAACACTTAATTTATTTCCTCCCACTTCCCTCTTCAAGTGAGTTATCACAGCAGCTTCGTTGTTTAACTTTGAATTACGGTGAGGGCCAGGTAATGCGGTAATTCCACAGGTGAATACCACATCAGTGCTCTTACATGAGTAACCGAAGAGTTCATGGTTCAAGACCTCGATGGAGCATGGGATTCTGACATGATGTGGAGAGATGAAGTTGGGGTGAACTCAGCCGTTGAGTCCTTGAGCAAGGCCCTTAACCCAAGGCCCAGTATCACTCCAGGGGCTTCACACCTGAATCTCTCCATCCCTCCTCACTTGCAACTGTTCTATCTACTATCTTTTCCCAAGAAGGGAAAAAAATGTGTCTCACTGGAACTTTCTCAGGTTAAATAAAGGTTAAAGCAAAACACGCAAGCAGGCGTAAACTCATGCCAGTGCGTAAACTTGTTAACAGACTGTTAATCTGGTCATTACTTATTTAAACATGGATCGAGAATACACGGCTGCATGTGATTCTGCTGTCCCTAAAGAATTCATTACAGATAATGATCTCCTTTCTGGAGAGGTCAATTGTAGAACTTAACCCCATCCAGCATGCTGGCCAGTCAATAACTGTTCAGTATAGGGACTGTTCAGTCTCCAATTTATGGTCATCCAGATATGACTATGCATGATACAGAGGGGAAGAACGTGTGTGTATGTGTGTGTGTGTGTATGTGTGCGTGTGTGTGCATGTGTGTGTGTGTGTGTGTGTGTGTACGTGTGTGTGTGTGTGTGTTTTTGTGTGTGCAGGAGCATGCATGTGCACATGTCCATGTGTGCAGGTGCACGTATGTAAGTCCAAGTGGTTGTGTAGGTGAGTGAGAGAGCGAATGAGCATTTTGTGCAAGTGGGCGTGTGGTTGTGAGTAAGACCAAGCAAGTGAGAAAAAGACCATGTGTGTATGATTCTGAAATGTGTGTTTATGGGAACACGATTCCCAATAAGATTACATCCAAATACCGCACACTCTGCCTCATCATCTTTGTCAATATCAGAAATAAATAAACAAACTGCCGCAAAACTCTCTCATAATCTAAACATTTTGCGTAGTAAAAGTCCAAGAAAATGTTTGTCGTACCCATTCATGTGTAAGTTGAAAAGGCTAGTATGAAATTTCCAAACATTAATTTTGTAAGAAATAAAATGTTATAGAAAATGTTTGGATTTGTTCAGAAAGGTCACAGAGGGCATGATCTCTACAGATTCCTGATCATCAACCATGACTGTGGTTTTCTGTGATCACCTGGCGGCACAATAGCGAGTGGAACAGCCAGCAGAACTAAGGCAGCTTCTCCACTTTGCATGAAACAGCCGAGCAGCAGACTTTCTAATAAAATCCCAGGAAAACGAACCCAAGAGAATGATTGCAGTTTTGACTGAGAACGGCAGACACCGAACATCTGTGGTCACCAAAGATAGTTTTACTTTTTTGTCTGTACACTTTTCTCTGAACTGTGGTGAGTTTCTGATGACAGGAAATTCACTGCATTATTTTTAGAGCTTATTTGCCTTTGGTACATTTTTTGTTTGAGCCAAAGATTTTGGCTCTGCACAGAATTTTTCAATAAAAACCTACTGAATGCAGATTACAGCTATAAGATATCAGTAGCACTACCTCTTTTCTAAACCTATTGTCCTGGTGAAAGTCCAGTGGCCATGTGACCAACCAACAGGTCCGGCGCTAGAACAGGGAACTGGGTGGGCCCAGACACGTCCCTTAATGACAATTAGGATAGTTCTGGCTAGTTCTCAATCATTTTCCTTTGTTGACGCATTTTCCAATTATTGTAATTGGCAACTGAAGACACGGTTTCTCTCCATATGCGATCAAACAGCGATTGCTGGGGCTGTTTACAAGCATAGGCAACCAATGTAGCCATAAGTTCAACCTGCACCCGTAGCATGGGAACAGAAAAACTGGAAGATGGAAAATATGAGCACACAATCCAAATCATGCCAGCACATCTGTAATGCAGGGTATGGGTAGTATTATGGCACCGGCATTTATGGCTGCCGGTAAAACTAGTTCCTTCCTATTTATGGACGATGGGATTGCTTACAAAAGCAGTAGGATGAATTCTGAATTGCATATGGCTATTGACCCATTCAGATCCAGCCAAATGCTTCAAAACTCATTGTATGGCACTTCATAATGCAGGTGGACAACAACAAAATCCATACTGAGGGAGCAACCCCATGACTTTTAAAGCAAAGAAATGAATTTTCTACAGCTGCCGTGTCTTTCACCTGACCAGAATCTAATGTCGCATGCATTATACTTGCTGGAGGCAAAAATGAAGTAATATTCCCCATGAAAATGCTAAAGACAGCTGCAGTGAAGGCCGAGCAGAGAATCACCAGGACAGAAACCCAGTATCTGGTGATGACTACGGGTTCCAGACTTCTGGCAGTCATTGACTGCAGAGGATTTGTCAGCAATTATTCAAAATGGCAATTTCTGGTCGAGTAATTATGTCCAAGTATTTTTGACCCTTAAAATTGGAGGACTAAAAGCAGTAGTAATTCCTACACCGTTCAAACGGCATTTTGGACGAAACTATACTCTATACTCTATACGAAACTATACTCTTCCAAAAAAGAAACTATACAAATATTGAATTATTGATTACACTTTCTTTTCAAAATGTTTTCCACATTTGTCAAAACATTTAATGTAAAATAAATTGATGCTAACAACAATGTATAGTTTCTTTTTTGGAAGAGTATATTAACTAAGCTGAAAGTCTACCCTTAAAAAACATCTCGATTGTTTTCACGTTAAATCTGCTGGGGCAGACTGAGAAAAAATAATGAAAATGGTGTCACTGGAGGCCTGGTCTTTTCACAGTTCAGGTTCCATCTTGGAGGCCTAATGCAGGTATGATATTAACCACCACCGCTTGGAAAATGGTGCTTCATAGCAGTTGATCAGCAAGACAAACTAGATGCTTTTCTTCAAGAAATACTGGCTTTCAATAACCTTGAATATTCTGGATCTGAATCTGGATAAAAAGTAGGCTTATGCCGTCGGAGGTGATGGCTTGGGGCATATCCCTGAACGCCCCCAATCCTTGAATAGACCTTGAATAGACTTTCGTTTGAACTTACTTTCAGGTCAATCGGACAAATGGTTCTGAAGATATGGCAAAATGGTGAATTTTATGTGACAAAGCTCCACCTTGTGTCAAAATTTTGAACCAAACAGGTATTATGTCATCATGGGACACATCCTCGGGTCATGACCTTTCATTTGCACTTGATTTGAAGTCAATCGGACAAATATTTCCAGAGATATGATAAAAACAGTGATTTTTCAGTTTTTGGCCCCTGGTGGCCAATCTAGAGATGTAAATTGTCCAAAATCGAATCAGTTCTTCCTCTTTATGATCCTAACTTATATGCAAAAGATGAAATTTCTAATTGAAATATAACTGAAGTTATCGCGTTAACACGTAGGGCAACGCGGCGGCAGCAGCCCATTCAATTTCTCTGGTGTTTGTCCATTGCTGTGAGTTCATTGACCACTCTAGTGCTGTCCTGCCCATGATGAAAAGGCTCCGTCTTGACGCACCTGGGGTAAGTTCTATACAGTCGTTTTTCGAAAAGTCCAAGCAGCAACAGGTCTGAGTGTAAGCACACAGTTAGAGTAAAAGCAGCGCAAATCCAAGCAAAAGCAGGGGCTATTTGAGTGCGAGGGCAGAATTTTAGGGGAGAACATTACACTATGAAATCGACATGTTTGCTCTCAAGTTGAAATAACACACTCTTGAATAAACACAGGAATGATGCTCCATAAATCCAGGTAGTTTTTCCATTCCAAGTACGGCAGGGATTTCCCTCTGATTGATAACCAATGAGATTGCATGTATTTGTTCATATCCAATCTGTATCAAATTGTGGGGGAAAACCGACTTTTTCACAGAATGACCGACAAGTCAAAGCCAACAAGTAAATGTGTTTTAATTTTAATTTTGTTAGTAAAAGTGTGTAGAACCACGTTATCCAA
Organism: Gymnothorax reevesii; assembly: GCA_029721435.1. Classification (NCBI taxonomy): domain Eukaryota; kingdom Metazoa; phylum Chordata; class Actinopteri; order Anguilliformes; family Muraenidae; genus Gymnothorax; species Gymnothorax reevesii. The sequence goes on along the minus strand of CM056586.1, from coordinate 12,408,368 downwards.
AACGCAAAGCAAAATATGGAAAAAAGAGTGAGAAGAAAGAGAAAAGCAGGGAACTGCATTATCGTTTTAATTATGAGACAGATATCGCATTTGTTTCTTGAAAAAGAAAATGCATTTCCAAGAAAGAATTTGCATTATAAGATTAGTGAGTTTGTTTTCATTTTGTTGGCGATATGGCAAAACGCAAATGGGGAAAGTAAGTTTATTTTAATTTTGTTCCAAAATGTGCACGCATGGACTTGAAAATGAAAATGCAAAGTGGACGATTATGTCATCATCTTCATGATGACACAAATAATGTGCCCTCTTCTCAAAAAAGAAAAAGCATTTTCAAGAATGTATTTGCACTGTAAGATTTGCATTTTCGTTTTCATTTTGTCAGTGATATTGCAGGGCACTTACAATGTTTTTCTAATTTTCAATTTGTTTTAAAAAATGCATACATGGACTTGGAAACGAAAATTCAAAATGGATGATTACGTTTTCATTTTCATTTCAATACAAATAATGCATTTGCATCTTGAAAACGAAAACCCATTTTAATATTGATAGCTATACAGTATATGCTTCCATAGACTTCTGCCCCCTCCTCTGCAAATAATTGGAAATCACATTACTCTGGACATTAAAATCCAGGCTATACAGATAGATGCCTCTGTGTTGTAAAGGTTTGAGAGACACAATCCGGGCAATGAGGTTAAATATAACCAGAGATTATTAGAACAGAAAGAGGACGTAACATGGAACACATGGAGAGGGAGAGTCCCACAGCCTGACACTAGCTATTTTCAAATTTTTCCAAATTAAGGCATGAACCCTGGCAGGTCAAGAAGCTTAAAGCTAAAACAACATAAAAACCAATAAATGTGAGATAAAAAAGATTCTTTTGGATATGGAATGAAGTCAAATGCCAACTTGAAAATGTAGTAAGAAAACTTGAATAAAAAAGTGATATTTTATTAAACATAGTATGCTTAACACTTCAGCATGAAATTCTTTATCAAAACACTACACCATCTGTGACAAGAATTTCTGCCACCTCAAAATAACATGCATCCATGCACTGTCATGATAACACTAGCGTGATAGTACAGCTATTAGCTGGATATTATTATAAATTACACTTCAGCTTGAACTAGCCACATTTACCATTAGCATATGGTGATTCATGAATAAAAAAAGACAAGTTGCCACAATTCATGAAACATAGATCTTAAAATCCAAATAATATTATTCTGCATCAGTATTCTTGAACCTCTCACAATCGATAAATATTGGTGCTAGAATTTGCTTCCTTACAGCTGCAGAATTCCCATATCAATCACAGCCTCTTTTACTTTAAAATAAGACCACTAAAGACATCCAACAGTAACAATATTCCCATAACTGTATCATTCAATACTGATGACAGCCATTATGGAGAGTACACAGAATCCCATGATCAAAAAATTACCATCTAAATGGCCCATTCCACCTTCAAAAACAGAGAAGCAGGAAGTGGGCAGTGCACAGGAAGCATGGATTCATTCATGATATCTCACTCATAACATCTGTCACTGCATTCACTGTCAGTTCTTAACCACCTTGGCACTGATATGTCGGCCATGTTCTCTCAGAAATGCCTTGCACTTCATTCTCCAGATGGGAACCGGACCAAAATCAGCAGAACCAATCAGCTATGCAATAATTCAAGAAGGAAACCAAGAGCTCTCAAAGGTGCCTCCAAATTCCAAGGGTGATAAAATATAAAAATTTTATTTTTTTTGCTAATTTTATTCGCTTTATTTTACATTTAGCATCTGCAGGGTCAGGGGGAAAAAACATAAGCAAAAAGCTGATAAAACAAGGGACAAAACGAGCATGGGAAAATTTTCACTTAGAAAAAGGATAAACAAAATATGATTTGTTCATCGATGTAACAGAGGCACCCCATTGGAAGAATTGGCATTAGTCCAGAGGGCACACAGTAGAGGAGCATGTGGCTGCTTCAAGACGCATCTTTTCACCCAACACTATCACTCACTCCTGACATAATCTCACCACCTTCAGACTGGGGCAGTACTACAGGATGCTGCCTGACCATTGATTTACCTGCCTCATCTACTTGCGTTGTGTTTTTTGCTAAATAATTACTTGTATTATATGCTTCTTAGGCTTTGTTCGATGAATTTTACTTGCAGTTTTGTTTCAATTGTAAAGCGACCTTGGGTCTGAGAAAGGCGCTATATAAATTAAACTTAATATCAGGATTATTATTATTGCTTCAGGCCAATAATATGCTGGCAGGGATACTTTGGGTGATCTCTGACCCCTAACCTTTGAACTCTCATCAACACCTCTATCAGGCTCCTCACCCCAGAGGACAGCTCCAACTGCGAGGCCAGCCAGCCCAACCCCCCTCCCACTGATGAGCGGTGCGAATTTCCGGGTTTCAGGCCTGGGAGGGGCGTGTAGGAGCTATGCCCTTGAGCGCGCCCTTCATCCAGCCCAGTGCAGGGGGGGTGGGGGGGGGGGGGGGGGGTGTGTGTGTGTGTGTGGGGGGGGGGGTGTGCCTCGGCTGAATGAATAATTGAGGTGACCGTCTGTGTGAGTGAGCAGTCCGTTAGCTGTACCTCAGTGATGTTGATGTCACGCCCCCTGTGAGGGGACCCGTCTTCGCTCCGCCACCTCCACACAACTCCATTCACTTCCTGCCACTCACCGCAGTGACAACCCATACAGCAACACTTCCCATGATGCACTGGTATTAATGCCACTCCAATACAGCACAGTTATAATTATATACTACAATATACACATACATGAATACATTTATATATAGAGACACAGATAAGCACTCACGCATGGATCAACAATATTAAAACCACCATGTAGGGACAGTCACACCTGTCACTAGAATTCCCAAACTCAGGGTTTCTCAGCAGAACATTTCCCAGAGTACCACACTCCCTCCATCAGCCTGTCTTCCCCCAACAGTGCATCCTGATGCCACCTCCTCCCAGGTAAGTGATGCACATGTATCCACCCAAAGCACATGACGTTAAAGAAACTGGGACTCACTGGACCAGGCGACCTTCATCAACTGCTCAAAAAGTCCAGTTCTGAAGCACAGATGCCCATTGGGGGGGTGCTATTAGAGGTGAACTGGGGTTAGAGAGGGCAATTTAACTGGTCTGCAAGCTAAACAGTACAATACACAGCAGGGTACGATGCACTGCATGTTGCGGCACATTGCTTGCGTAGATATTAATTAAATTATCATCTACTTGTGCTAAAGTCATCCCTCTATCCATCTGGACCAAACAAGATAGGCTTCATAGCCCTCATGCATCAATGAGCCTTGGACACCGAAAACCATTTCACCAGTTCATGGTTTGTCCCTCCTTGGCCAAATGTCAGTAGGTACTCACATCTACTGACTGAAGGCACTCCAGAAATCTTACGACTTCAGAGATGCTCTAAGCCACTCATCAGGCAATAAGGACTTGGCTTTTGTCAAAGTTGCTCAGTTCTTATTTCTTCCACATCCAACACATTAAATATGAGAATCAACTGTTCTCCGACCATCTAAGATCTGTCAGCAGACCTAGACATGTGCCATAGTTATGAGATAATAATCAACATTTTTCGGGGCATCTGTGATTGGTATCGGTTTTTCAGCTCATTGGTGAGTCAAACAGAGTTAGTCAGCTGTTGGGCCTCCGCAAGCTGCCAAATTATATCTTGGCGCAATGCACAAGTGTAAAGCTTTACTGGACAGGTCGTGTACCTTTCTTCCAAGATATAATTCCCTCATTTGGTGTTTTAAAGATGGGTTGTTCCAAAATCTCCCATATGAGTTTTGTTGCTTTGTGATTTGGGGACTGTGAAGGTGGTGGCGCGTGCTTAGGACCATTTTCATACTCATGAAACTATTCAATGACCCCTTGTGCCCTGTGACGTTTTGAATCATTTTCATGCAAGAAATGACCGCTGCCACTGTGGTAGGAAAGCTTCATCATCGGACATAAAGTAAGTTAGTCTAACTTTGCATTCATTTGCAATGGCTCTTCTGCATTTAAGGAGATGAATAGACCCAAACAATTCCAGGAAAATAAACAGAAGCAGCTGCATTTGTTACGGTAAACCATGTATTTTTTTCCAGTTTTTCTCCATTAATTTATCACCCATCTGTACACGCACAATGCTGTTAGCAATAGCTAAGCTGGTGCAATACAAATATTATTCCAAGAAAAATGAACCGCACAACAGATGCAGGATGGTAGATGATCAGCAAATCAAATTGCGACAACTGACCAGGATATGTTGGTTAAAATCTGTTGCTGTCTTAGAATTTTTGATGACAGCAACAAATTGGATTTAACCAAAACACAGCAGCCCAGAGTTCCACATTGACACACAAAAGATTTTCGCCTTCAGATTTGACTTCAGCAAGTGACATGCATGTTCAAAAGGATTCAGGTCAGGTGATTGCCTCAGAAAACTGGTTGGGCTGTTTTGACAGTATGCTACCGATTACTGTAAATCTGGGGTGCGTTTCCCAAAAGCACAGATGCTAACTTATATACCTGTAGTTGGAACTACTGACTGTGAATGGATGAACTTTGCTTTTGGGAAAGGTACCCTTGTGCTATAAGGTGCCTCCATCCAATGAGTTTTCAATCAGCTGGGTGAATCTGAGCAGATAAATTGGCCCCAAAAAATTCCCAATTCATCCATCAGCTTTGGTAACCAGTCACATCATGAATAAAAACAATAGGATAAGTTCCAGTGGCAGCGATACAGACCCATGCCATAATAATAGCCCCTCTATCATTCCCAGATGAGGAAGTAAGTATGTATTATGAGGAGTTACTTCCAATCTCCATACGCCTCTGTTCTCATAATTCTGGTAACACGTTGATTGAGACACTGCTTTGGTCGCCAATGCCTGGAAACAGCCCTGACAGCAGTAATACATGGAGCCAGTAACAGCTTGAGTGGAGCCAATCGATTGTATCATATTGATGACTGGGGTACTGCGAGGAGCACATGCATTTTCAAAGCATTGGTGAAAGTCACTTGACATCATCAGTTTATCATAGTTTTCAGTGCTTTATAGATGAGGTGAAATGTTTTGGATCATGAGCAGTGCCTTCCCTTCTCCGTTCTCCCATCATTCTCGTACAGGATCTCTTATCTCCCTATAGGATTCCGTTCCTGAACTCTTTAGACCAGACTCTACCAGTGACCTCAAACTCCAGTCCTGGCAGGTGCCAGCATTTATGAGTTTTTAGGATTTCCATACAATCAGCAGCTAAGTCAGGCCTCAATAGCAAGGTAGCAAGGTGTGCAGACCCCTTAGCCAATCACTGACTTAAAAAAAAAAATCAGTCAAGTACAGGTAATAAATGGAAAAACCAGTTCATCCAGCAGCACTCCAGGATTTCAGTTTGAGACTTCCGGTACAGACTTTTTTTGACATTTTATGACAAATTTTTACCTGGTCTTCCTGTTTTTGAGACTTATCAGTCGTTAATACCCTAAGGTACACCCTGTATATTTACACAGGTGAAATCTTGTCTTGATTCTTGACTTCGACACAAAAATAACCGAACCCAGCAGGGTGATAATCCAGCCAACAGCGTTGAAAAGTTATTTTTTCACAAGCAAAGTAACTCTTCAGTAATTCACAACAGTTGTTTTCTAAGGTCTTACAGGCCTTTGGTGTTCCTGCACTCAGTACTGCATTCTTTCTTTTTAAAAATGCACCAATGATTTATTTGACCATACCTATTTTTTGTGTGTGACTGTTTTCTCTGTGATGGGTTCATTTATTTTTTCAGCCATCAATGGCCTCACTGACAGCTTGCAGAAAATTCCCAAATGCAAATGGCACAGATTAAATCAACTCTAGACCTGTTACCTGTTTATTATCAAATGAAATGGGGCAATAAACCCACCTGGCCATGGACCAGCTGAGCACCAAGACGTCAAATTACTATGGGTCCATTAGAAAAGGGGGGGGGCACATACAAAAAGAGGTAGAATTCCTTGACTGCTCATCCTGTTTGAATGTTAATAGCATTAAAGCGGACAGTCTGACTTTGAGCTCATGTTCATTACATGAATTGAACAGCAGTACGCTGTTCTAGATGGCTAAAATAACAATAAGTTCATGAACGTCCGGGTATTTATGGACCCGATTGTATATTTTGCACCGGTTCAAAAACTGCAGACATACTCATCATAATCCTGCACAAATTAAAACACAAAAATATCGCACAACCCTTATACAATACTGTAAAGTCAATGCGCTGTCCACAGAGACATACAAATGCACACCAAATCAATTAACTTTTTTACATTTGATACATTTAAAATGGCATAATCAATTCCTGAACCATTACCATAAAAATAACCACAGTCAATGATGGTTGTCGTAGTTCCTCAAAAATAAATATGATTGCTAATAGTAAACCTAATCATAATAATAATAATAATACTAATAATAATAATAGTCATCTTCATCATCCCCTCTTTACGACAATGAGAAGATAAGCTGCCCATCAACTCCCCACCACAGTCTGTTCTCTGCTTCGCTCCTCACATCTATAATTAATCAGAGATGAAATGAATGAGGAAAAGAGCTGCAGGAGAGAGGAGAGAGTGAAGACGTTTTAGTTCCCCTGGCCCTCAGACGGCAGGAGGCAGAAGCTCGGGAGGCTTGCAATTTCTGTAACAGATAAGACCAGCCCTCCACAAAGACAATCGCAGAGTTCACAAGCTCCTTCATATCCCACATGTCCAAGAGTTCAATGATTTGTTGTTCGCTGAATGCATTCCCAGGCTCAGCTTTCCGAGTCAACGCTGGCCAAATATACAGCTGGACGTATACTATAAAAATTCCAGGCCCGTAATCAAGAGCGTCACAGCAGGACACCTCCCAGGGTGCAGCACATCGGCCTTTGCGACGACAGCCAGGAGCCTGTATCACTGGTCTGCATGCACAGCTCCTCAGCTATTGGCAAACAGCATAGCGGTATGGGACATGCTTTCCACTAGGAAATGGGGACAAAGCCCTCCTACTACTGACACACTGCCACAGCATAATAAAAGAAAACTCTAATTTTCCAAATGTGTCAACCACGCATTTTTGGTTATCAGAGTATAAAACGATCCAGAAACTCGAGGAAGAACAGAGGAGTGGAGGTGAGACACGGGTTGACTCATAACTTTAAATAAATTCCCACTAAGTATAACGCTCCACCGAAACATTTACAGTTTAAAAGGGATATATAAAGTTTTCTTCGGAAATATCAGCTGTGGGCACAGGTGGCAATGAATTAAAATTCCATCTGACCAATAATAGAATTACAATACCTGAGAGTAATTCAGTCAGATATTGAGAAATCAAAAGGTACCTTTATTGTTCCTGATCAATACTGCCGTGGATAGAAAATGACATTGAAATGACTGTGCTTTAAATATCGCCATAGTATTACATTAATATTATCAGGCCAATACACCGATAAATCTTCAGAAACACTGCCATGTAAACCACCCATGTGATGCTCACAGCTTTCTGTTTTGATTATATTCTTGAGATAATTTGCTGGTGATTTTTAGTGTTTTAATTCTGTGGCCAAAAGAGAGCATCCTACCAAATGCTCAATCGAAGAGCTTTGACTTGTGGCCACAGTTATTTTTTGCGGCTACCGCTCTTTGGGTTTTGGCAACTGTCATCAAAATTTTTCACACTATTCTCCCAGCCAAATTTTTTTTAGTTTTTGTGACCAACACAATAGTAATACTGCCACCAACCATTTGACCCCAGGTCTAGGTTTTATTGAGCAAAACTGAAGTGCAGCTGGTTACACCTCTTATAAGCCAACACCATCATTCCAAGTAGCATTCAGATTAATCACCTGCGTAGATGTTTTTGTTATTATGGTTCACTTCAAAAGTTAAAGAAAAATTTTGCAATACTTTGTCCACCCCTTGTACAAGGCTGAAGACTGCATGGCCAAAAAAGTAAATAGGTAAGCACCTTCCATTTGATAATTACTACAATAATTAATTTGCTTCAGATGGTAACAAGTCATTTAACCCCAACTGATGCAGTGAGTAGCTTCTCATTTCTTTATCCACCATGTCGGAAGACTTATTCAGTGGTTGTGGAAAAGATGTCACTCTGTTTCATAAGGGTCAAATTACTCGCCTGCATCAAGCAAAGTAAACAACTAAGAAGATTGCTGAAACAACAAAAATTTGGTTAAGAACTGTCCAACGCATTAAAACCTGGAAGGATGGTAGTGATCCATTATCCCATCATCTTTGAGGAAGAAATGTGGTCAGAAAAAAATCTTGAATGCTCGTAATCGGAGATCACTTAAACATTTGGTGAAATCAAATTGTAAAAAAAATCAGCAGTAGAACTCACAACTATATTTAAAAATGAAAGTGAGAGCATTTCCACACGCACAATTCAATGAGAACGCAAGGGATTCCAAGAAGACAACGCCAAGATTCATCGGCCTCAAATAGTAAAAGAGTGGTTCAGGGAGGATGAGACACCATTTTCACACATAAATTGGTCACCACAGAGCCCAGACCTTACACCCACTGAGAAGCTTTGGGATGTTCTGGAGAAGAGTTCACATAGTGGTCCCACTCTCTCATCGTCAATACAAGATCTTGGCGAAAAATTAACGCAGCTCTGGAAGAAGTAAACATTGCGACATTGCTCAAGCTAATCAAAACGATGCCACAGCAACTGCCTGCCATAACCAAAGCAAACGGTGGTCCAACAAAATATTACAGTGTGTGACTTTTTTTCTTCTTTTTTGGCCGGGCAGTGCATATAAAATCTACATGTCACATGTCCTACTAAACAGCACGCAGACGATGTATCAAAGCACACACCAGAAGCAGCAGTTTCCCGTGCAGAATAAATGTGAGTCTCAAAATACACTAATTTATGCAACACAGAGCAGATGAGGTCTGTTCACATTCAGCGCTCCACTGTGGCTCATGTTATTGGGAACTATATCCCGGCTCTGGCATCAGCAGTGTAAAGCCATACCACAGGTGCTGGCTAAGACAACTTGATATGAAGGGATTTACTAAATGAAATCAAGGGATATTAGCCACGTCCATCTGCAGTCACCAAGCTATGGCAACTTTCCAAATTCACCAGGACTGCAATCCCAGTGCGTATCTATTACTCATTGCTGCTAATTTACGTGACTATCTTGTTCTACTTTCAAGTAATATATGAAACACACGAAACTTGACGAAAGTTACGGCTGCTCTAAAACCCTCCGTATTTCTTCAAGCTACTTCATTATTTAGTCTGATTATTTGTTTCACATTCCTAAAGCCTTCATATCTCCCTCTATGCCCATTTTGTTTCTGTCTCCAGCCTTCCACATCAAACCCAAGCTTTTCCAGCAGTCATTATTGGTTAACAGGACGATCACGAGTCACAATGATCACCACTCCGAGGCCAATCCACGGAGCGCCGCACTTTTAATTCTCTAATTATTCTGCTGTCATAAGAATAATGCATATCATTAAACTTGCCCATGCATGTCCACTCTGTTTAATGGATATGGCCACAGTTAGTTTGGCATTGTGCTCATCTAATTCTATATATAGAGTCCAACATGCACTTCAGAACCGAAAGTGTTTCATATTCACAGTGCGTCATACTTATGACCACAATCAAAAAAACAAGCAACTCTGATGATGTAGATCCCCAGACACATAAATTCTCAAAGTATCATATGCAATTCAACGCATACCATAGTAACCGCGTTTTTGCAGCAGTCCGGGAAGAGGCAGTATTTTGATCCAACTTGGAAGGATATTTTCCAGATAATGAATAAGCACTTACATTTAAACTTCAGAAAATAACAACAGTAAATGGAGAAGACAAGTGAACTAGGCAGCCCGGTCGCTGCGACCGCATGGGTGTAGCCCCCAAAAGCCCGCTTCTCCCCTTTTTTGGGCATAATTCGGCCAATTCTGTTGCCATGGCAATCAAAATCGATAGGCGTCATAACTGAAGTATAACACATGTTCATACCAAATATCAAAGTAATCGGTCAAAAATTACAGCCTGTAGAGTGTCCAGAAAAAAGTGTCTACGGCTGTGGATGCGGCGACAACAAGCATGAATCCATAGTAGCCGCCCGACTTCATCCGGGGGCTACAACTACCAATATTCCACATTTATACACCAAAAACTGGTAATTATGGATGTCTGAGCATACTACCAACTCTTTCTATGTTTTTATTTAAACCTTTTATGTAGAAAACAGCAAATATACGTTCAGCAATCAAATCAAATTCTATTCAAAGGGTCCAGATGTTTCATGTTGAACAGGTTAGAAAAACCCTGACCCAGATAAAATGTACCCATCCATCATCGAAATCGCTTCCTCCTCATCAGGGTCATGGGGGAGCTGGAGCCTATCCCAGCTAACAATGGGTGAACGGCAGGGACACACCCTCAGCAGCTCTTCAATATATCACAGAGCGCAAACACCACTCACTCACAACTATGGGCAATTTAGAGTCTTTAATTAACCTAGCATGCATGTTTTTGGGAGGGAACTGGAGTACCTGGAGGAAGCACACGTTAACACAGAAAGAACATACCAACTGCACACAGAAAGGCCCCAGGTTGAATTCAAATCCACGACCTTCACGCTGTGAGACGACAGTGCTACCCACTGCGCCATCGTGCCGCCCTGGATAAAAGGAGAAAGAAGCTCTCTTCCCGTTAAAGAGGTAAAGCGTCTCTCAACTCCTTGTCAGTCAACTTACAAATCATCCTATAGAGGAGTCACAAATACTCTGTAACTATTATTTCTATTACATTCCAGCCATGAGAACCACTTATTTGGCATTTACAAAATGTTCAGCTGCAGCCAGTCAGGCTGCCAAATTATTAGCCAAACCATAAAAATTCCACCCAGCATAAGATGAGCTGTACTGGTGCATGACGGAAGACCAGTGCAGCCGCACGGGGTAAAAGCACCGCTCTCAGCACTGAGCGCCTCTGACCACCACTGCAACCAGCCCACTTTCAGGATGAGCAGCTGGTGGGAGCACCGCACGTTACATTATTCATTCGCTTAGCACAAGCCCTAATCACTCTCAGGCCCTGCTTATATCCAACACAGTGTCATTTATACAGTCGAGTGTTTCACAAAGGCAGTGCTGCAAAAGACCTGCCAAGGACTCCGACATTCAGCTCTACTACGCTCGTCCCCTAACCACTGTTCCACACGGTTTACTCTCATCAGGTGTCAGTTCAATAATTTTTCCATTTTACTCTTAATCTGATTAAGGAGACCGAACCAACATGGTGACAGAGAGAGAGAGAGTATGTAAAGAGCAGGGAGAGAGGGAGTATGGGTAAAGATCTCCAGGGCCTCTCTATCCATGGTAAGTAAAAGAGGATAGAGTCCTAGGAGGAAAAAGGTTTAATTAGCGACTCAGGAAGGGAAGGAGCGAGGGAGGCTTAAAGTGTCGGAAGCGAGGGAAAGGGAGGGGAAGGGAGATAAGTAACACACGGGCACGGAGAGAACGAGAGGAGAGGAAGAGTGGCGAAGAGGAAAGAGAAAAATTAATGAGATGGTGCATGAGGGAGAATGAACAGACGCACATAGCAGCATGTCCTGCACATGCCCAGTGTTAGAGGACTGGATGGATCCTCCTCCGCTGATCTAACGTCCCACACGCCTGCACCCTCAGCCATTTCTTCCTCGAGGTCCAGCCTAAAACATCCTGGCAACATTGAGACCTTGAGCAGGACTTCCACCTGCACATCAAGCACTTCACTTGAGTATCAGCGCAAAACGAGAAGCTAAATGTATTCCAGCTAGAAATGAAGCTAGAGAGTGTAGCACATTTACATCTTCGCAGTACATGACTAACATTTTTCTAGGCTAATTTGCAGATGAAAAGAATCCCATGTTCCCTAGCAGTCTGAAACACAGCACTAGCCATGCTAATGCCAGCTGCAGCCGCAGGTCCCACTTGGCACCACAGAACTGGCCAATCATCGCTCAGGGAGGGGCCGTTTCAATTGGCAGGACTCCACCCCCTCAAAGTGTATGGCTGACACATCTGGATAATTAAACACTTGCTGCCTCGTGCAATGTGGTCCGCTTGTGTTACATTTGCTGTCTGGACCTAGGCCTCTTACTATCTGCATGCAGCGTCATTGGTAGAAACATTGCTCAAGAGACTACAAACACCTTCCATATAACACCCTTAGAACTGGTATGTACTTCTACAGCGGACAGAACACTTAAATGCTGGCAGGGTTGTTAATGGATGGTAATAGTCAACCACTTTTGTGTTTGAGCGAAAGTGACGACAGACAGCAGTGTTTCTTGCTCCGCCTCTTAGTGTCGAATGAGTGTGCTCAGTGCCTCAACAGAGGGGTAACGAAGGACAGGATGGATTGGATTGGTTCATTTGGTACCATCACAACTTGTGATGATGGAAATACAAAAATAATCATCCTAATGTGAAACAAACTGAACTGAACTGAACTGAAGCAGACTGGTTGGTGGAGACAGAGCTTTAGTGTTCCTCCATTTTTCCCGTGGTTTGCCTGTGGTCTCCTAGCACCAGCTGCACTTGAAGCGTATTCCTCAGATGCAGGGACTGCGCGGCAGGACTGGTGGACGATGATGTGAAAAGACATGGCGGCAGGCAGAAGAGGCCACTGAGACAGGGGTGCGAGTCTGCAGTCTTCTGTTTGAGCAGAGGACACGGAAGCCATGGCACAAGACATGACAATACACACAAGCACACACACACACACACACACACACACACACACACACACACATATATGCGCTCAAAAGTATTCTGGCACCACATGGTCTGAGTTTTTCATGGCTTTCCATGTTCGAGAGAAAGCAAATCACTGCCCACTGTCTCATTCTACATGATTCCATGCTGAACTTTCAATAGTAAGGCAACCGACCCGAAACCATTTTTAAGCACGTTCAACTTGAATTCTCAGTAGTTACAAAAACTCAATTTTGATTTACTTTTTTTAAGTTTTGGAAACTTTTTACTTTCTTTATAGCGGGTACTTAGCAGCAACAATTTCAGGAAGGTTCTTTCCTGTTTCAGTAAGGCCACACGCCCCTGAGCACAAGGTAAAGTCCAAGCAGGTTTGTCAAGGTCGGTGTGAAGTAGGACTTGACAGGCCTTCACAGAGCCCAGACATCTATCTCATCATGAAACAAGTGGACTAAGCAAGGTTCATGCTTGGGCGAAATACGCAACACCAACGCCAAACCACACTTGGTTTTTCAAGCAGGAATGGAGACAAATCTCCACAGCAATGACAAAAGATCTAGAGACGCCGTTCCAGATGAGCGTACGCTGCGATAGCCACAAACGGGCTGTTTGTGGGCCCATGATTTTGGAATGACAGGCAGGTCAAACAGCTATATAAACGCTTTTGACTATACAGTGTGTATAGTTTACACAGTTGGTTAAAAAAAACAAAGTTAGGGAGAAATGTTTTGTTCAAAATGAAACCATCCTTAAATATTGTTCTGAAAGCAGGAGCAACATTGACATGCAGTGAGTTCAGCAGCGTCAAAATCCTTGTCTCTGCTTTCTTTATTTAGTCACTGCTTCTGTCACACCTATAAAGATAATTCATTTTTAAAATAGGACAGTGCGAGAGGAGCAGATGCAAATGAGATCGAGTTTGCAAATAGGTTATTACATTACCCTATTCATATTACACTGATGTCATCCGATTTCCGTCATGGTTCACCAGCCGAACCACTTCACTGGTTTAAAAAAATACAAGTGCTCTGAAGCACATCTTTGAAGGACAAAAAGATGTTTTACAGCAACGATGATGCGACAGCAACTTATTCAACGTACAGCAGTTGACAAGCTACAGTGATGACAGAGTTTATGATCAAGGAAAAGCAATCAATTCTGCATAAGTTACGTCTCTTCCTCCGTATCGGCATTGGAGCCAAGAAAGGGAAGCTCTAACCTTTGAAACCCAGGCTAATGGAGGGGGGGGGGGGTTGTATCTAGCAAAAATTACGATTACGAGACACCTGCACCCCATGTATTTATATTAAACAGCACTGGTTCAATACAATAAGGACTGAAGAGCAGAGAACCTGGAGCACTGTACAGTTTTTCTGTTTCTCAGCATCATCAGACTCGCGCCTCCATTAAAAAAAAAAAAAACAAGCCGATGCTGATTGCTGAGAGAACCCCACAACCCTTAACTAATTATTAATAAATAGCGCGGTCACTGTGCCAAGGTCAAAGGTCAAATCCACTAATGACCCTGACATTGCACCCCTCCCCCTCACAAGGAACCTGCATACCATACCAAGCTGCTGTGGTCAACACTTTCAGAGATGTGGCTCAGAGAAATTGCGGAGCCGCCGCCCACTTGCCCACCCAGACATTGCAGGGTATAGCAACACCCCATCTGCTTAAAAAGGGCTGTGGGTTAAAAATCATTCTCATGACCAATAAGCCAAACACATTGAGAGGCAAATGTTATTGACCTACTGCATCAATGACAGACTGAACACTGATCAGCATTAACAATGTACAGCAGCTACTATGATGAAAATTAAGTTTAATTCATAATTAATTGAGTGAGTTTGGGTGATGTGGAATAAATGAGCTTCATTGCGTGTGTGACAGAGAGATAAGAAAGGACAAAGAGAAGAAAGAGAAATTAAAGAGTTTTCTGCATAACACATTTGGCCCCAGTACTGTAATAGCTTTGCTGTGTCGTAACTTTTCCAATTAGATTTCATTTAGAGGGCACCTGGAATGAATGCCATCATTGTGACTGTTGTAACCCAATTGAAAATGTTCACCAACTAAGTGACTTCTTTTAAAGATGAGGTCACTGGCTTATGAAGATACTCCACCAACGTTATCACACTTCAACTAGCACTTCTACTAAATATTCTACAAAAAACAGACATACTCAGAACCTACGGAGACCTGTGCCTGTTTAAGTAAGGGGTGAGTTCAGTGTTCGAGACATTTTACGCAAATGCCCCAGTGGCATTCTCTGATAATGGCAATGGTGATGTCATTGATGCTCACAGACGTTTCTCAGTGGTGACGTGGAGACAGGTGTCAGCAAAAAGATCCCTCAGAGATCAAGCAAATGCCAATATTAAGTATTTCAAGAGCCCTAGAACCAGTGTTCAGACTCCAAAATAAGCTCCACCGTGCATAATACTAGTGGAAATAAGAGCTCAGAGATTGTTTCTAGAAAAACAGCTCGCAGATATCCCAGCATGCCATGGCTCGTGATCAGACATGGCGCTCAATAGCACAAAAAAGCATGGTTGGACAGGAAAGATGAGGCATTTAGGGATAGGAGAGAAACAGAGAGGACACATGGAGAACATGCAAGACAAGACTAAGGGAGTGACAGCCTGTCACTAACAGTGTGTCAGCTGCCCTCGGCGAATCCGTCACGCAGCCAGAGGTTAAACAGTATCTTGTTCCTTCAGCTCTCTGTCTCTCATATATGGAGATCCATCCTATAGCCTGCAAACCATAAGTCCTGCCCCGCTTCAGAATGAACACAAGCACTAAAACCCATTCAAATGTAGTTTGTAAATTTCTCTTCCTGCTCTGAACACAATAAACCAAATGATCTCAGGATTCTACATTTCAGCTCATAACACACGGAGGGACACATGCTTGTGGGACAGAAAACAGTCACTCTAAAAAAAAAAGGTTCCATAGGGAACCTTTCAAGGTTCAATAGCTTGGTACATATATGGCACCCGCAAAAGGTTCTACATAGAACCATTTCAGAGGGTTCAATTTCAAGAACCGTTGGGGTTCTTACTTTTTTTTATGAAAGGCTTCTACATAGCTCATTAAAAAGGTTCATTCATACCCCAGACCTTTTACCTCTATTTTTCAGTTGAAATGGTAAATGGATTGCATTTAGCGCTTTCTAGTCACATGACATGACCCCAAAGCGCTTTACAATTATGCCTCCGCCCCTGTTGGCGGAGGCTGCCATACAAGGTGCCATCCTGCACATCAGGAGCAGTTTTGAGGTGTAGGATGAGCATCTCCTGGAAGGTTCCATAAACGGTCGTTGAAGTTCAAACAATCATCTCGTGAAGGAAACGGCACCTTTTTTGAGCTAAAGGTTCCATTTCTTTAGCAAGGAACCCCAATGGTTCTACATAGCACCCTCAAGGAGAATCGTAAGTGTGCACCATTTCCTGTCCATTTAGCTGATATTTCGACCGTGCAGAAAAAAACACACTGGACACTCGGCTAGCAATACAACCACATGTTGTAAAACACAAACACGTACACACAGCGACCGTGCACACAGCTAAAACAGCAGTGGGAGGATTCATGGCAGGGACTTTGAAAGCAATGAAAGGGAGTGAGTGTAACTGCGCACTGTTACCAGAGAGAGAGACACTTCACTTCTGTTCAGTTCTCTCCTGTCTTACTAGGGTTTCGCTGAGCACTACCTGAAGCAGACTGTTCCTATGGATCCAAGGATGACTTATTTAAGTGGATAAATATGAGAGAGGCTAGCTAAAAACTAAATCAACACACAATTGGTTTGGTATGAACTCACTGTTAGAAAGCAGTAATAGCCTTCAAGATAGTGGGCAGAAAACTGGATTTCTGTCCTGAAGACAGTAGATTTGACTCATATACAGTAGCACTGAACATGCAATGGTTTGGTACATGCACGCGCAGCCATTAAAATGGTTTCACAGTGAACCAGTTCATTTAGTTAACTTACTACACCTTCTGACAAATCTAGGGCACAATCTAAAAAATATATAGACTTCACGGTGCAACCCAATATTTCTTGAGACATAACAATGCATGTCAAAGCATTTTACATTGTAATTTTAGCAACTATGAATGTATTCATGTGAGCTCCACTTTACTCGGTAAAAAGCTTTTAAACTGAATTCACTTCAACCACAGACACTCATTGGAAGGCACTGACACTTAGCTTGCTGAATAAGCACTTCAGAATTTAGAGACATACAGTTACTTTTTTTAAATGTAGATTTCCCTCAGTTTATTACTCCACAAAGCAGTACACACAGAATACCTGCTGCCCTACTTGCAATTGAGCATACCCTATAATCATACATTTTGATTTTAGATCAGATTTAACATTTCCAGATTTTCCTTGTGTCACACAGAGGACGGAGACAATAGCTGGAATCTAAGTCTATTTTATAATCGCTTTCATTTAAATACACTTTATATTTATAGCAATGTTCTAGACATACTTGCTCTGAAGGCTATATTGGGCTCTTATAAGCATAAACTAATACCTGTCATTTTCTGTGTAAAACAGTTTGCAAAGCATGTCATAACATTGCCATGGCCATCAGGACAGTATATACTATATCAGTACAGTATATAAACTGATCTTAAATAAATCAGACAGTACAGTCATCACGAGTGAGCATTCTAAATTGCCTTATTTTAAAAGCAGCAGTATTCCATTATATGTGCACATTAGGGGCATCATTCAAATATACATGTAAAATTCCTCACACAGAACAGAAATTAAAGGTACGGATACGCGGCCGTTTAACATTAAAACATACATATTTTTTCCAAAAGCTGTTGTAATACATTGCAGGTAATACCCGCAAATGGCATCCGTCATTATAGAATGTGAGATGCTACTTCCTATCCACACCGTGTACTTTGAGTTCATTCACAAAGCCAGTATTTTACAACTGTAAGAATCTCAGCAGCGTCCGCGGAGTGACAGAAATGCTTCTGCTCTACGACTGAAG
This sequence comes from Gymnothorax reevesii, assembly GCA_029721435.1. NCBI lineage: Eukaryota > Metazoa > Chordata > Actinopteri > Anguilliformes > Muraenidae > Gymnothorax > Gymnothorax reevesii. The sequence continues at coordinate 12,390,534 of CM056586.1, read as the reverse complement.
GACACATAAAAGCTGTATTGACACACTGAGGCACATTTCACAAATATGATCAAAATAAAAGTGACACAAGAATAACTATCATTACCAAATTCTAACGGTACGTAAGCGTAGAAAGTGAAAAAGAAGTGAGGACGCACACTTTACTCTCACCCGAACATTTACAAATATATTCTCATCTATCACTGCCCAAAACATACAAAAAAATTCCCATCTCCATAAGAATACTATAAAAAAAATCATGATGAAGACATCTCAACACAAAAATTATTTGTACTCTAACACTATTATAGCACATTATGGTTACTTTTTACCTTTTTAAAAAACCAATCAATGTCGTTCTCTGGAAATGATAGATCCTGACTAGCCGTGCGCATCTATCAGGTTCCTCGCTCATTCAAAACGGCAGCGCAACAAACCCATAAACCCCAAATCAAATCCATTAGGGAGAGAAAAGGAGCGCATTCGTTTAGAAACACATTTCACACTCGCGCTCTCCCTCAGAGGGAAAGGAAGAGGGGACCGGAGCACAGGGACACACACACACACACACACACAGTCCTGAGACAAAAGCTCCGCTCTGTCCACAAATAGAGGAACAGGAACTGGGATAAAAGGGGGCAGAATCAAAGCTGAAGAAATACATAGAAACTACATAAAGCACAGGGATAATCACACAAGTGAAAGAGAATAGGCATTTTAAAAGGCAGTGAGGGGGATAAAAGTGCTGAGAATAACGAGAAAGGTGGCCCTGGGGAGGATAAGGCCAACATTTTTAACCCCATCTCCAATTCGCTTGTTCCCCCAAACGAACACTCACACACAGGCCGGCACACACACACACACACACAGCGAGCTCTCTCCGGAACCTCAGTTTCACTTACCTTTGTAGTCACAATGCAGAGACAATCCATGGTATTTTAAACAAACAGGTGGATTCTCACTCAACCCCCCAAGAAAGAGGGCTAAACCCCACACCCTCCCCAGCCTTCCCCACTCCTTCCGTCTTCCTGCCTGTCCCTTCTACCCTTTTCTTTCCGTTTATCTCTCTTTGATTACACTGACTGAACCAGAGGAGAGGAAGGAGGGGGAGATGTGAAGTGAGAGAGGGAGGGACAGAGAGGGGGTATGGAGAGAGAGAGAGAGAGAGAGAGAGAGAGTGAAGGAGAGAGTGGGGGTTCAGAGGGGATGTGAGAGAGAAACAGTGGAGGGGGAGCGAATCAGGGCATTTTTGCCTGTGACGGTGAGACTGAGGGAGCGACAAACAGAGCTCTGGAGAGGAACAGGAAGAGAGGAATCACAGGGTAAGAGAAGGAGGAACGGGAGACGTGACAGGTGTAAAAACGGAAGGAAGGGACAGGGGAACCGGGACGGAATTGAAAGCGAATAGTGATTAGAGCAAATCAGGTGAATTGCTCCGCAAAGAAATATAAAAGAGAGGGGGAACAACAGAGGAGCAACAGAGGGGAAAATGGGAGGTGGAGCAGAGCAGTGCAAGGGCAGAGGAGAAGATGAGCGAGGGAGAGAGAGAGAGAGAGAGAGAGAGAGGAGGCAATGAGGATGAAGTCAGGGTAAGAGAACGCGAATGCTGGATTAATTAGAGACTGTAACAGAGAGAGGGGAAGAACTGAACATACATTGAAAGACTGAGACTGACAGACTGAGAATTGGGAGGGAGCAAATTTTGCGTGCGTAAATCAGAGGTATATTTATTCGAACGCGAGAGACCGCGAGTGGGGATCGGAGAACGACGAGCGCAGATGAAGAGACATGACTGTGTTCGAACCATCCTGATTACCATGACAAAAAAAAGGGGGCATTGAATGAACGAGAAGATGAGGAAACGAGGGGAGAAGGGGGAGGAGTTTGTGTGTGCGCGTGTGTGTGTGTGTGAGAGAGGGGGGTTACCGTGGCATCGTGCAGCTGTTGCCTTAGTGATAGTGCAGTTGTTGCCGTGGAGATTGAGAGGGTTGTTGCCATATGGATGTCACTGTGGTTAAAAGTGTAAAACAGTTGTTGCAAAACACTGTTTCTTCCTGAAATTGTATGTATCGTATACTCTGTGCTCAGCAAGTGGCTTTTAATCTGGTGAATCCATGTTTTGGTTAGAGGGGTAAGTCTATTATTAGGTATGTGAGCAAGTATACGAAAGTAACTCACATCAAATGCTGCTGGTTTACCAGGGTCCTTTTATAGCTGTCCCTCAAAACCAAAGAAGAAGTCAAAGGTCAGAGAGGAGAGAGGCTAGAGGAGTAAGCAGGCATCACACCTGCCGCTGAGAATCGGGGTCTAAGACGGTTAAAACAATATAGGAGTTCTGGTGGAGAATTGGGGACAGAAAAAGAGTGACTGAGTCATATTCATTTCACTTCAACAGCTATGAAGAAAGAATAAAGGAAGTAAGTGATTAGATTGATTAGATTGGCTTTAGTTGATGGAGAACTGACATCTATCAGTACCTTGTTCTTATCAGAATAACATTTGACAGGCTGGATTAAATTCAACTGGATTTAAGGAGGCTCTTGTCTGTTCATGATTTTTTTTTTTTTTATTGATGTGATCCAAAAAGTTTGTGACGATATAATTCACAAAATCAGTGATAACTCTTCGTTTCCACACACCACATGATGTTATCTAAATCATAAAATATTATACATTTATATATAATATACATAAAAATTCATGATTTAAATACTTTTACCATTATGTTGTACAGCTTTGCCTTGTATTTTCACAACAAATATAAGCATATTCCAGTACAGAGTACTACAAACAAAACATTTTTTTAATGAATTTCACAAAAATAATACCAGCTAAAGAAAGGCCGCAGGAATATAGATTTACAGAAAGCCGGTAAAAGTGGGGGAAATATTTCACACAGTTTATGGAGTTAAGATGAATGCATGAAGGCTGAGGAATGGCAAGAGTGAGGTGCACTTTTCTCCCATGCGCTCTCCCTTTAAGAACGTGGGCCGTACTACAGAGTGGGCAGAGTCGGGGGTGTGAGAGAAAGCATGTTGCATCATCAGCAGCATGAGTGCATGCTGAGAGCGCCTCCCCCCTCAACGTCCCCCCTCCCACTAAGGTGCAATGGTGCAGCACTAAAGCAATTCTAAACGATGAACACACACCGATTCTCCAAGTGCAGCGGACAAAGGGCATACACACACAAATTTACCTGCTAACACTCTGCTGACATGCTGACACGAAAATCCCATTATCTAAGTAGCACCACATCTGAGCTCCTGTATCAAATTTAACCCAGTATCTGTCCTAGCGTTCCCCACATGCCTCTTTTGTTGACAGTTCAAGGTATACTATGGGACAAGTAATGAGAAAAACCACTACACCACCTTCATCAAAATACTTATCTCTCTCATATATACATACTATATAGTAGCTACTCAAATACAAACACATTATTCCTTATAGCCCAAGTCCTGTGCGCATGCTAAGCACAAAATCCATTCCATTCAAACACACAGCCAAAAGCACTTGAGGCCCATCCATTTGGATAAGGAGAAGGAAAGCAAATATAATATCAAGGGGACCGCAAAAATTGTAATAAATTTTAGAAGACTTTATTTTCTGCATTGCCTTAAATTCTCAAACGTTACAGATTTCCCTATTAATCATCCTTGATAACAAAAGTGATGAGTTAATTTTTGCAGTAAATGCTCTCACAGATTAAATACATTTATGCACAAGTTTGCATTTACTCATGCACATAGGTACTCTCTCACTCTCTGGCACACACGCTGTTTATGTGCTTTCATCAACTCACAGCACGCGCGCAGTAATGCAGGTGTCAGGCATTCTGTACTTTTCTAATCATCTTCCTTAACAAACTCATTATTCAACAGACGAGAGAGAGAGAGAGAGAGAGAGAGAGAGAGAGAGAGAGAGAGAGAGAAGAAACACACACACACACACCTTTTCTCCAACAGTGCTACCAGCGAATGTAGATCAAATCGTGGATATATGTTGCCCTCTAGTGGACATGATCACACGAAAACAAACATTTGCACAGACGTACCATATCTCTGAACAACCAAAATAGTTTAATCGTTCAACGCACTAGCAAAGGACCCAGGGTGTCAAACGAGAAAAAGTTTGTTCAGTTGGAGTATAATAACACATCTTCAAAGCTTGCACGTGTATAATCCGAAGTGGTTCATACTTGATATAATACAAAGGATCCATTGATCCATTTTGTGCCCTCTCAGAAATAAAACCAATTACGAGGTTTCAGAAAGAATAACAGATACAAATATGAAAAGTAATTTGATCAATACGCTTTAATTTATTAAGCACTTAAAATTTAGAGGTTCTTGATTATTTAGTGTGATTTCAAAATATGTAATCATTCTGCGACCGATCCAAATCACACCGAATTTACAGCTCCAAAGGATACTGGAGCGCAATACCTAGTTTAACCAGCAGACGGCGCTTTTCTGCTGCACATTACGCAAAGAGTATAATGCCAACATTAGAGGGCTTACAGAAGACAGAGCGGATTTGTCAGCAGGAGAAGGCTGCGAGAGAAGGCTGAACCTCCCGGAAGAGGAGAATTATCCTCTCGGATGGGGTAGCTTTCTTCCCATCCCTTCACCATCAGGCTAAAATTGCATCACGTCGCAACCCCATAATGAAGCTCGCAGTTAGGGCCCGTTACAAGTGAATGCATTCAACTGCAGTCAGGCAATCAGCATTACTGCTACTTGTCTATTCCATCATAATCGCTGGAAATGACATGTACCATTGCTGAGAATATCGATGAGCTAGTCAGAGGATTTACCACTCAACTAGGGCATAAAATAAGCATGCACCTATGTGGACCGCACCGGACAATAATGCTCAGATGTCTCATTAGGAAACATCAGTTAGCATCTCAGATTTTAAAAGCCGATTTCACTCTACCGCCCTATTATTGTAGAGTGGAGCCATTCATCTAATGTTCAAAAGGCAGGAACACACCCTGGACAGTTAGTTGATCCATTGCAGGGCATACACACCATTCACTTGCACACTCATACGTAAGGGCATTTCAGAGTTTCCAATTTGTCTGATTTGCATTGCTTCAGACTTTAGGAGGCTAACAGAGAGCCCGGTCAGGACCCATACAAACGCAGTGAAAGCATGTCCACATTCCAGAAAGACACATCCAGTATGCCTTTCAGAATTACCAAATAAAAGACGTCCACACCCACTCATTAAATACTATATATGCGTATCTCATATAAACAAACAGTTATTACAGCCAAATTTTTAGAGGAGTTTTCAAAGGTAGAAAGATGAGAATTTTCCCCCAAGCAGCATGAAGCCCTGAGTCCTACCAGTTCTGGAGCCTGTGGAATCTCCGACTTCTGGTTCTCAACCACTGCCAGCTCATAGAACTCCTGTATGTCTGTGGAAAGTGAGAAAGAAATGCTGTATAGGCAAGACGTATAATACAGTATAGGCCAATATAACAAAGTTTGAAAATTAAAAAAAAACCTGAGCAGTCTCCATGAGCTCATGTTTACAATATCTTACATTTGGATTTGGAGGAAAGACCATTGGTCAGACTAGTGAGGGAGTAGAGCAGGTGAAGTTACATTTATGAGCCTAAGAAGATGACGAAGTGTACGTTTGTGCAAGCATCAATACTCATAATTTCCTGATGTGACCCGTCAGATAAATGTCGTGCTGTACACATGCATGTCTTAAGACAGGGGTGTCAAACGGGTCCGTAAAAGGGCCAAGGGGCTGCAATTCGAGACTTCTGTTTTCAGGATGAACATCTTAAGATAAGGTGAACAATTCTTTGTCAGATATAGCTGTATGAAGCATTCAACACAAAGTCATTTTCAGTGTCGTGGCCAGAGATAAGGCAGGCAAGCTCAGGCAGTTGGTAAAGAGAATTCATTGTCCTCATTACTGACATATAACAAGGTCTAAGAACCGGAATGGCCTCCCGGTGATCAGTGCTTCCTGCGTTAGAGAACCCTAATCCCTCATGATGTCGATGAGCGACTAATCCCAAACCCAGATTACCACTCACTATAAATAGGAGGAGGAGGGGTAAGGAAAGGGGAAAGGGGGATGGAGGTGTCATATGTGCTTTCGCAATCTCTGTTTGGGATTCCCTGCTAATGCCTGAACAAAGCCCCAGTAAACCCACCAATAAACCCTCGTCCGCAGTCAGATAAAATATACCAGAGAATTTTTTTTATCATTGATGACGCACAGACTTTGGTCACGAAAATGAAAAATTTCTGCAGAACCATAAATTGTTATTACATTAAGTGCTAATACACTTAATATAATCCTTTCTCTTAGCATTCAAATACGCCCTCATATCGAAACAATACTACAGCACATGCAGTGACTTTCATAATGTTATGGGCTAAGACACTGTTTTCCTTGACTTGCTCAGTCATTCGCGAGTTTCCTGAAATAATGGTAATGCAAAAAAACACTGCCATGTCCACATTGTGAAACTGAGTATATAGATCTTTTTTTTTTTGAAAAGAGCATTTGACAGAAGCTGGGAATCTGCACTTTAACCACATGACTAGTTTGAAAACAAATCTTAATTTGTGGAGCACGCAGCCACATCAAAAAAAGAAGATTTCTTCCCAAACATTATGAAGCTCAAACTGCAGTTCGCACTTCCACAATGAGACACTTTTGTTGTTTAGGTTCTTTAGCTCATCACATATTTCAGATGAGAGCAATGACAACGAAGAGCAGACTGTCGTCACTGAGGTATTTTTATCCACCCATGCAGTGTTCATTCAAAACTGGCCGGTTCAGAACGAGCCGACTGCGCGGCCTCTGACGCTGCAGCTTGGGAGGTATTGGTGCTTGCAGCTCTCTCAAGATTTCTCTAGAACCACTCAGCAAACAACTTCACACTCAACTCCGCACTTACTTTGGTCCTCAGCATTACAGAGGGTGAGGTCAATCACACGAATGGTTCACACACACACACACACACACACACACACACACACAGGCAGAAACTTCTTAATTTATAGTTAGATTTGTGTACAATTTACAGCCATTTTTATTCATTTCAAATGAGCAAAATGTTCTGAAATAAAGCAATTGTTCAGCATGTGGCTGTAAATTCTCTACATTCAGTAACTGCCTGAAGTCAACAGACCCTAGAGACAACAGACAGTGGATACCTTCCTTCAAGATTCCCTGCCAAGTATGTACTGCAGCAAGTTCAGGTCCTTTTTCAAATCTGAGTGTTCTGTATGAGTGGATAAACACCACATTACCTCTACAGAAATAATTTTAGCAAGCACCAGGTCGAATGAATACGTACCAGCCGATATGAGCAGGAAGGCTGAACAGTAAGGCCCAAATGCTGTGACATCATCTCATTTGTATCCAGTTGTCTTGGACATACAACATAATGAGCAATTTTTGTTTTATTTTATTTTTGCACAATATGGAGAGTGATCCATTGTCTCAGTTCCCCTGTTACCTTCATTTTCTAGGTTTTTTTTTTGTTTTTTTTTGCAGCGAGAATAAATAAAATGTATGATTGCAGAAAGGTGCCATTAAAGAAATTTTGTGTCTGGGACATTCCCTCATTGGATCTACTGACAGACATCGTAATCTCAGATCGACCACTGCAAAATACAACTAAAAATCTTAAACCAAAAAAACCGCCCTTGGGAACTTCAAAAGTAATAGCAACAGAATTTTCTGAATGCTCATTTGAAAGGTATAATACGAGTAACTTTCAATCATGTCTTTGATCCCTGCATACAGAAATCCAGGACGCGAAATGTCTGGATTTGACTCAGAGATTACAAGGGGATTTGAGTCTCTGTTACTGTCACAGTGCCTTCTGGAACAGAGAGTCCAACTGAACAGAGAGATCCACACAAGAGTTTACTAACTGGAAGGGGAGACCATTTAGGACATGAACATGAACTAATACAGAACACAGAAGAGAAGAGGCTGGGAACTCAGACCAAAGGAAACAAAGGAATCTAAACTAGAAACAAAGGAATAATCAAAATACAGAATTCGGAATAAGGGAACCACAGTCAGACATGAGCTCTGCTAAACACAAAGCCAGATGAAGACTGAGGGGGGGCAGGTAGCCTAAATAGGCAGTGAGGTGCCGTCAGAGGTCAGTTAGGGTAGGCAGAATCCTCACCGTAAAACAAACGATAACACTATTACTTTGCTTGATATGCAATCTGAGGATTGATTAACTAATTTACAAGACTAAACGGCAGAATGGCATGGCAGTTTCATCCACAACATTAAGCTAACGCAATGCCATTAAGAAATATTAAAGCCTTTCTTATCCGTTGTTCAATGTGTGGTCAATATGTTTACGATAATATTTACCCCCTTAAACACGTACTTTTAAATGCCATTTTTAAAAAGTAAGGAGTTTATTTTCTTCAGTCTTCTTTCATAATCCGATAAACAAAAGATCAAAACAATATCCGGAAATACCGTGAGAGTTGAGATTTTTTCCTAATTAATTATTATGATTTACTTCCTTGCTGCCTCAAATCAAAGCATAAAAGTAAATTAATCTCTGTTACTATCATCTCTTAATCATTACAGGCTTAACTGACCAGAAAAAAAGGTAAAATTTATTGACTGTCAATCAGGCATAGTACGTGGAAACAGGCTGACAAAATCTAGCGTTAAAAAAGGAGAAGTCACTGCCGACCCTAACCGCACGTCCCTGTGAATAGGGAAGTTCCACAGGGTACAGGGGCTGGAAATCAAGAATCGAGGGAGCATGGCGGAAACCGTGGAACTGAACGTTTAGTCCAGAGGAGGCATGTCAGCTGGAAACCCCAGTCCAGACATGGCAGTTACTGAGGCAGGAAGCAGTTTTTTGAATGAAGCAATGCCCAACTGCTTCAGTACCATAGAGTGCCCGCATAAAAAAAGCAGCAGCACGACAACTCCAGAAAAACTAGCTATATTGCTTTCAGCAAGAAAACACAAATCTTGTGTATATATGATGAAATAATTTATAAGCTTCTTTGATTTTATTCATTCCGTACAGCCACCTTTCTTTTTAATTTAAATAGCCCAAGCAACTGATCAATTGATATTAGTTTCAAATCAAGAGAAATACAAATAATGACATGTGAGTGTGCAATGGGTAAAAGCTATGTATACTTGAACGAGGAGTTGATGAATGTGAGAATGCAAGATTCGTGTTCACGGAATTAAAAGGAACAATATTGTTGCGTCATCTCCAGTTTTATGCAATATCTAGAATTCATAACGATTTCTTATTCCAGTTTTATGCCTCCTAAAATCTTTTTGTTTTGTTTTTTTTTTATTTTGGTGAGGGCTGCAGACTTTTCTGCACAGTTGAAATGACTTAACTCTGAGCCCGTAAATTCCATCAATCTCATCTCTTTTACCTCCACATGAAACACTCGTTAGGACACAGCGCTGATCTTAAAAGCAGTTGAATGCGGTAGGACACATGGGGAACTGAGACAGCGCTAGGGGAAGCAGAAAAAAGGGAAATGGGGCGGCAGATAAATCAGCATGAGGAAATGATGGGAAATTAACAGAACAGAGCACAATCAGAATCACAAAATCAAGAAAGTGAGAGAGGAAGGCAGACAGATGAAAAACGGATAAAAAGGAAGAACAATTTGCAGAGACGTGCAGTTTGGGAAGGCAGTTTATCTGCTGATGCAGAATTGCACTCAACCTGTTACCAAGTAATTTGCGTCATTGACAATAAAACAATTTATTTAATGAATAATCATTAACAATCATCAACAATCTGCGATGATTAAAGGTGATAGCGCTGAAGAGACAAGGAGGCAATAATTTAATATTATAAGGATAGAGATAAACTGAACAATTCATTGGAAAATGAGAAGGGCACTCAATCGAGTGCTTCATACTGCCAGCATCACTGCTTTTGACCTTTTCATTGATGTTGACCTTGACCTGTGAAATTCTAACCACCTATTACTGATGTCCCATACAAGTTACCACCCAAAGTTTCAGAAAGTCCAGAACTTTTTTTCCAGAATCCTGCTTACAGACAGATAAAAAAAAACGGGGATGAACTTCAGCTGAATTCCATCTTCTCTTGTGCCACTTATTTCACAACCAATTATGAAAGATTCATTAAAAATATTGAGATTTTAAAACAGTACATGAAGTAATTTTAAAGTGGAAAACATATTTTGAATAATATCTTGTTAAAGTATCGCAACATATGAAAGGGTTACAAGTTCCTGCAAAACGACTTACGTACAGAGAGTCAAGGTAACATATTACTCAGTGCTATTTCATGAGCGCTCAGAGTTCAGAATGCAAATTAAGTTATGAAAATGAGAATTGGCCTTCTTAGTTATTGAACCAATCAATTCTTTCAATTCAGTGAATCTATCATTTCACCTCATCTTACATCACATTCAATCCCAAATATCATGGTTAGTCTCAATAACAACTGAATACATTGACCGTTTCTGCGTGTTTTTATATGTCCGATTACTGCACCATGATTACACATTGCAATAATGTTCAGGTGAACAAATGTTCCCGATACAGTGTTGAGGACTTGTATACGCATGTATGAAGAAATAGAAGCCAGCAAAAGAAGAAAGAGGTAATAAGAGATAATGTGCACACAATGGAAGTGTGTGTCACGCTGCACCGCTACACATCAAACAAGTTGCTCAATGGAAAAAAATGGCTTCTAATTGTAGGTTATCATGAGTCAATACACAGGGACGCGGCTACCAAAGCCAGCCTTTTCGCCAAGGCTGAGACTCTAAAGGCACGTGGGCTCAAAAGACAAACAGTAAAGGCCAGCAGAACACCTTTTACTGCAGAAAGACGGTGCTCAGGCCTCAGCTAAAACATTATCCTGAGGAGTCTTGGGCCTTTCAGGAGAGAAAGGGCAGGTGGACACTATACTAAAGACTTACCCACAAGTTCAGCAGATTCTCTTGGTCTCAATGAAGCAGTGTGTGGCCCCGAATTACTAACAAAAGCACAATGTGTTCAAGTAAGAGACTGGGAGCCTGATTTTCCCACACGGCACAACGTGTGCCTTAAAAGTAATTTAATGAGTATATATGAGTCTTAACTTGTCCTGCAATTATAAAACATTGGTATATTTTAAGTTACCATGTTGGACAAATCTAGAAATTTGTCATAATTATTTATTTCACATAAGAAGTAGATTTTTTTTTAACGGGGGGCCACATCTGACTTCTGCGTCCGGAGCGATTGAAACTACAGGTTTAGCCCTTGAGGGCCCTGACCCGCGCCTAATGGCATGCGACCAAGAGGTAGTCGCAACCATCACGAATGCAAGAGCTCCTTCCACTGGGGGACTTTATGCGAACAGGTGGAAGATATTTGCGGAGTGGTGTCATCTCACGGAGCGGTAGCCAAGAACGCCTCAGTGGCAGTAATACCACGTTTCTTGCAGTCTTTGTTTGAAAACAAGCTTGCTCCTATTACTTTGAGATTCTACGTTGCTGCAATTTCAGCAAGATGTTAGATGTTATATTACCAGTCAATAGTGTCTCATCGTCTGGTGACCCGCTTTCTTAAAGGCGGCCAGCGGCAGAACCTACCACAGGTTCCCAAGGTTCCCTCATGGGATCTAGCTCTAGTCCTTGAGGCCCTTTGCCTTCCCCCTTTCAAACTTGAGGGGGGAGTTGGGGCTAAAGTGGCTTTCAGCAAAATTTGTCTCCTGGCGATGGCGTCAGCAAAGCGTGTAAGTGAGCTTCATGCTTTGTCGGGGAGTGAAGCGTGTATACGCTGGAGTCCGGACCACACAGGGGCGGCCCTTTGGCCCAACCCATTATTTTTCCCAAAGAGATAAGCGCTGGGCCGCTTTAATCAGGTCATCAAGCTGGCTGCACATGACCCCTCGGGTTTAGGGGACGAGGCAGCTACTGTAAGTCAGCAGAGCTACAAGGGCCTTAAGGCATTACATACAGGCGACTGCTGGACTTCTCCGCACTGATTGCCTGTTTATTTGCTGCAACGGCTATAGGAAAAGGCGCGCCGTCTAGACAGAGGCAGTCCAAATGGACTGCCGAAGTGATTGTAGAGGCATACAGGTCGAAGGGACTTGCTTTACCTCTTACTGTCAGGGGACACTCCACCTGGACTGCCTCCACTTCCTGGGCAGCACTACGGGGGGTGTTTCTGAGTGAGATTTATGCTGTGGTTACTTGGGTATCAACAAGTACCTTGTCCATTTATACAGGGCAAATGTGAATACTGCTCAAGTGGTAGCAGTGGCCATCCTGCAGGCACACACAGGCCGTTCCCAGTAAGATGGGCACCGGATTCTTTGTGACTGCCACTGGCGGTCGGTACGAATGAAACAGAACTTGAGTAACGTATGTAACTAAAGTCCTACAAATTCTGGAGCTCTCTGACACTCCGTATTTTGGCAAGAACATTCTGTTGGGACATCTTGGAGGGTGACGTAGGCAGATATACCCAGGGCTGCCCAACGCCATCCAATGTCACATGTGACTTCGTTGATACTAAATACTCAATCTGCGCATGAGCAAGATGGATGACATCCAGTGTTAAGCCCTGCCTCTGGTGCTCATTCAGAATCCATAGAACTGTAGTTACATACATGACTCTCGATTTTGTTACTAGGGGGCAATTACTATTCCACACAGAGCCAGTTAAGGTTAGGTAGCTTTTTTCCTTCAACAAATGAAATCATTGTTTAAAATAGCACTTTGTGTTTACTCACGTTTTCTTGAATTAAAATATATTTGACGATCTAAAATGTTTATGTATGACAAATATAAAAAAATAGTAGAAATTGAGAAGGGGGTAGGTTTGACTGGTCGTGTACTTACACAAAAATTGCTCTGGATTATGCGTTCTTGAAATGTCCAAACATGTTACATGTATTTTCCTGATTCCTGTGTCCTAAATTAACAGAATCATACGGTATACTTCACACACTGTCAGGACTATCTGGTTCATTTACCATTCTCGAATGGGTAGGACAGGTGTGTCTGTAAGTGTCCATCCGTGTAATAAGAAAGCACATGTCTTTCTGCATGATGCATCTGGATGTGATTGGGAACCTCCATTAGAAATGACCCATGGACATACTATGGACATTCACTGGTAAAATAAATTTTACTGGTAATATGATTATCTTTTCTAATCGAAAAATGGTCTGATACAGATATTGTTTATAAATAGACAATAAAATATTCTTACATTTGGACACTTGACCCCTCCAAAGTTTTTACTGGATTTTTCAAAGTGAATATTTGGGGTAAATTAAAACAAGTAGGCTTGCATTTTATGCGCCCAGATATGAATTCTACACAGAACATTACCCACTGAGCAAACTTTCAAAGAAACAGGCAATTTTGCAAGAAAGCTGTTGATCTGTAAAAACTGCACAGTGGGCCGAGACAAGTTTTGTCAAGAAACTAAATGAACTTTAAACGGTTCTAACAGGAAAAAATGAGAGTGAAGCTCAAGTTTTCACCATTTTCCAAAAAAAGCTCCCTTTGTAACTGCCGAAACAAACTGAAGAGCACAAAATGCTCCGATAGATGTCAGTAGTATGACCCAGCTCTGCCACATTGAGTGTCGTTGTGAAACAGAGGAATTCTCTCACCAAGAAGGGCCTGGAACAGGTCACTCTGAAAAATGTGCAGCAACTTTTCGGCTCGAACCCTGAACCCCTCGTCTGATGAAGAGTGGTACGCCTCCATGGCCTGCAGAGCTTTCTCCGTGTCTGCCAGAGAAGCAGCAAACAGACAAGATTGGGCAGTTGAAGTAAAAACTCAATTTGAGCTCAGAAAGATGCAAAGGTACAGCGAGCCACACAAACACATTCACAAACAAACATGAGAGGACAAATCCAGGGGTGAGAAAGTGAGAATCCTGCCTCTTTTTTTTCCATCCGTGAACCGATCCAGTTTATTTCATTAAGTGCCTCCTCCAGGAAGAGGAATTGTGGTAAATGGCAAATTCAAGAGACGATAACACATTTGTATAGTTTGGTATGGAATGAGCCAGAGAGCAATTTTGGTCCCTTAGCATGAATTTTCCACCTCTGACAAACATGTACACATAATGTAATGGACCACCAACTGATGCTGCATGTGCTTTCTTCTGGCATTAAATAAGCATTTCACCATTGAAATTAGTATAAATGTGGTCATTTGTTAAAATTTAAATACAATTCCTAAAAATGTCTTTCCACTCATGCGGGGTAATGCATGTATTGCGTGTAACAGCAGTGATTCAGATGCAGTTCAATATAATATCTTGATATTGTGCACCAACAGTCAGCCAGTGATGAATTGGGTTATTCCGGCATGTGTTTATATTCAGACTATGAACTAGTCACATTACTGAACAACTCGCCAGAACGTAAAGTCTTAGATAAAATCTTACCAGATCAGTGCTAAAATAACTGCCAACTTTACAACAAATGCCAAGATTTTACAGACGAAAACCACAATGCGCGCAACTGGCAAAGTACACAACATGCAATATGCCTTCGCTTTGTCACCTTGCAAACACTATACAATCTTCATGACAAGAGTGAAATGCAATGTTGTGATGACTTGAAAATCCCGTAACCAGAAGCCCACTCACAACCGTATCGATGCGATAACTGGTTCAAAGAACATTACGATGCAGCTCCAGAACGCAACATTTCTGGCAATTTACTTCAGTAGAAATACGTGGATTCTGAAAGTCTACCCTATGAAAACATGCCCTAACAAATGCTCACCTTCTCGTTTAAGAGGCATGTCTGTAAATTTCTTTTTTTCTACTTTCTCTCTTCTCCCAACTGATCCGCTGGATACAGCACATAAACCTATTTAGGGATTGTACTGCGAACGAATGGGCTTGTGGGAAATGAAGTTTCCATCCCCGTTTTTGAAGAATATATTCGATTGGACAGCATGGACTGATTGAACAATTATTACATTACTTATTCGTTGCGAAAATTCCAGTTCTCGAATCACATGGCCGATACTGCGAATAATTAAATCAAAAGCTGTATAGGTGGGCCTTTTGGAAAGCTCAGCTGAGCAAATTTTTTTACAGGTAGCGAGTTCTGTGATTACTCTAACAAGTAGGACAGGTGCGGTGAACACCTGATTTGCTTTCTGCACAAAAAATGCATTAAAAAAAAATTTAACGATTGCACTATTTCAAATTATTCTAATTCGTTGACCAGCACCTGTATATCCGCACTGGCCTCGATTGCGCATTAAGACTCAAAGCAAATGCTTCAAGAACTAAAACGCAATTGGCCCATTTCGTTTCCATGGTCCAGTGTTGACCTTTGACCTACGATGCTACCCCTGCTGAAAAATCCAGTAGAATACCATTTGAAAAAACCCATTAGGAACCATTAGGTTTTTAATGGTCAAATGGGAATTGGAACCCCATTAGGAACCTGATATGGAATCAGGTTGACACCAGATGCGGGGAGATGGGAATGAGGATTTATTAAACAAAAAAACAAAACAGGCACGAGGGCCAACGAAAAACTTGGCCCAAAGGGTTGCAAAAGAAACTAAAGTATGCTGCACAGAGCTATAAACAAAGAATGCAAAACGACAAAAAACAAAAGGCACTGGAAACTCCAGGCAAGAGATCAAGAAAAATAAATAACAAGACATATATACATATATATATACACATACATACATATATATATATATATATATATATATATACACACAAGGCAAGAACAAGACTTGAAACTAGAAATGCAAGGGAACTTGACAACAAGAACTTGGCAAAACTTGAGACACTGTCTGTCAGCCAACTTCCACCGCATCCAGATAAAGGCTTGATAATCAAGGACACATGAGGGGCAACACCTGGAGAAGCAGAAACAAGAGGCATGGCAAGATCAAGACATGGACAGAGATTGGATGACATGACCTGCTCATTAAGAGAATGAGCGTGCTCAGCTTAAGTACCAATTAAGTATGCAGTTTGGAAGCAAGCATGAATGTTAAGAACAGAAAAGCACAGCAAGATCTTGAAATAGCAAAGCAGGAATCATGACAATAAACTCCCTGTCTAAATTAGAAATATTAGTAATGTGCCTATCTAAGAATTACACCAACCCAGTGAGTGTTAGTAAATGTTAGTAACTTAAAAACAGTTAATTGCCAATTAAGCTTAGAGAGCCCCGAATCAGCACATTATGGAAGGAAGGGGAAATACCAAAGCCAACCATAGCTCAGAAATGTGCAACAACGAAGGCACGGGGCGGAACGCAGACAAGCGGTGGAGTGGCATGGCAGACCTGGCATGAAACAAAACATGGAAAAGTAAAAACATGGACTATAAATGTGAAACATGAAATGCAAAAACCTGATACAAGAAACTGTTAAAACTGTGGCATGAACTATGAAACTTGAACTATGGAATCTTGAAACATGAAACTGTTAAAACCATAAATGCTGTCCTGGCCAAAGGCCAGAACACAACAGAACCATTAGAAGAAACCATTAAGAACCTACTGGTCCCATTAGGATGTAAAGCCATTAAGAATCTTCTGGTCCCATTAGGATAAAAAACCATTAGAGACCTACTGGTCCCAATAGAATGTAATGCCATTAGAATGCTACTGGTTCCATTAGGAGCTAAAACTATAAGAAAAAATTATTGAGAAATTATTACTACAACCTACTGCTGCTACAGAAATTATAGCAGAGTCCTAACGCTGGGCACCAGAGACACGTCTATACGTATGTGTAATTGTGTATATATTTGAATATTTTACCCTCCAAATTGGGAACAGGACATATGGGGCGTGACAACTCATTGCAGTTCGTGATTTTAATTACATTTTTTTCAGAACATGAACCATCAAACCATCAGGCTGTATTCTTTTCCCTCCTCTTGGATGGATGAGTCATGAACAATGATTTAATCACAAAAGGCAAAATATGATTTAATCAAAAATTTAATCGCAAAAGGCCAAAGGTGATCTTGGAATGTATTAAATGAAATCACTGAACACTGCAATCTACAAATATACTGTATAGCCTACAGAAGGACCCATTAGAAATCACACAGACATTAGGAAACAGTAGAGACCACTACACCCAGTAGTGACCACTAGACCACTGTCTAGTGTCCATTAGACTGGTATAGAAATGCCTGTAGGAACCAATAAGACTTCTGTAGGAACCATTATAGTGCTGTGGGAGCCATTAAGACTCCTGTAGGAACCATTAGTAGGGACCAGTTAAAGTCTCGTAGATTTAGGAGATAATAGAATCCCGTTAGAAAAACAAACCAAACCATTAGGAAAACATAAGTAACCATTAGAAAACATTGGAAACCATTACAAAACCACCAGGAACCATTAGAAACCAATAGAATATGCCTAATGGTTTCTCTGACTTTTTTCAGCAGGGACATCAACAAAACATGACTACTGATTGTTACTCGGTCTTTTCGAGCAATTATGTGTTTGAATTTTAAGATAAGTTCAGCGTGTACTACAACACTGTTTATGAAATACCCCAAAGGTGTAGATTTGGGTAGGTATGATCAGAATGTGTCCCCAGCAACTTCCAGACTTGGGTAAAATATCTCTACCAACTTTGAGTCAATGGGGAAAACGAAAGAAATGTGGAATCGTAAAGCTCACATGCTCCAGTCTATGCATTAGATAACATAGGGTGAAGTAGGAAGTAGGGCCGAATGATCTGAATTTTCTTATCTTCATGCATGTACATTTACAAGAATTCCCATTAATTATTCAGATTTTCCTCAATTTACACAGCTTACTGACGTACCAATAAAGTTGTAGCAACTTTTGTTTATTAGAAAAGAATTTCGTTCAAAATTTTAAATATTTGTGGCTGTTCGTTTTGACAAAGATGAATGAGCACAAAGACACACATCGCAATACACAAACATCGACCGGATCAGTGGCGGCTGGTGAACTGGCAATAAGGGAGGCTCAAACCATCCCTCAAAAATAATGATTGGTCATGACCAGTTTTCTATCGTTCATTTAAATCACCATTACAGAAACTCCAAAACTCTCAACATTATCAGGTGTGGTCAGTTTTCATCAATAACACATAGTCTACCTGTCAACTCTCACGCATTTGGCATGAGTTTTAGTGGCATAATTATGTTCCCCTACTGTAGTCAACAAATATTCAATCAATGCATGTGTAAGAGATTCTGGTGCGGAATTGAAGTCCTGGTGCATGGAGGTTCATCAGTTTCATGTGTGTTACGGTGAATTTCACCTCTAGTAATTGGAAACCACCTATGACTCCGGAATTCTCACGCTTTTGTTTATTCAGGGGTTGGAAGCAATGCATGTGTTTCACGATCGTTTAAATTGTTTAAACGAAATAAGATCACTGGAAGCAATGGAATTGCATACAGATTTTTCAAATGATCTTATTTCATTTAAATAATTTAAACGATAATGAAACACAATGATTGTGATTTTTTTCTGTATCAACGATCTCCTCACCATATTCACGGACGCCTTTATGTCATTACCTGATGGTCTGGCTAAAGGACACTAGTTAGCTTTCGCTAATACCTTCAAAAAGCCATTGATACGAAAGTTTCTGTGTGGATGTAATGTGTCGTTGGCCCATGTTTCCAGTGTGGCTTTCACACGAAAATCACTGAGTTTGTCTGTTTATATTGAACTTATATTGTAACAGAGTCGTTGCTGCTGCTCTCCATCTTTGCCTCTGTCGGAAACCGATGTGCGTTCATGTGTGGTTTGGGGGTGGGGACTGCTTACTTTGGGTACAGACAGGAAGCCAGCTAAAATGACTGACCCAGTTACAAGCCCCTCCCCACCATGCCTAACCTTTGCTAAGCCAACTTGCACAGCCGCTCCAAATCGGCCAGGCTAATGGCAAAAAAAACACATATTAAATGGCAGATAAATCATTGCCAAGGATGGTATTATTATTAAAAAACAAAAGAAAATTTAGCTAAAATACGTTAATTAATGAATGGCTGTCAAAAGAACAGTACCAATGAAAACGTTTAATGTTTTAACTGTAAGATTTTCATTCAAAGTCCAGTCAAAAATAGAAATTGAATTCAAACAATCATAATGCCACATGAAATTGTACTCATGCATGTCTATAATCACATCCAGTAGGACACATGCAGCTTTTTATTGAGATATGGAATGTACAGACCACTCATTGGTACAGTTGCGTCTGGGTTTTAGGAAATGTTTTAGCATGGAAGAACCCCCACATGCATTTATTTGATAAAATACCACTATGTACATATAACCCCTGTTTGAACCTTTGATTTGAAGCATTAGTTTGGTTGAAAAAAACAATTTGAAAAGGGCATGGGGAGCCATTTATGAGAGATCAACTGATCGCCTCTGTTATTTGACCATGTTTTCACCATAATGCTGACCCTGGATGTTGAGATTTTAGTGAAAAAAGCAGAAAGTAATCCAGAAGTATGGTCGTTGATCATCAAGACAAAGGCCTAAGTTGTACCTACTGCAAACGCATAGTCTAAAACCTGGTGCAATGTTGATTTCCCACCAATCTTATGGTTAAAACATGCAGTTACAACAGACTAATGCCTTTCGGCCTATAAGTTCCCAAATTTACTCTTAAGAATTTAACTTATTACTCTTGTTTCATAGAAAATACAACAGTATGCAGTGATGATTATATACTTAACAAAATGAAGATAAATCAGAAACCTAGTACGATTCAGGTATTTATTTCATGTAATATTGGATCATGTAGATGAAAATAAGTAAAAAACAGATAACCATATAGTTGTATTAAAAACAAAAGTAATAATGTCTTTTTGAGAGGAAAAAGTCTATAGCTGGTATGGCCACTCTTTCATTTGATTACAGCATTCAATCTTTCAGGCATAGTTTTTACATTTTTTATTTTCTATAGCTAAGCCATTCCATATAGTGTGAAGTTCATCCCCAAGAGGTTCTTTCGATGTTACAACAGATTCGTTTATCTTGGTATCAAGAAAATCCCAGATTTACTCAATCAGATTAAGGTCAAGTCATAACTTTTGGTGTCACCAGATGATTTTTTTCTAAATGGGATAATTCTTGCACAAATGAAAATGTGTTTAGGGTCATTATCTTTTAGAAAATAAAATCCCCGACCAATCAGTCTCTGTCCAGATGGCAATGTATGCCTCACAAGGATGCTGTGGTTATTCTTTTGATCCGTTATTCTGTGGATTTTTATTAGATCACTGGCTCCTTTTGAGCAAACTGAAACCCAAACCATAATATTATCACCTCCATGTTTTACTGAAGGGGTTAAACAGTCATTTTTTAAATGCTTTCCTTCTCTGTGGCACACATAAATTCTGCAATTGGATGAGAAAATTTATAATTGTGGTTCATCAGTCCGAAGGACGTGTTCCCAGTCAATTGGCGTCCAATCCTTGAATTTCTTGGCAAATTCAAGTCTTTTTTTTATGTTGCCAGCTCTTGGAAGCAGCATGACCGATCAGACCATTTTCACACAACTCTGGAAATAGTAGATCTTGATCTACTTTAATCTCTTCAATTCTGGTGTTATTAATATCATCAAGGGGTTGCCGTGCTGTTAACTGCTATTTTTATACCTGTCATGCACAGATAATGAACATCAGATGCGCTTAACTTTCATTTTGGACCTCTATAGCCACTAGTTTTCATCAAACCGGTCTCTTCAAAGTTCTTGATGGGGTTTTTCTTTTACAGCGCCGTGGCATCATTTAAGATCTTCAGAAATTTTTCAAAGTGACCAGTGATATTCCTGTGGTAATAATAATACAATAAAACAATAGTATTTTTCAATACACTTTAACTAAAAAATTATAGAGAAGTAATATACAGCGGGGAAAGTAAGTAATAATAATAATGCATCAATTTTATATAGCGCTTTTATGCCTTACTAGGCACTCAAAGACGCTTCACAATGGAAGTAGTATTGAACGCGTCAACATTTAAATATATTTTAAATGTTTTATTTTAAATTAAAATATAGATTTAAATATATTTTAATATATGTATATATAAATATAGTAAATATATTTCTAATGGGGCTCATGAAATTATATTTTCACCTCAAGTAATCCACACATACAAATAAATCAAAACAAATACATCCATAAATTAAGTCGTGTTGCATGTTGTTTGCACTCGCATTATGTCCCCACCAACTCTCAAATTAAACTTTTGCCCTTGGTATGTTTAAAGAAACTTCCAAGCAGACATTTTGTGATGCACAAGTTTTAGACACATTTAAAATACTCCTATTATGCTGAAGACTATGCTATAAAATTCATTGAGGAGCCTCTAAATGTATAAAAAGTACCGTAAACATCTGTACACGGTTAAAAAAAAACTAAATAAACTCAATATTTGGTTGAACACTCCATCAAAATCAAAATACGCTGTCACTCTTCCGTAGTTCCCCATTTTGTGATTTTTTTTTTTTTGCATTTCTTCAGCCTTTGTGCTGAAGAATGCAAATTGTCTGCCAGTATTTTTTGATAGTATGCTGCATTCATCTTTCCATCGATTTTCATGAGATTCCCTGTGCGTTTAAAGCTCACACACCCAAAAACATAAGAGAGCCCCCACCATGCTTGACAGCAGGAGTGGTATATTTTTCACCATGGGCCTCTCCAAACATGCTTATAGTTGTGACCATGAAGTTCTGTATTTTGGTCTTTGGTCTTGTCACTCCAAATGACAGTATTCCAGAAGTTGTGAGGCGTGTCAAGGAGTTATCTGGCATATTTAGGCTGGCTTTTTTGTGAGATTGGCTTCCTTCTTGCAACTTGACAATTGCTGATAAGTACCTCCTTATTGTGCTCCTTGAAACGACCACACCATCTATCAGAGTATCCTGTATTTCTCTTGAGGTAGCTTGTGGATTTTTATTTGTGTCTCTATAACTATTCTCCTGGCAGTTTAGGCTGAAATCTTTCTTGGTCTACCTGGCCTTGGCTTGGTATCAACATATCCCCTAATTTTCCACTGCTTTATCATGGCCTGAACAGTATTGACTGGCATTTCCAAGTCTTTGGGTATCTTTTCATATCCTTTTCTATCTTCAAAAAAACTACCTTGTTACAGAGGTCCTTATACAGTTCTTTTCCGCTCCTCCTGGCTCAGTGTCTAGCCAGATAAGTGAATCCACTCAGCAGCTAAGAAACTCAATGACTATACACAAACACTGATTACAATTTAAAAAGGTGAGGAAAATCAACCCTTAATAGCCATTTAAGCCCGAGTGTGTCACCTTGTGTCTATTTAACAAGGTCAAACATTCAGGGGTATGATCAGGGCCGTTTGGGTAATTTCAGTCATCATTATGATTTTAAAAGGACCCAAACACCAATGTGAAGATGAATGACTTCACATGATCACTATCCTTAAATAAAAGACGAGTTTTTTGCATGATGAGTCATGTTTTCAAAATAAATAATTTCTCAAATTTAGCGAGGATATGCAAACTTCTGAGCACGACTGTATCCAAGTTATTACTCCACCCACCCATACACACATGCACAAACGCGCGGGAGCGCGCGCGCACACACGCACACGCACACACTTAAAATTACTGCTATAGAAAATAATCAGCTTGCACTTCCTCTGCAGTCATAATGACGTCCACCACAATCATTGGCCGACCAAGCAATTTTCTCACGCCTAGCCGTCTGGGTGCTTACTACTTTCAGGAGAAGCGAAACTTACTTCGTCACATATCATTAAATTCAAACAGTGTGCATACCGAGAACTCTTCTGCAGAACACTTTATTGGTGTAATCATTGGACAAACGATGGCTTCGTTGTTCTTCATCGCGGCGTTGTGCGCAACATTTCTGAAGCCGTGCGCGTCTGAAAAACCTCCCTACATGCCGATGAACGAGAGTGCCACGGCCGGTAAATAACTTCTTTTCTGCATGGGGTGATGCTGGTTGAAGTGCCAGTTTGCGCTGAACAAACTTATTGCGCTACCTGCGCGTGGGCTATAAGGCTATGAGTTCGCCATTAGTAAATGATGCCATAACATATATTATAAACAATCAAAAAGTTATACTGTGCAACTGTTATGTTTCGCTGCTTCGCCATCGATGATATTAATTTGAAATAGCCAAAAGATGCTGGATAATTCCACTCGTCGTTGTCTGCCAAAGAGAAAATCGAGAAGAAATGCCGTTTCATTTTCTAAGATCTTTCGTTAACTAGTTTACTGTAGGAACATATTTAATTAAGGCGATGCATTTCAGAAGGGCAGCTGCTATGGGTACGGCAGTTTTCCAATGCATTTCAATGTAGAGAGGTACGACAGTCCCAATTTCTAACCCTGCCCAAACCAAACTCTTACCCTAACCCTTACCATAATCCCTAATCCTCATCCTAATCCCTTCAAATCGACATCCGTTATCATAAAACTGCCGTATCTCTAGACACTGCGTTTCAGAAAAGCCCGAGCGCTAAATAATTTGCGTTTAAAAAAGAACGCGATCATCTCAGTTCCGTGAGTGTGCTTCGCTCGGAGGATTAATCTTACCAATTATCTTAATCTGAGAAATAATAATGAGTAGTTCGATATTTGTCGGATCTAGGCGTTGTAGACGTTTAAAGCTGCTGTCTAAACTCCAGCCAAGCGCACTGCAATGACCAATAACAGTAGTAACTTAATTTGTACAGCGCCTTTCAAAACAACCGAAGAACAAGGAAAACATAGGAACAATTAAAAAACTTTTTTGTCGCTTTATTTGTTGTACAGATACTTGCATATCCATGACTTTTCACTTACATACAGGCAACCTGCTTCATAAATACAAAAAAAAAAGATTTCAAATAAATAAATGATGGCTTTCAGCAACACATTTTGGCTTTCGAGCGCGAACCCATTTCACAAAGGTGGAAATGGTTTTAACATAACCAGTTCCACAAACACATACCTATCAGACCGTGCTGATGAAACTGGAACTGGAAAAGCAGCTGTTTCCAGATAAGCAAGTGACAGCTTTTACTTCCGAGACTTTTTATTTATTTATTTATTTATTTATTTTATTGTTTTTAGAAATGTCTTAATCCAGTGGTTCTCAAACTAGATCCTCGGGGACCACTGTGTATGCTGGTTTTCATTGCAACCACAAGTGCAATCCCGTAATTCTATTAAGATGTTGATTTGTCTTAATTAGTAGGATTTTGTTTTTGTTTTTTTATCCATAAACTTCACATAATGAGAGAAATGTTATACCTGCCATGGGAAATTAAATGCCGAATAATCTATAATGCTGCAATACAAGCAACTGCACAAGGTCTAATATATTTACTGATGCAAGTCATGCAAAAGTTAATTATTGAGCTCTTATAGGTTGCTGCACACAAGCCTGAAGTTCTTAAATTTTTCTACAATTGTAAAGCCGCTGTAAATTATTTTGCCTTTTAACTCCTCATCATCAAGTAAATGGTTCAATATAGTGACCATGCATCAATAATCAAACTAATCAAGAGCCTACTCATATTTTGAAAGTTACTGGTATATCTGTTTTAATTTCTCCCTTATTATTCTGCTGTTTCCCTTATAGCATGATGTGAATATGAAACTTTAATTTTTTCAGAGCATGCAGATGTTTGACAATATTGTTTGATAACATTGCTTGAAAGGGTAATGAAGAAAAATTAACTACTCATTAAAATTTTGGGGTTGCATTTGTGTTTGGAATAAAAACCTGCAAACACGGTGGTCCCCCATGACCGAGTTTTAGAACCACTGTCTTAAGGGGTGATCTGGGGTTGAATGGGCAAAATTTGATTATTTTTCCAAAAATTTTTTTGAATAAAAATATTCTCTAATAACCTGCCTTTAATAATCACTAATTGCTACAAGAATTAAAAACTGAACTCAACTTTTCAATGCGTTCTAATGCATTTTCCATTGATTTCCTATAGTATTAATTTTTCCACGTTTCTCATGTTTGTGGCAGCCATAACTTTTTTATTTATCATTTAAAATCAATTAAATTTGGGCTGCAGGTACTTAACTTTATTAGAAATCCAATGACATAGGGACATTTTGCCTATCTGTTACATACTTTGAATATTTTGAGTATTCATCAAATTCTGCGCAAAATATTTTCAAAATTGGAGCAAAATGCCCCAAAATCACAAAACTGTTAAATTGGGCAATGAATGGCTATGTCATTGCATTTGGATAAGCAATGGCTTTTAAATAATGAAAGAAAAACTGAATTCTATCATAGAGTTAAAGAGGAATTGGTGCCAGAAGTTTTCTGCATATTTAATGAGCTTGCTCAGTTACCATGGCAACCGCTCAAACAGAAAAATGCCAACTTGTATCTTTTTTGGTGGTTAAAACATATACCTCTTTAGATTAATTCTGAGTTGTTTCCTGGTGTCATTTTTCACTTAACCCCAGATCACCCCTTGCGCAATTAGCCATTCACAACAGCAGGTGGTGCTGTGAGCAATTGCAGAAGAATTTTTAAGATTTAGCATTGGGTAATATAAGAACTTCTCAGATTTGCATGATTTTTTTTTTATTTTTTTTGTGGAAGGTCTATTGTTATTGGGCAGAAAGAAGAATGCTGGATTTCTGAGTTCCAAACCAAAACGATTTTTAAAGGGCACCTTGAAGGGTCAATTTTTTGAAGGCCAAACTTGGACTTCCTAAAGGAGTTATGCCTCAATTACTGTGCGTGCTCAGAACTTCAAAAATGGTTAGCCTAAAGTGGTGAATCTGCTCGACTGCAAGTCGAAATCTGATTCCATCCTCGCCGATCCGTCTTCTTTTTGCATTGTATTTTTATATTTTAGTTACACAGGCATTTTGGTTTTTACATAAAAAAGTTTCTAAGGGGAATGTTGATGAGTTCATATAGTACTTGGTGGCAATCATGCCAGTGGTAGGGAAATCGAATGAGTCAATGAAAGAAAGAAGCATTAGGTAGCTCTGCGAGCAAGAAAATTTCGGATCATCCAATCTTCTACACCACTGGTAAGACCATAAAAAACCCTGCAAAATGACTCTTTTTTTGTTTATACCTCAATTATTAACCGTCTTCAGTATGCATTATGATGCCAGTAAGGAAAAACATTTTTTTGTTTTTTATTTTTGCCATAAAATAGACTAAATGAACATAATCTAAAGACAAATTACATAAACATTAAAAAAGGAACACTTTTCATAAACTGCATGTCTGAATGTTGCCTGCGGGCAATACTGCACCATTGTGGAACAACCAACTGAAATGAATGTGTCGAAGAGCCTCAGCGTAATTCTTTGAATTTTACAACTTTACGTACAAAATTATGACAAATTATATGGTTTTGAACATTATTTATACCTAAACACGCACTACCAGAATTTCATGGTATTACCATGGTTATTCTATAATGGTACACTGTTGCAATAAATAAACAATGGAATCTAAAACATCCTTAAAACTCAATGGAAATTAATGAAAATTTCAACAAAGAAGGAACGATGTGTGCTCTCACTGCTGCAAACAGAGATTTGAGTTTACAGTAATGTTACATACTCATTGTCCAGTTCCTCAGTATCTGTCTAAAAGCTGTTTCCAGGTCTCCATCTTAGCCACGAGATGTTCTGTGCATTCATTCTGCAGTGTATGTCCTAGATGTTTGCTTTTCCCTTTCTAAACCAGTAACACATACACATGTGCACATACCTTCATTGTGACCCTTGATTTCTGTCACTCAGTATCTTCAACTGATCTGAGGACACATTCCATGCCTTGCTGCTTCTCCGCTACACAGAAAACAATGTCTCAAGCAGAACACAAAACAGCTCACTGTGAGCTTGAACAATTCACACAGAAAACAAATGAGGAATAATAATGTTCCCCACAGCTCCCTCCTTTTTTCACTCTATGACAATAAAATACAGAAAATCATCAACAAAAACAAATGGCAGTTCTAAGCTCATCTTATTATATTTAAGGATATTCTTGTGGCATTTCAGGCATAGCTTCCATTCTCCGGGCAGCTTCTTCAACATCATTAACTGGAGCTATGTGAATGCAATTACCTTGGGCTAAGCAAATGGGCTATGCCCAAACATAGAAGTAATCATAGTAAGCAATACCCCAAAATATAAACACTGTGAAATAAGCAAGTTAGAATATTGAAATAAGAAGAATAAGTGGTCTCACACTCAGAAGCAGCGTATTATTTTAATAAGTCCTTTAATTCTAGGCCCACAGTCCCCCCTCCCAGCAAACACTCTGGGCTGCTGGGCTGAGGTGGGCTCCCTGTTGTCGTCCTCATGCCTGTGATCTACCTACGCTTTTAAGGCTTCCGCACGCAAGCAATCGTGGCCAGTTGGAAGCTTTTGGAAGCGCCGAGTACCATCCCAAACTCGCATAAACAATCACAGAAAGTCAGAGTGATTGGGGAAAAAATTTCATCCTGTGATCCAGTAATGCGAGCCCTTCCGATTGATTTTTGCGAATATCGAAAATAAAAACGGGGGTTGTTTTTGTAAACAGTTTCTAATTGGCTAATTGCAGTGGAAATATTCGCCACCTAGCTTGCACTTGACGAACCGCTACTCCCGCGTCCTTCCGACAACTCCTACCTTCCGACAAAATCAAACTGGTTTTATTTTGTCGGAAGAGGGATCCGCGTAATCTGATACAGTTGGAACCTCTCTTATTCAAGATGAAGGGACGGTACAGGTCGGAGGTCATGATCCACCTATGTCTTGCGCGTAACAGAAATTTACACTCCTAATAGCTCGTAACTGGTCGAAAGGGGAGCATTGGGACAATCGGAGACCTTACAAGCGTAAGTGGATCATGGACTTCAGGCGGGAAAGGGGAAAGGGATGTCTTCAACAGATGTCCAAAGGCACGTGTAGCAGCCAGTGGAATACGGAGGCCAGGTGCTACGACCAGAGAGAAAGAGAGTAGCACGGACACAGTACAAACACAGAGAATAATACAGACCAAACGAAAGTACTCAAGCTTCCAAAGGATGTATAATAGTCCGAACCACGGAGGCAAAGTGAGATAGAAAAAGGGAGAAGAAACTCCAATAATTAGAAGATAGAAAGTCAAACAAAACCTGACTACAGATATCTTCGACTATAGTGTATAGTTACAAACAGACACTCAAGCAAAGAGGCATGGCTAACATAGAATCCGGGGAAGCGATGCCCCAGTTCAATCAGCCACCTGGGTAAAGAATCCGATTGAACAGGAATACAATATCGTCCCGGGACGAGAGCCACAAAGAAAAGTCCAAAACATACGCACAAACGTCCAGAACCGCGACATATATGTGCATGGAAGACCCTCTATCATTCCATGCCCGTACTGATCTTATCCTGAGGACGACTGTACCCTGGACTGAGTTGCCCTAATAGAGAAAACGAAAACAAAACTACAACTGATTAAATTACAAAAATAGCAGAAGAGAAGCCAATTTCAAATGGGCATTTTTCCACAAGATTCACCAGCAATGATCATACTGGAAAGTGTTTTGCTGCAGTCAGGCAATGAAGTTTATTTGTCATGTAGGCTAATGTAAGCTATTTAATTGTTAGATTAATTGTTGACGTATTGCACTGGAATTGTTTGACCTTTTGTCAGATGAGAATGGCAGGCATGTCTAACTTCAGTGTACGATCAAAATCCCGCTGCTCCCTGACTAACTTGAGGAGGCTACTGGTAATTCTGCGTTGTCAAAAAAAAAGAACACATAGATGAGAGCTGAAACAACAATGATCTGACTTCAGTTTATGAGTAGGCACCATCTATTTAAAACCTCTAGTTGCAGATCAAAGGGGACAATAATGTGCGTTTTTACCCCTAAAACACCTATATTTGATAACACGATTAAACAGATGAGAAAACAAGTTGAAATTTTTAACAAATAAAGCGAAGATGTATACATTAATGTAGAAGAAGTTTCATTGCCATGGGTAACTGCCCACATGGTGAATTTTCCAATCCAAAATTAGCGCAAAAAAAGTGATTTTTTTTTTCTAGCCGGGACTGTTTTCAAGTTTTCCACTAGAATGCCTTGGGTGCAGTCAGTCTTCTGTGTACAGACAGACCTGTCCTCAAATAGAAGGAATTCAGCACAATTTAGCCTCTGTAAGGGATCCTGGCCTCATAGGGGACCCTGGAATACCGAATTTGTTATTTGCGCTGTTATGGCCCCAATTTGTTATTACATTTATAACACAACAGCAACAGCAAGGGATGACAAACACAGTTTTAACAACTAAAACACATTTAATTTTTAACAAAGACAAAGACTAATAACAACCTACAACTAAAGACCAAGATTGATAAATAAGAAAAAACAGAAATAATTACAGTCCCTTTTTGGTGGGGTGGCTTGGTGATGTCCTGGATGAAGAAAATGCTCAAACACAGGCAAAGAAATCCACAAAAGAAACGTCACAGGTCTTGAACAGAATGGCAGGTCTGGTCATCTTCTTGCAATTTCTCCTACTACTTTACTGTCTCAATTCTTTTCCTTATATACTTTTTTTGCAGACCCCACCCACATTTAGACCTCTTTTTTTTTAATTTTCTGAGACTTGCCCCAGACATGTCCAGGACATGTCTAAACATGACTCCAGTCTGAGCTTAACAAAAAAAGGTAAATACTGCCATCTAGTGGCCTATATTCACATTACAGCGCCCAGAAAAAGTTTCCCATTTGAGAGGGGAATATTTTGAACATGAAAAGGCATAGATACATTTTGACAAGAGAAGATTATGAAAGCCTGGACCCAAATTACCCTGGATAGTAATTTTCAGCCCATATATATGGTTTGTCCCAAAGATATTGGCCTCCAAAATCCCTATAAATTAACGTTTGCGATTTGTTAGGGCAAAAAGGGGGCGTAGCCCCAGATTTTTGTGGGGGCATATCTCAGAAACCCCTTGGAGTAGGAACCTAAAATTTTGCCTGTGTTTGTTATGAATATAGAGGTACTCCCAAAATAAATCTGAGCCAAATCTGAGTTGGTGACCGCGGAAGATTCAAACCTGTCAGCGTTTTAGAGCCAAGGGCGGGGTTTGTCCACCTAAGTCCACCTCTAGGCTTTGCGATTTGGCAAGGTATCACAGCTGAAGAACTGGCCTCACTGGTTTTGGACGCACTGGCCCGAGACTGGCTGAACTGTAAGCATTGCCTCTCTAACCATTTGCTCAGAAGGATTCTGTGCTGACTGACTATGGCCAATGGTCAATTCATATTGCTCCAAACGCACCTATTAGACTGTGGTTTCGGAACTTGTTAGGTGGTGGCTTGCCACACTAACTGAAAACATGTCTGGCCCCGTTTTGTCAGGATTGGGGATGGTTTGGCAACAAACTGGAAGCTGTTAGTGCAGGCCCTCATCCCGCTGACTCTTTGCTGGTGTGTTTGCAAAGGGTCAGGAACACTTTTGATTGTCTGTGTACCTGCAGAGGTACATTGTATGCTGGCAAATGGAAGTGTTGTCAACATGCTGTGCTGTTATCATATCATTGCACTGTCTTGAAGGGAAAGTTCTGTACTACCTTGAACATCTACTGGAGTTTGGACAGGTGACTTCTGCCCACAAGACGGGACACCCTTCACTCGGCTCTTATGGGCTCGTGCAGCTTCTATAAAAATGGCTCATCTTCATTTCTTTTCCAGAGGTGTGTTGAGCCCACCAAGGGTCCTGTGCAGTAAAGGACTGGCAATAAGGCATGAGGGACGCAGGATTTAAGAGCGAAATTTCAGGTTTTTATTGAATCCAAAAGCAGTGATGACTGGTTGGATGAAATTAGAGGAGGCACAAAAATCCCTTTTAAAACTAATACATTTTCAATCATTTTCCTTGATTGAAAAGTTTTCGAGTAATTAGAAAATCTGTCGGCTAAGTTTCCTTCTCAATGCAGCATTGTAGAGATGAAATAGGCCAGTAAATTCAAAAAAAAAAAAAGTTGTTTCCTTCACTTTATTAAAAAAGATTACTCTGTTAACTTGTGCATTTACTTTTAGCACATCTGGCATTGCAGGCTATTTAACCCGCCCACCATGATTGTTAAATTACAATGAAGAAAATGAAGTTTAGAAACAAGCATCCTCCCCTAGAGAGGATTAAAATCAGGTATCCATGACTGAATAACGTTGATCGAAATGCAATTTCTAGTCGAAATGATGCCGTATATTCCTTGGCTTACCTTAACCAGGAGAACTGGTCACACCTGACAGGATTGAGAGTTGAGAAAGGGCTGTTTTGTGCCCCCTCCATTCTCAGCTCACCAGCCACCACTGCCCCAATGAATACAAATACGTTGAATTAAAAATGTTGAAGAACCAAAGCTGGAAAGTTTATACCACTGAAACAACTAAAGATGTCTTGGCCTGAGCAGAACTCTTACTTTAACAGAGGTAAAATTAGCGGGAGCTGAATGAATACTACTCAGAACAAAAATAACCCTGAAACTGAAATTGACTGCTGCGGCAAAACATCCTTTATTCTGAAAATGCTTCCTCCTTGGACTCATGCCTAGTGCTTCCTGCCGACATACCTCCTGCCCATCCATATACTTCATTAAACATAAATTGGAAAGTGGGCGCGCAAATTGGCCAACGCTTAACCAAAACCATTTCACATAATAACTAATAAAATGTAAACATGACTGAACCCGAGTACTGTCTTTAGCATGATTATAATGTATTTCATATGCTTGTTTTGCATTGACTGTTACGTAAACAGAAACAAATGACAAACTTGAAACAGTAGGGTGAGGGAAACAGGAATTTCCCATAGTTCCGAAGTTTTGTACGTCGGAAATTGTACAGTGTGTGTGTGTAAACGCATGCATGTGCGTGTTAGCTAGCGTCTCAATGTATGGCCACAGCTTCAGCTATCGCATAGGTTTTGTGCTCCTGAGATTAAATGGGTGACAATTATTGAAATGCCATTTTTCTATCCGGTAGCAACAGCCCGGCTTGTGTAAAGGTAAATGAACTACTTGCAAGCCTTTAATGTATATGGGGGTACCTTATCTCAGCCAGGCTTTGCTGTGACTTACACCGGCGTATCTGCCTGAGGTTCTGGCTCTCGCACTTGAATCAGCCTGTACTGTTGGCTGCTTTACCAGCGGATGAGGATGGTTGGTGGGAGCTGGGCCAAGTACGCTCACTGAAGT
Source organism: Gymnothorax reevesii (assembly GCA_029721435.1). Taxonomy (NCBI): domain Eukaryota; kingdom Metazoa; phylum Chordata; class Actinopteri; order Anguilliformes; family Muraenidae; genus Gymnothorax; species Gymnothorax reevesii. The sequence goes on along the minus strand of CM056586.1, from coordinate 12,358,335 downwards.
CACTGGCTGATTAACTGTTGCTGTTTCTTCCATCAAACATGCAGATGTGCTCTCCTTTCTACGCTAAGGTGGGTACGCTAGGCTGTAGATGCTGTCTCACCTGTCCATGCATTTTCAGGGTGATTATAGCCCCTGGATTTCTGCATTGCTTCACTTACAACATCCCGAGCCTCCCATGTTCGAGATTTGTGAAGCTGTGAAATGGTAATACGCGTGCGCTTTCTCCAAATTTTAATGGAGTGATTATCGTCCTGCTGGTATAAGTGTATGCTTCAGTGATCCATGGCCGCGGTGCTTGCCCGTTGGTAGATTCCTCATGAATGCATCTACGTCTTCCACTAGGGCACAAGTAAGTAGAAAGCTAGTGATTAATTGGAAGACTGCCAGGCTCTAAGGTCACTCAGAATTCACCAGAATGACCAAAATGTAGACTCATGTTGATCAAGGGTCATCCTAGGTCTTCGGCTAAAAATGTGATTTGATTCAGTCACAAAGCGAACAGATTGGCGGCTCTGTTATAGAGCTGCTTGTCGGTCTTCAACTTGGTCCTAAAAATAAACCCACACAAATAACTTGCCTTTTTTGCGGTCTGACTTCTAACTTGAGATTATGGAAAATATTAACAAGAGTGAAGCAATGTCAATGTAGTGCACGCCAGAGAATTCTTTCGAAAAAATATCATTCTGGTGAGAAGATCAAAAAGTATTTGAGAACTTTATCTCATTGAACCCATTTTGAAAGACATTATTCAGAAATGATCCAGAAAAGAATGCAATAAATAAACTAAGTTTGTGTTGCTTGATTACTTAGATCAATAACAGAGGAATCGTGACCATGCGGAAAATGTAAATAAAAACACCAAGCAGTAATGTGAAAATCCCTTTCACATTAGTATTTCGAGTTTTAAGTGAAAAAAAGTCTAAGACAAAATGAGTAATATTTTAACACATCAAATTCTTAAATTAAAACAGACATTTTGAAATGTGATATATGCCACACGTGTTAATGAAATTGGGACAGGTGCATCTTGATGACTGTGTACAACAGCTCTCCTTTGAATATCACTCAGTCGTCATTATGGAACTGAGGACAAGGATTGTTGAAGTTTCCAAAGTGGCCTTTGTTACCATTCTCACCTGATATAGGAGTTCAGTTGGTCATCTTATTTTTAGCCTCTTAATCTCACACACACATCTTCAATGGGAGAGAGGTCTGGGCTGCAGGCAGGCCAGTCTAGTAACTACACTCTGCGACTGCAGAGCCACGCTGCTGTAATAAGTACTGAATGTTGCTTGGTATTGTCCTGCTGGAATTTGCAGGGGCACGCCTGAAAAAGATGACATCCAGAAGGCAGCATAGGTTGTTCCTAAATGCATGTGTTCCATTCATTGTATAGCGTGTACATTCCAGCATCAATTATGCTTTCACAGATGTGCAACTCTCATGCTAAGAACACAATGCAACCCCAGACCATCACAGATATTCACTTTTGAACCTGTCACTGATAACAGTCGTGATGCCTCAGTCCATTTTAGATTGACCCATGTACTGAGAAGTTGTTAGTTCATCTGGATGGTGTTGATATGTGGTTTCCTCTTTGCAGCAGCTACCTTGCACTTGATAAAGCCACAACAAATTGTGTTCACTTGCACAGGTATTCTGAAGTATTTATGAGCCCATGTAGTTATGTCCATTACAGAATCATGCATGTCTTCATGTAATGTCCTCTGAGGGTTCAAAGAGCATGCATACCCAATATCAGTATTCTGCCTCCTCTTCTACGCATGGAGATTGCACCATCTCTCTGAATCTTTCCGCCATATTATGCACTTATTCTGCATGTGCACATTTGGGAAACATTCTTAAACTGTTTTTTCTATTTACTCACACAGATTTTGGAAAGTGGCAAATCTAAAATCATCTTGACTGTGAACGACCATGCTTTCTGAGAGACCTCACCTGAATATTACAAGCAGGATTTTTTATTTTTATTTTTTTTGACGATTCCACAACTCTTTAGCCATCTCTCTAATCCCCTGGCCAAATTTTTTTGTAACATATTGAGTGCTTCAAATTTGAAAGTCGTGAATGTTTACAGAAATCAATACAGTTGATAGGGTGAAACTTGGGGGGGAAAAAGAGTTTTTTCTCAGTGCTATTCCCAACTAAATTTAGGTGAAAGAGAATTTACAAATCACTTATGTCTGCTTTGATCTTCATTTGAATTTTACTTACATACTGTGCCAGTTTTGTGGAAATGAGATTGTGTTTTGATTTAATTGTTTATTTGTGATTTTCATCATGGTCAAGGCCCAGCTGAAAAATAGCAGAACTACAGCACACTAAGCCTTTTTATACCAAGTTGTCAAAATGCAAAGCTCTCAGTATATCGACCATGCAACAAACGACACATCTAATGACAGACTGTTGTCTCCTCCCTCCCATTCCACAGATCTCAAGGGCCAGATGTTCAGTTTAAACAAGGGAGGCCAAGTGAACTTCCATGCCACTAGCACTGCCTCACTGCCGTCCTTCACTGTGTGCCTGCGCTATATAACAGAGATCCTGAACAACCAGAGCTTCTTCGCTTTCGGTTTTGGCAGCCAGTACTATGTCTCACTCATAAGAGGTGATGTTCTGGACCTGAGGTTGAATATTGGGATGGAGTCAGTATCGTTCCAGAGCTTCTTTCCTCCCAGCTATAGCCAGAATTCACCCTGGATATCATTATGTACCACATGGATGTCCAGCACTGGGATGGCCCAGGCGTGGATGAATGGATCTCCCAGTGTCAGGAAAGGATTGTCAAGAGGTCAGGTGAGAAAGCCCACTGGTTCCCAAAACATTCATTTCACTAGAGAGAACCTGTGCACAGAGCTTGAAGCTCTTGTTCTCATGTTCTCCATTTTGGTTATTAGCATGTTCTTGAAGCACACAGAATCCAAAGGTGACTGTACACCCATTTCAACATGGCACGACGAGCATTATAGGAGAGACTACAAAGTATTTTATCCTGTCTTGTCTCATTCTGAAGTTGCATTCTGCGTGGTGTTAGATGCATGAAGAGTGAGGAACACAGCCATGATTGTGCCTTAATCAGGGTCTCTGTGCTTTGCAGGTCTTGATGGGGCAGCCTTTCCTGGTGCTTTATGGATTCATTGGCCAGATAGCTGATTTAAATCTTTGGAACTACGTACTCGCACCTAGTGCCATTGCCAGCTACAGTAGGGGATCGGTGGTACAACAAGGCACCGTGCTGAACTGGCGAAATGTTGTGTTCACCAGCAGCGGGTATGTGATCTTGGAGCCAGTGCAGTTCTCAGCTGCTCTGTCTTGCTGTGCATCTCCACTAAGCTCTCAGAACAGCGTTGAGTCGGAAGAATCCAAACAACAAGCAATAAAGGAAGTGGGACTTCGGTATCGGAACTGGAGGGAAGTTATGCTGGGGAAGAGCATACATGGACCAACAGTACTGTAAGGCTTAGGCTAAGTGCGTTAAAAGTGTATGAACCCCTTTTGCTATACTTTCTTTTAAGCTTAGACATAGTGCTCTCATCTGTTTGTGCTCTCCTCTGATTAGAAAAATCTTTTTCTTAAAAAAAAAAATACTGTTTTTTTTTTTTTTTGTCCAGCTAATGATGTATGATGTCAGGGACATTATGACATTACTGATGGAATTCATTGATGTGGAGCAATTTTAATGTCTGGATACAGTAATAAAGATGCCTTAAGTGATTAAGCACATTTTTGGCCTTTAATTAGGCTTGAAACATTATTTCTGTTTTTTTTTTTTGACCGCTTTAATAGCTTATGCACTGGTTATGCTTTTTAAAAAATCTTAACAGTATGTTAAACTCTTTGTTGATTGCCTAAATTGTGAACTAGCTATGTCATCATGCATTCGTTGATTATTGGTGTCTTGTTTGAATAAAATTGGGGTGGTTTTCCTTATACCAGGCATACAGTCTGTTTGTTCTGTATTATTGTCATTATAATATACGGTATCTAACAATAAAGTGGGATGTTGCATTTTTCTGCTTTTACAGATCTTTCGGGATTAATTGTGGTCTTGTGATCATTTGGTCAAATTAAAATGAATAGCTGCAATGCAGAGAAGGGAAACTGCACCGTGTGACAATTATTAGATATTTATGTCACACGATGGGCTCGATTTTCATGCCTGAGCTAGGTCTGACTACATGCGCACGGGAAAATAAAATCTGAACCTCTAAGGCCATTTGCCAAAGATCACACTGACTATTTGGTCATTATGTGCTAAGATGGAGAGATGGCTCTGGAGGATGCAGTTCCATGGTAGAAGGCAGGAGAGGAAGTGCCATTCAAAAGATGTCATGCAAGGCGAGCTTTGTTTTCTCCTGGAACATAATGCTGATTTCATACATCTGCTGAGAACCATGTCTGAAGTGAAGCACAACCTATTATGTGATAGAGGAGGAGAGGACAGAGGCTTCCTCTGAGCAAGGAAGGCATATCTAAAGATGGTTCCACACGCGGACGTGTAAATAAACTAAACTGAGCATCGAATTGAAAGTGCTCTCTTCACCATGGCCAGTTGCTATGGACTTCCGGAAGTGGCACTAAGTAAGCATAGGAAATCAGAGAGATTTTTTTTTTCACACAGGTCAAGTAATAAGTTTTCACAATGCAACTTATACAACTTGTGCTGCAAAAGATTATTATGGAAAGCACAAAGCCCAATTCCAGTAAAGTTGTGTAAACTGTGAATAAAAACAAAATACAATGATTTGCAAATCCTTTTCGACCTATATTCAATTGAATACACTACAAAGACAAGATATTTAATGTTCAAACTTATAAACTTAATTGTTTTTTTGGAAATCTTCACTCATTTTGAATTTGATGCCTGCAACACGTTCCAAAAAAGCTGGAATAGGGGCAACAAAAGACTGGGAAAACTGAAGAATGCTCATAAAACACCTGTTTGGAACATTTTACAGGTTAAAGGGTTAATTGGAATCAGGTGAGTGTCAAGATTAGGTACAAAAGGAGCGCCCCCGAAAGGCTCAGTCGTTCACAAGCAAGGATGGGGCGAGGCTCACCACTTGCATCACTTGCTCACCACTTCATGAACAACTGCATGAGCAAACAGTCCAACAGTTTAAGAGCAACGTTTCTCAACATGCAATTGCAAGGAATTTCGGGATTTCATCATCTACAGTCCATAAAATCTTCAAAAGATTCAGAGAATCTGGAGAAATCTCAACATGTATGCGGCAAGGCTGAAAACCAACATTGAATGCCCACGACCGTCGGTCCCACAGGGGGCACTGCTATAAAAACCAACATCATTCTGTAAAGGATATTACCATGTGGGCTCAGGAACTCTTCGGAAAACCATTGTCAATTAACACAGTTCTAAAACTCTACCATGCAAAGCGAATGCCATATATCAACAACACCCAGATATTCTGCCGGCTTCTCTGGGCCCGAGCTTATCTGTGATGGATTGACGCAAAGTGGAAAAGTTCAATTCAATTTAAATTCAATTTATTCGTATAGCGCTTTTCACAGAGACTGTCACAAAGACTCTTTACAGTGAGAGATTAAATAAAATGAAAGGGCAGTACCCAACTTATTCCCCACAGCAGCACATGAGGCAAAAAACTCCCAGTTGGGAGTAAAATCCTCAAAGAGTGGTAAGAAAAACTCCCCAGTGGGAAGTAATCTCAGGTGGAACCCGACTATAATGGGGAAGCCCATCCTCCGCGGGCTAGCTAAATAATAACAATAAAGTCAAATAGAGTAAAAAGGCAAAAAGAGTTCCATTCAAGTCCATCTGAACAGTGGCGTCTGTAGTGCCAGGAAGTGGCATGCCGAGGATGGTGCAGAACTGGATCAGGACGGGATCAGGACAGCAGGACAGCAGCAGCCAGTGCTCATGGTGAGGGACATGGCTTGGACAGTCCAGGACTCAGGGTAGTGGACGGAAAGATCCTCGGAAAGAGACACAGAAAAAAAAGAGGTGAGGGACTGGATAAAACAACTGCATGTTAATAAAAAATTTTAAAAAACCCTGTCCTGTGTCATGTGACAAGTGAGAAATTATTAGCAGACTGGTCAGGAAACAGTCAACACCCCTCCATCCATTTCCTGCAGCACAGAGGCTCTACAATTACACCAGGCTGTAAGATCACTTTTGATTTTCTAAACACGAGTACCATATGGACCTCCCCGGTGACTAAGACTGTAGCAAGCCCCACTGGCACCATTAATGCATGCTCAGTGCCATCGGTTCTGCAAGGATTTACTTAACTCTGGCTTCCAATATCTTGTGAACCACTGCAACAAGGTATAATTGTACGGGTAATGTGCGCTAGATTTCACAGAAAACAACCCAACTACCAGAAGTCCATTACCTAATAATAATAATAATAATAATAATATTGTTGTGAAAAAAAATCCAAGCTGCAGTTGACATAAATCAGGGATTAACTTAGTCATTTGACCTTATCTTCATCTTCCCGAGATGATACTGAATTAAGCAAATTAATGAAAACTACTATTAATTACACATTAAACATACCAATGAAAAACACCCATTACTGCTATTAGAATATCGATTGGCATAGCAAACTGCACAGCAAGCTTTCGCGACATTTTTAAAGCTTCGATTTCCCACAAAAATAAACTTTCACGCCGCTGAACAGCAGTATCCAAAACGCCCCTTTCGCCACTACCGGAAGTTGAGCTTCATTTGGCGGCGCCGCACGAGCAATGCACGGTCTACTTCATTCATACCAAGGGTGTTTTATAGGTCCGTGTATGGTTCCACATTCGGTATAGAATTAATACTGCAGTAAAACAGCAGATGGCGCAAGAGTGAGGAAGACTAGAACGGTGTTAGAAAAAAACGAGAGCCGGTGACGCTCCTGTTTCAGTAGAGGAGATATTTGCTCCTAGATAGTGATTCAGCAATTCACTGTCCCACCAAACGTGATTTTCCTATTTGTTTGCAAATTTTGTCGTATTTGTACGTCAAAAAGAGTCATCAGCTTCTGCGAGTGCATTTCTGAGGTTTGAGCCCACGTTCTCAATGCCTGGAGAGTCGAAAACTGCTCCCAACTGCGCATGTGACGATAAGCACTGGCTCGGTTTATTTGACTTGTGATCAAATAGATTCCGAGGGTTTTTTTTTTTTTTAACAGAGCGTGTAACAGTATGTACATACAAAATAGTTAATACTTGGGCTACATGCAGAGTCACAAGAAAGAGGGAAAATATAAAAATATTGATATTAATAATAATAATAATAATAAAATTTTAGTTTTACTTAATTTAACAGTAAGGTTAAATTTTATTCTAAAGTCTTCTCATCATGTAGCCTACCACATTGCAGCAGTTCTTAATGAAAGACTATGAACTTTGATCCAGAGTCCATCCATCTATTCTTCTGAACGTAGAATTTTCTCAATATTATTACTAACATTATAAAAAATTGCTGATCTTTTTCCTTCTGATAAGTCTTAAAACATGAAGGAAGGTCTTCATCTTGAAATTTGTTTGCCTAGTTTTTCCTCCTATAAAATTGTAAACATCCAACAGACTGACACAGACTGATGACAAATGAGAAGAAAAACCTGAATACTTGTGTGGTTAAACATAACTGCTGAAGGTTCGGCTCGGTATTGGTTTGGGTCCACTCATCCCCTCAAAAGATGAAGGGTTCCTGCAAATGAATGCAAAGTTGTTCAGTGTGATGAGCTTTATATCCTAGTATGAAGCATTCCTACCATGAAGAGAGTGGTCTCTTCCAGGATGACAACGACCCAAGGCCCATAAGGAAAAAGTAATCACGTGATTTGATTTATTTTTTTTGAGTATGAAAATGAATCTAAGCATAGGCCACCACCTTAACAGTCACCAGATCTCAAGCCAGTAAAACTCTTATGGAAGATTTTAGAACAATGGCATCTTCAAAAAAAAAAAAATTGGGAGAATATCTCTGGGAAGAAAGGTACTCAATCTCTCCAGATAGTTTTACACATGTAGACTCGATGCCAAGGAGTGTTAAAGCTGATCTGGCAGCTTTTGGAGGCCCAACACCTTCATACTGTATACAGTTGCAATCAAAGTTATTCAACCCCTGTTGCACATTAGGTTTACTGGCAAAATTAACAAACTTTCAGCTATTTGCAATGAACAAATCAAGCAAGAACAATTTAAATAGCTCAACAGAACAAATATTTAAAGTGGCTTCTCCAAATTCAACAGGTTATGCCACTTTAAATGACTACTGCAGGCTCAAGATTATTCAAACCCTTCATGACAAGCATCTTTAATAATTACTAGAGCACCCTTTTGCCACTATGACCTGTTGGAGATGTGAGGCATAGGCAGACAACAGCTTTTGGCAGCATTCCCAAGGAAACTTAGCCCAGTCCTCATGGACAATGGCCTCCGGCTCAGTAATATTGTAGGGGTTGCCTGCTGGAACTGTCTTCTTCAAATCTTACCAGAGATTTTTTTATGTGAAGCGACTGTGATGGGCACTCTAGAACCTTCCCAGACTTCTTCTGAAACCAAGCCTTGGTGGATGTTGAGGTATTCTTAGGAACATTGTCCTTTTGGACGGTCCAATGATGTCCAAGTGTCAGCTTCCCTGCAGACAGCATGATATTTTCTCCTTGGATATCCTGGTACTTGACTGAATCCATCTCGTCCTCCACACTTTCTAGATTTCCAGTGATAGAGGAAGCAAGGCAGCCGCAGAGCATCAAACAGTCCCCACAATTCTTCACTGTAGGCAGGGAGTAATTTTCAGCATATGCTTCTTTATTCCTCCTGCAGACAAACCACTGATTCATAAGCCCAAAATATTCCAGTTTTGTTTCTTAAGTCCACAGAACAGTATCCCAAAAACGTCTGTGGCTTATTGATATGGTTTTGAGCATATTAGAGCTTGTGCTTTTGGATCAGTTGTGGTGTCTGTCTTGGAGACCTTCAATGTTTAGTATGCGCCCTACTGTGCGACCTGAAACCTCAGTGCCTCCAGCCTCCAAGCCTTGCTGAGGGTCTCCTGCAGTCACTCGAGGGTTTTTGACCACCCGTCTCCTCCGGAATCTGGTGACAGCCATTGACAGCTTCCTCTTTCTGCCACATCCTGGTACTGTAGCCACTCCTCCTTCAACTCTGAACTTGCAAACTATAGTCCCAACCAAATCTCCACGAACATTCAGTGCCTGCGCTACCTTTTTGTATCATTTTCCTTGTTTGTCCTCTATTAGCTTTTTGGACACTTCTTTTGACAGCCATATTTCTGATATGCAATCAAATGTCACTGTCAACAAACCCCTAGCGAGTGCAAGTATTTGATGTGTTCTATTTCAAGCAAACCTGATGTAACTAATTAAGCTCTTGATTAGTTGTGCTTGAGACAACACCTGATTTGTAAATATGCTGTAATGACGGATTTTATTCCCGGGGTTAAATCATTTTGAGATTGCAGTAGTCATTAAAAGTGGCATTGTGCTAAAATTGTAATTTTAGAAGCGTTGAGCTTTTTAAAATGTTCTTTTTTAATCTGTTTATCATAAACGGCTGAAAGTTTGTACATTTTGCCAGTAAACCCAACTTGCAATGAGGGTTGAATAATTTTGATTGCAACTGTATCTTACCCCCTTTCCACAGAGGCCACAAATCCAACAAGTCCTCACGAATGGAAAATTTAACCTATTCGTTGAATCGTAATCAATTCGGGAAGTTCTAAACTGAATCATATTAAATTCCTATTAATTCTTGCAATTCGTGAGCGGTGGGGAATTCGTGGCAAAAGTTTTGAATTGTTCAAAAAATTTGCAGAGAGGATCAAGAATGGAAAATTCGTGGTTGTTTCTTAACAAATTCGTAGTCTATTCTTAAGGCCAGCACACATTACAGGATCCTTCGAACCCTCACAGATTTAGAGACCACACACTTGATGGTAACAACAGACAGAGCAAACAAAATTTCTCTCTTCTGATCTTATAGTGTGTGGTGTGCACTATGGAGCGCACCACACACAACAGGATTTCTAGACGCAAATATTAAACATGTTCATTACTAATGATCTCTCCTTCTGAGGCCTTCCAAGCAGATCGGACCGGACATAATCACTCTGTATTGATGTATGGGTGAGATAAACCACTTCATGAAACCTTCACCAGCGCATCGCAATGTCTTTCAATTGGTCAAGATCTAGACTCTGAGGTGGTCAATTCTGGTGTGAAAATGATTCCACATGTTCAGTGAACTACTCTTTCACAATTTGAGCCTGATGAATCGAGCCATTGTCATCCAGAATATGCCTGTGCCATCAGGGACTAAAAAGTCCATTGATGGGTTACTGGTCATTCAGTATATTCAGGTTTCTTTCGCAAAGTTGACAATTCACCACAATCCTTGCAGGTTTAAATAAAGTGTTGGACAGCTCCTGACTCAGTTCCAGTGTTTTCAGCATTCTCCTTTGTTGTTTTCTTTGCTTGATGCCGACCAAAATTTGCCCTTCTCGAAACACAGAAAAATCTTTTCAATGACCAAGGAATACATCTTCCCACATGGTTTTTTTAAGTAATGAGTAGTTATGCATTGAATCAGTCAGGATTAAAAAAAAATATTGCCAGCTGAAATATATTCATCCGTGCAATAATGATTCAATCATAGGCTGTAGAGTATTTACTTATTTAAATCCAAACAGCAATTTCTTTGGGCGGGGAGTGCAATTGAAAAAAAAAAGAAATTTTGCCATTGATGCAAGGTAATTTGACTCATTTCTAGATTTGCCCATGAAATAGGCTAAGTTAAATAATCTTATCCTATGGACAAATCTAGACATGAGTTGAAATTGTCTCATGTCAGTGGCTGATTTTTATTTTTATTTTTTTCAAAGAAAAAAGGTCATAGAAATAAGTGTTTTATGTCGAAATACAAGATTAAAATGCTTGCTAAGATTTTGTTTTTGCAGCGCAGGACAGATGCCCACAATACTCAACGTCATTCCACACAAAAAAGGTTCACAACAAAGAACAAAACAATACAAAAAAAAAACAAAAAAACCGGCATTAACAGTAACATAATTACATCCCAAACATTACTGTGCCCCAAAATTTGAGCGTATCTATGGAAACCAGTGATTACTACATGCTAAAACTGAAATGTGTCAAGTACCCCATTGTAAATGCTGCAAATTTGCATTTTAACTGTAAGTAAACTGATTATAAATCCATATCTAAATAAAAATTTTCACAGGAGTCATACATTTTAGACCAGGCTGCACTGCTGTCAATCTTCGATCCCAGTCGGGCTGGCTGGTTGCAGGATCCAGCAGACTTTGTTTTTGCCTTAATATCAGCAAGCAGCTCTGTCTAAAAAATCACGCGAGGTGAGTCAACTGTGAAATTTACCACTTAATTTGATCAATACAGTGCAGATTAACAAGAAAAAAAACTCCAGATCCTGTGGGTCTCCGGGCAGGAGCAGGAATAAAGATCAGTGCACTATCTCACTATCTCACTTGTGTCTCGGTCCCACCCAGAAGTGAAATCAGTTCTTGTACTTTGTAAACCACCATGAGATAAAACTAGGAACAATGCCATAATGGCTAACGTTTAATCCACGATCACTCATTTGTGTATTCTGTAGTTTCTACTTTCTTTCATGCAGCAGGCTTTAGATGGATCATATTGCACAATGCAGTGTATAGTCAGGAGCAAATGTATCTCCATATTTCAGTATAAGGCAAAAGGCTTGATTAGAATAAACAATAACATTAATAATGTTAAGTCATAATATATGGTAAAGCTATAAGGGGTGGGGGGAGAAAAATTGTCAGAACTACCCCTGAACCAGTTTTGGCCTCTACAGCACAAATACAGAAGTGCAGGGAGACACAAGTAAGTGTGGAAAAAATTTTACCCACATGACAAACACCAAATGATGGCAACAGCGATGAAAGAGTGGATCTCATTTTTCTATGTTTTTCAGAAAGGAATTCAATCTTTATTAAAACCAGAGGTGTTTTGAATCCTTACTTTTTGAGATTATTAAATTTAAAAAAAATACTGATACATGAATATGAATTTATTGAAATAGAATTATTTAAATCCGGATGAGAAAATATTACAACGTTTATTAAGTTATTCACATTTTGGCTTTTTATAGGAGATGAAATTAATTAATTTCATTATTCAATTGTGTGATATTTGCATTGGGAGTCAGTTGCTGTTAACTCTTAAAATGAAGTCCATAGCACAGTCATTGCGAGAGAAACAAGCCAATCCCAGGCTGAAAAAGGAAACAGAAAATAAATCAGAGAAATTTCAATGAATTATGGGCTTTATCTGAATCATCCTGGTGCACTGGTGCACTGGTGCACGGCCATAAGCCCGTCCGCAAGAGGAATAAGGATTCTTCAAATCCACTCCTGGTGTTTCAACTGAGGATAATTTGAACGCAAAGCAAGACACATAGTTCTCAGAGGTTAATTAGTCTATTAATCATTGATGAGATTTGGACAGAAATCAATCAAGGTGTCATCTCCCATTCCCTTTAAAAGCCAGGTGCAGTCACACCTTGGCAGATTGCCATTCATAGTAAACGGCGGTTTTCTGCATTGGAAACCAGTTGGGAATGTTCCTGCACACAGTGGTCAGTGTATCCTCCATTCTAAACTGTGCCTAACTTGTTTAATTACTGGTTAAACAAATACTCAATGGATTGCTGTTTTTCCATTTGTTTTGTGCATTAAAAAAACAGAAATCCACATACATGCCCATTTTTATCTTCTAATCGGCAACTGGAATACAAATTAAACCAAAACCCGAAAACAACTTGTCTTTCAGTTTTGTAGTTGTATCTACATAATCTGCCTCTACTGCATCTCTACAAGAACGCTGTCATCATTAGATAAATAGAATGGATAGCCAGTCGATGACAGTCTTTCTTTGAAATGCAGCGGAGACAGAAAATATATTTTATATATTGTGATACAAGAAAGTAATTTTCTCATTTTGGGTTAATCTCTACGCCATTTTGAATGAAAGAAATCAGGAAAAGCACATAATTTTTTTAAATTTATTATTCACACTATACATGTAAAAACAAAGTATTGCATTGTCTATTTGTAAACCCACCCCTACCCAAAGGGGTGGGGTGAGGGCTTCGCAATATCGTACCATTTGTGTTTATGTATTTATTTGTTCGCTAGCAAAATTAAGAGAAAATTACTGTCATTTGATACCAAATTTGGCCAAAAGTTGGGCCATGACCGAGGAAAGATCCCCTAAAATTTTGGAATGAATTGGGTCAAGGTCAAAGGTTACTAATAAGGTCAAAATTATTTTTTGCCCATAACTCTTGCCAAATATGGTCTTTTGATGTGAATCGCCTAATTTACAATATACCTGAATAACTCCTGTAGATAGCCACTTGGTCACAACGAACCACAGACGTACAATCATACAAGGACTTTAAATGACACCATAACCTTTGACCTTGAAAGGTCAACCTAAAGGTGAGAAGTTTCCAGATGGCTATATACAGTGGCGGAGCCAGAAGTGGGAATCGAGGGGGGGGGGGTAACAGAACATCCGTTTAAAACAATTATTTGTCCTCACCTGTTCTCAGTCATTTTCGTTATTAACAAAAGATTCACTACGAGGGCACTCTACACTATCAGGGGCTGCTAGTTCTCCCCATTTAGGTGAGATGACAATCATTCATTTGGATGCGTATTGGCTGCATTTAAATCAGCATTCTTCAAAATTTCCAACCTGTCAACTCTCACACATATGGCTTGAGTTGCACGCTTTTATATTAGAATGCCGAGTGCCACTTTTTTTTTTTAAATCAACCCAATCTGTACCAAGAGTGAAAGGTGATATTTCATTGGAATGCGAATCAGTTATTAGTCAATCAATTCGTATTTAAGAGATTCTCATGCAGAATTGAAGTCTCTATGCATGGTAGTTTTTCAGTTTTTAAACCATGAATTTAAACAATCATGATCCGCAGGTTAAATTGCCTGATGTGCGGAAAAGGTAGCACGGAAGCTTCAGAACAGTTTGTCTTTCATAAAGCATAGGCCTATGAATAAAATTATTTTCTGTACTGAATTTAGCCCATTATTTCATCGCTGTTAGATCCCATACGGTGATAAGCCGGGTCTTCAATTGCCAATGGATTTTTAAATGCGTCAATAAAGGAAAATGATTAAGAACTAGCCATGACTAATTATTGTCATAAAGGGATGTTCCTGTGCCCCCCAATTCCTAGTTCTGGCTCTGCCACTGGTGATATACCCAGAACTACTGTATACAGCCTCTTGACTACTTTTAATGACATTTTAAAACTCATATACTGCGGACAAAATGACTTCATGACCTTCACCTTGAGTGCCCTTGAAAGGCCAAACCCAACCACACATGTACCTGAAAACTGGTTCAACTCACTGAACAGCTACAATGGGCGCAAGGGGCAATGTCTGTCACGCCTGTTTATCCTGTTATCAAGTAAGTTCATCGCAGTTTTGGATGGGGGTAAATGGACCACTTCAGCGTGAGCAAATCCATTACCCTGGCAGAGAAGCAGTCTTTCCTTTTACTTGTCTAACCTGCTATTATAAAGGCGCAGGCTCACTTGGATTTAAAAGGTAATGGGAGATGACACTCTGATCGGTTCATATACTATTACACCCTTGACATACGTATGATTATTTATGAGATTAAGTACAACCCCTTTGAACCATACGCCTTACTTTGCACTCAGATTATCTTCCGTTAAAACTAACAATAATAGATTTGAAGATGCCCCAAATGCATTGCACTTTAAACAATGTGCTTACGTTGGTTAAACATAATGCTAGGCTTTTGTTGATCAATTGTGCAATCATTTTCCACGACTGCAAGACAGCAATCCACCAACAATGTGCCTGACCGCACCTCATTTTAGGACCCACTTGCACTGCAAGTAACTTTGCTATTTAAACTACATGGGCGCAGAATGAGAAAAGGACAACTCTATTGATCTGAAACTAGCAAAGACAATTGCCTCACACCCTTGGCGCTGCTTCACGCCAGCTGGACAATAGAGCCTTAAGTGTGGCCAAATCAACGATTTGTTATATTATTAAAAATAAACAATATGCTGGTGACCTTAAATAGGCCAAGAGGTATGGAAGGCCCTGCATAACAACTGTGTTGTACAGTATGACTAGTGAACTCTTTCCCGTACGAAAATGACCCCTTCACAACACTAAGCCAAATGAACAACACACTCTCCAGGAGGGAGGCATATCTGAGTTAAAGTCAACAATCAAAACAACAGTTCACCGAAGTCATTGGTTCTCAAACTCGTTCCTGACGCCCCATTGTGTATGCTGGTTTTTGTTCCATCCACAACTGCAATCTTAGACATTTAACAAGGTGTTGATATGTCTTAATTAGGTGCACTCCATGCTTAGCGCAGTTATTTTCCACCTTTAGCTGCTATTTTATGGGCATATCCACTGTGCTATGAAGAATTAAAACCCTCAAACATGTTATACCTATTTTTCAATATTGTGAGGATTTGCAGGTAAAAAACATTTCGATCAAACTAGACTCCAAGAAAATCAGTAAGCTCCAAATTTGGTTGTTTAACACAGGTTCTTTTGAATTCTTTCAAAATAATTTGCCTAAACTTAATAAAATGAACACGAAAGGAAACAGGTGTGACTTGACGGTTTGCCAAATAAATTGTTGGTTTTTGCAACCATGTGTTGACAGTTTCACCAATGAGGAACCTATTGATTGTTTACATTGATTGCGGGTTCGGTCAAATCATTTCTCTCTGCAGTAATTCATACCGTTTCTAACATATCTAATTGTGGATATGAATCCACATGATATGATATGGCATGTGTAGATTTTTCAAATGTGGCTTAAGGGGAAAAGTAACTGCTCTAAACATGAATGCACCTAATTAAGGCAAATCAACAGCTTGTTTAAGTCCTAAGATTGCAACTGTGGTCGGAAACAAAAACAAGCGTACACAGTGGGGCGTCAGGACCGAGTTTGAGAACCACTGACCGAAGTAAATACTGAAGGTTTACCACAAGATGTAATAAATAGTTCAGCCTCAAAAGCAGGAAGTTTGGGAAAAACATAAATGTGTGTAGTTCGAGAATAATATGCTCTGGATGGGTTTACCAGAAAGATGGGAGGAGAAGGGATGGAACTGCTTATGATGTGAAGCAAACCACATCATTATTGAAGTCTGGCTGCCAATGGAACTGGATCCCTTGCACTTATTGGTTATGTGACTGTTGAAAAAAGCAGCAGGATTGATTTTGAAGCATACAGGGCTATATTATCCGCTCACATTCAGCTAAATACTTGAAATATCACCGAACAGTGCATCCCAGAGCAGCAGGACCATGACTTGAAGCACATTATACAGAGAAAGCAAACCAAGCTTTCAATACAAACAAGTGCAAGTGTCCAAAGGCCAAATCAATCACCTGACTCAAGTCCAGTTGAGCGTGAATTTCACTGGCGGGCAGAAGGCAAATCTGAAGAAAAAACACTAACAGAACAAGTATGAATATTTACGATGAAAATGTTGTCGGTGTTCTAACACTTATGGACTTGACCGTAGTTTCCCCTGCACGTTTGAATTCAGCATATGAATTATTAACCACTTTGCTTACAAAATGGAGCCATGCTTTACATTTTTTGTTATCATAATAACAGAACTGACTTGTCAGTGTTGCTTCAACAGGGATAGACGAGACAATGAGATCCCACCATAAGACCTCCCAACAGGCAGGAGATGATGCGGATATAAAGAATAAAATTGTGTTTTTATATGGAGAAAAAATGCCGCGCTGTGCTTGTGCCGATTGAGAATTTTACAAAAACCTGCTAAAACATGGGCTGCTAACATGATTATTTGAGATGTTCCCTTTCAAGCACTCCTGACGTAGCCAGTTGAGGTCTTGATTAGTCGCAATATGTGTTAAGTATGTGGAACACAATAAAAATTTGGATCTGGTGAATGGTCCCCGAGGGCAGGGTTGGGAACCACAACTGTTCTTCAAAGCGATTATCATGCAGCGCAGCTGGGGGGCAGCTGGCAAAGAAGCAGTGGCCAAAAGCACAAGATTTGGGAGACATGCATGACGTATCACAATGGTTATGGCTACTGTACAGGTCAACTAACTCCACATGGGAAGCAGAAGTCTGAAGTCAGCAAAGATACAACAACAGCTCAACCAATCTTGAAACTTACTGGAGAGGGAAAGGACTCCTATTTATGACCCGAAGTTGTGTGAACAGAATTTAAACCAAATAATCCTGCAAAATCCTTGACTTTGTTATTCCTTTGAAACATATTTAAAGGTCTCAATCACACCACCCAAGTTTCCTTTTAACAAAGCTAAAGAGATAAAGTTCCTTCAGTCTTGCTTCGAAAGACTTATGTTATATGACGCATCAATTTGGAGACCCTTTGTACCTGTCCCAGGGCCGCCGTATCATTTTCGTGGCACGGTCCTCACAACTGCACAAAATACTTCAAATGTAGTCTAACAAAAGTATTAAACAAGTTACATTACCTTTGATTTATGCTCAGTGCATCTGGCTACGCATCCCAGCGTCCTGTTGGCCTTTTTCTACCGCTGAAGCACACCGACTAGAAGTTGAAAGACTATGGTCAAATATCACTTACTCCCAAGCCCTTTTCCAAGAATATCACATTTCATTTTTGAACCTCCCCTTAATTAATCCTGACCAATTTCTTTTTAATCATTTCCCACATGCAGAAGCTTAAATTTAGCTGTGCTGAATTTCATCTGAAAAGTTTCCACTGACTTCTATCCAAATATTCTACCAAAATCATCCTGAATCCGCTTGGCTGACTCTACACTGAAAGCCAAATCTTTCAATTTACTATCCGCAAATTTAACTTCCTCAACTCTGAGGTCCCATTTGTAGGTTCATCAAAAGCAGCTGCTTTATGAAAACCTGAGGAACTTAAGGCCTATTATAAATTGTAGTGAAGATCCCAAAGTTTCAAAAGATTCAATGCGTGTCATGCTAACTTACAGGGAATTGTGTATACAGTGATGAACTAGATCTAGCAATTTTCCATTTGATGTAATGCTGAGGCCACAAAAATATGCTGTCTTGGGCTTGAATATTTTGCAAAATACATATGATATATACCTTCAGCAAAGTGCTGCAACCAGCAGATACAGAAGATGTATGTGACATTGTCTGGCAGTATGGACAAAAATGCCTTTTCCAACTTACAACCTACTTAGGGAGGCAAATGCAAGACAAAAAAAAAAAAATTCACTGTCCCAGCACCAATCACTGTGGAACTTTTCACTGAGCCCTGCTCAGATTAGATCCCTCTGATGCCTGTTTTTAACGTTCAATCCTGTGACCAAGTCTTATTCTACTCCAAAATACCACCAATAATTCCTGCTGTCACACGTGGCACCACATAAAATGCTTTCTGAATATCCAAATATATCATATGACCAGGCCAGCTCTGGTCATCAATCTTAGTGGCCTCTTCTAATCATTCTCAAAGGCTCATCAGGCATGAACTTCCCTACCGGAACAATCTTAGCAATCCCCCAGGGTCGTCTCTAGATGACGACCCCAGATTTGCAAAAGACCCCCACATGCACATTTGATTCTACACAGATTAATGCCGTATTTTGCTCACAAATGGTTGCACACAGTACCATTCATTGTTTTGCAAAGTTAATTTCAGTCTAGCCGTTTACTGTCGTGGTCATGTAGCGATGACAAGAACCTGGTTAATAAGAGTATAACGTCGTAGACAAACACATGAAGTTTAGCCTATCCAAAGGTACATTCATATTCTTTGCTACCGTTCTCGAACGATGAGGTGATGGGCAGAAAATATACTTCTCCGGGCTCCATAGCAGAGTTCCATGGTGACTAGCTATAATTCGAATCTTGTATCACAAATCAGGGGTTAAAATCTACACATGGCCATCCCTCAGGATATTATCTTCTGGAAGTGTTTCCATCTTCTCTTTAATGATGTACTACAAGTATAAAACAGGAATTTAATTAAAGGCGCTGTTTCACAATTACTGCACATGCTGACAACTTTGAATGTAGTGAATCCGCTCAAATGCAAGTAAAAATGTACGTCCATCCTCGAAAATCCGTCATCGTTCAGCATTGCATTGATATATTTTGGTCAGGCAATATGCCTTTTATATTGCGTTTTCTATGGAAATTTGAGGTTTTAGCCAAAGGATATGAATGTAAACTACTTTGCCAACTGCAACAATCATAAAAGAAGGAGGTATTTTTCTTCTTCTATTGGTGATGTCGAACTAGCTTACATTCTTAGAATCCTTTGGCTAAAGTGCTAAAATAGGGCTAAGAATCCTAAAATTTCCACAGAAAATTCCTTAATGTAAAAATCATAATGCCTGAGTAACTAAAATATATGAATAGAATGCAAAATGATGACGAATTGGCAATGGAAGCAATCAGGTTATGACTTGTAATTGAGCAGATTCACTTTGTTACGATGTAAGTTTTGAGCATGCGCAGTGGTCGTGACACAGCTCTTTTAAACTGCTTAACCTTAACCGTTTAGTATAGGTGTCATTGACAAGCATCCCATCAGCAGTTTCAGTGAATTTGGAGCAATTGGGCTGGGACTTGGAGACCCGGATATATTCAGTCTTGCTGCACATAAATAGCTATAAGTAAACCAAAGGATTACAAAATAAGCACCCAACTGGAAACATGTTTATTTTGTTTCTTAATTGTTTAAAACATCGAAAGTTTTCAAAAACTTTTAAATCGTGACGGTCTGGAGGGAAGATTATCTTAACATGAGTACAGACCTCCCTGCCACTCAAACACACACACACAAACCTAGCAGAGCGGTATTACACCAAATGCAGTTTTAAAAAAAACATGAGGAACACATTTGTGACCAATGGTCTAAGGTTTCACAGCAAAATTAAAAAGTTGATGCAGATTAGAATAGTGCAGCTATTTAATGCAGAGGGGGAAAACACTGTCCCCGCAAATTTGATCCACATGGCACCATTCCTCCCTCAGGAATCCAATAATCATGTTCAGCATCAAACAGTCCCAATAAATCCAAAAAAATATCAAAACAAGATTCCAAATCTGGTTAGCCCAGGTGAGTTTTGGGATAAGCAGTGCTGCTTTTCATTTTAATAAATGCAAACTGGATAGTAGCAGAACAAACAGTCCCAAATTTATAAAATTCTGGTCAAATTGGCGCAAAATATCATCGTCTCTTCAGTGCAGCCTGGATACAGCCTAGGTGGCATGCAAAAGGTCTTTCAAAAGTGACTGATAGTATAACAATGGCTCCTTCACAGCATTAGAGTCCTGCAATACAATCGGTGCATGCTATACAGGCCTATGTTGACTTTGCAGGCAGTACTGCTCCAAAGGCTATTGTTTGAAATCACAGTCGGGAGGCTTCTAGTTTTCAGCTGCACCTCTAATAATGTTTTGATCACTTTCATTGCGGATGGGTGGGTGGGTCCTCCGTGAGCCCACTTAACGGTCCTCCTCAGCTGTAACAAATCCTCATGTTGTTGATGATGTTTCAAAGGTCTCAGCACCGAGATGTTGGCACAGAAACCCTAAGCTACCGCCAACTCAATGCATTTATTTAACTTGCTCTGTCCAGAATAATGCTCACTTGCAAGGGTGGTTCACCCCTTCGAAAGGCAACCACAGCTTGAGCACCCCTGATTGGTTCTTCAACACTTCCCTGGTCGGACGGATTGAAAGTGATCTCATCAGCCATCAGCTTCAGAGCCCGGCAGTCATGTGACAAAGCACCGTGTACCAGAGATCAGGGAACGACAATGACCAGAGTGAGCTACCAAATCTTTAACAGTGTCCTCACCTCGAGCAGATGCAGATCCAGATCCACGGTGAGAGACAAAAGTGGGAGCATAATAAACATTTTCTCATGAAGACGGATTTGTAGCTGCACTTTTATATGAAAACCATAAAACTGGAGCAATATGCTTGTGTTGCCGTGTAGCTGTATGTACTTGTTAGCAGTTTATTCAGAGTTTTTCACAATCCTAAAAAAAATTACGCAGTTCCATTGAACGTGCAACAATCTAAAGCACGTCTGCTGAATTCACAACTCAGTATTCACCTTCCCTCCACTTTCTTCCGCTTTCGCCAAAACTCTCCCATTGCGCGTTTTCAAAAGTTAAAAATATCCATCAAAAAAGGTTTTGCTGGCTTAGGTGGATGTGTGACGTCCTGATGCAGTTCCGGTCCTGTGCCTGTCATCTTCTAAATCAGTCATTTCCTGAAGCAAGATGGTCCTTTGTGGAACAGATATATCGGCCTCTGAAATCCTGCAGGACAGATAGAGGTTTAAGTCAATAAGGCAGTAAAAACGCAGAGAAAATACAGAAACACTAAAAGCCTTTTAATTAAAGGGGTGATTGACAGAACATCAGTTCTGGAGAATTACCACAGTGACATAACTGCTCATGCTAAAAAACAAATAAACAAAAAAAAATTACTTGTAAAAAAAAAAATCATAACAGTAGTTTGAAGTCCCGTTGTTAAAATGCATGAAAGGAAACCCCAGCACATTTTACATCATCATCATCAACAGACAAAAGCAAGCTCAACAAAGCTACAATTTCTTGTTTGCACAAAATAGACTTCTCCATTATATCTAATGTGCTTTGAAAACATAATTACTGTTTGTTTCAGAACACAGGTAATACAGAGTATTTTATAGACTGAAATTATTCCAACAGGAGTGTGCTTAAATACTGTCACAGTGACATTATTAGCACCATTTTCCGCTTTAGACCATTTCAGTTTGAATACAATACAACTCGGAGATGAATCCATCCTTTAACTTCTTCCCGTATTCAAAGTATTAAATATGCTTATGTCGGTCATATCATCCCTACCACAGCACATGTACTTGTGTCTGAAATGCTCCAGACCCAAATGCAGGCTTAAGAGTTGTTACAACACAAATATGACAGGAAGTAGAAGGAAACATCTTTTAAATTGTCCAAACATGCATTAAGTTAAAGCTGCCACTCACACGGGCCTATTGTGAATCAGACTAAAGGCAAAGCACACAATGATCCAAAATTGCAGTGGAAAATACAGTGCTGAGGAATCAGCCAATGTAAATTCCACTCATCAGAAGTATCCATAAAAGTTACACGCCACTGGAACATACCACAAATTATTTGAGCATTTTGCATTCACTTGACGGCCACCAACAGATCTGTGACAAGTCTACACAGCTGTACTAAGCATTCGACGCAAGTCCAAGCTTGACCGCAAAATATGGTGTGTTTGCAGAAGTATAGGTGAAAGTTTATATGAATCCCTAAATGGATGAATCATAAACCCTAAAGCCATATAATAAGCTTACTGCTTATTATAGCTTAAAAGGCATTTTCCAGACCAAATGTTTCTAAGTAAAGTTTTCTTTCAGACACACGTAATCAAAGAAATAGGATGAGAAGTCAGTTTTAACAGCTTCCCCCTCCCCAATATGGAATGTCTGATCATATCTGATCAGAGCCCACTGTTGCAACCTCAGCTTTCAAGGGAACATACTGTGGAAAACTTACATGTTCAGCTCTTGAGCACACGGATTTTGGTAACTGGAGTGCTTACCAACCCACTAACTGTGTAGTAAAATAACCCAGTCATTTAACACAGGGTGCCATGTTCATGAAAAATGACATTTGGCATGGCATCCAGATTTAGTTCCAATATGTCATCTGCAGGCTTGTGAGAATTGTTCCACCCCTCATCCAATTATCTCCATCCATGGATTATTTCTTAAGGAAACATCCCAGCTTCACACAAAAAAAGCCCATAAATAGCTATACGAATACTGTAAACATTTTTTTCTGACTGCTTCACATTACTAACCTGGATCAGTACAACACAAGACGAGTAACAAAATAAATATTAAAGGGAACCTATTATGTTTTTCAGAAGATACATAGAAGCAGTGGATGACATCCTCTGTCTCATAAAATGGCGCATATGTTAGCTGGGCTTATAAGTGATGCAGTTCAGCGCCACCGTTTCATAGGGTTCGACATTCCTACAATGTTTCCTATTTTAAATGTAAAGATATTCTAAAATGGGAGGTGGATATTATAGAAAGTTTTGGATTACTCATTTACATGCATATTTGCCATCCTTACAATATCACATATATAATATGTACACTTTCAATATAGCCTACTGGTGCTCCCTTAGTCTTTTCCAAATTAATAATTTCTTAATCATTACAGAGTTATGTATTGGTTTTAGTAATTCAGTGAATAAATTGTTTGATTGCCCATCAGGAAAAAGGTAACAGGTTGAGCTCAATTAAGTGCAAAAAGTGAGTGTCTTCAGTACCTTGAACAGCATGCAACTTTAAGTCCCTTATTGTTGAAATTACCAGTAGTTTGTGTTGATGAAGTTAAAACACTAACAGTTTTACGGTTAAAACAACAAGCATAATCACTTTTTGATTAGCACATACTGGCCAACATTACACAGGCACTTGCTGAGATAAAATGAAGTAAAATATAGGATCGCAAAATGATTATTAATTATCAATCTTTTTTGCCACCGGTTATGATTTATTTAGTGAGAACTCAATTAACTGAGTACTTGTTTCCACCCAGAGTAGAAATGAAACATTTTAGGCTACAATGTAATTGGACAAACTACCAAAGTCTTTTTTTCCTTTTTATAAATTGCTTGCAAAATCAACCAACTTTAAAAGATGCAGTCAGGCAAACATACACATCACCGAACACTGGGTTTCAACACTGGTGATCTTCTGCCAGGCCCTCACTGCAGCTGTCATCAGTTCCTGCTTGTTCTTGAAGAGTTATGCCTTTACCAAGTAAAATAAATGCTCATTTGGATTCACGTCAGGAGATCCACTTGGCCACCGAAGGGTTTTCCACTTTTTTCCTTTAAAAAGAGTCTTGGGTTGTTTTCTCTATAGGCTTTGGGTCACTGACAGCCTACACCATGAATCACTGTTCAAAGAGTTTTAGAGCATTTGGGGGAATCTGAGAAGATAACATAATACGATTCAGAATTCAACAAACTTGCTTAATGAGTGATCACATCATCCATAAATAGAGGGATATAAATTCCATTGGAATACATGCCCACACATGACCACGCTTCATGTATGAGGTGGCCTGCTCTGGATGAGCACTTCCTTTCCTTCTCTATATTGCCCTTTTCCCATCGTCAGGTAAAAAGATCATCTGTTTGTCAGCTGTCCATAGAATGTCATTTTAAAACTGTTCGCGCTTTTGAAAAAAAAAAAAAAAAAGAGATAAATTTCCTACTTTAGAGGCTAATCGCTTGTTTACATCTAGTGGCAAACCATCTGTATTTACCCAGGTGAAGTGTCCTCTTGACAGCTGACACACATGCCTCCCTCCTGGAGAGTGTTCTTGATCTGATTAACTGTTGTGGTTTTCCCTTGAGAGTAAAAAGAACTCTGTTGTGGCATAGCACAGTTGTTAACCATGGTCTTTCAAGCCTTAGTGTTTCTGAGCAAGCTAGTGCATTCTCTTTTTTAAAAAAATGTACCAAATAGATGATTTGGCCTCACCTAAGGTTT
This sequence comes from Gymnothorax reevesii, assembly GCA_029721435.1. Lineage (NCBI taxonomy): Eukaryota > Metazoa > Chordata > Actinopteri > Anguilliformes > Muraenidae > Gymnothorax > Gymnothorax reevesii. Next base: position 12,333,645 of record CM056586.1, on the reverse strand, counting down.
TGCCATCTCTCTGATGGGTTTGCTTGGATTTTTTGGCATAATTTTGGCTTGCTTCACTGGCAGTGAAAGCGCTCAGGACTTCATACAGAGATAAAAAAATTCCAAATGCTAATGTCGTACTTGAAATCAAGTATTGACCTTTTCTCCTTTAACTTGCAAACATAATTAGGGAATAACACTCTCCTAGTCCGGTGACTGCTGTACAGTCAACTGTCCAATTATTTTTTGCACCACAAAAATGAGGGATTGTGTCCAAAGAGAGCTATAATTCCTACACCATTCACCGTATTAAGATGTAAATACCCTAAAATTGAAGCTGAAAGTCACCTCTTCAAGCTCATAGTGATTATTTAATTTTATCTCCAATATGCTGCATAACAAACTAATGACAACTTAGTCAATTTCCAAATGTTAATGGATCTGACTGCATCTTGGATGCAGTGCAACTGGCTTAGACAGTGTGCCAGGCATAAACAAATTAAATAAAAATAAATGAAAATCTGTCTGGGACTCAACTTGGGCTGATCAGTGCTCATAGTGGAGTCTTTCCACTACACACCAGTACATCAGGAAGTTCACAAATAAATTACGCTCCCCCTCACAGGACAATGCCACAGCCAACTGGCAAGGCACTCTTGGCTAACCAGCACAGGCAAGGTTTAAATTCAATCCACAGGGCCAATAAGCCCACAGGGCCAAAGACGGCACAAAGGACTGAAGAGTGATGCCACAGCAGTTGAATACAAAATTTATTCGAGAGCCTCACACACACTTACCAGTACGTAAAATTTCACAATTAACCTCGTAATTCATAAAAATTTGTGAAGCAGTGTTGGTTCTAAATTAATGCCAATAGTTCAACCCGTGTAGAGGTAAAGGAAGAAAGCTGAATAAAGCAATGAGCAATGAGCTCAAATGTCAAAGAAAGCAAGGTTATGCCCAAACCTCTTACTATTCATAAAAATTTTCATTTGTTTCAGCTATGGGCTAAACATTGAACATCTTCCCATTCTGACCACCTCACTCTATTCAGGCTCCCCCCAAGTCATTCTGAGATTGGCCGATAGAGAGGCAGATTTGCAGTGGACCAGTCAGCCTGAAGTACATCTTAAAATCCAGGAGAATTGGAACCAAATTGGTAAAATGTAAATTAAAAAATACAGACAGTAATTTACATATCCCCTTTAACCTGTATTCAATTGAATGATGGAACAAAGACAAAATAAAAAATGCTTTAACCCATCAGCTTTACTGCTTTTTGCAAATTATACCCGTTTCAAAATATATCTGCAACACTTTTCAAAGAAGTTGGGACAGGTGCATGTCTACCACAGCATAACATCATGTCACCTTTTAATAATACATTATCGTTTTGGAACTAAGGGCACGAACTGTTGGACTTTTGTAAGCGGGCATATCTGCCTGATACAGGATTTCAACCGGTCAACAGCCCTGTTTCTCTGTTGTCATATTTCGGGATTCATGATTCACCACATTTCCAAAGTGAGGCAGGTCAGGTCTGCGAACAGTACCTGCACACTGACTACAAAGCCATGTTGTTTTAATATGGGCAGAAAGTGACTTGGCATTATCCTGCTACAAAAATCAGAGGCGTCACTGACAGAGACTGGAAGGCAAACGTTGTTGCAAAATGCACAGGTACCCTCTGTGTCAATTTTGCCTTCATAGACGTGCAAGTTGCCCATGCCAAGTGCACCAATACAGCCCCAGACCATGACAGATGCCAGCTTTTAAACATGTTGCTGATAACAAGTTGTAGTAATGCTGACTGCACTAATGCAGCCCCAGACCATGACAGATGCTAGCTTTGGGACCTCTTGCTGCTTCTAATTGAAATTAACCTTCTCTCAACCTGAGAGCACAGTGTTCATCATTTGAAAACACCACTTCCCTGTCACTTCCAGGGAAGTCAACAGTGCTCCTGATTGGTGTCAATAGCTTCCTCTTTGGATGGTCGACCTTATAAAGCCACAACAAACTGCATACATTGATATAGAGCTTCTAAGGAATCACAAGACCGTGTGATTATGTCCGTTACAGAAGCATGCAGGGTCTTAATGCATTGCTGTCCAAAGGCATGAAGGTCATGTGCATCCAATACTGGTATTCAGCCTAGTCTTTTATGCATGGAGATTGCCCCCATTTCTCCAGAATTGGGAGTCTATTCACTGTATTATGGGTTGCTGATGATGAGATAACTGAATTCTGTGCAATGGCACATTGAGAAATGTTGTTCTTAAACTGTTTGATCATTTGTTCAAGCAGCTTTTGGCAAAGTAGCGAACCCCAAACCACCTTGCGGGTAAACGTCCGTGCCTTTTGTAAATGCTCATTTTATACCCAATCGTCATGGAATCACCAGTTTTCTATTTACTAGCTCACCTGTGGAATATTCCAAACAGAGATTTTTTGATGATTCCAAAACTTTTCCGGTCTTTCAATTCCCCTGCTCCAACAGATTTGGAACGTGTTGCAAGCATCAAATTTGGAATGGGCAAATTCCGTATTGACAAAAATCAATGCCGTTGATAAGGAGAAACTTTAATTATTTTTTCTCCATTCTATTTTCAACCAAATGTAGGTAAAACAGAATTTGCAAATCATTTAATTCTGTTTTCATGAGCATTTAATAAACTGTCACAATTCTTGAGGAACTGAGGTGACAGAACAAAACTTACCGCTGGAGGAGCCCTCAGGAATGCCAATGAGCTCGTAGCTGGAAAAGCCGACTTCTGACATCAGATACGAGGTGAACCGATCTGGCTTTAAGTGTATATTGTAGTAGTTCTTATAGGTGGTTTCCTGGAGAGGCGAGCAGAGTAAAATTAAAAAGTGAATTTACATTTTAAAAAATTCAAAGGGATCATCTATTTGTCACCACTATTTGGATATGGATAAACCACTTCAAGCAAATTAAATGCCAAAGTATGTCAAAACGGAAGTCATTTAGAGCACGGAATTAAAAACGTATTAATAGTTTTAAAAATATCAGTTAACGTTCCATATAGTTAACGTAACAAACAGCTTAGGAGTAATATGCTGCTCCTTCCAGTATTTTCAGGCAGCAGGCACGTTACACACAAATCCTTGTCGAGCATGGGTGTGTGTGTTTTGACTTGCAGGGACAATGTTAATGTGTTAGAGCCGGCACAGCAACCAGCTGCTTTTAGCAGCCAAGGGCTCTGGAGATCAGCACAGAACAGCCTTGTGGGAGAAAAAAGGCAGAGAGTAACTTCAACTCTTTTCTCTCTTGGGCAGTAAGACTGGGTGGTTTGTCACAGGCCTGACACGCAGCGCTTGGGTGAGCTTTCCTCAATTTATGTTTGCAGCATGATAAAATATAAAACTCCAAATCAGAAAAAGTTGGTTGGAGTGTTAAATGAAAATTTTAACCAAAAGATTTGATCAGTAATTTTCTTTGACCAGTATTCCACTAAAAAAAATAAATCAGCACATTATTTGATGTTTAACGACATGAATGTTACATACGTTTCAAAATAAAAACTTAATTAAAGTTTGATTCTTCCATCTTTAAAAAGTTGGGACAAGAAAGCTTTTACCGCTTCATTTGTTGCCATTCCTTTTTGAAACATTTAATAAGTGTATAGGGACTGAAAACGCAATGTGATTAAGTGTTTCAGGTTTCATTTAGCCCCCTTCTTACAAAGAAGTCTTAAGGTGTGAAAAGTGTGGAGTTTTCATTGCTGGATTTTGCATTATAAAACGTGTCTTACATTCTCTATTAGGAACAAGTTGGGACTGCAGGCAGGAGAGTCCAGCACCCGCGCCCTCTTCTCGCAGTCATGCCTTAGTAAAGCATGTAAAATGTGGTTTGTCCTTGTCTTTTTGAAATATGCATGGGCATCCCTGGACGAGATTGTCTTGAAGACAACATTTGTACCTCCAAAAATCTCAGTGTACCTCTCAGCAGTAATGGGGCCTTCAAAAAAGTGCTAGCTTCCCTTGCCAAGGGCACTGACAAAGCCCTATACCCCATAGCATGGCTTTAAAACTTGTTGCAGATAACAGACAGGACAGTACTTTTTCTCTTTGGTTTGGGGCACAAACCATTTTTTTTGGCTTGGGGCACAAACCATTGTCCATTTTTTTTCAACAAATTTTTGAAATATTAATTTGTCTGACTACAATACAGGCTTCCTCTGTGCCATGATCCACTGCAGATACCTCCGGGCCCTAAGAAGTCAACGGCGTCCCTGAAAACCTAAGGTACAGCTTCTTTTTCAAATATTGATGTTTCAACTGGTCCTAACAGATGTAGCTTTGCATTGTGGAACTTGACAAAGGTTTGCCATAGTAATCCTGAGCCCATGTGTTTACATCACTTATACAACGTACATAAATGGCAGTTCTAGGTTCAGTGCCGTCTGAGTGATCAGAGATCACAGGTATTCAGCTTAAGCTTGAGCCCTTATGCACAGACGTTCCTCAAATCATTAATTATTTCATGCCCTGTAAAGTTTGAAAAATTTAAATCCCTTGCCATCTTTATTTGAGGAACATTGTTCTTACACCTTCAAGAGATTTTTCTCCTTCATTTGCAAACATAATGGCAATCTTTGTCCCATCTTTACCTCTGACGTACTCCGCCTTTCCAGGATGCTGTTTTTGTACCAAATCACGAATACCATCACGTGCTGACATCAGCCGTTTAAAATCGGGTCATTATTGAGAAAAATTCAATAACTCATCACTAGTCCGATACTTCCCCTGTCCCAGCTTTGTATGGAATTAATAGTCGGCCTGAATGGAGGAAACAAATGTGCATTTATGACTAAAATGAAATTGACAAGATGAAATATTAAATGTTCTGTCTTCACATTGTCTGCAATGCAATACAAATCAAATTTAGAAATCTCTGCTTTCTGTTTATATGAGCCATTTTTATACCGTCCCAACTTATTTTGAGGTGGGGTTGTATTGTGTTTTATAGACCCATCAATCAATCACCAATTTAGGCCAATAAAGTTTTGCACTGCGCACATTTGAACAAAGTCTGCATCTCCCAGAAAAGAGGGAGGGAGAATGTTTTTTTTTTCTCCATTCAGTAGGTCTCAGAAGTGCTTTGGAAGCTGCGAGAGCTTAACAATAACAATTCTGCTCAAATCCAACCCACTGTGCACCCGCGTCCTACTCTCTCCCGGGCTTTCATTCCTCTACATTCCCACACAGTGCCACACACATTCAAATTCTTTGCTCGCACTTTAAATCCTTTTTTAGTCACACCCACTGTGTTCTTGCCCTACTGTCTCCCACCAAAATTCATGCTACGTCTTTTTCATCAACTTGCATCCCTCTTGCGTTTCCATTTTGTGCCCTTCCCCCTTTCATTCGCTCCTCTCCTCCTTCAGCACTCCCTCACCGTGAGCCTCCGCCTCTTCCTGTATGAGGCCCATGGCTGTGGCTCCAGAATGAAGATCCCGCCAGGAAGCAGGTGCCTGAAGGCTCGTTTGAAGAGGCGCTGCACCCCGCCATCGCCCCAGTTCAGATGCACCCACTTGGTCATGCTCAGGCACAGGATGACATCATACTCCGGCTGCTGGGTGTGCAGTAATGCGTCACTCTCCAGGATGTAGTTTCCCTGTACGAGAGGGAGGTTGTAAAAAAAAAAAAAAACCCCAAAAACCTACCTACTGGTTGTCATTTCACAAAGATTCAATACCATCTGCCTCTATCCCTGTTTTCTTTTATTTTGGGTACTTTTACTTGGGCTACAATAAAACAAAAACAAAAAAAGGCTCCTATATACCACTGGAAACTTCAGCCAACTCCAACTAGAGTGCTAAATCCAAGACGTCAGTCAAGACGTGCTCATTTGTATAGCGAACTGTACTGTGAATCTCTTAAACTATATGGACGAGAAACATGAATTAACAGTCTTATTAAGAGTGCAAACAATTATAGGTTAATATATTCAGTTATGTGGTTGTTTTTGCTTTTCCAGCTCATTTCGACATGGAAATCCAAGATGGCAGTGATCTATGAAATAGAATATCAAAGGTGATCTATCCTTTGACCCAGCTGTACTAGGAATGAGTTGAAAAAATGAGTCGTTTTAATTCTGAGTCAAGAAATAAAATGGGGATTTTATATTCTGGAAGCATCTTGACGTTAAAAATCAAGGATGGAAGTTTGCCCAGGTAAAAGAAATCATATTAAGATGAAGTGACTTCTAGCATAAAGTGAAAACTTATAATGAGCAGGGTATTTTGGTGCCTTTGAGGCAATGATGAAGGGTTGTATAAAAAAAAAAATATTAAAATCATTGCATGCTGATACTGAAGCATTCACCAAAGCATTTGAACCTAGTTATTTTGAAATAAATGTTATGTATCTGGTTATAAAAACTGAAGTGCATGGGTGGGCCAAAATATATATCTCATCACCCAGTTCTCGAGAACTAGTCTCAAACTATTTAATGTTAAACACTAAAAACTCCACATGATCACCTAGAAATCATGTTATTGTTGTATTTCACAATAGTTGACCTACTGATTTGCAACAGGGATTTAGCTTTTGCCTCTTCTGAGTGAAAATATAATGGAAAGCCCGACTAAAATTGATTACTTGAAATGAAAGCGGAGTCGTGAGGTGAACTACATGCTCAAACGCTGGCAGACGCCTGCTCATCCAGAATCTTGATAAAAAAATTTGCAGTTGGTCTGACCTCTGCAGCCGCAATAACCTCCTCTCCCCTGGAAAGGCTCTCCACGAGATGCTAAAACATCACTGCAGGGATTTGCTTCCATTCCAGCAAAGATAAAAAAAACCTGTGAGGACAAGTAATAATGCTGGCTAATTATGCCCGACTTGGAAGTCAGCTTTCCAGTTGATCCCAGTGGTAAATGCATCTTGAGCTTGAGGTCAGGGCTCTGTACGAGCCAGTCAAGTTCTACACCAATCTGGTTGCCCCAGTTTTTCGCCTTTCACAAAACGCACACAATGCGAGCCTCATCATACGCTGGACTGGTGCAAGACCAAGAATGCCACGCGACCTTGAATGTCAGTTCATATGAACTCATGTGGAAATTCATAGATCCATCCAGCTGCTCTTCTCTGGTCAAGGTTGGAGGGGGGTGGCTGAGCATGTACCAGAATCCAATGAACAAGAGGCAGGAAAACATCTGGGATTGTTCACCAATCCATCCTTGGCACATATATTCACACACCATTAAAGGTGTAACAGATCGTGTTACTGTTTTGAGTCACTGATCGGAAAATTATTTGAATATAAAAAAAAAGAGAGGAAATATAACTTTGCTCTCCATTTATTATGCGAGCCATTCACCCATCGGAGGCGTGTGATGCGCATCAGAAAATACCCTGTTTACAGAGTAGTGTGTGGTGACGACTACGTGCATCAAATTTTCATTTTACACCACTGTTCCATTTCTTGAGTGTCATATCCATGGAATCGCATTTTTCTATTAGTTCGTTAAAGAATTTCATATGACTTTCAGGCATCTTTTCATGGTGGTTGGTATGCAGCTGTAAAAACCAGTGTAACTGCTTTTTGATCAAGTTGTGATTTTAAAACGAAAGTCAAATATTTTCCTGACCTTTAAGTTACCAAGCAATCTACCAAAAGCTGGCTACATGCCCAACTAAAAGTACCATGGTAAGAATGAAACAATGGTAAGTTAGCTAGCTAACTTTCTACCTGGACAAAATAAAATAAATCCATAAAGTTTCCGTTACCTAACAACTATATTTCTGTATAATAAGTAAAAATAAGTAAACAAAAGTGAAACAATTGTTGCCACTAAACTTGGCCATGTCCCCCGCCAGGTCACGGGAATCGACTGGGGTCAGCGTATCACACCAATACACATTGAAGCCAAAGATGAATGAAATCGGTCAAACCATTCTTGAGATATCACATTCACAACAAATGGGGCATGACGGATTGACGGATGGATGGACGGAGCTTTCCCCGCTCCGCTCGCTACCTCGGCGGCGGGGGACAATTATTTTCTTTTGTGGCATAATATACTATAAACCCGACGCAACAATTTTCCATCACAGAAAAATCCTTGTTGATATGTTTTAAAGATTATTGGTTATTACATTGGAAAGATCCATGCCTCACAGTTTTTTGGTCTTGCTATCAATATTGATGTTGCTTGTACTTGTGATACGCATTTACAAAGTCAGTTGACAATTGGCATTTGTTTTTATGCTTCGCTCCCAGTGGGCATGCACTTTATGAAATTAAAATAAGTAAGTATATAAATAAGTAATATATAAATTAACAGACAGAATATTTCTTGACCCAGGATTAGTATGAAAAGACACCTCATTGCAAAACTGGCTCAATATCCTCTCAGATTTTCTGTACCAGCTATGACCACCATCTTAGTTTTCAAGGTCAAGATTGACTGGAAAATGAGAAAACAACCTCACCGTTTGACCTGATCTTGGAAAGAATCCAATTTAATGTCTCTAGTCCATCTTGTTCAAGAAATCTCAAACAAAATGGCCTACAGCAGTCATCATAGATTTTGTGCTTCAGAGAAAGTTGGAAGAAGTGTCCAGACAGATAAAAGGGACATTTCTTTTCTAAAATGGTTACAAGGAACAAAATCAAAAACAGAAATGTAGAAAATGAGCACTGAATCAATTGAAATGTCCAAGATACTTCTACACTACATTGTATTTGAAAGTCTGCTTCAAAACGGGGTTTTTTTTAAAGCCACAGCTACCTGTACACACATATTTTTGAAAGCCAATTTAAATCCTGTAAAAATGTATCATATTCAACTGTATTTTTTCCTTAAATCCTTTGCATGGAGGAAAGTAGATTTAGACAGATATTAAAGGGAGTAACAAATGCAGGAATTAGAAACACGTCAAATACTGCATGAAAAGGTATCAAGATTGCGTACTAAATTGAAAACCATCCATAATGTATTATTTCTTCAATAAGAACAAGCAATACTAATTTCCCCCTTCCTTCAGAACCCGCTGATGGTGCACCATGAGTTTTAAACTTGGCTCTAAGACGCCAGACCTTGCTTTCTTTAATTAAATTTTTAAAATAAAATCTAATTGATTTTACTTTTTTTATTACTACCAGCATACTGTTTACATAGTTTTCACTCCAATGGAGATTATAAAAACTCACTTCCAATCTGCTCTTCTGGGGAGCGAATACAAAGCAGCTGTGATAACAGACTCAAGTACCATGTACAGCTTTCTTGGTCATGCAGGCCTTTTCTTAAAATTGCGAACACTTGAGTGAGCCGCTAACAATAGAATCAAAACTAACTAGGTTTAGTTAGCGCACCCAGAACTCGGTCATTTCAAAATTGAAATGGGTATGAATAATCTGGCAGTTGTGGGTGACAATGAAACAGGAAAAACTAGACACATTGTAACCATCTAATGAGATGATTTCTGTTGACAAATGCATGCTGAAGCCTGCCGCGAAAAATGTACCAAAACGCTGAGTCGCAGACCACACGTCTGCAAAGGCATAGCCACATACACTCACACACAAACACTTCAAAACCCAGCATTAAAAATAGCAACCAATCAACCAAATATACATACACACTCACGCTGCAAATGCAATAACATAAAGCAATACAAGCATGAACGAATAAGACTGAGCGTAAGACAGACTGTTCATAACGCGAGGCTTTATATTAGACTTCACAGTCACACTGTAAAAATCAACCCTTTACATGAAGAGTGAATGAGACTCTCTCTAAGGGGCGAGGCTGCCTGCTAACATTAGCCATGTTGCGAGCGCGCACATGAGAGAGAGAGAGAGAGAGAGAGAGAGAGAGAGAGAGAGAGAGAGAGAGAGATAAAGCAAGTCAGCAGGAAGGCAGAGGGGAAGTGTGCAGCAGTGGGTGTGATCCAAGGTCTTTCAGAGAGGACGAGGAGACAAACAACCCGCCCCCCCCCGAAACTCAATACAAAAATACAGGGAAATACTGAATTCCATCAATTGCTCATCAAATTCCACCCTCACGCTGAGGTTCAAAACAAAAGTGCGGGCCTAGCGCCGCAGCAACAGAAGGCCCCTTGTGCTGGGGTTTCCATTCGGACTCCAGCTGTCTGTGGAGACAAACACGATCTTAGAGTGCACCGTCACAGCTGCCTGCAAACTAGTGTAGCTCAGGGCTGAGACGTGATAGGCCTCAGACAGTACTCTAACACTCCGCGCAGTGTCAATGCAAGTATTTCAAAGAATATGGACCATTGCACAAATACATATCAACACCTGCGAATTATTGCTGCCAAGTATAAACATGCAAACGTGCACGTGCTCACAGGTGTACATGTCTGTGTGATCGGTTTTGTCTAAACAAATAGCCTAATTGGAATGTGCTCCTTAACAACAAGCTGGGGTAATTCTTGTGAGACGATTCCACAAGCAGAGCACGCCGTTTAAAGTCAGAGTCTGATTCAACAATAAATTAAGCAGCGGTTATGACAAAGGTCCATTTTATCGCAGTTCAGGGTTTCACTCATCCACCGAGGCCTAGTAAAAGAAAGGTTCTCACAGGCCTTGCAGTAGCTCCTGACCCACATCGGACCTAAATATACTGTTTACATACTAACACCCTGATAAGGAAGTAGCATCCTGCTGCAACACCTACAAAGTAGACCGTGGAGCACATTACACAACCCGGACAAAACACTGACTTAGGTACAGGAAATCAATCTCAGATCATGTAATCATTGATTGATTTGCAAACTATTACAGGGGGCAGAGGCCAGAATTTCTTCTTCACGACACAAGTTAATAATCAAACCTAGACACAACAAGCCCTTACCTTAACAAAAGAGACATTGGCGGGGAAGTGCCCGGAGACGGTGTGTAAAAGAGGGGGTGCAGCAATGGGGCCTCTACAAATCCGCAACGAAATAGGAAATGAGCGGCCCATGCTCAAATGCCCACCAAAGGCCACAACACCTTTTGTCAATCCCACTTCCTTATTCTTCCTCTCCTTCGCTGACCCAGTCTTTTCTGTGAGATTGGAGGGGAGAGAGTCCATTTGTGTAATGCCTTCTTGCTTCTGTCCTGCTCCCGGTTTGTCCTCCATTTTGGTTTCTCCCTCTTCAGTCAGGCTTGCTTTCTGCTGCTGAATCCCAAGCCGTTTCCCATCTTTCTGACCCTCTTCTTGGGTTTTAACTTCAGTTCCCACCTCTACCGGCTGCCCCAATGCAGCACGTCGGGCCTCTTGTGCCTGCAGCTCCGAGAGATAATGCCTGACGTTCTGCCGTGCTGCATGAACCAGCCCGCCATCGATGTCCAGACCTAGAATGTGAGCAGGGCGCCATTTGGTGGCAATGGCAAGGGTCATGTGACCTGTGTTGCAGCCCAAGTCTAGCACTGCTTTCCCCCGGAACCATTCCGGCTTCAGCACACGCAGCCGCGGGTCCTCGCATAGACCGAGGTTGCGGTAGCCATAATACTTGCTGTAGTTACCGTACTGGAACTTCTGTTGTTTCCGACGATGACGGGGCAGCTGGTGGCCAGGCCTACCGGATGAAGGGAGGCTCCCTGCTCCTCCACCCCCAACTGGTGTATGGAAGCTCTGAGGTCTTTTACCGAGTCCAGGCCCTCGACCCCTCTCCACACTCCCCTTCTTAGAAGTTGGGGTGGGGGTGACGGAAGAATCAGACTTGCTGGACGTGCGCCTGCGTTTGCGGTGCCGGAAGGAAGAAGGCTGCTGGGTGGTTGAGGACGAGAGGGGGCCTGAACTTGCCGAGCCCTGCGCCTGAGATGGGATAGTGGAGCTAGTCGCAACTTGCGATTGGCTGCGTGGCAGGATAGGGTGCACGACCTCGTCACGACAGTTTATGGAGGTGTTGAGCTCATAAGGGCGAGGGGACTCGGGAACAGGCGTGAGGTGAAGAACAGCACCCTCCTTGGGGGCCTCTGGAACCACGCTTGCTGCAGCACCCCTGGACGCATTTACTGTTGTGGACACCTTTCCAGCAGCTGCAACACACCCTTCAGCTGACTTACCCTTCTCTGACAACGAGAGGTCAAGCTGTGCAGCAGCCATTCCCCCTCCTCCATGATGCCGGTTACGATGCCTTTTCCTGCCTCCACTCTTCAAAGGCGACACAAGGATACTGCTATCCCCTTCTGTGCTGTTTAGGTTTAGAGGGTCAGTGATATCTTTGGGAATAAGTATTTCCACAGGATCACGACTCTTAGCAGGCAATGGTGAAGACTTTGGCGTCTCTGCATTCAGGGCCCTGTTAACCTCCTCGTCCAGCAAGCTGTTGAGATTGAGTGGGTCAAAAATGTTCCCACCCAACAGGAAGTCAGTGGGTAAGACCGGGTCGCTCTCTGAGTTAGCTCTTCGCCTCCTCTTGCTGAAGCCTGGGTGCTTGAAACCCACATTCACGCTGTAACGGCGTTTGCTCATCTTTTGCTGCTGTGGTTGTTGTAGCCCATTTTTTGGGCGAAAACTGTTGCGGGATCCCAGGCCCGTATTCTCTGCGCGACTGCAGCCCCCAGCAGAATTTGAATCATTGGTCAGCTGCTCTGTCAAAATCACACTACCCAAGAAAGGAGTTACACTGCAGGTGGTGCCATCTTCCAGGCTACGAGATGGGGCCACCAATGCTTTGGGCGCGTTACTGCAGCTTCCAGCACATTCTGTGGGCTGTTTGGGTTGCTGATGCATCATGGGCTCCACTCTTCCATCACCAGGTACAACAGTCTCTTTGTCCACAGACATCTCAATCATGTTCCATTCAGCACTGCGACGACTGATTCTGAAGTTGATGGTTGACTTTAAAAGGGAATTAAATATGCATTATTAAGCCTTTTTCAAAAAATGCTTCCACAAGTAGTCAGAAGATACTTCAATAGAAATAAAACATGTTAATTAGCTAGCCATGTACTTACTCTGGAATGCCATTTGCTTGATCTGTATAAAAGGCGTGTCTGATTTATTGTGCAGAAGACCTGCTTCCTGAATTCAAACCCTGCAGTACTCTGAAAAGACATGCGTCTCCAGAGCACAAGCTACAAAACTTCCCCCTGTCTGAAGAGTAGCTACAAGCTTGGACCACAAGCCACTCAACACTAGCCTTGAAAAAAAAGCCAGCAGGGAAAACGCGTGCGCGTCCAACGACGTAAATCCACCCTCTCCTCTGCGTGCGTATGTGACCCGCCTCCTCTGTATTGAGAAAAGTGCAAACGATTTACATGAACCCGCCTCTAAAAGAAACGTCACCAAACCTAATAAATTATTAAATAGCAACGAGAGCTCTCGGAAGGAAAAAAAAAGGCACACGCACACACATTCACATAGGGATAGAGCGATGGGCTCACTCTCACACACAACGCCTTGTCGCCGTTCCCTCCGCCTTCTTTTAAGCTGAGCTGTCCCAGCCCTCCCTCCCTCCCTCGAATGACAATATATTAAACAAAATAATAAAAAATACACCCAAAACTGACTTGGCGCGCGTTTTTTTACCTCGTCTGCAAGTTTCCGTATTCAATATATTTAATACAAAAGTATAATACGAATCAAAATAATCAAGCCTGAAACACCCCCTGCAAAAATCGATTGTATTATATATAAAAAATAGTTCACGCTCGCAGTCAGTCTGTGTGTGAGTGTGTATGTTAGTGAGCTCGTTCTCTCAACTCCCCTACACTCAAGTAAAGAAGACCAGGCTTGAGCTGCTGGATCTCGCGCTGCGTTTCAGCCCCTCTTCGCATTTTATATGCTATCGTAGAGCCTAGAAGAGACAGATAGACAGCATATTTAACCAATAACATTGCGCTCTGGGGCTCGTCCTCCCGATTACGACCAATTGTGTACACGTAGAGGCTGGCGTTCATAACAACCCCCCTTTTAATTCAGTAGGTATCTGACTCTATGCCTGTCGCCAGAGAACCACCAGTCGTTGACAAATGAAAATAGCGCGAAACGAACACTTGTTTAAGCTATAAAAGCGTTTATGCCAATTTATATACATATATTTCGCCGTTATTCTCAACATATAAACCACGTATTAGCTTTATCTCCAGTGCACAGGAATATGACATGGACACCTATTGCCCGTGTAAACAACCTTCGGTGTTATGATGTGTTTTTTTCCCCGATTGTGCACATATTTCAAGAGAGTAATTTCCGAATATATACACGAAATATGAATGTGTTTGAATTTCATACATACGGGTAGTTATTCTCGAAATTAAAAGCTATTTTATACCGAATAGTTTCCCACCCCTCCCCCCTTCTCGCCCCCTCTTCACTCGGCTTCTGAGGACTACAAGTATTATCGGGATTTGTAGTCTTTGAAAAAGGTTGTCTTTTGTGGGTTTTGCTAAAGTGCCATACGTACATACATAGAACGATGAGCTAGCTGACTACTAACCGAGCAATGTTGTGCCTCGTGATACTTGATTAAACCGCTGACAACAAGTAAATTGGCAGGCTGTACAATGCACGTTGAGTGGCGAGTACTTTGGTCTTCATCAATACTTTTAATTTGACCATTAAAAACATGCTTTTCATTCTTGCTGATAGGTTATTCATAATGAAAACAATTATGGCAATAACAAAGCTGTAATTCAACATTTTTTTTGTTGTACACGTCGTTACTGAAGCGGTATAGGCGCTTTCCATAGATGTTAAAAGTTTGGAATCAGTCAGCAAATTCATTTTTTTTTTACAGAAATATACTTCTATTCACATAGGCAGCATTAATTCGATTCTTAAAAATGAACAAATGGATAATGCTTCAAATTACTGTTCAAACTATCGGTGCATCAAGGAAACTGCAAATAAAACCAAAAATTATGATTTTTAAAGTTCATATACATGTCTCATATTAGAACACTGCTCCAACCCTTTATTTGATGTTCTTGCATTTGATATTAATTGCTTGCTCAAAATATACAAGACCTAAACAGAATCCAAAAATTTGGCAGAGTCGATTGTTTACCACTGCACAACATCACCAATCATTTTAATCACACTCATTAAGCATTTGGGCTCCACGGACACCAGTTCATCAAGTTTATGAAGTGGAATTTTCCCCCATTCCTCCATTAAGCAGGTCTTTGTTGCCATACATTTTTCCCCATAAAACGCCATATATTCTCAGTTGGAGACAGATCAGGACAGCAAGCAGACCAATCTAGGTCTGCACCGTCTGCTTCCACAGCCATGCACTTCTAATCAACGCAGAATGAGGTTTGGGATATCCTGAGAACAGATAACACAAAGATGGCACCGAACGATGCTCCAAAATTTGTACATATCTTTCCATGAATGGTGCCCATTAAAATGTGAAAGTCACCCATACCATGTGCACTGATACCCCCATTCCTTGACAGACACTGGTTATTTGAACTGATGCGGTTAACAGCTTGGTCCAGAGAACAGGGTGACTTTTTTATTTTCTAAAACCATTTGGAATGTTGGTAAATCAGACTACAAAACACACATCCACTGTGCTATTATTCATCATAGATGACACAAACCCCAGAGAAGTCAGCAGCCGTGTTGTACAGCGTTGATGCATAGCTCTGCCTTGCATAGCTTTAACTTACATCTGTGGAAAAAGTGATGAATATTACTTACTTAGAAAGGCTTACTATTGAAATACTTGAAAGTATTTTCAAGCCATTGTTGTGATATCCATCTCAGTTGTGTGACAGTTCTTAAGACAGTGACATTCACAGGATCAGAGGTACACGTATTCAGAGTTTGTTTTGGGCCTTTATGCAGCACCAGATTGACCAAATTCCTTCCATTGCGGACTGTAGCAGAGTGAAGTTGAGGGAGGTCTTCTTGAGGTTGCCTTTAGAAAAATATCAACTCATCTGTTTTCACATCATTTTATCATTGCAACTTATCACATCATTTTTAGCCATGTTGGCTCACAGCAAGAAGGTTGTGGATATGAATCCAGCTTAGGGCCTTATCTGTACAAAGTTTTTCACGTTTTCTCGGTATTCACATGGGTTTCCTCCAAGACCTCATGGGTTTCCTTCCACAGTCCAAAACATGCATGTCCAGCCAAATGGAGATGTTAAATTGCCCATGGGTAAGAGTGTGTGAGTGATTAGTGCATGCACCCCTGCGGCAGATTGTTGAGCTGTCCAAGGCTGTTCCTGCCTTTTGCCCATTTTCAGCTTGGATATGCTCCAGCTGTGCTGCGACCCCTGTGAGGAAGGGTAGTTTGCGATTATGGATGGATGGACATCATTATTAGTCCATAATACAGTAGTATCTGTGCCAACTTTCTCTGAGTCTGTTGTGATTGGATTTAAAATATGCGTACATGTTTAATGAATTGAATTCAGAAGTAACAGCATCAAATTAAGTGATGTTGATGAAGTTCATGTTTTTGACATAGTAAAGTGTGAATGGACCTTAAAATCACTCCTTTTTGATGTTATTTTTATTCTCCATAATTTTGTAACCTCTCCCGTTGGGGTGTCATGTTGAGATAATACTGACAGCAAGGGTCCAGGCGAGTACTTAGGGGCTTCTCAAATGGTGAAAACAGGCAGGGGGTATCTCGACAATGCATTTTGCACACAACATACAGTTGTAATAAAAATTATTCAACCCCCGTTGCAAATTAGGTTTACTGATAAATTTACAAACTTTCAACTGTTTGCTATGAACAAATCAAACAAGAACAATTTAAATGGCTCAACACAACAAATATTACAAGTGGCTCCTCCAAATTCATCACAAAATGCCACTTTTAATGACTACTGCAGGCTCAAAATTATTCAATCCCTTTACGACATGCATCTTTAATACTTAGTAGAAAAGCCTTTCACCGCTATGACCTGCTGGAAAATGTGATGCACAGGCAGATGTCAGCTTTTGGCAATCCAAGCAATCTTAGCCCAATCCTCATGGACAATGGCCTCCAGTTCACTAATATTCTAGGGTTAGCATGCTGCAACTGCCTTCTTCAAATCCTACCAGAGATTTTTCATGAGTTTCAAGTAAGGCAACTGTGATGGGCACTCGAGAATCTTCCCAGACTACTTCTGAAACCAAGCCTTGGTGGATGTTGAGGTATTCTTAGGAACATTGTCCTTTTGGAAGGTCCAATGATGCCCAAGCGTCAGCTTCCCTACAGACGGCATGATATTTTCTCCTTGGATATCCTAGTACTTGACTGAATCCATCTCGTCCTCCACACTTTCTAGATTTCCAGTGATAGAGGAAGCAAGGCAGCCGCAGAGCATAAAAAAGACCCCACAATTCTTCATTGTACGCAGGGTGTACTTTTCAGCATATGCTTCTTTATTCCTCCTGCAGACATACCACTGATTCATAAGCCCGAAATATTCTAGTTTTGTTTCATCACTCCACAGAACAATATCCCTAAACTTCTGTGACTTATTTATATGGTTTTGAGCATACTGGAGCTTGTGCTTTTGGATCAGTTGTGGTGTATGTCTTGGAGACCTTCATCGTTTAGTATGCGCCCTATTGTGCAAACTGAAACCTCAGTGCCTCCTGCCTCCAAGTCTTGCTACGGGTCTCCTGCAGTCACTCGAGGGTTTTTGACCTCCCATCAGCTCAAGAATCTTGTGACAGCCATTGACAGCTTCCTCTTTCTGTCACATCCTGGTACAGTAACCACTCTTCCTTTAACTCTGAACTTGTGAACTATGCTTCCAACAGTATCTCTACAAAAATTCAGCACCTGTGCTTCCTTTTTGTATCCTTTTCCTTGTTTGTGCCAGGCAATGATCTCCTCTATTAGCTCTTTGGACAATTTTTTTGACAGCCATATTTCTAATATGCAATCAAATGTCACTGTCAACAAACCCTGAGTGAATTCAAGTATTTGATGTGTTCTATCTAAAGCAAACCAAAGCAAACCTGATGCAACTAATTAAGCTCCTGATTAGCTGCATTAGGTGTGGTTGAGACAATACCTGACTTGCAAATATGCTCTTCTGACGAATTCTATTCGGGGGGTTGAATAATTTTGAGACTGCAGTAGTCATTAAAAGTGGTATTTTGAGTTAAATTTGGAGAAACCACTTGTAACATTAGTTGCATTGAGCTATTTAAAAATGTTTGTTTAATCTGTTTATCACAAACAGCTTAAAGTTTGTAAATTTTGCTGTTAAACCCAACTTGCAATGGGGGTTGAATAATTTTTATAGCAACAAAGTAAAAATAAATATTGATAAATTGACACTATAGTAGCACTCGCCTCTATAAAACGAAACTGGTCTAAAATGCAGACATGGCATGTAGTCCACGAGCCAGTGATTTTCACGAACTACTGAGCGGGAAAAGTCATAAAATCAGCGATCTCGAGATCGCTACGCTTAACACAGGGCAGGGCGACGACTTACCCGATGTACTCAATGGAAATTGAACAGGGTAAACATATATTTTAAATTCTTTTAGAGACCTAAATTGTTGCTGTCAGGCTGGTAAATTTAACGAAACATGCGTTTAAGTCGAAAGTACAAAATTGTGGCCAGTCTGTCAAAGTTGTCGTCAGTATTAAGCTAGTCTAACCTTAGCTAACATTCTAGGTGACAGTAACGCTACGGTTATCTACGTAACGTCAACTGTTAATTAACTCACATTAACCAGCTAGCCAGATACGTAACGATAAGATAACTTTCATGCTGTTTGACGCTTTTTAGCTAGCTTGTGAATTAAATTGTTTGCCTGTCCTTTACTAGCAAGCTAATATTCGATGTACTATTGCTGTAATTGGTAGAAATACCTATGGAAAATCAACCCAATTAGCGAACCTTCTTCAGTAGCAATGAAAATGTGAGTCGTTAATTTGTCGCTTGTTAGTGAGCTAGCTAGCTTGTTAAATAACTTAGGAACATCATAAATTTCTTCCTACCATGAAAATTCCTTACTTTACCTCGGATATTGTTATGCCCTCAAAAGGAAGAATTGTGGGCAAATGACCCGTTGAACTCAAGTGACTTAAGTTAGGTTAATGTTAAACTTACTCGTCATCGTGAACGTTAATTCCGTCCTATAACTTCTTTTCAATGTGAAGAGTGACTGACATGAAAGCAAAGAAATCTCTACCAACGGGGGCTCAGTTATGTCAGAAACATGAATCACAGACAGAAAGACGGTTTTAACTGCTTTCACACCGGACGCGAAATGAATTTTTGGCTGGACAGATTACATTCAAAGTCAATGCAAAGACGCTCCACCGGTGACAAAACAGCAGTGAATCAGTTCGACGATATTTAGGTGTCTGACGACTGGTGTTTAAGTTCATGCTAAATGTGTTTCCTAGTGCGTCTGAGAAGTTCACAAAACTGGTTTTAGTCCTTATAATTCCATTTGTCTATGAGTTCTTTATTATCTAATGCATTGCTAGTTTTTTTTTAAAGTCATTTCTGAGCTGTTACACCCATCAGGAGCGATTTGATACCATAATCTCATCTATTGAAAATTTCCTCTATGTGTTGAAAAGTAATTTACAATGTCGTGCAACAATGAGTTTAGAACCCTTCAGGGCATGCGTAGCTATTTCTCACATAATGTGGCCAAAAATGGTAAGTAATCACTGGACACATGAATAGTTCAATTAATAAAAATAAATATCACCTTCAACATCTGGGACTGCATTTGTACTTGGAACAAAACCAGCATCCGCAGTGATCACCTAGCACTGAGTTTGAGTTAGGACTGCTTGTAAAGATTATTTCTATTATCAATTACTCTGCGGATGTTTTCACGATTAATTGATTCATTGTTTAGGTCATAAAATGTCAAAAAAAAAATTGGAAAATGCTCTTCCCAGTTTCCCAGATCACAAAGTGATGTCTTCATACTACTTCTTTTGTCCAACTAACAATCCAAAATCGAAAGACTGTTCATGTCAAATAAATGCAGCGAATTTTTACATTTAATTAGCTGGAACCAAGAGGTGTTTTATGTTTTTGCTTGGAAAAAAAAGCTTCAATTATCAAAATAGTTGATGTTTAATTTTCTTATGATCGCCTTACTGATTAGGATACTCAGAAAATTTTGCAGCTCATGTTTGGGAACGTCTGGTATAGGCTGTATACTCAGATCGCATGCAGCCAACAGTTTGTATTTTTGTAATTTACATTATATGATTATAAATGGGCTGCCTTGTTAAAACACTTCTTTGCTTGCTGGTCAGACACTTTTCATGTTAATACAAAGTGTGAGGGAAGCGTTCCAGAATTGTCAAGTCTGCAAATGTGAATTGCCATATTATTTTCTCAAGATTTTCTCAAGATTCCAGAATTTGCTGGCACATCTTCCCATGGTAAGGAATTTTCATACAGAGGATAAATTTTGAGATGACGCTCATTAACGTCTTGCTTCTAGCAACTATAAGGTCAAGACTTCGACATCACTCAGTGATCCTGGCACTCAAGACAGTCAGTTATCAGACAGTCAGTAATTTAATAATTGTTCTCGGGCATTTTTTTTTTTTTTGTCTTTCATCTAAGGTCAAAAGGAGAAGCCCAGATTCGCTTCCCCTGTTCCTCGAGGTGGGCAGAGTGAAGCAAAGAGGAAAGACCAGGTCCATAAAAAGCAAATGATCAGAAAAGTTAGGGAAAAGGAAGAGAAAGCAGCTGGAGGGGGGAAAGGAGATTTTTCTGTTTCCTCAGGACCGAAAGATCTTGAAGCGGAAGAAAGTTTGAGAATGGGTGAAAAATCTATGATACGCGGCGGTAACAGTGACACAGGTGCCCTGGATAAAGAAACAAATATGTTGGAAACAGAGAGAGAAAATTTGTGTGTTGAAGAGAGGAGAGGTGGGAAGTTTACCAAAGCTGAAAGAAGGGGTACATTAAAGAGCATTGAGTCCAAGGAAAATCAACTAGCGGGGAATCTGGAGTCAGGGGTTTTGCTGAAAGCTGGAGGGAGTGAGGCTGAATTGAGGCAGGTGGAGTTTATTGGAGAAAAGAAGCCCATCATCTCACGAGGAGCTGAAAGCTCACCATTTGTGGGGAAGGAAAGCAAAAACGAGAAGGTATTTAGTGTAGGAGTACAGGGGGAGAAAGTAATTAAGAAAAAACAGGTCAAAAAAATGAGAGAAGAGAAGGGAGGCTGCAAAGAGAAGGGCAGAGGGAACACTGTGGATCCTGGACAGAACACCAGCCAGAGGGTGACAGGAAGGCAAGGGAAGTCCACTAAACAAAGTTTCAACAGCAAGGTAACGGAAGAAATACTGAGATTTCACAAAGAATGTTCTGAGGAATACAGGATGAATGGCACTCAACAACAGGACATACAGTATTACAAGAAGTAGACCCAGTAGAGTTTTCTTTGAGTTATGATGGATATGTATGGATATGTAATCTGCTGAGAGTTTAAAGTGGGTCCTGTCTTTGAGGTGAATTAGAATATCGAGGTGATCAGGGCTGTAGTGGCGGGGCTCATTGCTAATGTTTTTTTCCAAGGAGCACATGTGCTCCAAAGTTTGAAAATGTGTGGAGCACTCACAAATAAATTCAGGATCAGATAGAAAATTGAACTGCATACATGATATACAATATAAAAGTAATTTTAAAAATAATAATTAAAAAAACAGCAACTCACAATCTGCATGTGATTGTGTGTGGTGGAGAGAGTGAGTGGTTGTACTCAGAGCTCTAGGTCCACTTTTTTTTACATGCACAGCACGCATCATTTTTCAGGACTTTAAAGCTAATTATTTAAAGCTAATAGCAAATCTTAAACATGATGAACAAATTAAAATTGGAAGCACAAACCCAGAAGGTGGAGGCATGTTGGCATTCAGGACCTCGCTGGGGCCTTTCCGTATGTGCTGGCATGATTCCTGACAATGGACACTGGCGAGTACCAAGTACCATGGACTACAACAGTCAGAATTTGGCATATTAGTGCTCCCTATCTTGGAAGAAGAACTGAATGAAAAATTTTATAAAAATTTCCAGTAGTAACACCAATTTTGCCCCTGCCTCTACCCGTAGCCAGCTGGGATCGGCTCCAGCTCACCCCGCGACCCTAGTGAGGAAGAAGCGGGTATAGAAGATGAGATGAGACACCGATTTTGTCGTCAAATTGTAATTTGTGATTGCTTTTGGAGCTCTCCAGGTCAAAGAAGCTGTTGGAATTTTTCTACTAATAAAAATTGACTAATATTTTTATCCAAGAACCATTTTCCACTCATGAAAATTTTGGTTGGAGGCTGTTGATTGACCATTGCGTGGAGTTACATTTACTTCCATACACATAGTTTTGTTGATGGTCTGCGTAAATTTTGGGGCACAGACTAAAAATTTGCTCTTTTAAGGAAAAATTTTCATTGCTGCAGTATTTATAATTGCGGAGGTTGCAATTGGTTTTCTGTGTTCCCACTCTCGGAATTTGTAATTTGCTTGATTATTTGACGGTTTATTCATCTTGAATCAGAATATCTCAGTATTTCGCTGCAGTATACTGAAGCCACTGGAAATAATTTCACCACCTTTTCCTGAACTTACACTTTGTCCATGCTGTTGATTGTCCATCTGTTCTTATTTCCTTTTGAGACGGACCTTATTTAGTCACTCTGCTCCTCCTCACTCCAAGCAGAACTTCCAAAACATACATTTATGTTATGCTCCTGTTAAGCAGTCAAGGGACAGTATGATCTCTCTCATTTGAACCATACTTTCCTGCAAGCTCTTGGGCAAATGATACTGAACCAAAGCGGTAACCAGCAGACCGCACAGCGAAATGAAATTTTCTAACCCCTGTACATTGTTAGCATTCATGGTGTTACAACCCTTGTGACCTCCTAATTGTCTCCTCCCCCGTTTTAGCAACCTGCGTGTCTTTATGTGGCACTGCTTCCTTAATTGATTCAGTGTTTTACATGCCTTTCCTTGTCCAGGTGTTAACCGCTTTGTGCCTCGTTCCCTTGGTGTGTTCCCTTAGTCTTTGTGGTGTATACAAACCTTAGTTCTGTCTCGCCAAGTTACCGGGTTGTCAGGCGATACTGCTTAAAGCAACCAGTCAGTTTATGCTTTTAGTGATCACCAAGTCTTTTTTTGAATTTTTCATAATCTTTATGATAGTGAAAAATGTAATTACTCTTTGGAGTCATATTAATAGGAAAATCTCCCAAGCCTAACTATCGATCTCCAGGATTGGGGCCGCATTCCTGTTATCCATCTGTTCCACTGTGTTCCTCTGATCAGTTCATTAGAAACACCTCTTCAGCCTTTATTGGCCTACAGGATTGGGACTGCATTTCTGCTAAACTCTTCGGACCTGTTGTTTATTAGTCTTACGTCGGCGACGGTTATAACATCTGGCTTCTGCCCCAGAATGCCACTGGCTGGGCGCGGGACATTCCCACTACCCTCAGCAGTCAATACCATCTTGGCTGGATGACCCCTTCCCCAGCCTGGGCTTTGGCCTTCTCTCTACTTATTACCATATTGCTGTCAACAAAAATCGTCATTGCATTGTACTCTAAATCTGCATCTGGTTCCTTGTCTAGATCATAACATATGGAAGAGATATAGTTTTTATTTTAATTTTTACTCTCATATGCACGTCTATTATTGGTTTTCCCTTTTTCAATATTTCACGCACCGTAGCTAAGTTATAGCCGGATGGAGTGGTGGTCATCCTGAATACTTACACATGCCAGTGAAATGCTCACACTGTGGAACCCTGAGTGGTTTTTGTGATGCAGTTCACTTGTTCTGCTGAATGGAGTTATGACTGAAACATGCATACATATAGTGCCAAAGCCCGATTTTTCACAGACAGGATAGGTTGTCTTTTTCGTAGTGATCTTAGAGCCAGCTGGTTTCTCTCTTGATGAAAACTGGAGCGAGCAATTGTGCCCCCAAGGCAGCTGTAACCCGTATTGTTACTGGCTTTCACTTGTGTCATTGCTGGCAGTCTTTTACCAAGGAACTTTGTTCCCACAATAAACAGACGTGAGTCTAGAGCTACTATTCATATAACAGAAGTGCAATTTGACAGTTCTGCAGAGAAATTGTTGCATTTACATTAATGTCATGTATGTAAGAATCAGTGCTGCAGAAAAACATAAACTAAACATTAACATTACTCTGGTGATGAATCACTGCTCAGAAACACACTCCAGATCTGCTCCATAAGTGGGGTTGAACTGCTCTTGCCCTTGCTGTGTGATTTTGTCTCTGATTAGGACCCTCAGCCCATCAGCTCACAGCTGTCCGACGGCCAGTACAATGAAATCTTCAGAAGTGTGCTGGCCTCCTCACTGGAACGCTGTCTCGGTAAGGTGGCAAGATCCCAGCTGCCCTGTCTCTCAAAGCCCTTTTAGGTCCTGGAACTTCCTCTGGAAGATCTCATCCATGCACATTTACATATTTTTTTGCATGCAAAACAGAATGGGTAGATTTTGAGCCATGTTCTTTTATATGTCTGGTAGGAAATTGCATTTTTATACAGCTCAAGTTTCAAAGAAAATACATGTCAGTGCAAATTCATCATCATACAGCTTTGATTGTGACTCCGCAATCTATATCAATTGTTGTTTTGAAAGTTCACTGTATAGTATAATGACTATTTAGAGCAATGTTCTGAGAGAATGGCACTTTTGAGATACTTAGTGGAGTTGACTTCTCAGAATTGCATGAAATTTGTGAATTGTGAATTGTGCCCATATACGTGTAACAGAAAATCCTGGAGTTTGAGCACACAATTTTTATCGATATGGCTACAGCGCCACCTGGAAGTGTACAAGTCAGGTACCAAATTGAGTATTTTTGAGATTTGAAGGAATATTGTGGATAACTGCTACAATGTGCCAAAGACGTTATAATTGTATTTTGTATTGGGATACCCAAATTTTTAAAATGTGAAAGTGTCACCAGGTGATCTTGTTGGTTATATGTGCAATGACAAGAAATTCACTGATGCAAAAATGTAAATATTGTGATAGGCATGATATACGGTGTAATCAGCCTTGTCCTCAGTGGATAACCATTGTCCACTAGCAGCCACCTCTCCAGGGGTGATCCCCTGGAAGACTGCAGGAATGATAGCCCAGCTCAGGGCCCTAGGTTTGTTAAGCACCCCCATTTTGGCTGATAAAGTTTCTTAACGGAAGGACTGTATTCAAGTAAACCTGACGGATGCAAGATTAGCATAACACCGCATTTCAGGCGACTTTATTTTGTTATTAGGCACATTTAATCTTACAAAAACATGATTTGTTCCTGTCGGGGTAACAGTCATTTACATTCAATTTAATACAATCCATGTGAAATCTAAGATGGTTGGCATTTTTGTCTTCAATATCCAAGTGGAGTCTACTTTGCAGCATCATGCTCAGTTCTGCCTCTCATAGTTGGAATTCATATGACTTTACCTCAATATTGGGATGTAAATGTCTTTAGGCTGGGAATCTTATCAAGCAAGGTAAGTTTGGAGCAGATTAGACAATGTATATTTGAGTTATATATACTTGTTTCTTCATGGCGAAACATGCAAATTGACTGACACAACATCAAGGGCATTCCGTTAAAATTACCATCACAAAGGTTTAAATTTTATGCAAATTAAATTATATTTAATTTTGAGGAGTTTGTTAAACTGCAACACCTAGAAATGGCTAAAAAAAAAAAACTTGCTCAGTAAATTAAAAATGGCTGACCTCTTGTTGCACTTCAGCAAGAGACCAGACTTTTTAAAGTTTTGGGATTTTACACGTACAGTAGTTTTGCAATGATGATCATACACCACTACTTTGTCTAAAAGGGATCCTAATATATTTCCTCTCTATAATTTTTTGGGAAAATCTATTGAAAAATACTATTGTTGGCAATGATTAAAAAAAAAATAATTCCTGCAAGTACATTGAGACAAATACATGGGTAGTAAATAAAAACTTTGAAAATGTCGATTTTTTTTTTTTAAATAATAATTGAAAGGTGTCACAAGTTTTATTTTTTGACTCTTTTATAGCCTGAATGCATGTTTGATGGCTCATTCCGTGATTGTTGATGCTAAAAAATTTGTTTAAACTGGTTCAAGGCAACATTATTCTGTAAAATTACCTCTGATGGTTTGTTGTTGCAGTATATAAGGCGACCTGAACTTTGAGCAGTGTCAGAGTGTTGAACACGATGGCACGTCAATCACATTTTCCTACTATTGGCGAATGTGCCCTGAGGACTAGTATGTTGCTATGAGGTTTGGAGGTAGTCTGTTCAGAATTACGATCAGGAAATTTTCATGTTTTGCATGACCTTGAGTGTGACCTTGACCTTTGGTCATGAGACTTCACAGGGTCAAAGCAGTGGACTAGTAGTGTAAACATGTTGAAAGTGACAGCCATTCATAAAAGCCTTTGGCCAGCAGCAGCGTTTGAAATGTGAAAAAAACGGTCTTACAGTCTAACAAACAAGCATACAAACCAAACCAACGTGATTGCATTGAGTAAGATATAGTTTGTTATAAGTCAACGTGTGCAGTGTCAGTTCACCTAAACGACTAGAATAATTTGCAAATTATTGTTATTTGAACGACTAAATGTTTAACTGTGTCTGTGTGTTAAGAGGATGCCAAGGCAGTGCTGAGTGAAGTGGAGTTGTTGCAGGCCAGTATTGATGAAAGCTGTGAAAGGTAAGAAAAATCAAAGTTTTGTCTCGAGGAATGTCTTTATTCACACGTTTTTGTCTTTGTTTAATTCATAATGACAAATTAAATTATGATTGTCTCTTGGGATGCTGTTATCGCAGTCAGTCATTTTAAAAAGTTGACTCCCACGTTTTGAATTCTGAACACTCAACCTATGATCATTTGTTAGCGTATTCTGAGGCAGTAGATTGTCTGTTTGCTGGTGATTGTAGGTCTCTGTCCATGTGGTGTTCATGCTGTTGTGCTGTCCTGGTAATGTGCAAGGATTTTTATTGCCTGGAATCCATTCATATCAAGTGCTGGTCGCTCCCAATGGTCACTCAATGATATGTCTGGCCTCAGTCGGTAGACTAGCGTTTGACTTTCAAATATTCGCACAAAATCCATGCGAGATCTGTGATTGGCTCACAGTCGTGAGGGTGCCCCACCCCTTTAGACAGACTTGCGGCGGGTCCTGAATGAATTGATTCCAATGGGGAGAAGTGAAGTGAACGTGAGCACAGATTATCACCAATTATTTTTCCCCATTGTCAAAGAATTAAATACTGGACTTATTTTTCACAGGCCACTTATCTTCCAAATATTCTGGTGCAGCAATGGCATTTCTAAGACCAACAGATCAGGAGAAAATGAACTTTGTTCGAGACCTTTGTCTCTCAGCAGCAGTCACGTTAACATCTGGCAATACAGAAATACAGTATGGACTGCGGCAAACTACAAATTAAACTTTAAAACTGAAATAATGCTTGTGTTTATATGTTCAGTGATACTGTTATAGCCATCGATGTTTAGTCGTTTTGAAAGGGAAAAGGTATATATTTGATCGCCATGATCTTGTACTGGATTGATATCAGATATTAAACAAGCGGGGAAAAGCGGCAAAATAAGCTTTGGCCATCCACGTTCAAAATGTTGTGCAGCAATAGGTTGCAATAATAGGAACCAACTGTCAATCTTCTCTTTTCCGAAGAAAGTAGACTGGCAAGGATAAAATTAGCAACTGTCGTATTACATACCAGCTTCATAGGCTTAAAGCTGCAGTTGGTAAGTCTTATAAAAGTAACTTTTTGTCATTTTTGCTAAACCTGTCACTGTGCACAGACACTATTACATAAAACCAGTGCTCTGTAATTAAAAAAGGCTCCTTTAAACCCACCTACTGCTACTACTGCAATTTAGCAGCATTGTTCGGACCGACCAAAAAGAACCAATCAGGGCCAGGATGGTGTCTGATAGCCGTCAAACAGTGCACATGCACACGCTTCCTCCTCAGTTTATGCCGGTGCTCAGTCAAGTTCAAATCTCCGAGAACGGGTTCAGGAGCTTAGAGAAACGAATGACGCAACAACAGCCATCAGCGAGGAAAAAAAAATACTGATACCTCCGTTACCGACAACAGCACACATGGCTAAGACTAGTAAGAAGAGGAAGCCAGAAGAAAAAAAAAGCACAAAAGAAAGAATTAGACAAAGCCTGGGATAAAACCAAAGTGAACATCAGAGTGGCTGTGGTGTCATGACCTTTGACCTTGTGTAACACTGAGCGGTCAAATCCAATGTCTCTCAATAAAAATTCTCTGAAATCTTTTAATCCAGAACCGTCGTTGTTGGCGGCAGTGGAGTTAGCGTCGTCATTAGCAATTTCTCAACAATCTTCTCTGAAATTGCCAGCCAGAATGGCTCAATATTTGTTATGGAGTATCTTAGAGACAAGGACTACCAAGTTTATTCAATGAATTTTAAAATGCCTCTGTTTTTTTGTTATTTTTCGAATTTTTCATTATTTCTGTTGTCATAATTCCAAATTCTTACATGTCTTTCAATTTGAAAATGGTGGCATGGCTTAATAAAGTCTCTGTACTTTATCATGTATTTCATGTAGACGTCAGTTTGACGGAGCTGTTCTCAACTGCGCGTTGAGGACTCACAGCATATTTGGTTGGTGGTTGTAATGTCTGGCTGATTTGTGTGTGTTCTCCTGTGGTGCAAGTGGTGCCAACTGGGAGGGAGAGGAGGAACAAAGCAGATCCTGCAAGAGCAAGCAGGGATGTGGTCAGAGATGGGAAAGGAAACTCCAGAGAAGCAGTGGAGAAGCCTTCACTGAGAGGACCAGTGGGAAGCAAATTAAAGAGCTTGAGTTGGAGCTCAATGGAAGCACCAACAGTGAAGAAGAATGTAAGTTTGGGCCAGAATCTTTCCACAAAAGGAGAGCTGATGTTCTTTTTTATTACATCTAATGCAGTAAATGAATGAAAGATGTATCACTCCTGACCTGCAGTTTGTTTCTGCTGGCAGAAAAACATGTCACTAAGTGGAAGCTCTCTGATTTAAACCTTGTGGCCACCTATGCATTGACACCATCAATTAACCTCCTTGATGATGCTCATGAAGCTAACCATGCAAATGGAGTGTCGCCTTCCGAACTGTTGGCAGATCACAGGAGTCCTCTCGTTTGTGATTTAATGTTTGCTGATGGTAATTTTAACATCTGTGTGGGACACTTTCTCCTGTAATCCCTTTGCTGTGCTGGTATATACACCAGCTGTAGTGCTGAAATACAGCAGTCATGGACAGAGGCAGCTTGCAAACCCTGCAGAAACATCCAGAAAAATGCAGCTTGGGTTATATAAAGTTTTAAGATTTGTTTTTGACGCTTCTAGCTGGTTGTTGCAGATCTGTTACTTGTCAAAGGTGGTCTGTAGATGGTCAAAGCTGGTTGATAAAGCTGGTGGCCATACTGCTGAACTAGCTGATTGAAGGATGTTCAACTGGTCACTTTGGTAGAAATGTTGAAAACAGCTTGATCCACCCTGACTTTCTTAGACCATCAGTTTTCTTCTGCAGGAAAGCAGGTGAAACTGGTGTAATGTTTGTTTTTGCAATCAGATAGCTCTTGGGTTCAGTGCAGTAGAACCAGCTGCAAGAAGTGGAGGAAGCTGGACTGGCATACGGACCTTTCAGTTCTGCCTGCAGATTGGGTCTGCTCCGACAACACAGGTCATTGGTGCACATTCACACCCTTTACTCTGGAGTAAGTCAGACCCACTGTGATCAAACTCAGTTTCATTCCTGTACTCCCCAGAGAGTGGTTCTCTACTCTGGGGAGAAGCGCATGAGCTCCCTCCTGAAACTAGTTTTGTGATCCATCCCAGCTTACATTATCACAACATTACTGCTGTGTCATGGCAGTGCTATAGCATTGAAAAACACACTGCTGCACGCATCGCGAGAGCATTATATGTTTGGTGGAAATGGCCTTCTTAGCAGCTGCTTACCTTTATTTAATTGTTCATAATTACTTCATTAGTTCTAGCATCTGCTCCCTCATGCAATTACAGTCTCTTTCAAACAAAGCTGAGAGTGCGGTGTACAGGTGGGTTTGTCATGGATTAGTGCTGTGACTAGATTAACACTGATAGTAACTTGTATAATGCTGCACAAACAACACTTAATTCTTACCCAGCCCCTAAGCAGTCACTGTCAAACGGACATAGGGAAAACATGGAATATTTCTGATGGGAATAGTGGAAGCTCCCTCATATTTATTTGAGTTGAGGAAGTAACTGGAAAAATTAATTATTGTTTTAATTTTCGGTTTAGTGCTTTCTTGGTTGATTTTTTTTCTGTCGATTTGATGTAATGTTTTTGGCCATGGGCCTTATGTTCAGTTTAATTCTTGTTCTGCTTAATTTATTTTGTCAGTTTTTTTAATGGAAGGTTCCAGGTGGGAGGGGCCACTCCCCTATGAACAAATTCTGTATGTGTGTCAAGACGTTGTGCCAGTTCTGCGAAAACGTGCATATAGGCATTTTTTGAGTTAAATCATGGTGCATGGAGTACAAACTCTATGGGCTTGTGTGACCCTACAACCTTTCCTGTCGCATTACCGCTAGGGAAAACTTTACATTTTTAAAACTTGCAATAACTTTGCAGTTCCCATTGGAATCACATGAAACTTTCTGTGTTCATTCCTGGGTCATAGTGTATGTTAAGAAGGTTTTTTTGAATCGGTAAACTTAACCAATTCTGTGGCTTTATATCTGAGGTGTACTTGTGTTGTTTGTTGTGCAGATCCCCACCACTGCAGCTGTGACTGTCCAGAGGAAGCCTGGAGCGGCAGTGAGGAGGATGTGGTCGACAGCAGCCTGGTCCCTGGGTCCTTGGTGTGGGCTCATCAGCCAGGCTTTCCCTGGTGAGAGACCACACTCTGCGCATTGAGCCAGCATACATTTATGTATTGTCTAACATCCTTGAGATCTTTCTTTTTGAGAATCTCAGTCCTCTAGCCCCAAGGCAGAGCTGGACTTTCTCATTCCACTTGTTATACAGTGATCATAATGACTATTGGACCTTATTGATGTCAGTTTAGCATTGCATTGGCACTATTATTTGATCTTTGTCATGTTTGATTTTACGTAGTTAGCTGACTCTTGTCCAGAGAATGCTCCAAAGTTGACATAATTTCCTTATTCATTGAAATAATCATCTGTAAAACCGATGGATTCAAAATTATTTATGCAAGGATTTTTTTTTGCCTTTTGTCTTTTATGCCTTATGTCTTGGAGCCGCTGTCTACTGCCAAATGTCAGGTGCTGTTTTGTGCCATAATCAGTTCGTAAGTTGGTCTCAAACAGAGTGGGTATAGGAAGAGAGAATAAGGTTAAGACTAAGAGGACCGTGGAAATGTCTGAATCAAATGTGCCTACTAATTAGCATAGTTAGTGAGTGCCTCGGATGAGAAATTTTTCATTCTCTACTCTCTAACTCTCTAACTTTACTGAAGTTTGAACTTAAATTCCGGGATGCTATATGTCCCAGGATAGTATACTTACGGCCTCAAAATGTTGGCACATTATGAAAAATGCAAATACAATCAAAATCCGAAAGAACTGAAAGGAGTCCATTCACGCTTGTATTGTATTGAAAACACTTCAACAACACAGTATCTAATGCGTTAATTTGTGAATTCAATTGTTTAAGTATTCGTATACACTTACCCAGAATCTGATGACTGTAGCAGACTTCAAGAAAGATGATGCAGGGGTAATTTAGGATTGATAATGATGTGACAAGTTGCAGCAATAAATTGATGTGAAAAGATGATGTCCAATGAAGATAAATGGAGCCGTAGCGTTAGTTCAGTCAGGCGTGGAAGTCAAGCTGGTCACAAGCCCTTTTCTGTCCAATCGATGTTGTCTCCAGCCCCTCCCACCCAAAGCGGGAGGTTTTATAACCAAGGCAGCGCTCATTAATTTCTCCAGCTCTGTCCCCGCTGCACCGCTCCTACTCTAAAAATCTTCATCTCATCTCCCCCACCTCCCCAGCCTCCTCCTTCATAAATTACATTGTTCGTTACAAACAGAATCTGTTCATATTATGTGCAGTAATTTAAAGGTAGAGAATTTCAGGCTCAGCTAGGAGTTTGTAATCTCAGGGACTGTCTGTTTCATGCTTGCTGAGATGATTCCAGAGCAATTCTCGAGTAGAATCACTGCCACATTCATGTACATGGTGTTCTGTAATAAATGGTTAAATTTAAGGGGTGATCTGGGGTTAAATGAAAAATGACACCAGGAAACAACTCAGAATTAATCTGTAGAGGTATATGTATTTACCACCAAAAAGATACAAGTTGGCATTTTTCTGTTTGTGCGGTTGCCATGGTAACCGAGCAAGCTCATTAAATATGCAGAAAACTTCTGGCAACAATTCCTCTTTAACTCTATGATGGAATTCAGTTTTTCTTTCATCATTTAAAAGCCATTGCTTACCTAAATGCAATGACATAGCCGTTAATTGCCCAGCTTATAAGTTTTGTGATTTTTGGGGCATTTTACTCAAATTTTGAAATTATTTTGCACAGAATTCGACAAATACTCAAAATATTCAAAGTATGTGACAGATAGGCTAAATTTCTATGTCATTTAATTTTAATGAAGTTAAGTACCTGCAGCCCAAATTTCATTGATTTTCAATGATAAATAAAAAAGTTATGGCTGTCACAAACATGAGAAACATGGAAAAAGTAATACCTTAGGAAATCAGTGGAAAATGCATTAGACCGCATAGACCGAAAAGTTGAGTTCAGTTTTTAATCCTTGTCGCAGTTAGGGATTATTAAAGGTGGGTTATTATAGAATATTTTTATTCAAAAAAAAATCTAATTTTGCCGATTTAACCCCAGATCACCCCTTAATGTGAGTTTTCTGTCTGAATTGCATTATTCTTTGAAAGTAGCCCTTTTAAATACAGGGATTAATTTGTAGTTACCAATGTCTGCGATACATTTTGCTGTTGACTCACCAAGATTTCATATCAGTGTGACCTAGAGGAGGGGTTTGAACTGTACCTTCCCATTCACTTATATTGTAAAAGCTGCTGACTCACATAAACATAAATAACAATTTTCAAATCAAAGGTTTCCTCCCTACCATGATATTTATGCACGTGCAGGAAATTATACAAGAGTCTGTTTTTTAATAATTTCCATGCTTGGTATTTGCGTAATTATAATTATTGAACCATTTTAAACAGATCCAGTCTTTCAGAAAGGAAGTTCATTGGCTTCAATCATGACCTGAAAGCGGCACTAGACGTTCTCCCTTTGGTCTGAACACCTAGCCGGGGCGAATCTGCTCCGAAGTAAACAAACTCGGCAGCTCCGGGATGAGATTATGTCGCTAAAATTTGTTAGCATAAATTTGAGCACACAACAAAATAAAAATTGGAACAAACTAATAAAACACTTTTTGGTAAAAGAAAAAAAATTATCTGACAAACAACCACGCTGTGTCCAAAATCACTCATTACTCACTATATAGTACACTATATAGTGGGTTTACCATCTTGTTAGCCTTGCAGAGCAGACGGCCCTGGCTGATTCATTGTCTGAAATCCTGCAGGTCCGTCTTGCCAACTACCGTGGTCCAACAATTTCACGGCTAAACTTTATACGGCCCAATCAGGGGAAAGAGAGGCGGCAGATGCGGACCAGGAAATGACTTTATATTTTAATTCAATGGCGGTGTGCGAAGCGGTTCCTGTGGATGGGTCAATATCAGCAGTTTTATCAGAAAAAGATTCAATTTCTTCTTTAAAAGAGGAGCAAAGAACGGCACTTAAAGCTTTTCTGACGGGAAACAATGTTTTTGCTCTTCTCCCGACCGGTTTCGGTAAGAGTCTGATCTACCAGCTGGCTCCTCTGGTCGTGAAAAAGATGTGGACTCCAAACCCCATGTGGATTGGTCGTTGATGATTGTGACGAGAAGAACCATCATCCAATCAGCAGCCGCAGATTTTTTTGAAGATTCCTCCTCTAAAAACTTTTTTGAACGGCCCTTTCCCAGATGGACTTGTGAAATATTTCCGTGGCGGATATATGGAACTGTCCGTCTGGCGTGTCAGGTTACCATTTTGTAGTGCTGTCGGAATTGTTTGTAAGAATTATTTTCGCCTATATAGTGAACTCATTACATCCCACAATCCAACGTAAAATGTAATGACCAACCGATAGTCGGCCATATCTCCAGACTTTTTTTTTTCAGATTTTTCATTGAATCATTTTTGTCCGTTTTCTGGGCTCTTGAAATTTTGGCCCCAATGTTAAAGGTAAAGTCTAGGCTTGAAAATATTGAAGATTGGGAACATATGTGTATTAATCACTTATAGGGGCTTATATTAATTTCCTTTTGGTGGCCTTGAACTTGACCTTGGGTGACTTTTGAAGGTCAAACTTCATATTGCAAAAATTATAATGACTTTTATCGCCAAAACTATTATAGATAGAGCTTTGTATTGTGAGTGTATAGGAAGTCATGTATGAAGTTTCATTTGGTGACCTTGAACTTGACCTTCAGTGACCTTCAATGGCCAAACTTTACGGTGAAATTTCAATAACTTTTGTCATGAAAATCGTTACAGATACAGTGTAGGTTTGTATCACAGACTTAAAGGCAGTCACAAATGAACTTTCATTTGGTGAAATTAAACTTGAAGGTCAAACTTGACATAATGTAATTACAATGACTTGTATTTCCAAAACGGTCAGAGATGCAGCCTAGGTTTGTGTTAGAGATGTATAGGAAGTCATATATGAGCTTTCATTTTGTGACCTTCATATTGACCTTCGAAGGTCAAATATGACCGAGGGAAGATTCAGTGACTTGTATCACTAAAATAGTCACAGATGGAGCCTAGGTTTGTGTTACTGACATCTAGGAAGCCACATATGAACTTTCATTTTGTGACATTCAACTTGACTGTCAGTGACCTTAGAGGTTCAAACTGGAATTACAATGACTTCTATCACCGAAATGGTCTCAGATTGAGCCAAGGTTTGAGTAGAGACATTCAGAAAGTCGTACATGAAGTCCATTTACCTTCTGTGGCCTTTAAAGTTCACAATTGACATATTGAATTTTCAATGAGTTGTATCACCAAAACTGATTCAGAGTTTAGGATTATATTTAGGACTTTGTTGTGAACTTTTATTTGGTGACCTCAGCATTGACTTTTAATGATTCAAATGTCAAACTTCACATGAAATTGTCATAAATTGTATCATCAGGGTAAGATTACTTGCCGGTAAGCTACAGGACCCTTGGTCCCATTTTTATTATTTTATCCCCCTGGCATATAATGCGGAGGGATATAGCGATAGCCATGTCTGTCCGTCCGTCCGTACGTCCGTAATCATTTCGTTTCTGGGGCAGAACTCAAAAACTGTTCTATATTTCTTCACGAAATTTGATGTGTAGATCTGATATATCATAAAGATGTGCCTTTTGGTATTTAGGAATTTCTTGAGCAGTTCATCCATGAATGTGGGGGGCCGGGGGGATACGCCATTGCCAGATGGCTCTTGTTTTTCTTAGAAAAAGCGTGTAGCGCCATGACATTGAAATTGCAATGGGAGACTGCATTATCATTTTAATTAGAGACATAAAATGCATTTACTTCTTTAAAAAGAAGAAGAATTTCAGAGGATGCACATTCATTTAAAGTTTTGAATTTTCATTTTATTGTTGGTGTTATGGCAGAGCGCTTCTTGGAAATGAAAACACAAATGGGGAATGTATTTTAATTTTCAGTTCGTTCTAAAAAGTGCACACAAACTTGAAAATAAGAATACTCAGTGGACAATTACATTTTCCTTTTCACTATTATACAAATAATGTGCTTGCTCCTCGAAAAAGAAAAGGCATTTCCGAGAATGTGTTTTCATTTCAATATTGTTAGCTATATGCTTGCATAGCTTTAAGCTGAATATAATATACTTTGGGAGATCTGTGCTCAGTAGAAATAATTATAAGATTTACAATAGGGCCTTATGGTCTAAAAATAATGACAAAACATGACTTCTTTTTTAAAATCCAACTCCCCAAGAGTGATGCCCCTCCAACCATGTCTTGTGACAATCTGAAGACTGTTGGCCTTCCATATCCTGGACCCTGAGGGGTTCAACCCTGTTTTTTTCATAAAGAATCCTGCAGAAGGAACAAATCCTGAAAATTAGCCTCGTACCTATTGCAATCGGTTTCCATTTTACCGCATCTTTGAAAAGCATGAAAACAAAATGTAAGCATTTTGTGCAGACATACACCTTTTTACACCCCCATAACATCTGAGCAGATTAGGATATTGAGCTGAAATAAATGGTTCTCTCATTTAGCATATAGGTCTTAAGAGTGCTAAATTCTGAGAAAAGTCTAAGGCGGTAACCTGGGGAGTAATGCTGATTCATGACAAAATGACCCAGTGGTTTTGAAGCTGCTTCTGATTCAGTGGTTTGTCCCGGTTCGTGACTATTTTTAACCACTAGAGGTCAGCCTCAACTTTGATGACTGAATACCTTTGTTTTACATATTACTGCGAGCAACATTTCAGTGAGAAAGGAGTATTCTCTCATATCCACAATAGAAAGAATTGTTCCATATCTGTTTTCTCTCGTCACAGAGGATGAAGCTTAAGTAAGGGTATCAACAGTGCTTTCAGCAGACCTTCAGTATTTTGCTGTACTTCTTTGGAGTTCGATATGATGCATGCATAGTAGAGTAAAAAGTTGTTGAAGTTCAGCGTGGCAATAAACGAGACAATTCATACAATGGTCTGTTCCTCGCTTTCCTTAAAGATATTAATATTACGTTTTTGATGCTGCTTTATAAAGCCGAGTTCGTTAAACTCATGCAATTTTATTACCACGGCACTGAAATAGCAGCTGCATGAATGAGAGTATTTAAATTGTGTTTACAGCTGTGTTTAGGGTGTTATGTAACAGCCTTCGTGTTGTCATATGTCATGACATGCTTGTTTATTAGACGTCTGTAGTCTGTCGTTGTAGCAAGCTTTCATGTTACATGATTTTGGCCCAGACTTTCTGATACTGTCTGTCTCTTATTGGAGACTTTGACTTACGAATTTGGCTGTTCAGGAGTTGGCCTCTGTCACTGAAGACGCTAAAGTTTCTATATTCAGCTCTGGCTGGCAATATCCTTGCAGGCTACAATTTGCACTTTTTCATGTGACAGACAAAAAAGAGCAAAAACCTGTGAACCCAGTTTTAGCTATTTTCAGTCTGCCTAAGCTTGGCTTGCCTGCTTTTACAGTTTTTCTTTTTTCGTGTTATATGTCATTTTTTCACTGCGACAGAGGAGAAATACTCCTCTTGAAATCTTGGGAAGAGGTTCAACTTCACTGAAGTACTCTCGGAGCAACTCTTGATTCTATGCTTCTGTTTTTGCCGGTGAACAGGTGGCCAGCGATGATTGAGACTGACTCTGACTTCAAGTCATCCTTCCTTTTCAAGAACAAGAAAGACAAATTTCCCGTAAGCTCTGGAGACTAAAGTTCAGTGTAAAAAGTATTTACCCCTTTCCTGATTTTTTCTATCTTTGCATATTTTCACACTTACTTCAAATCCTCAAACAAATTTTAATGCAGGACTTGGAAAACATGCAGAATTAATAAAATGTCATTTTAAAGGTATTACTCGGCCACCCGAAGGGCGTACCTGTATGGTTTATCCAGGTTGTTTGTTTACGTCGGTGTTAGCATTGACGTTAGCATCACGCTTTCTTGGGCGGACGAGATCTCAGCAACCATTTGGCACAATACCGTCATACATTCGGCGTGTGTTTATACTAATGACTGGTTGTGCATCCTCCATGTTTGATTCACCTGGGTCAAAGGTCAAACTCGCTGGATATGAAAATATGTTTTATTTTCTGCAGATGAGATCTCAGCAACTGCTTACTTCATACTTTACAGATGTGATTATACCAATGTCTTGTTGTGCATCCACCATGTTGGGTTCACCTGGGTTAGAGGCCACGGAATAAATGCAACCACTTCATGCAACCTCTTCTATTTTTGTTCTGCAAAAAAACGACTTACTCTAGTCTAATTTATTGAAGCCGAAAGGTTGTCCAGCGCCAAGGCTGTACTGGTAATCTGGCTTACTAGGAAATGCCCAGTGGGCCAGCGCACATTTTGGGCCGATGCAATCATAGTTTATAAAATTGTAATAACATTGATAATTTTGAATGACTGCGCCGGCCTTTAAAACACGGAAAGCACCCCATTGGTTCATTTTCTACACTGACATAGGGCTGGCCCAATGAAATCTCTGAGCCCTCCCTCCTCAGGGAAAAAAAAAATCAGTTTTTGCATTTTTTTGCGTCCGGCCCGTTGGTAGCCAGTGGCCCACCTTAAGGCGAGCAAACAGCAGGATGATTTTAGCTAATTAGAAGTGGAATTTCATACGGAGAAAATCAGTACATAGTTCAGGTATACTTCCCCTTTCACTAAGTTATTTAGAGAGCTCTCCCTGGGACTTTATGCATTTTACTGGCAAGGTGACACATGCTTTATATACCACTTTTTATTCTTATACTTCACTATTCCAGTTATCTTGCATCTTGGCCATTTTTCAGTATGTATTTATGTATTTTTGTTTTATGATATAGGAATTACTGAAAAACTGTATTCTTAAGCAAAGGCTTAAGCCATGCACAGTTTATTTAATGTTGTTTTCATCCTAAAAGTTTAAGAAGGCAGGCTTGCAGGGAAATTGGTTTGACAAATTTACTTGCTTGTCCCCAGTTGCGTTAACAGTCTAAAAACGCATTTCAGCGACTACGAGAACAGACAAAAATGTCAGAAAGCACTGGAGAGGCAGAAAAGCTTCAAGAATAAAGTAAACAGACATTGGAGCCTCAGGCTTTCAAACGCTTTCAAAAAAACTTACCAGCTGTTTGGCCATGATGATCCTCATGTAGCAAGCAGTTTTCATTTGGAGGGGGTCACGGAAAGCGGTAAGACTGACGTTAAATTAATAGTATGTATTTGGTTAAAATTTGCTTGAGCCTACAAAAGTCCCCCACTGATAGACCAGCTATTAATAACCTACTATTTGATGCATATTGATTTGTTGTTTTACGGTGGCAAATAAAATTTGTCCTGGAATACAGCAAGGAAGACTTTCAAATTTTCCTATTTAAAACCCTGTTTTGATGTTCAGAATTACCTGTCAGAAACCTTGCAACCAGCAAATACTGCAGTTCTGAAGCTAGTTAGCTATTCTATGCCCTGTTGAGTCTGTAAGATATGTTACATTATTTGAAAAGGTTTATGATTTATGTATTTATGAATCAATCCAAATAGTACAATGGTCTTATTGAAAATTATAAATGGCTCCAAAGTCACATTTCTTTTTTATATTCATTCATGTAATATATTAATAATAGTAACATTAATAATAATAATAACTTCCACTTTGTCGTGGTGGTGCAGTGATTTGCACTGCCACCACACAGCAAGAATGTTACGGGTTCGATTCCGGCCTGGGGCCTTTCTGTGTGGCGTTCCAGGGCATGTAGGCTACGAGTGAGCTTAATTTTAACTTTTGGTGACAGCAAAGTGTGCGCGTATGGGGGGCCGTCACGTCACGATCAGGTTGGGCCGCCATGGCCGAAAATGCCAGGGCAGTTTTTTTGTCCCAGTCCAGCTCTGTCCAGCGCCAACTAGCTCTGCTTGAAAATGTATTCGCTCCCTTACTTTAAGAATTAAAATTAAATTGATAATTTGGTTAGATTAGACTAGATACACCCAGACTTGATTACTGCCAATCCTCTTGAATCTAATTATCACTTATAATACCAGTCAAAAGTTCGGACATGCCCACGTAATAGGTACGGTTTACTTTGCAAAAAAAAAAGGTCTAATTCTTAAATCCATCAAACTAACCAGCATTTTCTGTCATATTTACAGAGCATACTCAAATTATTTTATTTTATTTTATTTTTTACAAAAGCAGTTATATGGCTATAATGAGTTCGCTGCTGAGTGGCTGTCTAAATTCCAAAAGATGTGCTGCACCTGTGGTTTGCCTTTCATCAACTTTTTTGCCAAATAAGTTCCAAAACAACCTGTCTTTAATTTGACTGTTGGAAAATGGAAAGAGCTTGTTTGTCTGCTTACTTTGCAAAATATGGCTTTGAGAATTCTAAAATTTAGGACACTATTCAAACAAGTAAATTTTTCTCTTTTAACTTCTGGCTGTTTACCTCTTACCAGATTCCATTTGAGATTATATAGAGAAGTTAAGCCATTTAAATTTCACTAAAAACAGCTTTGCGACATTAGCAAAGTGTGTTTAAACTTTTGACTGGTACTGTAGATAGAGCCTTTTCTGCAATGTGGAATAGTTTTAAGGTCTCAACAAGCCCCAGGCTATGCTGTGATTAACATACTTTTTAGCTCGCCGGGACGAATGTCCGGAGAGCTATTGTCGTGCCCCCGGCCTCCGCGTACGCGTCCGTCCGCGTGCAGAAAAACTTTAACCTTGCCCCGGCGAGCTTTGTTGTCTTTCTGACAACTCTTGTTGGCTTTCTGCTTTTTGACAAATGCTGAATTTTATTTCAAGATCAAAAAGTATTTTGTGTGATAAACATGTGAAAGTAGAAAAAATAAGGGGGGGCAAATGTTTATTCGCACCACTACGGTACGCCTCAGTGGTGGGATTGCGAAAAATTTCTTAATAATCCAATAATATCAATATTGTTATTTTCAGGTGTTGAACCCATTTTGCCCCATTTACCCAAAAGTAGTTATCCTCTGTTTCTGCGCATCTCTCTGCTCAACCTAGCCTCATCGCTCTGTTAGCAGTGCCATCTGATCCTGAAAGAAATCACAACTAAAACATTTACTTTTGCAAGAATGGTGTCTCTGTCAGACGCTGAATGATCTGCTGCATTAGGTGTGCAGAAAATTGGTTTCGATTTGCCAGATCATCGGAATGCCCTTTAATCAAGGAATATTGATTCTAATGATAAGTGTGAAGGAAGGTTTTGCACCCACCAATTTTCAGCTGCACAAGCGCTGCTGGAAATGATAATCCTCTACATTTGAAATTGTTTCCTGACTGAAATTAGTTGCAAAGGAAGTCTTTCTTTTTGAGCTGCAGTCCAAGTATCACGTGACTTACTTCGGAGAGCCGGTGTCCCGTGCCTGGGTATCTGCCAGCAGGGTGAAGGCCTCCCACACTCTCACTGAGGCGGATGCATGGAAAGTGAGTTCTCTTGATCAACACTGAAACACTGAAGTGCTGCCTTCACTGTGCTTCCTGCTGGGTTCCAGGAGACTCCAGATGAGCTTTTTACCCACTAACAGATATGAGGTCCTTCAGTGGACATAGTATAATGAAAAGTTCTGTTGGAACTGCAGTGACAGCAATGAGTCGAAATAATGCCATAAATGTGTTGTAAATATAAAATTGTTGTGTTTTCCATTCCAAGCTCTCACCATGTTTTATTCAAGAAATTATGTAGACTGCCGGCCAACTTTCATGTTACTGTAGGCAGTGTGTTCTGAAGACAAGCTCGCATTCCGATACTTATGAGATGATAATCTGTATAGCCAATTTTATTATATCAGTGTGTGAGCCAGTGTTTGACTCTGAAGGAAATCCTCTATGATAGTTGTAGATTCTGTAGCAAGCTCTCTTCAGCTTTCGTAAAATCTTTCCAGCATGATGTCAGATCCATTCTTAACTTGAGGTCTTACAACCCGCTGTTGGAAGGCAGCTACCTCAAGCGAGCCTGCATTGGCTGTGACTGAATGTTTCCCTGACTGTGATGTCTGTTATTGGCTGACAGACAGTGAAGCGGCAGAGCTACAAGAGAAAGTTCAGTGAATCACTCAACATGAGCAGACAGGCAGAGAAACTTCCTCTGGAGGTAAAAAGAACTGAACGCTGAGTGAGGAGGAGTTTAAACAAGAAGTGCTGATGGTTCCTATCTGGGATTTTTTTTTTTTTCTGTCTGTTTATTTCTGTCTGTAACTGCAATCAGTCACTTTCCAAATGAAAATCAATGTCAAATGGTTTTCTTGTGTGCCCAACACGGTGAAATTGCTATATTTTTCTTTGCTGGGGTCAGAAGTTTTGTAATCTAGTGGAACGCTGATGATAGGACAGTGTCTCCTGATTTGTAATCCACCAGTAGCTTAGCTCCTAGTTATTATTTGAATGTTTTCAGTGTATTTGTAAAAAAAAAAAAAAAAACAGTCATAAAACATTTAATGAACTTAAATCATTAAAATTATGACTACTTGTCATACTTGAAATAATGTGATCGCTTTTTTGGCAAATTTCAGTAATCTAGTCATGGAACATTGCGCTACAATCCTTGTAAACCTTAAGCGTTGTGGTAGTATCACAGTGCCACAGATGAGTTCTGAAGCGGAGTGTTACGTGTTGGCCTATTAGGGTGCTTCTCATCAGGATCAGTCTCTTGGCATTGGCCAGTGCACTATGCACTCTTGCAAAATCTGGGTATGCGGCACTGAAGGCTGAGCGGTGGCTGTTCTAAATTGGAAAATACATCAAAATCTGTGAGGTGCAGTAGATCATCTTGAGTCAGATGCTGGTGTCGTCCACAGTGTGTTCACTGTCCACCACTAGAGGGAGCAGTCCTACTATCTGTTTTATCCTAGTGCTCTCGCAAAGCGCAGAATTCTCCTGTCAATGTTGTTGTGGTTGTTGTGTATCTGTGTGACCCCCTGACAGAGACATGAAGAAAACACTATGTGCTGTGTAGGTTGTGTTTCGCGTGTCGACAGAAAGCATCAGGCCCTCCTGACAGTACCTGGCACGTCATCAGCTTGGAAGCCTTCACGTCCTCTCTAGCTCCCGCATAGATTGTGATGAATCTTTAATATTCAGTCATGTTAGTGAGATTTTTTGATGCTGTTTCTTCATTACAGTATACAAGTCCTTTAGGTTTCCATCCTGTTTTAGATAGTTAAACATTTAGATTTCTTCCCTGTCATTGTCCTTTCTTTCACTACCCAAAGCCACAGAAAATAGCTAAATCCTCCAAAGTACATCCTATGTCTGTGAAGCTACAATAGGACGGACAAACCTTTTTCCTCTGGATCAGCCAAACTCTTTGCCAATCAGTCTGCTATTGCAGAGCATCACTGGAAAGAGCCATAGCAGCCATTAGTTAAAAATTTCCCATAAAGCCACTACTTATGCAGACACACTGTATTTCACTTCCCATCAGGTCTCCCTGTCCAGGTATATTTTTTGCATACTGGCGTTTTCTTTCCATTTCCTTGATAAATAACACGCAAGTGTTTTGTTATATTTATGAAATTTGCCACTTATTATTTAAGTTTGTTAAGTGGCGAATTGGTGTGTTGGTTGCGTGATATTTGGGGCAGTCTGGTTGTGTGTGATGAGCAGTGTCTGATTGCCGGCGGACGGGCACAGATGGGAAGTCTAGCTGTGGAGCCTGTACTGTGACTCCACTGTGACTCCAGAAGGTACAGTGGGTTCAGCGTTTTCTCTCCCCTGTCCTGCAGAAGAGACTGGCTCAGTTTGGATTTTTGAGTCGTTACAGCGCGGATAGGAAGATCTCTGAGGAGGACAACAGTGCAGGTGACACCAGCAATATGTACAGGGTCAGGCTAAAGTCAGTTCAGCCTTCTGATTGTTTCTGTCTGAAGGCAGGGTTTTCTCTCTTTGTTAGCTTCTCTTGTGTGATGGCTGGGAGACATTGCAAACATTACTATACCTTGCACTGTGAATTGCTGCTCCCGTGCATGACAGATAACCGTCTCATGATTCCGATGTTGGGTTAGTGCTTCAAATCTTCGATTTTAAAATTAACTGTGTGCTCAAATTAGGCCATATGTAATTCCATAGTGGCATGACAAATGACAAATTTCAATCTTTTCAGGGGATATTTTTCTGTCTGTTGCACTGACAACTCAAAACTAATTTCAAACTATATTATGAATTGACTGAAGGTCTGTGAGAGTGTTGGTTTGTAACTGCAGCTGCTGGGGAATTTGTTTAATTTCCCACAGAGAAAATTTGTGTTGCCTGTTCCTATAATGAGACACTGTGAGGTGAAATACAGGAAAGGACCAGTTAGAGTGATCATATATCTGTAGTCTCAAAGGCTTAGTCCAGTATCCCAAAGATGGGGAGGGGGCTGCCAATAAAGCGACGAGTGGGGATTGTACTTTTGGGTGGCCGAGAATATGTTGCTACCGCAGTGCTTTCACACTTCACTCTACCCCACTATCGTACTGACCCGATAGCCTGAACCACCGTGAAAAATGATCAGCCTCTTGTTGTTCAACATGTTCCAAGTTATCAAATCAGCTTATGCTTAATGTTGTCTCAGTAAATGAGAAGAATTGAAGTTGACTTAAAGTTTGAATTTATATGTTCAAACAACAAGGGCATATTGCATGCAGGGCTCTGCTGGCAGAGTGCACATTATCTAAGGTCAATGAAGCAGAGAAGTGTACCAGGAAGTGAGCTTCCTGTTCTGATATACTGTTTTTCATGTTAATGTACTGTGATAATACGAACCTGTGTATCCATATATGTTACCGTTCATTTTCATTT
This sequence comes from Gymnothorax reevesii, assembly GCA_029721435.1. Lineage (NCBI taxonomy): Eukaryota > Metazoa > Chordata > Actinopteri > Anguilliformes > Muraenidae > Gymnothorax > Gymnothorax reevesii. Next base: position 12,289,090 of record CM056586.1, on the reverse strand, counting down.
TATCTCACCTTTACTGGTTAAAATCAACATTCAGTGATGTAAAAATGTTAATCCAAAGTATGCAACCCTCATGATGCAAGCAGCAAGCATAACTCATTTGTGAAGCAAGTACACTGTGTGTCACTATGCTGTTTCTGTTCAGTTATTCAGTGCTAATAGTATCGCCCTTTGAATGTTTGCCTTTATTTCTGCAGGAGGAGGCGAGGGGCTCTCTTGTGATGAGGTAAAACATTCTTGGTAGTCTAGTGCTCATAATGAATACAAAAGAGTTATGCAACGTATATTGTGCTGTAATTTAGACAAATCCTCATAATGTATTGAGTGTGTTTATGTGTTTTCCTGAATGCCTGCCTCTATATATGTGTATGTGTGTGTTTCAGGAGGATTTTGCTTTTACTCCAAACAAAAGACGCAAGAAGGGAGTAAATCCTAGTGCTATACAGCAGGGTGGGTTTAATGAGTGTATGTGAGTGATTTTTTTCTGATAATTGTTAGAAAAAAATTATACAATATTGATGTAAAGGTCTGTCCCAAGCTTATTGTGGCTTTTCGGGTAGGGGCTTGACTCTGGTTTCCATAGCATGATGCTATGGATGGCATGAAGCGACTAAGAGTATTGGTACTTCCCCTGGATGGGATGCTAGTCCATCTCAGGTTATTTCCCCGGCAATTTAGTCAGGTTTCTTTAATAGTTTGCCAGTGTCCAATCAGACTTCTGGGTGTGGGAGTGCGGGCGTGGGCGACCGGACTGTCTAGTTAATATCCCAAGCAGATGGTTGATTATTCGTTAACCCCTTTGCGCAGAAGCAAATTTGGCTATTTTTGGGCTACCCAATTTAATGTTTTAAAATTCAAGATTTAAGCTTTATAAAGAGGAAAATGTGGCTCAACTCAGAAAAGACACTTACTGCATTTAGAATTACATTGTATTTCAGTTTATTTTCATGATTTTGGTAAAGAAAATAGGCTGCAAACATAAAAAATCTTCATGAGAATTCATGCTTGAAATTGCAAAATAAAATAATTGAGAGAATTGAAAAACTCCTGGGGCTTAAATCGATAATAATAATAATAAAAATACATTTTAATTAAAGCGCCTTTCAAGATACCCAAGGACACTGTACAATAAGGAGATATACATTTCTATACATTTCTGGGATCATAAACTGCTTGACCTCAAATAGAATTCATCTTCCACCTTACATTCTAGATTACCTACATGTTATTAGCCAAATTATACAGCTATCCAAGTGGCTCCCCAAAGTTTGAGATCCCTCAAAATAGTGCACTGTGAAATCATAAAATAATCATGTATTTAACACAAATAAAGTTTTGAGGCATGGAATTTAATATGAACTAATGATTTTCTAGTTGAGTATTGCATGAGTTTATCAATATCAGTGCAGTTGAACATCAGTGGTCACCAGTAACCTCTCCAAACACAAAACATGCCTTTTCTCCATAATAAGGTTTAGGGTCTAATTTCTTGGCGCAGCGCAGGTGGCGAAGCGTGGCGCAGCCCACGCAGTGGTAATTTCGTCCGGCGCAGCCCGCGCAGTGGTAATTTCGTGAGGTGCAACACCGTGCGCAGACAAACGTGCGCCGAGATGGGTGTAGCGGCGTAGTAGGGGGAGGTGTCACTTATTCATTAGGACGCAGTGACAATTTCGTAGAAAAAGTCTTCGCTGCAGTTGCGCAGAAAGCTCGGCAGCTCCAACCTGGTTCACTTTCTGTGCTGTGGTAATTTGGCTGACCGGCGCGCAGTGCGCACACGTCACCGAAACCTCACAGGCAGGTTTCCAGAATGTCAGGCACATTTCAATACAGTAAATAATTACAGCAACCACTGTTTAATGTAACTATCTGAATCAGCACATAAATTATAGTATCTATACCGATTGTCCTCATGTCAGATCAAAGGCGGTTGGCACGCGTGATGGAAACTCGACCTGACTTAATCAATGCAACTGAATCAATGATGCAAATTAACGACTTCACATCTTTCTCAGCCAACCTCAAACTGCCTCGGCATCAGGAAGTGCGTATATAATGCTCGCGTTCTATGCTCGGTAAAGCCGCTTGCACACTGGACGTGAAACAAATTTTTTGCACGACTGATTACAGTCAAAGCTATCGATTTTTCTTGGTCTTTTTATTCCTCTGTTTTCTTCCTTTGAAGATAGACAACAGTCTTTATTCAGTCTTTCTTTTGAAAATTAGTCAGATGGATCGAACAGATTCACGCTTTATTTCCACAGCAGAGATAAAATAGTGCTTGCAATCAGAGAGCAAATCAATTCCATGACCATTGACAGTGTGAATAAATTATCGCATACACGATCAAGACTGTCCGATGCGAAATGCAAAATACTCCATGTCCGGCACCCAGCAAAAAATAAAAGTATTGATATGAGAACAGATTTATAACGGAATAAAGAATAAAAATATATATACATCACCAACCAACAGAACATCCAAAAAAGATGACCCGCAAAAAAATTAATCGCAGTGTTCGTTGGATGTTCTGTTGTTAAAATGTTTCTTTTTATTCTTTATTTCGTTATCAATCTGTTCTAATCGTCCTCTTTTTTTTTTGGCTGTCAGACACGGAGGCATTGTACATTGTCTCGCGCCAGTGTCGACTCACTTTATTGAGCAGAGCTTAAACAGAAACATTGATTGAAATTCTCGGTACTCATCTTGAAGAATTGAGTCCTATTATCAAAACATTCTCGTTTAATATCTAAAAGAGTCAGTAGATTTGAAGAATTTAAAAACAATTATAGACTGTCGGACACGGAGATATATTAAAACCCTGTCAGACTTTTGGACACAAGACACTGCTTTCAACACAATCTGTTGAGCGAAAAATTTGTTTCGCGTCCAGTGTGCGAGCGGCTCAATACTAGGCTACTATTATTGTCACTTAGGTTTTATCGTTTTTAGTGGGGGAAAGGAATACAGCCTGATTGCTATGATCTTGTACTGAGTTAATATCACATATTGAAAATAAAGATGTAACGTATCTTGCATTGTTGTCCATGCATGTTAATCCCAAAATTTTAAGCAGCAACAGGCTGTAATAATAGGAACACGCAATCCATCGTTTCTCTTGCCAATGAGCAATATTTGACTCGGCTGTGTTAAACCCAAACACGCCTTCTTTGCCAACTTGCACTGGAAGGAGGGACAAAAGCGGGACAGAGGAGTACTTGCGCCAGGCTACGCCGGGCAAGAAATCGCAACATATTCCTGGACACACCCCGTTGGCGCGGCGCACCCCCCATTCGCCGCGCCTGCGCCTGGTCTACGAAATTAGAGCCCTAAGAGTTTTGTCCCCCCTGTCTTCTAAGTCCCTCAAGCCAGCACAAACACTCATCAAATAAACTGCTGATTAAACGGTCAGAACATTCACCCTGTAATGGAAGCTACCAGTTCCCACTTCTGAGTTTACGAACTCATTTTAACACTTAGAAGGAACAAGTACAACTCACTGACTCAGTAATATCTGAATTCTGAAATATCCCATATTTTAACAGAACAGACATTCCACTTTCAGGGAAGATCACACAATATTTACTCCCTGGATTCAACAGAATGGTGCAATGAACATACCAGGGGTCCACCCAAATGCATGGGCAGTTCACCTTTTAAACAGGGAAAAACCTCGGCATTCGACTTTGTTGAATACGGTATACATTCAAAAACAAATAGCAAAAGTAGTAGCCTAACCTTTTTCATGAATCCCTCCTCCAGAGACTGATTTATCCAGTAGAAGGAACCCTCTGGTCCTGTTTCATTTGAAATAATCCCCGTTGACCATGTCCTTATCTCATTTAAATCCTCTAAATGTAACTCAACCCTTCAAGGCCAGTTTTGCGAGTCTTTTTTTCAATAAATCGCGTCCATTTCAGCCGCGTAATGTGCGCAACGCAGACAGGATGCAACCCAGCCTGCTGATACGCGTAGGCTTGTATGCTCTGTGTTTGTCCAATCAATGTGTTTCACTACTGTGGAAAGTTTAAACACTCGAGAATTGGATAAGAAACGAGCCAATCAACACATTGATACTGGGGAAGTTTCACGAGGGCGTGAAGTATAACTCTGCAGTTACGCAGAAGAGCCTGAATGTATGATTGAGTGATTGGCTATCAACACCAGTACTTGGGTGGATATAAGGAAGCCCTGAATTTGTCAATGAAGGAATCTACACGTAAATCCACGGTAGGGAACAACGTATTTTTTCCATGTGATTACTGTAATTGACAGTAGAATGTGAGAGAATCAATACCATGTCGAATTTTTGCTTCAGAAAACTGATTTTTCTGAACCACTAATTGGAATACTGTTGGCTCAATGTAGCTAAAGTGGTTGCTACGTAGGACAACGATTTTTTCTGTCACAAGAGATCATTTTTTTAAACTGCTGGATCGATGCTATGGGCAAGGATATTGACCAGTTTGCACATCAGGCTTAGCTGAGGAGTTTAATTAATGCAACTCTTGAAAAACGGAGTGGAGTGAACTTCCCCATATTCAAAACCGCGTTCCAGGTCTGCTTGCTTGTGAATATTCAATAACTGATCTCGGGGTGCCATCTAGTGTTCGAGTACAGTAACAGCGTTCTTAAAATTGCAGTTCCATAGACGCAAGCGTCTACATCTGCAGAAAGGGGTTAATCGACATTTATACTGCACATCTCAATGTTTTAATTTACTGTGTTTTAAAGACTGATATGTCTATGTCTTCGAATCATGTCACATGACTATACATATCAGTATTCACACCATTGTGCAAAGGGCTGTTATTTGCATACAGTTCACTTAAAGCTGTAAATAATCACAGCTGAAGTGCCAGATGTCATTACTTTGAGGGTATTTTTAGCAACTTCAGGTGAGTCACTGTCCAGTACATATTGGTAAGACAGTAAATGGTGTGTATGAGGGGGGTGAGCTGAGCTGACTGAGATCTGGTGTCACTTCTGCAGCTGCTAAATTGGCTCCTAACCTGAAACAGAATTGCAAAAACGGACTGAAGCTGGGCAGTAATAATGGGACACCATTGCACGGGGGCACCTTAATGCCTCAGGGTAATGTTGTTATGGGCAGTATGGGTTTTTTATGTAACCTCTGATGTAATCTTGATGGAGCAAACAGTGTGGTGATTCTTCTATTTGGACACCTGCAGAGCTTGGGAAAAAGCAGAAGGAAACGGTGGGGAAGAAAAATAATGGGACGCATAAACTGCTCGCTGAGCCAAGAGAGAGGAAAGCTGCCAGCAAACCAGGTCAGAAAAACTCAGGAGTGACATTCATACATTTCCATGCTATGCATGAAATTTAGCTCTGACAGACCAATCCCATTGCTCATTTGTAAACTGAAGTCATGCAATGTGTGGTTTTTCAAACTTGTGAGAAAATAGGTGGCACAAGCTCATGTTAGGTTTGTGTGTGTGTGTTTGTGTGTCTGTGCGCGTATGGCTTTCTGTGATAGGACTGCCTCTATCGTGACAACATGCATCTAAAGCATCTCAAATAGATTTTAATCTTCTGATAAGGCTGAAACAATTAATTTAAAAAGTCAATTTCAAGTCAGTTTTTACGAAGTTATCTGTTTTTGCTTGACAAGTGAAATTTTCTGAACCTATTCGACAAATGTGAGTAAAACTCTGAAAGTAGTGACAATTTCCTATTTTGTAAAAATAAAAAATAGGACAAACAAGATATCTGCATGTAAGACAAAACTTTTGAGACTACATTTTTGTTTTTGCCTGGAATTCTCCATCACAAATTCCATCAGGTTTTAATCAATGTTGTCATCTGTCTTCCGCATTGCTGACTGAGAGTGTATCATTTATGTCCATGAGAGAGATATGAGCTCATCCTTTGGGTTGATCCTGGGCTGTGTTCATTGACAGAGTCATGTACAGGGCAGGCTGACTCCTGTGGAAAAGACCTTGCACTGGTACAGACAGCAGGGAAGAAAGTGATCATTCCAAAATTCACCAAGCCAAAGGACAAGATCATCCAAGACAAGCAAGGTCAGAGCTGGTTAAGGACCATGTGAGGTTTCACTACGGAATCCTTTATTCGATGATCTGATGCAATCAACATACTAATTTTAATAGTTACACACATTTTATAGTCTTATTGGATCAGTTATGTGAAAAAAATTATCTAGGAAAGTGTGTGTCCTCTGCATTGTTTTCTCAAATTGCAAACTATTAGATGATTTAGTGTTGGTCGTTCGGAGACCATTTCTACGGCAAAATTAGCTCTGCGCAAACACATCTTAATCTATCTTAATCTTAAAATACCTACTAGCTTTTTAGTTAGGTGTGAACTTATTATAGTGAATGTCTGTTCAATTGCCTGTTGACCACAGAGTTTGATTTTATCCTGTACATAATTATTTTTAAAGGGGACATATTATGCAATTTTTTTGTAAAATGACAGTATTCTTGGGTGTCTAAAAGGGAAGTTTATATACATTTTTTGAAAAAAAAAATCTATGATTTCTAGGTGGTTTGATCCCTCTCATTCTTAACACTCTGAAAACCGGGCTGTTCTAAGTGGGCGTCCCCTCGATGGAATGAGCTGTGTTCTAACAGGCCAATGAACAGAGCCACCATGTCAACAAAGAGTGACAATGCGGCCCTCAAAAATTGGCGCGATCGTTCAGTTTGCGCAGAGGTTACTCAAATTAAAAAAACGGGTGAACATTTTCCTGTTCGCGCAAAACGACGTAGCAAAAAAAACTAAATAAATCTTTGATTTCTCTTGACCGGCGATCAAAACAAGACATGTTGAGCTCGATTCTTTTCCGTCCTCTTCCATAAAACCCAGGAGAGCTCAGAAAGGGAGGCAATATTCCCCATTCATATCTCCCCACTCGTTACATCGGCAAACCTGTATATGGCTATAACATTACAACCTACGGGGAATCAGGGGGGCACAAGAATCAGGATTTTTTTGCCACACCGTCAATTCAATCAGGAAAGACTAGTAAACAATGAGATGTGAAATTTCACAAAGTATTTATTTATGAACATGAACTTTGGCAGTTAGACCCCGGCATTGAACAAATAAAGAATATTATAGAATTTCTAGAATCTGAGGATTAGATGCTTCGTAGAGATGAATTTCCCCCGGGGTCTACACACTATTGGTGGTGGTGAGAGGCTGCTGCAGGGATGCGGCCTGGGACCAGAGTGGTAGGAGAGCTGAAGAGGAGTCTTGGCCGACCTCAGAGGATGGTGGTGGGGAGGAGGAGGGTTGCAGAGCAGATCAAAGCGTTTGACAGCTGGTTAACTGCAGGGAGACAGAGTACTTTTAAAATTTGACAGCTTGCGAATGATTGGTCCAGAGACTCGGAGTAGGATTCTGATTGGTTTATAAGTTAGGCAGTGTAATTTTTAAAGGGCAAGCAGAAACTATACAAGGGCATAGTGGGCATGCGCAAAGAGAAAATTTTCCTTCTTGAATTTCCCCTGAGCTTCATTTCTGTGGTAGCTTTTGACTCTGGCTGTCAACCTGCTTGAAGAGGATCCTCAACATTCCCACAAAGAAACCAATGTAAGAAAAATAATAATAACAAGTGGTGCCAGGCACAACAAACCCCGCCCTTCGCACATACTTTCACCTACTTGTACGAAATTCAATAGGGATCTATTCTGGGTCAGTGGCAATCCCTATACAGAATTTAGGGTGAATCTGGCCATTAGTATTGGCGTTGGAGTGTTAACAAACAAAAAAACACACAAATACAGAAACAAACTGAACCAAAGGCAATACCCCTTGCCCTCACCCTGCGGGTGGGGCAGGGTAATAATAATAATAATCCATCCATCCATCCATCTTCTTCCGCTTATCTGGGGCTGGGTCGCGGGGGCAGCAGTCTAAGCAAAGATGCCCAGACTTCCCTCTCCCTGGAAACTTCCTCCAGTTCTTCTGGGGGTATCCCGGGGTGTTCCCAGGCCAGCCGAGCAACAAAATCCCTCCAGCATGTGGTCTTGCCTGGGGCCTCCTCCTGGTGGGGCATGCCCGGAACACCCTCCCAGGAAGGCGTCCAGGGGGCATCCGATATAGATGCCTGGGCCACCTCAGCTGGCTCCTCTCGACGTGGAGGAGCAGCGGCTCTATTCTGAGCTCCTCCCGGGGCGCTCCTCACCCTATCTCTACGGGAGCGCCCTGCCACCCTGCGGAGGAAACCCATTTCAGCCGCTTGTATCCGAGGTCTTGTTCTTTCGGTCATGACCCAAAGTTCATGACCATAGGTGAGGGTAGGAACGTAGATTGACTGGTAAATCGAGAGCTTTGCCTTTCGGCTCAGCTCCTTCTTTACCACAACAGATCGGTTCAATGACTGCATTACTGCTGCCGCTGCACCGATCCGTCTGTCAATCTCACGCTCCATCCTTCCCTCACTTGGGAACAAGACCCCAAGATACTTACTTCACTTGAGGCAGGAGCTCTCCTCCAACCCGGAGGGGGCTAGCCACCTTTTTCCGGTCGAGAACCATGGCCTTGGACTTGAAGGTACTGATTCTCATCCCAGCTGCTTTGCACTCGGCTGCAAACCGCCCCAGTACAGGCTGAAGGTCCTGGTTCGAAGGAGCCAACGGAACAACATCATCTGCAAAAAGCAGAGATGAGATCCTGTGGTCCCTGAACCAGACTCCCTCTGGCCCCTGGCTGCGCCTAGAAATTCTGTCCATAATAATAATGAACAGGACGGGTGACAAAGGGCAGCCCTGCCGGAGTCCAACATTCACCTGGAACAGGTCTGACCCAATGCTGGCAATGCGATCTCCTGCTCCTATCATACAGAGACTGCACGACCCTTAGAAGAGGGTCCCGGCTCCATACCCCCGAAGCCAACTAAGACTTGGCATCTCTCTGATTTGGGTATTGATCGTTTGCACATTTTTGCGATTCAGATATACAAATTCATTCACCGATAGCGCCCTAATCGTGATGTGAGTGCAGTCAATGGCACCAATTACATTAGGAAAACTGGACTTTGCTGTGGCTTTGATTTTTTCTTTTTAAAAGTCTATAATCCGCGCTCCTCTCTCCCTTGCACACTGCAATTCTCTGACTCAGCAGCTGCGGCGCATGTTCTCCAAAAAGGGCGTAAATCAAGGTGTAAACGCCGTGCTCAAAATTGCTGTAAACGTCCGTACTTTTTCCCGTCAGGTTTGGGTTTGATAGATCCCAAATTTGGTGGAGAAAAGTGCATACGCACATAACGGTGGAAAAAGGTGTATTCACAATGATAAATGAGGCCCCTGGAAGCGCAAAAGTGAGAGAGTTGTCTATCTTTTTCGAATATAATTATTTTTTTTCTGAATTATGGCCTACCATTGTACCGTAGCCACAGCAATGCATTAAGATGACAGCTGTGAATTTAACTGCTGATTGATTTTTCATATTATTGGAAAAATTGATCAAGAAGAATGATTGGAAAAAAGTCAAGACCACAAGTTACTTAGGCCTATTAGGATTTTTTTTTCTTTCTTGTAATTTCAGCCAAGCAGCCGTCACAGGCACATCACCTTTACTTTACATGCTGTGCTTCCACTGTGTAATATGTTACATTAATTAGTAAGAATAAATGAATATTTAATTTTGTTTTGACTGCAGAGCAGCACAGGCCTTCATTCAAATCGATGACTGTGGCGTAAGATCAAATAATCGAACATCTCAGCACCGTTGAAGTGGACAGCAGCCCATAGTGAAGTTACGAAGTACTTAACTTCCGTGCGTGGGCTCCCGTGTAAGAGCTGCTTTGGGAAACGCTCCTTAGCAAGGAGAATTATTCGTAAGATCACTCATAGCAAAACCTCGTAGAGCTCTACGATCGATCGTTATTGGGAAACGAGACCCAGGTTGGTAGTAGACAGCAGTCGGACAAAAGGCGGATTGCACAAACATAGCTAGTTAGAGCCAGATTTGAATCCCATGCTGAATGCCAGATCTTATGAAAAAGGCAGAAAAGCCCACAAGAAAATGACTGGGTTACTTCACAGTTAATGGGTTGGTGAACACTCCAGGAAAAGTGAGTTTTTCATAATATCTCCCCTTTAATGAAGTTGTTTGCAATGGAGCACGGCAAGCACAGTGTGAACGTGGGACAATTATTATAGATGTGGCATGCGTACAGTGGCTGTTCCTGTCAAAATTTGACCGAAAAGGATACTTTTTTAATCCCTAACTCCTGAAAGGCTTCTATATAAGACAAATTTATCTCTTGTTAAAATTCTGGGAGTGAACTTGCCCTCGGCAAGAAGCACAAAAGGCAGCACACAGTGAGGAGCCTTAGGACCGAGGATTCAAACCACTGTCTTTGATGTTGTTTTCTCAAACTGAAGTACTTTAGAGCAACTGTGTCTTCCTCACGTCTGTTTCCCTTCATGTCACCCCACTAGTCGCAAATGTGGGATTAGAAACAGGGCTGGTAGCCTTAAGCCATTCGATGACCTCAGTTTATCACTTTATCATCTCAGAAAAATCAAAAACTTTCCAGGACAGCAAGGTGCTAAACCTGCTTTATAGCATGTAGGTAATGAGTCTTCTGTCCCATTTCCCCTCACATGACAGCTGCACGGGTGGAAAAGCCCCAGACCAAAGTCAGAGACCAGACCATTCAGGGCATCAGTGCTAACAGAGATCTGGAGGGAGGAGATGAAGAGGGAGAGAGGGGTTCTTGCAGTACCACGGAGGACAGGGAACCCAGAGAGGTAAAGGGGAAGAAGAGAAAAGAGCTGAAAAGGGAGGTGTGTGTGACAAAGGAGGGCGTAAGACAGGGCACCAGTGAGAGGCAGATGAAAGAAGATAGTGAATTGGAAAGAGGAGAGGAACCAGAGATAGGATGCATGAAGAGCCATGAGGAAAGTGTGGCATTGGAGGAGTTAAAAGACTTTTTGGAGGATGACATGGAGATCCTGACCTGCCAGCGGGAGTTTGTCAACGGCGAAGACTGTCAGGAGGAAGAGGAAGAGGACTTTGATTTAATCCTGTTTGAAGGAGTGGAGGCAACATACCTTCCTGTTTGACTCAAAAGATAACATTTTGCTGTTAAGGAATGGTTTGCACTCTATTTTATAACTGTTTTTTGGCAAGTAATGAGAGATAGGATTTTGCATTCTGAATTGTTTGCCAGTTGTCAGCAAAACGATGCCACTTATGTGTGAATATAGCACTTGTTGTGAATTTTGAGTCCGTTATCTACAAGGTTAGGTCGCTTGTGTTGTAAGGACATCCTGCAAAATGGACATTGTTCTTTTTATTCGAAATGTTTTGCTGTGAAATTGGCGCAGGCCATCAAATCTGAAACATTAAATATTGAAGCAATTAGAGTAGATGGCTCCGTGCTGCTTAGACGCAGTATGGTATGTTTTAACATGTTAGGTTACCTTTTTGTTCAGTTTCGTTTTTAGACATTCATGTGTTTTTGCATAATTTATAACCCTTTTTAGAAGGAATAATTATCCAAATTACTGTTTTGCTCACATTATAAATAAAATACCTATGAATAATTGATGCAGTTTTCAATTGTGGATGTATGGCTGGCAATCTGGAAGCTGCATCAGGTTGCCAGTTCATTTAATCCTCCTGGGTTTTCTGTAACAAGGTGAAGCAAGCATGAATTCAAGAAGTACTTAAACCCTGTTTGATATTTACAATTAACTTGCAGCAGTGGTAACTGACATCATTTGTAGCTCATGCAGGCAGTCAGAACTTCGCCCCTCAATATTTAGTACTGATATGTATTGTTCAGTAAGGGGATAATATGCGGTATCTAAGCAGAAGACAAATTAATTATGACAGAACAGTTTGGAGGTAAATAGTTTGCACTTTTTAAAATTATGCAAAAATGACTATGAATGGCCTGTTGCCAAGATGAAAGAATTAAGTATTATACCCCGAATATTTCAGGAGCTCAGCCGTTAAAATGTTTGAGAACTCAGAAGGAATGAGGAAAATCCCAATAATAACATTTAATTCTTACAGTGTTAACACATGCACATGACCTCATAAGTGAGATCTTTCAACAGGGCAGAGTAGTCTGCATGGATTAAAAAGACTGTGATGCTAAAAGTCACAAAATGTCTATTTTGAAAAAATTGAGAAAATGACTTGAATGACTACTAACTATGAAAGACCCATTATTGCCTTATGGTGTGAAATTTGACTGATGTACTTCTTTGACCGAGCTCTTCAATATATGTGGTGGAATGCAGGGTAGAATGGTCAATAATCAGAGGGACAGTGATAAAGCAATGTACTGTGGATAGGTTTTTCCAGTATAGCAGACAATATCCATCTATTTCTCCCACCTCCACCACACAGATCACCTCAGCTGAGTGTTTGCTTAGTATCATACATCACAGACCACGACAGATGTTTAAAGATGGTCAGTTTTTTTTTTGGTTCATCTGTTAGTGGTCATAATGTTTTGGCTCAAGTTCTGAATACCTGTTCATTCCCATGGTATGCCAACTTTGTTGTTACAAGTGTTATACTTTATTGAACCTTGAGGGGTAATTTGTCCTCTGAACTTGACCCATCCTTGTTATGTAGGAACAGTGGGAAGGCGCACTGCAGCATCCTGAGACCAACTAAAGTTCTAAAGCCAGAGCCCGAGTCATGGGTAGTTACTGTGATTATGGAGTATAAAATCATGGGGCTGGAATTAATACAAAGCAATTCTAATTCCAAACCTCTTACAGTGTGCACCACACCGTTGATAGATCCAAATCAAAAGAGGGAAACAGGAATACCATTTCTAGGCAGCAGTTGGTAGAACTGTTGTTAGTTTTGGCAACAGGAGGAAATTAAGGTTTTAATTTATATAGCGACTGTTATGAGTTCAGATTGCAGGAGCCACACTCAGATCACAAAGCCATGAGAGCGTCTTTAATAAATAGAAGATTGGAGTTATTTAATCACAAACAGGAAGGATTCTTAGAGGATGGTGCGAGGTCAGGCGGATGCGAACTGGAACGCTGAGAGTCAGGCTTGGCGTGGTTGAAGGGACGGGGCCCAGGTCAGTTGGGGGAGTGTCAAGCCGAATGGATTAGGGCAAACAATGGAGATGCACACTCTCGGACTTCAATGAAGAGGAAACTGGGAACAGCGCCGCTCCCCAGTAGGCAGTAGGAATAGAATCCCTCATTAATAGACACTTGCAGGTTGAGTTCAAACACCGAAGATGGAAGACAACAGTCCAGCAAAGGGCTGACGACAATCGGGAACTGAAATACACAAAAGACGACAATTTGCAGAGTGGGAACAAATGTTATGAGCTTGGAGCGGAAACAAAAGAGGAGGGATAATGAACCAGACCATTGAATAATGAGAAAAAAAGAAAAAAAATGAAATCAAGAAAGATGGCTCGACTGCAGGGAAAAACAAGGAAACAATCAGGACATGACAGTCAGGTAGAGTTTCAGAAATAAATGGCACAAATGCATCTCGGTTCAATGTCAACTAGTGTGGTGATTTAGTGGGATGCCAAAATGGGTGTTTCAGCCAAGTTTGACACCACTTCAAGCAAGATTACACATCCTTTATTTTGTGGTTTCTGAATAAAGATTCATGCAGCGAAAGTGCATGGCATCAAGAGTTGGTTATTTTATTTAACCTGCTATATAACCTGGAGGGGTATTAATTATTCTTTTGTTTGCAATCAGTGTGAATAAGAGACAAGTGTGGATTGTGAATCAGGGAGATCTCCCCAAAAAACAACACATCAGTTGGGCTTGAGCAGTGGTATATATTTGAAACAGTTGTCTCACTATTTTAACCTTAGCACCTTGATTACTGATGAAATATAAAATCCGGTCCTATTTTCACACCTGAAAATGGTACACATTCATACTACAAAAATTGCCTAAAATTTTTTTTTGCCTGGCTTAAAATCTTATAGAAACTACAAACCCCAATTCCAATGAAGTTGGGACGTTGTGTAAAATGTGAATAAGAACAGAATGCAATTATTTGCAAATCTCATAAACCCACATTTTATTCACAGTAGAACATAGACAACATATCAGATATTGAAAGTGAGACATTTTACCATTTTTGAAAAATATTGGCTCATTTTGAATTTGATAGTAGCAACACATCTCAAAGAACTCGGGACAGGGCCATGTTTACCACTGTGTAGCATCCCCTCTTCGTTTAAAAACAGTCTGTAAACGTGTGGGAAGTGAGGGAGACCAATTGCTGGCGTTTTGGAAGAGGCATGTTGTCCCACTCTTGTCTGATGTAAGATTCTACCTGCTCAACAGTCCTGGGTCTTCTAAGCCAGATTTTTGGTTTTATGATGCACCAAATGTTTTCTATTGGTGAAGGGTCTGGACCGCAGGTAGGCCAGTTCAGCACCCGGACGCTTCTACTGCGAAGCCATGCTGTTGTGGTGGATGCAGTATGTGGATTAGCATTGTCCTGCTGAAATATGCAAGGCCTTCCCTGAAAGAGACATCGTCAAACCTCTATATCCCTCTCAGCATTGATAATGCCCATCTAGATGTGTAAGCTACCCAAGCCATAGGCACTATTGTAACCCCATACTGTCAGAGGTGCAAGCTTTTGAACTGAGCGCTGACAACAAGCTGGATGGCCTCCCTCCTCTTTTGTCCGCATGAAACAGTGTCCATGGTTTCCAAAAAGAATTTCAAATTTGGATTCATCTGACCACAAAACAGTTTTCCATTTTGCCTCAGTCCATTTTAAATGAGCTTTGGCCCAAAGACAGCGACATTTCTTAATCGTGTTCACATATGGTTTCTCCTTTGTATGATATACCGTTAGCTTGCATTAGTACATTGCGCAGCGAACTGTGTTCACAGACAGTGATTTTTGGAAGTGTTCCTGAGCCCCTGCGGTGAATTCCAGCGCAGAATTACGCCTGTTTTTAATGCAGTGCTACCTGAGCGTTCAAAGATCATGAGCATCCAATATTGACCTTCGGCCTTGTCCCTTGCGCACATAGATTTCTCTTTTGATGATATTATGTACTGTAGATGGTGGGATATTCAAAGTCTTCACAATTGTACTATACATTGAGGAGCATTTTTCTGAAATTGTTCCACAATTCTTAGACTCATTTTTTTGCAGATTGATGAACCTCTGCCCATCTTCATTTTTGAGAGACTCTATTTCTCTAAAATGCTCTTTTTATGCCTATTCATGTTACTAACCTAATTAATTGTTTAATTCTCCTCCAGCTGTTATTTATTAGTCCCTTTTACTTTTCCAGCCTTTGTGTGCTCCTGTCCCAAAGTTTTTGAGGTGAGTTGCCATCAAATTCAAAATGAGCTAATATTTTTCATGAAGTGGTAAAATGTCTCACTTTCAACATCTGATGTGTTGTCTATGTTCTACTGTGAATAAAATGTGGGTTTGTGAAATTTGCATATCATTGCATTGTTTTTAACAACGTTTCACACAACGTCCCAACTTTATTGGAATTGGGGTTTCTAGAACCTTGTTTTACTGTATGCTCGAGAAGGTAAATTTTCTTGCTCTATTGCCAGTTCTCAAAATAAATTATCTTGCGAATTTTTGTCTTGCCAAGCAAAAAAAGTCCTGTACTAATCAGATTTAGGTCCAAATAAAAGGCTGAAGTACTCGGTCTCAGCTGTGCATTAAGACAAGCAAGTCAGCTTTTCAGCATTAATCCATTGTGGGCTCTTGCCTACTGCCTGCACTGCCAGATGATCTCATCGTTCATTCACAAAAAAAAATCACATTTGATAATAATGAACCAGGCTTTAAAAATCTCTGCCTCAGTTGTATATGTACGGCTTTTAAAAATAATCACGGAAGGAAAGTGTGGGACTGCAGGTCCCTGTTTGTTTCTCTTTCCTTGTTTGTACGATCCGCAGAAAACAGCCTCCACCTCCCAGCCCTAAGTCAGGCTGAAGTCTGTGTTGTTTTGTCAGAAGATGTGCGGGCAAACACCCTATTTCCTGAGATTGTTGTGCTTTGGTGGGGAGCTGCACTGAGAGAGACTGAAGTGAGGCAGAGTGAGAGGAAGTCCGAGGCCAGCGAGTACAGGACTGGGGTGAGGGTGGGGAGGGGGGGAGGGGGTGTAGAGGCAGACACACGGCAGGGAAAACAGGAAAGCCTGAACAATGGCATGGCAAGGCCCAGCACCCAAGTCCTGGCACAAGGATGAATTATTAATGCACAGCCTCTCATCAAAACACACGCACACGGTTAAGTCAGACACACGCCCTGGCGGGGCTAACTAGTTACTGAGGGATCATCTTCAGAGCAGCCAATCGTGGTCCACGGAGGGTCACAGGACCTGGCACTGAAAATGCTGCGTTCCACTGTGGAGACTCCTGGAGCACCCCATGCCTATTAATCCAGGTTCTACATGAGGAAAAAGAGAGCTCTCGGGCAGAAAAAGAATAAGCTGTGGCTGACGCTTGTCTGGGGGATTTTTCCATCAGGATTTGATTTCCCCGCAGTGTGACAGGTGGGTTGTGACTGCTGACTCACTTTTCCATACTGGGAAAAATGCATTTAGGGGAAGAGAGGAAGTGGGGATGTGGTACCAGCTGTGGCTTGATTAACACTTAACCAACTGGGGAGAACAATGGAGAGGGCCCTCGAGTCGGCGAGGGAAGTTTCAGGTGTAATGCGATCAGCTCACAAAAATAATGAAATCCTGCTTCAAGTCCCTCTATGTTTGAGGGGTGGATGATGTGGTGAGTTCTGTTAATGCACAATTCTTTGTGACCTGGTGATTTCATAAAGAGGATAGGATTATCATGTGTTTTTATGAAAAAGCATTGATTGCCTTTTAATGATGTGTTGCTAATATATGTGCGACCATTAGGACTGGCAGTAGCATTAGAGTAGGATTCAAATCGAAGGCTTGGTGGGAAAATCACAATCTTAATGTAAGCTTTTCCAAATGAAAAGTTATTTCTTATCATGCGTTTAAAATGATTCGTTTGAATTGAGTAATAAGGCACACTTTTCAGTATTACCAAATTTGATTATATCCTTGATTGTGACAAAGTGTCACCACATTATTATGGAACAATTATATGCAGTCAAAATAATGTCAGTGTGTCAGACAGTAAATTTAAAGCAAGATATCAATATTAAATAAGTCAAACATATAACATTTTGTTGTTCAGAAATTTTTGTAACCTAAAAAAATGAGTGTAACCTAAAGAAAATGGCTGTATCAAGCTGTAAATGAAAATATGGCAAACATGGCCTCACAGATGTGCTTGGTCAGCCTGTTGCCCATTTTGAGCTCCCTACAAACCTAAGTTCCCAGCTTTCTTCTTCCGGGGAATCAAACGACGGTTCTCTCGAAGGTTTAATAACTGGACAGATGCTTGCTTGACTGGAGTGGAAAATTGGATTCTGCCAGCCCACCCCACAGTTGTGTGCTAAATTTAGTTCAGTTTTATTTGTGTAGCGCTTTTTACAGAAGAACTTTCACAAAAATGCTTAATGCAATATCTAAAGGGTAGATACTCAGCCTAAGTCCCCAAAATAACTCATTAGACTAAAAGAAAGAAGAAGAAAAAAAATATTTTTGGGTGCAATATCCTCAATTTATATTCTGTGAAAAGGCAAATATTGTCATTTTCAAGCAGGGATCAGCTAAACCTTCATATCTAATCTGGAAGAAGGAGACTATGGTGCCTGAGTGTGCGAGGCGATGATGTTAGTGAGACACCTGCAGGAGAGGGATGGGGAAAGAGGGGGGGACAATCTGATTTTAATCCATAATGCTGAGCCCCTCCATAAACTGATAAAGGGGAGGGGAGACTGATCGCGCCATCCTTAATCTACGTTGACGCACAAACACACAGTCACAGTAAAGGGTTGGGGGTGGGGGGTTCAGCTTTGGAGACGTCCGTTACGATTTTCGTCATTCCTATAGAACCTGGGTTGATGACATCTGCCCAGCAACTAGGGGAATCTGTCAGGCAAGCAGCAGCAGTCCAGAAAAACAAAAACACTTCCTCTGGGAGGCGGGGGGCTTGTGGGGGCAAGTCCAGCAACGGAGAGTAATTACTCGGCTTATGCTGAGATTAGAGTCAAGATGATAATTGGGAATGAATCTGCCATGTTTACCAATGTAAACTAGGTCCAGTTGGGTTTTTTTGTTTGTGTACAATTCTGTTGTAAATTGACGACGATATTCAGTCGCTCAGTGAGAGAATTATAGGCGCAGTTAGTGACAACTGTTGAAATTAGACAGACTGCAGCACAGTGCATGCCATCAGTTGCACAATCTGTTTGGAGGTTCGGGATTGTACCTTCCAGGTGTTAGATTTTGCAATGGGCTAATACTGGTCTTCTCTTTGTTGCATGCGTCTGATGATACAGACGAGGGGCGTAAGCAGCTTTATGGGATTTTTGCCACTTGAGGTTCGCACACAGACAATATAACACGTTTACAGCATGCAAAGACGAGCAGGATGCGGTAAATTTGAGTCGTAAAAGCTCTTTCATCCAATTATAAACTCCGGAGATTAAAGATATATTCGATTCTTGATCAATGACATAAGGGTGAAAGCGGCCGGTTTTAGAAAGTTAATTTGTCAAAGAGATCATGGTTCCACGGTAAGTGAGAGGACGTGGTAGAGTAAATAATGACGATACAGTCTCCATACAGATATCACTTTCCAAATAATCATTCATGTCAAGCCTGTGAATCTGGAGGTGATACCACTCAGGAACGCAACAACATTATTCAACATTATCACTGACACCTCTATCCGAACACTACAGCTGAAACAGCAGGACACCTTAAGGGTACATTTATAATGTCCGTAAGCATGCCACAGTGGCTCTCGTTGTAAACAGCTGATTGTACGGTACTTCCCCTTTAAAAATGAATTATGCGATTACCCAGCAATTCTCCATCCCTCTCCCAGTGCTCACACCCCCTCCCTAACGATGCATATTGTTCTCGTTTTAAAACCCTGGGCCTTATATCGCTGCGAGAGTTAATCGTTGGCGTACGCGTCATTCAGGACGAGGGCAGATTTGGATAGAAGCAGGCCATCAGTACAGAGTATCACACCGGGACAACAATGCTATGACCGAACATCCCCCGCGCTGGTGTGGTGTCCGCGGCACGGGGGGGGGGACATACGCCAGGACAGCGGATCAGCCGAGTGAAATATCGTTTTTGTACAGGCTGGCGCAAGAGTTGGTCAGCGGTGAGTGAAACTTTGAGAAAGACGCGGTGTTTCTGTGTATCTTGATCATTTCTGTTTACAGTCATAAATAATTGTGCTGATGTTATTCTAAAAACGGCGAGAAAATATCTCGTAACTATTTAAATATCTCGACGATTTCGATTAAATTTGACAGTAGACTGGACTTAAGGACAGGAGGTTTCTTTTTTCTTCGAAGTAACGGTATTCTGAGGACTGACTGGTTAAAATTGGACAGCGGCTCTAGAATGAGTCACTTTACCACGGTCGGGAACAGCGTTCATCGCATCATACCGCAGAATCCTGACTGTGCTAAGAGTGACAGGCCGGTAGGGGAAAAAATGAAGAAAGTCATCGGTGTTGGAAGTACAGTATGATCCACATACGGCCACTTGACAATTGGTTTGCTCCTCGTAGGAACGTGTTGGTAATGGTTTTTAAGCATTCGTCGATCGACACCAGTTTTTCGATATCCTATTGTTTACTGAATGTTTTGCTACGTGTTTAATTGCTACCTGTTAAATCGATATTCTTCTCACTCTGCCATTATGACAATACCTGGATTGCACATTCATGTCACCTCAGCTTATGTTTTCAGACGCAAAAAGAGTGCGATTTTGACCATACCGAAGTGCGTATGCTACAGCTTTTTGATGTGAATTAAATTTTCATATGTTCGTGCCAATTTGGTCGCGCGTGTTGGATGTCCTAACATTGCATGAATCATACGTATTTGCAAGTAGTTGTTGTGACATTTAAAAAAATAACCTTTGGTGTACGAATGTTAAATGTTTTGACGGCAAGGGAGGAAGTTAAAGGGAGATAGCATGACATCCTGCAAAAACCGCCTGTCCCCCGCGGCCAGTGACAGAACGGCCCACATCCGTCCAACAAATACATCACCACTACGAACATCGAGTGCCTACCAGAGAGGACAGATAAAAATTCTTTGCGCTAAAATGATAATAAAAAAACCTATGTTACAGGAACCATTCCTAATATGGTACATTGGCGGCGGTAATAAGCGCAAATTTTGTACGTGTTTGAATTATAACGTTTGGGAAAAAAGCGTTTTGGTTCAGTGTTAATCACTCTTATTTGAAATTGAGGCAGGTTTAATTTTTGAGATGGAGGTAAAGAGTATTTAACAGGTTCTCCTTTGGGAGCTTTCTGGCTGTGGTCTTTGTGCATCTGCCGCGATGCGTGTCCTACTTTCTCTTGGTTGGCCCCGGCTTTTCCCTCTCGCCTTTGTTCGTCCAGGCGCCGCGTGGTTACATTGGTTTGCTTCAGCGTTGCGTTGGATTGCGTTTGACTTCGACTTGCAGCAGCTTCATAACAGCTTTGGATGACGGACCGGTGCGAGAACTAAGTCCGGCGACTATTGGACTGTTCAGAGGTCAAAAATCTCTGTTACATATGATCATGTTTCCTGATGAAAAAGCGTTTTTCATCTTGACATTTACATTTTTAGGCCTTATGACACGAGATGAGCCCAACTGTCGATGGATTCAGATGGGCTTATAAGGCTATGCTGATTTTATGTTGTTTGAGCCTACAATAATCATTTAGCAACAACACCCATTGGAAATACTCACTAGTACATACCATGCAGTAAGGTACACAAACCCATCATATTTAGATGTGGATCATGGAATAAAATTATTTTCCTATTTGCTTTACTTGATTCCTCTTGCATCTTTACATTACCTAATTAATGTTCTTAATTCCTTTACCCTGTTTGTTACAGCCAATCTTTCTTTGTATTTTTCAATTGCACTTATCTCTAGTCTCATGAACATCCTTTTTTCAGTGATTACTTAGTTGTTTTCATTAATACTGTATCATCATTCATCTCTCTCCTGTCTGTATCTCTACGCTCCATTATTTTCTCCATGCAACTTTCTCTCTCTCTACCAGTGGCGGCTGGTGAACTGGCGATAGGGGGGGCTCAAAACATCCCTTTAATATAATGATTAGTTGTGATCTGTTTTCAATCATTCGTTCAAATTACCATTGCAGAAACTCTCAACATTATCAGATATGGTCAGTTTTCATTAATAATGCTTACCTGTCAACTCTCACGCATTCTGTGTGAGTTTTAGTGGTATATTTACGTTCCCCTGTTACCACACCTGATAATGTTGAGAGTTTTCAGAGTTTCTGTAATGGTAATTTAAATGGTTGATTGAAAACAGGTCATGACCAATCATTATTTTTAAAGGATGGTTTGAGCCTCCCCTATCGCCAGTTCACCAGCCGCCACTGCTCTCTACTATTCTGTTTTCTATGTCCTTTCATATTTCTCTCATCCCCCCTTCCTCTTGATGTCCTCTCCTCCCTCCTATTTAACTTCATCCTCTTATGACTGGTTGACCGTCTTCCTTCTACGCCTGTTTCGCACACAGAGCCTGGTAGCGTGGTGTGTGCAGGAGAACCTGGCCTGGGCCCCATTCTCTCAGCATGCCACCACGGCCCTCGTCGGGGGAGCTATGGGGTCTGCACCTCATGCCCCCTCGCATCCTGGTGGATTGCTGTTTGCCAAACGGCATGCTGGTTAGCTTGGAGTGCCTCCGGGAGGCCCCACTCATCAGCATCAAACAGCAGCTCTTTGCTGAAGCACGCAAATATCCCCTCTACCACCTCCTACAGGTCAGTCCCTGCACTACAGTATTGTTCTGTACACCTGAGAATGCACAACTGTAATGGTATACATACACTGGAAGCTTTCTCTCGCACTTTAAGAGTCGCAGTGTATTATCATTTCCTGGGAGCCGGTGGCCTCACTGCCACATCCATCTTTTCCTCATATGATGGAGTGAGACGAATGGACTCATACACTGCCTGGCAACAAAAAAAAAACTAGCAAGGTGTAATATTTTGTTGAGCTTCTTTTAGCTTCGATTACGGTGCCAGTACATGGTGGCTTGTTTCAACAATCTCATGCAATGTCACAACATTTCCATCCAGAGTAGCATTGCTTTCTGGCCGAGGTTTGTACTGAAGACGGGCAAGTCAAAACACTCTTTAAAGTTTTTTCTGGCACATTCTAATGACTTTCAATAGGGTTAATAATAAGTGTAACAGTTCCTAACCCCGTTCCAGTGATTTCAGCAATCTCCTCAGTTGTTTTCTTTGCTTGATGCAGGTCAGTAATTTGCCCGTTTTGAAGCACAATGACTTCCTTTCCATGACCATGGGATATGTCTTCTGACATGGTTAAGGAAATTAGAGGTTACTCACTCCATCAGTCAGATTGAAAAGAATTTTTGCCACCTGAAACATATAAATTACTGCAATTGTGATCAGATCATATGGTCTTATTATAATGTATTTAATTCAACTCAAAAATCCTTGAGGACTGGCCCTCATTTGCAATGATGTCAAACAAAGAGAAAAAAGCTATTAAAACAGGTCAGAAAATACTGTACAATAAGTTGCAAGATACAAAATAAATCGTTAAAATAAGTGCACACAGAGAGGGTATGATTTTTGTTCAAGGATTTGAATACATTAAAGGGTACCAAAGTATTAGGTTTTATGGTTCTTTGTAAACAGTTTCTAGTAGGTGGGCACAGACACTAAAAGCAGATCTGCCAACCTCAGTATAAAAGTTTTTGCATAGTGGAAAGTCAGAAGCTTTTGTTACCATTATTTCTTACTTTTGAAATTAACTTAAACATTGTTTTATCAGCATTGATTGCATTATGAAAATCATGAAGTACAGATTATAGATCATTAAAAGAATGCTGTTGGTTTTTCTTAGCTTGGTGAGCAGAGTTGGCAATGCCATACAAAATTCTGTCATCTGCATATACAAAAATACATGTGCATAGCAACATGATAAAAGGAATATGGTATAAAGATCTGGACCTAAAATGTAACCTTGTGGTATGCCCTTTGTTATTAGTAAAAAGTCAGAACTAGTTGGTCCCAAGACAACTGACTGCTGCTTATCAGACAGGTAATCTTGAAACCATTTACAGACACTTGACCTAAAAAGCAACACAAAATAAAATGTTGACAGGCAAAGAGTGATCAATAGTGTTAAATGCCACGGAGAGGTTCGCAAAAAATGGAAGCACAATTTTTTTTTGTTTCATCTAAAGCATTAACAATACCATTGACAACCAAAGTTAAGTATTTGGTGATTTAAATTAAAATGGAAAATTTCCTCTTGGCCAGACTTGTGTTTAACTTTCACTTCAGGTGTTGTGCATAATTTCATGATGCAGAATAACAAACAGTACTTCCCTGTACTTGAATTCTGAATGCACTTTCTTATGCTGCAACATTTGGTTGACTTGACGCATATTTCCACACTGTATTTCCCAGGAGGAGTCATGTTACATCTTCGTTGGGGTGACACAGGAGGCAGAGAGGGAGGAATTCTACGATGAGACACGTCGTCTGTGTGACCTTAGGCTCTTCCATCCTATTCTGAAGGTCATCGAGCCACTAGGGAACCGGGAGGAGAAAATCCTCAACAGAGAGATCGGTCAGTGCTTCACCTCTGTCCTCGTTCTGAGGTCTCCAGGCACTGCCGTTCTCCCCTTCAACTTCAGAATCACTGGTCACTGATTGGTGGAGGGCTGAGGCAAATATTGCCACATCCAAAACAGCTTACTGGCCTACTGTTCAATATGAAACTTGAATACTTAGTGCACTTTGTTTGTCTCATATTTTGAATAGCTTATCATTTTCCCTTTTATTGTCTTTTTTGGGCCTGTAAGACATAGAGGCTCATTACTGCAGTGGGCTTGTGTAAGTGTGGGGCCCAAACATTGCATCATGGACTAACTGAATGTCATGGAGTTTATCAGCACCTTCTGCACATGCTCATGAGCCTTTCGATTTTGTAACTGGTGACGTTGTGCAGCTGGCAGGGCTGCATGATCACTTAGAGCATCAATGAGGAGAGAAATGCTCCACGAGCTGATGATACTGAGGAGTCCCAGCCACCAGCGGTCCCAGCATCACCTTCATGGCTGGGGCAGGCTGAAAGGCACGTCACTACTCTTAGACCTAATGCCTCTCCTGAATGCACATTAGGAAGTCCGCTGTAGATGTGTGCTGGGACATCTGTAGAATTCCGTAACGTTGAGTACTGGGTTGTGTCCTTCTTTCTTGTGTCTTTGTCTGACAGTTGATTCAATCCGAGTTTGCCAAACAGCCTGTATCGTCTGAGATGTGTCCTCTTTTGTCCTCGAGTTACTTAGGCTGACGTGTTTATGGTTCACTGGTGTTTCTGCACAGGCTTTGCGATAGGCATGCCCATTTGTGAATTTGAGCTGGTCAAGGACCCGGAGGTGCAGGACTTCCGGCGGAGCATCCTGAGTGTGTGCAGGGAGGCGATGGAGGAGCGAGAGGGAGGAGGTGCCCACACCCAAGCCCTCTATGTGTACCCTCCCAACGTGGAGTCGTCTCCTGACCTGCCCCAGCACATCTTCTGCAAGCTGGACAAAGGTCCGTCATGCATTAATATACCACGTTACCCTGTGTGCATTCATTATTGGAACCACAAAGGGTCATATCAGTACAGAGTCTTTTCAACATGTTGGGTGCTGTCTGTTGTAAAGGCAGTACAATGTCTTTTCTGCAAATAGTGTACCATCCGTTCTGTCCCTCCTACTGTTTCAGTCTCTTCTTCCTGTTGTGAGAGTATTTTTCCCTTAACTTCTGTCCCCCGTCCAGGGCGTCTGATCGTGACCATCTGGGTAATCGTCTCGCCCTCCAACGCCAAGCAGAAGTACACCCTGAAGATCGCTCACGACTGCCTGCCAGAGCAGCTGATCGCGGAGGCCATACGTAAGAAGACCCGCAGCATGCACCTGTCTGCGCAGCAGCTGCGGCTCTGTGTGCAGGAGTACCAGGGCCAGTACATCCTCAAGGTGTGCGGCTGTGACGAGTACCTGCTGGAAAAGTATCCGCTCAGCCAGTACAAGGTGAGGGTATTGCCAGTTAAACTACACATCTACACTCTAAAAACAAAAGGTTCCATCAGGAACCTTTAAAGGTTCTATAGCTTGGTACTCAAAAGGTTCTATATAGAACCATTTCAGAGGGTTCAATTTTGGGGTTCTTACATTTTTTAATAAAAGGCTTTTACATAGCACATTAAAAAGGTTCATTCATACCCCAGACCTTTTAACTTTATTTTTCAGTTGAAATGCTAAATAGACTGCATTTATATAGCGCTTTCTAGTCACATGACATGACCCCAAAGCGCTTTACAATTATGCCTAAGCCCCTGATGGCGGAGGCTGCCATGCAAGGCGCCAACCTGCATATCAGGAGCAGTTTTGGGGTGTAGGATGAGTGTCTCCTGGAAGGTTCCATAAACGGCCGTTGAAGTTCAAACAATCCTCTTGTGACGAAAATAGCACCTTTTTTGAGCTAAAGATTCCATTTCTCTAGCAAGGAACCCCAATGGTTCTACATAGCACCCTCAAGAACCACCTTTTTTAAGAGTGTACACTTATGGGTGCTGTAATGGGAAAAGACATCTGCTCACCACCTGATCTCATAATCAACTCAAGAAAGACTGAAGTCTTGTTACAGCCGACAACCCTTTAGTCCTGTGTCATACCATCAATATCTGTGAATCGACTGACGCTCAAGGCTGTTCACAGATTTAATTACCTTCATTCCACACTGTCCACTGATGTCATAGATGAGGAAGTCAGCTGCAGACTAGCACAGGCCAGTGCGAGTTTTAGAAAACTCCAGAGAAATGTCTGGGGTTCTAGAGGTATCAGGCCCACAACCAAGATTAGAATCTGTTGAGCAGTTGTTCTGACTGGCTTGCTAAATGGGTGTGAAATCTGGTCTGTATACAGCTGGCATGCACGGAAGCTGAAACCTTTTCACCTGAACGGCCTGTGCAGAGTCATGAAGATCACATGGCATGACACGGAAGTTCTTGCCGCTGCAAAGTTGCCTTCAATTCAAACCCTGCTGAATCAGCACCAGACTAGATGGTTGTGCCAGAGTTTGCACAATGACTAATGATCACGTGCCAGAACAGCTGATGTATGGTTAAATGACACTTGGCAAGCATTCACTTGGTCAATGCATACTCTTCAAGGTCACACTGAGGAACTCTTTAAAGTCCTTTGAGCGTCAACACGAAAACATGGGATCAAGCTGCCCAAAATCGTCCAACTTGGTGCGGGCTCGTTCGTCTGGAAGATAAATTTGCTGAAAAGAAACAAATAGCTGATGCAGAGGGAAATTGAGCCCTGCAAAAAATATGCAACCAGTGCTACTTCTGCAACATCTCCTCACTCCTGCCTAACTTGTGGGAGACCATTCCATACTTATACATACATACAGGCCTCATTAGCCATCTACTGAAGCACAACAGATAAAACCAACTCTAAGAGTGAGCTATTGCTTGTGATGGAAGCACATTACAGTGCTTTAGCCATTCAAGTGTGCTTTTAGTTATTGATGAAGAAACACAGAGTAGATGGATGCATGGGTTTGATAGAGATTTCTAAGCTAGCAATGGACAGGTCTTGCAGGGTCACAGGGTGGCTGCAGGAACATTGCAAAGATTACTTTCAAGTGTTAGCTATGTGCAGCTAAGCGTTCTTTAAGTAAGAACTGCATGGTCTCCTCACTGACAACCAAAAAAATAAGACAATCAGAATTGTTGAAGTCAACCCTTTTTCAAGCTTCCATCTCAATACTATCTCCCTGCCTTACAGTGCTAATTCACGTGCCATTGTAATGTGTTCAAATGGCTCAGTACGCTAGAGTACAAGCTTTAATTTGTTATATTTTCATAGCGTTTGCCTTATTTAACTGTCATAGCACTGCACTACCAAAAAAACTGGGAAGTGTGATAACGCCCGTACAGCCGCAACTTCTGTCTAACTCCTAAGATCCAGTATTAGCCATGCAGCTATGAGCTGTGAAAGCAACTTTAGCAGCATCGCCATAGAAACCAAGATAAAAGCAGTCTCTGAAAACCTACGCCTGGATTTATACTCATGGGAGGTTAGTGCATAATACTTGTGGAAAGTCAGCCTTAATACGTTCTCTGGCCAAAAGAATATGGACAGTACCTTAGCTTTGGCCTTTAAGGCTATTTTTTGTGGTTTGGGTTTGAAGGTGCGCGGAGGTAAAATCTTAATTCTATGGTATACATTGACAGTTCATATTATTTTATGCTTCCAGTAGCTTGCAAAGTAACCTTCCTCTTTTAGCAAGACAATGTCCTCATGTGCAGAATGACATACGTACATGGTTGGTCAGGACTGGTGTAGAGTAACTTGACTGGCCTGCAGAGCCCTGACTGAAACTTCATCAAACTCTGTTTAGGTTAGCTGGAAAGCCGACTGTTAGCCAGGCCTAATCACACTCAGCCTCTGCCCAAGTTCAGTAATGCTTTTCTGTCTGGAATGGAAGCACATCCCTGCGGCCTTATTCTAGCACAGTGGTTCCCAACCTTGATCCTGGGGTCCCTTGTGTACACTTCTTTTATTTCTAACTCCATAAGCAATCACATAATTTTAATCAGCTGCAAATTTTTTATGTTGGTTCTTTTTGTGTGGACAGAGATTCCATTATAAGAAATAGCTACAGCTAGATGCCATGTAACAATAATTTTCTTCCTTAATGCAAATAATTGCATGAAGAGGTTGAGGCCTACGCCTTTAACTGGCCATATTAAGCACTGTGGTTAATGAATAGGGTCCTTATTAGGATGCTTTGTTATGACTCAGACAAGGAACCAAAAACACATCAGTGAAAGCCACTTGAGTGTATTCAGTTACACGGTAACTGAGGAAGATAGACCAGAACCCAGAACAGAGGAATGACAGCATAGCTAATTTGTTGGTATTACTGGAATAGGTGGGGGCATGTATGTGCCAAGGCCAGAAATTGTCCCAGAGCAGACGCCTGGTAGAGAATCCCACTCACAGGTGCAGGACTGCTTGCCAATAGGAACAAAGGGTTTAACAGGAACGCAGTCTCAATACTGGAGACCAATGAAGGCTTGGGAGGTAGTTCCTATTAAATGGACTTAGAAGAGTAACAAACGTTTGTTTCATTAACTATTACCGAACACTCTGAGGAAGAAGAGCGCTATGCTCAATACTAGAAGGCAGTAAGTGATTGGAAGGTTGTGCGAGGAATGAACCTTGACAATCCATCGAAGACTGTGTTGCTACAAGAAAGTTATATAGACGAGACACTCGACGAAAGGGGTGAGGTGTACAAATGTTCAAATTGGAAGGTGGGGAATATGACAAGACAATAAATCAATTCAGGGAGACAAAAAGTGCAAAGACCGCAGGTACAGATGAGACACAAGGATTGTGACATGCTGGTCATGCAATATTTTATATGTTTGTGCCACCCGGACCAAATCGGGCGGCTACTATGGATTCATGCCTGTCATCTCCGCCGCCGCATCCGCATCCGTAGACACTTCCTTGTGGACGCTGTACAGGCTGTCATTTTTGATCGATTACTCTCATATATGGTATGGACTTGTGTAATACTTAAAAGATGACACCCATTTATTTTGGTTGCCATGGCGACAGCATTGGCCGAATGATGCGCAAAAAAGTGGAGAAGCGGGCTTTCAGGGGCGACGCCCATGCCGTCGCAGCTGACTGGACTGCCTAGTTTTCGTTTAACTTAACATGTTTAGCTTGTTATTATTTGCATTGTCTTTGAATTTGTCATTACGAGGGAAGGCTACACATCCACAACAGCCTTTAATGTCAAATAACATCAATAAGTGTGTAACCTCTTTCAGTGAAATTCCTTATAATGCTAGGTTCCCACTGTCACGATTCACGGCGCGATTGAAATCGTGGTTTTAATCGTGGAGTAATCGGGGTGATCCTATCAGATCTGATCAGATCTTGAGGTCAGTCATGGTAATCGTGTTGATCGTAGAAAAGTTTTGGACGGTTCAAAAATTTCCTATGATGAACAAAATTCATTGTCAATCGTGATCATCGCATCACCTCGTATCCAAACCTGAAATGTTAAGCCGCTTTCACACCGGACGCGAAATCAATTTTTCGCACGACAGATTACATTCAAAGTCAATGCAAAGACGTGAATACATTTTTGCATTGACTTTGAATGTAATCTGTTGTGGGAAAAATTCATTTCACGTCCGGTGTGAACGCTGCTTCAGAGAAGTTCCACAATCGGCTACGAATGGCCAATCGACAGTGGGAACTAAGCATTATGCATATTACTACATGAACACGGGTGATTTATTCTGGTTGATATGTACAGCTATTTCTGGCAAATTGTGACTGTTGCATGAGAGGGTAAAAACTGCTGAGCATTTAAGGTCTAAAAGAGAAATTAACTGCTTGCAAAAATGATGTGATCACAAATATAATTAGAATGAATGCTGAATACTGGAAAACCTTCCCAGAGCAGTGAATTCTGTTAGATTGGTAGAGCAACAAATGGGGGAATAGGCTCCGCTTGTGATGCAGGAATGAGATTTTTGGTGAGCCCACATACTTTTGGCCGTGTAATATAGTTCCTCTAATGCTTCACATGAGTCGAAAGGGCCGGTTAGCATGGCTAAATGGAGTCATCCTATGCCAAAAGTACATTCTGTTCAAGGAAATGAAGTCATTCCAAAGACTGTGTGCCTGGAGCACAGAAATCAGTATGTGAACTGCAGTAATACACAGAGGAGCAAAATAAAAAAAATCTTCAAACAGCCTGAACTGTGGTGTGAGCAGTGTTCTCACAGTCTGTCTCTCTGCATTATTAATGACTATAAATCCTGGATTTGGAAGTTGATCCTCTCTCTCTCTCTCTCTCTCTCTCTCTCTCTCTGTCTCTCTCTCTCTCTCTCTCTCTCTCTCTCTCTCTCCCCCTCTCTCTCTCTCTCTGTCTCCTCCTCTTTCATTCTCTTTATTGGTTTCCCTCCCTTTTCGCTTCTCTCTTGTTCTCCTTCTTTCTCTAACATTCTCTCCTATTCTTACTTTCTCTATCCCTCCCTCACTCTTTCACTTTTTCCCTTCTCCATCTCTCACCGACCCCCCTCCCACTCTCTCTCTCTCTCTCTCTCCCTCTCCCTCTGTCAGTATATCCGCAGCTGCATCATCGTGGGCCGGCTGCCCCATCTCATGTTGGTGTCCAAGGACAGTTTGTACAGTCAGCTCCCAGCCAGTGGGTTTGTGGCCCCCTCCTACAGCCGGCGCACCCCCCAGCCCAGCCCCTGCCCCGGGGGAGGGGACCCCAGCGCTCCCCGCTCACTCTGGGCCTTCAACACTCTCCTGAGGGTCCGCCTGCTCTGCGCCACTTATGTTAACGTCAACATCAGGGACATAGACAAGGTGAGAGACAAGATGGCCTGATTGTGAACGGGGGGGAGAGGGAGGCCGAGGAAATCTGGGAGTGGTGATTTTGGTTGGTAAAATGAGCGGGTTGGAGGCTCGGAAAATTGGAAGCGATACAGTGGAGGTGGAGCGGAAAAGACGGGTGGAGGGAGAGATGAAAGGGGGCATTGGGGAGAGAGAAATAGGAATAGACGTAGTGTGACATGGAGAGACATGAAGCTGTTAGCGCACTTTACACCAATTGTGCTAATACAGTGTGTCTGTTTGTGTGTCAGATCTATGTGAGAACAGGCATCTATCATGGAGGAGAGCCGCTGTGCGACAATGTCAATACCCAGAGAGTCCCTTGCTCCAATCCGAGGTAAAGCAACCGTACTGCGCTCGTAATCCCAGATTTATACGCCCACACACCTACCACATAGCTGCCACATCATTGCACTCACAACGGCAACCACGCTGTAGCGTGATGATACCTCTCATCCGCAGAGCACAATCTTAGCTGACTGAAACCCAGCGAATGTTATTTATGCTGCAGAATCTCGTGTTTAGCTGACATCTCCTTGTCTACCTCACAAGACAAAGAGTTCTGTTCTCTGAGGGGTTTTTTTAGCTGCTGGAGCATTAGCTCATATCCCTAAGATGAAAGTCCACTGCAAAAAAAAAAAATGGAAAATAAGCCAATCTTTCCAAGCATTTTGATCTTGTATTAAAACATAAAACACTTATTTCTATTCCCTTTTACTCAGTAAGACAAAAATTTACCAATGAGGTGAGATCATTTTGCCTCTTTTCTGTATTTGCCGATGGAATTAAAAATTTTTGCTTGTCAAGCAGATGGTGACTTAAAATAAGCTGATCTGCTTCAGAGAGAAAAATTCAGAATTTACATCTCGCAATAAGATTAGAAGACTTGTTAAGGCAGACACATTTTGCGGTGTGGATTGTAAAAAGCATGCAGCCCTCTGTGATGATAGGTCTGCCTCTCTGCTCGTGGGTGGAGGATTCAGGCACTGAATGAGAACTGGGGCCTGTGTTCTGTCCCCAGGTGGAATGAGTGGCTGTCGTACGACATCTACCTTACAGACCTGCCGCGCTCCGCCCGCCTCTGTCTGTCAATCTGCTCTGTGAAAGGCAGGAAGGGGGCCAAAGAGGTGAGAGCACAGCCTCTGGAGGAGAGGGGGGAGATGTGTGTTTGGGCGGGGGGTCGATGGAATAGGAGGGAGTTTAGGGATCTGAGGGAGGATGCAAATATGGCAACTCATCCAACAACCATTGTTTTGCTCTCTCTCTCTCTCTTTCTCTCTCTCTCTCTGTACTCCTTCTTCTTAATACTTCCTTCTGAGAACCTTAATATAATTTTTTCTTGGACTTCTCAGTTTTTCTTAGTCACTCCATCCTATGTCCTATGAGACCGTGAACAGCCACATTACAGCCTTATAAGGATATTTTATGAAAGCAGAGCAGTGTTCAAAATCAATTCAGTAGTATTCTATTAAAAGATAAGGGGCCGTATGCCTGTAATTACGACCATCTGGTCCATGCTTATACTGGACATTAGGTTAAAAAGATTGACAAACTCCAAATGGCTTGATTTCTGTTCTATTTCTTCTGCCCTGTATTCTCAACCCAAGAATTACCGGCAAGTTCTTTCTATGATCCTGTTTAATTGGGCAATGTTTCAGCAATACTGGATAGTTTGTTTACAATGAATCTTCAACACAGTTTCAGAAGGAATTCAGTTCAGCGATTCAGTGATTCCCCACTTTCACTCATGAGGCATAATTGCTGTTTGTTAAATTATTTGTTTTATAATTTTAAAGGGTGAGCAATTATAATTTGAGTCTTAATAGTATATGGGCAAAGATTAAATATAGCTATCTTTTTATTTTGAACTTTGCATCGTCCTCGGTTTGCATCGTCCATTTAAGCGGCTGACCATCTGAACAAGAGGAAGCAATATCTGCTCTTAGCTGCAAGTAGCTTGTATGTGGAGTTCAATTTGCATGTTGGTCTTTATTGTCTGCTGTGAAATATCCAGCTTCCCCTGAATATCATAACAAGCTCTCATTTTCTCAATACATTTGTCCCCTGTTTGCAGCTGCCAGGGTCCTAGCCTTTCCTACGAAAGAATGGTGTTTTAATATGGGGCAGCTGGCTTTGTTTATATGGAAAATTAAATAACATTACTTTTTTCTCCTACTGCTCATATAAATTGCGCAATCCTCTGGGAATCACTGAAGTATTTTAATCACTTAAACAAGAAATGTTGCACAGAAAGTGAACTTAACGGCCATTTGTAAGTATACAGTGTAAGAGAGGTTTGTGAGTTTTTGTTAGCATATTTCTTGGTATGAGTGGGCACATCCAGAGCGTGTCCACATGCAGAAGCACGTGTGTGTGTGTGTGCGTGTGTCTTTGAGTGTGTGACTTGGTGCAGTTACACAGTATGTTGCCAGGTCTGTGGTATAAAACAGATTCTTGAGCTCCATGAAGCTTCAGTTGTTTTTTTTGTTGAGGTAATGTGTTTTGTTTCTACTATGTGCACAATCTGATTGGTTTATTCATCCTCAGGAACACTGTCCATTGGCCTGGGGAAATGTTAACCTGTTCGACTACAAGGACACGCTGGTGTCTGGGAAAATAGCGCTGAGCCTGTGGCCTGTTCCACATGGTCTGGAGGACCTGCTCAACCCCATTGGAGTGGCTGGATCCAACCCAAACAAGGTCAGGGAAGAGGGATGGAGGGTGGGCAGGACTGGGGTAAATTAAGGGGGTAAAAGAAAATTAGACAGAAGATTTGAGAGGCATTTAGCAGTGAAGTGAATGGCTGTGGTTAGCAATGTGCAGTTGTAGCATTTTTCGTTCTAGCTGTAGCACTGTTCATTTTTGAATGTATAATGCGTAGTCAATGCTGATTAGGAGCCCTGGCACAGATGTACAATACTTGCATTTTTTTCTCCTCACTCTCACTTCAAACAATTAGCTCTCTTTCTCACGTTCCCACTGTTCAACCTTTCTTCTGTCCATTCTCCCTCTCTCCTGCCCCTCCTGTTCACTGCTGCCTTACACTCCTCCCTTATTTCCCCCCTTCATTCTTGCTTCTCCTCCCTCGTTCTCATCCATACACTCTCCCTCCTCCATCCCTCTCTGCCTCGTTTGTTCCCTCCCTCTGCTCATCTCTCAGGAGACGCCCTGCGTGGAGCTGGAGTTCTCCTGGTTCAACCAGACCGTGATCTTCCCCGACGAGCAGCAGATAGAGGAACACGCCAACTGGACCATCTCCAGAGAGCTGGGATACAACTACTGCCCGGGGCTGGTGAGAGAGAGAGAAGGGAGGGAGGGAGGGAGGGAAGGAGGGAGGGAGAGTATGTAAGGCAGCTGAACGAGGAGAGGAAGGTGATGAGTGGGTGGGTGGAGGTCCGGAAGTGAAGGGTGGATGAGAGCAAGGGGGAATTGAAAGCAGAAACAAACACAGAGAGCTGAGGGAAGCCCTACCAAAAAATCCTCAGTGAAAAATTTCACGTGATTTGAATATATGTACATGTAAGTTAGAGTATTGCAATCTCATTGATTCCTCATCGCCTTTCCAAATATGAACTATACTTTTCAATTTCGAATGCAAAACATGTGGCTTGACAGAGCACAGGTTATCATGTTCTGCTCTTGTCGTATATGAGAGTATAGTTCTGTATTTCACATGAGAACACTTCACATTTTGGTTCACATGTGGTTTCAAACACTTTTTAGCTTACTGGCCCTATGGGCCGATAAGCTATTGTCATGGTGTCGCGTCCATCGTCCATCATCCGGAACATTTTTTTTATCTTTTTTTAGGCCTAATGAATTTTTGTGTAAATTTGCAATAAAATACTACTAGACCATATCTCCAGACATTTTTCTCGGATTTTTAATTGAATCATTTTTGTCCGTTTTATGGGTCCTTGAAATTGTGGCTCCAATGTTAAAGATAGGACTGAGAAATTAAAAGAAAATGATCTCTCAAAAACTGCGTGATAATTTTTTTCTTGGTACCATCAATATACAGTGCAAGCGCCATTTTGACTGAATTGACGGAAGTGGGTCTATTGGGGGCGCTGTACTTAATGAATATGCAAGGTGGCCTGTGGAGGCCAAATGGTTGCAGATAGAAATTAAGTTTGTATAATCGACATATAGGAAGTCATATATGACCTATACATTAGCTATATTAAAGTTGACCTCTGATGACTTTGAAAGGTCAAACTCGAGGTCAGGGAATGTTGAAAGATATGACTTGAAATTCCAAAAAAAATTCTTTCTCAAAAACTGTCTTATAACTTTTTTCTAAATCTGGCAATCAACTCACCTTGATACACTTTATGAACAGTGCGAGTGCCATTTTGATTGAATCGACGGAAGTGGGTCTAGTGGGGGCGCTGTCTTAGGGAAAATGGGCCAAATCGCCTGTGGAAGCTAGATCGTTGCAGGTAGAGATTAAGTTTGTAGTACAGACATATATGAAGTAATATATGACCTATATTTTGGCTGTGGCCTCAGATGACCTTGAAAAGTCAAACTTGAGGTCAAGCAAAATGTTACATTTTTTCTAGGCTTGAAAATATTGAAGATTGGGAACATATGTGCATTGAACACTTATAGGAAGTCATGTATGAACTTTCATTTGGTGGCCTTGAACTTCACCTTCGGTGACCTTCAAAGGTCAAACTTCACATAGTGAAATTTCAATGACTTCTATCACCAAAACTATTACAGATAGGGCTTAGGTTTTTATTGTGGCCATATAGGAAGTCATTCATGAAGTTTTATTGGGTGACCTTGAACTTGACCTTCAGTGATCTTGAATGGCCAAACTATACCGTGAAATTTCAATGACTTATATTAGCCAAATCGTTACAGATTGAGTGTAGGTTTGTAATGGAGAGGTATAGGAAGTCATCTATGAACTTTCATTTGGTGACCTCCATATTGACCTTCGAAGGTCAAACTTGACCTAGAGAGAATTCAATGGCTTCTATCACTGAAAAGGTCACAGAAGGAGCCTAGGTTTGGGTTACTGACATGGGAAGTCACATATGAACTTTGATTTGGTGACATTCAGCTTGATTGTTGATGACATTTGAAGTTCACACTTGACATAATACAATTAAAATGACTTGTCTTGCCAAAACTGTCACAGATGGAGTCTAGGTTTGTATTACTGACATATTGGAAGTCAAATATGAACTTTCATTTGATGACCTTCGTACTGACCTCCAAAGGTCAAATGTGACCATGTGAAAATTCAATGACTTGTATCACTATAACGGTCACAGATGGAGCCTAAGTTTGTGTTAATGACATCTAGGAAGTCACATATAAACTTTCATTTGGTGACATTCAACTTGACTGTCAGTGACCTTTGAGGGTCAAACTCCACAGTAAAATTACGGTGACTTGTATCTCCAAAAGGGTCACAGATTTAGCCAAGGTTTGTGTAGAGATATTTAGAAAGTCATGTATGAAGTCCATTTGCTGACCACAACTTGACATTCTGTGTCCTTTAAAGTTCATAATTGACATATTGGATACATATTGGCATATTATAATGACTTCTATCACCAAAACTACTTCAGAGCTTAGGATTGTATCACAGAAGGTCTTATAAATGTATGTGAACTTTTATTCAGTGACCTTGACATTGATTTTCACTGATTCAAATGTAAAACTTCACATGAAATTTTCATTACTTGTATCATCGCTGTAAGACTGCTTGCCAGTAAGCTACAGGACCCTTGGTCCTGTTTTTTGGGATATTTCATTTAAGGTAGTATACCGTTAATATTTAGTAGGGTTTCCTGACCCCTCACGTCAATTCCTTTCCCCCTCCCTATAGAGCAGCCGGCTGGCATGTGACAGCACCGTGTCGCAGTCGGACGTGGAGCAGCTGAAGAGTCTGTGCAGCCGAGACCCCCTGTATGAGCTCTCTGAGCAGGAGAAAGACTTCCTGTGGAGACACAGGTGCTGATCTCCAACACATCCCAGCAATCAGGGTGTTTCAAGGGTTTGTTGGTAGGATTGTGGAATATTCCGAGAACCTTTGCTTTGTATATTTAGTTTTGTGGCTTCTCAGTATGTGGCCCTTCCTAGGCAGCATGTCACTTGCTTATTTTTGCTGTCTCTAATTATCGAAGTAAGGCACTGGAGAGTGGCATTCCTTGTCTAAACAGATCCTTTTTCAGCAGCACTGAATCCTGGCAGTATTTTGTAATAGTGTCTGTCCCTGAGACTGCCATAAAGACATTCTCTGCCTCAGTATCCAAACTACATGCAGCATGTAGGGAAGAGCAATGCACTGGACTTCTTTTTTACACAGAATATATTTCAAGCAAAAACATGCTTTTATTCAAACTCTGTTCAATATACTGTTTTAGAAATATACAGACGAGTGACAAAATAAATAAATGCAAGGGCAAATATAACGTCTTGATTGTCCTAGCATGGTTTGGGTCCACTCATCCCCTTATACGTGAAAGGATCTCTGCAAATCAAAGAGTTATTCTGTAAAATGGCCTTTATATCCTATAATGAAGCAATCCTACCACGATGGGTGTGGTCACTTTCAGGATGGCAATGGCCAAAACTGCACTGGGCACAAGGGGTCACTGAATTGTTTTATGAGTGCAGAAATTATCTTAAGCCCACACCACCACCTTCACCACCAGATTTCAAACCAGCTGAACTTATTTGGGAGATTTAGGAAATGTGTCACACAGTGCCCTGTGCCACCATCATCAAAACATAAAATGGGGAACTACATCCCTGGTAGACTCTATGCCAAGGCATTTTGAAGCCAATGTGACATCTTGTGGAGGTCTAACACTTTACTAGAACTGTTTATGTTGATTTTTCCATTAATTTGTCAACTGTCTGTTTATAGAATCTGTTTGATATAGATGCACTCAACGTAGGCTATCGCACAGATTAGTAATTTTAACTATGAAGGCAGTTATTATTGTATATACCAGAGAACACAGATTTGTTCATCAGCATTATATACCAGTAGGCATTTTGACATCACCAGAATACAACACTATCCAATATTTTACTATGTATAAAGGCGTTTCACACTTCCTGTCATGCATTTACCATGTTTTTTTGGGGTTCTGTTTGTATATTTATGCCCCTTCCAACTTTCTCTCTAAAGGCATTACTGTGTGAACATTCCGGAGAGTCTTCCCAAACTGCTCCTCTCAGTCAAGTGGAATTCCCGAGATGAAGTGTCCCAGGTGGGATGTGTGATATTTACTCGTCTTTCTTAAAGTCCTCTGTATATTTACGCAACTCTTGCCATCCCAGCTTTCTTATCAACTCCAGTTCAAAAACGACTAACAGTAAGTAAATGTGTGATTCACACTGCCATCCACTAATCCCCACTTATGTTAGCTTGTATGTACAATTTTGTTCTGACATGTACCTCTGACATCGTCTGCACTGCAACTGATATTGGAAAAAGCACTTCAGATGCTAGTTAGCTACAGACACAGCTCATTAGCTGTGTCTTGGTAGCTTTGAATCTTTAAGTGCGATATTTGGCTCCTGCGTGTGCGTGGCTGAGAGGCACTGGTTGATATTCAGTGATGTGGCCCCTCAGATGTACTGCCTGCTGAAGGATTGGCCCCTGATGCAGCCGGAGAGCGCCCTGGAGCTGCTGGACTGTAACTTCCCTGACCCTATGGTGCGGGAATTTGCCCTTCGCTGCCTGGTGCAGGGACTGACCAATGACAAACTCAGCCAGTACCTACTGCAGCTGGTGCAGGTAAGACATGCTACCTTTCTGCTATTGAAGAGCTAGGGTTTGTGTGTATGTTAGATAGATGGAGAAGGAGAGAGTGTGTGAGACACAGAGAGAGAGAGAGAGAGAGAGAGAGAAAAATCTAAAATAATGGTCTTCCAAAAAAAGGCAAGATCTCAGGAAAGCAGACACGTTCTTTCTCGGAAACACCGCCCTAGAACACACTATCTTATGACTTCCTAGGACTGAAAATCAGTGCTTCAGGTGACTTTGGTCTGGCAGTGAATTCACTGACAGGAGAAGCCTGCAGAGCCCTCCATGTAATCAGGAAACATTTCTACCAAATAGAAATCCCAATCTAAAAATATTTGACAGTATAATTCTGCCAATAGCTCCATATGGGAGTGAGGTGTGGGGTCCACTCAGTCAGCACAGCTACACTAGATGGGAGAAGCATCCAACTGAAGCCCTGCATGCAGAATTCTGCAGAACAATCTTACATGTCCAAAAGAAAACACCAAACCACGCATGCAGGGCTTAATTAGGACAATTTCCATTGGCTTTAAACATACAAAAAAGGGCGATCAAATTCTGGATGCATCTCAAACAAGTCCCAAAACAAGACTGCAGTATCATGCACTTCAGACCCATGAGCTGAACCCTGAGAAGAGTCCTCAATGTCAGCTGGTACTGAGGACTTACTAACCACCTCACAGCTAACAATAACACATCTCAGGCCAGCACTGCTTCACAAACACAAATCAGAATAAACCAAATCCACAAACAAAATAAAAGCATTTATCTGGAACATTGGAAGAGCCAAACCAAGACCCAAAACAAACTCAATTGCTATCTGGCCTTAAACCGAAAATACAAACTGGCAAAATATTTTGTAACTGTCCAAGATATGAAACAGAGACAAAGCCTGACCGAGTACAGGCTCAGGGACCACAGCCTCACCAGTGGGAAAGGCCGGCATAAAAAACATGGCAAACAGCAGAACAGAGAATATGTGGTTACTGCATGACAGGTGAGGTTGAAACAGAGGTGCGCTTCCTTCTAAAATTCCCAAAATATACCCACGTTTAAGAAAAATATTTTATGAAATTTAAAACCCATATCCAAAATTTTCATTATTTTGAAGAAAAAGCTAAACTATCAGTGGTCCTAGGAGAGGGACCAATAGCACATATTGCAGCAAAATATGTACATGACTGCCATAAAATGAGAGACAGCGAGTGACTAAATTCAATGGAATTGAATTGACTAAATATATATCAACATGTAATATAGTTTTCCCACACGCACGAGCACACACACACACACACACACACACACACACACACACACAGACACACACACACATATACACGGAGGCACACACACACACACACACGCACACACACATACACGGAGGCACACACACTCACACACATATGCAACACACACACACACACATTTTATATATATATATATATATATATGTACAACCCCAATTCCGAAATAGTTGGGACAAAGTGTAAATTCTGAATAAAATGAATTGCCTTTCAAATCACACCAGCCAGTAGTTTATTCACAATAGAACAGAGATAACATAGCAAATGTTACTCAGAAATTTTACAATTTTGTCCATAAAATGAGCTCATTTCAAATTTGATGACTGCTACAGGTCTCAAAAAAGTTGAGACAAGGGCCTGTTTACCATGGTATAGCATCCCCTCTTCTTTTTAACACAGAGTGGATGTGTCTGGGCATTGAGGAGACACATTTCTTGAGTTTAGCCTTTGGAATTTGATCCCACTCTTGTTTAATACAGGCTTCCAGCCGCTGGAGAGTTTTGGGTGTCCTTTGACGGACTTTTCGTTTAAATATGCGCCAAACATTCTCAATTGGTGAAAGATCAGGACTGCAGGCAGGCCAGTTCAGCGCACGGACTCTTCTACTACGATGCCATGCTGTTGTAATAGCAGCAGTATGTGGTTTTGCATTGTCCTGCTGCAGTAGCGGCTCTAGACCCGGGAATGGCGGGGCGCAGACATGTCCCTTTATGACAATTAGTCCTGGGTAGTTCGCTATCATTTTCCTTTACTGACGCGTTTTCCAATTATCGTACTTGGCAACTTAAGACACGGTCTCTCCATATGCGATGAAACAGCGATGAAATCATGGGCGAAATTCAGCTCAGTGGCGGAACCTGAACTGAGAATTGTGACAAAACATCCGTTTAAAACGGTTCGTTAGTCCTGACCTGTTCTCAGTCATTTTCATGAGTAACCGAAGGTTCGCTCCGAGAGCACTCCACAGTTAACAGCTGCTGCTTGTTCTCCCCGATAAGAAGACAATCATTCATCTGGACGCTTATTTGCTGTATTTAAATCAACGTTAGTCAAACTTGCATACCTGTCGCCTCTCATGCAAACAGCTTGAGCAGCACGCTGCCTATTTAATTGCCAAGTGCCACTTTTTTTTATCAACCCACACAATACCGAGAGTGAGAGGCGATATTTCACTGGAACACGGACCTGATCAATCAACGCGTAGCACTGGCCTATTAATAAGTTAAAAAAATTTCTGTACTGAATTTCGCCCATGATTTCGTCGCTGTTCGATCACATATGGAGAGACCGTGTCTTTAGTTGCCAAGTACGATAATTGGAAAACTCGTCAGTAAAGGAAAATGATTGCGAACAACCCAGGACTAATTGTCATAAAGGGACGTGCCTGCGCCCTGCCATCCCCGGGTCTACAGCCGCTACTGTCCTGCTGAAATACACAAGTATAAGATGCCAGTTAACTTAATTACTTGCCAAATGTTCTTTCAGCTGATTCTCTTATATCTTAATTGCTTTTTCAGCCCTATTTTTTGCTTGTGTCCCAACTTTTTTGAGACCCGTTGCAGCCAGAAAATTTGAATTAAGCTAATTTTGTGGATAAAAATGAAAAATGTCTCAGTTTCAACATTTGAACTGTTATCTATGTTCTGTTGTAAATAACACATTGGCTCATGTTATCTGAAAATCATTGCATTTTGATTTTATTCACAATTTACACTTCATCCCAACTATTTCGGAATTTGGGTTTATATATATATATATATATACAAACACACGCACACATGGAAGCACACACACATACATACATACATACATACACACACACACACACACACACACTCAAAATACACACATGCCAGTTTACTAGTTAATGTCACTATATCTGTAAATATGTTCAGTGTGTGCAAGTGCTTATTCCTTTTGTGTTAAAGGCCTGCTTTGGCAATACAAATGTACATTTTTGTCATGGCAATAAAGCACTTTAAATAGAAAAATAGAAAATTGAAATTGAGAGAGAGAGAGAGAGAGAGAGAGAGAGAGAGAGAGAAAGTTTGTGTGCATGTAAGAGTCATGTGTGTATAAATATCAGTCATTCTCTGATGAGGTGGTCTTGTGCTGTGTGCTGACTGCGTATTGCTGTATGAGTAGTCTACACTAGTCATGTCCCATGTGCATGTATGTGTTTGTCGGACAGAGATCCCAGTGAAGATAGTTACTGTATATTTACATGTCCTCAGGTACTAAAATATGAGATGTACTTGGACAATCCTCTCGCAAGATTCCTCATCAAGAAGGCACTAACCAACCAACGCATCGGACACTTCTTTTTCTGGCATCTCAAGTGAGTTAGATGAGAATTATAGCAGCAATGAATGTTGCAAAGATTTCATACAAATTAATTAGTCGACGAAGAAGACAATTCTAGAAAGTCTGTTATAATCAGATTAACAAAATGGATGACTTTGCTTGTGGAGGTAATATAACTATGGTGATGATTATGAGAATTAGTTGCATCATCTCATACAAGTTAATGATGGTTTTGCCGATGATGCCGTCATCAATGACAACGATATTGATGATGAAGGCAACGATGATGACGATCGCATTTATGATGATGATGAAGATGAAAATGATGATGGCTGCACTACTCCTGAAGATAATGATGCTGAGGAAGATGATGATGGTGAAGATGATTTCCATGATTTTAATGATGATGTCTGTGTACTGAGAATGACGCCAATGTGTCCAGGTCAGAGATGCACAATAAGACGGTGTCGAGGCGTTTCGGCCTGCTGTTGGAGGCGTTTTGTCGTGCCTGTGGGATGTACCTGAAACATCTCAACAGGCAGGTGGAGGCCATGGACAAGCTGGTCAATCTCACTGACACCCTCAAGCAGGAGAAGAAGGATGAGACCCAGAAGGTACAGAACCCTGACACCCATATAACCCCCCTGTATCCTCGGAGTGTTGCGTGTGGTGTGGTGTGGTGCTTCATCTTCTCCATCCACGATATCATCCCCATTCATGAAGTGTTTCTGGGAATTACAGGCTATCAAATAGCGTCCTTTAGTCCCTTTAATGGCCGTATTGCTTGCTATCTGCTCACTAGACACTGTGGTTGACCTTTAAATTATTCAAGATGTGAGGTTTGAAGGTGGTTATGAGAGCTGATGTGGACATTTTTTACTTTCACTGTAGCATACCGCAAGTAATTTCCCGAGCGTGCCTCGTTTCATTTCCCTTGAATGAATACCGGCCGCATCAGCTGTCTCCTTGCTGACCTTTAACAGCTTCGCTGTATTTCCCATTTCTGTGGTTTTGCTGTTCTCTCAGGAGTGTGCAACCTTAGAATTACAGGGTTCTAACCAACATTTGGGCCAAAATTGAGTTAACTATTGCACATTGCTGGTATTAAATAGTTCTATCTAATGATTATGTATGGGCATTCAATTCATTTATTAAATTGGGTTCAGGTCAGAATTACAAAGTTCCAGTTCCCTATGTGTACACTGAGTGGCCAAGCTTTGCAAGAAAATTCCTCAAAACTTTGTAAATGTTAGTTAGAACCCTGTAATTCTAAGGTCTCGAGTCGTCTCAGTTTGATCTGCAGTTCCCGGCAGCCAGGATCAGTACTGAAGTGCTGTGTGGCTCCTCAGTATAGGCATCTGGATTGGCATGTGCCTACGTACGTTTGAATGCATGACCGCTTGCGCACGCACTCTCGATGGCTCTGATTGGTGGAGGTGTCCCCACAGGGTCAGCTCCATGTACAGTCCTGTAACTGCAGCCTGTTGTTTGGGTTCTGCAGACTCAGATGAAGTTCCTGGTGGAGCACATGTCTCGTCCCGATTACATGGAAGCACTGCAGGGCTTCGTGTCTCCCCTCAACCCGGTGCACCAGCTGGGGAACCTCAGGTACGAGACCTGTCTGTTTTAGGCCAAGCCTATACATCAGAGTTGTTCTCGGAACTCCGTGATCCTACTTCACTTCTTCATGCTTGTTGTCCCCATCCTCATCGCCTTTAAGGGCACTCAGGCCCTTCGCTCCACATGGCGCATTGGGCCATCGACAACATCCCTCCACCAAACTCGGTTTCGGGGTGTTCTTCTTGCTTCACTCCAGCTGGTTCCCTGTCTCTTAAGCTCTGAGTCTGTGTCCCGCCTCCAGCAGTTCTTGGGCCGATCCCTCATCCGTCTCTCCTAGGGGGGGGTTCCAAGTCGGGGCTTGGTGTGGGATATCAGATGACAGGTTTCTCTTCTCATTGTGCACCTGTCCAATTGTCTGTTTGCCTGCAAACCCCATCAACTGTGCTTACTGGCTGAGCTTGGCTTAAACTGTACCCCTTAGACTGGCTGTAACTGTCGGTCTGTCTGTCTGTTTTCTCAACTCTGTGTACAAGCTACACCACCTTAGCAGCTGCACTTCCCTGTCTGATGTGGAGTCTGTCTGTTCCTCTGTCTGTTTGCCTGCCTGTTTTTCCCCTCAGCCCTGTCCACCAGCTGGACAACAACGGGTACTGCACCTCTCTATCTTACTGTCTGCCTGTCTGTATGTATGGTGCTTTGTCTGTCTGTCTTTCCGCATCCTCTGTTCCCTTCCTCTTTCCTCCTCTCCTCTCTAATCCAAGTCTTTTATTTCTGTTTTGGCGCTCTGTTGAGCCTCCAGCGTTAAAGCCGTTTTAGCACTTCACAAAATGTGTCACAACACATTTTCAATTCAAATGAGACAATTTTGGCTCACCGTACCTCACAGTGCAATATCAGGATGCTAAGCATAGAGCTTTGTTGATAACAGTTTGTTGACAGCTCAACCCGTTGGTGCCTGAAAGGCTGTGTTTTTTTATGTTTTTTTTAGGTGCTCTAAATCCGCTATATTTGAAAATTTACTGACTGTAGGTATTTTTTGATAATCCACCATCGCTTTACATCCCTCTGGGAAAAAGATATTGAAACATTCACTTCCCCGTAGTAACATGACATTGCAGCACATGTGCATCCAAGTTATGGCACTAGTACCGATTGTGATAGTAAGACTTAATGTCCAGACTCAAGTGTTGTGTTGATGTACATTGTGTTGCTTGTTGAATCTTTGCAGAATCTTTTCTCCCCTTTAATCAGTATAGCTAAGCGATGATTCTGCGTACTAGTAATGTGTGAACTGAAATCTCTCTTCACTCTTTTTATTTCTCCAGGTTGGAGGAGTGCAGG
This sequence comes from Gymnothorax reevesii, assembly GCA_029721435.1. NCBI lineage: Eukaryota > Metazoa > Chordata > Actinopteri > Anguilliformes > Muraenidae > Gymnothorax > Gymnothorax reevesii. Next base: position 12,244,236 of record CM056586.1, on the reverse strand, counting down.
ATTATGTCATCTGCAAAGCGCCCCCTCTGGCTAAACTGGGAAAACCCAGACATCATGAGCGAATTGCTCTTCACCAACAATGAGGTCATTTTCAAGAATGGTGATGGTGAGAGCAGAGAGAGTGGGATGTTGAGTGCTTTATAAATAATGCAGGGAGACATACAGCTCATTATTAATATTTTGGGAGACATTTCTGTATCTTGAGAGATGAATCGAAGATAAAAGCTTGTATTTGCATCTGTTTAAGGCTTTTTGTGGTTCTTTCTTTTTTCAATAGTGCACTTCATCAAGTAACATTAATTTAATGAAATATTCATGGACTGTGATACTAGTCCCCAGAACAGCATCAATGCCAGGAATCGGTGCTGATTCTTAAGTTTGGTTTTTATTTGTAATGAACAGACAGTAGCCCACAGGCTCTGCAGCCGAGCTGGAAATTCTCCCAGTTGTAGCCATTGTTTCTAATGAAGCAGTTTACGGCTTCTTGATGTATTATTCAAACTTTTCCCTCTCTGATGGTGCATGCTTGTATATCTTTCTCCTCAGATCTTCGTCAGGACATGCTGACTCTTCAAATTATCAAGATCATGGAGAATATCTGGCAAAATCAAGGACTGGACTTGCGGTAAAGGGAATTACATTACCTTGCATTTATTTAGCAGACGCTTTTATCCAAAGCGACAGGAAGTGCATACAGTAAGGCACTGACACTGTAGCCCAACAGACTGGACAAGGTGCAATTCACATCAAGCATTAGTCACCTGAAGTCATGAACATGTAAAGACTATACAGACAGTAGTAGCACACAGGAAAAGAAACAAAGTAAATTGAGACGAACACTAAAGGGTTTCTTTGTTTCTTTCTTTTTAATTTTTTTTAGCAAATAATAGCAGGGGAGGGGGGCGATCAGGCCAGAAACTGTCTAAATTTGTGAGTCTTAAGGTTACGGCGGAAGAGCAGCTGGGATGGAGCAGTTTGTAGGGAGGTAGGAAGGTCATTCCACCTCTGGGGGAGCAAGATGGGAGAAGCTGAGCGATCTGGTAGAATGACCAGCTTTCCGACCGAGGGTAGGGGGGTGAAGTCGTCCTGCTGCTGCAGAACGAAGTGGCCGGGCAGGTGTGTAAGGGATGATCATCTTTTGCCGAGAGGAAGGGGCTGTCTGGTTTGCTGCAGTATAGGCCAGAGTCAGGACTTTGAAACTAACTCTGGACGCAACTAGCAGCCACTGCAGGGATCTCAGCAGGGGAGTCGCATGGGAGAACTTTGGGAGGTTGAAGACCAGACGAGCAGCTGCATTCTGGACGAGCTGCAGGGGTCAGAGGGCACTGGATGGACAGGAGAATCTTCGCTTATATTACTGTCCTGCTGTTACAGCACCTTGCCCAATTACTGTCATGCTAAATACCTTCATGATCAATGATTAATGTTTCACTTTACTAATTATTCATCTATAAAAAGCACCCTTAGAGATTTAGTGATATTTAACCCATTTAAGCCTGAATTTTCTTTTTTACTTTTTTATGTTTTTATACTTCAAAATACCACTCTAATAGTCATTCAAACAGGACACTTTTTCTTAACAGTCCTCATGTGAGGACGCTAGGCATAAATGGGTTAAGCAATTAACTTGCACAGCATTTTTTAGCAAATCTCTACCTGAGCTAAAGTGCTCATTGTTCTTGAGCCTCTTTGACTTTAAGCATAATCATGAACACTTCTGAAAGATGACCTTCAGGAGATTGCTCTCCAGTAGTCAGACTCTTACAGATTCTGTGGTATTTAATCATTTAACGTGCACCTCATATTTGTGAAAAATTTCGACCACACTTAAGTGCTCATTTTTCTTGAACCACATTGACTCCAGGCATACTCATGATCTCTCCTGAAAGGCAACCTTCAGGAGATTGCTCTCCAGTAGTCAGAATTACTGAGGAAATTGCTAAACTTGAGTTAAAACACTGAAAATGTGAGTTTCTGTCTGGCAGAATAGGATTCCGTGTTCTGGCCTCATGGCACGGAGACCAAGCTTCATCAGCCTAGAAAAACAAAAAAGCCTGAGCCAGAAGCCTGACCGACTGCTGGGTCGAGTACTGTAACCATGAATATATTAGGTTTTCTAGGTAATGTCTGCCCATTTTCCAACTTAAAAGGCTCCAAATTTCCCCACCTTCCTCATCACTGTCCGGTTTGGTTTTATTGTGATTTTAAAACTTCTGTCTTTTTGGTCTTTTTCTCCATTTGTGGCTATATTCTCACATGAATACACTCTTGCGATTCCCGGCACTAACGTAAGTTTTATTTACAAAAAGTCATTTACAAAACTATTTTGCTTCGTTGGAAATACTCCCCTTGTCAGAAATTATGCAAATACATTAATTGTTCTGAAAATTAACCTCTCAGCTACCATACACTCCCCTCTTATGGAAGTCCCAGAACACTGGCTGACTGTGTTACATGAAGAATTATGTCTGATATATTTGAGTGGGGACTACTTGGCTAAATCACTTACTGTTCAGGGAGAGCAGGAGGTATTAGTCAGTTGGGAGGCTTATTTTGTTCCATAATGGCTGCTGTATAATCTTTGGCCCAGCATTCATAAGTTAGAAGGTTTGTCATGGTGAACTTTACGAAGACATGTAGCTGATGTATGGGAGTCAAAGTATTTCGAGTGATGTTTGTCTGAACTTGACTGTTTTGCAGATTAAAAGCAATCAATTTTTGCATCATAAAATGGGTTACATAGTTGGAATTTTGAGTCCTCTCAGTTTGAAATTATATATAGTATTCCTGTGCAGCATTATCTATAAAATATGCTTAGTGCTTCTGGCCTGCCCTCGGGCCTTTGTGTGATATGGGATTATGGATTTTCCAGTTTACATCCCCGTGCTCTTCTCAATCACCCTTTCACTAAGTAATGTTCTCACAGACACAATCAAAGTCTTCCTGCTCATAGCACATGCTCATAATCTTATCATTAAATCAGAAATATGGATCAGTTTTTTCACTTGCTCTGTTTGGCTATTACCGATCAGCAGATTATTTGCAGGTATGTACTATTAATTCAATCATACTTTGTTAAGAGTGCAAATGGTATCTGAACTAACAAGCTGCAGTCTAACAGAAGCAGAGCTGGTAAATCCAGGAGTCAGAAAGTAGGACTCCTGCCATGTTTTTCCTCTATCCTTGAATTCATTTGAGTGACTAGATTTCTCCCTGTTGGCTGAATATTTGTGCCATATGGCAAATACGGGTGACTGAAAGAATTTTACCCTCTGAACCTGGATTTCTCCTCCTCTGGTCAGAAGAGCAGGTTTACGCACAGCCACAGCTGTGAAACGGTGAATGTTTTCCCATGTATTGTCATGTGCTTGAGCGCTGCTGTTTTCTTTCTCTTTAGCATGCTGCCATACGGCTGTTTGTCCATCGGCGACTGTGTGGGGCTGATCGAGGTGGTGAAGAATTCGTACACCATCATGCAGATCCAGTGTAAGGGCGGCCTGAAGGGGGCGCTGCAGTTCAACAGTAACACTCTGCACCACTGGATCAAAGACAAGAACCGAGGAGAGGCGTGAGTCACCACATCTGACTGTAGTTTAGCCTTCTCTCATTTTTACCCTCTCATCACGTATCCACTTCTGTCTGAGTGGCCCCAGCCACGCTGCTAGAACCAAATAAACGAAACAGAACCCAGCATAGTCAGGGTTTCAATGGGCTGAACCTGGTTTCTGGTAACAAAAAAAAAGATTCAACCATTAAAGTTTCCTGTGACAGTTGGTTCAATTCCCTTTCTCTTTTAGCTATGACCGGGCTATCGACCTGTTCACACGGTCGTGTGCTGGGTACTGTGTGGCCACATTCATTTTGGGGATTGGAGATCGACATAACAGTAACATCATGGTGAAGGAGAACGGACAGGTACGACCTGAAAAAAAGTGTCAGATGCATTCGTATGTTGGATTCTAAAATAATAAAAGATCTTTGTGAAAACCAAAAGACCTATATTTCACATACACCTCTACAATTTGAGGAACTGTTAATACGGACTATTTTTTGCTGATATATTTTTTTACACAGTGTGGTCCATTAGTATTTGGACAACGATTTATTTTTTTTGCTGCCTGCTGTTCAGATGAACTAAAAATACAGATGTGTGTGAAGAGAGCCATCTTTAAATTGTAGGTATTTACATCTCTGATAACATTGGGTGAAATTTCAGCTCTTTTGTGTGTTATCGTTGCAGCAAAGCTTAAGCACCTCACTATGCGTAAAATAGACCACAAGAAAGCACAGAAAGCCATTTAGAAATATTGATTTTCTTGATATGGATTTTTACCTGCTTTCAGCTATTCCACATTGATTTTGGGCACTTCCTGGATCACAAGAAAAAGAAGTTTGGCTACAAGCGGGAGCGAGTGCCCTTTGTTCTCACTCAAGACTTCCTCATTGTCATCAGCAAGGGTGTCCAAGAATGCACAAAGACAAAGGAGTTTGAGAGGTGAGGTGCCTGATAGTGAACAGTGAACACGGCTCCGAACAGTAGGGCCTGCCCTCTCTTACATTAACCCTGTTACTGGTATAACAGTGCAGCATTTCTGCACTTGAGGAACTGAACTTGTTTCACATCCTGTTGGCTATTTTATTTCCAACCGGCCACAATGTTCTTGTAAATAATACTAGCACTATGATAGCAGTGCCTTTTTGGGGTAATTTTGACTGATGACACCAATCTCTTCCTGAAGCCAAATGAAGGCAGGCTTTCAAGAACTATGCTGGTCTTTTGATCGAACGATTCATCATGCTTTGCTGAATTGCCGCAGTGCTAATACAGGGTTGTGTGGTCTCGCACTAAACTCATATTATATTACCTTAGGCTGCTCAGAAGCTGCTGTTATAGTGGTTTGCTGGTGGAAAGACACTCTCTGCTGACTCAGAGATACTAATACATCCTCATATTGCTCACCTGCCCTCCTGACCTCTCCCTTTCCGGACTGGCTGCAGATTTCAGGAGATGTGCTACAAAGCTTACCTGGCCATCCGCCAACACGCCAGCCTGTTCATCAACCTCTTCTCCCTGCTGCTGGGCTGTGGGATGCCAGAGCTGCAGAGCTTCGATGACATCGCGTACCTGCGCAAGACGCTTGCGCTGGAGAAGACCCAGCAGGAGGCGCTGGAGTACTTCACCAAGCAGATGAATGACGCCCACCATGGCGGCTGGACCACCAAGATGGACTGGATCTTCCACACCATCCGCCACATGCCCAACGAGCACTAGGGCTGCTGGGAAACGTCTGGCTTTCCCTGTGTAAAAACTGACTCTAGCGCTGACAGAAATTCTGCGCCAAGTGGCTGATCGACTGACAGACTTGCACTGTCCGAGCACTGATGCTATCCTGCACTAACATTCCAGGCTGTCTGACAATCACACACAATGACAGATGCATTAATATATTTATTCAGTGACATTTATTTTTGATATTTTATACACAGACCACTTCAATATACACACACAAGTATCCTCTTAACATGACAATATACTCAGTCCAACAGCAGCACACTCCAACTTTTGCATAATACTTTGGCCAGGAATGAACACTGTCATCACATACTTAAGCGAAGATTCACATTCCAACTTACAGACAGATTGTAATATTAATTTATATAGTGGTACAGGCAGGTCATGGTGGATTCTTACGCAAGCACACAGTGCTGTAGTCTGACCCTCCCACAATAGTCACTTCTTTTAATCATGAAGATTGACACACACACTGATGCTCACCTTGAGACTTTACAAACTACTCAATTCCTTATTTCAAATTCTTGTTCATGTGCAAACATCACCCTCACATTTTCACTTAGTCACAAACTCAGTGACACTCAAGTGGACTTAGATTCCGATTTCAATGCAGACTTACATCTTCGAATAATGGACCTTTCCGACGAGCTCTTACCCTCCCCCCAACAGTTATATTTGCTACACCCCACAAGCTATGCATCTCAGTTCGAAAATGACGACCACACAGCATGAGTTAGAGCACAACATTTTTGTGCGTATTCCTGATAATATTGCGGTTTGCTTCTTACTGAATTCATCCAACTTATCCAGCAAAATCGTTTAGAGAGGCCTTAACTATTTTACGCAAGGATATATCCATGAAATCAAAAATATTAACGGAACGGGTGGAGGTACAAAAGTCACAGCGAGGTGCTAGCGATCGATACAGAAAAGCCAAACTGCACATTCAGATCAAACCAGACAAAATAGTGAAATCATACTGCTCGTGTAAAGCAGGGTGAGTTGTATTCATAATGATAGATTCGTATTTGAATTGTGTGAGTTTTCATTTTGGGCATGTAAGGGCATGTACTTGTCAACTACAAAAGTACAACTTCATCTAACAATGAGAAAAGGCTGATTTAATAGTTTTAAAAAAGCATACTTTTCCACGATGGAATGGCAGCTATGTTTTGACTGAAACCAGACAACCCATTCTCTTTCGCACTGTGATCACGTAATTTCATATCACTGAAATCATCAATGCTGTAATAATTCAGCACGTATAATGTTATTTGGGCTCTATTGACCCCTGATCTCATCAGTTTTTAAGTGCTGTTTCATTTTTGCTGCTTTAACATGTAATGATATCGAACAAGAGCCATTTACAACTTGCTTATTTCCTTTCGGGCGAAAGAATTCCGTGTTCAAGCTCCACCAATATTGAATAAAATCAGTACTTTTTCAACTTACCTTGATGTTTGTGTAACCAGAGAAACATTCAGGTGAATAAAAATGTCAAGCGTACATTCAGTCAAGAAAATTTAGAGTTTAAATTGTTGTGCTGCTACACGTGGTGATGGCATATAACGGCGGCGGCCATGTTACTGATGACACATTGGTTTGCGAGAGTACGTGCAGCATATGCATTCGCGATTTGAAATAGTAATATTAAGTTCTAAGCCCCATTTTAAAATCGTTCTGGCAAATAAAATGCTAAAAAAAGTGGAGGTTGAATACAGAATTCTTTCCCTTCAATGAAATACTGAAGGCAAGATGGCAGAAAAATTCATTTGCGTACCTTCAAGCAAACAGCCTTGTGATTGTCTATCTTGTTCACGTTGAGTTGCGTGTGAGGCCTTCCACATGCCTTAATCCATCGCAAACACTTCCCCAACTGCGTTTTTATCTTGGGAAAAAGGATAAATTGAGCTTTCTGTAGCTGGGCAGAGTACCTGTCTTTGGAATTACACGTGCCCCAAGTGTATCTAAGAACCATTTTTGAAAAAGTCAGCCACCTCACCTATTGCACACAGCTAATGATTGAATTGTTTCTGGGACAATATGGTTGTACTGTCGGGGCAGGCTGAACCTTAGTAAGATAAGGCAATCTGATTGGTTGTTTTTCTAGATTTGATTGACTGGTCGGAAAGGTCCATTTGCATGACTGATGGTCAGATGCTGACTGGTAACTATACGTCCTGGCAACAAGCAATCACCGATTTTATGACTGACTGAAACAATAACTGTACTGTCCAAGCAATAACCTGTGTAGCACATTGTGCGGGGAAAAGTAATGACTTGCTATAAATAGCATTTAACATTATCGGAACCACGAACCATTTAGATATATTACAGTAAACTGATGCGTGGTCTGAGGAAGCAAACCACTAGCTGGCAGCACACTGGCTCCAGCTCAAACTCACATTTTCACTAAGTCTTTCCATCACCTGTTCAACTGCCGTGGATGCCATGGGACATTACCAGGCACATGGACCATCGAGGAGGGTAACACTTTGGAATCTGACTGCTTTGTTTGGTAGGAGAGAAAGTAATTAGTATCTGAGGTGGAGACAATATGTTCAATTTAATATGGTCGTCTTTAAGCCTTTTACACAGACTGCAGCATGTGGACTGAAATGACATTGCGTCATGAAAGGTGTATTACAATCTTTCATCTCCACAGTTTTGTAAAATAGTATGATTGAATTTGTTTGAGGCTATGCTATGACTTATTGCACTGTGACTGAAAATGGGTGTCATGTGACTGGAATGTTTGTGTTGTGTCTGTGCTATGACCCATTTGATGTTCGTGTTTCATGACATCTGTCCAGTGGATCAATGGGACTACACTTGTACTTTTTATGACTGCGCATTGACTCAGAACAATTTTGTTTTGGAGCTCTATGATTCACCCTGGCTCTGTTTGACACTACATTATGATGGTGGCTTTGATTCACTGTGACTGCATTGTGACTCAGTATGACTGCATATTGACTTAGTATGACTGCCTTGTGGATCACTATGATTCACTCTGACTCTGTATGATGCTGTATATTACGATACTTTGATTCAGTGTGACTGCGCTTTTACTCACTATGACTGCCTTGTGGAGCACTATGATTCATTCTGACTCTGTATATTATGATGGAGGTTTTGACTTAGTGTGACTGCCCCTCGCCTTTGTATCATTCCATTGCGTCTGCCCTGTATTTGAGATGTGACGAGGTAAAACTATGTTTTCACTCAAAATGACTAATTATACAGTACGATTGCACTATGATGGTGTGATATGACTAAGCTATGAGTTTGTGGCAGCGATGCAACTGAATATGACTGCCCTAAAACTTTGCGTGACCACAATGTGCTGGTCCACTGTGTCATTGTATGAAGTGCACCACCAGTGAGGCTACAGCAGTATGAAAAGCATATCATCTGAACTGGGTGGATATATGGAGGAACCTCATGCACTGCAGTGGGCTTTTTTGCACGTACTGCCCAACTCAACTGCACTACATTGGGGCCAATGAATTAGCATTAGCGCTAAGCAGGGAATACACCAAGCTGATGGCGACGGTTAAGTTCGGGATACAGTTTGCCTGGTGCATGCGCGTCAGCCCTCGAAAGAAGGCGTTCGGACCTCTTTGAGACCTTATTTGATAAGTTTAATCTGGTGCTCATCTGTCAGCCCTTTAAGTCAATGAGCTTTTAGTTTGGAATTGAGAAGGGACGTGGTGCTGAAGTGCGTATGTTGAACATGGCTGGTGGCCCATAAGGTGATTGAATGTTTGGGCGCACGATGTAATTTTGTATGATTATGAAACAAAATGTTGTAAATTTGAGGGTACTGCTTTGATTTAAACTTTTTTCATTTTTTTAAGCAGTAAAAATTTGGAATTGTTTAGCTAACTATGTGTGCCTGTATATTTGCCAATCACAGGCACTCTCGCAAAAGCACTAATTTGTAAATCAAGATTAAAACCCCAAACAGCGAATGTGATGAAAACAAGCAGGGAGTGCAGTGTTTTGAAACTAGTAATTTATTTAGTCACAACAGATTGAAAATGCCTCTCCAGTCCTGTGCTTCTTTCCTCTGCCAGTCTGCCTGCAGAGACGCACTGCTCTCTCACTGGTGTCTTCCTCTTTCAGTTCCACATGAAGCTCTGTTTGAGACTGGTCTGAACTAGGCCAGGTTTCAGGAAGTTGTTTCGTAGTCCATTCCCTTTTCTCTAGTCTTAATTTTAGTCAAAAACTGAAATACAACTGGTGCATTCATTCCAAGGAATTCTAAATTTCATATTTTTATGACAAGATTTCACCAACCTCATCAAATGATGGCGAGCAATGAATTCTGCATTTATATTTTCTTGATTGCCTCTGTTTGAGCTTGACGAACCATCATACTGTCTCGTCCTAAATAGCCTATTATGGGAGGACATTGACAGATTTACAACTCGTCACCAGTACGAACCGATGATTGGCTGGCCAGGGTTTTTTCATCATTGAAACAACACAGTCTACCTCTATTTTGTTACTGAGTTGTAGTTTTTTTTTTTGTTTTGTTTTTTTTTTTAGAGTTTTAAATACATTGTTATTTTAAGCCTAAGTACTTGGAAAATGTTTTTAAAGGAGGACATGCATTTACAATGTTGAAATCATTTTAGATTCAAAGGCATCATCTCTTCCTTTTCTTTTTGTGGTAATATGAACATTTATTTGTAGTCACATGGTTTTGTTGACTTCTTAGCTAGCACAAAAGAGCTGTCGCTAAATTAATCCATTGGCTGAGGCAAAGAATGCAATTATTTGCAAATGACAAGGTGTCCGGCAGGGTAGTATGAACGCTTTGTCAGAAAGTTGAAACTGGCTACTTATGACCATGCTGACGAAATTCTGACAACCTGGACTGCAGTCAGCTGTCTATCGGGAGTTGGTTTTGGTGTATTCCCTGCTTTAGACTTAGGGTTGTCGTCTCTAGCGGTGACATCAGGCAGACTCCTTTAACGTAGGTTTTTAAATATACACAGACTAGTCAATTCTGAGAAGGCAATAAGAGTACCAAATTTTGTGTTGACCCACCTCAGGTTTTCCAAAGGAGTAACTCTTTCCAATGTGTCGCATACTTCATAAGATTCTCAAGACAGTATTAATGGCCCATATCACAGTTCGCTTGTGGTGACAGTTGATTCTGCATTAAGGAAATAATAGGATCACTGGACCATGCCAAACCAAGGTTAATGATGACTATGTTGATAATCAGTTGGAGTGCTCTGACTTTGTCTTCCTCATTACATATATAATCTATATGTATTGAAAAAGGTTTGTGATTGTTCTTGTGTCTGAATTCCGCAATCAGTATTCAGTGAGAGTTGTTTTGAATGCAATTGTGAATGAGCTTTAAAACCAGCAAAACTAATGTTTCTTGTTTTCTTTTGGTGGAAGTCACTGTGAGTGCAATAAAGCCCAGTACATATTACACAGATACTTTTTCCTGTATCTGTGGCGCAGATGTGTATCCTGCATGTTGCAATTGCAGCTTAATCTTGTTAAACTGCAGGGAATTAAGTCAAACAATATTTGAAATTAAGTGTAGTGTGCACAGCTTGTGAAGCTGTGAACCATCAGGGAAAAGTTTGAATTGACAATCTAATGGAACTCTGTTCATTTTAACAAAAATTTATTGTTGACCTTCGATTAAATATTCATTTTTCCCCAACGACAATCCTAAACTAAAGAAATTTTGTGTTTTCTTGGGGAATGACTTATCTTTGAAAAGATATTGGCTGTCCGTTCTCACCATACTTTAGTGCTGAGGGCTATCACAGGCCAATGTATCCTAGCTGTCCTCAGTTATGTTAGATTAGGTTTTGTTGCTTGTTGATGTTTTATCAGTGACCTGTTTCAAACTGTCTAAGTTGATCTGTTATATCCAATATGAGTTCATATCAAAACTCTAGTCCTGATGAGTCGGAAGAAAATGAATTTCAGCAGAGACCAATGGTCCTTGCTGAAGACATCCATCCAGCTAGCAGTTTAAGTGAAAAAGGAAAATCCACAAAAAGCATATTTTTTAGTCGAATTTGTCAGTTTAATCTGCCAATCTTGCTTCCCCCCCAATTACCTTTTGATAATCTGTATGCCAAAATTTTTAAATCACTGAGTAGTTACACTTTTGAGTAAATCATTAATGTTACATTTTTGGCACTGAGAAACCGCAAGCAATACTGCCCAATAAAAATGGGTGTGATGACCCAGAGGGAGCGGATTAGTACTGTTTCAATTGCAATAGACATTAGTTATTTGGTTATTAATGTTGTGGTGGGATTTTGTTGATAAATCGCTGTACTGTATTTTGATAAAAGTGTGCATACTGATGTCAGCTTTGTCTAAAGTCGAGCCAGTGGGACGTACTGGATTGTTATAACTTATAATTGGTCTTTTGGATGTTTGCCATGTTTCTAGTGATATTTAACTTAATAAACACATCTCATTCTTGACAATGTTCCCTGGTCTAGCTGCTTACAACTGGCATGTTCTGTTTGCACATTTTGTGTATGTGTGTGTGTGTGTGTCCAACAGAGAGGGGGAGAGCACATTTTTACATCATCACCCTCAACAAAGTCAGCAGGTCAAGGTATTTTAATTGGTGCGGTTTGTTTGTTTTTCATGTTTGCTTATGTGTGTTAACTATCTAGCGTCTGCACAGTTGCACTGATTGGTTATGGTCCGTAGATGTCCTGATTCAATTTTGGGGGTGATTGGGTCAGTCAAGGTCATCAGAAATGTCAAAATTTTTTTGTGAGAACTTCCTTCAAATTTATCACCAAAACCAAATTTGAAGGGGTAGCTTTGATAGTCTCCGTAGCAGTTGGGGGCTAAATGTCAGGGGGTCAAAGTCATCGATGAAAAAGATGTATTTTCCTTTATGACTCAGAAACAATTGCAGATAAACTGGTGTTTACTGATATGACCTTATAGAACTCCTATATGGCCTTTTATTTGACACCATGACCTCTCACCTTGAGTGACCTTGAAAGGTCAAATGGAAGGTCACAGATTTTCAAAGGATTATATGTTGAAATCAGTAAAATTGAGTCAGTATGAAAAGCACTCAAATAAGGGGTGGCAGGCAAGGTTTGTTTTGCTTGGCAATACTTTTCTCTTTTTCTTAAGACTTTTTTCCTGGAAAAGTGTTGTCACCCGTTCCAAACTGATTACTTGGAATAAAATATACAAACCCAGTCCAAAGGCAAGGAGTAAACTTTGTTTTGGACTTCAGTCAGTTTTGCGCGGAGAATTCCCAGTCAGAGTTTACTCTTGGATTACACTGAATCTGTGCGCGTAAAACTTGCTCAGTGAGCGTGAATTTCAGACCCCTGGGAATTGGCTTCTCATATCTTCTTACCTACTGTACAAAAAACATTTTTTATTAATTGAATTATTATAAATTATATTATTATTATGTATTATTATTATTGTAATATTTATTAAAAAACTGCATTTTCAAGTTAAATATGCCCATGAAAATAAATTATATTTAAAAAGCCAACTCAACAATATACTAATGATACTCACCTGTTAAGCAAAGTTTGTGAAATCTGTCAGTGTACTAAATTAATATTAACAACATTTCACCATTAAAGCCATGCTGTCCTAGTTTTACAAGAGCACAAATGTGTTAAGGTGGCAAAACTCCTAACTCTGGACAGCTACCTGAGGGTATCATGCAGATCATTGAGTCCCAGATGGCACTGTCATACAGTTCAGCTTGTGTACGGCCCCACATCAAAAAAGTTGGCACATTTTGGACATTGTAAATAAAAACAAAGAGGAGTCACTAAATTAGCATTTTTCAATAGCCAGAACTGTCCAAAAGCCAGCATCTGTCATGGTGTACAAGTGCATGACTGTGTGTGGGTGCTAGATTTTTCTGCCTACAGTCCTGATCTATCTTTGTTTGACAGAGAGAATGTATGGCTCTTTATGAAGTGAAATGTACGGCAACAAAGGCCACATCCAGTTGTGCAGCTGAAGACCTGGATAATAGACTAATTAGATAATATTTTGCTCGCTAGACTTGTCTTCTGTATCCAAATGCTTGATGAGTGTGATTTTGAAGACATGGTGATGCTCCGTAGTGGTAAATAGTCAACTTAGTCAACTTTCTTGCACTCTGTTACAGTCATCATGTTGTATATTCTTCAACTCAATTCGTGATAGAACATCAGTTAATATGTTGTTGCCTTTTTCTCAATATAGTAAGGGGCAAATTGTCATTTCAAAATAGTCTTTTTTGATTTTATTTGCTTTTGGCATAATGTGTCAACCTTTTTTGGAATTAGGTTTGTACTGGTCCGTCACAGTATTGGCGAAGACATCCAAGGCACATCAATGATGTCCCCAAACACTAGGTTTTAGGGATATAATAATGAAGCCTCACACTTTGCTTAGAAGTGAAAAGAGGGCTGAATTCCTCTGAGAAGCTTTATTGGAAGTGGTCTTAAAGAGTAGCACATCAGCATAGCACACTGAACACAGGGAACATCTCAACAATAATTATGTTAAAAAAATAAATATAATCACAATCATCTTTGAGTCCTTACCCAAAATTAAGAATTACTCGTAGAGAAAAATCAGATGGAAAGCTATCAATATGGTGAACAAAAAAAATGAGAGATTAAAAAAAACTGACAAATAAGAGGCAGAGATAACACAAAGTCTATAAAATGATGAGCCAAAACAAAAACTGACCGTGAAAAGCATTCAGTGTGTATTTGATACAACCTAATCCCAATGATGGAAATATCAAACAAGCGCTGTCAGCAAGTAATGGATCTAAGAATTAGAATTTCATCGGAAACCTATTCTGATTGGTTGAGCTCAATCGATCAAATGTTATGTGCCAAAATGAAAGTAATAAATTACGTAAATGTAAAATTACACATGCAGATTTATGAGGACTTAAAGGTCCCACTACATCACCTTTCCTCTCTCAACAAACAATCTTATAGGCATTACTGAAGCGCCTCCTACTGGCTATCTGGGCACTCATCAGTTACATTTAAAGCAGGCGTGTTTGGGCTTCCTCTGCCCTTGTTCTGACCTTGTGGGGTTTGACGGTACGAGTGAGAAGAAGTGCTGGCAGACAGGAGCATATTTAACAGAACCGCAACCCGTCCGCGCTGTCCTAAGATGGGGCAAGATTCACAAACATATATGTTTGTACATTGTTCGCTGACATTCCAGATTTTTGGTATGTTTGGAGATGCCAAAAAAGGAAGAAATTTATGGGGAATAATTAAATTCTAATTATTGTTTGCAAGGGGAACACTCCTGCAAAAAGATATTCAATGGCAGCTCTACAAGAGGCATAAAATGAACTAGTTTCAAGCTCTTTGTTATTTTAAACCCCATTTCTTAGATACAGCTTGCAAATATAAATAACTTCCATTACTAATTTCATGATTAAAGCAAACTCAGAGCACAAAAAAGATAATTTATGTTTGCAAATAAACTTGCAATCGTAACTGTTCTATGAATAGTAGATATGTAGTAATAGGGCGAGATGAAATTTAGATTCAATCTGACCTGAGCGGAAAATTAACACAGAGCTCTGTACAATTATTTTACTCAAACAACGAAACTCTCAGTCAAATAGTCCATTTGTATAAAAATAAAGATGATAATATTGACAATAGTAAATAAGCAATAACGGATTTAATTACAATAATTAATAGAGTGAAGAGGCAATAAATTATGGGAATCACTGTCCCCGATAATACAGTGTTCTGATCTAAAGTTAAAAAATCTAAATGTGCGACTGGCTTCCAATAACACTGGCAAGGCAGTGATCAGTGATGTCAAATGGCAGGGAGGTCAAGGGTCAAAGAAAATCACAGCTGGAATTTTTTAAGTTCAATAAACACTGCAGTCCTCCAAGCCAGCAGGGGGCGCAGCATTTTGTTTGAAGCGTGATGAAAAACTGGAAGCTGTTTCAGTATTTTCCATCTTGCAACAAATGTAAACGGAGCAAACCATGTCAGTGAAAAAAAAAACAGAACATTCACATTGGCTCTGCTGACTGGCTGCTGACCTAGCTAGATTTTTGACCACTTTCTAATGTGTTGAACACACATTATTGCACACTCACCGGTACTCACTGACATCAAAGTCTGAAGAATAGCAGATGCTGCTTTTTTATTGGACGACAGCATGACTGTCATAATTATGGGAGGCACTGCTCCCGATAATTATTGCCTACATTTGTAACAAGGTTATTATTACTTGGCAATAAAAAAGAATTAGTATCAATCACAGTAATTGAAAATTAGCTAAATTAAGAAGGCACTCACAGAAGGTAAGTGAGTGCTGCTGCTCTTGCCAGAAGCAATAAAAAGGAAGAAGATTTAAAAAAAAGGTGTTCAACGCAATATACACTGCACAATCAGCACTAACCTACAGTGGCAGTGGCGGCAAGAGGACACACATCGCGTCAGTCACAAAGACAGCCTGTCAGTCAGTATCTCTCGTCAAAATGAATCGCCGTCCAATTTCATGTCATGCCAAGTACAAGTCATCTTGTCAATCCAAATTTCAGACAACACAAAGCAATGTTTTAAACCTGCACAAAATGCAGCAGCTGCTTTTGAACAGATTGGTGTTTGTAGCATTAGCCATCTTAAAATTAACTCATGGATTTCGTCAAATTGACAAAAATGACTTGGTTGGACGGACAAATGTAAATCTGTCAAAGAGCATGGGCGGCTGTGCCCTGGTTCTTGGAGAGTAACGAAATGTGTAACATCCTTTACTTACCAACCAGGTGGTATCGACCAGACAAAACGCATTAACAGTTTTGATAGATTCTGGGACGTAGTGAGAAACTGTGAAAATCAGCATGTTCTGTTTTCCTCTAGGACCAGGGCAGAGTAGCCCTACTGTACAGCAGTATTCATGTGTATGAAGCTCTGTTGACATCAAATGAAAGGCAATTCACAGAGGAGGGTTTGTGAAGTGGGATAATTTCCTTTTCCTTTAGGTTTGGGACATTCTTTTGTGGCCAGCAAAGCCCCTTTAAGTTGGAGTGGTGATCTAGAATCAGTCTTTATGTTCACACCTGAACCATATCCATTTTCTACCATGAGGTAAAAATGATCCTACATCAGCACTCGAGCCCAAAGACTCCTTCATGAATATTTTCCATAATTTCATGCATTTGCCTTTTTTCCCCATGCTAACTTCTGACTGCATATAATCAACAGCCAAGTCACATTTGTAAGGCAGCCCTAAGGCAGTGCAGTTAATTTAATAAAACAGGGTCATTTAAAGGCCTACATATCCTGGTACCATAGTGAAATATGCCTTAGTGCAATGTTTTGGGACAATCAAATATGACATATTTTGCATGTCTGAGTATCATTAAGGGAAGGGCTTGTAACTAGGTGTTAGCACTTATGGCAGATGTAAGGTTTTATATAACTGAAATTTATGGGTATAGCTGTTCAATGGTTTTAGGACAACATCGACTCAAACCTAATACTATCTTTTTCAATGTAACAGAGGTGCAAACTTTACACTATGAAATAGAGTAGAAATGTCTGCACAAAGGAGGCCTTATGCAATTTAATAAATGACTCTCGCATGCAGCATAGCAAAATGTGAGAATAACTGCCCAGTACAAGGGATTCATTTTGGAATCTCACCTAATTCTGCAGTAATTTTGACTGGCAAATTGGAAACTGAGGGGCGTGAACAGAGTAAACAGTCAGCTGTCAGTCAGGATAGTGGTGTCAGGGGTGAGTGGCTCTAGAAGGTGTTGTCAATGTTCCACACGTCCCCGCTCAGAGCATTGGCCGCTCCTTGTAGAGTCCAGGTGAGCAAGGCCAGCTGTCTGCGGAACCGAGCCTCGTCGAAAAGACGCGGGTTCGAACGCAGCAGTAGCAGGTGCTCTGTGAGTGCGGCGAGCGTGTGTTCGCCTCGACCGTGCAGAACGTGCCGGAAGGGTGTCTCCACAGCCGATACATACTGGGACAGGAAGTAATATTCCACCTGTCGACAAACATGAAGGCATTGCTCATTTGGGTGTCGGGTTTTCCAAAGTAGGATTACTGAGTAAGCTGGATAAGCAAGTAAAACCCAAGACAGGACTTTTTGCATAGAAAACTGGCAAAAACAGAAAAGGATCTCATTGTTGTTAAGACTTAAGACAATGAGTGGAGGAGAGGAATGAAGTCTAAAGAGAAAGTACTTAGAAAAGAAACAAACGTAACTATTGAACTACATAAAACCTGTAAACAGTTTAAATTAATCATGTCAATACTTCAGTGACTACCATTAACCTAAGATTTAGGCGCACAGTCATGTTGTTCTATAGTGTTGTAATAGATTGGCAAGTAGATTGTTCCTGGCTTGCTGAAAAACTTGCCGCATTTCATCTACAGACTGGCTGTCTAACCTATTTCTTTCTCTGTCCAGGAAAACCAGACAGTCTGGATCATGCTGAAACCAAGGATTTGTGAAGGCGATATCATGTCATTTGCTTAGACTAGAGATAATCTTAATTTAATCTTACTTTAACAAATCATGAAGCATTATTCTGTATTCAGTGTTTAGAAATCCCAAATGAACTCATTTCTACTGAAAATAGTAAAAGCATCTAAAACCTAATTTGTTTAAATATTCATATTTTGGATGCCTCAGATTTTATTATAAATATAATGACACAGCAAAGAAAAAACAGAAGCTGAGTCAAATATTAGCTTTAAACATGAAAATATGAGGTTTAAAAGTGATGTTAAATATACAAAAAAGCTAACAGCAGTAAATTCCAAAGTATATGAGGGTGCACAAATCTTTGGAAAATGAAGGTGCATGCATGGGTCAGGATAAGCTCGACATGGAGAAAAAGTACACTGACTTCAGTCCATGCTCCAAAGGCTGTAACAGATATGAAATTTAACAGGCAGCAGACAGACACAAGCAGAAACACACAGACAAATTAATCGATGGTCAGTATAGAAGTGGCATTACCCGCATGATGCGTGCGTTGTAAAGTCGAGCTATTCTCTCGTCATGGATGTCGCTGTTCTGTATGGCCTCTTGTAGCGATTCGGCCGCACGGTTATAATCCCCACGAGCAGTAAAGACCCACTTTGGGGACAGGCCTCTGGCCTGCGGTGCGACAGACAGATATGAACACTTACCAGACAAACACAGATACAAGACCACATTCTTGCTCTGAGATACAAAATACATCAAATCTGTTTACTGTGTTGGGGGTTAGCTCATTCCATACTAAAGCAAAAGTAGTGCTCATTATGTGACAAAACAGGAAAAATTTGTCAACATAACTTGCAGGAGTGTGACTGTGCGTTCATTTTGCACATCTATTCTGAGTTCATCACACTCCAGATTTGGAGGCTCGCAGCGTCTGCCGGATTTGATATTTCTTCAATCGCTCCATCATGCAGTTCTGCGTGCGTATGAGTGTGTGTTTGTGTATGTTTGTTTGTGTGTGCGTGCATATATACCTTAAGCTCACTGGAGAACTTGTTGAGGTGAGCGCTGAACTGCAAGGCGGTGCTGCTGTAGCATGTAATGTCCAGGGGCAGGATGTGATCGTGGGCCAGTCGCAGCACCATCAGCCCCACCAGCTCGCCTAAGCTGCGCCCCAGCACCCCCAAACGCCCCTGCAGCATGTCCTGCAAGCGATCCGCTGTGTCAAACTGCGTGTTCACAAACGGGAACGGCCGGCTCTCCTGAGAGGGACAGCGATGAGGACCACAGTGTAGAGTAAAGCAGCACTGAACACACTAGTACAAAGCAGAGAAAAATAGGTTCCAGTTCAAAGACATATGCGCTTCACTCAAGTTTGAACGCAGGCAAATAAATGTGATACCAATGCAAGACGGTTGCTCGCCAAACTAATGATGTAATAAGAAATCTGCGTTTGAATGTTGCCAGGGCAGTAATGTTATTAAAACTACAAAAAATATTTCCTGACAAATAGGATGCGAAAAGTTTGTGGTTTGAAGTGCGAATCAATAATAGGACCAGAGTTATCATTGAAAGTTTGGTCTAAACCCTGATTCATTTCAATACAGTGACATCAATGATGTTGTTTTGGACCCCAAATAAGGTTCGTAGACACTTATCATACTGGCATGTTATTACTGTTACCGTTATACTGGGCCTTAATAATTTGCACAAGGCAAATACAAAAAAGATAACAGTACAAACCATCAAAATGAGATAACGGGTACGAGTAGAACAATAAATTGAGCAGCTGGAAAGTCGAGGCTAGTTAAAATTGAATGTGGTTGAATCATATGAATTTTACAATATCCATTGACTTATAATGGCTGTATAAGAATTTAAAAGATTCTCTACTGTGTGCAAATACAGATTGAATTACAGATTTAACAATCTGGTTTTTAACAATGGTTTCACTTATAAAATATGCATTCATATCAAAGTCTAAAATAGAAAAATGGTTTTTCCAAAAAAAGGAAGTTATTTTGATTGTTTGATTAGTAATTAAATTCAATGATCTTTACAGTATTGCCCCAGCTGTTATGAAGAATTAAATTTCATGCTGTGACTGATTTTGACCAGCAGGGGCCCCTAGAGAACACTTAATGCCTCGAGACATTAACCAAATTTCCAAGCAGCCAGCCATGAAGCCTCGAATGCTTCATGAAGCTTCGTCTCACCATCACCAGTGAGAATGCCTCTGCACCACTATTGAGGCGCCATAATAAAGATGAAAATGTATTCCAAATAGGATAAGTCATAACATTATAGTTGTGAGGATGGAGACCGTGGGTAAAATGAGTCACATTACCAGGTAGGAATGTGCTAGATTGATGAATCTGTACCTTAGTGAAGCGAAGCTCCATCGCCGGCACGCCCCCGAAAGCAGTGAAACTGTAGGCACCGCTGTTCAGAAACAGTGGCTTGACTCTGCCAGAGAAACGGTCAGTTTTGCTGATGTCATACAGTGGCCTAACTGAACTTAGCTGACAAAGACACAGCAAGGAGTGCCAGTTAGCCTGTTATGCTGCATCTTGCATAAATTAAAGGTTAAAAATTCCCAAATGCACTGGTTTTTCACAATTTTCAAACCAAAAACAGCCCAGCTTGTAATTGCCCATTTCATAGTGACAGTCTTAAAAGCCACAGTGAACCAAAATGAACATTTACAAATAAATGGATTTTGGTTGACCACAGTAATAATGTGACTCGAGAGAAAAATCTCCCTTCACTGAAAGATAACTTTCCATTCATTTTGCTCATGCTTGACATATGAAACTTAAAATTGCAACAAAAACTGATAGACAAACTTTTGCGCAAAGCTCAAGACATTAAGAGCCAGAAAGCATGTAATTCATGACTGAGAAGTTACTGGACTACCATTGAATTTCCCTCTGTTTCTTCTAACTGTCACGAAGACAAATGCAAAAGAAGTTGGGAATCGACTCACATCTGAATCTTCCAGTTACTGCCCAGACTCTCTGTATGCGAGTAGATGGTCCGACCTGCGTATTTTGGGTGCTCTACCTGACAGGAAAAAAGCACACAAAATAAAATTTTTGTTATATAATTCACAGTTCACACACAGAAATAAGCACAGTTGAAAGTCAACAGCATAGCACCTCACACCTGTTTGATGACTCCCTCGATGAGATTAGCCAGCAGTGGGCTGGTGTATGCATGAAGGTTGTCATCACCTGAATAGAAGCATGGACAAAGATGAAGACTTTGAGAAATCAATGGTATAATAATTACTGCATGATTTTGCTGTGATTCCACAGAATGAGCTCAATATTTTTTCTTAATTATATACATCATCGGAATTTTTGACACAAACAGCTACAGGAATTTCAGGTGAATGTTAATGCGACAACTAACGACGGTAACTCACACAACCAAGATCAAAATCTAAGAAATATGAGGACAGATAATAAAAATGTTTTGAGTATAAGACTTGACTGCACATGAGAAACAGAAGAGGAAGGACTCATTTACCCAGAATGGCCCTGTCCAAACTGAAATAGGCGATAGCTTTGAGATGCAGCATCGTGAGATAACCCTGTAAACAAGAATGCATGTAAGAATTCGCAGGACACACAGCATTTTACTATTTTTGTTCAGGCCATAAAAAGGGACACGATTGACAGTTATTACGGATCTTCACACATTCCGTCATAAGCACCTCTAACCACTCTGTGGCTCCCACGCTGCCGAAGTCTCCCGCATCCCAGCTGACAAACAGCAGACTTCTTCTCGGGTAGAATCCTGAAACACACACCACATTCAGGGCTCGATAGTTTCATTCTTAATAAAGAAAAATATGTACTCAGTGGTTGTTGGCTCATTCTGTCAGACCTTCAACAAACGAAAACAAAAACTACGCAATACATCTGAAAACATATATCTAACGCCTTCTTTTAAAAACTAAAAGTTAGAAAAAAAAAATATATATATATATATATTATGGTTAAATCAAAGTAATTTATGATTTAATTTTGAGAGTCAGGATATCTCAAATACATTTTTGCTAGGTACAGTATCATTGGTTGTCAATTAGGATGAAAGCTCATTTTAAACCGTGAACCTTTTTTTTTTTGTTCCATTGACAAACTCTGTGTCCAACCTGGGGGCAACTGAGCAGTTTTCTGAGGCTTTCACTTTAATGTCAAGACTTAGACTTCTCAAGAGAAATACTAAGGTATTCAAAGATTGTTGCTTTCAGTCCCATTCGCGTCATTTAAATTTCAAGAACTCCAACCATGCAAAACCCAACATATGTCATAGAGTTACTGAATTTTTTGATCCCACTTAGGGACAGAAAGGTTCATCATGTGACCAACTCCCCTCCAAACAGGGGTGTAGTGTGAGAATCCAGCACAGCATGCTGGACTTCAGCATGCAAATCAGAAGTTGTTGAAAGATTGTGGAATTTAGTCCCCCCAGATTCACTGACTTATCAAAAATACCTACAATGTAAAAAGCCTAAAATACTGCACTAGACTGCTTGCTAAAAATCTTCAGAATTTGACATGTAATATTGTTTCATTGCAAGACTTACACATTTCATACAGTTTGGCTGCTTTCCACCATAAACTTACATTGTTCAAAGCAGCAGTATGCAAAAAAACACCCAAGCTCCATGAGTTTGGTTTCGGCAACACACGTGCAGAAGCTATTTCAAGAGCAGTAGCAACTAGCGCCATTTTAACAATACCTCCTGTCTTCTACAACATATAATAATAAAACATGGCAAAAAAGTAGACCTTGGAGGAGAAGAGAGAGACAAAAAAGGCTTAAACGAAAGAGAGATCAGACGAAGATTAACATCTGAGAGGTATTTCTGAGATGGCGTCAGCTGCTGGAGTATGAGGGGATGAGGAGCGATGCGGAGGTCTTCTCCAGCCTGGCAGGAAAAGACAATCGGTAGCACCATAACAAGTCATCTGTGGACTGCTGATATCTAACCAAAGCCAGCTAAGTTGAGCTAACTTAAGCAAAAATAAGCTAGCAAACGTATCCTTGGTTTGCCTTTTATTAGCGTAGAGACTAGTCAAACTAATGCCCTGGAACAGAGCTGGTGCATAGCTATCTACTCCATTTGGCTTGGTAATGTTGTGCACCAGTAGCATTTATCACAAACGACCATTCAACCACTCATTTGACATCTTTTTACATAATCCATGAATCTATCTTCACAAGTAAGACTCATGTCCGGTAGGTTAGCTACCTTTGGAGTTACTCATTTGATATCAGCTAACTTACTCCACGCATGCGTTCCTCCAAGCAAAATCGTGAAATACACACAGGTGACAAATCAATTGAAAAATAAACGTGAACAGTATTAGCAAGGTGTAGGTCCTCCACAAGCAGCCAGCTTAGTGTCAACATGCCCTGGCAGACAGTCTATGAGTGCAGCACTTCGCTCAAAAGGTGGAGTGACCTTTCCTCCCAAAAATATTTCCTCATTTGGTGTTTTGATGATGGTAATGAAGAGCACAGTCTAACATGATGTCCCAAAATCCCCCCCATATGAGTTCAGTGACTTCCAGATCTGGTAACAGTGAAGGCGATGGCATATGCTTTGGATCATTTTCATGCTGATAAAACCATTCAGTGACCACTTGTGCCCTGTGAGGCTTTGGCCATTGTCATCCTGAAAGTGACCACTCCCATCGTGGTCGGACTGCTTCATCATGGAAAATAAAGATGATCAGAGTGAATAACTCTGCATTGATTTGCAGTGACCCTTCCAAATCATTCCATCACTCTTTTAATTTGTTACCCGTATGTGCATTGTATGTTTGTGTATTTCTGAGATCGACATATAGCGAAGTCGAACTGACGTCAATTCGTTTGCTAGTTAGCTATAACGGTTGACAACCATGACTTTCCAACCTTGATGCTGGGCAAAATTGAGTTCAAATTTGGTGCATCATTTAGTAGGAGGGTTTAATGGAGTGACCTGAGGCAGCAGAGAGAGAAGCGAAAGGAGTGTTTATGTTTCCTCTTGCAGCATCAGTGGGAAACACAAGATGTCTGAATGAATCTGCATGAATTTCATCAGTCTCTTTCGTGAAAATTTGCAGCTCATAAAATAACCCTGCCAGGAAGCACACAGTCTGTACCGTTTTGCACCATTGTGCTGAAGGTACGAGCCAGTTCCAGCAGGATTGCGGTGCCCACGCCTGCTTTAGCAGCTCCAGGTCCCCAGGAGTCCCGCTGCGCTCCCATTATGATGTACTGGTCTGGGTAAGAAAAAAGATTTGCTTGCTGAACACAGGTGTATGAAGTTTTTATAAAATAATTAGCTTGAACTTGCAGTAATAACATTCATGGTTGAGACATATAGCTTTGCATCAAAGAGGAAGGCTACCATATGAGATTGCATGAGCGGCAGTCAAATGAAATTTCTCAACATTCCATCTTGAAGTAGAATGTTACATAGTAAATGCTGCTGAAGATGGTATCTAGATAAGGTTTAGATTTCGTTTCTAAGTAAATGATTGGGTAATTGTCATTAATTCAATTTCATGTAGTAGCCTTCCTACAACTTTCCCAGAAGCTGGACTATAAAGACCTCATCAATGATTTTACTACCATGAATGTTTGACGCATGGCATGCATTTTAAATTATTTTAAATGCATGCCATGCATCATTCTTTTACAATGCACTAATAACCAATTTACTAAATTATTCAATTACCAACCCTTCTTATGACGAAGCATTGGGTAAATTGATAAATTTACTTTCATCGCACCATGGCAACCACTGTGCAACTGCGTTTCCCACAAGCGTAGCCTATTTTTTTGAATGCTGAAAACATGTTGATTAAGCGCAATCTTAAAATAAATAATTATTATTTTTTTCTCCATCCCTACAATATCACTATTAAGTCAATGAAGCCCATTGTGACCTCTGTCATTTCTTAATAATTTATGAATAATTACAGGCTAAAATATTAGTCTTGATTATTCAGTTAATAAAATTTGTGATTATCAAGCGATCTTAAACAGGAACAGCTTGAAAGCAATTATGCGTCTAAGGGTCAGAGGCTCACAGCACGCCTTTGAAAATCCTGTAATGCTGGCGGTACCGCTAGGGGGATATCAGGCCTTAGGAAGTTTATGGGAAAGCAGCATCTGGATAGTTTATTTGCTTAGTAAATTAATGCAATTAAGCATCTGATTCTTAATTGAAAACAAGTTGAGAGTTAACCAGCATTACGGTAATGTCACTGGTTGTAGACAGACTTTTATTTTTACATAATCAAACGTCACATGCAGACCTGAGTTGGAAAACCCACATTTTTTTAAAACGTTTTGTTAGGAGTATCAATCAAATCAAACACTGGCACAGAAAGAAATACACCATTTTGAGAACTGCAGGAATTCAGAAGCTTCGAAAGACATTGACGTTTTATGTCATCATTAATGTAGACAGGAAAATAACTGATAATTATTGCAATTAACAATATTGCAAGCTGAGGGGAAAGGGTCAGTAATATTACCAATTGATCCTCGCAAACGAACAAACTAAAACTTAATTGCTAATTAGGAAACGTAACTGGGAACAGGTTTGGAGAGGCAATGCGCATTAAGGAGAGATTAGGACAGAGCTATAATCCCTCCGATGGCAAGTTCTGAGTGGGAGGGGTTATGGTTTTCAACCAGGGAAACATGTATACAATGATGCAGAAGGTATTTTTCGAGGTATTTTCGATTTGATGTACTGCTCGGACCTTGAAACATGGAATTCTGGGTTTGAATATTTCTCTCAATATATTAAGGGAAAATTTATGTGAAAAATTAGAGTTAAGGGGTCAATGGTCTTCCTCTTTTTATGTAATTGTTTCTAATATAAATTTTATTCTTCATGTCATGTATAGATACCTATCAAAATATGACTTAAGTGGGTAAATAACTGCTCTAAACACAAATTTGCCGAATGAAGACAAATTAAAAGCCTGTCAAAGTCTTAAGATTGTAAACTCAGACCGTCATACAAACATCACGATTCATTGACTTCATCCTGTTTCATGCTTTCTTTGCTCGGGATGGTGAAACAGAGATAAATAAAACAGATCAAGGACAACATCAGCATGTCTTGGTGCCTCTCTCACCCGGCTCAATCTTGCCCTCGATAGAGGCGAAGATGTTGTTGAGCAGCACGGGCTTCATAGTGTTGTAGACGCCCATCCTCACCCTGCGGTCCTCGCCTGAGGTCAGCTCTGGCCCCAGCACACAGCGGACATAGGGCAGCCGGCCCTGCCATCCTCGCGGGCACGCTGGGCCCTTCATCTGACTGAGGAAGAGTATGAAAGACAGATTTCAACCTTTGATATTGGCATGACAGTATATTACTGTCTGGTCCTTCAGGTGGATGGTGGATGGCTGCTCCATTTTTCCATCCCCTGAAGTCCGCAACCTGGGTGTCATTCTGGACTCCAATCTCTCTTTCAGTCACACATCAAATCCATCACTAAATCTGCCTTCTTCCACCTCCAGAACATTTCCAGACCCCGGCGATATCTGTCAGACCCCGTCACTAAATCCCTCTTCCATGCCTTCATCTCTTCCCGCCTTGACTATCGCAATGGAGTCCTGTCCGGGGTACCTGGCACTGTCCTGGACAGGCTCCAGTACGTGCAGAACTCCGCTGCCAGGGTTCTCACCCATACCAAGCCCTGGCAGCACATCACCCCCATCCTGGCCCGTCTGTACTGGCTCCTGATCAAACACCGCATCACATACAAACTCCTCCTCCTCACCTATAAATCCCTCCACCGCCTGGCCCCCCAGTACCTCTCCGATCTCCTCCACCACTGCATCCCATCCCCATCTCTGAGGTCCGCTAACATGGGCCTCCTCACTGAACCTAGTGCCAAACTCTGGACCTTTGGGTATCAAGCTTTTAGCGTGGCAGCCCCCACCCTCTAGAATGCTCTCCCCAAGGTCATCTGTGACTCCCCACCCCTGGAAATATTCAAAACTGCACTCAAAACCCACCTGTTCACTGTTGCTTTCAATATTTAGTCTTTGGTCAGCTTGTAGGCTCGTTATCTGGTTACTTGTTTTTGTCTTTAGTGTGTCTGTTCTGTCCCTTCTACTGTCTGTCTCTCTGCTTCTGTCCTGTATGTTCCACCCTCTGTAAGGCGACCTTGGGTTTTAGAAGGGCGCTATATAAAAAAAAGTTATTATTATTATTATCACCCTGAGTAAGCAGAATATATTGATAATACACAAATTAAGTGGTGTCGTTGTATCTAATATCAGGCACCGAAGCACAAAATAACACACAATTCTGTGACATTTTGTCTTACTCATTTGATCTTTTTGAGTTTTCAGTTTTAAAGTTATCAAGTTTTTTCTATGCCATAGCTTTGTGTTTTTAATTGGAACCTAGCTTACATTTTTACTTGCCGATATTTTTTTCCCCCAGTACCTTCAAATCGCATGTAATTTTCACAAAAAAAAAGCTGCATTGAATTCTGGATGTTTCATTTTGGTCTTGTTGATACTGAGGTTCTCCGCTTCAGTATCTTCACAATGTCAATAGCTGTTTAAGGAAGTGCAGCATATTGTACGTACTCATCTACTGCTGTGCATGACATTTTCACCAGGCAGCTTTGGCTTTGTAAGCTAACGACATAGACTGATCTGAAGTCAGATGACAGACAAAGTAACAACCTTCAACACATAACTGTCATCAACTAAAGTGGACTCATAGGAATCTGGCAGCTTTTTTTTTGTACCCTTTTGTAGGTTATTCATTTACTTGCCCACATATGAATATATTGTATGACACTTCCTACTTATCTTCTCAAACAGGTGTCATTTTTCAACTTGCCCTGCAACCATAATCGTTGCAAATGAAATGACAATAACAGCCAAAGGTTGAGTCAGCGACTGATTGACCAGAATTGGATTCAGTGGGTCTCATTCATGAAACGGGAGCAGAACGAATTTTTGTGTAAACTGTTCGCAAACGGAATTTACGTGCATCTCCGCATTCATCAATATTTTAGTAGCTTTTCGAGGCAACGAAAAAATCTACACATGCTGCTGACCACGCGTAGTGCTTGTGTAAATTTAAGAATGCACATAATAATGCATGTCACTATTGGAAATTACTATTTTCATTCATATTGCGCTCTATTATGTACACAATACACAGATGCCTTTGAAACACGTGACATGGCCTAAACATGACAAGCAATGAAAAATATGACACATTTAGTTAAATTAGTTGGCAAGTGGCAGGTTAAAGATCCAGATTAGGTTTATGATTGCGAATTATCTATGTGAATCGACTCAATAGATAACACTTTCTTTCTACATGTTGAATGATGATAATTAAAAAAAAGAAAAAAACAAAAGTGGAGGCATGTCGTTGTCTCCGTCAAGTATAATTCCTAACAGAGAGGTCTCCCCACTTATGCCAGCGATGCACTCGTCTGCAGTTGATAGTTCGTCCCTTTAATAACAAAAGGTCGCAAGTGACACTCTTGTTGAAACCTGTTTTTCTGCACCAAGAACTTCGTGGTACAGAAAAACAGGTTTCATCAGGAATGTCTCTTACGACCTTTTGTTATTCATGGGACAAGTTGTGACTGTGAGCCGCCTCCGCCTGTGGCTGATGTTTTTTTTTTTTTTTTTGTGCGCTTATACATTTCTTTGCCTCCAGTTTTTTGTCAAACCATTTACGCTACACCTCGGACATGGTTCTTCAGACTACAGAGACAACATTAACGGCATCTGTCACCTCCCTCAAAGGCCTTCCCTTTGCCTGTCCCTGTCACACCGCTGCTTACAGATGAAAATAAAATGTTTTTTCTTAAATCCACCCAAAATCATTTCTATCTCCGCTTCGGAATAATTCTTTTTTCTTTCTCTCTTTCTTTGTTTGCGCCATGACTGACAGGCCGACTGGATGCAACTACACCACCTTATATGGTGATCATTGGCAATTCATGGGCGGGGATTTATGCTGATAGCTGATTACCGGTAGCGGGCTGTCAATGCAAGATGGATTGGCATTCATGATCATACACACCTGTTTACGATCAGATCGGAGTTTCCCGCGGTGTTCATGAATCCGGAGTAGGTTTTCAGTAGCGTAGGCTTTTATGTGCAAATCTACGCACAAATTTACTAACGTTTCATGAATGAGACCCAGTGTCCGCAGCTGGATACTGTCCCGCTAATTAGAATTATTATTGTCAAGCAAAAACAGTTCACCAAATTTGGAAAATTTGTCCTCCAAATTTGAAATGACTATAGAGGTTGCGAGCCAGAGCTAAATTAATTGCTCAGTGCAGCTACACAACTGCAAAGCAAGGACATTATATAGAAGGCTTGGAATCTTTCAGAGAATGTGCCTAGATTTGACCCCAAAATAAGACCAGGCATACAAAGTTATCATTAACAAAAAGTAAACAAAATTGTGCAATTGTGCAGCAGCTCTTAGTTGGCGAAAGAGTGACAAAAAATTATAAAAAGAAAGTTAAACCAATACTTATCGAGTATAAGTAAAGAAACTTCCAAATAAATAGACAAACACTGCAGTCATTAAGCAAGCTGGAAAAGAGCCTTACCTTAATAGCTGAGAGGCAACGTTGGCACTGATTGGTTGAGCTGGAATGAGTGGCAGGCCAGAGGATTGAGTGGGTGGGAATTGTGTGTGGTTAAAGGAGGGGAAGCCAGGAGTAAAAGGGTCACCTGATCCCAGGTGTACCTACAGCATTGTGGTATATGGGGGGAAAACACAGGCAAGAGGAAAAATCATTGTCTTCTCTTGACACCATCGGTCTAGATGTACACAATACTAACACATATATCTCACTAAATTAACCAGGTCAAACGTCTCTGTCTCCAGTCTTCAGGTTCTCAGTCAGTTACCAATGCCAAACAACTAAGCACATTCCAGAAGCAGGAGAAGCTTCACTGCCATATTCTAAGCAACTGATACAGCTGTTACTGTCCATCAAGGAGCTTCAGGAAACATCGTTTTCAATGGATCTCAAATAATTGCATTGAAAAGACCACACAACAATATAAAATCTGCAATGTGGCTTGTCTCAGCCTGTGGGACAGGATTTTGCTTCACTTATTTAAGGGAAGTTTTCCCATAAATATTTTACATTTTGATTTAATTTCCCTCTGAAATAACCACATTAAATTTTCGACTGAATTTTGAGCACATTTGCAGAATCACACTCCCTTTCCAATTTATGTGTTGTCCATATAGCTATGGTTAACTTCTGTCTGCTTTACTGCACCAAAAATGTCTTGATGACAAAGATTTATAACTCAGCTGTAAACATTTTGAGGGAGGATCAGGGTAGCAGCCCCAAGGGGAATGCAGTTTGCTTTTATCTCTGGCGCTCTGTTGAACCCACGTGCTCAGAGATGGCCGCACTGCTGTAGAGGCCCTGTCTGCGAGGATCTTGGGGAATGTCAGCCGGGTCGGGGTATATCAGGACCCCACCTAACCCAGCGCGTTGGGCATGCCACACCTTCTCTGCAAAGCTCACACCTCCTCCAACTCGCACCACTGCAACAGCACCCCCCATGGACACACCCAGGGAGCGCAACAGATCAAAGTCCTCCTGACGTCCATAATTGGCGTACACCACACCGCCCTGCTCACAGAGAGGGAGAAGAGTTCATGTGGAGAGGTAAACAGAGACAGAGCCAGTCTGTAGAGTAAGTGGATGAGATAAAGCACACACAGACATATGCTGCATAAACACTGCCATGAGCATGGACGCAGCATGCAAGCATAGGAAACAGAGGCGCGCACACACACACCCACACAAACATGAGACAGCAGGATTAAGATTTAGGGAGAGACGTGACACAAGAATTGTACCGTAGCTGTGCCAGTTCCGCTGTAAGCACAGTAATCTGATGGACTGCCCAGGGGGATCTCCTCCACTACATCCTCATTGGCGTCTAATATCCACAGAGAATTTTTCTGGGTTCTAGAGAGAGAACAAGAAGAGCTGGGAAAATGCTATTCCTTTTCATATGCAAAATTTATGGTGTTTTGAGCAGGGATACAAGCTCGCCGAGATGTGTTTATATAGCAACCCAGTTTACGAATAAATATGGCGGTTTTCTTTCCTCGCTTTGTTGTAGGATTTATAAAACATGTCCGCCCTCATTCTCAATCATGCCAGTACTACACCTCCAAGATGACAAATGTCATGCAGCAATAAAGCAAGAAATTTGACGTTGGCAAGCAGTTAGTAGCTATTTTTTTTTTTTTCATTGTGTTGCAGCTGATTCCTGAGAGCCAGAGTCTGCAAAAATGTTCAACTGACGAATCCAATACAAAAGCTTGTGCTTTACTATGATACGCATTAAAGTGAGCCCGTGGCGGTACGTGGCTTTTGCAAAGGTTGGAATGAACCTCTGCAACTAACTGCTTACACCGCACCATGAGAAATTTAGACTATTGCAGTGGCAAAAACCTGTACTGTGCAAGCCTCACTAGTAATGTAACAAAATCCTGTTAAATTTTCATGACACATCACATTTTATTTTGATGATTAATTTTGTTACATTGTCTATCTTCCAGCAACTTTGGCAGCAAATGTCTTCTCATTCCACAGCTAATGGAGATCTGTGGGCTTCACCACTTCCAGCAGATCGAGAAGCCGGGCTAAGCGAGCTGGAGTCAATCCCCAAAGTAACAAAATCACTAGACACCTTGTTCAACAAATAGAGTATATGATTACTCTGTCATGGTTTTGCTCCCACCGGATGAATGCTGCAATCCGACGGGAGCTAGGACCATGGGCCTAAAGATAAAAGTTGGACCCAAATGCCAGGCTGGGAAAAAAATTGAGAATTTTAATTAAAAAAAAACCAACACACAAAGATTAAAAACTGGGGAGCAGTAACAGGGTAAAATAAGAGAATGCAGAGACAAAGGAGGACTGGCGACTGCCAGCCCTGTACACCTAGGTAATCACCTCCTCCTTAACCAGCAACAAATGCAGTTCATGTGATGGTCCTGCCCTGCAGGCCCTCCCCCCTCCTGCTGTCTGCACCTCCACCTCAACAGCCACATCTGTTGCTCGTTGAGGTGGAGGTGCTGTTAAGAGTATATTAGAGCTGCATTGCCGCAGCTGCATTCTGTGGTTTTACTCTGTGTCTAATGGAGCCCCGTTTGTTGCCGCTGCTCTCCCCTCAGTTGCTATGTTTAAATTAAATATTAATTTACATTTTCACTCAGCCTGTTTGGGTGCCTTTATTTGGTGTGGGCACATGGTCCCAGTACCCGCCGGCTTATAACTCATTTTGGATGCTAATGTTCGGATTTCTCCTTTTCCTCGGTAAAGAAACTGATGACTTTCCCCAATAAGCCAGGAGACGAGTTTTGGAATAGTCTTGCCAGCCTTAAATTTCTATATTGTAAAACAACAAGTACTGGCAGACAAGGTAGTTATAAGGCATAAGTGAATACAGCCACAGATTCCCACTATATGATGACGCAGTTTGGCTGTTCAATAATATTTTCACATTAAAAATACTGCACAGTATGCATTTAGCCAAACAAAATAAAGGAAAATCAAATAAGCAAAACTATCCAGTACAGCTGCAGCACTGCCACACACGCAGTCGTACCCACACACATGAAAAGCAGTGTTTGTATTAAATTCTTCAGAGAGTGCAGCACCGAAGCCAAACAGCAGCACCGATGGTAAGTACCTGGATGGGAACTGTAGAGTTGCATAGTGTGAGTCTGTCCAGGTGTGGTCCATGCGCAGCTGACGAAACTTCTGCAGGATCTCACTCGCCAGCGTGGTGCCCTCTGAAGACCCTGAGGGATGGGTCGACCTGCTCATACGTCTGTGAAAAAGGGGCAAAAAGATCTGAATCCAAACCTGTGTCTATTCCCCGAGTTGGAAAAAGAATGAAAGTAGTGTAGCTGGCCCACCAGCCTTGCTCTCAGCACCCCATAAATGAGTGTAACTAGTTCAGGCAGGAAACTCGAGAAGAGCTACATCAGCTGACAGCAGCCTGGTAAGCCACCAGCACGTCAGCATCAGCAGGCACACAATTGGAGGATACACATCACCAGGTCATACAGCGGTCTATTTGTCGTTTGCAATGACTTTTCATGCTATGCAACATGCTGTTTGGTTTTTTGCTTGCCACCTCCACCCCAGCCTCCACCTGTTTGGTTCTGCTCACATCGAGGGGATTTTGATTTCTGTTCATGACTATGTTTGTATGTTTGCTGTGCCTAGGTAGGACATTCCTCCAGAGCAGAACCGCCCCCCAAATACAATGTAATGCTTATACCCATCATGAATAAATTGTTCTATTTTATTCAAACGTGAGTTTTCCTGACTGAACCTACAGTTATCAAAACAGGACAGAGCGAAGGAAAAGCACACAGCGCACGCACACACACACACACACACACACACGCGCGCACGCGCGCGCACACACACACACACACACACACACACAGCTTCTGTGGTGCACAAGACAGTGCATCTCATTGAGATAAAAATAAGATGATTTTCCAGATTTGCTGACTGCCCTTCTTGGTCGAAAAAAAAACAATGCAAAATACTTGTGCTTGTCTCAGAATTGCATCTGCAGGCTTCAAATGGGTATGATTACAGCTTATAAAGTAGAATAGTGTCAATTTATCCCTGAAGACGACTCCAAGTCAGAATCAATGCACTGAGTCTTCGAATTGATCTTCCACGTGTTCATTGCGGCGAGCTGTCATTTGCATTATGGTCTTGATATCAAACTTGAAAACCACTCCCAACTGGAAAAGGTAGATCAATTTAGTAGAGTGGTGGGACAAATTTCCAGCTTGTGAGTTTAATCCTCTCCTGGGTTCAGAATTTTCTGACCCGGTCTTGAACGGTGTCCGTATTAAGTGCCAAAGCATCCCTGAAGATCAGTGCTGCCCAAATTATGGTCCTCGAGGGCCAAGAACTGCTGGTTTTCCACCCTCTGTTTACCTGGGAGTCAGGTGAGATGCTAGTCTGGCCAACCAGTGGCAACAACTGTTCAGTTAATTACCTGAAAGAAGAGAAAACCAAGGCTGGATTTGGATCTGAGGGCCAGATTTGGACGGCCCTGCTGAGGGTGATTCAAATTTTATGATTACAGCGACTTTCAACTTGGTTTTCAGTTCAGCTTCTTCAAAATCAAGGCTTAGTTGTAGAAAGAAAACTCTGGATGGTGGGCTCAGGAAAATTTACTGCAGTTAGCATCTGTGATCTCCTACAACAGCATGGTCAGATTTCAAGATTGACACCAATTCCTGTTCTGTCTCCAACTGTCCCATTCTCTTTGATTTTTGTTATATGTCAGTATAACGGCTTATGAGCCATTTTGTTAATGCCAATTGGAGTAACTTCGGAAACATATGATTGAAAAGATTTTTTGAAATGGGCTGCACGTGACCTGATTAGGAGTTGAGGAATAAAATCAGTTAAAACAAACACAATCTAGATTTATGTAATTTTTGATGGAAACTAACAGAGAAATATAATGCCAAATAAGAGAGAGACCAATTGCTATTCTACTGTGCTAGTCATTTGAAACCACACAGGTTTGGAAGCATTTCCATTTTCAGTCAGTTTGCAAAATTGATTGAAAATCAGTTCATCAAATGAATTTACAAATTGCAATTCAGTTGATGTATTATAAATTCCTCACATATAACTCAGATTGACATTTTTTACAATCATGAGTCAAATGAAATCAAATTAATTTTCTGAGTTGACCAAAATTAAAGTTTAATAGACCTAAACCCATATGAGAGGGGTAATCCACCTAAAACACGAATTTGGCTCATTTCTGTTACTTTTTCGAGTAAATAAACTCTTCCAGGCAGTTTTGCAAACCATCCATTCTGTCTAGATTCAATGCAGGTTGCAATGCGTCAGCCTGTTAGCAGCTTTCATGCAACCAGATGGCCTCCGGTAGCAATGTCATCACAGTAAACATGATTCTGGCACTAAAAAAATCACCTACACACCCATGAGCCAAAAAATTTAAACCACTCACAGAAGCAGCAAATAATACTAATTATTTCACAAGACTGGCACATGCCAAGGTCTGCACACAGATCTTAGATGGTAAGCAAGCAGTCGGTTCTCATTTTCAACGTGTTGGATGTGGGAGAAATGGGAACTGAACGACTTTGACAAAAGCCAAATCATTACGACCTGACGAGTGGGTTAGAGCATCTCTGAAGTTGCAAGACTTCCTGTCAGCAGATGTGACAACCTACTGACAGTTGGCCAAGGGGAGACAAACCATGACCTGGTGAAAGGGTTTTGGGTGAAGGCTATCCTATCTGGCCCAAATGGGTAGAAGGGTGACTGTGGCACAAGTAGCTGAGAATTTCATTAATAATTATGCCAGGAATGTGCCGCAACACGCACTGCATCATACCCTGCTGTGTATTGCACTTTTTAGCTTGCAGACCAGTCAAAGTGCCCACTCCAAACCCAGTCCA
Source organism: Gymnothorax reevesii (assembly GCA_029721435.1). Classification (NCBI taxonomy): domain Eukaryota; kingdom Metazoa; phylum Chordata; class Actinopteri; order Anguilliformes; family Muraenidae; genus Gymnothorax; species Gymnothorax reevesii. The sequence goes on along the minus strand of CM056586.1, from coordinate 12,208,930 downwards.
CCTAATACCACCCCCCCAATGGGCATCTGAGCTTAAGAACTGAACCTTTTGAGCAGTTGATTACCTTCACCAGCGAGTCCCATTTTCTTTTACATCATGTGCTTTGGCTGAGTACGAGTGTACCACTTACCTCGGAGGAGGTGGCATCAGGATGCATTATGGGAAGAAGACGAACTGGTGAAGAAAGCGTGATACTCTGGTAAATGTTCTGCTGGGAAACCCGGAGTTTGGGATTCATATGACATAAGTTTGACGGAGCCGTTTTGGCGGCACAAGGAGGACCTCCACTATATTAGGCAGGTGGTTTTTATCACTTTAGTTATTTACCTGACAGGTGTCTGTCATGTCCTTTGAATTAAGTGTCAAAGAATAAATTATGTTGAATAAATTTTGCTTTTGTTGCGAGCTTTATCAAGCAACAAATGCAAAATTTACTCACCTTGTTTCATAACTTTTTATGACATGACCAAGAGCATAAGATTTTGTTTATCACATAACTGAAATGCGCTATTAAATAGAAAACAAATGTAATTTCTGTTAGCACCCATTATATGTTTGCGTTCAGCTAACGTCATTGCTCAGCCCACTTAAATTAGCCACTGAGTCAGACATTCACGTTTGAACTAGCAACTGTTTGTAAATTCAGTCACCTGAGTCACTAGCTAACGTTGGCTCACTAACTAACAAACTAATAATAATAATAATAATAATAATAATGCATCAGCACTGTATAGCGCTTTTCTGGGCACTCAAAGACGCTTCACAATGGATACATTATTCATTCACTCACACATTCATGTTCTGATGGTGGTAAACTAGATTTTTGTAGCCACAGCTGCCCTGGGGCAGACTGACAGAAGTGTGGCTGCCAGTATGCACCTACGGCCCCTCCGACCACCAGCAAACATTCACACACAGCCATACATCCAAATCCTATATTGCATGTTTTGTTACATTACATTTTTTTACATAATGTTACATTATGGTTATGAAGAAGTACTGCGTGCACCCAAGCTAGCTAGCTATGTAATGTTAACTTGGTTTAGTGAGTGGCGCTTAATTAGCTTGCTACAGAGCTTAGCCATACTGATTTAACCAACGTTACATTTGGTATTCAGTTTGGCTAAATATTAACAGCGTGATCAGACATACAGCGATGTTTTTACCCCACACTCTCATCCAATGACATTTTCACAAAAGTGATTTGTACCTAAGGTAATATCAAAACTATGTCATGAGCTGGGCTATGAGAAAGGTAATACAGTTATGTGCTAAACTAGAAGCTGTCTTGATTTTACTTGCCAGAGCAACAGTTTTCCATAACTGTTTAGAGCTTATTTTCTCAAAAAAATATACAGGAATGAGCCCAAATCGTGTCTTGGGTGGGGTACCCCTTTAACATTCTAGGATTTCAGGAGATGTTGGTTGAAATTATCGTTCCTTTTTTCTTTTTTTTTTTTCTACTTTTCTATACTACCTCTCTTCACAACTATTCTCTCATGCATTTATTTTTATTTTTATACTTGTCAGACCTCAAAATTAAATTTATTGCAGGTTGAAACCCCTAATCATGGAGAATGATGGGATATGTTGGGGGGTGTATATAAGTTGGTGGATCACTGGTCTCACCTGACCGTGTCCTCAATCTGCTCCTCTTTCAGATATTTTCTCATCATTTCCTTCAGGTCCGCCAAGGACATCACACCCTCCCAGGTGTCGTAATCCAAATATCCTTTGTCAGCCACATGAACCAAATCCTCATCCTTTTTGCCGCAGTAGTGGCACGATGCTCGAAATGCCACGTATCCCAGCAGGAATGCTGCAAGTGCCGATGTTGAACAATAAGGTTATCATAGTAGTGGTCAAACACACTATCCATGCTCTGCCAAATTTGGATCTATACTATACAACCATTTTTGATAGTTAAGAAGAGGATATTCAATTAAATCCAGATCAGTCCAGTAATAACAGAAGTGATTTCAACCAATCATATGATAACCCTTCTGCTCAATGTTAGCACTTGGAGCAACAAGATTATCATATGATGGGTCAAAGCTATTATTCATTATTTTTCCTAGTCGATCTAGATCTGTTGTGTGAAGTCATGATGAATGGTTATGAAGAGGATTTTCACTGGTTTATATTTTATAAAGTAATATGGAAGATACTGAATGTTGACATAGTAGAGTGACAGGCATGTGCGTAACAGTGGCAGGGTGGGAATTTGCGTCTACCTAGATATAACATGCTGGAAACAAGAGTAGGTCAAAACCTAGTATATGACTGGACCGTTTATGATTTATTAACGAAGTTGTGGGCAATGAGCAACGGCTAATGAGGAACATATACACGGCCGGGGGACCGATACACGGCCTGGGGACGGACGGACGGACGGACGCACCCACCCACTCACTCATTCACTCACTCAGCAGGCATGTTTGAATTAACTTAATGGGACTGAGGGATTAACTCCACCATGGCCAATGTTATGATCTGTGCTGCATTGACTGTTGGGGCTTCTGGACACTGTTTTATTTGAAGAAAAAAAAAAAAGTTCCTTTATCAGTGGCAACCCACCCTGTTCCTCAAGTCCCACCACCTCGTAGGACGTCACTTTAAAGCTAATTTGACACACCTGACTCTGATAATAAACAATCCAATGAAAATTTAAGCTGTTAAAAGAAGTGTAATGTGTTAGAGTTGGAGTGAAAACCTACAGTAGGGTAGGAAGATGGTTGGTTACCCTGTCCCAGATGTTTCATCTAAAGACTGACTCAATTACTTTTTCATTACATAGGGTCCTTAGCTAAAATATGAAAATACCTGAAAATATCTGAAAATACCTTATGACCCCTGCTGAGCATGCGAGCTGTCACGCACGCTCAGTCCCATGATGTGATTGCTAAAGAACACACCTGTGGTGAAGATGAGGAGTGCGATGAGCGTGAGATAGAAGACGGCTTTCCTGAGACTGGCAGGCTTCTCCTGGACCAGGGCCACGACCTCACTGCTCAGACCTGCGTGAAGGTCCTCCTCTGACACTGGATGAGCAACTGTGATATCTGATTGCGATTCGTCACCCCCCTCTTCCTCATGCTCCTCCCTCTGGCTGCTTTTTTTGACCCTCTGTCGGAATGCGAAGTGGGGCGGATGACGTGATGAGGGGGGCCGCTGTTGTGGGATGGGTGAACAGGGGGAGAGAGTACTATTCATTTGTACAAACAGAGAGATGTTTTCTGCTGTTTGGTCAATGGACATTGCGCTAAAGAAACCCACCGCTAAAAGTCATTTACATTTGAATATTTCGTCCACTTACCGACCCTACAGCCGCTCAACTCTCCTCAAGACCCTGAACTTGTGACCGAGGCCTCTTCTGTAAAAACTTTTTTATTTTACGCTATACTATTGCATATGCAAAAAAAAAAAATGGCATAGGGTAAAAAAAAAAAGCTCAATTCTAAAACTGTAAGTTAACTGCATGCAATTGTTACTTATTTTATCAAAATCCATAGAAAATTTCGCATATGAGCACAATACTATGAAATGTCATTTTTTATGTCAGGTTTATCTTCATAAATATTGAATAAGCATGGACAGTGGCATATGCATCACTACATTTTTAAATGAAGCCCCAGGTTGGCACCAAACCTACAGATTTGGCAAAAAGTGAAAAATGACCATGTATGGAGCTCTTTTGGGTTGGAGAACCTAGCTCTTCCACAACAGCAATAGATGAATATTGAATTTTCTTGCTGGGGAGGTTTAGTTTGTTTGCATATTTAAACCATCATTGATGTTAGATATGACAATTTAGAGCAAAACTTTAAGCTTTTATTACACCTCTAAGCGTTTATGTCCTATAATTTTGGATTTATATTCAAAGCAAGTTTGTGTGGATAGAACTGCACTGCACGCTAACCCCACAGGGAAAAGTTCTTACCCCTCTTAATAATGTCCGAATAGCCTCCATTCCTCTGAAAGATATTCCTCAAACACCTGAGGGCAAAGCAGAGAGACTGTAAAACAGCGTTCAGTTTTAATCTCATGCTAAAACACTGCTTCTAAAATGTTTGGAATCACTAGTCGATTCACTCCTTTCAATAAAAGTGTTTGTATAATAGCAAATTATATGAAACAGACACCTTACTTATTTTAAGTTGTTTTAGTTGGTATTTCAGTTATTTACAGGCAAAAACACTTTTTGTTTTTCATTCAACATTTCCCATAAGAATCTTTGCAATATTTAATCAAAGATTTGCAAATATTAAAAAAAATAAAAGTACAAGATGAGGCTCAGTCAAGTAGATTCTACTTTCCTATTCGTCATCCCATAGTATACTGTATTTCTCACTCTATCAGCCTCTCCTCTCAGGCATGCTTACTCATAATTCCTGCTGTCATTGCCTAGGGCAGTCAATTGAGACATCAGCTGCCCTATCAGGCCATCACGTCTATCCAATAGTGCTGCGACACACCTGTAATTAGCCTATCATCTTGTTGCTGTATTTTAAAACATGATTCCATCTGCCTTCAGTACATTCATGCTGCTGTTCAGCCTGCCCTCAGCCTCCTCTATCATAGCCCAATCTTTGCAGGGGCATTAGCTTCATCATTCTATCGACCTCTTCAGCTCCTGAGTCAGCAGACTCATGAGCCACCAGCATTACCAGTGTCTTGAGTCTGCAGGGGATTTATCCTCCTGCTGCTCAGGAAAGATGCTCCACCTCTACTCCTGTAGACTCCAAGCACCAAAGACTTACTGCCAAGACTTTATGAGCACATTACCTGCTAATCTGTGCAATCTATAGTAATAATTATCCTTACTTCATTCACTTATACCTCCAGATTTTTACCTCCAAAATTTACAATTCTCGTCATCCAACAATAGATCTACGGGGTTTGAGACTACTTTGAGACTAAAATATGCCCACTAACATAATTGAAAAGAAAGTCAAATATTGTAATGCCGCAGTGAAGATTTACGAAAACAGTTGTTCAGTACAAAGAAAATGATGAATTTTTAAAAATGCAGTGTTCCCTGCTCTGTTTTGTGTCTGACAGCGACAAAAATTGCATTTGCACAGAAAATAAACAGCAAAAATATTCAATTTCACTTGCACAACCATCCACCCTTAGTTCTGTCATCTTCTGCCCTGTTGAATCACGGCTCCTTTTTTCTGCCCTTAAGATATTCATTCATTCCCCAGAGTCATATTTTGATCAGTAAATTCCAATTCTAAAAACTAATGAAAATTTATCATGCCTAAAAAGCCAAAAAAAAACAAGGAGCTCAGGTACTTAAATTATCACTTGGATCTGCCAAAGGTTTTTGAAGACAACATTATGCATGACAATGGCATTTTCAACATGTGTCATGCTAGCTTTTTAAGATTATTAAAGGAGGGAGGCATTTAAAAAATTCCATTGGATGGCGTATCGGATCCAGCAGGGAATTTCCAGAATTGACATTCGTATTACCGGATTTTCCGAGCAGGGAATGATGCAATAATGTGAGTTTTTGAGTGAGAACGTGTTTCCTCCAAATCAGGGTGATGTAACTGTGAGAAGCTCATTGCTGTTCTATCTTTTTCCCTCTCTACAGTCTCCCCCTATCTCTCTCTCCCTGTGGACAAGGGATAAGTGCGATAAATAGCCACACCCTATGTGACCTGCGTATTTTACACGCAAATACTGACAAGCAAAGAAGGACTCTTACATGCAGTTGGATTGAGTCTGCGAAGTCCATAAGTATTTGGTCAGTGAAAAAAATTTTAATCACTCTGGCTGTGTGCCACCGCAATTGATTTTACATGAAACAATCAAAATGTACTCAAAATGAGGACATTCAAAATTAATGAAATATTGTATAAATTGTGTCTAAATAATTCTTTTTATATTAATTGGTTATAATATATTATAATTATTATTGTTATTAGTGTTATTATTATTATTATTATTATTATTATATTAATAATAATACATTTCATATTAATTGGACGGACAAATAATCATGTTAAATTGGTTGCAAATCCAAACTTTGCAGTCAATGACTGCTTGAAATCTGGAACCCATAGACATCACCCAATGCGGTGTTTCTAGAATCATTATGCTCCACTGGGCCGTCACTGCAGGTGCCTTCAGTACCTGCTTGTTCTCGGGCCACTTTTCCTTCAGTTTTTTCACCAGCAAATGAAGTGCATTCTTAATTGTATTCAGATCAGGAGATAGACTTGGCCTTTGTAGAACATTCCACTGCTTTATCTTAAAATGTCCGCGGTTGCTTTCACAGTCTGCGTCAGGTCATTATCCTACTTCATTGTGCTGTGCCGCCCATTGATTTTTGAAGCATTCAGTTGAATTTGAGAGTGTAATGTTTCATCCATATGCTTTAATGAATGGATAAATTAATAAATGAACATGTACAACTGTGCATTTATGCAGCACCTCGACATCTGTGCGTTTATATAGCACCTTCTCACAGATACTCAACGCACTTCAGAATCTCGAGGGGAAATCTCTTCACACCACCACCGATGTGCAGAACCCACCTGGGTGATGCAACGGCAGCCCTTCTGCACCAGAAAACTCACCACACATCACAGCTCGAGAGGTTAGCCAGGACACCAGGGAACCCTCGACTCTTGTCGAAGAGAGTCATAACATCTGTATATGTGATTTCCTTTTATCTGAGTGCTAAATAGCAGATCTGCTGAAAAGACTTTTAGCTAGCAGCACTTTGGTAAGTCTCCAATGCAAGATGACACAGATCGCCAATATGGCCATGTTACTCAAATTACAGATGCAATGGTCACATAAAATGACTAAATTAATTTGGTTGGCAAGAGGATTTTTGGTTTTGCACAGCAGCAAACTGTAGCTTATGTTAAAGCCCTTTGACAGGAACAAACGGACACTTGGTCAGATACCAGCAAATAGCCGCAGGACTACAAAGATGAAAATCACCACTGAATAGAGATAATCCATGTCTGAACCAGTGTCAGAAAAACTACTACATAATGATCTTCAAATAGCTGGTATTTAACAAGAAGGGTTGATACTCATAAGGTACCATAGTGTTTCAAAAAGGTTCCAAAACTCGGTTGAGGTGTATCCACATGTATGTTAGTTTTTGTCCCAACCACCACAGCAAGCAAGGAGTTCTAAAAGGCTGTTGATTTTTTCTTGAGTAGGTGCTTTTGAATTAATCTTTTTTCTCCACATTATGCCAGTAATAACTTTGCAAAGCCACAAAGAATAGGGGAGACCGGGGCTGGTTACTCTTGTGTGAATTACTCATCATCAGAACATCTTTCAATAGTCAATCCTACACGTAATGGAAGCTTAAGGTCTCAGCTTGAAATGGATATTCCTTTCTTTTTTTTTACAATATATAGTAGCAAAAAGCAATAAACCATTAATTACAATCTGACATCTTGTGACAACAAACCCCATCACAGGTTTGGTTGTCACAAGGTATGGGGTTGATTGTCTCTATAAAGTAATCAATGGGGCAAGTAAAAAATGAGATTTGAAAAAACAAACCTTTTAGTTTTTCAAGCAAGAAACACCAAATAAATTTTGAAATGGGTACTACCTCTATAATATTAGGCTTCTTATCAATGACCCTTGAGTTTAAATCATGAATTTGAACCAGGTGATTTTTGGTTTGAAAGTAATGAGTAATGCAAGTACTTCTCTGCAATGAAAGGAAAATGAAGGTATCACAATGCTCCTCATTGTGGAAAAATAATGCATTTAAAATTCAAAACGATTTTAGAAACAAAGCACTGAAAAAATATGCAAAAAAGATGAAATATAATAGTAAATATTATGTATTATAATATCATAAATATTATAATAATATATAATATATACAAAGATGCAAAATTTGGACTCTGATCGTTTTTCCTTTGTGGTCTTCATATGGACACTAGCATGTTTTCCATGCTGACCGTCTTTCTGAACTGATATATCCCCTGCAAAAAATACGACCGGAAGTAGCCTAACAGGGGTTAAAAACCCAACAGCCTTAAAAGTAACCTAGATGTCCAAAATGTTGTAACAAGTAACTTGAGCAACTGTGAGGCACACTTGTGACAACCATCCCCCACAGCAGTGAGACAACCGTCCCCAGCCAACCTCTTTACAAATATTTTAAGCGAGCATTGCTTTAGCTTTCTAGATAGAAGTTGACTCAAATCAAAGCTATTACCTTTGGCTTTTTAATAAGAGTTTGACTTTAAAACGACAATTAACCGACAAACTTTTCAGGCAAAAACAACATCAACATGAAAAATTACTCTCACCCATAAAAACAATGAAATTTTTCCTCATCTTAATGTTCTGTGAGTGTCCCTCAAAATGATCTGTGCAAAATGAGCAGGACTTCAGATATCTAGATAATGTCACAGGACCCTCCAGTGTGGCTGTAACAAGCACCATAACAACAAACCCATGTGACAACCAACCCTGGTCTCCCCTATATATCTAGCTCCCAAGTTTCAGATTCCTGCTAAATGCACTTTGGCTAACAAATACATCAAATAATGCACAAAAATAGTAAATAGACCCCTAATTTGGTTGTGATTAATATTTTTTCTTTCTTAAACATCAATAACATGCAGATTTGCCTCAGTACCATTTACTTTGTCTGAAGTAAAATGCTGCTCATGATCTACCAGATGGTGTGGATTGATGGCCTAGACTTTCACAAATTCGCAGTCCATTGATTGAAATCAATCTATTTAATCAGTTAGGCAACATATTCCTCCTTTTGTGTGTCTGCAGTATTGTATAGGTTTTTCTGGCATTTTGCTATTAACATTTGGATGAATCCACTGTGAGAAATAGTGCGCTATCGCTAGCAGGACCCCTCAGCCCTGAGCTTTATTTGAGCATGAGCATTGTTTGTACGTTGTATCACTAGAAAGTGAGTGTGCGAATGTTGTAGTATTTTGCTGCTGACCTGCTATCAGTGCTTGTGAAGTTTGAAGCACTTTCTCCCTGTCATGCTGCCATTCCCATGTAAGGCAAGAACTTTTTCCAGCTGATGTGCCAGAGGAGTATCCACATTGTGACAAGACTCGACTAGCTAATGTCCATGATTTGAGAGACGTGATGATGAAGAAGTAAGCCTGTACGAGCCTAGTAGACCAACTGGTGCTTAACCCCGGTTTCCATGGCATGAAGCGACTTGGAGTATTGCTACTCCCCCTGGATGCCAGTCCATCGCAGGTACTCCCACCTGCACTAAGACAAGTGTACTGCCTATTTGCTGGTACCCATTTATACACCTGGGTGGAGTGTTGGAGTAAAGTGTTTTGCCCAAGAACACACCGTGAAGGCCGTGGCCGGGGCTTGAACTCAGGACCTTATGATCTTAAGTCAAGCCTACTTGACCACTGCGCTACCACGTCGCGCGGAATGTGATTTTAAGGCTGTGGCGACCATATTGGATATCGGAGTGCAACGAAAATCAATAGGCGTCTGTAGTTCCACACCCCAAACATGCAAACCGAAAACAGAAGTGATCGGTGAAGTCGTTCCGGAGTTCTTGTGTGGAATGTGCTTTCAAAATGGCGACTGTGGCAGGCATATTGGATATCGGAGCGCAACCAAAATCGATAGGCTTCTGTAGTTCCACACCCCCAGCATGCACTCCAAACACAAAAGTGATCGGTGAAGTCATTTTGGAGTTATTGCGTGGATTACGAAAATTGTTGACGGACAGATGGACGGACGCCATGCATGATGACAATACCCCTAGCCATTTCGGGCTGAGGGGTAAAAATATAATAAGTAACCTGCAAACAGTATGAGACTATTGCACAAGATTGGGAATACCCAGTGGAGGCAACACCACCCCTGATGCTCCCATAAACCAACATGATAACATATATCTGGCTTGCAAAATCACCAGATCTAAACATTATTAAAACTTGATGGGTAGTTTTGGAGGGCAGAATATAATGAGAGACTGCGCTTCATCGAAAATAGGCTGATATACCACTGCACACGGCACAGAAATTCTATGTCAGAATTCCCATTTGGATTGAAACAGTTTTGAAGGCAAAGTGTGGGCCCATTCATGAGTAGTCGCCAGATAATATCTGAAACTGAAAAAAAGATTATGTTCAATAAACCCTAAATATGTTTGATAAAAACTTAATTTTTCTAACCTTAGCTGTGAGAGAAAGTGAAGCTGGTTTGTGTCGAGAGATGCCTATTCACGTTAGTGTTTACAGCCCAGCGCATGTGTGTTTGTGCATGAATGTTCAGGCTCGACAAACACCCATCACAGTCAGCCGCAGTTCATTCACCTTTGAGCCTGCCAGCACAACGCTGAGGCTGGTATGTTTGGTGAGTTCTGTGTCACGATTGGTGGAGAATTAGAGCAAGGGGGTGGAGAGTTAGAGCAAGGGATGTACTGAAATGTGCACATGTTGACTCTGCACTGACTTCATTAACTTTATTAACTGCACAATAAACAGCAGCACAGGATTGCTCCACCTCTCCTGCTCATGCTTGTGTGTGGTCACTGCCACTTGCCCAGTTGCGAGAGCTGCCATAATTTGGCTGTGTTTTGAGTTGTCAAGCTAGGCTTACTTAACAGTGTTGTGCAAAGTTAATGTGGCATTAAGCTAAATACTTGAATCTTCAAGTATTTACTTAACCTGCATTCTGTTCACTTGAGGTGACATTTTAGAGTCACTTCAAGTTCAGTAGCCAGCAGCTCAAGAGAGCAGATCATACAACTTGAAGAATTTTATCTAGTATTAAAAAGCTCTTTAAAATAACGAGGAGTTTAATACTATGAAATCAAATAGGCCAGCATCAATCTACCCAAGTTTTGTGATAAACTGAATGTGCTTAGGTCTGTCTATCCTTGGACAAAAAAGAAAAAGTACAGTATTCAGGGACAGCCATTTCAAAAATCCCCAAAGGTCAGACAGAATGATAGCACTTGTGTGGTCAGTGTGGTATGCAGGTCAGTGGTATACTTCATGTAGTTGCTAACAACCAATGTGTACAACAGCCACTACCTTGGCTGACCTCTGCTCATGGATCCCCTGCACATGAAATGTGTCTAATTGCTCGAAGACCGCATAAAATCAAACCTATAACGACAGAGCCATTGCATTCAGTATATGCACATGAAGCAGCACTTGATGCGTTAGGAATCATTCTGGTGAGCAATTGGATGGTCAACACATTTGAATGAAGCTCCACAAATTCCACCATGAAAATAACGGAAATTAATACCAAATGGTATTAATTGACTATGACTAGATCAAGTACAAGAGATAATCTGATAAGTACAAATATGCTCGAGCAACATCAATGCATGCTACCTTTGAGTGAGATCAAAAAGAAAACGGATTATGATAATGCTATGAAAAGCCAAGAGCAAATTTTATAAATTCCGTGTGTAAACAAAGCCAATGAGCCAAAACATTGTGACCACCTGCCTAAAATGCAGTTGGTCTTTCATATGTCATCACAACCTGCTGAGGCACGAGCTGTGCCAGACGTCTGAAGGTTCCCTGTGGCATACAGTGCAAAGATGTTAACAGCAGACCATTTACCTCCTGTCAATTCTCAGGTGGAGCCGCTGCAGATCGGACTCTTTCCAGCACAACCTACAGGCGCTCGATCGAATTGAGGCCACTGCCTCATTCAATACTGATGTCATGAAGGGGTGCACCTGGTCCATTACATTGTTTCATTCAAGTCCCTACGTATGCCCTGATCTAGGGCTTCCCAGCATAACATCTCTTATGGCATCACACTTCCTGCCAACTGGTTTTTATACCACAGTGCACCCCAGTGCAATTTTTTCCCCTAGGTAGAGTGTAAATGCACCTAGTCATTTGCAAAATGTAAAAGAGAATGAATAATCAGACCAGGTGACCTTTTCCCATTGCTCCAAGCTTCTGATCCAATTCCTGCCTGCCCATTTTTGGCCTTTTGATGGTGGACAGGGCTTAACACAGGTGCTCTTACCAATATCCAGCTACAAACCACCACACACAGCAGGGTGTGAGGTATTGTGTGTTGTGGCACATCCCGCCATCATCTTAAAAAATTTCTAACTTGTGCCAAAGTAGCCCTTCTGTCAGTTTGGACCAGACGGTAAGGCGTGTGTGTCCCAGTTAGCCCATGGACATTCAACACCACATCACTGGCTCGAGGGTGGTCATTCCTCAGACCTCTGTTAGTAGGTACTCATCACTGCTGATTGAGGGCACCCAGGAGCTTTGCCATGTTAGAGATGCACCGACTCCGTCATCTGGCCATAATGATTTGGCCCTTTTTAAAGTCACTAAGGCCATTATGCCAATCCATTTCTCTTGCATCCAACACTTCAACAACAAGAACTGACTAAATCTGCGAAGTTGGCATTCATCGTTTTTTATGAGATAAGCAATGTTCCTTGCTTAATCTGCAAGTGGTCATAATGTTCTTGCTCATCAGCATATAATAAACAGTTTACAATTCAAAAGTTGTTTTTGGTAGTGCAGTGCCCATTCAAAACATTCCTGTTCGTAATGAGCAGATTGCTTGGCCTCTGATATAGCAGTTTGAAGCTTTCTGAAGACTTCTCGAGAACCACTCAGCAAAACAATTTCATACCTGAAACTGCATTACCAAGGGTCCTCATCAGTATAGCCCCCAAGAATGAAATCGATCAAATGAACGACTGTAATCGAACTACAGGCATACATACAGACAAGCAGAGACAGACATGTCTTCGCTTATAATAAGATCTCATGTTTAAGTAAAACAGCTTTACGTGGTTAAAATAATTAAATGACTGAACCAAAAGCTCGCTAAGTATCTTACATTAATGAAACAAGAGGGATAGCAGAAGCTGCCAGGCCTGATTATACTTCTGCTACAGGAAATCAATTAATTAACTTCACAATCAAAGATTCAGATATATAAATGAAAGCATTTCTATGGTTCATGAGTTGAAGAAACTAAGTGAAAACAGTAGCAAACATGTTAAATTCAAACATAAACCAAAAACAACTCCATGCTCTGTAATACCAAGTCCATGAAATGATTTTTCATCTTTAAAATGGTCTTGAAACAACCAGTACATTGTAATATGTGCTGCAATAATTTAACCGTTATTGAGACTCTCACAGGTACCATTTCCAAAAGATCACATCATAAAAACACCTCTGTCAAATACCTGGTTCAAATCTGAAAATATTTCAATGGAAAGACCTTCCTCATTGGCCTGATCCCAAACTGTATTGTGTTGCCGATACATAACCTCTGAATTTCAGAAAATTTACACCAAGTTTCAATCATAGCCCTTGCAATAATAGTAATAGCCTTGGTTGAAAAAATGCAAAATTTCAACTTTACACAAGTAAAAGACAAATACTACGTATTTCAATTAACTAAAATTATTTTACCTTTGAAACTAGACAGCAATCGAAGTGGCTCAGCATCAAGACCATACACCAAACACCAAATTAACGACTGCGACATTATACAATAACTGTAGACACAAGCAACAGTGTAATACACTGCCAGTAACCTAATCAGGAATTTTAGTGAAGAACTCACCCTCTCTTTATCTCTTTCTACGCAAGCTGCTGCCTTCTATCATTGACTGGGGTCTTGCTCCACAAGCTCCACCCCCTGGAGTGTCCTGCCTCAGCATTTGACTGTACAATTCTCCTAAAATCTTATTGGTCCAAAGAATTAGAGAAGCTTGCCAAAGTTTTAAAATGGCTTTCAAGTAAATTCTGAACAAAACAAAAAAGAGAAAGAAATTAAGTGCTTGCAGGTTGAGTTTTAACATTAAATTCTCGATTCTCTTGATTTTGAACTTCACCCTCCAAATATGTTTTCATATTTACAGCTGATGATGAATTGAGGACAATGCTTGAGTTATGTGAGAATATAAGGAGATGGAGCGGACATATTTAACATATTCAACACACAAATTCTTGTCTTTTTCAAAGTACAGTATCATTCAAAAGTTTGGACATACCCACATTTTTTCTCACAATACATGTTAAATAAAGAAATAAGCACCCATTATTTTTGGAAAAAAAATCTCTTATTCTCAAATCCATCAAACTAACCAGCACTTGTCATATCTGCTGAGTGTACTCAATTTTTTTTTTTTTTTTTAATAAGGAAAGTCTAATGGCTATGGGGAGTTTGCTGCTGCTCAGCCCTGTCTCAATTCCTTCAGATGTGCTGCACTTGCGGTTTGATTTTCATCAACCTTTTTGCCCAACAAGTCCCAAAACAGCTTGACTTTAATTCGCCCGCCGAGAAATTGAAAGGAGCTTGTCTGTGCGTTTACTTTGCAAAATATGGCTTCTTTGAGAATTCCAAAACAGTATTTTTGAACTCAAATCAAACAAGCAAATTATTCTCTTTTTATTTCTGACTGTTTACCTCTCACATGATTCTATTTGAGATTATTTTGAGAAGTTATGCCATTTAAATTTCTTTATAAACAGAGGCATTAGCAACGTGCGTCCAAACTTTTGACTGGTACTGTATATCAAAGTTCAAATCCGTATTTCAGTGTGTCTGTGACACAATGATCTATGGTGTCACTGTCACTCTAACCTTGACCAAAGTTCTCTATCTAGATGGCTTCCGGTAACTACTAGACCAAAGAAATGCAATGTCATGATATGGATGAAAACATAAGCTCTGACAGCAGTCATTGAAAATTTATATCTCTATCAATAAAAGATTACACCCCTCCAGCTAGAAATAAAAATGCAACACAAAACCAAACAGATGCTCATTGCCAGAGACACAGAAAATGGAAAAATAACTGCTGAAGAAGGAAAATTACTGTTTATAGGTATGGAAATAATTAGCATACAGTGTACGCATGTCCATTACCATGAATATCATTAACCCTTTGATGCAAGAGACCTTTCCCCTGGTCAATGGGGGGGAGGGGTTCATCCATCCAGGGGTGGATGCCTTGTGAATGCCTGGGGGGGATTAAAAAACCTCACGTATGTGAGGCATACGCGTCAAAGGGTTAAATTCTCTACAAATAATGACAAATAATGGCATGATGCCATTTGAGATTTCAATCGGTTTGATCTAATTAATTTTGACCACAAGCTAACTGGCAGCTGAACTGTGAGGGAGAAATCAAAACCAACTACAGTTATGCAGCATCAGAGACCACATATTAATGAGCAGTGCACATGACATTGCCTCTGAAGTCATATTCATGCATTTCCTCAATCAAGTGATCACAGTATATTTTCAGACATGCACCAGTCCCATTCCACCAAGAAGCACCGTGCAAATAACATCACCCAGAACTTCACTCCTCACCATCTATGCTGCTTTCGTATGCTTTTCTGCCTTCTAAACGAGTTCCGCTCACCTTCCTTCACCTCAGCTACCACAGGTGGTTAAAATTTGCTTTAAGAGGGGATGGAGGTGGTTTGTCCAGTATTCTTCCTGTTTAGCAGGGGAGTTGCGTCGTGCTCCATTCGTATACTGCACTTATGTTCACTGGAGCATCTTAAGCAGATCCGTGTACCTCCTTATCAAAGAATGAACCACAGTGAAAGAATACCTTCATTTCATCACAAATTGATTTTCTGCTGAGTTAAGCAATGACTCATCGCTGAAAATGGTGGAGTCTCTTCAGAAACTGCTCCTGAAAGTATGAAAGAGGAAAAATCCATAAATGCTGCTTTTAGCAGGCAAAGACCAAAAATGATACTGAGGAAAAAAAACACTGGTGCTTAATGCGCTAACATGCCGAGCAGGAGGAACTCAAATTCTGACTGCACCCTGTGTTATATGGTCCAAAATGGACAAATATCATTAGGAGGGTCAATTCATTCTCAGTGAAGTCCTTAACCCATCCTTCAAGCGCAGCACCTTTGATATGACTGTGAACGCCACCTGTCAAAACAGCCACACTGCTCTACTTGATAAACTGCAGAATTAGAAGACCACAGAGACACACACAGACACACACACACACAGACACACACACACACACACAGACACACACAGACACACACACACACACAGACACACACACACACAGACACACACACACACACAGGTCAGGGCTCTCTGGTGTTAGCACAGGACCATAGGACATCATATTAGGTGATAGGGTGCATCAAGTATGTAAAATAATACAAATGCCATTATGGGTTTTCAAATTCGGAGTTGACTTAGACTTCAGCATAGACACTCACAAAATAAAAAAAGTAAACATGGAATTATACTATATAATTAATAACCGATAAGAGGAGGCAGGCTTTTAGAGGAATTGCAGGACCTGAATACTTGGCAAACTACACATTTCCATTGCATCGATGAAGTAAAAATGTGAGTTTTTAATGCATTCCCACTGGTAATACAGACCAGGATCAGTATGTAGATGGAAAAATTGCTCTCTTGAGAAAGGGATACACACACATCCTACACCAAAGGTAAAAAAAAAATCCTTTAATTACAAAACCATTTGTCACAATGGATAAAAAACTGCATTAGATCTAAAAGGCACTTAAGGTCATTCGAGCAAATACTGTTATTGACCATGATTCTTCAATGCCATTCCTTTTCCAGTCCATGATACCAACTCATGTGGAAGCATTCACACCATTTCAGCCAGTAAAATGACTTCACTGTGAAAACCACAGTCCCATAATGCCACATTCAATCATTCCTTCCCTTCCTCCTGTTCTGTAGCCTTCCTTCTTCCATCTCCAGATTTCTCCCCACGCTTTTCCCCCGAATCCGCTCCTCTGCCCTCTCTCGGTCACGCGCAGCTCTCCCATTCGCTCAGCTCGATGCACTGGAGCTGCAGTGGAGCTGGGATCTTGGTGATGAACTCCCGGTCCCCACGGCTGAACCTCTTCGGCTGACTGCTCTCTGGAAGACACACAACCCTGTAAGCATAAAGCCCTCAAAAGAAGGAGCACTGATCTCAGGCCAGTTCCCAGTGCCCTCCTCCTCACCGTCGTCCGCTGCATGCAAAAAACATTAAATTGATACTGCAAGATTAGCAATGTTACAGAGAGAAGTTTGGTGAATTGGAGTGATATGGGTGATAGCGAAGCAGCCCTCTGTACTAATTATCAAGTCCAGAAATAGCCATGCTGATGCAAGCAGTACCCCTCAGGCCACATTGAGCAGCAGAGTTTAATACTTCACCACCGTTTGAAATTGATTTAGTCATGAAGACAGTTCACTGATGTTCAACTGTTCTGTGGGGCTTTGTACACTTCTTGTGAACGCGGACAACAAGATGACGTCAATGCAAATTCAAGATGGCGGCTCTGACAGCCATATTAGACACCACAATGGCACCAAAACCGATAGGCTTCTGTAGCCACCCAGCCCCGAGACTCACACCAAAAATGGGGATGGTGGGCGATGGCGTTTCTCAGTTATCGCATGGAATCAAATGTGGACGGATGGACAGACAGACGGCCAGACAGGCGCACACCGTACGTGATGAGAATAACCCACAGCCTCTTTCAGGGATGAGGGGTAAAAAATAATAAGTTCAAAAGAATCTCATAAAGAAGAGAAATATGTTTGAATTAGTAGCCCCAGGATTGTAGTGGCACACCACTTAACTGCATAATTATTCTGGCCCAGTTTTAGTTTCCCACAAAATCTTCAGTTTAAACTTATTTATTGCGTATCATGCATTAGCCACGAAATAATGAAAGCAGTGAAGTTTTATTGAACGAAATAAAACCAGGACATCTCATTGATAGCAATGCCAATGGTGCAATAAATAAAATAAATTACAGTTCACAGCAACAAAATGAAAAACAGTAGGTCATAACAAAGGGGGGAATTTGAGGCCCTCATAAAACCAGATTCAAAAAAGATTGTCCAACAACTGGGCAGGGAGAGAGAGGTGAGCCAGGGCTGCACCTGGAGAGCCATCATTTCACAGGTTTTCATTTCAACCCTAATTTGGCAAACCCAATGCATGCAGTTAGCAACTCAAGTATGTTTGGAATGAACAGAGAGGAAGACCTCCAGGATCGGAGTTATGTAGCCCTAGAGAAATGCTTCAGTACAGCTTGGCCACCTGAACAGATGTTGTGTGGGACAGTAGTCCAGCCTGAAAGGTTAGCATAGTGTACTGCGTAGAGTGTAAAGTGAACAGCACGTCGGGTCTGAGTAGTGCGCTGTGTAAGGTTAGCAGCACACAGCATGTCATTCCTGCATATAGTGCAAAGTGAACAGTGAGTCAGCCCAGAGCACTGTGCTGTATAGGGCTGGTAGCATACAGCAAGCCACTCTGGTGCGCAGTGTATAGTAATCAGCAGGTATGGTCTGAGTAGCATACTGTATGGGGCTGGTAGAATGTAGCTAGCTACTCTGGTACTTAATGTAAAGTGATCAGCAGGTATGGACTGAGTAGTATTCTGTATGGGGCTGGTAGAATATAGCTAGCTACTCTGGTGCGTAATGTAAAGTGATCAGCAGGTACGGTCTCAGTAGCATGCTGTATGGGGCTGGTAGAATACAGCTAGCTACTCTGGGGCACAATGTAAAGTGATCAGCAGGTACGGTCTGAGTGGCATACCGAATGGGGCTGGTAGCAAATTGCATGGCTCACCACTCCTATGTGCAGTGCTGCTCTGAAACCGAGGCTGCAGCTCGCAGGTGAGGGAGAGAGGTCGGCACACGGCTGCACACACACACAGGTAGGACAGGTACTGCAGCAAGGGGTCCTCTGTGGCAGCGTCAGACACCTGAAACACACCCCAGTGACGTGAAGTCACTGATTCACACCTTCATCTGTAACTGCCACTCAGGAATGGCAAAAATATTTTCACCCAAGCCCAGCCAAGCAGATTCTGAGTTAGTAAAGCCCAATTATCAACCTTTCCTGTAGATTTGTAAGAGCACAGACATGCATACTCTCTCCAGCAGAACTGAAAAATACAGATTAAACAAATGAAATGTTCCCAACAGTATTTTGTTCCAATACCCAGATTGCTTCAGCCAGAAGTAAAAAATAATTAGTGGAACCAGCTTCCGGAGTTCATGGGTGGTAGATATACAACAAAAGACTTACTTTCTGACTTCTAAAATTATTTCCAACTCTGGTGTCTCTGCTATACCCGAAGGTGCCAGCCACACTGCAGCTAACAGAGCTGGGCTCACAGACACGGCTCAAAGGAACAGATTTCACATGCAGTTACACAGGCAGACAGGTGGGCAGACAATAAACAGCTCGGCTCGCCTGTCACCATTGGTGATGATGCAAGCCAAATACAAATTGCCCAATACGGTTTTCAGCAAAACTGGTCTATGATGACTAGACAGAACTTGAGCCCATGGAGTCTGTTATCAAGATCAACCTTTTAGTAATCTATAAATTTGGAGAACAAGGCTTTTTTTCCCCTCAATAGATACATATGTATGTCTATATTTCCTTAAATATGCAATGGAACTGTAAGCTCAGAGAACAGCACACATTACTGACAAAGGACCAGGCCAAAACGACTCTGAAGCCGGAGTGTCCAGCTGGTGCCCAGCCAAGGTGCGTATTATTTACCAGCAGGGTATCAAAGTCATTTAAAAAACATTCAGTATCATTTCTTCCACCTAAAATCACAATCACCACAACAAAGCATTGCATTGCAACAACTGCAGACGAACTTTTACACTTCACCCGTCGCTGACAGACTGGGAAAGGTGTTAATAAGGAGCAGACTAGCTAAAAACAGTTAGACATTACAAAGGCTCTGTGAAGTATGATATTATGGTAATCAGTTCCAGCCACACTGAGGAGCTCTTTTGTGTAAAAAGAAGTGCTTTTAATAAACTTATGATGTCTACCTCCTTCTGTTGTACTTGACCTAAGGTTACCTCTCTGCCCGAGGTCTGCCAGCACAAAAGCTTGCTTTGTGCGCATCGATGGGTCACACGGCAACATACTTCTGTTAGCGATGCGTTTTGATTCATGTAACCCCATTTTTTTCAGAAGTTACTCAGGGCTGTTTGGTCCTGGAGTTGCTGAAGTGAAACTCAAGATGAAGACCCGAAGAGGTCAAGATCGGCCTTTTGAACAGTTCCATTGATGGGTGTGTAACAGATGTAGGCTCCACACAAATCCCAGACACCATATCACCCTTGCTTTAACTATTTTCTCCAATATGCATTGCACAGAATATGGTGTAAAGAAAAAATAATGCAAACAAACAAAAATCAATAACACCATGAAAAAGACTTAAACATACATCATACTTCTATCCAGACCCATCACAGGATCTTCTTGTTCCCTGAGACAGTGATGTCATACACAACACGGCTTGCCTGTAAACAGCTCACCATCTCCCCCTACCTTTCGCTCTTGCTTACTGCACTGCTACTGTTAGTCTGCATGAGACTTGCACAGGGTCATGCATCAACCACGAAAATCAAGGATTCAGCAGGGATTTCATTTCCCGGAGCAGCATTACGGGAGTTAGCTCGATAACTTCACCCAGCAAAACCCATAACAGCTCTTCTTAGTGCAGTCAATTCTCAATATTCGGGAGGGTTTCAGGTTTTCGTCAGAGCAGATGTCCTGGTAACTCAGTTTGAAAGTTTGTTTCACAGGGCCAATGGCCCCACTGAGCCATTAAAATGAACAATGAACAGACTGTATGGGCCATTTTGAAATTTCCCTACCATCTTCATAACATAAGCTAGTTAACTGAAAATGGTATTTCAGTAAGAACACTGCAGATGATATTTTTTATATGAATGCCTCACCACACTTCTCCCTCGGTGGTACACTCTCAGGTAACCTCTGACCCTGACCAATCGTTGAAGTCCTTCCCATTCAGTCACAGTCAGAGCCAAAAGATGCGGGACTGTCTGAGAGGAGAACCACACTTGGGCCTCTCCAGTCCCATCCTCCACTACAGCCCTATAGAGAATGAGTGTATTCAGAAAACAGATCATTTACATTCATTTACTGATACGCATCCAACCACAGTAATGATGAGGTTATTCATACACAAAGACACAGGCACATAGACACAGGACAGATCTTCTGAAAAACTTCCACACAGAGCAGACCTGCTGTCATTCTTTCACTCTCAATATGTGACCCTCACAAATCAATCACAAAAATGTACACTCTGACACAGATAGAAAATACACAAAGCACCCACTTTGCTTCCGCTTGAAAGACTCCAGTAGTTGAAGTGCATGATGGGTAGTCTCGGGTACAAGCATCCTTTTATAGGAGGAAATAAGAAATTCAAACACAGAAGGAGCTAATTCACAAATGACTACTCAGAATCAAGTCAATCCTGTAGGGTAACCACTCATGAACTGGAAAGCCACATTTGAAACGTGCAAGCAAACACAGGTACTTCATGAGGTCGCTTTAATTGTTCTGGTTTGACCTCTACTGACCCTAGTTCACTCAATTTAGGTCATATCTTTCATGTTGGGCTTTAGGATTCCACAAACTGCCTGTAACTTTGTGAAAGCCATATTACACTTCAAGAAGGTCTGAAAGCCACCATGGTACACCACACCAGCATCACAATCACTGGTAGCACTGGAAAAATTACATACTATATCCAGTCATCTTGACTGTAGCTGGTGTGAATACCTGCTTGAAGACGGAGGCGCAGAGCGAGCAGACCCATTTCAACTGTAGATACAGCACACAAACTACGTGAGCTCGCAGCCGAGCCAGGCGGCAGCACTGCACCCCCCTCAACACCCACTCGCCCAAGTGCTGGATGGGAGGTGGCATACTCATGAATGCTGAGCTTGAAAAGTAACAAATAGAATTGAGAGGTAAGTTACGGCTGTACTGTCAGTAACTGGAGACATTTGAGAGGATTTAAAGCACGGAATTATACAGAAAAATTGTAAAATGAACGGAAGAAAAATGATGCGAGGGTAGAAGTTAAATTACTGGTGCAGATGTGTAAGCGCAGGGTTTAATGGATCATGAAATTTGACTGTCGATGAGGCAAAGATACACCAGTGAATGACTCACCCAGACTGTTCAAGAGCAGTAACAGTCACACAGCTGAAGTGAACAGAGCGGCAATACACATTACCGATCCTGAGAAGATAGGAAAATACTGTCAGAAATCAATCAGGGCAAACACCGGTTTTAAAATGAAAAGTATTCAAAAACGTTTGGCAAAAAGGCTGTGAAATTGCAGGGTAATTACAGCTGTAAGCTCTGCTGAGAAAGATTGGATGGAAAAAAAAGGAACATTCATATCTGCAAAAATCAATTGAAAGAGGAGGATAAAAGCTAAGCTAATCTGACAAAATAAAATGGGTTTCATCTCTAGAGATTCATATCAGTACATAAAGGGACATAATCAGCGCAATGATTTTTATGCAACATTTTAAATAATTCAGCAATCATTAAAAGGTTAATAGATGCATCACTTGCAAGTTAATTGCACAAAAACCTCTGCTTATTTTAACAAATGACTGCATTTGTGCTTTATATTGTCTGCGTAAGTCAGAGGCAGCTGCTGAGCTGAAAATTGAAGAGTCAGAAAAAATTCCACATAAATTAATGATTACTCTTGTCCTGTTCTCACTAACTTTCCTTTATTAACAAGTTCTCCAATGACCTCAACAATACATTGGCAGGCAAACACAAAGCTCATTTCTTCATGCAATGATAAGATGACTAAATAATAAATTCAGAACAAATATTTTATTCACCATGCGAACATAATGAGGAAAAGGCAAAAAACTACTATATCATCGTCTGTTATTTTTTTCACTACTCTGCAGTACAGGCTAGCAAACATAAGCTTCATAATACTTAAAAAAAACCAAAGGACCCATATATGGGTCTGTCAAACACAGCCGCTGTCTTCAAACCCGTGAAACTTCATGCCCATTTTAAATTCTAGTCGAGATTCCAAGGTTTCTGAAAAACCCAAATATGTCCAGTTCAATTACAGGGAAATGTGTACAAAATGATCTAGATATTTTCCACATCATGTAATGTTGTGGCCATGAAAAAACATAATGTCCTGGGTTAGAATATTTCCCTCAATACAAGTGTGATTATAGCTTCAGTGAAGCACTGCAACCAGCAGACACAGATTATGTATGTGATAGTCCAACAGTAAGAAAAAATTGTTTTTCTGACATTAAATCTACTTAGGGGAAAAATTTTTAGTTTAAGCGGTTAATTAAAACAAATAAAATGAGGATTATCTAGATGTATACGCATTGATTGAAATGTGCACAACTTCATGTCCAAATCATTTTATTTCTTACAAAATTAATTAGTCTTACCAAAACTGGAACAGGACACACCTGACAGCACGGCACATTTTCTGTCTTGCATGCATTGTTAATCAAGGAAAATGATAAAAAATAAGTTAAGATCTGTATTCGCTTTGAAGGGAAAGTTTTCTGTGTCCTCCCTTCTGCATTCTCAGCAGCTGTCATTGGCCCAAGTCTATTTCATCACATTAGCAGTCCACTCACAGCCAGCAAATAGATTACGAGTCAGTCCAAGCTGAAAGGTGTATAGACTACAATGCAAACACTGCAATGTGGACAGGGTGCTGATAAGAATAAATAACTGCATTATAAATTATAATTGCAGCTTATGTAAGTTAATAAAATATAATTGCAGCAAATATGGAAAATCATGAAGAAATCTATCTCTGCTGTGAGCGAAAACTACAAAAAAGGGACATGTTACTAACTGAATTGCATTTAAAGTCGAACTTGCGGCTGATTAGACTAAGCAGGGGCTGTCACCTGCGTGAAACGTGAGTGTAGGGGCCTTGCTTAGGGGCCCAGCAGCTGCACTCATCTTATTGTGGTCACACTGGGGTCTAATCCACCTTGGCCACTAGTCTGATGACTGGCTCCTGAACTATAGAATGCAGCACTGATATTCAGTGTTTACTGACTCACCGAGAAACCTTGCGCTCGAAGGACTGGAACAGCACGGTGGCTCCCGGTAAGAGGCCCGGAGAGTAGGGCTTCTGGGAGAGGTCAATGTACACCTGTATACTCCAGTCATGTGACACCAGATCCTGCACCGTCAGCCTGATGTTTAGAGTCTCCTCCACATCCACACCTGTTCCCACACACACAGTGGAGTAAAGTCATATCCTATAATGGTAATGTGAGCCTCAAGAAACCCACAGAGAAGGCATGAAAACAGAAGGACAACGACAGGGACACTAGCAAAACTGCAAAACAACATAACAAACCTTGTTTAAAAACAGAATGATATGCTCAGGCCATGCAAAGTGCAGATAAAAATGAATGTTTGATATTTTTAATGATGTCAAGTGTCACAAGTTCACGTGCTCGTTGCTTGTTCTGGCTCATAAGGATTGGAAAATGACATAGGACTGAAGTTTTCATGATTTAAGAAGGGAATAAGGGCTTTCGGGATCTCATAAGGGATATCTTACCCAAATCCTTGGGCAATGATTGGACAGCAGGGGTCTTCCCTTTCTCGTCTATTAGTGATATTCTCTCAGAAATTACTCCTTCAAAGCTCACCAAGGAGGGGGTAGTGCTGAAGTGAACAAAATACTCAGGTTATCTCACACATACGCACAGGTACACACACGCACGCACACGCGCACACACACACACACACACACACACACACACTTATATCTTAGTGAGGACATTATATTGACTTCCATTCATTTTTCTGTGTCTCTACAGCCTTTCCCTAATCTTAACAATAAGCAATGTATGCCTAACACAAACCCTTACACTAACCTTAACCCATCCCTAATTCTAACCTTACCAATAACCTTAACTAATAAGTCACAATTTGCCTTTGTAGTTGTGAGGAGCGGCCAAAATGTTCTCACTTCCCAAAAATGTCCCCAACCATGTTTTTTGGTTGTCACTCTGTCGCTAGTACAAGAACACACACACACACACACGCGAACTACTTCAAATGGCCTTTTTCAGCTCTATTTACAAGATCAGAGTAAGGAATAAGGTCGCACAGCTTCAAACTACAGAAATTATCTACCACAACAACAGATCAATGTGACGAACAATTTGAACTAATGTGATAAGACTTTCATTAGTGAAAGAGTGGAAATGACTTCCAAAAAGAATTAAAATACACCAGTATAAGAAAAACCCAATAAACAGATATTTTTTCCTGGATTAAAAAAAAAAAACAAAAAGAATGAAGTCTTAGTTGGACCTGACGGCCATTATTAGTGTCTTACAGGAACATAAATAAAAGGATTACAGAATGTGAGGGCAAAAAAAAAAAAAAGGCAGTCGCATGTTATCCACAAAAATATGATGCAGATTGACAACCCAATCAACATTCCTTCAAATTTGATGACACCACACTGCCAGTTTCTTTGGACATAAATCTTACAGTATCTCCCTCCCCAAGACTGATGTGTCAACAAGCTGTGCACAGCGTTTACCTGCCGCGGAGCACTTCAGATACGTTCATAACCTGCTTCTCCACACACCCATTTCCCTGCTGAAACACAAAGTGCCCTCAAGCTGAGCATCAGCAGTAAATCAAGCACTGCAACAGATTTCAGAGCATTTCATAATGCAGGTCCTATTCTGAAGTCTCTTTTTCTGTCATGTAAACCAGGTTTTTACAACCAAACGCTCAGAGCAGTGCATTAGCCAACCACTCAACCATACAGAGGAAGTGGGAATGAAAAGGAATGCTACGCCTCATATCCTGTTATTCTGCTATGAATTGGACTCACTCTCACCTACTGTTGTAATTAAACTGAGCTGCCAGTTTGAACTAATAAAAACAGTGAGTGCAGGCATTGTGCTACATCTTTACATTTTGATTCGCTATTGTAACAATTTTACCGCCGCAAACTGGGACTAAAGCCCATTAATATGTTAATAAAGAGTCAATTAACTCCATTTTCCCAATCTATTGTATTAATGAGCCAAGTATAATCCCTTCAGTGAAATAATCAGTGGTATTGATAACAGAATAAGCAAATGCAGATTCAACTGCAGTTTGAAAACTCAACTCTCCAAAGAGCACTTCTCCCCTCCGAGCCAATTTTGTAACTGGCACTAGGTTGAAGAAATTGAATTGCATCGTATTGTTCTAGATCTTAGCTGCCTAAATGTCCTTACAAATTCTTTTTACTGAAGCATATTTTCCCACAGGTATTCTATTCTGCAGAGCCAAGTCCTTTCAGTATATAAAATATGGTCACTTCAAGTTTTTGGAAAGTTACTTCCCACTAGAGCTCAGGATTTTTGTTCTTTCATATGCATTCTGTGTTATGCTCTGTTCTGGATACAGCACCAACTAAATGAAAATGAAATGCAATATAGCGTACAAGGAATAACCAAATAAATAATAGCGTGAATTCTATGGAACAAAATTTGTATGGAACGAAATTTGTTCCAACAAAAATTGAATTTCATTTGGGTTTTGAATTTAATTTTATCAGGTTTTGAATTGAATTTTGGGTTTGAATTGAATTTTTTTGATTTTGAAATTGAATGATGGATTCAGTTCCAGATTTCAAAACTGATAAAATTCAATTCAAAGCCAAATAAATTCAAATTCAAACCCAAAATTCAATACAAAACCTGATAAAATTCAATTCAAAACTAATTCAATTCAATTCAAAACCAAAATTCAATTCAATTTCTGTTGGAACAAATTTCGTTTCATAGAATTCTGTCTCCACAGACGTGACGTATGAATTGTGATGGAGTGCAGCACTATGCTGCCGACCTGTAGAGCTGGAAGGGTGTGGAAGCGCCAGTGGGGCAGGATAAGAACAGTGGGGACGCAGTTGGGCCGGGCGCTGCCGTGTCCTGGCAAACTGCAGCCGGGGAAAACAGCAGGGTCCTGGAGCAGGAGAGAGCAGAGACGTCATCACGACGCAGACGCCTATGAAAAATCAACCCTGGAACAAATACAGGCGAGGAGCCCACAAGCAAAACTGCACCAGACCCACATACAATATTATGCACAAGGGAGCCGTTACGCTCATATTCATTTGCACTAAATGTCTCTGTAGCAGCTTTTCTGTTCTCTCAATTTCTGCAGAAAAGCTTAAAGTAGATTCCCAGCAGAGTTAAACACTGCAGTAATAGCTTAATCTTGGTATACGTGACATGTTCCTGATTGCGGAGTTGATCACCAGCTCAACAAACCGCTACAGTCACGCATGGTAACCTTATCTTCCCTCTGACAGAACCCAGAGGCTTTCTTTAATTTAAAGAGCATATTTCACACTGTTTACACGCCTGACAACTTGTTCCAACTGCTCGTTACAGAGGAATGTTGGACACCTCTTGAACAAGCAGGGTCATTTCAGGGGATGGTTTCAAATGAATGTTTTCATTGGCCATTTGCCCACATTTAATGGGAAACTAGCATAACATTAATGTGTATGTGAGCGCCAAGGGTGTGATTAACATGGCGATTTTAATATAGTATGATGATGATTTCATTATCTAATTGCAATATAGTGACCAGTAGTACATCAAAAATGCTAAGTTCACAGCTGTTATTCACAAACACTTCTTCCACAGGGGACTATGGGGTGGTGAAGTGATCCATGCTCCCACAGAACTCATAACAGGGTTACAGTTCTCAGGGTCTATGCTACTGTTCAACCACAGAACTACAGACGAACATGAGGAACATGGCTCATCTAGAGACTAACAGCTGAGAGGTACTGTAATGCATACGGAGCTCTGACCTCAGTGTGGCGAGCCACCATCCGGTAAACACAGCCAGGCTGCAGGAATGGGTACCAGCGCACACAGTCACCCCTGAACTGGAGTTCCACCTGAGAGAGAGAGAGAGAGACAGACGGACGGAGTGTGAGTGAGTGAGTCAGTGCATTGGCGTATTTCACCTAGAGGAACAGTTGGAGGAGTTAACAGAACAAGAGTCAATGAAATAGAAACACATGTCCCAGTGGCATCTACAGACCCCCGCACAGCTGTTAAATGATAACAGGCCAGATTTTAAATGGACATTTAGGCTCGGGAAAAACGTTAAGCACTCTGCCAGACATATCATTCAGCTATAATGAACATGATCATCATCCCTGCGCCTGAAGTGAAGCTCATTTGAACTCTGTCCGTGGGCTTTTTTCCTCAGTTTATGGAGCTATGGACAAATGTTGAGAGTGGACGAAAACAGGGTATATCCCGAACACAGTGGAATTCTCCCCATCGGCAAAATTCAAGGTTTGGCTTAGTGTTGGTGCAAAAGGAAAGGGTGAACAATCCACAGAATGAACAGGCACTGCTTAAACCTCCAAGAAAGTTCAAATCCTATTCACATTAGAATGGATTGACTCCATGCATTTCTGAAAAAGTTCAATTTAGCTTAGCGGTGATGCTGCCGGAAAGGCCACAGCGTCACCAGAACAACAGAATCACTCCAAATCATTCACAGGAAAGTTGATCTGATTCCCATTAGAACAGTTAGACTAATTGCATTTGAGAAAGTCGTTTCACCAAATAGTGGCGCTAAACTAAAAGGAATAGCCATCAAAATCAATAAAGTGCCTCTACTGTGCACAAGGAATGTTGACAGCCAATGAGACGCGTCCCATTCAAACAAGGGATGTTAGTGATTAATGATTAGTCGATTAACTGCTATGAAGATCAAAAAATGTATTAACAGACAATGTAAAGTATGAGTATCATTTTTCAGAAGAAATTCACGCATCTTTACTTTTAAATAACACAAGGACGCAGTTCAACTTCGCAGTTAGAAAAAAAAAAAAACTGTTCTGCTTGGTCTGCCGTGTTAAAGTGCGGTGACAGATGTGCGGCGTGCTGCGGTGAAAATGGGAGGTGGGCCTGTAGTGGGCCGTGATGAGTGGAAACACAGCCAATAATAGTCATTCCAAGATGAAATAAGCTGGTTTGGGGGTCAACCCCACCCTCTCTTCGCATGCATGACTGGGTCCTGCAAATGTGAGTCCAAGTTGAGCATAACAGCTCAGGGAAACAAGAACACTGGGCAGATTCCTTAATACATGGAGGCAATTTTTTTAGCCCTCTTGAATGAATGAAGCGCGACATGTGATGCTCCCCGTACGTGACCACACCTCCAGTCACAAAATGGCATCAATCCTGCCCCAAATGACACAGTTTGGTTAGGAGGCGCCACTGGCTGAAAAAGGACATTCTGTTCAAATGGCTTGTGCTTCATGAATTAGTGTTTCACATAATAACCAGTGTGCCACTATATTATTTAAACGCAACTACAGCAAAGAAAAAGATGTGTATTCTCTATCTTATTAATCATTAATAATCAAATGATTATTGATTGATAGCGAGTTGAGCTATCGATTAAGGATGAGACATGAAATCGGCAACACCTAATTCAGACTGTTATAATTATTGCATTTAAAATAAAATGTTAGGCCAGTCGGTGGTGCTACAGTGAAGGTCACAGGATCACCATCATCACCTCTACACACCAGGAACCACCAAAGATTTGACATGATTCCGGTAAGAAATGCTACATCTGGGCCAGGTCACGCAGTAATGGAGTAACAAAATTGGTGCATTTTGTATCGTAGCTCCAAAACTAAGTAAGATAGAGTTACAATTTAAATAGCTTTGTGTAGGTCTTCCCTAGTACTTCAAACAACAATTTGGGCGAAAACGGCAAAAAAACAGGCCACGTGACCTGGCTAATTTGGCTGAGGAGCCACCATAATCAACAGCTTCCTCCTCGGTGCACCAGGAATGTTTAAAGCAGACTGGCATGATTCCCATTAAAGCTGTTGGAGTTAATTTTTTTTAAATAAAAAGGTTTTGCCTGGGGGTGGCGATACAGCAAAAATCATGGAATGACCGACATAATCAACAACCTTACTCTGTAAATCAGAAGAAAAAAAAAATCACCAGTGTGACATGATTTCCATCAAAACTGTTTGAGCTATTGCAGTTGGAAGAGTAAAGTCTGACCAGGTGGTGGCACTGCAGGAAAAGTCAAACACTCACACAAAATAAAAGGGTCTGTCCTCTGTGTAACAGGAATTAACTTCGGAAGTTTCACGTAATTCCCATAAAAACTCAGCTTTGGGGAAAGAGTGAAACATTGGTAGACTGAAATTTTATTTATCATTGATATAAGCGGTCACCCTTGATAAGTGTGACACAAGAAGACCAACTAAGGCTATAGCTTACCCGATTAATCCGCACCCCTTCTGTCGTTTCTTTTTGTTCCAGAGGACAGTTTTTGGGGTCCTGACCCCACTTCTGCACCTCACCGAGCAGCACTGCTGACACCCCAAAACACAGAGAAAGTCCAGGGTTGCCCGAGGCCCGGACGTTGCGGAAGGAGAGCCCTTCTTTGGACTCCACAGATAGAACCACTGAAATGCAGGGAGCAGGGGCCACGACCTTTGACCTGGCAGGGTCAGTGGAGAGTGGCTTGTTTGCATCCCCCTCTCCGCTCCCAACATTTTCTCCATCATCCTCTACAGTCTGGAGCTTTGGTCCTGCTCCGTCTCTCTCCTTCACGACATGGCCAGACCGCTCACTAGCGGAGCACCTTTCCCGAGGCCCACCTGCCTCGTCTACTCCCTCATCCCCCTGCTTCTCCCCCTTCTCTCTCTCCGAGACGCTCCGAAAATTCACCATGGCAGCGGACGGGCTGAGCACCGTGAGGTCATCCAGACACAGCTGGATATACAGCCTGAGAGGAGAGAGGGAGAGTAAAGTCATTCAGGAGTCAGTTAAACACTACGTGCTCCACAGCAATATTTCACATGGATTTGAAGTTCGTACACATTCCAAGAACTTTGTGTAAATATTTTTCACCAGTCACTGTGTGAAATAGATTTCCAAGTCATATAGCCGAGGAACAAATAATTGAGGCTGTATACAGCACAAGATACAATCTGGTTTTCGGTAGACCATACAGGCAGGAAAATAGCGAGCAGTCTTGAGCTGAGTGGCCTTTTTTGGTAAATGATTTTGTTACACGTTTTGTTATGCCTCAGAAAATGGGCGCATTTTAATGCAGAGTGTTGAGCTCGAATAGCTAAACTGTTCAAGTGAGACGAGTAACAGCTGCATGTACATCTGCACGCAAATGAAATTTGAGAAAGGCTTGCGCCAGCGTGTACGTGGTACCTGCAGTGCTTGTGCGTGACGTAGCGCTCCTGGTCCAGATGGGTCCACGCAGGGAAGTCCGTCGCCAGAAACCGCTCCATTACCAAAGTGTAGCGCTGAACACACACTAAACAATCTGACCAAAACAATATTCATAAAGTTACAAGGTAGGAAATATGAAAAGGCGTGAATGAGTGTGCCACTTCGTGCGTGCGTGTGTGGGTGGGTGTGTGGGTCGCTGCGTGGGCGGGCGGCTGAGTGGGTGAGCGGCGCAGGCACAAGACTGCGACTCAGATAGTGGTTTCAGTCTCAGTGTCGCCGTAGCCCTTGAATAAAGCCATTAAACCAACAGTGCTCAGTCTAATCATCTGTGAGTCATTTTTGATAAGAGCTGAATAACAGACACAATACATGTCTGTGTGCATATCTGTATTTGAACGCAGAGGTTGTGCAGGTATTTTGGGATCATGCATTACCCAACCAGGCAGTGTTATAAGCAGCACAGGAGATGCCCTCTCCTTTCTCCACGACGACACAGTCAATCTTCCCAGTCTGGTCCACCAACCGTACACTTGGCCCTCGCCCGCTAAGCTGTAACACACCTACCAGCACCTGGATAGAAAACCAGTTTGAGTGAGGGACAGAGGGCGAGTTCACATGCATTCAACGCATTTTCACACAGCATCGTCACAGACTTTAATGAGAATTCTTAGACACCTCTTTACCCCACACTACAGATCAAATTGTCATAAAGGCAACAAAGTCATCAGCGCCTCGCAAAAACCTGGTCTTGGGTTTTCATGTCATTATCAAGATATCTGTAATTAACTTGAAAGGTGTCTCATGATCCCCAACTCCTCACAACACTGCTGACACACATCAGTGCTAACACACCTCGCCAGACATGTAAAATTTCAATGCAATAAATTAAGTAATATTGGCCCCGGGTCAAATTTTTGACAGAATCAAGCATCACTGTGTTAGGCCATAACAAAAGCTTGCACCCACATTGGCCCATATACCCCTCGTCTTACGTTCATTCCTACAATTAAACAAGCAAATGAAACCTTGGGTTTGCGCAGACTGGCAGCAGGAAGGACGTGGACCGACCAGGCGAGCAGCGGGTTGAGTGCAGCGCGCGTCAGATTGGGCGCTGAGGGCGGAAGCAAAGACTGCAGGGACATGGAGTCCCAACACTCAGCCTCCATCCAGGACTGCAGGTCTCGCACTGAAATCAGCTCACATGCAGGACTACCCACAGAGTACTGAGGAGGAGGGGCGAGAGGAACCAATGAATAACCACCAGTCACAGCTAAACATCATCATACCGGTTACTTTGGAGATACCTACAGTGTGTCTGCTAGATTCTGACAACAAACCTCTGAATGTCCTAAACCAAGTGAAGTCAGGTTTATTTATATAGTGCATTTCATATGACAGGCATAGAATCAACGTGCTTAAAAATAAAAAGTATAGATTATTCATGACTAAATCGCATGCAGAAAAAAAGATAAGATTTCACATGGAAAACATATCAGATAAAAACATATAACAGATGAGAAAACAGCCTCTGTTAACGGAGTTGGTCATCAGAATATTCCAATCTAATCAACCCTCCATTGTACGAAGAAAACAAACTTGAAAACATTAACAAGAACTCAAACAGTAAAGAGCCCAGGAAGAGGCCTGTCCCTAGAGGGTGATAAACAAAGCCAGAGGAGGTTCAGTGAGTCGAACCTCAGTCAGAGGGCAGCAGTGGGGTTCCTGCAGCATCTCTCTGTAAAGGTCTCTCGGCCTCCCACCCTCCTGCCCCGGCGGCACCACGCAGCTCAGTAGCTTTCGTGCCACGGCCCTTAAACGCCCCTCACGCATCAACCGGGGGCAAAGCCTGGGGCAGATCAAAGTCAATTCAACTCCATTTTATTAGTAAAGCACATTGCACAGGTAACAGCTAGGATGAAGCCTCGGAGAGTAGTAAACAGAGAAAAAAGGGTCAAAAATCAGTCAGAACCAACAAATGGCAACGGCAATTGGTGGTAATCACACACTTGTCTAATTAAGAGTAAACAAAAAAGGACTTTAGTTCCAAGGCGAGATACAGAACATTCATTTTAGGGAAAATAACCTTGTTCACTCACTCCTATGGCTAAAATAAAGTGCATTCCACCCTCAAAAATATGATTATTTTATGAGCAAAGCACCAAGGAGGATAAAAGCTCCCAAATAGTGCAAAAACAATCTTCGGTGGTACAATTTTCAGGAGTATGTAATGAAAGTAAGAGTCACTTTTTAAAATTATGCATCTCTTTTTGGAAGGAAACTATTCTCAGGCAGAGCTGACCTCTCTCTGAGCGCGCTCAGACAGTGACACGTCCACAGGTACTGGGACACGCCCAGGTTCCTCTCCAGCTGGAGACAGAGTGCAGGGGGGTCTCTGGAGGTGCAGGTGGTCAGCTCCGTTTCCAGCTGGCTGAAGCCAGTGACCCGCAAACTGGAGCGCAGGCACGCGCACAACACTGTGGGAGGGGTGTGTGGAGACGGCCGATACAGGAAATGGACGTCATGGAGCTTGGAAAACAGAAAGCAAGACATTAAACTACAGGTATGATAGATTATATTGAGAAAGGTGGGTAACCAGCCTCTCACCATGAAACCTAACCAATTAATTAATTTATGACAAACTTGAGCTGAAGTATATTTGAGATTTGAAGAATTTACAACTTGTACTTTGGTGTTGAGAATTTCACAGGTGAATATTAAATTCTAGACAGCCAGCATCAAAAATATCTAAACAAACTAATTACTCTCTTTATTATATTAGTAACATATATTCCATATTAGCTGATGAGCAACATTACAGTAGTAATCAAATGAAAGTCAGCACCAATATGTTCGTATCAGAACAGTCAAAAGGAAAATTCACATAGCCTGCTGGGCCAGTGCACAGGAGCAATGGAAGGACTTATTGATAGTATTTAAGAGGCATTGCCATTTCCTAAAAAGATAAACATCTACGTCCTTCACCTCAATTTCTGCCCCTGGCCTCAGACGACGACCACCGCTCGGCAGCGGCTGATAGGCCAGGCACAGCCCAACCTTTCCATCAATCTCGTACAGCCCCGCCTCCGAGCTCAGCACCTTTGTGATCACGCCCTAGACGGAGAAAAGAGCCTCCATCACTAATACACTCCATTTAACTGACATAACGGCTAAATATACAGCATTCATCTAAATCAGAGGAGCCGAACTCGGTCCCTGACAGATCAACTGTCTCACCTACCTTAAAAAAGTACCTCAAATCAACAGCTACAGATCTTTTTGAGCAGCTGATTAAAAGAATCAGACAGGCTATACAATGAAATAGACATCTAAAGGTCAGCATATCTCCAGGAACACGGAAGGGAACTCCTTCCAGAAATAAACCCATAGCTCTCACCTGATAGCTGATCATTTTGGAGATTTTGGTCATGGCAGCGGGGACAGTCCGCTGCAGAGCTGTTACCGGCTGCATCCCTGTCGTCGAGCCCGTCTCTGCCCGTGCGTCCGTCTCCATCTGCGTGTCCCTCTCAGTCTCTTGACCCTCCTGTCTCTCTGGTCTGGTTTTCCCATGATGCCCCAGGGACCCACACACCTGGTCCCAGGTGAGCAGAGGAGTCGGTGGCTCTTTGAGGATGCGTAAGCAGGACTCGGGAGTGGCACACAGCAACTGGTGCCCCGGCCATTCCCTGAGCCTGCACACCCGTAGGCCGGACACGCACACAGACACGGGCACATGCAAACATGGCTGCCAGTGCAGACAGCGGCGTTCCTGTAGAGAGGAGGCAGGGGGAAACGGCACAGGAAATGAGGAAGGAGGAAGAAAAAACACATGACCGTCTGCAAATGAAGACCTGAACTGGATTACACTTAGGTCAGGGTTCAATTACACTAACCCAAATTTAACCTTCCTGAAATAACTCACAGATAATAACAACACTGTGTATAATTAAACACTGAACTGCTCCCAGACCAACAGCTTCAAAGATCCATGCAATCAGCACCAAATGTACTGAAAAAAACATTCCCAGATCATACTGGATCTTTTCAGCACCTATATTACAAAGTTTTCCTCTTGAAAAGCATGTCAAGGTCATCACAGTGCAGCAGTCATTTTTAAAAATAGGAATAAGTAGATTCAGGACACCGTGCTTTCTCCAAGACATTCCAATAATCCAACCTCGTCCTGATTAATGACGGAGAGAATGCATACAGAGAAACACTCACCATGACCAGCACAGGAACACTGATATCTTCCTCTTTCAGGCAGAAACAGAAGAATGACTTCCCCCCGATTTCCAGCAGGGGGCCCACCGCACAAACTTGCCCAAAGACATTGAGACGAAACCCTCTTTGCCTTTCCCTGTAGGTAAACACAAGCAGCAAAGTCGACATATTTTACATAAAAATACTTCAGTTGCTCTTCCTTCTTCATTACATATCGCAAAGGGCTAAGGATGCGACATCAAGTTATTCCTTTTCTTTGACAGTTAAAATTTAGGCACAACAAAAATTGTCCTTTTTCCAAGTAAGACTCAAAGCAGTGTCTAATTAGTCTGAAATAAGGAACCCTTATCTACCTGAACCAACTGCGCTACTACAGCTAGTACAATTCTCACACCAGAAGGAACAACTTCTACATTTCTACATCTGTTCATACACTTTTAAGGCGGTCGCAGTGGGCAGCTAGAAGGCACCAGACTAAAATCTGGACCAATTATGCAGAGTTTGCATGTCTTCTCAGTGTTCACACAGAATTGCTCCCATAGTGCACAGACAAACATGTCAGGCTAATTGGTGACTCTAACACTGGCCGCAGTAATGATTTTGGGAGTGAATCGTGCGTGATCCCTGCGCTGCTTTGATTCTTGTTTGTAAATACAGCACAATATAGTTTTAAATAAGACAAGGTCAAAAGCTGGCATGTGGCCAGACCATGTTTGCATTTATTCATTTTGACAGAGCAAAATGAAAAAGCCAATAACGAAGCCAAAACACTCATCCAACCAATGGTGCAACTTCAGTCACTCAGTAACAGACTTCTGTATTTTTAGAGCTCGCCACCACTTAGCTGTGGTTTAAACAAAAGTTAAATTCAAAATAAATTAAAAAAAAATAAACAAATATTCATACACTCTAACAAAATGATAGTAAAACTGCCATCACCGTTTGCTTAAAAAGCAAAATGAGCCCTGAAATCATGGATGCTAATCGGTGCAACACATTTTCTGAAATGAAAAGTACTGACTTTACTCTCACTGCATCTACTGCATGAGTCATTAGGTTACATGCTGTCATTTCACTCTGCACATAAATACTGCTGCACACAAAGAGGATATACAGGCCTCTAAGATAAAGAGTCATTCTGACGAATCCGCACTCACCTGAGTTGTAGCACTCTGGCAGCCACGCAGGCCCCCATTAATTTAGAGAGGGAACCCCCGGGGTCAAAGGTTCTAGGACTTGGGACCAGGGATAAAGGTGAAGCTCTGATCTCAAGGTAGCCCTTCAGTTCCTGACCCTGACCTGAAGGATGGAGGGGGATGTAGTTCCAACTGGGAAATAGCATCAGATGTCCCAGCCACTCAGGTGTGGGACACAAAAGCTGTCCAGGGAGATGAACACATTCAATCAATTTTTTAAGCCTAGTTCTGATGTTCTCATTGTGATTCAGTAGCACCAAAGTATTTTTTTGTGAACTTCTGGTTTGACTCCAATACTAGAGAGAGGCCAGGATTGCTGCACTTTCTGTTTAATTATATTATCATGCGTGACAGATGCACATATCTATGGATACCAATAGCAAACAACTGGCAAATTATTTGCAAATACGAAACGGAGTTCAACTCAACCCTCAATCAGTAGTACTACTACAACAATTAACCGCACTTGACAACTATACATGTAGATCCAAACCGGACTATCACAGATTAGAGAAAATCCAACTCAGTTTCCAGGGATGTGCTTATACACCATTCCTCATAACCTTTTACAGACTTATGGAATCAACTGGTAGAGGGCCTTAAATCCAGTTAGTGCCTGTCTAGTGGTCAGGCATAATCAGGCCAACCACAACTCATCGGGACTGATCATGTTGAAAGATTCTAAGTGGAAGCCAATTACACAAACAATAACCTCCTTTTCAACACAATTCAGTGTATGATTCAACCCCAATTCCTTCTGCTTCCCAACCTACAACAAACTCTGCCCATACAACAGCTCGAATAAGATATCTTAACTTCACAATAAAGCCCGCGTCCAAGTAATACATTACATTTAGGGAACGTTCCTCCTAAAAATGCAGTGCTGCAGCACAGAGGAACACCACAGATGATATAAAAGTGCATTAAGTGTTTTAGAATGACTTCATGAGGTGAGTTACCTCACAGGACACACTCCCACTACCATCAATCACCCTCCAGGTCCCATCACAGCCTGCATCTGACTCTGAGCTGCCATCGGTCAGGAAACCCGCCAGGAGAAGATAGGCTGGTGACAGAGCTTTGTACGCGGACAGCGCTCGCTCGGTCTCTTCGGCCCGCTCTCCGTGTTCGATGGTGGCCCAGGAGAGCCGGCTACAACAGAACGTGCGTTGCCTGGTGACCAGCTCCGAAACGGAAACAAACCTTCAAAAACACAAAAAACAACTTTTGTTTTTATGGGTCAGAATGAGTAATGGTTTATGCATAAGAGAATTGTGTTGCACTGCTCATCAAACGAATTGTCTTCAGCATCGCCTCACGAAAACCAATGAGTAATGAGATTACATCCCCCGAAAAAAATCATGGAATCGCCACACGGAGAGGACGCTCATACATGTCCTTTTGTACTTCATGGCATATAAACAAATCGCAGATGCGACACAGAACTTTTTGTTTGTCAGCTCAACATTCAGGCTTTATGAAACACAACTCAAACAACTTAGATTAAATATTTTTAAAAGCATTTTTTTCATAATCAAGTGTAGGAAAAAATATGGAATTACACAATTTCGAAGGAAAAATTATGAAATCACCTTTCAATTAGTATCTCCAAAATAAATTCCAACACAAATCTCAGTATGCACATTAGTCTTCAGTCAAAACGGAGTGCTTGTATCATTGAACCTTCGGGGAAAGGACATCGCTTATTGACATTATATTCCCTCAAGCAGTCACTTGTACCTGTAGGCGAGGGGCAGCATAGCTTCCTTGGAGCCCACTGTCCGCTGTAGCCTTCTAACCACAGCCAAAGCCAGCTCCACAGCAGAGCCAACATCGTGACCATTGACAGTGCACAGAGTGTCCTCAACAAACTGGTACAGCTCTCGCAGCCAGCGCTGTTCCTGCAGTTGGGGGACAATGAACGCTATTTATACAAATGCAAATTCAGTTTTCTTTAATACAGTTGAAACGTCGCAGTCTCAATAGTAAGAAACCCATATATTCTTATTTCCCGACAAAGCGACCGATATTTACGACTGTTCATGGCTAAATAACTGTAATCAAATAATGTTGCACCACGAAAACAGCAATATTAGAGGCACTACAGACTTTGAAGTGAAATAAAAGCAGCAAGTAGCCAGGCCCACTTAGCTAATAGCTAGCACGTACTTACCGTAATATTGATCTCTTCAAATTCGCTAAGAAACGAATCCATTTCTTTTAAGTCACAGATAAGTTTAGATGGTCCAAATCCATTTAGTGTTTCTTCTTCTTCTTTTTCGTTTTCCCTGATATTACAAGCTACTAAGGCGTATTACTGCCCTCCACCGGTCAGAAATTTAGTTGAGACACAAGTAGTAATAATAAAAGAACTAAAAATAACTCCCAATCCGTACTTTTCGACTGCTGTCAACTAACCAAAATTATTCAGAAGATAACTGACTCATACTCCCCCCAAACCCTTTCTCTAACATTTCCTTAATGTCTTTTCCCTTGACGTCAATTATCCCAAGAAACTCCCTGGCTGCGTGTGCAACCATTTTAATTATTTCCGTCTTAGACTCCATCTCGCCCCTCAATTTTCCTCCGCTCTCACTGTTTCACACCCGCCTCATGATTTCCCTGGCAATGAATACCCCAGATAACATAGCAGACGTTGGCCCAACGTGGGCAATGGTTGGCAGCGTCAGAGTTGAAATTCCAACGTTGGGCCAACACTGAGCCAACGTAAGGCAAACAACCAAATAAATAGGTTGGGCAACTAACATTGGTTCAGTGTTGGCCCAACGCTGGAATTCTACCTGGGCTTGGTTGAAGGACTGAGGTTGGTTGGTTGGCCTTAAGGTCATTTCATCTCCATAATTGAGCAATATGGCATATAATAATAATAATAATAATAATATTAATCATAACTGGCAGTGTCGCAAAGTTAAGATAGTCCCTGTGGTAATTGGAGCCCTAGGCACGATTCCACATGGACTGGTCGAAGGATTGAAAGCCTTGGACATGGTTTCATCGTTGGGTCTCCTACAGAAGGCCTGCCTCCTGGGAACAGCAAGGATCCTAAGGAAGGTTCTGTAAAGGAAGGACAAGAAGGACATGAACGATGCGAAGGCACCCAAGGCCGCGGGACGTGGCTCGGTACCTTCAAAGACTTTCCAGCTGTTTTGAGCTGTGAAAAACATTTGATAATAATAATAATAAGAATAATAATCTATTTTATTTATTTAAAGGCGCCTTTAATGACACTCAAGGACACCTACATGTACAAATAACAAAAGAACAACTGGAAAAGTGAAACAAAATATATATGAATACAAAATAAGCAATATACAACATATAATAAAAAACAAACAAATAAAACAATGGGCTCCAAAAACCACATACTGTATGCGTCAGTCTGAAACAAAAGTGAGTTTTTTTAGTGGGAGGTCCCATGTTGGAGAACAAGTGGGTGTTCAGCTATTCGAAGGAGGGGTTGTTGGTCGTCTGAGATTGGCCCCATTTAGCTAGCTATTATTACTATTATTAATGATATTATTAAATCTTCATTATTATTGTTCTTGTTATTGTAATTAAGTTGTGTAATTATTTGATTGTAATTACTTTATTAATTGTTGTGTAAATAAATATTAGCTGTTACTTGCAGACTACATCCATATCAGACTCCTCTTTATATTCAGATTTTAGTAATGACCTTAGGCCGAGGCCAATTAAATGTGCTAGCAGCCATGCCACTATTTGATCTGCTCCAGCCACATGGCTGAATCTAAACAGATGTGGGCCTGGTTAGTACTTGGATGGGAAACCAATCCCAGTTAGTGGGCCAGTAGGTTGCGATCTTTCCCTCTAGTGGAATATGCCTGAAGGAGATGCCATCTTTCGGATGAGACGTTGAACCAAGATCCTGACTTGCTGTGGTCATTAAAAATTCTATGACACTCTGCAATAAGAGTAGGGGGCTCCCCGGTGTCATGGCTAAAAGTTCCAACCTGGTTCTTTCGACCTGCCACCTAATCATCCCCTGATGAAATTGGCTGTGCAAATTGCCCTCTCCTTCCCCACCTCAACTCTCAGGGCTCCCTTGAAGAAGAGACCTCAACAGGACTTCCCTGATTAATTAAAATAAAAAGTATATGGGCTAAATTAAAAAGGAAATTAGTTTTAACTTGGTAATTGGATATAAGCCAACGTTTTGCCAACCTTTACACAATGTTGACCCAACGTGTCCCCAGCAGGCAAAATG
The DNA here is from genome assembly GCA_029721435.1 of Gymnothorax reevesii. Taxonomy (NCBI): domain Eukaryota; kingdom Metazoa; phylum Chordata; class Actinopteri; order Anguilliformes; family Muraenidae; genus Gymnothorax; species Gymnothorax reevesii. The sequence goes on along the minus strand of CM056586.1, from coordinate 12,168,130 downwards.
ACGTTGGCCCATTGTTGGCGTGTGATGAAAGGTCAACGTCATTTTGGCTGCTAATGGCATCTAATGCAGGGGTGGGCAATCACGGTCCTGGAGGGCCGGTGTGTATGCAGGTTTTTATTCCTATCAATTACCCTGACTAATTGAGTTAATTGATTGCATGCACAAATATAGATTTTCGCAATGATACGATCAAAGGAAAATGTTTTATGAAGGGAGACAAGACGAGTCTTTGTAGTTTCATGATAATTTAAAGAAATGCACATGAAACGTCAGATTTCATAAATGGTTTGGCTAATTGAGACAATCAACTAATTAAAGGCCAGACGTTGGTGTGAAAACCAGGGACAGATACGGCCCTCGCTGCCCACCTCTGATCAAATGCATAAAGAAATTAGTGAAATTCATGATAATACAGTGATATTTCACAGTGTAAAAGGTAAAACTGCAATCTCAACTAAACACCTTAAAAAATGAATGGAACATGTAATTATCGAATACCAAGTCAGTTAAACTTCAGGGATATCAATCTGTTTATTTTGGAAGCACAAGTGATTGTGAATCAATTTCACCTGCTTTGGTGCAAATGAAATTTAAAACAGGTGCAGTGGAGAGGTAAAAGCAAGACACCCTCCAAAAAGAAATGGTTGTGAAAGTGGTATTCACAGATATTCACTTTCTCTTTTTCCTTCCTGACTGATTATTCTCTAGTTTTGTGATCTGCAAATTTGTCATGACTGGTAGCATGAGGGGCTGCCTGCAGCCCAATCAGGTGGCACCGGTAGTCAGGGTCCTCCAGGATGGCACATCCATACATGCATTTCCAAGAAGGTTTGCTGTGTCTCCCAGCACAATCTCAAGAACACGGAGGAGATTACATGAGGTGAGCTGCACAGGCCATAGAAGGGCTCAACAGGACCAGTATCTGCTTCTTTGTGTGAGAAGGAATTGGAGGAGCGGTGCCTGAGCGCCACAGGATGACCCCCTGCAGGCTACAGAATGTTTCTGACCAAACTGTCAGAAATGGCCTACATAAGGGTAGCATGAGGGCTCAGTGTCCTGTAGTGTCACCTGTGCTTTCAGCCCAGCACCATGCAGCTCAATTGGCATTTGCAAAAGAACACCAGAATTGGCATGTCTGCCATTTGAGCCCAGTTCTCTTCACAGACGAGAGCAGGTTTGCACTGAATACGTGTGACAGGTGCGAAGGAGTCTGGAGATACCTTGGCGAATGTGATGCCATCTGTAACATCATCCAACATGACCAATTTGGTGGATCAGAGATGGTCTGGGGAGACATATCCTAGGAGGGTTGCAACAGTCCTCCGTGTCCTAGCCAACAGTGTCCTGACTGCTGTTTGGTGCCTGGATGAAATCCTTAGAGCAAGTGACAGACCTTATGCTGGAGCAGTGGGTCCTTCGTTCCACCTGGTGCGGGACAATGCCCAGCCTCATGGCCAGAAAGTGTAGGAAGTTCTTGGATGACAAAGGCATTGATGGCATTTACTAGCCATCTTGTTCCCCTGACCTAAATCCAGTTCAGCCCCCATGGGATGTTATCAATGTATCCGATGCTGCCAAACTGTGCAGGAGCTCACTAATGCCGTAATCCAGGTCTGGGAGAAGATCCCTCGGGGCACCATCCGTCGACTCATCAGGAGCATGCCCAGATGTTGACGGGACCACATACAGGGCAGGCACTCAGGGCGTATACACACAACTGAGTCATATAATGAGTTTCTGTGATTAAAATTTACAAAGGTTGGATAAGCCCGAGATTTCAATTTTTTTTTTTTTACTTTCACTTTCGGGGGGATTTTGAATCCAGCCCTCCATGGATTGATGATTTTGGTTTCCATTGACCAATGTTGCGTCATTTTGTTTTTAACAAATTATACAATGTAGTTGTACGGCAGTACAGATTATCATCGTAAATGATTAGTTCAGCAAGATCTGATATGTGATTGAAATGGGCCCTGAATTTTTTTTGTTTTGGGTGATTTCTATGAAATAGAATAATTCACATTCTAGGTTTTATTACACACTGAATTAGAGCATCCCAGCAGAGATCTTGCATCGCCCAGGCAGGAGGGCTTCAGTCAGCCAATATTTTGGTTTCAAAGAAACATCCCATAGCGATCAACTGGAGGTCAGCGAGCCCCCAGTTTGGCATTCCAAACTAGCAAGGAAATATGGAAAAAATATGTATAATGTTTAATATGTATTTTTCTATATTTTCAGCTTCATAAGCACTTTAAGCAGCGTATACAGTATTATCTTTTTTTTTATGTTTGCCAAATCAATTCATTGTTTATCTTAATCATTCAGAAATGACATTATCATCTAGAATACAAAATTAAGGACTGCCCTCTGTCAAAAATTAGAAATACAACATATAACTTGGTATTCATGCTGCCACTCATAGAAAGCAACAGTTAATTCACTACCCACCTAAAGCATGGGGGCGGTTATCAAGAGATGAATTTACTTTGAAAGTGTTCGAACTGTGCTTGCCACACCGACCGTTAGTATTGCCCCGTAACTCACTGCCATTCCAGTTTATCCTTATTTTATTGTGTTGATAAGGCTCATTGAGGATGGCGTTTTAGAGTGCCCCATATTTTCCATATTGGGGAACTGAAGACTGACTGCACATTAAATAATTGTCACTTTTGAGAGTAACCGATGAGGGCTTGGTCCCTTTTGTGCTTTAGCAGTCAAATTTTTTCAACCACAACTTCAAGAAGAACAAGAGACCGCATACGTCCCCCACCAAAGGATGCAAGCACATAGAGGCAAGAACCAAATGAACGGACAAACACAGCCCAAATCAGCAGTCCCCGAACCTAGGGAGGCGGGGACTAAAGAGCAATTTTGAAAGGCCACTGCAAATAATTTGGGATACATTTTCTGGAAATGGAACTGAGATCAAGGTCTAAAGTGAAAGGTCACATAACAAGTCCTGTAGGGGTCATAGATTAATCATAACACATGCATTGGTTTCCTTGACCTAAACTTTCTGCGTTTTGATGCGCTACATTAGGAGATTGGATGATTTTTCAGAAATTTGAAAATTGCAGATAAAGGTCAAGATCATTGGGGAAAAAGATCAAATGTCACAAGTCAACAAAACATTCAAAAGGCAGAAGTAGGGGATAAGGCCAAAATTTAAATATGCAAAAGAAAAATCAGCAACTGAGGTCATCACTGAAAGGTTAAAGGTTACAAAAAAAAGTAAAAACTATGAAGATTTGGTAAAATTATAAAGTTAGCGCACAATAGTAGTCTCAGTGTAATGGATCCAGGCAGTCACACTGATGCACAGGTGCACGCACGCACGCACGGACACGTCAATATTCCCTATTCTACCCTTTGGGTGGCGGAGGACTAATGAAAATGAATAAATGAAAACAGCTTATAAAATTATGAAGAAGGCCCAGCTATTTTCTTCATTATGCTGAAATCATTCACTCACATTGTTTTCAGTCATTTGCCTTTGAGATGTGCATGGAGAGTCATTCTCTGAGGGATACTCTCAAACGGACAAGGCTGGTGATGAAGCCCGAAAGATCATCCATCTATCCATTATCTATACAGCTTCTTCCTCACTGGAGTTATGGGGGAGCTGGACCCCATTCCAGCGAATATGGGCAAAAGGCAGGGACTCATCCTGGACAGCTTGCCAGAATGCGCGTATAATTCACGCACCATAAACTCATACTCATATCTAAGGGCAATTTTAGTGTCTGCGACCAGCCTGACATCCATGTTTTCAGATTTTGGGCGGAAACCGGAGTGCCTGAGAGAAAATACGCGATCATAAGGAGAACATCCAAACCCTGCACAAGAGGGCCCCACGACCCTCTTGCTGTGAGGCGAAAAAGCAAACACTGCGTCACCGTGACGCCCTGCCTGAAAGACCAGATGTCCCTAATTACATTCCTTCACTGGCTCATGCAAGCGAAACGCTCTTTCTATTGCGGTTCATTTGCTAGGCGGGGCAATCATGATCCCCTTGAATAAGTGGAACGGGCTTTCATTCCCAGGGCGTGATGCAGGTGCATTAGTGCGGTTCAACAGTCGGCTATCTCCCTGATCCATCACGCAGAGATAATTACGGTAATGCCCCTTTGAGAAAAGTGGCTCTTTAAGGCATGTTGCTCCGGATCTGTATCGGTTAGATTTTTGCTAATCTAATTCTGAAGTTTTGAAAGTGTTTGCCTTGGAAAAAAATCAAAATCGATTAACCCCTTTAAGTTGCAGAATAGATTTCTTCAGGTAAACATACACGCATCCATCCATCATCAAAAACTGAGTCCCCCAAGAAATCAGCGATCTGCACAGCAATCATTCATTGGGTTCACTATGTCCATGAGTTAAGGGTCAAGCAGTAGTTAAGATGAGAATTCGTTTAACTGGGAGTATCATTTTTTTTTGTTACTGGAGGATTCATGTCTCAAATGCCTTCCCATATGTGACTGCCAGAACTGAAAATTTACATAGGCCTATAGCCAAGACAAAAAATTGTCCTCGCCTTCCGATGGCGAATAAAATTAAGTTAATTGGCTAATTGCATTTTTAAGCCAAGGCTGGTAATTTTGAAAAACAATGGGTCACAAAAAGATTCGCTCAGCCCACAGGTCCAGAACATGAACATAACCCCTCGGCAGCTGCTTTCATTTGAGCCAGTGGAATTTGGAAATAAAAATAGAAATATCAGTCCAGCTCAAATAAGCTCACAAGAAAAGTGCTTGAACTTTGAAACAGGCCAAAACTAAGCACTATCATGATTCATGAAATAAATGGTAATAGCGCAAATAAATCGGGTCATGTTGGGTAATAATTTTGTCGTCTTTGTCGACGGATAAATCTCAATAAGTATGCCTACCTTCCTTTTTTACTGACAAGAGCCATTAGTGGCTGCCTCTAATTCCAACTAATCTCCACAGGATGTCAGTGATCCGATCATCCTCGTGTTATCTTCCCGTGCCCCTTTCAAAATGAAGGGATTGAAGGACGCAGTAACGCGACCCTGATTTAACAGGCTTCGACCGAAAGAAAACCATTAGCCAATAAAAGCAAGCTTAAATAATAACTTTAAATTAAATATTTTGGTTGAGATACACCCATGGGTGCTCTGATACTCAGAGATCTTCATATTTCAATTGAATGCCCAGAGAATGCTCATTAGGATGCAATGTATCCTGTGCCACTGCCAAATCTTTACGTCATTAGCAGGGAATTTTCACGAAATCGTGGAGATGCCCAGATGGCTTCGAGTATAAGTCACCGATGAAAATGTTCGTTTTTCCTTTAAACTTTAACTCATGGATACGTTCCAATCAGCACCACAAGCCAGCAGTTTTTCTTTACCGAAAACTATCAAATTAGCATAATGGCTTGCGAATCATCTTCGCTCCTCTGAATGACACCAAATCAAAGGCGAGAGGAACTGTGGCGTCAACATCAGGCAGTGACAATTGTGTCCAATGTGTCTGTCGTCAGTGGGCGTTCATTCAGGGAATATAAATGTTGGTCAGCTCGAGACAGTTAGTCGAAGCGTGGTATTTGCATAACTGTAAACTATTTTGATGATTACTATACTCAGCTTACATTTATTTAGGAATCTGAATTACATTAATCTTCATTTTGAAGATTAGACATTAACAATGATATTTTTAAAATAACCACACTACACCAAGACACCCATTTCAGCCCTAATTCAGTCCCATCTCGGTTCGTAGTTCGGGATTATAGGTCGCTCAGAGATGAATAGAAACCCTCCTGTGAGAATACTTTGAGGGCCACATGAGGTGTCTTGACGGGGCATTAGGCTCGCACTCAGGAAAGAAGCCTGCAAAGTGGGCGATAGCGTTCAAAGCAACGTCATTTCTCTCTTCCAACTCGATTTTTCCAGAATAGGCCATCGCATCAAATAAGGTCCCCAAAACACTCTACTTTAGCCCTACTGACCTGACTAGTCTACCGAGTTGGCTTTTAAGGATACCCTCTCGGCCTAGCCTATCTTGGGCGAGCTAGACTGAACATTGGTAGGTCAAGATTTTGTTAAAAATAAAACAGGGACTCGTTTTTTTTCAGAGATAAATAAATTAAATTCAGCAATTCAATTTTCTGTCTGGTCAAGATGGCATATTTGTCCAAAATGTGAATCACACTTTTAACCTGCACTCTTCATCTTCCGTGTACAAGTCGGCCACCTGGCCACTGCCTTTGTGAAGCAAATTATTCATTTGATACGCAGAATTGGGAGAAGATTCATATTTTCTCATTCATACAGTTTAATACGGCCTTTCTTATTACGTATGTTGACGGATAGATATCGGTTAGAAATAGCCTGTGGTTACACCAACTTTCAGAGTGTATTTTTTTATTTTTTATTTTTTTAGCCAATGCAGAGTGTCAACGTCATGGTGGGCGCCACCCTTATTAAATAGACAACAGTAAATTCAATACTGATGGGACGGAAATGGGCGTGGTGGGAGGTTACAAGAAGTGTAGCCTGTTCACTTGAATCAGCTCAACTGGTTGGTGATAGGCATCGGAAATCGTTGCCTTGGCTGGCGGCTTGCGAAGTCGTTGAATTTCGTCATGAAAACCATCATTGCGGAGGTTGTGGAGCGGAGGGTTGGAAGGCGGGTAAGACTGGTGGTTAAATGTTCTATTATATCAACTCGGCTGCTATTATAACCAGGCTTTCCAAAGAAAACGGCCAAGCTGTAACGAAGGCTTGTCAAAAGTCTACCTTTTTAAAAGAACCAGCAGCACGCTTAAAAAACTTCCTTGGTTAGACTCTGGGCTTGAAGCGGGCCGTACGATTTTATGAGTTTGGTTCTGGTGAAAATGTATCGACTTCAAAGTGTTTTGGTGGAGGGTTTGCTGGAATGTGGCATGTTCTCGATTTTGTGTTGCTGGTCATTTGAAAAAGGCAGTAATCTGACAAACTTTCGTTGCAACCCAGGTGAAAAAATACTATACTTGAATTATACTTTTACAGACTGTATTAAGTATGGTGTATGTTCTTTTCGCCCCCTTTATGTGTAATTAAGTGTGCTCAAGTAGTCATTGAATACTACTTGTGTACTACTTCAGTACACTTAAAGTGTACACTTTCTAAAAGTATATATTAAATATTTTGCAAATTAAGCACAAAAAGCAAAAGTATATTTGTAATAGCTTTTGTATGCAACAAATGTACTTTTAACATAATTAAGTGTAATACTTTTTCACCTGGGAAGTTGGCCGTTTTCTTTGGTAGGCCTGACAACGGTGTTTTACTGTTTTAAGTGTTTTATCGAAAGTGCTTAATATTAATTATTAATTCCAAATTAATTCGTCTGCACGTTCTTCGACATTTAATTGCCCATTTTCGGCCGATTGTGCAATGTAAAATGGAGGCTAAGTTTGTAAGGTGTGACTGCATTGCAGTGGCTTTGTGTGTCCAACAAAAAATGTTGTTGATTGGGCTCCATGTAGGGAACAAAATAGAAAAGCATTAGTGATGTATCAGTAAAATCAGTGAAAGTGAAACGCACGGTTCTTTGCGTTTGGATCTAGAGACAATACTTTCATGCCGTGTAGCAGGCTGTTCAGAAACTAAAGGATTCTTTCCTCCTCTACCTTTTCAGGTTCCAAAACCCCTGATGGAGAAGCGAAGAAGAGACCGCATCAATAGCAGCCTGGAGACTCTGCGTCTGTTACTCCTGGAGAATACACATAATGAGGTTGGTTTTTGCTAAAATATTAGCATTTCTGTTCACTGTCTGTAATTCCTGAGGAAGATTTTGAGATCTCATCACAGTTTGTTTCTCATCAAATTTTCCTCAGTAGCCCACCACTGTTCATTCCTGATTTTAAAAAATGTGTCCTTGTTCAATACCTGCAGAAACTACGGAATCCCAAAGTGGAGAAGGCTGAAATTTTGGAGAGTGCGGTAGACTTCCTGAAGGGAGAGCCGGAGAGAGGACATGAGCCTTGGCCAATGATTGGAGACCGGAGTCCTCAAGGAGAGGATGAGGATGTGGAAGTGAAGTCACCCAGCAAGCGTCACCATAGCTACCATGAAGGCATGAGGACCTGTCTCCTGAGGGTCGGCCATTTCATTGCAGCTAAGAGCTATGAGCTGGAGGACACTGGTAAAGAGTGCCCACAGGCAAAATCCCCCCTACATCAAGTGACTTCCCTGCAATATCCACCATTACCTGGGAAACCCCATTTGCCCAACCCCCAAGACTTGCAGGTCAAGCCTAGTCTTCACATAAATCCAGTGCCAATTCTACCAAATGGGCAACCAGATACATACTCCTGCATAGGGCTAGAGAGGCATCCCCAGGCTAGAGTCAACCCAACGATCTCTAATTTGTTTATTAATAACAGCAGTGGGGAGTCGTCCAAGTCCTCTCCTGCTCTCAGTGACGCAGTGTGGAGGCCCTGGCCACAGTAGGAACAGCTGCTGAAGCGGCCTCATATTTGAGCAAACAGAAGACCTCTTTCGTCTACCTGGACAGCCTCTGGAAAATGGGACTCTCATTCATCACCAGTTTGCACAGAGACAGCAGTTGTTGACCTCGATAATTGATGCAAAATGTGGTTCCTGATGTGGAATTACATCTGTAGAACATGAAGGAAGCATTGAAAGGACATATTGCTGTCCTGAATTCAGGCTGTCCAGGTCTTTAAAGACTGTATTATGTGTAAATATGCAGCATATGTGTTCTTCTGTACTGATGGATATCTTGAAATTCCATTGGTGTAGCCTGTATATACAGTAGCAATGTTCTGGTTTCAGAATGAGGCTGTAAAAATATAACATTTTGTGGCAAAATTGAATTTTTTTTTTTATTACTTTTTTGATATAAGAAGGCTTTATTGCCACAAAGACTTGGAATTCAATTAAAATTTGGGTTAACAAGTGCAGATTGTGGCATTGCAGAAATATGTCTGCATAAACACTTGTTAATTATTTTACTGTTAATTTTATCATCTTCTACTCAACTAAAAATGTGAGTGAACTTGGAAGGTTTTGTTGCATTGATTTATTCTGTGTGCTAATGCATGGATGGCTTGATCTTTAAAAAGTACTTCCCATTTTATAAAATGTTTTTGTCTCCGATGTAATTATTCAGTGGAGTACAGAAATGCTGTTATGAAATTCGTAAGTTTCCAATTTTGAATTAATTGAGAATTTGGATGATAGGGCTAGAGTAGTTTCATCTTTAAGAGATTGATCCAGTTTGTTTTTGTTCAAGTTTCATGGCTTTTAGAAGTGGAACTACATTTTTGGCAGGAAAGAATTCATGTTTTAAGAAATCAAAAATATTTGCAATCTCTTCTGGTTGACATGCCTTCCAGCCCAGTGTCAAATGTGAAATTTTAATACCTGAAGCTGTTGAGCCAGAAGTCTCTTTTATATTAAATGGGCAATGTTGACAGCATTGGTTTGTATTTTTACATTAAAATTGAGCAAGCGTTTGTGCAAGTGTGGTGCAAATAAACATGTATGAATTGATTTTATCCTATTTGGCCTCCTGAATTTCCTGTGTTTTTGGGCATTAGTACTTATGCCTCGCAATGTGTTATATTTAACCCATTTATGCCTGAATTTTCTTTTTTTACTTTATGTTATTATACTTCAAAATACCACTCTAATAGTCATTCAAACACAACACTTTTTCGTAACAGTCCTCATGTGAGGACACTAGGCATAAATGGGTCAAGTAGGCTCATCTGAAACATACCAAAAACTCTAAAGCCCCTTTTGCCTGAGCAGCACTGGTTCAGAGATAGGCCTATTCTACACTGAACAAAAATATAAAGACCCCATGTCAAATTTGAGTTTTTATTAACATTAGGGTTATGCAATATATGAAGTGAATCTAAATTAATTTTTGTTCATGACTAATCTCCAGATCACCGTCCATTACATCTTGATATTGGCATCTGCCAAGGAGTGACAATCCTTTGAACACGTTGGGAGTCCGGTTGAAGAAATTGAATGTTCAATATCTTATGTGTCCTAAGAGCAACACATCTCCTTCGCATGGAGTTGATCAGGTTGTCTATCATGGCCTGTGGAATGTTATTCCATTCTTCCCGGAGGGCCACACGGAGCTGGCGCACATTATTCGGAACTGGAACACGGTCGCGGACACGTCGATCCAGAACATCCCAAAGATTCTCTATGGGCGACCGGTCCGGTGAATACGCAGGCCAGTCCAGAACTTGAATCTGCTCTGCTTCAAAGAACTGCATGCAGACCACTCTGGTGAACATCCCTGCATCCAACATGCCAATGGCACGTTCCCGCATGACCTGAGACATCTGAGGCATGATGACTTTTGACAAAATTTGACATTTTGGGGTGGTCTTTTATTGTCCCCAGTATAAGGAGTGTCTGGGTACTGCTCATTCTGTCTGATCACCGTCTGGAAATGCCACAGCCACGTACTGAGTGAAATCACTGCATCATTGAGCAAATGCTCACTGACTGAGAGATGGATTTAAAAATGGTACACAAATCAAGAGAAATATCCCGATTGTACAAGTAAAAGTCAGCATATGCTCACTTAAGAGTTTTTAACTCCAAGGGGCATCAATATTTCACATGGGGCGTTTATATATTTTTGTTCTGTGTACTACAAGCCAATTCAAGGCCGATGTTCACAGAGTTGAATTTTCTCATGGATGAAGGCCTGTTACAATTAAATGGGCGCCTGCTTTGGATCGATTGGCAGTGATTGCGCGATTTGATTTCAATGTGAGAATGATCGCTTGCCGACTGAAGAATAACCATCTTAGCAGCATGATCGTCTGCAAAGGTTACTCTAAACCCGGTAGTAATGGGGGTTATCAGGCACAACAGTACCAAAATGATTTGGCCTCCACTCTCAAATACAAGTAAAAGGAAGTGAGCTTTCTCATAACTTGTACAACTCGTTGATTTGTTCCCCACTGACAAAACTTCCTGGTGGAAGTGCATCAGGAACTGCACCAGAATACTCTACCCATCAAAAGTCCATAAAGCTAATCTGATTCGATTCGATGCGAAGGCGACTCGTATAAGATGACAATACGATCTCCCAAGGATGTGCAGGTTTTTTTCTTTTTTTATACTTGGACGTCTTTCCGCGTTTTATAACAGTTTGAACGGTTTGATGTGCTTCACTGAACTTTGAATTATCAAATCGTATTCTGCATTCCACGAAGACACATTCGTGTCTATAGCAATACCATCTTGCTTCAGAATGCAAGGTTTAGTGCCACTCCGGAGAGTTCTGAACAGGACACGCATTTATGTGCAGATGTACCATAGGTCCATTTAGTGGTCCGCATTGCACCAAAACAAAGGGCTTAGATCAAAAACAGATTACGAAATCATTTGAGGGGAACTCCTTTGTCTTCAATAACGGGAGCGGTGTGGCTGAGCGGTATTACGGAAATCAATCCCACAAATTCTATTCGGCCTCCTCCGTTCTAGCTGTAAGTGGATTAAGTAATGGGGACAACTTCTTTGTATTCTCGCCGGATGTTCACTTCTTAGTGTGTTAAACCAGCTTGGATAACTGTTGCTTTTCTCAATGGTAATGTAAATATAGTGGATGCTGTCTGAAAGAATAAAAATGTTTATTCAAGGAAAGATATACCTATTCTTGCTGTGGAGTTTAAAAAAAAGAGTCGAAAATGTTTTACATTTCAATTGACAGAAGTTAGAGTCACGAGAAAACATAAAAAACGCACTTACGCTTATTTTTGCGAGTAAGCTTTTCTCAGAAAATCCATTACAAAAGGCAGTAGCGTAAACACATCTACAGCGGAGCGGTATATAAGTTTCTCATAAAATATTAACATTCACCAGTGTGTCTCAAGGATGAATAATGGGAGCAAACAAGCATTCCTGGACAAATGCCATTCATTCCACCTGAATTAACACGAAATTACTGACCAGGACCCAAATTTCAGTTGAAATTATAAAAGTAATTTTGTAATCATGGAAAGAATATTGCCTTGAGTTTCCAATCGACAACACCAGAAGTGCATGAAATAACCAACGTAGGGGTGGAGTTGGGTACAATATTGAGTAAATTAACCCCATAAAACCCATGGACTCTTATGCAGCAGCTGTATTCAGATCTATTTTAAATTCTAGTGGGGACCCCAAGGTTTCCAACAACCCAAATGTGAACCTCTGAATTACCGAGAAATTAGTAGCCTTTAAAATAATGTTGGTGCGCAAGTTCAAGATATTTTCCATTTGATGTAATCATCTTGCCATAAAAACGGCGATCTGGGTTTGAAGATTTCTCTCAATTCATATGTGACGTAGCTTCAGTGAAGCACAAAAACTAGCAGACACAGAATATGTATGTGACATTGTTCTCTTATATGAAAAGAAAAGTTTTTTCTGACTTTGAACATACGTAAGGTAAAACCTAAGTGAAAATTCTGAATTTATGGGGTTAATGGTATTATTGAACGATTTCTTCCCTAACTGCATGCAAACAGCCTTTAATTACATTTCAGTGTTTCATAATGAATGAATTGCCCAAAAATGTCATGTCAAATCTTTAGCACTTCCTGAAAATCAAGATTTTTTTAAAGTTTAACGCTAAAGAGTTAAACACATTGTACTGCTCCGTGATCTCTTAGTAGACACAACAGTTGTGGAAAACAAAGAGCCCGTATCACTGAGGAGGGTATGGGCTCATTTATTGTCAGTAAGTGAACTTAAAGCTAAGCAAGTATGTGAACATTTCAGCAAGCTACCTGTTTAAATGAGTTCATCACGTTAAACAACTGAAGGAAACAACAACAGAGTTATACATGTAAGTTAAATGTACAAAAAATAAATAAATTGGAAAATAGAATAGAAATAATAGCCCTGGGCAACAGGGGGCATTTAAATCAAATTAAAAAAAGACGTCATGTGTCCTAGTGGCTTACACGTCAAAGCAAAACCAACGTTTGCTGTAAGTGCCACTCAACATCTATAGTTGTTGCAAAGTCAAAAAAGGAAATCTACCACAATGTAAAGAAAAAAGATGTGGATGGTAGGGAAGGCAGCTGCTATCCATTCTATATATATGATGTACAAATAAACACACGCTCTGTTCATTTGTATGCATTGTTCATTTCGAATGCAAAGCAAGAAGCACATCCAATATGTTTGCCATGAACTACTTGACAGCCTGCCTCATCTATAATGCATATTCACCTTTCTACCTTTTGAATAACATTGAATTTAGTAAAATGTTCATACATAACACAGAGAAGAATGAAATGCCCTTGTGTCTGGAGGGTGAGTGCATCAGGGACTCAAGGAGAAACACATACATCACTTGCACTTGCAATCTTATAGGCTTTATCAATGTAATGCCACCTTGGTGAATAAGAATGCCAGTTTCTAAAAAAAAAAAACCAGAGGGCACTCAGTGGAGCACATACCTCCCTCATGCCATATATCTGTTCTTTTGGTGACAGTTTATGTTTCAGGTCACTGTCAAAATGAAATGAACTCCTCCTTGGACTTCCACCTATCATCCTGCCAAATTTTGTGCTAAACAGAAAATAACTGTATGAGTTATCTGGTCAGATATATCACACAGACCCATTAGACAGATATATTTCATTCTTCCGGATCCAGTATATGTTTAGGATCACTTCCAAAACTGAATCAACTCATCCTTGGACGACCACCTATCATCCTACCAAATTTCGTGCCAATCCTTTCAGAATTTTTTGAGTCATCCTGTTCACAGACAGATGGACAGACAGACAAAGACAAACAAACAAATGGGTGAAAACATGACCTTCTTGGTAGAGGTAAAAACACAAACATTTTGTGGTAATTCCAAACTTTTGAAAAGGCTATTTCTTCAATTAGCCCTCTTGTTTTACTAGTTATAGTATTTACGCACACATACAGAATATTAATGAATGTATCAGTTTGATAGTATTGGATGATTGGCTTGTAACACTAGCTTTTCCAGGGCCACATAAGGCAAGTGAAACTGGCACAGACAGCAGACAATGACTTGAACGAAAGAGAAGTTTAGGACAGATGACCAATATAGTCGGGACCAAGGAGTAACAGACAGATGGGGTCAAATATGAAATCCCATTCCGCACAGAGGTTTTATATTGACGAATTTTGACCTGATTCAATTTTAATTGTTCTAAAGCTGCTTCAGTGATCTATTAGTTTCATATCAATTTGCTTGATGCTGAAGGAATGAAGGCAAAGAAACACAAAGCTTCAATTATGACAATAAAGGGCCATGCAATATAGAGGCATAAACACGAAGGACCATGAAAATACATGCTCGTCGTGAAGCGTGGCATTCGGTGACCCAGATTTCACAAGTGCACCCGCGCAATACTCGACGCACGAGGTGTTACCCTCCCCTCCCCTTGGCCAAAAGTCAAACTGTGACATTCGTCTCGACTGGCTTGTGCGTCGAGTGAAAAAAATTTGCATTTCAAACGTAAAGACAACGCATAGCGAAGCGTAAACGCCTGGCTAAATCATACAACAATGGCGAATTACCGCGAATTCTGAAGAAAAATAATGGAATTCAGGACACATAAATTCTTATTCTCAAGTCATTTATTTAAGTTGTGACAAGGGGGAATACAAATATGGAATGTATTGTAAAAGTGTAAAAGTTTTGCTCTATTTGTTTCAGGTAGAAGGTCAAGACGAATAAAAGGGAGGTAGGCTATGACCCAAAACTTCGATTCGCGTCTATTTAGTTTACCGTTGAGGAAATACCCGGCCTGTTTGGGAGTTTTATTTATTTATTTTTGTATTTTAAGTAAATGACATTTTTGAATGAATTTGATATAAATATATGCATTATTTATGTAGGTCTCTTTAAATATATAATTAAATGTTGAAATTTAATGAGCATCGAGGTCGGAGTACCTTTCAAAAACTCGCATTTCAGAAATTCGTCATTTAATGTCCGTCGGATTGCCTTGGTGCGAATTAAACAACGCAGTTTAGCATGATCTGTAGGGTTTCCTGATAAATTTGCGGGGTGATGGGCACCAATTTGCACCATCTTCATTTAAACCGCAAACGGGTTATTAACAGTTGGTGCCTCTTGACAGTGGGAGGAAAGCGCATGATTTGCTGAAAAACCAGATGATCAGAATAAGTCATCATCAAGAGAAGAACAGTGCAAAAGAAGATGAGTTACTCAGAGCAACCCAAACCAAAGATCAAAAAAGAAGAAAAAGGGTAGTCTAGGCTTGAGCTTTTAAAATCCAAACACGGACTCGACCCATAGTATTCATCATATGGACGAGAAAAAATGTTTATATTCTGCATATTGAGTTTTCAAAAGAGAAAACGGTCAAGTTTTGCGCATATAAACATCAGCCAAAAATCACGCACCTGGGTGGAAAGCAGTGTGAGCAGTAATATATAATTAATGACTTCAACTGAGGTGAATCCACTAATGTATGCACCTTGGACAAGTAATATTCACCGTCAATAACTGTATGGTATAGCTTACTGCATCTGTGCTGTTTCATGTTACATTCCAAATGAAATTACGTAGGGCAAATAACAGCAGCACTATCGCATAAATGACTTTTCACTGCTGATTATGCAATAAGCCTCGCTCTCTACGTTATTTTGCATCTCTTTCGGCCTTACCTCACTGTCAAAATGATTGTGTCTTTTATTATCACAACATATTTTTTTATGATCAGCCTAGAATGAAATCAAAATCCTCATTTTAAATCCTCTTATTTATAATGAAAGCTACAATTTGACAATTTAAAACATGTTGAAAAGTGCTCATACACACTTGAAATGACTGTCTGGGCCTGTCTCACCTGTTCTGTTTTTCAATCTCTCACAATACAGATGTAATATAGAAGCAATATCCCAGTTCAGTTGGTATGATAAGCACTTCTGTACGGGGTCACCGAATAGAGTAGGCTGAGATACTGGAGCACACTGTCCTTCTCCTGTGGAATACTGAGAACGCGGTTCTGTACAGAGGGACCAAACAACTGCACTTTCAGGAAAGGTAGTTCCCACATCTGAGGCAAGATTGGCAAATCCTGAATGCTTTGAGACAGCGGAGAGGGAAAGCATTGATAGACACTCTCCTTCCATTGTTTGCGATCATCCCTCAGCACTCTCCAAAACTCCACTCCCCTTTGACCTGTACTGATGCAGTCAGAGATGCTGGCTGTCAGACCAGGGCAGCATGGCTGGAAATTCAAGCAGCTGCTCTGTGAATTTATGAGGGAGCAGCACTGCACACACAAAGTGCACTCCAAACACCTGCAGAGCCCCTAAGGACCACAGAATGGTCCTGCAACCTGATACTCATCTCTCACATGTAGCCAGGCATGTGGAGACCATGCTCTTGAGGCTGACAAGAGAAATGCTCATATGCATGTGAATGTTGTTACTTACAGATTACAGCATGTTCATATGTAAAAAGATGGAAAGATATGTGACACTTGTGCATAATTTTATTTGCTGGTATAACTACACCTAATAAAAATGATTTGACTTTTGTGAATTGCTTGCAGGTCAAAGGAGACATGTCATGATTACTGGGCATGCTCACAATTTTGAACGAAGTAAATACGCTCAAATGCAAGTCAAAATCCAGGAGGTATTTTTGTCCCTCAATGAGTATTCACAATGACAACCAGCTTACATTCTTTATATCCCTTGGCTTAAGCTTTTGAAAACTCAAATTTCCACAGAAAGCGGCGTAATATAAAAAACATCATAGCGGTGTGACTAAAATATATAAATAGTATAAAAAACGAAGATGGATTGGCAAGGATGGAATCAGATTATGACTTTGAGTCAAGAAGATTCAATTTCTTAGGATGTAAATTCTTAGCATGCGCCATGACTGTGACACAGATCCATTGAGTGCAACAATGACAAAACCTGCTAAATCATGTTATAAATTTTAACAGAAAAAGCGAACCTCTGTCAAAACCTGCCAAGTTAAGGAGGAAACCTCTGTCAAATTCTGCTAAATCATCAGCCAATGTGGAAACTTGATTCCGTTTTCATTTGCTAGAAGGAACCAATCGCAGTCAAGCTCTTTTAGCCTGTTCAGCTTTTGCTTTCAATAACTCTAACTGGTTTGAGCAGTTCAGAAAAGTCTAATGAGAATTTAATTTGAACCCATGGACTCATGTTTATGTTGTCTTTGTCATTGCAGCTTTTTAACCACTGTTCTGTCTGTAGCATTGAGTTGCATGTAGAGTGGGTCCTGAGTCAAATACCTTCACCTATTGAGCAACGGGGCTGGTTTAAACACTGTCAAGACCTGCTAAATTTCCACTCCACTTTAAAAACCTGCTAAGTCAAAACTTTGTGTTGCAAAATCAGTCATTTCTTGAAAAAAATGAATTGCCTCGTGGATTATGTCTGCAAGGCTAAAAGTTTCAGTATAGTGAAAATTGGTTTGTATGGAGGATAATGTCTATGCCCACCAAATAATCAGATTTTTCTAAAAAAAAACAAAAAAAACAAAATGTACCAACTTGACTTAGAAGGCTTTGCAAGTGGACTCCTCATTTCTTAACCTCCTATACCCCACAGCCGATGCGCCCACACAGACCAATACATTCACGGGTGAATTATCACATGGCTGCATTGCGTGCAATAAAAATAGCAGTTAGAAAGTGCAGTTTGGCAATAAACTTATTATACCCACTGTGAAGGAATTCCTTGAAAGATTCTCATTCATATGCTTATATTTTATAGTTAAAGAGCGATGATCTTGAGCCACATAACTGACTGTACTGGTTTTTTTGTCTGTTCTTCAGCTAGGTGATGCTCTGTTGTCAGTAGTCAGAGTCCACACTTTCATTGAGTGACCATAATCGACAAGTTCTCCTGATCCTCTTTTATTCTTGATAATTAAAGTGTGATTCTGTGACGGTGCGTTCAGGAACCACATGCAAGAGAGAGAAATCCAAAAAAAATGTATGCCTTTGAGTCTCTCTCTTACACACACACACACACACACACACACACCAAGCCACAAAACGAAATCCAAAGACAGAGTCGACTAGAGAGGCCGGGGTCAGAACCAATAAAACAGATGAGCAAAGTTACATAGACGATAGGAAAAAAGTCGTAGTCGATAAACAAGGCAGAGGATCATACACAGGGCATCCTAACACAGGATTCGTGGTCATACAAAAATAAGTCGAAATCCAGAAAGACAAAATAATATAAAAAAGTGCAATGGCAAGAATCTTGGTCGGGCGAAACAGTAGAAGGAAAACAATACTCAATGGCATACGAAAGACTCTGCAGAAAGAAATATTGATCAACGTTCTGACAAGGTCAGAACTGCAGTGAGGACTCTTAAATAGACGAGAGGGAAGTCACATGCTATGCAGGGAACAGGTGAGCTGGATCAGACTAATTACAATGGGAGGAAAACATAAGGGAAATCCTAACCACGAAAACTGGTGAAAGCTAACACACGAATGGAAATCACGCACACAGCCTATTCAAATTCAAATTCAAAAAACTTTATTTGTGCTCGGGGGCAATTCAAGGCACACAGAGCAGCATGACAAGCAATAAGAGAGGTAAGATGAAAGTAAGAGAAAAAAAAATAATAATAAAAATATTTGTGTACAGTAGGTGCATCGAATTCTTATTGTAGGAGCAGGATTAATGAGAGAGAAGAAATTAAGATGAGCCTAACTTCTGTATGTGCTTTATTGCCGCAAATGTCGTGTATGGAATGAGCCCCTGTCCTTTTCCATAGTGCCACCTTGCATGAGAGGAAAATGGTTATTGCTACATTGTTGTATAGGCTGGTATAACTGACCTTAAGTTACCCAAGTTATTTTCATGTAATCTACCTATTTAAACCTGCATGTTGCTTTATTTAGGTATCTAAGAGAGACTTGTATCAATATTTTCTTTTCAAAAATGTTATTTCGACTTGTGCTGGTTATTAAATAACCTGATATGAGGTGCTTATCTGCAACAGCAGCAACTACTAGCCTCCTGCTTCACTAAAATTATGTATATGATTGGACAAATTCTAATGATACGACTATTACGTGGATCAATATGCAGTCTTCATGCAATATAAACACCAAAAATAACATTTGAACTGCATTAAATTAAATAATTTTGAGTATTTGCCATTCATAAAATGAAATGATGAGTACAAGGTGTAATGTTGTTTTCATGACTTTCTTAATTTATTAGAGAGGTGAATATGGGAGAAGGATATGTGCTCATCACGGAAAGCTGTTCTCACATGTTTGGTCGGGTGAAAGAAATGTACATTTTTTGAACTCCTCCTATTGATATTTCATTGTGGGAATGATAACGACACACCGATAGAAGACGGAGAGTGCAAGATAAATGCTTTTTAATGCCAAAGACGACCACTTCCTATAGTGATAAGGCTTGTAAGTCACTCGTGTACAGGCCCAATCAAACCAGAGACTTGAATTAAACTTATTAACTTAAACAGGATCAGGTTCTAATTTTGGGATCATTTTGGAATACAAATCTAAGAAAAACCTATGCAATTACCATGATATCGTCCTTTTTTCATATCCAATCCATTGACTTATGTTGGCTGCACCTTTTCAAGGAGTTGGGCCAATGCGTCAATAAAATTATTAGTTTATGCAAGAATAGTAAGAACATTGACTAATTTCCAATTAATTATTGTAAGCTTACTGGCAATAAAGAGGAATGTCATGATGTCACAAGAAACATGCAGAGGAATTTTCACCAATAGTTGTGTCTTGTGTAACAGGAGAGGGCAACCCAATTTTCCACTAGGGCCATATATGGGGTTATTATTACAAAATCATAGCAGAGGTGGAGATGAAATACGATTCAACACATGAACCCCCACCCCCGTGTTTAGGTCCTATTTGCCAGCACAATTTTTTTCGGCATGAAAGTATAAACTAACTGAAGAAATAATTTGGTTGACTTCGTGGGACAATATAATTATTGTTACTTTTCTTTATAACCTTTGGGATGTCCACATCATAGTTCATTCAAAAGGGCTGGAGGTGCCTCTTCAAATTTTATCACCATGGCTCAAG
This sequence comes from Gymnothorax reevesii, assembly GCA_029721435.1. Classification (NCBI taxonomy): domain Eukaryota; kingdom Metazoa; phylum Chordata; class Actinopteri; order Anguilliformes; family Muraenidae; genus Gymnothorax; species Gymnothorax reevesii. Next base: position 12,148,030 of record CM056586.1, on the reverse strand, counting down.
CAGCGCAGCTCCTGTGATTCCCAGTTTCCACTCACCGCCCTCTGTTTTATTGTGATGTAGGCACGTGCACCCTCGGGCACCTTTGTTGCGCAATGTAAGGAACCAACTCTTTCCAATGTTTTCTCCACGGTTTTGAGTGCTTTACCCCACGACCAAGAGCCACTGCCCCTTTCTTGGCAGGACTCGTGCAAAAGCATAAAAAGAAAAGAAAACAAAACAAACAAACAAACAAAAAACAGAATATAACAGCATCTGATGCTAAATTATTGACATAAATGCCTCCGTGATCGTGCTAAGATAACGAAATATATGCCTGAATTGACTGAGTCACGTTCTCCAGCTACATGGAAATAAATGAGAGGCTGCGTGTGGTCAGTTACGCATGTGCGTCACTGAAATTCTGTCTTGTTGAGGAGCAAAGCTCTCATGTGCAGCCTTGTTAAAGAGGAAATAACGACAAGCGTGGATAATAGGTAAATCATAGCAATTACTGTATAAAAGCACAACATTGGAATCTGCGCGCTTTCCATTCGCTTGTGATATTGCCTATTTCACAATTCCCTTGTAAATCATTACAGTCGTCCTTTAATTACATTTATCAGCTGATGTGCTTTTCTACTCCTCCAGTGATTTAAACATGAGCGAAAACTTAACATAATCCATTTATTGGTTTGCTGGCGCAAGAAGTGGGGGTAAAACTTAGTCGGGCTTTTAACGCACCGCTGTTTTGTTCGGCATGCGCGCTCTTTTCATGCGCATTATTCATGCTGGTTAAATCCTCGGCAGGGGGGAAATGAAGGGGGAATGATACTCTACTCTGGGCATTAATTACACACCAGGCCACACAAAAGGATGGCCGTTGTGCTCGATCGACTTTTCATTGCAATATGAATTGTTAAAGAGGGGAAACTCCAGGGGGTTGCGCGCTTTGACGGGGCGGCGACGTGCTTGAATTGGCTGACCGCACTGCTAACTGCGAGGATGAAGGAATTCTTCTGGTCAACATCTGGACTTATTGGCTTTTTTCTGCCCCTATAATTAGGGCAGATGTTGGAAAACACCAAATCCCGCTCTTAAAATAAAAATAAGCAGGCCTAAATAAAAGAAAACGTCACAGCGATTTCATTTCTTTACTATGACATATGAATCATTGAGTTTCCACGGACCATCAGACAGTGGCAACATGCATTGTGTCCTGACTAGTCAATATTTTAGGTCATTTTTTGTAAGAAATTGATGGTGTGCTCTGGACCAAAGATGGAAAGGAACTTCCAAATTGTTAACAGATTAAAAAAATAACAAAATCCAAACACCCTGCACTGTTATGGCATCGGGTAGCATCAGTGACCTTGGCAAGGGTAACGTGCACTCCTGTGAGGGCACCACTAATGCTAAAAAGTGCGCAGAGATTTTGAAGTAATATATGCTGCCGTCAAGACATCATATTTTCTAGAGACTGCAGGCTACTGGACTGGCCTGCCTGCAGTCCCAACATGTACCCCCAAAAAAGAGTGTGTGGCAAATTTTAAAAGGCAACAAAGACTATGCACTGTTGCACCCCTTAAAGACTTGTTAGCAGGAAGAATGGGGCAAAGTTACTCCTAAAACATGACTTGTTTTCTTCTGTCTGTAAATGTGCATTAAGGGTTATGAAAAGGAATGAAAATATTCCAATGCAGTAAAAACCTTTCTGTCCCAAGTTTTTCAGATATGTTACAAGAATCAAAAACTTAATGTCTTAATTATTAGAAGATCAATAAAATTCATGAGGTGAAATATCGAATAATGTGTCAATGTGGTTTTCAACAGAATACGGATCAAGGATGTTACTGTTTTGAGTTTTAATTTTAATGTAAATTACAGGCTGAACCTTTTCTGATTCAGCATTATAGTTGCATACTAAAAACATATCAACAGTTAGGGGAGACCAGGGTTACTTCGGCGACGGGGTTAGATTTTTTCCATTGCAAACGCTCTGGAGGGGAAAAAATAGAACAAAGTATGTGACATCCCAGTGACGGAATCTCTTAGAAAGAATTAGGACTGGTAGTGTCATGTACTGGTAATGTCAGCCTTTTAACGGCTGTAGATTTGACATTATCAGGTTTTTGTTATCAATATGCTCTGTAAAGATAGAAAATTTATTAGACTACATGACTGATCTGCAGCAACCCTCATATTCCGCGTATGCGTAATGCTGGTGAGGAAAAAATAGACTCCTTTGACCTGTAACAAACTACCCCATATATGGGGTTGTTTGTAACAGAAGGGGTAGTTTGCTACAGGTTTTGGGGCATTTTATTACTCTTAGAATTGCTTAAATGAGACGTGTTTCCCACTTAAGTAGGCAAGTTAAGAGGGATGCCTTACTACCGTTATCCCATGAAGCTACAGTTAGGAACCTCTTGAGTCATTCTCTAATGGCATTGCCACGTTTCGTTATTCATTTGTAATTTCGAGGGATCTTTCTGAAATAAGAAAAGTAAAAAGTCATTCAGTTAGGTAATTTGATCTTGTCTAAGTTGTTACAGGTTTTGAGGCAAGTTCTTAGTGTAACAACTTGGGTCTATCAACTAGTCCATCAGCAACCCTTCGCCCTTGTCCCAACATTTTGGAATGTTCCAGTGCAATGTTTACATGGGTGTGTCATGACACAGTGGATAATGTCTTCCGGTTACACTTCACTTGAAGGTACCGTCATAAGAGTGACATGACACTGTCATAACTGTTACATGACACATGTAACAGTTATGACAGTGTCATGTTACTCTTATGACGAAGTTGTCATAATCAAGACAACTCAAACAATGTCAACTTGTCATCTCAGAAAACCGAATGACACTTAATGACAAAGTTTATGACATTAACTTAATGTTTATGACACGTTTATGTCTGTGTCATGTTACTCTTATGACGATAACTTCAAGTAAAGTGTTACCTGTCTTCCTCTCTCATAATCCAGAAAATCTCGGGTATGTATTAATTACACTTGATGTTAGTCGGATTCTCCCAAACACTAAGAAAGTTACTTTTACGAGTATTTTTTTCTGAAACACTAACTGCGACTTTTGACATAGGGGAGACCGGGGCTTGTTGTCACACTTTTTACACTCTTATATTTATATATATAAAAAAGACCAAAGTCTCAGGTATACGTTTTGTATTCATGTCATTTTCATATCTTGTGTCAGTGCAGAGTTATGAGCAATTAAATAGAAATTGTCACCAGGTGACAAGGTGCCACACCAACGGGTAAATTGTCACACTATATGGGGTAAGATGTCACACTGGATTTTGCAACTAATGAAACAAGGACAAAATTATTGTTGTTATTTTTTTACTTGAAATAAAATATTATGCAACATGCATTATGAAATTTATGAAACTTAAACTAGTCCTGGAGGATCAATAAAAAAACTCAAACAAAACCTAACCTCACTAGTCAGTCCTGGAACATCCAGTCAGAAAATCTCAAACAAAACTTGACCTCCCTATTCAGACTTCTCATCTGAGTCGCAGTTCTGGCATATGTAGATTGATTTGCCAGGGGTGCATTCTTCATGGGCCCATCCTTTGCATATTATGCACTGCACCCAGGTTTCCCCTGGACGGCTGTTTCCAAATGGCTCTACACAGACCAGGCACAGGGACTCATCTTCTTCAGATGAGGAGTCATCTGCAGTTTTTCTTTTTGTACCTGCCCTCTGTTTCTGCCCTGTGCTTCTTTGGTATTTTGGATTTGGTTGCCTTGCCTTTCTTTTTGAATAGCCTTTTTTTTCCCTTGTGCCTGCCTTTCAGCTTCAAGTGCCTCCTTCACAGGTGTGTCGCGAGAATAACAGTTTTTCTCTTCTTTCTCTGCTGTTTAACTTGTTTTCTTCACACGTGACAACTAACCCTCAAATGACTGAGTCAAGTTGCCCCAAACTACCTTATTTACTAATGCTAGCTCTAGCTTAAAGTTAGCTTAAAACAGAACAATGACTGAGGTATGACAGGATGCCTAATATTTTCTCTAACAAGTCCACATGTATCACTGCTAGGATTTTTATCTGAAAAAAGCTTATTTTAAAATATATAACGTTTATATTTTTTTTACTTTGGGTTGTGGAAAATGATGAATTGGTGCTCATCTTAACTTACAATGTGTTGTTCTCTTTTCACAAAGGACATGAGACCTGACCGTATAAAGGAAGAAAACTAGTATTCCACTTTTTAGTTGCACTCTCTAGTGGAGAAGATAATTGCAGTGTGACAACTTACCCGTGTGACAACAAGCCCCGATCTCCCCTAATAATAAAAATAGCCTAATAATAACTGCTTCTGCTACTACTAATAACAGTAATAATGATTATTATTATAAGCTTCAGCTACCAACTATAACGATTTTACCTCACCCATCTCACAAAGTAACCCCGGGTATAGAGTTGCTTCGGCATGTTTGTGACGTATCGAAAATTGAATATTGTGACGTAAATATATGTTATATCGAGACTGTATCAATACAAGTTTTGTAGGCGACATTCTGCACTACACATATACTGTAAAGGTATTTTTCTGAGTTTTAGCAACAAAGAGTTATGGATCCAAACACAAAATCATGACAAAGTAACCCCGGTCTCCCCCGCATTTTTTTCCTACTGATTTAACCTGCATTTTAAGTGTACTTGTGTTATGATCCAGACCAGGAATCAAGCGCAGAGGCAGAGTACAACCCCATTGTAAGGTTTATTGGTAGTAAAACGGTAACAGTTGGATGGAACCATGAAGGCACAGTTCAATACAGATTTTGTGGATGAAGCCTGGTAAAGCCAATCTCCAGCCAGTGGCTTTCTGTGATGACTGCCAGGTGTAGTGCACACTTTGCCAGAGCCGAACTGCCCGTAAGAATAATGGAGTTTGAGGAGAACTTGGTTCCCATCCAGTTGACGGTAGAATTGGGAGCTTTTTACGAACAAATTGGGCAGAGGAACAGACTTGAACAGGGTTAATAAGAAGGTGGTCCCAATCCTGGACCCTGAATTAGGCTTGAGAGCTTGTGACTATTAAACTGGACAAAGGTGCAGATTTGAACTGGGTTAACTTGAACGCAGTCCAAATCTATGGCACTGAATAGACTTGGGATCTTTTTCAAACTCTCTTAGTAAGGAGAAAAGCTTCCGCAAATTACAACCCCAATTCCAAAATAGTTGGGACAAAATGTAAATTGTGAATAAAATCAAAACGCAATGAATTTCAAATCACACCAGCCAGTATTGTATTCACAATAGAACAGAGATAACAGCAAATGTTGAAGCTGAGAAATTTAACAATTTTATCCACAACATGAGCTCATTTCATATTTGATGGCTGCTACAGGTCTCAAAAAAGTTGGGACAGGGGCCTTTCTACCATGGTGTAGCATCCCCTCTTCTTTTTAACACAGATTGGAGGCGTCTGGGCATTGAGGAGACAAGTTTCTTGAGTTTAGCCATTGGAATTTGATCCCACTCTTGTTTAATGCAGGCCTCCAGCTGCTGGAGAGATTTGCATCTCCTTTGATGGACTGTTCGGTTAATTATGTGCCAAATGTTCTCAATGGATGAAAGATCAGGACTGCAGGCTGGCCAGTTCGGCAGACGGACTCTTCTACTATGAAGCCATGCTGTTGTAACAGCTGCAGTATGTGGTTTTGCATTGTCCTGCTGAAATACACAAGGCCTTACCTGGAATAGATGTCATCTGGAGGGGAGCATATGTTGCTCTAAAACCTTTATATACCTTTCAGCATTCATGGTGCTTTTTAAAACATGCAAGTGTCCCACACCATATGCACTGATGCGTCTCCATACCATCAGAGATGCTGGCTTTTGAACTGAACGCTGATAACAGAAGGGGTGGTCTTTCTCCTTTTCAGACCAGAGGACACAACGCCCATGATTTCCAAAAAGAATGTCAAATTTGGACTCATCTGACCACAGGACACTTTGCCACTTTGCTTCAGTCCATTTGAAATGAGCCTTGGCCCACAGAACACGGCGGTGCTTCTGGATCATGCTCAACAATGGCTTCCTTTTTGCATGATAGAGTTTTAGGTGGCATCTGTGGATGAAAAAATAAGTCTTGAATTTTCTATATTTAGACTAGGAAGAGAATGCCCATGTGGCCTAAATATGCTCTCAAAAAAAAAATAAATAAATAAAAAATAAATAATTCTATAAATTGTACGACAATGGGATAATTTTGGCTTTAAAACACTGCGCATAGAATTTGTGTTTATGTCATTCTGTTCAAAATCTATGGAATTAAAATTGCTATGCAATTGGAGCATTTTGTTCTTGGCGTGGGCAGAGCTTTTCAGAAGTACAGTATGTCATTAAAGAGTGATTTCCTGACCTTTTGGAGAGCTATCTCACCAAGCAGACAATTACACGCATTGTTGTTCTGAGCGTTTGCATTATCTTATGCAAATAGTATGCCCATAAAAATTTGTGACATGAATTTTTCCTACAATTGCTCGCATGCTAATTGAACATAATAAACAGAGACATGTTGCGCTCTGTGCATTCAAAGATAGGGTTTCTGCTTCCTCTATTTAAAACTCATAAATCACCTCTGTTATTTGCCTCATTGTTTTCAATTTAGAAGTAGTGAGAGCTGGCTCTAGGCATACAAATAGCTGTGTCCATACTTCAACCTACAGTGCTGTTAAAAAGCACTTGCTCTTTCCTCTATTTTAGCATATTTGTAATGCTTAAATGTTCCAGATCATCCAACTAATTTTTATATAAGACAAAAACAATGGATGTCACATGCAAACAGTGCATATGCATAAATTTGTGCTCGAGCCATGCGCATCATCAATATTTGCTTATAAGAACTTGTTAATTCTCTGTGAAAACATTTAGAACAGCCTTAAACCACGCGTATGCATAAATGATGAAGGCCCAGCTGTCTTAAAAATGTAAACACATACCTTTTAGGTAAATGCATAACATTAAAAATGCATTCATTAAAAATGGCTTTAATAGACAGTATTTCAAACTCACAATTTACTAATGCGTCGGCCAAATATATTAAATGACCATGAAATTGACACTCTTTTATCCTCATCAATAATTGTCATACACTGAACAAAAAGATAAATGCAGCATTTTAATCCTTTCAATATTCAGCAAAATTATTTCCGTGGTTGACTGGGTAGGGTTATGCGACCAAGGTTGTATGGTACTACTGGTCTGTTTGCATTTTAGTTACCTTCGCCTTCGTCAATTTCACGTCCTTTGTCAAAACCGGCCCTTGACACAGGTGAGACATAATACAGAGCTGTTCAAATGATGTCTTTTTGGTCTGCCTAGGCACACTCTGTCCTCTGGTTAAAAAAAAAAACAAGCCACGACAAAAGTCCCAGTTCAGCCATTTTTCGAAATGTGACAGATGAATCAAAACCTCAGGGAACGTGCCATCAGTATCCTCAATGCAGGAATGTGTCTCAGGGCTGTTGCAAGGGCTTTTAATGTCCATGTTTCAACAATAAGTCAGCGAAGACATTGTTTTTGAGAATGAGGAACGGCAGCAAACTGTCCACACGTGCGACAACCATGAGTGATGATCCCCGCTGAGAACAGCCATATCTGGTCTCTCCATTCCTGTGACTGTCTGAGACCATAAAATGCCACTGGTGATATGACCATTGGTCTCCACAATCACCGCACTTCTGTCAACCTCGTGAGAAATTGTCTTTGGACGTCCATCTCCGCGCGTCATCGTCCATGTGGATTAGACCTTGTGCTCAGTGAAGATATCGGGTCGGCTGGGTGAACAAACATGTCCAATATGTCAGTGGAGGACTGCTCTCCTTACTGACAACTCATATTTCATTATTTACAGCCAGGACAGACGACAACTCGTCTGGCAATGCACAGGGGAACATTATGCTGATGTCAGCATGGTGTGCAGGGTGGTATAAAGTGGTGCAGGAGTGCTGATTTGGGTGGGAGTATCCAATGAACATCACACCCAAATGTATTCTAATGGTGACTTGAATGCCGATTGTCCTATCATTTGTCCATCAAAACAATGCCATAGTCTACCGGTCTGCCATAGTCTAAAGCAATGAATGGCTTATCAACTGTTTTTTGACTGCCAAGGCAAGATTTGCTGCGGTTATGCAATTCTCAGTAATGGCATTTAAGTCGTGGTCCATACCGCTCTTACCTTATACCTTCTCAGGTTCAAGTCCTATCCTCTGTTGGTTTCCTGGCTTCAGGGACATTTCAGTGGGAAATCGTAGAATGGGCTGGGATTTCTCTGCCGTGCCATCATCATCATTGTTCATCTTATGATGAACAACATCAGATTAATGTGAAAAGGTGGCTTCGTGGCATTGCTGGAATGCCAAACACTACTGGAACAGTAGCCCACGTGTGCATCAAAGCTCCTTCTATTGATTCTATCCACTTTATAATAATAATGCATCAATTTTATATAGCGCTTTTCTGCTTTCTGGGCACTCAAAGACGCATCACAAGGATACATTATTCATTCACTCTCTGATGGTGGTAAACTACATTTGTAGCCACAGCTGCCCTGGGGCAGACTGACGGAAGCGTGGCTGCCAGTATGCGCCTACAGTCCCTCCGACCACCACCAAACACTCACTGACATACTGGAGTGCTTTCTATATTGCATGTTTTGTGGGTGGGAGAAACCAGAGTACCCGGAGAAAACCCACGGGGAGAACATGCAAACACAGAATGGCCACAGGACGGATTCGAACCCACAAACTTCTTGCTGTGAGGCAGTAGTGCTAACCACTGTGCCACCGTGCCGCCCAAATTTATGAGAAGTCAACTGCACGTCATCCACCACTCCAGCATCATCTGGGCCGATAATTCAAATTTGAAGTTTGGATTGCCATTTTCAATTTAATGAAATGCAACAGTTATCCTGATTGCAATGCACTCGCTACTTACTAAAGGGACAAAAAAAATAAAAAAAACGGGCTACTGCACATCTTAAAATTATGAAATTAACTCTGGATGAATGTACTCCTGAAGATCACTGTCACCCTCATTTGCTGAAATTATCCCACAAGGTTAGAACAATTAGCTTCATGGCAGATGTAATAGAACCCATGTCCTCCAAAAGGTTCCACTTTTGACCCAGTCCACAGAATAATATCCCAAAATTCCGGGGGGCTATGAAGATATTTATGGTAAATGTGAGATAAGCCTAGCTTCATGTCATGTCAACAGTGGTTTTTGCCTTGCAGCTCTCCAATGGATGCCATTTTCTCCTTTTCTTACTCACGCTGGAATCGTGAACGCTGATGCTAACTGAGGCAAGGACCTGCAGTTCTTTTGATATTAGACTGGGTTCTTTTGAGATCTCCTGGATGAGTTACAGATTCTCTCTGGGAAAAATTTTGGTTGGCCGGCCACTCCTGGTAAGGTTTAGCATTGTTCCTTGTTTTTAAAAAATTGTAAATAATGACTCTCACTGTGGTTCAATGGTGTTTCAGAATCTTGGAAATGACTTTTTAACCCTCTCCAGACCAATAAATATCAATGAATAAGTTTCTCATCTGTTTTCGAATTATAGATCATGGCATCACATGCTGCTTTTTGTCTACTTCAAATAAACAGACAGATTCTATTCGAGTGACGTTTAGATTCAGCAGGACTTGCAATAATCATATCTGGGTCTGTCTAGCATAATTGAACCAAATTATCAATAAAATTAGTTTGTTAATATATTAACTAAGGCGGCAAATTCTTTTTTGCATAGAACCACATGGGCTCAGATAGCTTTTTGCCTCCAATTAATAAAATCATGACTTAAAAACTACATTTTATGCTTACTTGTGTAATATTTGTCTCGTATTCAACTTACTTTGATAATATGCAACATTTCAGTGAGACAAATGTACTAATAGAAGAAATTGGAATGGTGCAGATAATTTATCACTGCACTGTATGTCCTTAAGCATTAATTGCACCAACACTCGTGTCCAAGTTTCCCATGCCACAGGTGCGAAGACATCTTACCATGGCAGACACAAAGTTTTGAAACAACAAAAAATGTTCCAACAAAACCACTTTTCAATTGAGGGAGGGGATGTCTCCTAGGATTAGGAAAACCTCTGGGATGTGTCAGTAAAAGACTAGCATACATGACTTGAAAGTTGGAGTTCTCTGAAGAGTTCTCCCATACTCTTGTTCAGTTTGCAAATACGTCATATTTGGAGATTTTGAAGTGGATTCGTGTTTGAACCGGACGATGCTCAGCCTGGCTTACTGAAAAAGGGTTTTTCGTCCAACAAAGTGTTACCTGTTCAACATTTTTACGCCTTTATTTTTAGCATTTTAACACACCCCAAGTCAGTTTTTGCCCATCCTAACTTTTTAAGGATGTGTTGCAGGCATAAAATTTGTATTTCTCAAAAACAGTCAGGATGACCAGGTAAGCATGAAATATTTCATCTGGTACTCTTTTCGATTTAATACAGGTCAATTCACAAATCAGTTTTTTTTTTTATTAGCATATTCTATACCGACCCAATTCTTGTTACAACAGTGCATGGTAAGCTCTATGGACAGACCCAAAAAAGTAAGCGAATAACAGGTTCTCGAAGTCAACATGTTGGATGGGGGAGAAATAGGACCCATGCAACTCTGACAAGGGCAAATCCATGGTTGTTCTCCAGACATTTGATTACTAGGCCACAGCCTCAGGCACACAGTTCACAGTTGTTATGACTTCTGCTGCATGGCACTCTGTGTCTCCCTCTAGTGCAGGGGTAGGGAACCTTCTCCAGAAAGAGCCACTGTGGGTGCAGTCTTTCATGCCAACCAGACTCCTACACACCTGATTCTACTATTCAACCGCTGGAATGTTTTTTAAGGGCCTTGATCAGTCGAATCAGGTCTGTGGCAGCTTGGTTGGTATGAAAGCCTGCACCTACAGTGGCTCTTTCTGGAGAAGGTTCCCTACCCCAGTTTGGTGAAACCAAACCAACATTTAACCCAGGGGTGTCCAATCTAATCCACAAAGGTCCGGTTTGGGTACTGGCTTATGTTACTCCCTCACACCAACAAACCTGATTCCACTCAAAGGTCTCGATTGACCCCCCTGATCAGTTAATTAGTGATATCAGGTGCTGTGGCACTGGGATATAGCAAAAACCTGCACCCACACCGGCCATATATGGATAAGATTGGACACCCCTCATTTAACCGCTTCATCTCTCCAATACCATATGTGGGTTTGTCAAAGAAAGCTTTTTTCAAACCCCTGGAACTTCAGGCTGATATTAAATTCTCGTGGAGATCCAAAGGTTACTAAAGCTCCCAAATATATCCTGTGGAATTACAGGGAAATGTGAGTAAAACCTAGGTATCTACTATTTGATTTTATACTGCGGCCATTAAAACATTGTGTCCCAGGTTTGTGTATTTCCCGTAAGCAGTGTAATGTCGCTTCAGTGAGTTGCTGCAACCAGCAGACAGAAAATGAGAGACATTACCCTGCAAAGTGGAAAAATAAGCCTTTCCAAACTTTCAACTACCTTAAGGGGAAATTCAATCAAAAATGTGAGTTTAAGGGAAAAGTAAGAAAAGAAAAGAAAAAAAAGATCATGACAAATGTACAAAAGTATTGAACTTAAATTATTCAACCAGCTTGAAGTGGATAAAAAACCGTGACGAGTTATGAACAGTTTTTGTCAATTAAAATATGGCCTAAATAAAATATTTACAGCCACAGCCATTGTCAGCTGTTCCCAAAAAAAAAAAAAAGTGGGAGTCATGCGCCAAAAATATGTGACATCATCATTCAAATGATGCAATCACTCAAACTGAAAAGATGATAAATAACCATGTTTTTTAAATGGCTTATCACTTCCCTGAAGTTCTTTCAACAAATTTTTCAAAGAAAGTAGAATGCTGCAGAAGATATCTGTTAAGCACTGCTACTCTCAGGACAATACATTTACTCCAATTCAACCACAATCATTTCTATAAACAAACTAGAACGGGCACTCGGTAGAGCGCATACCTTCGCCGACGCCACTGAATCCCTCGCCACTGGCGTTGGTTTCATGCCGATCGGATAAAAATTGACCGAGATATGGCCGAAAGTCGGTTTTGACCTTTTCGTGGCCTTGACCTTGACCTTTGACCCGATCACTCCCAAAATCTAATCGATTGATCCTCAGGTCATGCCAAATCAACCCGCCAAATTTTATGAAATTCCGTTTGGTACTTTTTGAGTTATTCGATACACATACAGACAGACACACAAACAAATAAATACACGGGGATCAAAACATTACCTTCGTCAGCGAAGTCGCTGGCGAAGGTAATGATGACAACTCACAAGGCAACGCGGGAAGAGGGACAACTGTCCCCCCTTTACCCTTTTCCCCACTAATGGGGATGCGGTTGCAGAATTTCCACATTATTTACTTTACAAAGGATATAATAAGTAATATTGAATGAGTACATTCCAATAAGTGTACGCATTTAAATTGACCAACTTAAAAATACAGTCAGGCTGCAAAAAATTAGGGCCATCATAAAAAAAGATGGTAATGGTTGCCGAGTTTTTCTCAAAAAAACAAATCTAAGTGAAGACTAGAACATGTAAACAAATGTTTGCTATATTCAGAATAGCATCAATTAAGGCAAACTAAATGCTGTTGAATGATCAGCTGTGACAAAGACATCAAAATTGAGTATGGAAGGGTTAAATATTAATACTTCAAAGAATGTGACCAATAAACATGTTGTCCAAGATGAGAAGAACTATCTTGCATTTAAATAATGAAACTGTTTTATTGACAGCAACAAAAGAATAACATTTGGATGTCTGCTGCACAGGATCTTGGGGAGGTAAAATTATGCGAGCCAGTCAGTCAGTCTTTTTCTTTGAATCAAGCAGCAGAGCTCTTTCAAAATGGTGTCCGTTCTTTACTGTCAAAAATCTGCTTATTCATCTGTCCACCCATCAAACTTTCCCAACAGGACGGCCCTGCGCTCGCTGGTACTCCTGCTGGAGGCTGGACAGGACCTCCCGGTGTTGATCCATCTTTCGCTCCGTCTCTTTCAGTAGCGCCTCATAACGCTGACTGCAAAGGAAAGAAGGGAAGCCGACCAAAAAGATCAGGCAAATCTACAGTGGGAATAATGGACCAAAACAACAGTCCACTAGAGAAGGAGAAATCACTTTCTGTGCAGTATGCCTCTAATCACATGGTCGCACATCACCTGGCAGAATCAAATCACTATATCAACGGAGGTCTTGAGACTGCATACACAATAATTCACACAGTAGCAAAATATCATATCAAGAGTTTATCCATTAACCACCAACTGCAAACCAACTCAGAAAAAAAAAAATCAGCAATGAGGCAACAGAAAAGACTATGTTAAATTTCTTCATTGTGCAAACATGACTCGGGATTGTTGTTTTCCACAAAAAAATCTCGCAAGGCATGATTCAAAACTCTCCTCAAACTCACATTTCGCCATTAATGTACTCCAGTCTCTTGGCAACTGTTGCTTTGGCTTCATCCAGATCTTGTTTCACCAGTACTGGTCCAATAAGTTTGTAAACTGTGTTCTCACTGTCAAGCAGATCCAGCTCCTGAATGCAGTTTAGACAACACAAGTGCAGACTTCAACTTCAAATATGATATTTTCTAAAAATGACATGTTCTAGAGGTGGCACCACCACAGCAGATCTGAAAATTTTAATCCAGTTTTGTATATATTAAAGCATTCACTGGGTCTATTGAGCCACCCCAACGCAAGGCGGCCAGGCCCTCCCCATCAAGACTGTACACAAGCCCATCTTGAAAAATACATTTAGTACAATTGTTTTGTACACCTACCTCTTTGACAATATTGTTTTCTGTCAACTGTGTCTCAAGTTTGTGTCTGGCTGACATGCTTTTGCTGACATCTGTAAAGAATTGAACTTTTACAATTCAATGTTACCACCAAAACACATCACCCTATTAATGACAGGTGAGGTGATCATGTACGTTTGACAGAACAAAGGCAGGGCACATGCCAGGCTAGTTGGTGAGCTAGCTAGATCATTTCAGTCACGAAAAATTAACAGGATTTCCTTCAATATTTATTCATAAAGGTAATTTTATATTGTTATACGATAGCAAGACATCAAGTGCACTACAGTAAATAACTGCTACCATGCAATCGCAGCACGACACGCGAGGTACCAAATTATTTCCTTATCGGATACCTTTTTGCATCTGCTGATATTTTTCCAGTTCTCCTTGTAATTTCTTTTGAATCGCTTCAGCCATTGTTCCGCTAATGAAGTTTTGAAACTTTATACCAATAACTTAAAAGCAATAAGACAGCTCCGAAATACCGCTCCTACTCCCTTACAAACGCGAATAGACTGCAAAGCCTTGCTACAAGGGAACTCGCCCCGGAACATGATATCAGTTTGTTCAGCAGTAAAAACTGTCCGGTTATTCTTTGTACCCTTGAGCCGCTTTCACACCGGACGCGAAACGCAATTTTCGCACGACAGATTACATTCAAAGTCGATGCAAAGACGCGAATACACGCGTTTTGCGTCTTTGCATGCTATGAATGTAATCTGTCGCGCAAAAAAAAATAAAAAATCGTTTCGCGTCCGGTGTGAAAGCAGCTTTACACTCGGCTGTAAGTTAACTTAGATGTTGTAAATGACTTTAAAGCCGTCAGAGAAAGCAACAAAAATAAATAAATAAAAACTCGCCACAGCAAATGGTATTTACTCTAGTAGACTGTACATAAGCCACAGGCAACATCAGTGAGCTACCCGGGGAAATTTCATGTTGTGGATCGGAAGTACAGGGTAGGACTAATCTGCTGAAAACATTCTTCTGAAAAACTACAACCATCTATACTTTCCTTCATAATTTCTTAATATATTGTGATGACATTTTCACCAGTTATGCTTGGGAGGTATATCTATCAATAAGAAATTATGAAGAAAAGTATAGATGGTTGTAGTTCTTCAGAAGATCAGCCCCACCCGGAAGTACAATTATTGTCTCTTCTCATCAGGAAATGCAAAATGGCGGCGCACACTGGACCATCCACAGCATGAAGATTGAAGCTATTTGCTGAGTGTCACGGTCCAAGCGCTAAAGTGTGGGCAGGTAAAAGGCATTGCATGTTTCCCTTGAGATTGACTTCAAATCTCATCGATACATGGTTTGAATATGAGAGTTGATTTCGTATAAGTAATGTTGATGCTAAGAAGCAAGGACACGGACTAAGGGACATCCATAGATTGAGTTGAAATTTCCACACAGATTTGATAGTTGAGAGGATTTAACTTGTCAAACTTGCTTGCTATTCAGTTAACGAAACTGTTGAAGCTGTCGTCCGAAAGCATAGGACAGCACAGAAATTTGTGCAATTATTTTGTCGACAATAACAAGATTACATCAGAAACCTGGCCCCTTGTACCGCAAAAGCATGTAATGTTCTACTTTAAATGATTAAAGTTACATTTATTCTCCCTGTTATTGTCTACCAAAACAATGCGTCCTGTTAAATTTCTATATTTGCGAAGTTGAATTGGTAGTCGGTAACCGTGTATTAACGTGATCTGACTCTGCGCGGGTATCCTTTCTTTTTTTGCATTTCGTTTTTAGATTATGCTATGTTTCACCGTGTTTTTATTTTGTATTGTTCACCACGAACTTGGCTCGGAGTAGTTTGCTTGCTCGGTTACCTATGCACTCTCTGTCTATAAACTGGCATTTTATTGATATTAGCAACACTTCTCTTGAGACCTCCAGTGACCTCGGTTTTTGTTAATGGCTTTTGGAGAAGAGTCTTATCTAAGGTGGCTAATGCAGTTCCTAAAATAGGGGGCATAGCAGGATTCTCTCTGGTGAATGGACGTAAGATCTGGCATAATGTTAATTGTATTTGAATGATCAAAGGCTTCAACCTTTTCTGTTTTTTTCAGCAAGACTGCTAAATATTTCTTCAGCTAAACTATACACGGTGTATAGGGTGTTTTCTCGACCCTCTATAACAGGGATGGGGAACGAGGCTCGTATCTGTCCCTGGCTTTCACTCCAACTTCTGGCCTTTAATTAGTTGATTATCTAAATTGGCCAAACTATTCATGAAATCTGACATTTATGGCACATTTCTTTAAATTATCATGAATGACCACCGAAGACTGTTCTTGTCTCCCTTCATAAAACATTTTTCTTTGATCCAACCTTTGCACAAATATTTGTGTATGCAACCAATTAACTCAATTAGTCAGGGTAATTGACAGAAATAAAAACCTGCATACCCAGTGGCCGTCCAGGACCGGAGTTGCCCAGTTCTCTAAGAACTGGCTGGTGCAGAGGTGAGATTGACTTTAAATCTCGTTGATGCATGGTTTGAATATTAGAGCTGATTTCGTATGATTAATGTTGATGCTTAGAAGCAAGGACATGGACTGAAAACTGGCTGGACAACGAGGGGCATAGCAGTTGCAGTCTTTCCTGGCAGCGTCAGATCTTTAATTTATGAGCTTAATTAGCCAATCTATTAATGAAATCATATATTTTAGCCACATTTGTTGAAAAGCTGATGGATGTCTATCAAAAACTGTTCTTGTGTCTTTAAGTGTAACATTTGACTGTGATCTAATCGATGAGCCTGCACGTTTATATTATCAATTTGCTATTTAGTCAGGATCATCTTGCATATGCTGGCCCTTCAGGACTGGAATTGCCCATCCCTGAGCTAAAGCTTGAACAGAATTTAGGCTGTAATAATTTCAAATTATTGTCTACCAGTGGCGTAGCCAGTGAGGGTGCTAAGACACGTCCCTTTTTGACTGCAATTAGTAGTTCTCAATAATTTTCCTGGACGCATTTTCCAATTATCTTAATTGGCAACAAAAGACATGGCTCCTCTCTATATGCGACGCGCATCCAGATGAGTGATTGTCGTTTTACCTAATCGAGGAGAACAAGCAGCACCTGTTAAGTGTGGAGTGCTCTCGAAGTGAACCTTTTGTTAATTATGAAAATGACTGAGAACAGATCAGGACTAATAATTGTTTTTAACGGAAGTTTTGTGCACCCCAGTTCTCTGTTGTTCCGCAACTGTTCAGAATTTAGCCCATGATTGAATCGCTGTTAGACCGCATATGGAGAGAAACCGTGTCTTTGTTTGCCAATTTCGATCATTGGAAAACGCGTCAATAAAGGAAAATGATTGAGAACTACTAATCATCATACTATAATTTGAGGAACGTTTCTCTGTCTGTTTGTTCCCCTACTCCTCCGAGGTCCTCTGACGGATCTTCACCAAACTTGGTGGGTCTATGTAGGTTGTCCCATGAATTGTCTTTGAGGGGTTAGTTTTTTGAAAGGTCAAGGTCACTGGGGTCAAAGGTCAATTTTTCGCATCTCCAATCTCCCTGGACGGATTTTCATGAAAGTTTGTACGTAGACGTAGGTCGTCACAAGAAATGACCGTGAGAGGTCCGTTCCGTTCCGTCAGAGGTCAAGGTCACGAGGGTCAAAGGTCACCGTATTCATGAAAGTTGGTATGTGGACGAAGGTCGTCACAAGAAATTATTCTCGCTACGGGTAATTCACTAGTTGTTGTCAAAAAGGAACGTGTCTCTGCATCCCCGCTGGCTACGCCACCTTTGTCTACCAAGCCGATTTCCTCAAATAATACTAGCATTGATGACTGCAGTGCGCTGAATTGGTAAAAATGAAATGCTCTGCTTTTGTAGTCATTCTTTGTCTTTTCCACATGATGTCCTGAAGAACTGAGATGTAGAAAAATATTCTGATGAAAACGGTGCTCACGTGATGCAAGAAGTCAATTGGACTTAAGTTTATTTCAAGGCAGAAACTGCGTAATGGACGGTTTGTGAAATTGCTTGCCATAATTACAGTTGAATGATTTTCGTTGGGTAAGATCCTTGGCATTCAAGTTAGTTTGCATTTGTATTTATTGACCCATCACGACCACCTCTCTATTAATTCCAGTGATAATGCATTTATGTCATTTACTCACTTTAAAAATGTGAAGAAAAAGATCTAGCTGTTTTTATGGGCTGCACCATTCTGAATTGATGGGTGCCACTTCGCTTTACTTGACTAATGTTTGTAAACTTAAATTATTATTTTTTTTAATCCAGCAGGGAAATTGGGTTATTGTCTCCAAACTAAGAAGAGTACTTGTGTACTTCTCTCGTATGGTTAAGTCAGTTTTGGACCCTTTTTTTTTTTTTAAGGTGTTACATTGCATTACATTGGCGTAAACAAATTGCTGTAAGACATTTGTGTTGCTGTATGAATTTGCCCAGGCTATATCTTGCATACTAGCAGGAAAAAGCAATGTTTATGTGCGAGAATCAGCACAAAGAAAATTTGCTTGGGAAACATGTCTAGACAATAAGTAAGCTGCGGAGGGTTGGAGCCTCTGTGAAATTGGTGCTGGCGAGTTGATTGATTTTATCTCTCACCCAGTGGCCCAGTCAAGCTTGCAGCCTAATTTTAAATTAACTTAAAATAATACTCCTTTTAAAGCGCATTCAGTTGAGATTTGGCAGGAAAATGTATTCCATTGTATATATTGTCATCATCCAAAATTCACAGGGTATTATATCAATTTAGGCCATATCCTCAGCCCTACACTTGTCCCATTTTTTTGTGAACATGCGTCAAGTCCTTGGGATGGTGCAAAAATGCCCCTTTAAGAGGCTTGACATTTCTGATTCTGAAATTGTTGGGATATGTGTCATCTTTTTTCTAATTCTCTTCAACCTTCAGATGTAATTTGCTTGTATTAACCTTAACCAAAACATTTTCCAATTATTTTAGTTTTGCTTCACAGCTTCACAGACTTTATTGCTGTGGAACTTGAAAGAAATTAATTCATGTTTGGTTTGCCCCTGCTTCTGTAATCTACCTGTAAATAAGGTTGCTCTTAGCGAGTCTTTTAAATAAAGGAAAGGAAGCACAGAGAATGATGGGCTTGAGCAATGGTTTCTATTTATTTTTGAAATGCCAATTTTTGAGGCAGACTCGTTTATTACAGACAGAAATTAACTTCTAAGCAGTCAATGGGTATTAGTGTTTCCACATCAGTTTGCTGTTTGACTGCTTCCCTCACCCACCATTTGAGTCAATATTCAGCTGGAGGGCAGAATCTTCTGAGGACAGAATACTAATGTGGCTCAATGCTAGCTGAATGCTAATGTTCCGCTAGATCGCGGCAATTGAAGGCTACTGTATCGATAAGTCGCGGAGTGTTACTTTAACCCAGAAGACCTCCAAGTATTCAGGGTTTTAATAAACTCATGTAGTTGTTTTTGAAGACTCTGCCAATGAAGTGAATATAAGGCATCTCGTCTGTGCAAGATGTGTCTGTATTTTCAGTGTAACTTGATGGATATTTTAAGGCGGAGGACTGAGACCAAGAAATTGACAGCCGTGGGAGGGGAAGTTGATTGAACACTAGAGGGCATGCTCGTGCCAAAAAAAAAAAATTGGCATCCTTACCAGAGTTTGCTCAAAGATCAATATCAGCAATGATTGATCATAACACCTCTGAACATGAGACAAATGATGTACAATGTTGACATGGTGCGATAGAATCAGATTGTGTAGTGTCAGGCCGGTAGTGTGTGATAGCCAGTATCTGTTCTGTAATCTTTCTGTGGAGCACGTCAGATGTTATACACACAGTGCAGTACTGCGGAATAGGGTTTTGTGGTGGTGAATTAATTCACTTCCAACTATGAGTGGGGTGATGTTTAAAGTTCACACAAAAAAGCCTTTTAAATGTGTTTTTGTGCCGCATTTTCAGGTTGACTGATTCTGAAATCAAGGATATAATTTAACAGTTTACATGAACCCTTTAATTCAAGACAGAATAGCTTATTGCATCTTATTGCGCTCATTTTGCATGCGCAATATTTAAACCACGGTTCAGTATTTCTTGACCTTAAATGGCTTGTGCTTGGTGTGAGGCCGAAGTGGTCACCTCAATTTTCCTTTTCTACTGTTCATGAATAGAAGCTTAATCTGGAGCTAATTCCTGAGAGAATAATTCTTTTCAGGAGTGTTAATTTTTGCAGTTTTATCACACCCTGAAATATAATACTGATACACATAATAAACTTTTATGTTTACATGCTATATGCTAATACAGTCTCAATGATATACGAAGCCTTTACTTAATGTCTCTCCATAGTGAGCTTTTGGTTTGCTGAAAATGTGTGGCAATTTTTTTAATTTCCTGAGATTCTTATTGCTCCTATTTTTAATGGAGGAATTATCATTCGTGCTAAAGAGCACAGGCCATTCAATTGTACCACCTCCTGTGGTAAAGAGGTGTGACGCATTTATCGCTGAGCATCCGAGTTATTAAATTGTTTAGCTAGTGTTTTCAAATCATGAGGAAAAAATAAAAGCTACGTATTTTCAATATTTGAGTTTGCATACAATGGTAAATATGTTATCTCTATGAGATTATTTTATTTTCTTACATTCTTTTCCTCCTACATTTGGTTCCTATTAGCCTCCCTGTCGCTCACCCAAAGTGAGAGCTGATCATTTCTGTGTTATATTTTCGTTTGAATCTTTAGTATTTTGCCTGATCCCATTAAGTTCTCATATCCTGTATTATCTTTTGGGCTACATTTTCAACTAAACTGAACTTAACCAAAAGAAACAACAACTCTGAATGGAATTGGATTAACTGAGCCATGGCAATGAGAGTGATGGTTGTATTTTCATATGCATTCTCTTAATCTTGCGTGAATTCACATGAATGATGTACACAACTCCACGAAAGTTTGGAGTCATTTGTCATTTAAGTCATTCTTGCCATTTTATGCTGTGCAAGTGTTAGTGTTATTGTACTTTTATGAAACGATTGCCAAATGCATTCAGGATTTTTGGGTCACCTGAGACGGAGTCTTAATGTGACCTATTCTCATGGCCTTTTGTTCCTTGCTTTAAATTTACATTTACATTTTCGACTTCTTGTCAGAAACCGCTGATCCAATTTCAATAAAATTTTGCCGGAACCTTCCTTGGTCAAATATGCACCAAGATTGTGAATTATATGGTGCCAATCCCAGAGGCTCTGAGGGGCGGGGCTAAAAGTGGTCAATACATTTTCGACTTCTCAGAAACCGCTGATCCGATTTCAATACAATTTCGCAGGGACCTTCCTCAGTCAATTATGCACCAAAATTGTGAATTATATGGTGCCCACCCCAGAGGCTCTGAGGGGCGGGGCTAAAAGTGGTCAACGCATTCTCGACTTCTTCTCAGAAACCGCTGATCAGGTTTCAATAAAAAATTGCTGGAACCTTCCTTGGTCAATTATGCACCAAAATTGTGAATTATACAGAGTGCCCACCACCAGGGGTACTGAGGGGCGGAGCTAAAACTGGTCAATACATTCTCGACGACTTCTCAGAAACCACTGATCCGATTTCAATAAAAATTTGCTTGAACCTTCCTTGGTTAAATATACACCAAAATTGTGAATTATATGGTGCCCACCACTAGGCTGAGGGTTGGGGCTAAAACAGGTCGAAATAGCTGAAATTTAAAAAAATCTTCTTCTCCAGACCCAGATATGCTGGAAAACAATACTCTTCATAGATGGAAGGTCTTGAGATGCTTAATCAAAATTGTGAACTTCATGACCCTCCCGCTCCATGTTTGCCCCTTAGGAGGGGGTGAAATTTACTGTAGTTTATATTGGAAAATAATACTTTGGGTATATTTTGTTCATTTTCTACTGGAAGTCAATCAAACTTGATTGGCATTACAACCATGAGAGGATAGTTTGATACTGTGACATTTTTGACCCTGTCTCTTCCCCAGGGACTGAGGGGTGGGGCCCAAATGGGATCACATTGCCAAAATTTCAACAATCTTCTTCTCCAGTCCGAGATGGGCTGGAAACCAATAGTCTTCCTAGATGGAAGGGTCTTGAGATGATTTATCAAAATTGTTAATTTCATGGCCCCCAGGCTCCATGTTTGCCCCTGGGGATGAGGTGAATTTTACTGTATTTTATATAGGAAAATGATACTTTTGGGTATACAGTACTTGGTTCATTGACATCAATAACATCAGTTTTTATTCAACTCAGGTGACCGTTAAGGTCCATGGGCCTCTTGTTTATTTGGTATTTCGATGTTTGGGGGCAAGGAACTTTATTTTATTTCCAATTTAAAAAAAAAATAAAATAAAATAAAAATTCCTATTATAGCAGTGTCTAGCCAAAGTACCCATTATGAGATTTAATCACTGCTTTGCAAATTTTTGGCATTCAGGATGTTCATTTTTGATTTATCATTCTCAGCGGATTACAGTATTTAAATGATGGGTGCAATTCATTAACTTGACTATCCAGGTGATACAACAGTTGTACAGGGTTTAAATCAGATACTTTTGATATTTTGTCATTTCCTTCCCAGAACATCCCTGCAGAGCATGAATGGTTTGGGTTTTTGTCTAGCGGTAGCACAAATGTCTTCCATTCAGTCCATGTGAAAGTCACTTAAAACCTTTTTTTTAGCAGCATTGGAATCACATCTTGAAGGTGAAATAAGAGGTACTTGTACGTAAGTGGTCTTTGCTCATGTACAGGCAGGTCCATGCATACTTGGACAATGACAAACCTTCTTTCAGCTTTTATTTAGGGGTTTAGTCAAAAATGGTAAGGTGTATTTAGTTGTAAATCCCTAGGAGTTGGTGACAGCCTGAAGTTTGAAACCCAGACATTTTCAGATGCTAGGTGTCTTCCCTGGTGATGCTTTGGCAGGCCTACTGTGCAGCTGGCTTCAGTTCCTATTTGTTCTTGAAGCATTTAGTCTTGTATTTTTCTGTCAGTAAGGGGAATTAATGCTTATTTGATTCAGGTCCGATGATCTACTTGGCTGTTTTAAAACATGGGCCTTTTTTGCTCTAAATAGGTCGCCTTGACAGTATGCTTTGGGTCTTTGTCATCTTTTCGGTGAAGCATCCTCTGTGCAGATATTATAACCCCACACACATTTTTCCTGCTGCCTTTTGTCAGCATAAAATGATTGACAATAGCAGGCCAACAAGGCTCACCATTTTCCTTTTGCCGTAGTGCACTTAAAGCAGTCACACCATCAGTATATACTTACTCATTCTACTGGCAACCAAACACGCCCACCCCAAAACCCTACCTCCTCCATGCCTCTCATATGGGGCGGTAGGCCTATGCTGTGAATCATGAACAGCTCCTCCCCTGCTCCGTTATTCACTTTTATTCACATCAGATCAGTCTCAAACAAATTGGCGTTCGTCTTATCTGTGCAAACAGTGTTCATTCAGTTTTACCAACTTTTTTTTTTTTTTTTTTTAGAACCCCAAATCAGAAACTAATTGGGAATGTTAAAATGCAAACTGAAAGCAGTGATTTGGAATTACTGTTGACCTGCATTGTGTCGAAAACAATGCAACAGCACTTTTTTTGATGTTTCAACACATCAATTGTATTGATTTTTTGAAACGAAGATTCATTTCATTTTTAATTCTTGCAAGATATTTTTTAAAACTGTTGGGACTGCAAATTATTTTCCTCTTTTAACACTGCCATTCCATTTCACACCATTTAATAGATGTTGAGTTATTTGGATTTTACATCAGTTCCTGCCTAAACTTGAAAAAGGCCTGAGGGTGGATACAGAGGACGCTTTGGGCAACTGGGCTCTTCTTCTTGGTTTTATTTCACAGGTTTTGTTCACAATCTGTATCAGTTCAGTTCTTCAGAAGGAGAACAACAGTAGTAGTAGTAGTAGTATGGCGTACCATAGGTTGATAACCTTTAAACACACAAAACGCAAAACTAGTTACTGCTCAAATTCACAATTAAATTTCGAATTCACATTTCAAAGAAAATAAACAACATCATAACCTAAATGAAATAACCTTTCTTCCTACATTATTTTCCTCTAATACCTCCATTTTCATTTTTCATTTCCCAAATTGATAATCTTTAACTTCTCTTGATTTGAAAACAAAATGTTTTAAATAGGAAACAAATTCGAATTAATTACTTCATTTTGGATTTATTTCCTAATTAAGCGGTTCAAATACTTAACTTTATGTATATGCATTTCAAATTTCCAATAATTCCAAATGCTATAAACGGTATTAAACAAACAAGTAAATTAATAACTAATTAAATATTAAACACAAAATTGCACACCGTCACACAATCAGATTAAATTAATCCACATGAACTAATGTGCGCAAGTGCCATTAACGTCTTATTTAGTCTAAGAAACATGCCGTGTGTGCCTTTATAATTCAACAATTTAACAGCGATCACCACATAGAACTGCTGCGCAACACACATTGCCAAACAAATTTGATGCGGCACATAAAGTAATGGCACGGATGCACCGTCAAACTAAACATAGGATGGATGCCCTCAAATTAAAAGCAAGAGTCACATCAAATTTAGTCTAGCTACATTAAATAAATAAACTGTCATACCAATATCATCTCTCTAGCCCTCCAAACCGATGTCACCCTGCAGCATGGACTTCTTTATCTCCACTGTTCCAAACCAAAGTGAATCACAGCCCCTTTCAATTTACCTGATCATCACTCACCTGAACTTTCCACTCTGTGCAGCCCTCTCCAGTTATATTACTAGAATTATTTTGAATGTTTGGGTCATAGGTTAATGACTGCTATTGGCATTAAACTATATGTTTACAAAGATATGTACTGTTACATTTAGAGAGAAAAAAAAATACTACTTTTAACTTTGCCTACTTTTAACTTAACGATTGAAATTTTAGGACTGAAGTCACCAAGTGATTGTGTTTCAGTTGTAATTTTGTCCAATTTTTCCTACAAGCTAGTTTTAAGGTGTGCAACTATATGGAGTTTTTATTTCATTTTCTGTATCAAAATGTGCCTCATGTTCTCTGTTGGGCAAGTTGGGACTGTAGGTTGGCCAGTCCACCACCTGCACCTCCGTTTTATGCAGCCATGACTGTGCAATGCATGCAGAAACATGGGTGGGATTTGAAAAGTTGTAGTCTTGAAGGCGGCGTATATCGTTCCAAAATCTCTGTGTGTTTTGGTGTCATCAAAAAGTTATCTTGCCAAGGACACTGATACAACCCCATACCATGACAAAGATGGCTTTTGGGCTTGTTGCTGGTGCCACATTTTCCTGTTTTTGCAAATGGCATTTATTTCTTCTGACCAAGATACACTTTTCTACTGTACGATGGTCCATTGCTGATGCCTCTGAGCCCAGAGAAGTTCAGGACACTTCTGGAACTGTTACCATAAGGCACAGTTTTTTGCACAGTAAAGTTTTCACTGAAAATTGTGTATGGAACTATGTATTGTCAAAGTTTTGCCGAATTAATCCTGTGCCCATTCGATTGTGTCACTAGTATGATTGATTGGTCTTGATTGTGTGCTATTTGACTGATCAGAGATTACAGATATTCGAGATCAGCCTTGTGCTCTTACCCTTTTAAGGCACGAAAATTCCTCTAGATTACTTGAAATTTTTAATTATGATACGGTCTTTGAGTGTGAAATATCCAAATTCCCTTCCATCTATCTTTGGAAGACATTATATTAAAATCTTTTTAATGATTTGCTTCAGCATTTGTGAGCTAATTAGAGATCCTCAGCCCCTCTTCCTTCCTGAAGGACAAGACCTTTGCAGAATGCTGCTTTTCTACAATATTGTGATAACTACCACCAATTGACATCACCTGTTTCAAATCACGTCATTGTTCAATTTTTATTCTTTATTTTTTAACCCCATTACTAGTCCTAAATTGCCACCATCCCAACTTTTTTTCAGAATGCAATGCAGGCTTGAATGGCAGGAATTAATGTATATTTACCTTTTTAAAAAAGTTGACCTGAAAAAAATAAATTGGTTAATATCTTGCCATTGTACTGTCTGTGTTGAAATACAAGTCAAAATTAAATTTCAAAATCACTTATCTGTTTTTATATGCATTTTCCATACCATCCCAACTTTTTTCCACTTTGGGTTCATAGATGGTTTTGGCAAGCATTAATCTGATCTTCCTGTTTTTGACGCTTCAAAATGGTTTACATCTTGTGGTTAACCCGCTGCATTAATTCTGGCAAAGCCTGCTCTTCATGGTTGTTGACATAGGTATGCCCATCTCCTGGAGGGTGTTATTGAATTTGTCAACTGTCTTAAAGGGGTTTTTCCTTTACCTGGGAAAGAATTCCTCAGCTCACTGGTGTTTTTCTTTCTTTTTCAGAATGCATCAAATGGTTAATTCGGTCTTTCGTAATGTTTGGTTTTTTTTTTTTTTGTATTTCGCTGATGGGTTTGTTTTTATTTGTAAGCCTAGCAGTGGCTTGCTTTAAAGGCTCTGACCGTTTAAACCTCATTTTCAGAGGTAATGGCACCACATTCCAAATGAAATGCCACTCTTGAAATCCACTGTTGATCTTTTATCAACTGTTTTGGGCATCTCGCACAATTGGCCATGGAACAGCCTAGCAACCATTTTGGTCCATCAAAAAGGGCAAACCATGGAGGAAAGTGATGTCACTCCTACGATGTTCACTCAATTTTGATGTAACAGGTGTAAAATTTAGTCAGCACTTACAACCCATATGTACCATTGAATTTCAAGCCCAGTATGTTGGATAGGCCGCAAGACATGTTCCGCTATCCAGACAGCAAAAATAGACATTAACTTTGTCAAAGTCCAAGTATTCTAGTACTTGCTACTTGTTTCAAGTTCTGTTTTCAAAAATGTAGTAATTTTTGTAGTGGTTCAATGAGTCGGGTGAAGATTAATTCACAAAATATTTTTCTTTGAGAGGAATATGCGCAAAAAAAAATTACGAACTAGGCGTGGCAACGGAAGTTTGTTGGTGCAATAATTTTTCGGACCATTATTCTACCCGAAAGCTCTCACATACGTGTTTTATGTGTTCTCTTGGAGGATATGAGCTCACTGCAGCCTCGGATATTTGTGTTCTTTGATCACTGGGGCTGGCAGTACTGGGGTGGATACTTGTATCCCTGGAGGCTCTTACTACAGCAGGTTTTTAATGCTCTGACTTTAATGTTTTTTTTCCCCTTCCCGAGAGCGCAGGCTGCGCATCTATCACTGACTATTAATTACTGAATCAGTCAGTCAGTCCAGCTGACAGACTGGTTCAGTAATTAATAGTCAGGGTAGAAGAAAGCCCTCAGGACTGGTGTGTTAAGGTAATGCCACCCTGATGGTAGAGGCTCATTTTGCATGTCCCTGTGCATTTCAGGCTTTGAATAGTCGCGGTGTGTCAAGGTGGGCCAGGATTCGGCAATACATGGAGACGAAGGCCGCGAGTAGACGGCTTTGAATTTGTCTGTCTGCGAACTTAGCAGTGAATCTTAGCCGAGCGTCTTCTCAAAAAATGTTGACTTCAGGGATTTTTCCCGGCAAGAGCGAGGAGAGGCGAGCGAGAACAAACACAACTGGACCGCCTGCCCTTGAGAAACCGCGCACGTTCATTATACAGAACCACTGTGTGGAACCGTTTTTATATTAAACTTCCACTCGCGAAACTTACTCAGCATGGCAGAGATAGTGCTTATCTTCCCTCGGCGCGGCCAATTGATACGGACTAAAATAAATGATGTGATCCTTGTGACAAGAGCGTAGCTGCAGTTTACCCTGAAATGGAATAAAGTGATACTCGTGTAAATATAAAAAAGAGTTAAGCTACCCGTGAAGAAAAATTTTGGCCGTTTAAGCAACAAACAGGGCCAATAGCATTGTTTCTGCAGTTAGCTTTGAAGTGCTGTGTCCAACCCCATTGGTTAATTAGCCCCCTGCTAAGAACAATGTCCACCAAAACTGCACGCGCCACCTCTACCGCGCAGATAATAACGTAGCATTAAATATTAAAGACCACAGCCTCCGAAGAGTGTTCCAGCGAGCCGAAAATTATAATTGGTGTTCTGTTCCCTCAGAGCGCCCCCTGGGTGGGTACTGGGTAACGCTGTGGATCTTTAGATAATTGAAGGCTCACCATCAGAATATTTTAGCTGCTGTACAGGCATTTAGCTTCTTCTCTTATCCTGAGATACTGCTGTTCCTTATTTCCAGCCTAGTGAGAGTATACATTTATTTGGCTTCCTATATAAGTATTTGTAGTAACAAATTATAAAGAGGGCTCAGGGTCCTATAGATTTAACTCCCTGAAGATGTGCATGATCTCAAAGCCAACGGTGCATGATTAAATTAAATGCCTTTACATTGCCTACAGTGGGAAAAGCATTGGCCTTTATTTGCGTGACAGTCCAGATACGCATAGACTTCAATGCTCTGAAGAAATACTGTGGAAGAACTCCATGTTGCTGAAGGATTGGTATACCACACTGCCATGATGGGAGATGCACAAGATATAGTCATGTACAGGCACTACTAGGTTTTTGTCAGGAACTGCTCTGCTACACCCTCCCATAGGCCAAACCTGGCTTCGCAGTGGTTCTCCCGAGTAGTGATGCTTTACATATTTCAAATTCATTCCAGAAGAGGGAGACATAAGGCTTTATAGATATTTACTTAAAAAATGACTTGTTGGTGGGAAAAAAAAAAAACTCATCACTTGAAGAAGCAATATTATTGCCTCTTTAAATTTAACTACCATTTTAATTTAATTAGGAAATATTTAGAATTTTCTGGGTCTTTAGGAAGTTGTGTCCAGTGATGCTGAAGTCCTTTCTTTTTCGTCAGACTGACAAACGAAAGGCATTCCAAACCAGCACACAGCATGTCCAAGATTTCCCGGGCAGCAAAAGCGGTGAAAAAGGTTGAAGCCGCGAGTGTGATTCGGGCCATCATACGATCGGGACAGGCTGCTCCTGGACCCCCTCTCGGCCCTGTCCTGGGACAGGTAAGGTTTTGCTTACCCTCTGAAATGCAGTCAGCATGAGTTAGCCTGGGATGATTTTAATATGATCTGCTGAACGATAGCTATAACGCCTTCCTAACGGTTTGTGTGATCTCATTGATTGGGACGTTGTTGGGTGTTTTTAACTTGGAACATTTTGTTCACTTATTCTCATATCTCTTGCACAAATTGTAGAACTGTATCTGACTGTGCTCCAAGTGTGGATCCTCTGGTTGGGTGTGGAGCTCCTGCTCGTGTGCGGAGCCTCTGGTGGTGTGCAGAGCTTCTGGTCGTGTGCGGAGCCGCTGGTTGCAGGGCTTCCATTAGGATTCTTTCCTTGGGTCCTAAACCCATGCACATGTCTGTGTGGGAGTCCCCATCTAGAACATGAGGTTTTGTCCTTTGACACTTAAGTGTGGCCTTGGAACATCCGGGACAAAGCTGGTATTTGGTTCTGGTCCACATTGTCATACCAGCTGGAAGAGCATCTTGGGGCTGTTTATACGCCCAACAATCACCTCTTTGGTCTGGCATCTAATTTTCCCTTCAGTTTGTTTTCCGCCTCTCAGTTGTAATTGTAGTGCTCCCTACTTTTAAAAAATCTGACAACAAAACAGAAAGCAGTGTAAATAGACTCCCTTATGTTATTTATCTATTCCTATGACTGTGACTCTGACAACAATCATGCTCAGAGAAAGTTAATGCCTGGGTTTCATTATAGAACAGAACTTTCTAACAGCATAAGTAGGATTAAACTCCTTGGTTGATGGACCCTCCTCTACAACTCAGACCAGCATGTCAACCAGTGAATATTATAACTTTGTGATGGTAGTACATTGTAAGTCTTGAGTCAGTTGTGCATCAGAATTGCCCGTGCGTATTCTGTGATTTGCGATATACGGAAGCCCTGGTTATGAAACAATCCTCTTTCTTAATTTGAGACACGAATAATTGGTCTAGCTTCAGCTATGCCTCAACGTCGTCACTGATAAACTCATCAGCTAACCACATTACATGGGAAGTGAGCTATTTAGACCTGAAGTAGTGCTGCATTAACGTCCCATCATCTGTTGTTTTTTTTTAGATAGCTCTAGACATGTGGTGGAAAAGCTGTGCTATTTTAAGTTCCTTTCTGTTGGATTCTGTTGAAGATGCTAATTTCCCTTTTCTTCCTTCCTCTTAGCCCACTTGTCTCCACTGTAGATCTTTAAGCATAAAAGCTGGAAATGCATTGATGCAGCTCCAGTCATTAACCTGATGTGAAAAGTTTTGTTTGACAAATCCTAATCTGTTCTTTTTGTTTTTCTTCCGTGAAATGGCTGACGCTCACAGTATGGATTGCTCCAGTCCTGCTAGGTGTTTTTGTCTTGTTCCGATCAGCCACATTAAAACCACTGACGGATGAAGTGAATAACTGATAAAATGTGCTATTGTACATTATTAATGACAATCATTTCTACAAGAACCAAGCTGAGTGTTGGTGTTTTCCCCGTGTACCTTCAGAATGGAATGGAACAGAATCTTTAATGCAGTTTTTCCTCACTTTCTAATGTTAGACAAAATAATTAAGGCTTAAAAATCTCATCATTTTGGCTCTGATTGAGATATTTCAGTAATTCACAAAGATATGCACTGGGGTCATGCTCACGTCCTAGAGGTATGAACCTCTGAGAAGTGAAAACTTCCCAATTGGACGGGTTTATCCAACCGCCTAAGGAATAAGTGGGAAGGTTTTTTGATTGATGGGTGATTTGAGTGTCACTGATAGCGGGAGCAGGCATTGTGGCTTGTGCGTTACAATGATGGAGTTCTATGGAGGTCTATGGGATGTTTTAAAGGCCAGGTTTAAAGGTGGGCCTTTGCATAGGTGACTTCATGAAAACAGGGCTAAGGGAGGGAGAAGGTTCAAGATTCAGAGCATCCTCTAGCTTTGCTTGCAGTGTGCCCTAAGCAATTTTCATGCGTATTTCGCCCAGCGTCTCGGGTTTTTGGGAGCCCTTTGGTTGTGTGTGTGCGGAGCCCCTGGTTGTGTGCGGAGCCCCTGGTTGTGTGTGGAGCCCCTGGTTGTGTGCAGAGCCCCTGGTTGTGTGCAGAGCCCCTGGTTGTGTTTGCCTATTTAAAGCTGAGGGAGGCTCTGCAGCAGCGAGGATGAAAGGTGTGAATTTCTGTGTCCCCGAGTATCTGCACCTTTTACCCCTGCCTGTTCACAGGGCCACTCTAGTAAAGTAAATGCAATAAATAGCATTCGGCAACTGCTGTGCTTAAGGCTCAGGACCTGCAATCTTGCCGCCCTCTCTCTCCCTCTCCCTCTCTCTCTCTCTCCCTCTCCCTCTCTCTCTCTCTCTCCCTCTCCTCCCTTGCTTTTTCTCTCCTCCGCCTAACCGCTTCTGACGGGGATAGCGCAAGGGAGGGGCCGGCTGTCGGCCGCGGGGCAAATTTAAACAAACGAGAGAAATAAAAGGGGGAGTGGGAGATGAAAGGGGGGAGCTGACGGCTTCAGTGAAGGAGAATAATTACTGTCTGACGTGAAATTAGTGCAGCGGTAAAGGGCAGAAGGGAAGAGAGGTGAAATAAAGAGCGGGGCTAAACGCTCTCGCTCCTGCAGGCTGGGGCCCGCGGACGCCGCAGAGAGCTCTTCACACAGCAGATTTTCCGAAACTGCTAAGCCGCAGCTCTAAAAATCCATTACGGTCCCGTAGCAGTAGTGGTCCTCACATCAGCATGAGAATGCTCACACGAGAACATTCTAGTCACGTATGCGTCATCACACAAGGGGTTAAGCACCTCTCTCTGACCGCAGCTCATCCAGCACAGGGACCCAATTGGCTCGGCTGCTGCTTTAGGTACCTCTTTTGTTAAATTCCCCGCTGGGACGGTGTGTCTCGAATGAATTGGAGTGAAATATAGGACGAGCGTGTAAAAGATGAAAGTGGCTCAAGCACAGACTCCCTTAGCTTTTTTTTTTGTTTCTGATAATCCCCTTCAAATCCCACAGGACCAGATGGAGGTGCCTTGGGAAACAACTGTCCCACTATTTTAATAATGAAGCACATCTATAAACATGCTGGCTTTTGAGGGCACTGTAATTTTTTTTTTACCTGTAAATACTCACTGTAAATTATTGGAGCGTGCTCTTAGCATTTCCAAGAATGAACCCGGTCGTAATTAAGTGGAACGTTAATGGTTGTGGGGACGGGAAGGAAGGGGGTGTGGAAGGCTTTGGTACCTACTGATGAAGATTGAATAGTCCCCCCCCCACCAAAAAAGCCTCCTATTCCAGCCCAGAACAGACACACACTACACCAAGCACTTCATCAGTCAGGCTAACAGGGCTCCCTACAGCTCAGTGCTGTGGCCATGACGGCTGTAGTTAGAGGGCTGTAGGGTAATTGCATGGGTATTGCAACAGCTACTGCCATTAATGTCATTATAATTTGAATAGCGGTCAAGGATATCAGGGTTTTTTTTTTTCCTGTAGCCTGTCAGGATGTGGAGTTTGTCTATCAGAACATCGCGGCAAACAATACATCACATTCTGTGTTTGTCCCCACTTATTGATCTCCCTTCACTGCGGACGGCTATTATCGCCAGTTTACAGAGATTAAGCGGAGCTGTAAGTGAATGTTCCGGCTTCTGTTTCTAACAGGCTGTGCGAACGTTGGAGGTACCTGCATTTTTGTCTGGTCAGTTATGGCTCTGAGTCTGTGCTGTTTTGTTGGAAAAATGGTGGCGGTTATAAGAGAGAAACCTTTTATTAACCGTTTAGCTGTGGTACATTGGACAGCAGCAGGTGCAAGGTCATGCTTCACAGTACAAAGAAAGGGTTAAAGTACCACAGTGTCGAAGGGATTGGCACCAGATTGAGGTTCTGCTCTGAAGCAAGGCACGTCAGCGAACAGCCTCCCACCTGAGAGTTCTGCTGACCTCCAGGATGGGTGAAGCAGTCAGGGGACAAGGGACTGGCTAATCGAATGAGTAGTCGCTGATGCCGAGCTCTCGGAGCCCACAGGGTGCTGAGCTGGACTGGGTGATGACGAGCCACTCATCTCTGCCTGGCGTCTTCAGAGCTCGTGTGAAATAAAGGACGGCCCAAGTGACGTACCTGCAGGGTCCAGGCTGACAAGGGACTGGGCATGCGTGTGCGCCCGCGAGAGCGTGTGGCAGCGCGAGCCGGGTGGCGCCGGTGACCCGTGGGTCGGTTGTCCCAGGCGCTCGGGTGTCGTCTCCAGGCCGGGCCCCCTGCCCCCCGCGGGCCCCGCCCCCGCCCTGGCTCCCCGCCCACCGCCCTTCTGTCTGTGCCGCTCCCAGGCCGAGCTCAGCTTGATGGTCATGGCCAGCAGGTTCTTCCCCAGGAAGACGGTGGAGACGCGGGGGTCTCGGTACCACAGCATGCCCGTGGCGCGCAGGCCCAGCGTGAGGACGTTGACGGTGACCAGGCTGAGCCAGGGGTACACTGCCTCCCGCCGGAGCCCCGCCTCCCCAGAGGGGGCGGAGCCCAGTTCGGTGAGTGACACGCAGGGAAGCAGCAGCAGCAGCACGTAGCAGTAGAAGAAGACCAGGCCCTCCACCCACAGTGGCACGCCCAGGTCGCCCTGGCTCTCCCAAAGCCCCGCCTGCAGGTCCAGAACATCCAGCAGGTCCACCACCACCCACAGCAGCCGGCTGCGCACTTCCTGCTTCCTGCGCAGCGGGGTCATGTGATCGGCCCCTGTCAGCACCAGGAAGAGGGAGGGCAAGCAGACGGAGAGCAGGAGCGTGAGCGTCTTTCGTGCCAGCGGGTCGGGCGGCCGGCGGTCCTGCCGGTAGTTCTGGCACACAAAGAAGAGCTTTAGCTGCAGCAGGGACAGGAAGAGGAACCACAGTGCGTTGGCGAAGCCGCGCCGTGGCGACTGCGCTTCAGAGGCCACGCCCGCCGCCACGAAGCGCAGCGCCAGCAGGAAGCACAGGTCCCCGAGCAGCACGGTGGCGCACGGCCACAGCCCGAGCCCCGCCCTCCATCGGGATCCCAGCATGCTCTGCTCCAGCAGGTAAAGGTCCACCACCGCCATCGTGCTCACCGTCACCAGGGTCGCCACACACACCTGGGGCGGAGGCACCATGCCTGCGATGGAGACAGACGGAGACGTGTGACATTTACAGAGCCGCTGGGCCCAGGATCAGCAGCTACGCCTGCAAAATCTGCATTGGGAAGCTTAATGGCGCGTTCACGCACTCGATACCAACCATTAAACTTCACAATTTCGCATTTTTTTCAACTTAAGGAAGCCAAAAAGATGCCCTGTGCTATATTAACGGGAAATAGCCTTCCATTACGGATGAAGAAACACCAAAATTAATTAAATGTTGAAAACTGCCTGTTAGCTGTTTAAATAATTAATTGATAACCTCTCAGTAGTTATTTTCCTAATGAAATAATGGCCCTTCCTCGCAACATGAGCAGGCGTGATAACCCATGAAATAATTCCGTGCTTATTTTTGTTTATCTGAAAAGAAACCAATTTGCGACCTTATGCCCATAATCTGGAGAAGGTCAATAAAAATTCCAAAATGAGCCTTAGTCAAATCACAGATGCTGTTGAATGTGCACTGCCGCTATGTGCAACTTCAAAGATGCTAAAAGCTGCAACCCATAAACTGTAAAATACGGTGTCGACAAACAAGAAGGAAGGACAAAGACCGATAACACTAACGCGATCCAGCGGCTGATGATTGATCGCCGTGTAATAAAAGCTGGTAGAGTGCGGTACGTGACAGTCTGTATATGAGGTGCCATCGCGAACTGAGCATAACATGGCGAGGTTTTCTTGTGCGTGGTTTTAAGATATTTGTGTTGGTTTAAGTGTGGAAAGTGTGTCAAATCCATTAGTGTGAAGTTTAAAAACAATTTTTTGACACCCCCGAGAAGCTGGGCATCCTTTAAGTGGTAGGAATGGGGTTGAAAATGGGAGGCCTCTGCTAAATTTTGCCCATGCTAGGCCTATAAAAGAGGAGCTGTATTATCAGATACACCGCACAATTTTTTTTTTTTTTATTATCACGGTGCCCGCTATAGCACTGCCATTCGCAGTGACCCATCAGTAGCCGTCATTGTTCCGTTAGATTCTCATTTGGCTAATGTTGCCGTAACTGTCGTCCCGGTAAAAATCACCTGCTCCCTACTCTTTGTGGCCAGCAGTTTGTGTTCGGCCTGAAATACGAGTCGGGAACAGGTGCTGAAGTGATTTCTCTCCCTCTTTTTTTGTGGCTGCCCTACTTAAGCTGCACTTTCTGGTTATGAAATTTTTACTTGCTCCTTAATTCTCCACGTTTCACGGGTTTTCCGCCACGTCCTCGGCTTATTCATCATTAATGAGTTGTACAAAAGGATGGCCAGGCTCTCTGTCAAAGCTGGTTTTTCCACACAGATTTGCATACCCTCATGCCTTTAATTGCAGTTCCTGCAGTGCTATACAGATTAAACACAGATTTATTTATATTTGTATTGTCTGCGGTATCTGCATATGCGTTCTCGTGAGAGTGGGTCTGAAATATTACGATTAATGAGAAGAGAGCACTTTTTCATCAGATATGAGCTTAATTTTATGAAATGCTCTTGTCTACTTCAGGCAAATTGTATTTCAGCGTTCGGTAGTGTAAGCCTTGATATTGATCGCCAGAGAGAAATGATCACTGGCTTTACTGTGAAATCGAAACTTCTCCTTATCCCATTGAACCGGAGCGCCCGCTGGTTATGTGCTTCGACAGGGCAGTTGTGCGTCAGATATAATCCCATCCCTGCTGAGGGTACGAGCGGCTCCGGGGACTGATGCCATTAAAAGACAAAATCATTATCATTAGAAAAATGCCGTTGCGGAATAGCCGGAATCTGTAATTATACAAACCATGATCACAATGGAAACTGGGGCTTCGCAGGCACAGAACACATAAAACTGGCTAAGAAGTACAGGAAAGAAACTACATCTGTGTGTCTGTGTGTGTGTTTGCACGTTCGGGATCAGTTCATCTCTTTTGTTTGGAAAAGGGTGAAAACTAGTTGTGTGAGATGGGGACACACATCTGCAGATGTAAATTGGACTGGAATTCTGGAGCGACTGAGTGACAGGAGTGATCAATTCTGGGTTTTCATGGGCCCAGTAAAAGTACAGGTGCCCGATGGTGATGGGGGTGGCCCTGATGCCGAGGGAGAGGAGGCAGAGAAGGGGATGATGGACGAGAAGGGGGCAGTGGGGTGAGATTTCTAAATGTGAGACACCATTTTCTGTCGTCTGAATTTAAATGGATTGAAGATGTTATGTGTGTGCGACTGAGCATTCAGCAGTAAATGAATTGAATTTGTTGACAAATGACCCATAATTCACTCTCCATTAACAGGGTGAGGCAGAAAACAAATGGAAGTCTGCCTATCTGATAGAATCTCATCACCCTCAGAGGCTTGTAACTACGCCGCCCTCTACTGAGAGTGGGGGCAGTTCATAACGAATTGTGGCACGCTTTGCGCGGTGCTAACAGTTAGCACCATCAAGTTGAAGCGTTCGTCGATTCGCGAACTTGCCTTTGTGCGCCGCCATTAAGCCTGCTGCATCCACGTCGGAATCTGATGATTTGCATACATGATTCATGTATCCGTAACGTCTGGTAAAAAATGCCACCTGCTACTCTTTTGATTAGGGTAGACGGAATATTACTGCAATTACCAAAATTAGTCAGTCAATTCAAATTTATTTCAAATGCGTTTTTAGGCATTGCAGTGTTTTGAAAATGGGATTTTGGGATGACGTCCTTCGCTAACTTTTTAGTGAATCTGGCGTTGCACTCGCCCTCGTTCAAAAAGCTCTCTGATGTGAACTAACAAGAAAATGCAAGCGGACGTGAATCATCTTCAGCCAGAAGGTTGAGAGACAAAAAAGATGTAACCCCATGCCACGAGGGAGAGAACGGTGAGGAGGTCGAGCTCGGCCGTGGGAGGAAGCAGGGCACATCGACAGCTGGTAGACGTACAGAGCAGGTCCGTTTGTGATGCAGAAAACCACTGGGATTTCAGACTGAACGTTTCAAACACTGCAGAGGAAATCACACGATGGGGTTTATGGCTTAACTGGGTCTTCAAAGTCCATCATCTCCGGGCTGTTGGATATAGTGAAGACTGCAGTGCAGCTGGACTGAACTAGGAGTAAGTATTTTCCGTAATATGGGTCCTTTTAAAGTGTATGTGACAAAACGTTTTTTTCCCCTGTTTTTTGGTTGTTTGGAATATGCAGTAAACGAAAACTACTTTAGAAATGATGAAAAAATATTTTTTTCATTACTTTCTGCCGCCCGAAACACACCGATTCACCCTCTAGAATTGTCCCATAAACTGGATTTGAGAATACCTGACATGTGACTTGGAATTGATTGCAGTCCCGGCAAGGCTCAGCTGTCAGTCACTTCACTTGCATTATCTCACCGAAATCTGCGCGGTACTGCGGCACAAATTTCACCCATTTTGCCCTCAAAGGAGGGACCTGAGGAAGACGCCTGCATTGATATACCTGGCGTGTAAAACGTATTCAGACGACTCAAGTTGTTCAGAGCTCCAGCCACGCAGTATCGGTCTCCTCTGCCTTCCTTTTGCTTTCTGACATGTTGCATTGTGAGTCAAATCAACTGACCTCAAGAGTAAATCACATGGCATTTTTGGCTGCACGTCTTTTTGACAGCTTTCAAGTCAAAGTAGCGGTAAATTTGAACGCGAAAGCGGGCTCATTTAAATTTAAGAAGTTTTTTACTTGCAGAGTGCTTTTTTACATGCATCAAAGAACCAAATAATAGAAAACAGAATTTGTGTCATACACTACAAGTCAGACACTCCAAGTGACTAACTGACTTCTTAATTAGGCCTGTACACTAGTGTAAGCGGGAGCAAGAGGGGGAAATATCTTGACAGATGAGACATGCGCACAATAAAAGAAATCGTTTTAGCTTGAAGTTTGGAAAAATTAAAAGTATTTTAAACAGGCAAACTGAGTGGGACACTTATCCGCCTCTTTCTCCTGTTTTAAGATGCTCTCGTGCATTTCCTCCACCAGGTACTTTCTTTTTTTCATGCTTTTTTAACGGTCTTTTTTTTGTTTTGCTGTCATTTTTGATAAAATATTGCCGCTGTTATACATTTTACTGCGTCCTCAAAAATAATTGGCATCCTTTAGTAAAAACGAGCAAAAATGAGATGTGAAAAATGACTATTTTGTTTATTTATTCAAAATATTCACAAAAATCTGACTTGACTGAAGTAACACAAGGGTTGACATTAAAGGGATAGTTCACTTTTTTTGAAGTGGGGTTGTATGAGCTACAAATTGCCACTACTTACATTAGATGCAGTAGAAAGCTCTCTGATCTCCTCCAGGTAACCGCACCAGGGCACGGTGCTGGGTGGAAATTTAGGCGACACACTGTTGTGAACGGAAACACAGAAACAGCGTATTTTTGCGGCCTAAAAGAGGTCCTACCTGAACATAATACACCATTCCAATTGTACGCTACATTTAAAAAAATTACAGCACTTTAGCTGCTCGGGAAAAAAAACACAGTTGCTCTTGAACCAACCAACTGACGTATTCCTGCGCGAGGCGCATCGTAGTTCACTGCGCGCGGTAGTGGTCAGCTATTTGGGTCAAACTTTGTGCGGTTTGCGG
Source organism: Gymnothorax reevesii (assembly GCA_029721435.1). Lineage (NCBI taxonomy): Eukaryota > Metazoa > Chordata > Actinopteri > Anguilliformes > Muraenidae > Gymnothorax > Gymnothorax reevesii. Next base: position 12,109,405 of record CM056586.1, on the reverse strand, counting down.
CAGACTCAGCATTTCAATGGCATAGAATCACGTCTCAAAAAAGAATTCCCTACCATAACTAGCACAGCAGATACACAGTATGTGGTTACCGAGACCCTATGCGATATCAATTTGTGCTGCAATGTTACGTTAGACTTTTTCACAAGTGTTTCACTTGTGGCAGTTGCTACGGGTACGGCAGTTTTTCAATGCATTTTAATGTGGAGTACCGTAGTGGAGAGGTAAGGCAGCACCATTTCAAGCCCTGCCCCAACCTAATCCTAACCCCTAACCCTTCCCCTAACTCCAACCTCTAACCCTTCCTCTAACCATAATTCCGAATCCTTATCCTAATCCCTTGAAATCAAGTGCCGTACCAATATAAACTACCATGTCTCTAGACACTGCGTTCACTCTTCTACGAGATGCTTGGGTACAGCAGTGCTCTTCAGCGGGCACCATTCAGATTTCCCTGAATGTAGCCAAACGAAATCCTCTTTGGAAAAATGAATACTGCGAACACAGAGTTCTTTTAGGGATACAGGTGGCGTATCAATATCCGTGTTGAGGCAACTGGCCATAGCTACAAGTCCAATATCCTGTGGAGGAATGCGGTGGAAACGGTAAGTGCACCAGGATACAGCTTTGCTTTCACGTCCAAGAAAGCGACACACACAGACCATTTTCAAAGTATTTGCACAAGTTAAACGGCCGTCCGGCTTCGCAACTGCAGTTAAGCTGCTTACACACTGGACGCGAAACGAATTCTTTGCACACTGATTACATTCAAAGTCAATGCGAAGACGTGTATTTAGGCGTTTGTGCAAACAGCTTCACTGTGACCCAAACAGCAGATCGCAACTGCGCGCAGTGAACTACAGTTGATTAGTTCAAGAGCAGTTGTGTTTTTTTTTTTTTTTTTTTCTGAGCAGCTAAAGTGCTGTAATTTTTTTCAAATATAGCGTACAATTGAAATGGCGTATTATTTTCAGGTAGGACCTCTTTAGGCTGCGAAAAGGCACTATGCCCTGGTGCGGCTACCTGGAGGAGATCAGAGAGCTTTTTACTGCATCTAATGTAAGTAGTGGCAATTTGTAGCTCATACAACCCCACTTCAAAAAAAGTGAACAATCCCATTAACACTTTTTTTTGCTACTGGCCCAGGGGGCGAGTAACATTTCAGATTTACTGGCCCCCCTTCATACCTCACTGCCCCCACCACCCCCCCCCCCCCCCATCTTGCGTATAAACGTTTACACCGTGCGCGATACCATAGCGTTCAATTTGCGTCACAACCGTTGCAGCAGTTATCCTCTTCTTTGTCTTGTTCTTTATGCATTGCTTTCTTTTTTGCAAAGTTACCTTTTCACCCCTTTGTTTCAGACGACTGGATGTGGTTCGGTGAGCCTGTGTAGTATCCACTGCCTTAACCCACCCTGCTTGCTGTAGAGTAGAGTGCATTGTAGATATGTGTGGTGATGGTTGTTAGTAATCACTAATAAAATTCTATCCTTGGTGCTAGCATGTTAATCTGATGAATTTTATTATCATTCCTATGTTATACTTTTACACTTTATCTTATTGCATGAATTTTCTTTTGATATTTTTACATGAAATTTACACGCTGCAAAACTTCAAGCAGGCCCAGTCCCTAGTCTGGGAAAGTGTAAGGGAGGCACCTGGTAGGTTCATGAATAAATACAAGTGTGAGAGTAACTCAAATCTTATCAGCATCTCTGACTTCTCTTCCCTTGCAACCGCTAAGAGCCAGGCACGTGATGCAAGTATACTCGCGTGACCGATTTTCGATGGTGAAAATTTTACCGCGAGTTTAGGGGAGGACAGTGTTGCACAAATCAACTGTTGTTAATAATTAAAAAAAAAAGAAAAAACAATGAACAAATAGCTTATCGTCATACAAATACTCTGCGTAAGTTTTGTTACCATGTTAATATACAGCATAAAAATTAGAATCTGCATCTCTCTCAGCAATCAGAACCTGCCACGCAGAAACCCCCCAACTCGCCACGCAGCCATGCCTCGGGGCTTTACCTTCCTCTTGATGGTACGCGCTGATATTGTGGTCTACATTCATTTTCAATGGTAAAAAAGATGGTCGGTCGCATGTCATGAGGTGGGCCCTCAAAAACGGTGTATCTGTGACACTACTCCAAGAAACTGCTCATTCAAAATGTATTTTCTCTAAGATTCATAGGAATTTTATTGTAATTTTGGTATCAAACTGTCGAAGTTCCCTTTCATTTGCCACCAGCTTTGTTTGATTTGGTGGGATACTTTTGGTTCAGCGGCCTTTTTAGAAAAGCAATAACAGGGTGGATCGGAGCAGTGGCGGCTGAGAAGCAGCTAGATTATGGTTATGATGTTCTATTACTCCAGGGTAAGGCGTGTATCTTTTGTGAACTGGATGTTATCTACAAAATAAAACAAATCTGGGTGAATTTTGAATGAATATTAACCAAATAACACTAGTTTTTGTAAAAAGGGTCCATTCCGAGAAAAACTGACTTTTATTAACGGCTTTCAATGTATTTACCTGTTAATTAAATACATGTTACTCTCAATAACATTAGAACGGAATGAGATAATAAATTTCTGTTCGCTGTTTTTGATTGGGCTGAAGGTATGTTATGTGCAGCAGGAGTATTGAAAAATGGACCATTTTGACCTTGTCACACTTTTGTGGCCCACCTCATGGCATGTGACCGTTCCTAAATCCTGACAACCAAACTATCGGGTGTTTATCCGCTGAAATTGAAACAAGTCTAGTGAACTGGCGGCACGCTTCTTCTGTTTTCCACCTCGAACTGCCGGTTTTTCTTCGAAAAAGAAAATCTATAAATGTAGAGTCAACAAATTCATTAATCTCAATATTTATGATGTTACAAATACATTTTGAACACTATATTTTGAAACCAGCCCCACTGTGTGACCCATCATTTAGGCTACACCAATAAACTCACATCTCATGGGTCTACTTGACAGTCTTTATACCAAAATGAGACCGTACGGCTTCAACCGGGTTTTCACCGGCGTTTCACGTAACGATAGAAATGCGCATTCATGTAAGCAAGCATTTACAATGCTTACTGTCCTCTATTTTTTAATATAACGACTGTACATGAGCCACCGCTACATGTTGACTCAGGTCGACATTGGCAGGTTATGGGAAGTCTACCTGAGTCGACATTGGCAGGTTAAGTGTTAAAAGTTGAAATAAAACATCTCTCACTACCTGCATGTACACTACCTGTGTATACAAAGTGAAACGACTCTAAAATTAAAACGGAGCGACTGAAGAATTCGACCGACATAGCATATTGCGATAACAATAACTTTACTGTTTCATAATAATTCATGTAATATACCAAACTGGCTTCCCGTTAAGTTAGCTAACAATAATAAAGGTGGGGCCTATTGACCCGCACACTGCCGGGTCAATAACAGGTGGAGGCTGAGTAATATAGCAGGTGTCCAGTTCAGTTGTCTCAAATGTCCAGTTATTGAGCCAAGCGAAGTGGGGGCGCTCGTCCTATATGAGAAGTTACGTTCGGGTCAATAACAGAAAAGGCTTGAATAATAGAGCCGGCGTCCGGGGCAATAGCCACTACGATATTGAACGAGTCACAACACTGTAAGTTGGCCAGCTGGGTAATGTAAACTTAGATTTGCGGTGCAGGCTGTATTCTTCAGTCGCTTCCAGAAAAGGATGTAAGAAGTGGAACTGTTAAATGTAAGATTCAAACCTCTTAGGCCAAGTGGAAACAAATCCACGTCGTCTTTTATTTTTTTCATGTGCCTCCTTGCATTTTCTCTTCTCTGCTGCAGTTTTCAGCACTCTCGCTGCTTTCCCTGGCTTTTGATTTGTATTTTTCGCTGGCCTAATCGGGCTAGAGAAAAAGATAGTTTGGTGGTCCGAACTGGCCCGCCACTGCTAAAAAAAAAAAAAAAAACACTGTCAGGCCATTGGGCCAGTATTAAAGTCGACCAGAGTAACATAATTGAGGGAAAAAAAATGTATTTCTTGTTGTGGGACAAATATTTTTCTTAGAAGTATGTGTGCCATAATTATTGGCTCACCTTCATTGAATATTTTGTGCCAGCTCCCTTTGCCAAGATAACAGCTCGGAGTCCTCTCCTGTAATGCATGCTGAGGCTGGTGAACACAAGCAGATGATCTGAGACCATTCCTCCACACAGCCTCTGCAGATCCGGGTTTGAGGCCGAGGCTTGCGGACTCTCCACTTCTGCTCCTCCCACACATTTCCTTTGGGTTTTTGGTTGGGGGACTGCGATTGTTGCGGCAGAACTTTAACTCTGAGGTCAATGAACCATTTCTTTTGTACATTTTGAGCTGTGCTTCTGATCATTGTCCTCCTGCAAGGTTTAACCGCAGCCCCATTTTAACCTTCCTGGCAGAGGCTGTTAGGTTTTCATTTAATATCTGCTGGTGTTTGACGATGTCCATGACACAGTGTTTCCTAACAAGATGTCCAGGGCCTTTGGGGGAAAAAACAGCCTAACAGCATCAAATATCCACCATACTTCACAGTGGGTATGAAGTGCATTTCTGTATCGCCATCTTTCCGTTTGTGCCAAACCCACCTTTGCTGTTTGTCGCCAAAAAGCTCTATTTAGGTCTCATCTGACTTCATAACCCAGTCACATTGAAAGTCTCCGTAACGTTTAGCAACGTACATATGGGCTTTTGTTTATCGTTCATTGACTGCAGAGGCTTTTCCTGCTGGAAACCCTCTAAAAACAAATTGTGGTGATCTAGGTGTTGTCTAATTGTAGTTTTGGAGACTTTCTGACCCCAAATGTCACCTCTGTAATTCCCCAGCTGTGATCCTTGGGGATTCTTTTGCCAGTCAGACCATCCTCCTCTAGGTTTGTGGGGTCAATGTACACATGTCCTCTTCCGGCCCGATTCTTAATACCTCCTGTCGCTTTGCACTTCTTAATTATTGCCCTGATTGTGGAATGGGTATTTTCAATTGTGAAAAGATTTTCTTAAATCACTTTTCTGATTAGAATAGCTTGACTTTTTGTGGCTCATTGTCACTGTGTTCATGGGTCTTTCTCTTGGTGACGAAGGGAATTTATCCTGTGTCATCGAATAGTTATAGCCCAGTTAAAGAGAAAGTTATGGTTGACCAATCAATCAGGTGAACTAAATGTTGATGTAAAATATGACTGGAAATCTTCTTTAGTTAGATTTTAATTCCAGGATTTCCTTGAGGTGCCAATTATTATGATGCACTTGTATTGAAAAAAGAAAACTATTTCATGTCATTTTTGTCTCTCAGTGATTTTACTTAAATGAAAAGGTAAGATTGATGTGAATATTTTGAAATAAAGAACGAGGATTAACAGCAAAGACATTTTTTCACAGCCTGTTTTGCTTATGTTCACTAAAGATGCCAATAATTCTGGAAGGCACACCATATCAATATTTCAGTCATTGCCTGCCATGATTTTTTCGCTCCTTTACAGCTGCTATATATTCTCTAATTAGCAATGCCAACACCTCCACTCTGAAATATTTTTGCTCGGTGGGCGAGAACGTGCGTTTTCGTTGATGTCCTGCGATGGCTTTCGCTAGTTACTGCAACAGTAGCGCGTCTCTTAGTTATGTACAACTTAATAGACAAAAAATAAATAAATCTGATTGGCTGTTGCAGGCAGCACCTATTTAATTTTCGAGTAGGTAATCTGCCTCTGTGAATTGCTGTGGGATTAATTTTACGAATTGGCCCTAAATATTGGGACACTTTTCTTTTGTTTTCACAGAAAACCTTTGCTTTTTTGTTTTATGAATCATGCTGTATGTGTCTAGAGACTGCCTAGGCACCCTAAACTACTGACTGCGAATGCAGTCATCTCAAATAGCCCCAAGTGTTTTCTGTGGTGCACATCAAAACATGTACTGAGCTTCCTGTCTTTTATTTAGAATGTTTATTACATTTAAATCTCAACAGTTTTTCATGAGGCCTGTGCTTCCTAATGCGTATATTGTAAACAAATTTAATTCATGGTTTTACAAGTATGAGGAGCATATTCCCTGTGCACATTAATAATGGCTATATCCATCATTCCTGAGTGGGAAATGAAGCTGCCGCAGACAGCCGATGCAGACTGTTACAGTATTACTGTGAGTTATTGCCTGCTTAGGTCCACAGGTGAGTATACCATGTCTCAGTGCGCTCGTACGAATGCCCAGGACCGGAGGTGTTTGGATAGCCTGCTGATTTACTGAGCGCGAGCACACACCCGAAAATCAGCCTTCTGGGGAGGGAATATCTTATCTGGAGTTTGAGTGGGGATCAGACAAAAAGGATTAGTCAGGCATTTATTTTATTATATGTGTGTTGCTATGGGAGGCAGGGGTTCGGGGAGTGGGGGGGGGAGGGGGGGGGGTGAGCAGGTTGAGTGGGGGTTTGTCCTCGCTCACAGCACAGAGCAGCAGGGCTGAAGCACTGTAAAGCGAGGATACATCACAAGTGTGGGATGTAGGTAGAGTGCTGATAACAATGCCCTCTCTGTAGGTGTGAGGTGGTCACAGCTGTTCCACTTTTCCGATTCGAGAGAGATGCTCGACAGTCATTACTCCACTGAAAATGCCAGAGAATGGTACTATAAACTGTTTGGGAAATCTTGTAAAATGCATAATGTAAAATGGAATCAAACCATGAAGCTTGGCATTCAGGCGAGGATGCCGCTTTGTTTCAGTGTCTTGTTCTCTCTGTGCCCCACACACCGATATACGCGTTTGTACCTATTAAAAATACACCCACCTGCTTGTCACTGCTCGTTTTTCATATGTGGAAATAAACCAGGTGCTCTGGCGGACTAAAATAAGTAAAATTGATTACCCCAGACAGAACTTTTGCGGCAAACGTGACTGCCATCAAAAAATGAGCATAATTTCCTTCAAAATAGTCGAGTGTGCAGATCTGAGGAAAACGTGGATAAGGCACAAGTGGTTAGTGGGAAGAACGGGAAGAATGCTGTTTTGGTGTAGTGTGGGGGGCAGATAAAACGGAGTGACAGATGTGATATACCGAAAAAGACAGGTGCAGTGTTTCATTTCACTGAGCCGAACAACTGCCGGAGGAAAACATTGTAAAAAAATAAATAAATAAATAATACAACAGCCCTCTCTCAGTCACGCGTTCAATCTGAAAATGCAGTTTGTTGATTATATTTTAAAGTAGTAAGCTTGCTTACAATTTAAACAGCAGTCTTCTAAAATCTGCATGTAACCATTTAATTCATAGTTTCATTAGTAAATGGAAGTACATATATTGGCTCAACTTTACTGTTTCACCTGTAAAGCTGCATCCTAGAATTTATCGAGACAACTTTTGTGTAGGATATAGCAGCTGTGTTAGCGAGTGAAAGTATAGTTACCCAATACATACGGTACAGGTCCTGTCGTCTCCCCAGATGGCAATGAGCACGCTTAGCTACTGAACATAAAAACGTCTTTCCAGTGGAAAATGATTCTGCTTGATTTCCTTCGTTGCCCACAGTAGGTCCACTGTATTCCAGTAAGGACGTGCCGTGCTTATTTATACTGTTCAATTAAAGTCCCCGAAGCGTCGCAATGAATCCTCTCCTTTACATTTCAGTTTTAGTAAATCGTGAAGTAGTATTGATGTGGTTATTTCCCCCCTGTTGTATGACCGCTTCTGTTAAGTTTTACTCAGAGACGGTGATGAACGAGTAAAATTTCGTCGTCAAAGGGTATCGGTCTCCAGAATTGTCCCTCTTAGCATTCGCTGAAGCCCGGTCCTCTGTCTGCCTGTCAAAGCTCCGGCGTCTCCGACTCTGAACTGAGCTGAGCTGGTCTCTCTGGCTGGGGGGGGTGTGGAGACCGCGGGGATGTGATGTTGGCTCGTCTTCGCCGCCTAATGATTTAAAGCAATGTGTTTGCATACCAAAGACCCCAACCTAACCGCGGACAACTGGAGGTACAATAGCCGAAGTGAGACGAGATGGTAGGAGGTGGAAAACGGAAGAAGCGCGCCGCCAACCAGAGTTTATGATTGCAGTGTTAATTTGTAGGCAGGTTACGTGCTCCCGCTTTCCCCATTTTTCTTCCATTCTCCCTCCCTTACTCCTTGCGTCCCTCCTGACATCCATCTCCCCTCCCTTGGCTTTACCTTTATAACTTTCAGACTGATTGAGCGTCTTGAATATTCACGAGCTTCCAGAGCAGGGCTGGAGACGATATCAGTGCGAGCCGAAATCATCATAATCGTAATTGCATTATTTAAAGAAAGACCGATCCTGATTGCCCTGCCATCCTCTAATGAATGATAGTACTTCCCGGGTGGAGCTAGCGGTGCCTTTGGGTGTATTTAGGAGCCCAGATGTTCCAACTTTAATTAATTATCAGCTGCTCTCTGTCGCACCCCACACACCTACACTCTCTCCTGACTCGATGTACTCCATTAATTTACTCAAGAAAGACATTTCTCTCTGGCTACCTGATATTTAATGTGGAATTACTGTCTTCTTTTATTAACAGTAATGGTTACTTTTCCCTGATCTCTGGGCTTTTGGCACTGTTGAGAGTGAAGGGAAAAGGAGATGGCTTTTAATCAAAATGTCTGTGTGCTTCATTTAGAAATAAGTAGAACAAGAAACTCGTGCAGTTTTTACCCATTGGTTAGCTCTTGCGTACACACATTTATACTTGTATGTGCACGAGTTTTCACTGATGTCCGTTATCAGTAAAAACGCATTTACTAGACAGAACCTATGAACGATACTGTCTATGTGTGCCTGTGTCTGTGTCTGTGTCTGTGTGTCTGTGTGTTGGCGGGTGGGATCATTGATGCTCACACTGGTCGAGCGTGTTGTTCCTTCGCTCTTTCGGGATTAGAGGTTGTAAAGGAAGGTTTGGTGCGTTTGGTGAGATGGAATTTATGATTATGAACGGCTCCAGAGGGAGATGATGCACTTTAGTTAGTATTTATAGCACACATTTGAATTCTAGGTGCGGCTCTGTTTCCCCATTTACCTCATAACTACCCCCCCCCCCGCCCCCCCACACGCACACATGCCCGATGGTGAGGTTAGCTTTGAGTGAGAGTTTTAATCAGACCGATGGGAGCTGGGGGGGGGGGGGTTGGAGAGGGGAGAGCCGCATCATCTCTTCTGTCACAATCAGCTCTGCGCTCCACTGACTCCCACAGAGAGATTTTTCCATTCCTTGCCTTCAATCCATTTTTTTCTGGTTGCTCCCTTTCTCTCTCAATCTCTCCTCTTTCCTCTCAGCCCTGGTGGGTGTGGCTGAAGGTCAGAGCTCTGGTTTGCCTTCAGGGGTGAGCGGAATGGGAGGGGACTGTACATCAGTGCAAGACTTTTTTTTTTTTATTTATTTTTTTCTTTACCAGGGAGTGAAGACTCCGATAGGATGTGGTCGGGGACTCTGGGACGGTCTGAGTCGAAGTGATGGAATCCCAAATTCCTCCGACGGAAGGCTATTGCGGTTCAGTCGAGCGCCGCCGTCAACAGACCGCAGCCTTAAATGATGCCACTGCTTGGCATCAGATTCTAGGCAGGGCGAAGTTTCTTTTCTGAGCTCCTAAACCCCCACCCCCACCCCCACCTCCCACCTCCCACCTCCCCTTTGAACCACCGAAGCTTTGAGAACTGAGGGCAGATAAGCCGGAACTGGGATGTAATGAAACCCTTCAGTGGGGGGTCCCGGGGGGCCCTGAGCAGAGTGGCCCCGAATATACAGCAGGGCTATCCACCGTGATCAGCTTTGAGCTGGAATATTTAACCAGACAGCCCAGCCAAAACCGCTCACTTCTTTATGTTCTCATGGGGTTTTTTCAATAGCATCAGTCACCCAGCGCTAGTCTTGCTCTCTGGCCATGTAATCCGTGTGCATCAATCTCATTCCAGCTCCCAGATCTGTTGCTTTCGGTTGACTGTGGCTCTCAAGGTTGAGTAGCCCTGCTTTAGATGGTGACCTGCCTGGATTGCAGTCCCCCTTTTATGTGTCTGTGCCCACTCAGCGACGGGTAGAGTACTTTCATTCTGCTTTCAGTGGCTCACCCACGCGCTGCCACCAGCGTGTATCTACTGTATATTTTAAGGACGGGAATGATTCTCAATTGCGGGACGGCGAGAACCGGGCGTCAAGTGAATTTATGTAGCGGTTTAGCGCTCAGAGACTGAGATTTCAGGGATGGTGTTTGTCTGGGTGGCGGAGGAGCCCTGCCACAAGCTGAGCTTTGATTATATTAGCGCGCTGTGGTTGATGCTTAAAATGAAGACGTTCCCTGGAGTTTAATGCGCCTGCACAGTCAGCCCTGCCTTGCTCCAAGAAGCACCGTGACAGTTCTGACGGTAACAACTTTTCACACCGCATCCGTCCCTGAGGACTAGCGCAGATTTGCTTGCTGCGAACCGCACACGTTCTGCATCGCCCCGACACGTCCCCCTCCAGTGCTATCAGAGTACGGGATGAGGGGCCGTTTAATCAGCTGTGTGACGCACCCTTGTGTGTCTGCGATGAGGCCCCAGCAGCATGGCGGATTAAATGAAGACTGTAATGAAGGTAATTGATGAGTGCGTTTCACACTGCAGAGTCTAATCAACCTTGCATTTTTCTCACCTGTATCGCCACTTACCACTCCCTGCCAGGGCCATTAATCCCCTGTCCTCGTGTGCCTGGGGCAATTAATCCCAACCTCTGCCCTCAGGCCTCGTGTCTTAGTGCGCATATGCTCCCAGAGGACTGTGTGCATGGTCTCTCCAATCTCTCATGACGCTAGGTGAAAACAGGTAGAAGTATCAATGTTTTAACTAGAGGCAATTTTATTGGTTCCACACACTCTGTACCTCTTACTTGCTCGTGCTATTGCTCTCTCACATGCGCGCACGCACGCACACACACACACACACACACACACACACACAAAGCCTGCACTCATCCGCATTCTGTCAAATTGCTCTGTGGCATCTGCCATTTGTTTTTCATTTGCATTGTTATCTGTGAAATGGAACGCAATCTCAGAAAAGGTATTGATAGATGCGGCTTCTCGCAGCCGCAAAGCATTTATCTATAAGAACGACTTCACACCCCCTCAAACACACACACCACGCACACACACGCCACATACACTCACACCACACTCATACACTCACACACACACACACTCCACACACACACCACACACATAACCACCGAGCATACACACACACACACACACTCACACACGCACATATACCACACACATACACTCACACAGGCACTCCACACTCTTACACTCACACACACACACACACTCCACACACGCACACCACACACATAACCACCGCGCATACACACACACACACACACTCACACACAAACACACATACACACACTCACACACGCACATATACCACTCACATACGCTCACACAGGCACTCCACACTCTTACTCTCTCACACACGCACACCACACACACACACACTTGCACCACACTCATACACTCACGCACTCCACACACTCACACCACACTCAGGCAATCCCCAGACTCACCACACACACACACACACACACACACTCACTGCACCACACTCATACACTCACACCACACACACACTACCACACTCATACACACACTCACTCACACACACACACACACACACACACACACACACACACACACACACACACACATACACATACACGCACAGGATGAGAAGCTGAGAACCTCTATCCTCATATCAGCTCCTAAATCTTGTTTAAAAAATGACTGGTGCTGTAAGGGCAGTCGATGGCGCTAGGCTGAGTACAGCCTGTGAAAGGGAGGGGGGCAGTCAGATGTAGATGAGGGGAATTGGCTGAGGTTTATCATTCCTGCTGTTATTTTTATTCTGCCTTTTTTAATTGCTTATGTAATTGCTTGACACAGTTGTGTAAATCAGGACGTGAGATCGCAGGGCTAATATTGAATGTTGGAGGGTCTTTATGGCCTCTTATCTGCATCATTTACAGACTGACAGAACCAATTCGAATATACAGGCATCCATTTCTGCAGTGAGCCGTGTGGGCCATCCCTGCGTGACCTTTCCTCAGTGACTGCATCGCTCCTCTCTGCCGGTCTCTGTCGAATGCCCTCTCTATCTGCCCATCTTACTGTGTCCTCCCGCCGTCTTCGACACTCTCAGTCAAACTTTAAACACTCTCAGGTCTAAACCGACTCTCCACTCCCTACTGGACTCAAATGCACTCTTAGAGTTGAATTAACAGCAGACATTTTCTCGCATCCCCTGGTCTTTCAGTCTTTTTTTTTTTTCTTCTTCTTGTGTAAGTACATTATGTTCCTGCCCTTTGTCTATTTTTCCAGCATGTCTCGCTCTTCCAATTTAGACTCAGTCACGTAACGCCACCCATTTGCCTCCACCCCAGCGTGATGAATATTGCCCGCACTTCATGCCCTCTGCACCCCTGTTCGCCCATTTTTGTTTCAGCTCTCCGGGAGGTAATGTTGAGGATTGTATTTCAGCAGGCTTTTACATCACCGTGCTGTTAGTAAGTAATTCCAAGAGGGCGATTAACTTCAAGGGTTTTTTTTTTTCTTTTTTCTTTTTTTTTTCTTCCCCCCCCTCCCTCTCCTCCTGTGCTCAAGTGAAGTTGCGATTAAAATGGGCCTCATTTGCTTAGCAGTAGTGGCGGCGTGGGGCCGGCGGCGCGGAAGCACTCTGTCTCGGTTCAGTGGCGTGCCCCTCACGTTAGCCTTGAATACTGAATGTGCCTGGGCTGACCACGGCTGTCACCGCTACAGGGTAGCGCATAATTGGCCGGAGTGTCGCCGAGGGGAGGGGCCATGCCTCATTTAGCATGGTTACCTTATTTGTCGAGAGCATTGCCTTCTGCAGCCCTGATCCAAGCCAATTTAATCCTTGTGGTCAAAAGTGAAATGTAGGCTATAACTAGACATAAAAAGGACTATTTATGTTGTTTTTGTTTTTCTAGGTGAATTTCCAACATCTCTACCCCGACTACAACTGTGTGGAAATGGCCAGAAATATTTATGTTTAAGATTTCTCACTCTCACAGCACAAGACCAAAAATGCCCTTTATGCATTTAAATGCATTTAATGTTTTTTTTTTTTTTCATTCGAATATTCTCCTTCTGTGCTGGCTAGCTGTCACAACACCCCCTCACTGAGAAATGGGTCCTTCTATGAGCTGCACAGTGTGTTTAAAAATGACTCCATTCAGCATTTTGCCTTTGGGGAAGGTTCTGGGTAAAGGTCAGTGTATTTCATAGTAATTAGACCAGTGATTACTTTGTGCTCCTGCGTCCAACTCCATGAAATGTATTCATGTGCTCCTTGCAGTGTGAAGAGTAATCATGCTGTTTCGCCTTCCTTTTGTCAATCTGCCTTTGCTCCGGTTCAGTTAGCAATGACTGCAACCTTGAAACGCGTTTATCAAAGGTTCAGCTGGCATTCAGCGCATTCTCCTCCTTTAACAAGCTCATATTTGTGCCTTTACGCTGTTGATGTTATCATTAGTGTGTGATTGTGTGAAGTGGGTCTGTGTGTGTTTCATCACATATTACAAGTTCTTTCAATGTCAGCGCTAGTGTTGACGTATGCTTAGCACAAACACACACACACACACACACACACACTGCGCCTGCAGTCTGTGACCACTGCTCCTAATTGGGTGTTACTCTCCCATACAGCAATGCTGTTGACATCGTCGACTGTCGTTTGTCGGCAGTGATTATCGGTTAAGTGTCAGTCATGCAAGGTTTGTATATACTGGCTCTGTGTGTGCAGCATTTGTAACCTGTTCTTCGCATTTGTTTTTCTCTCCACGTTCGCTTCAGAGAGGAATTCCTATTGGCCAGTTCTGCAAGGACTTCAATGAGAGAACAAAAGACATGAAAGAGGGCATCCCTCTGCCAATCAGGATCCACGTCAAGGTGAGTTTTCACCATCTCCGCTCGTTCTGTCTTTTCTTATCCGCCCTCTTAAATCACTCTGCTCCATCAGCATGGGCTACTCCTTCGTTTACTTGGCTTTAGACTGTGAAATGTGCTATTTTTCATAATAACAGTCTTGTTGGCTATTGTTTTCCTTAATATCAAACGATAGCCAACAAATATTAATATTTCCTTAATATTTTTTTCCAAAGTTTATCTGAGGGGCCTTGTTAGCAAAACAGTAGCCCTTTGCCAGAGCGGTTTTCTAAATGAGGTCATATGTCGCTTGGGCACAGACACGTTGGACGAAAAATGATTTAGTACGGAGCGAAAAAACAATGACTATCGCCGTTTCCCACCTGCTACTTTTTTCTCTTCTGTTCTTTCTTTACCGTTGTTCACTCTGCTCCTCTGCTGGTGATTTCAGAGATAATTTCATTGCATTGGTGTCCTTTCCCTTTCCCTTCTCTGTGAAAAATGAGATCACACACTACAGCTACAAAGTAAATGAAATCAATAGCAGATAACTATAGATAAATGAAAAATACAATAGAAGTTGCTCGGATCTTCATAAAAGCGCAGGGAGGAACATGTGTTCGAAGTGCTAAGAATGCTACCAAGGATTCCAAAGCATATGCCTCAACAATTGCATTATTAATGAATGCGTCACAATGATTTGATGGCGATGGCAATGTGCGCAGAAAAAAACGACAGAAATCTTGGTATATCTGCTGTGCGCAATATGGCCGCTGCGGTCACTATAGCGCCGGTCAGTTCACGTGTGTCTTTTTAAAAAAAAAAAAAAAATCTGTGCGAGACTGGAAGCTCACTGCTATTATACGTAGCATATGGTAGATCATGTACAAATTATACGGACAAGTTCAGCCTGCGACATCAAACTAGCTGATGCAAATGCATTATCTGTGACCGTGAACACGTGCCAGATGAGAGCAATGTCATCTACTGAGTGAAACCTGCTGCAGCAACAATAATTGCGTTTTATGACAGCAAAAGGATACGGCCGCACTTCTGACCAGTGATCTGCCGCACTAATTGCACACAAAGCTATTTTCATAACGGTATATTTGTTAGAGTTTTACACGTACCCAAAATGTCAGTGAAAGCTTAATTGATTGCCAGAGCTGGTACTGCCGTGTAACTGCATAAACCTGATATGCAGTCCCATCCATAAGGATTCGGACAGTAACTGAATATTCTTTTTATTTATTTATTTACTTATTTTTTGGTTCTATATGTTCTCAGCATTCTGGGAGAGGTATCAGATAAAGGATAGCAGCAACAAACGATTTGGTTTGCGCTTAAAGCAAGCCATCAAAGAGTACAATAGCGCACGTCTAAGCATTGCATTTAGCTAGATAGAACATCTTTGCCACGTGAGGGTTAAGGAAAGGAGATGGACTACTATTACTATTTTTCACATTCTTTTGATCGACAGCCCTGCAAAGGAGTCTTTCAGAAATAAATCACCAAAGCGCAGAAGTTTTTTAACTCTTGATCGTCAATTAGAAAATTTCAAGTTGGGTGCCTATGAAAAAGTGGATTTTCTCCAAAAATTCCCAACCGAGATATATATATATATTTTTTTTTTTTTTTTTTTTTTTTTTTGCATTTTCTTTATCGGCTCACTAAGACCTACGAAATGACACGGGTCTTGTTTCAGTCTCTTTTTTCAGACTGTCAAGCACTTTAAACCCAGTGTGTTCAATCTAAACTCAGGGCTTTTGCCAAAAATATTACATGAACTGTTAAGGAATTATGACCATTATATGCATAGCATCCCAGTTGTAGGGGCTTGAACGTATTTTGACAAGCTGACATAATCATGAATTAAATTGTCATTAGGTTGCAACTAGGTTGCAGATCCTGTATAGTCAGTACCTGCCTGAAGTCTGAATCTCGTAGACATTAGCAAGTCCTAGGATTCTTCTCTGGTGATGCTCTGACAGACATTCACTGCAGCTGTCTTCAGTTCCGACATGTTCTTGGGGCATTTTGCTTTCAGTGTTTGCTCGCAGACATGGCATGCCTACCCCATTGGATTCAGGTCTGATGATTGACTTGGCTGCTGTGGAACATTACACTTTTGTACCAGAAGGTCTTGGTATGCTTTCTCAGTATGTTTTGGATCATTATCCATCTGCACTGCGATACAGCTTCGTCTGATGACTTAATAAGCATCTGGCTGAATTTGAGTGGATGATGACAATTCAGAATGTATTCTTGCCGTTTCTGTCAGCAGTCAGATCATTAATACATACAAGGGAACCCATTCTATCGTCAGCTGAAAGTGCACACACATGACCATGCTTTAGGTGATCGCAGATGAGGTGTTACGCTTCGGATCATTGGCAGTTCTTCCCCCCCCTTTCCATGCTCAGCTCTTCCCATCATACTGGTTCAAGGTGATTTTTGTCTTCTCTGTCCAGGTTGTGTTGCTTCAGAATTGTACTGGAGTGTTTTTTGGCTAGCTCGATTTTGAGTCTTACTGAAAGTTTTAATTGCAGCTACACCAACATTCTGGAGCGTGTTTTTGATCTGTCCGTTTGTTGTTGTGATGTGGGAACAACCAGGGAAAGAATTTTTTTATGCACCTCTATTGTTATCAGTGGTCTGCCAGTCATTTTGGCTTTCTTGGGTTACCTAATGCTTGCTGTAGGTTTTTTTTCTAATGCTGGATTTATGGTTCTGCGTGGAACCGACGCCTTCGCTACGCAGAGCCTCTGCGGCAACATGAACCCCCGCCGCATAGCCTCTGCGTCGCCTGCCGTGCACTTCGAAAAATTATTTTCTAACTGCCCGTCAAAGCGACGCAGATCGCAAGGGCACTGATTGGTCCACTCTACTCGAGTCTCACGTGATTTCACGACAGGTCCTTTGGAAACCTGACGCCACCTAGCGGTTTGTCGGTGAATTGCTTCGCGGCACAGCACGACGCAAATGACCTCAACGCAGAACTTCGAAAGGTCCACGGCGGCATCGAGGTGACGGCCTACCCTTTGCGTGGAGTCGATGCAGAACCATAAATCCAGCTTAAGAATGTTGCAAAATGTTGATTTGGCCATACCTAACGCTTAGACTATTTTCATGATTTTTTTTTCTTTTTTAGTGTGTAATGTTTTTCTTTTTCAGCCAAAAAATGCCTTGCTTCACTGTTAATGATGACTCTTTGAACTTCATATTGAGAGTTGACTAACAGATTCCAAAAGGAAATGCCACACTTTACTTTAACCTTTTCTTCTGCTAGTACTGTAAATGATGCAATGTGGCAGAACTCACGCCTGGCTATGGAACAGTTGTGCACCCAATTGTTCCTTAGAAAGGGTGGACCAAGAATAAAATGCGCTGTCATACCTACACAGTGTAACTAATTTGGATGTACTGTCCCTGAAATTTTAGCTGAAAGTACATACTTGGAGCTCATATTCATTATTTAATTGCATCTTCAGTATGCTGGGGTAGGCTGCTAATTTCAACAACTTGTTCATAAATCTGTGCACAATGAAAATGGCTGTAATTTTAGAGGAGGCTCAGAATTTGAGAGAATAAGTTGAGGTATTTGAGAATTTTCTCATACTCTATGTAGAAATGGATTTGATTTGGGGAAACGCTCTGGGGAATTTTTAATATTTTGCATTTGAAATGAGGGTATGCACTCAGTAGAAAGTAACAGTAATTGTGTTACAGTTTAGTCCTTCAGAAGATGCTTTTAGCCAAAACATCCAACAGAAGTGCACTTCACATTGGAGCTAGAAAAAATCACAGGAACTAGAGAGTTTGAATCACCCAAGTGGCAATGTCAAGGTGTTTGCCCGAGGACATACACAATAAAGTGATCGAAGGTGAGGTTTCTTTTCTTGTAATTAAATGGAAACATCGAGTTTTTGAAATGGTGAATTCTCCGTACTTGTGGGAAACAGCCGGTGAATCTGTTCTCCCTGATTGATTCGGGAGGGTTGTTCCACCGTGGGGGGAGGAGAGAAGAAGGGAGCTAGAGGTGCAGGATGTGTTTGTCAGCTGCAGGGATAGATGGGACAGCCATCTGGCAGGAGCACGCTGACGAGTTTGCTTTGGTTGGAGTAGTTAGCGTTATCACCGTCTGGAGATAGGAAAGGGCAAGGCCCTTTTTCTATTCTTTTTCTATTCAACATTTCAGTTGAAATTTAACTGCCTTCAGAAGCTAGAAAAGGGTGTTCTAAAGAGGCCTGGCAAGTGTGAACTCAAAGTTTTGTGATGATAATGATAGAAAATGAAAATCATATTTATATAGCACCTATACAGAGCCCACGGTCAATAAGTATTGGAGGCAAAGTGAACACTGAAGAGGCCTGGAAAGTGTGAGTTCGAAGTTCTGTAATAATGGTGATTAAAAGCATGCATTCTTATAACGCCTTTCCGGAGCCGAACGTCATTAAAGGAGCTGTGTTACGGTTTCTGAACATACTCAGAACTTCAAAACCTATTAGCCTAACAAAGTGAATCGGCTTGACTGCAAGTCAAAATCCTTGCCAATCTATTTTCATTTGCATTGTATTTATGCATTTTAATTATTTGGGCATTATGTTTTTGTATGGAGATGTTTTCTGTGGAAATTAGAGGATTCAAAGTGCTATTTTAGTGCTT
This sequence comes from Gymnothorax reevesii, assembly GCA_029721435.1. Taxonomy (NCBI): domain Eukaryota; kingdom Metazoa; phylum Chordata; class Actinopteri; order Anguilliformes; family Muraenidae; genus Gymnothorax; species Gymnothorax reevesii. The sequence continues at coordinate 12,090,815 of CM056586.1, read as the reverse complement.
TAGCTGAAGGCTATGAAGACTGTAAGCTGGTTCACCAACAGTCAACAGTGAATTCTCCATTTTCCATTGAAAACTCCTTAATATAAGAGGCATGATGCCCGGGTAGCTAAAATGTGTAAATACGATGAAGAATATTGAATCTACTAATTCACTGCGTTCAAAATTGTAACCCTGCGGATTAATCGTGACACGGCTCCTTTAAGTACTGGACGCAAAACTAATACAGTGGACAGGAATTCAGAAGGGAGTACAGAATAATGTGTAAATACAAACTTGACTTTAGGCAATCATGGAGCTATGGCTAACTAATGGGGTTTTTACTGAAGAGATGGCTCCTGACTCGGGATTTAAAGATTTACGCAGCATGAATTTTGGAGCAGTTGCTACTGCCTGGTGGTACAGGACAGTAGACTGCCAAGGAAGGTGTCACAGTAGTCCTTGTGAGGAATTACAATGACTAGTAGCAGTGTGTCGCTTGGATGTGGAAAGGTTGTATTCTGTTACATAGAATGAGGAGCTTGCCGCACTAGGTGAACATGACACTCATTCTTAGGCTCAGTTTTCTGAAGGTAGAAAAGCATTCTTGAAAAATAATTAAGTCCATTGAATTCAAAGGGGCAGACAGTTAAATTGGATTTAAATTTGTGTTATCGATCCAGTAGTCTTCAAGCTCCAAACATCGCCAAGGAGCAAGTGCTTAATTCTACAATTGAGACCTCTATAATATACTGTTTGGCCAAAAGTCTGTGGACACTTTACTGAAACCTCATTGAAATGCATAGAAAATGGTCCATTTTAAATTCTGAATATCTGAAATTCTTAATAAATTTATAATGTGGTTCTTGAGTAAAATTTCATGAGTCTTTAAACAATGCATATTGATGCTAATAGTGCTGTGAAAAGTATTTGTCCCCTTCCCGATTTCTCCTATTTTCGCATATCCGTCACACTTAAGTGTTTCAGATGATCAAACTAAATTTAATGACACAAAGATCACTAGAGTAAACTCCAACTGCAGTTATTAAGTAGAGATATTACACATTGAAGGAAAAATACCATCCAATGCTACCTGGCCCAATGTGTGAAAAAAAATAAGTATTTGCCCCCCCTTGTGACTAAACCAACCAATTATTTTATTGATAATTAGGTTCAATCTCACTAGACACACCGAGGCATGATGACTGCCAGCCCTGTGGAATCTAAATACCATTTAAACAGAACCTAACCTGGAATCCATACATATCAAGTGCTGCTCGTTCCCAACGGTCACTGACTGATATCAGTCTGTCCTCAGTCGTATAGCCAGCGTTTAGCCCTTATGTCACTAATGAATTGAATTTATGAATATTCATGTTTTCTGTTCTTGGTTGATTGGGTGACCTTTTGGCGAGAACCGCCAAATGAATATGAGTTAGCTGGCCAGCAACGGCATTCGTGAATGTTATCTGACATGAGCTTAAAAGTTAGATAGTGGCTTGCTTGCATTTGCTCATGGAGTGATTGTTAGGTTTTGAACAGGATAATGTTTGGCCATATCTGCATTTTGTTTGTTTCAGTGGGATTCCCCGGTATAATAAAGGCTAAATTAAATAATACTCCAATTACGTAATGTATTTCACTGTAATTGGCATTAGCTATAGCTCGAAGGGCATGATTGCATCAGCTAGATTAAAGTGATACTCTACCCAAAAACTGATTTGTAAATCAGTTACTCACCATTAAATGTCTTGAACGGACAAAGTTATTCTTCACCTGGCGCAACTTTATGGCCACTGGAGAGTTTTGGAAAATTATCCAAATTCCTTTTTTGCTGGAAGCAAATGGCATCACCCAGTAGCAATGGGAAAACTCCACAAAACATCTGTTGACAAATTTTCAAACCATCGTCTAGCATAATCCAAGTCTGCTTTGTCCACTCGTATCCTCAGAACTCTAGAAACGTATTTATTTTTTGCTAAAAATGATAAAATACCACAGTTATGCTTCAAGTAAGGTCGCACATTCAACGGAAGTACCGCCTCCCGGCTCGGTCATTGCCCAGAGACTCTGCTGCCACTCAGATGAATACTCATATAAACACGAACTGGGAGGCGGGACTTCTGTTGAATGCAGAAATGTGGTATTTTATTTATTTTTAAGACTGCCTAAAGGGGCGGGGCACTCTTGCGACTGTGAGCCAATCACAGATCTCGCATGGATTTTCTGCGAATATTTGAAAGTCAAAAGCTGGCCTACCGACTAAGTCCAGACATATAAGCAAGTGACCGTTGGGAGCGACCAAAGCTTGATATGGATGGATTCCAGGCTAAACAGAACCAGTCTTGCAATGATAAATGGGAAAAGAGTACATGATGATCTAAAGAAATTCAAGAATGAATAATGGCCGGTGCACACTGTACGATTTTAACAATCTTATAAGACCATTGCATGACACACTATGCGACTTGGATCTAATAACTTTGGTACAACGTCAAGTTTGATGTGTGCAGACTGTACGATGGCCGTTTATGGAAATGCGTGTTACAATGTACGTCAATATGCCACATCATTAGCGTACGACATCTATCTGCGCTACCATGTTCGTTGTATTCACTGTTATTTTAGCTCTGTGCTAGCTTTGTAAAACCCCAACAAAGCAACACCAAGGACGGACATTGCTATGGATGAAGGCATCACGTGTTCTCTTGGTCTAACTTTATTTAGAGCATTCTACTGGCTGGGGTGAATCACAATAAAATGAATAATCTTCACCGTCCGAGGACAGGGCATGAAAACGCAATGGTTATGATTAATCTGACTCCATAGAACAAGAAGAATACAAAATTCAGCTAAATCCTCGTTAAAAATCTGACTCCAAATTAGAATTGGAATTGATAATTTAGAGAACACCTGCGTGGATTTCAAGACAAATCTGCCATCAGATACGGCAGCGCAAACCATCATTGCTTAGTAAATACGTCCCCAGGGTTAATTAAACGCAACTGTCCTGGAATCAATTCGACAATACTTCCATTGGTTAAACGAGACTATCTTGATCGCAGCATCGAGGCTTAAACAATATAGCACTGAGCGTGAACGTATCAAGAACCCAGATTATATATATATATATATATATATACCCAAGGGCTCCTTAGAAAGATCAACCAGACACCGGCATATAAGGGTATCTTTAATAGCTAAACCTTAAGAGCCGGTATTCCATAAATCCTTAAGGGGTAGAACATAATCCCAAATCTAACTTAGAAGTATCGTTACCTACACATGTCTTGGTAGGAATTTCCCCTTAAGGTCCGGTCGCAACGAGGCTAGAATATATGAGTGTTACAAATCAAGGAAAATCACGCAGGCTGAAAAAGGAATAACAATAATTTATTCACCAGGTAGGCACAACTTGGATCAAACAAATCAATGCTAAGCCAATTACCAGTTACATATAATTTAGAAGGATTTTGAATATTCTCATACCTGGAAAAGATGAATGGCCACGCAGAGCTAAAGTCGCCCCACGTGGTCGGGGAGAACTCAAATGCCCCCTCGCTGCGGAACAAGGGGACATGTTACTTCTCCCCACTTTCCTACGCGCGTCAGATGTTGACAAAGAAAGGACAGGAAAAGAAGAAGAGCGCCCCCTTAGGATCTCGTACCTTTAAAGATTCCAAACCACGCCTCCGAACAAGGTAGAGGAAGGGGTGGCCGAATCAGAGTTTTACTGGCCTAGGTGATAAGATTAATTTACATAGAGAGGAGACTAGGTAGTTGCCCGAATGAATCTTACAGTCAAGATGAACCATAATTCCAAGTGAAATGAAACATGTTCCATTCAACTCCTTGGACTCCCCCGAGAATAAAGAGACCAAACATGATATGAATATGTGCTAAAATGATGCAGTTGTCATGGAAAGGCTTTAAAAGTGGAATATTATAGCCCAATAGTGTGATAAATATATATGAGGTTCCTTTCTAGGATATTGAATGTAAACATAATATGAATTTGACAGAGACTTAGATTGTTTTAACCGATTAATGTAGCTGGGCTTAAACTTCAATGGGGACTGTGATACAACTTTGAGGAACACTGGGCAGCCTGGACGTAGTGGCTCCGGCTTCCTGCTGTGAACAGAGCAAAAGATGCCACTCTCTTCGGCAGGCTGTAGGATTATAAAAGTTTACCGCTGACTCTGGATTGTGTCAGATCACCCAAACATTCAGATTTTACCAGCGTAATGAGCATGTGTTCCAACACTAGGATTTTTGACCTATGTTGTAAGCCAAATCAAACTTTCAGGTTCTACAGCTTAATGGTAACGTACGACGTGGATAAGATAACATGCAGCTAATATGGTTATGCAATCAACAGTACTTGCGATAATGACACGATGAACCGTCTATGCCACAGTGAACGTTTAAATGGTTTTTGAAGAATAATTGTTCTGTAAGGTTAATGGTTCATTCCCTTCAAAAGCCGATGGATTGGCAAGTTGTATTTGTGAAATGTTTTAATGCTCGTTCTCTTCAAGAATGCTTTGTATTGAACTGATTTGTATTTTATTTATTTTATTCAGTTCGCACGGCATGGCAAACATGAAGGATTGTATGCAATTAAATGCCCGTTAAAATCGAACGCCTTGTGACCGTGATTGAACTCCAATGTGTGTCTACATGAATCACTGTCAGCATCCGCTAATGCGTAATCTATAAATTATTCTGTTTATTTTATTTTAAAAAATAAACGATTATTTCCTGCTGCATTTTTATTGGCTGATTAGTAGACGTAGGTCGTAGCAGCTGTCACACTGTGAGAGAGTCATCCTAAATTTCTGACACTGTCAAAATTTGATCTCAAGTTATCTTTGGTCGCAAGACGCTGACTACAGCCGTCCTTGAACCTTTCTCACAGTGCGACGTAAGACCACTGTTTCAGAGCCACGTCCAAAGATTTCTCCACGTTTCTCCTACGATGGTCATCTTTCGTCTGGGATGGCCCAAAATCGTACAGCGTGTACCGGCCAGTAGAAACAAAATCGTTGACATCTATCAGTTGGGACGAGTACAAAGCCATTTCTAGTGGTGGATTTCCACCTGACCTGAATCAAATTTTTTATTTGAATTAAACATATTGAACTTGAGGGGAAAATTGCACAGATATGGTGGTTTTCAGAATGGCACCATTGCTACTGGCAGCTACATGGGTTAACTACACGACCTACATTGCTCAAACTGCAGTTACATTACTTAAGAGTATGGGAACTCTAACTAGCAAGCTAGCTGTACCCAATAATCAGTGTAACATGGTTTCATGAAGGAACGGTGATCTAGCTCATCATTGGATATGACAGCATCAGTTTTGTAAATAATTTTATTCTCAGGCTGGTAATATGTTCGTCAAGTGAAATGTTAATGACGTTAGCATAACAACATTGGCCTTGCGATCTTGTTGCTGATTTTCTGAAGATTGTTGGGAAGAAATGCCACTTGAGAGATGAACAAGGCTCCGATGGCGTTGCTGTTGGTCAGCGGTGTGAAATTGCACGTGAAATTTTTCCCAAGTTGACCTCTAGTAGAAGTGAATGTAATTTTGTCATGAACAGAGCCGTGAATCTTCAAAGCGAGGAAATAAAAATGTTCCTGCAGGTGAAGTCAGGCAAAATTTCCCTTTGCATTTTGTGGGAACACACCATTAGGCTCTGGGACTCCAGCAAAACATCATATCACAAATACAGTATTGTGCAAAAGTCTGAGACACATTTAAAGCAAGTTGTTGGCCAAATATGCTTGCAAAAATAATGACATTAAAAGTTTCTATTCAATTACTGAGAAATGTACTATACAGAGCTGTAAACTGTTAAAAACTAAATCGAACTAATATTTCAACACCCTCATAACAAAAGTGTCCAAGTCATTTTGAGATTCTATGCATGACTCTTATTGATATAAAAATGCAACAGTTTTTCGTGTTTTTTCTGAAAACGACAAAAAATGACTTGGGCACTTTTGTTATGAGGGTGATGATTTGGTGTAACTACCTGTCGTCTAGAAATTAGGGACACTTGCCCTGCTGTGCAATAGTTTTATAAGATAATTGGCCTTTTGCTTGTTCCAAGCAGAGTGAGAGAACTTTCCCCACCGTTCCTCTGCTGACTGACTGTCTCACTTGTGTCTGTCCCTCCAAGAAGTTGCCGACAGCCATGATGATGTTGACATCAGGGCTCTGTCAAGACTATTATGTTTATTTACTGTTTTAAATGAAATATAAACATTTTAAATTTTTTTTTTTTTTTTTTTTTTTTAAATTAGCATTTGGAATTTCAACTATCCTTTTTATCCCCCTGGCAATATATATGCGGGGAATATACTGCCCTGTCGAGCTAGACGGCAGTATCTGCAAAATAGTGAAACTGAGGAAATTGGCCTTAAAGTTTTACTCTTGGTACTGGAAGCCAATTACATGGACCACAATGCTATCAATGAAATTAATTTCCTATTTCACCCTGAATTTTTGGTGAATCAAAATATTTTTGAGAAGTTGACCCAGATAGGAGATACTGCAGATACTGCTGTCTGGCACGACAGGGCAATATAGTCATCAGTATGTCTGTCCGTCTGTGCATCCGTCCATCCGTAATCATTTCGTTTCCGGAGCAGAACTTGATACCGTTATTTTTGAACGAAACTTGCTGTGCGTATTTAATCAGGTCATAGGCTGGTGCTTTATGGTATTCTATGATTTCTGAGATCACATTTTGAGGGCCTGGGGGATATGTCATCCTCTGATAACTCTTATCTTCAGCAACACCAATGTGGAAAACAAAGTAAACATGTAAAGCCAGGTTTAAATAAAAAAAAAACAAAGCAAAAAACTGTAGGGTACCTAACACCTTTGCACTGAGCTGAAAGTCAACCCATGAATGGCTTCAAAGGAACAGGATGAAGACTAAAGTGTGGCCCAGTCAAAGACTTGACCTGAGTCTGATTCAAATGTTGTGGCAAAACTATAAACAGGCAGTTTAAACCCTCAAACCTCTGTGGCTGAATTTAAACAGTTCTGCAAAGACGGGTGTGCCAAATTTCCTCCACAGCAGTGGGGGAAAAAAACTATGCCAGTTATTGTAAACGTGTGATTGCAGTTGTTGCCGCCAAGGTGGCACAGCCAGCTATTCACTTTAGGGGTATAATTATGTTTTAACATGGGTGACAGGTTTCAAAGTACACTTAACCTTCAATAAATGAAATAATGATTCAAAAGCTGCATTTTGTGTTTATTCATGATGTTTCTGTTGTATATTAAAATTATCTGGATGATCGGGAACATTTTCATGTCACAGTTTAGCCTAAATTGAGGAAATCAGGGAGGGGGCAAACAGGCACTGTAAATGCCATTAGCTGTGATCTTGGAATGTCTAGTCTGTTTACCAGTATTCACAAGAATATTCAAATGAGTTTGACCTGGAGGTAATTTTGAACGGTTTGTGATGTGCCCTATTTGTATCATGGGATGTTATGAGATGAATCATTAAAACAACTACAGTGCTGTTTAAAGACTTGGGGGGCCATCAATTTTTATGTAAATATAGTCTTGGATATTTATTTTTTGCTTTCTGTATTTGGGCATCAGAAGGATAAGGCCAATCCGGGCAAATCTGAGATTCCAAACATTAACCCACCCCCTCCCAAAAATAAAAGGGAAAAATGGTTTTATCTTTTGTCTAATAATGTACGTGATTATACTGTCTCTGTGGAGCCCTGATTTCCCTTTCAACAAGGCATTCTGTGATTATCTGAAGTGAGTGATGCAAGCAAGACAGCCAGGCTGTAGTAAAACTGCAGGCAGTTGTTTTGTTTGCTCGGAACAACCAACCTGAGAATTTTCTTATGAAACTTAAGGACTAAGCTTAAGTGTACTGGTGTAGTTTTACTGGCGAAGGGTGGTCACGCCAGAAATTGAGCGGTCAAATGTTTCAATATTGTGAAACTTTTACATCTTTTAGAAGTATTTTTCATACATGTGAGGAAGAGCACAGTAGAGTGTATCATACCTGTCCTTGTTTTATAAAGAAAGCATGTCTTTAGTGGAAATTAGTTTTGGGGGGCCATTTGCAATTGAAATGGATCTGCCCTTCAGGAAAGGGTATGTTTCATTGCTCATGGTAAACCGACATTTTCTGACGCTGTAAGTGTTGAAGCCATTTTTTTCTAATTCAGGCACCATTTACCGTGCTCGCATAGTTCCACCTCACATCACTTAACTTTCATGAGCCAAGACAAATCAAGAAGATATTACAAATTGTTCCATAAAACAAACCTTTACTGTCCAAATGGCTCCAAATGGAACCAATGCCTGTGGAAATGGCTTATGTTCCACCCTGTCTCTTCAGTATACTTTGGGGAATGTTATTTTTTTCCTTAGCAGCAAAGATGGATGTCTTGCTCCTTTTCTGACTAAATTTGACTAGTTAGCTGATCACGCTGGGGTATTGGGCCGAGTTTTGGTTTTGATCTTAGTTTATCATTTTTTATTGAGAAGAAAGTTTCTGGTTTTTTAGTGGTTGACAAGTGGTTTTGAAGTTTCTTACTGAATTTCATAGTAGGGTTTGGGCATAGTTAAGTAGGGCTGTGCAAAATAGCCTAAAATTCATATTATAATAAATTTTGAATATTTGATGAAAATGGAAAAGAACTGTGTAGTTCATGATGTATGTTTTTTCTCCTAATTTCAATAGCACATGCTTTAAAAGCAGTATAGGTATCCGATAACAATGGGATACTATTTGGACTGGGAGGTGACAAATCAGTTAACTGGTCAAAACCAATTTCTTTGCAGCCCTGGGCTATTTCCCCTTTTAAATGTCCAGCCATGTTTTGTTGGCAATATTATTTTGTACTTGATGCGCTCATGCAGACATCAGCATTTTTCTCCTGCGTGTATGGACAATGCAGCCAAGTACATGCTGTGGCACATGCAGACAAGTGACAAACTAAATGAGAAAACCTGAATTAATGCTTACAGAACATAATGAATGCAGATGCATCTATTTATTTTCCTGGCATCGTTTGGGTCCACTCGTCCCTCTAAAGGCGAAAGGGTCACTGCTAATCAATGCAGAGTTATTCTGTGTGATCACCTTTGCATCCTATGAGGAAGCATTTCTGCCATGATGGGAGTGGTCTCTTCCAGGATGACTATGGCCAAAGCATCACAGAGCATAAGGGGTCACTGAATGGTTTTGTGAGTATGAATATGACCTTAAGTCAATGTCCTCACCTTCTGACCTCAAAGCTATTGAACGGATAAGGGAGATTTTGGAACAACATGGTAGACTGATTCCAGTCACTTCCATCAGAACAACAGAGGAGCACTCGGAGAGCACATACCTCCACCAAGGCCCAGCAGGACCCTACATGTCTGGGACACATACCAGTAGCATTATGTACCGCCACACTAGTGAATAAAAAACTCCTGGACCCAAGAATTTGATCAGGTTCAGTCTCTCAATGAAATCACTTCTAGATTGGGCCTAGACACACCTTTGGCTAAAAAAAAAATGTAAAAAATCTTTCCATAACTTCTTTAAAAAATGTTGCTTACAAGCAGACATGTTTACCCAGAAACAGAAGGTAAAGCATAACCTCCTTGGCAGAGGTTATGAGGGACCGTCTCTTTGTAGCCAGATACTCCACTCTTCCAGTAAAGTTTTACTTTTGTATGCCAAGGCGTGTTGAAGTTGATGTCGGCTTGGCAGCTTGTGGAGGCCCAACACAATACAAAGACTGTTTTTGTAGCTTTTTTTCCCGTTAATTTGTCATGAGTCTGTATATCTCATGGTTATTGTTTATATCCACCTCTCCCAATGTTAAGCACACCTCCATTTTACCAGTGTCTAGGACCATTTTAGCATACCAGCTGGCTCTGGCATGAAAATGGAGCCAGATGTCATTCTTTAAGGCTTCGACAGCTGTGCAAGGAAAACTCTTGCAATGTTATGTTTGTTTAGTTTGTGGTGGAGTGGGGTGATTTTCATGCTTGGAATAAAACTGACGGCACTAATATTAAGTGGCCTGGCAGGCAATAAATATTTCAGCAAATGCCAAACCCCAAATGTTTATTTGAAACGCAGCCACCATTGATAAGAGGATCTGCCAAGAAAAAATATAATGTGATTGATTCAGAATATTACTGCTTGGGCAGCTACACTTGAGCTACCATATTTTTTTTTTTGGAGGCCGAGTACTGGTAGTTTTAATCTGCCTGTGCGGAATTCTCTTTTTTTTTCTTTTTTTTTTTTGACAGTAATTAACATTTATTATGAGCAGTAAAGTTGATTGATTCAGAGATGGCCCCATTCTATTTTTACATGGAACTTTTGAGTCTATTTGGGGCCACGTCGAGCTGAATGCGCTCACTCGGGGTGCCTCAGTGCATCATTATTAGCTATTAGTATGTGGATGAGATGAGAGAAAAATGACACTGGCTGTACCGCATCTGATTTTCATGCGGTGTCTAAGTAGAGACACAAATATATCAGTTTTATTACCCCTCGGCTGACTTGGGCCGGAGGGGTATTGTCATCACCTGCGTGTCTGTCTGTCGTCCGTCGTCTGTCGTCAGTCGTCTGTCGTCTGTCGTCCGTCGTCTGTCGTCCGTCGTCCGTCGTCCGTCCATGACTTTGTCCGGGCCAGTACTCAGCAACTAATGATCGCAGATTCACCAAATTTTGTACGCTAACTCGCTATGGCCCATAGATGCGCAACGACAGGTTTATTTGCTGGCTTTGACCTGTGACCTTGACCCTTGAAATCTTGTCCAGGTCAGTACTCTGCAACTAATTATCATAGCTCCGCCAAATTTGGTATGGTATCTCACTATGACCCATAGATGCACAATGTCATGATTTTTTGAAGGATTTAACCTTTGACCTTAGCGCTGGTGACCTTGACCCCGGGAATCTTGTCCGTATCAGTACTCTGCAAGTAATTATCGCAGCTTCATCAGATTTGGTATGGTGACTCACTATGACCCATAGATTTGCAACGACAGGTTTATTTGCTGGATTTGCCCTATGACATTGACCCTGGAAATCTTGTCCGGGTCAGTACTCGGCACCTAATTATCACAGCTTCACCAAATTTGGTGTAGTAATTAACTATGACCCGTAGATTTGCAGCGTAAGGTTTTTTTGCTGGACTTGACCTTGGACCTTAGCGCTGTGACCTTCACCCTGAAAATCTTGTCTGGGTAACTTTGTCCGAGCCAGTACTCAGCAACTTATATCTCGGCTTCACCAAATTTGGTATGGTAACTCAGTATGACCCTTAGATGTGCAGCGTCAGGTTTTTTGCTGGATTTGACATTTGGCCTTAGCAATGTGACCTTGACCCTGGAAATCTTGTCTGGGTCAGCACTCGGCAACTAATTATCGCAACCTCACCAAATTTTGTATGGTATCTCACTATGACCCATAGATGCATAATGTCATGTTTTTTGCTGGATTTAGCCTTTGACCTTAGCACTGTGACCTTGATACCGGAAATCTTGTCCGGATCAGTACTCGGCAAGTAATTATCGCAGCTTCACCAAATTTGGTATGGTGACTCACTGTGACCCATAGATGTGCAACATCAGGGTTTTTTTCGCAATATGGCCTTTGACCTTAGCTCTGTGACATTGACTCTGGAAATCTTGTCCGGTCTGTACTCGGCAACTCGCAGCTTCACCAAATTTGGTATGATAACTCACTGTGACGCATATATGAGAAACGTCATGTTTTTTGCTGTATTTAACCTCAGGGCTGTAGCCTTCAGGCAGGAAATCTTGTGCGGATCAGTACTCAGCAACTACTTATCGCAGCTTCACCAAATTTGGTATGTTAACTCACTGTGACGCACAGATGTGCAATGTCACGTTTTTTGCTGGATTTCATCTTTCACCTTAGCGCGGTGACCTTGAGGCAGGAAATCTTGTCTGGGCCGAGGGGTATTCAGCAGCACATTATGTTTAACCAGTGAAAATGCTAAGTACTTGGAAAAGGGAAGTCCGCATCATCTAGGTATCATCCGGGATGCCACTTCAGCCCTTAGAGTGCTAAATGCAGCTATTGCCGCTCAATGATGTAAGATATCAAAATCAAAGCTGTTGAAAACCTATCATGTGGCAACTTGTTAAAAAGAGCTTCAGCAGGGGAGCTCTTTAAAGAAATTGCCACATATGTTTTCAATAATTCAAGGCTCATTCCGTGTCAATTGGACTAACCTTCCCAGATGACCATCTCCGAATTTCATCCTTCTTTGATATATCATTTATCAATGTATCTGAAGTACTCTCCCCAAATATTTAATCAAAATTCCACATAGTCCTTGAGTTCCCGGCCTTTAAGTGGGAGGGGGATCTGCACTCCTGGGCAAATCCTTATTTCTGGCCCATTTTGAGGGGGCTACTATGAGAAATCCAAAAGTAGTACAAGTCTAAGTTTAATTACACAAGTAGTACTACTTATAGAGACCAGGGAGAAAAAATAAGATCATACCCCTTATGTCATAGGCTGATGAACCAAGGCTTGGAAAATGGGGGAAAAAAATCAATGGACCATGCCAAATTTTAAATAATCAAAAATTTGTCAAAATTAGAATTCAATCTCCAGCAACTAAATCTTTGGGCTTCTAATTAAGGTAGATATGGAGCTTGCATAGGCTTAACAATTATTCCTTAAAACACTATACAGGTGGCGCCTTTGGTGGCCAAACTCAGCCAATTTAGTGAAATTGCCTAATTTCGGCGGCCATTAAGGCCATGTGGACCAACTTTTATCGATTTGCAATATTTTTTCCTTGAAAGACTGCATTTTAGGTTTTCCATTGAATGTGGTTTCTAAGGTGTTCGGTATTTCTTTCTGGGTGTAATAATTTCATCAAAGTGCGGTATTTTGTCTACCGTTTTTTTATCCCACCGGTATGCAATACCGTGGGATATAGTCATCGCCCTGTCCGTCCGTCTGTCCGTAATCATTTCCATTTCCGGAGCTGAACTCAAAATCTATACCACTTACAAACTTCAAATTTGCTATGGAACTTACTCTAATGGTGTAGTTGTGCCTTTTGGGGGTTTCAGCTCCATTCTGCCCAAAATTTGGGATTTTTCACCAAAAACAGCCCAAAAATCACGAATTACGTGGAACCGGTGGGATATGCCATCTTCTGATGACTTGTTTAAGCTTGTTCCTACCATTTCCCACATAGAAACCTTAGCATACAGCTGTAATCAGACTATGACTATAATGTTACATGTCTGATAAAACAGGGCGATAATCAATAAATTAACAGATTTAGACACTGATTGGAATACTGGTCCAGATATTAAATATTGAAATGAAAGAAGAATGTGTCAGAATTACACTTCGTCTTCAACCACTCACAATGGTCACTAGTTGGTCACTCATCAAAAAAAAAAAAAAAACATAAAGCTATAAGTTACAGATGATGTGTTACATCTCAGAGCCAACAGAGGGTGGACTCATATTCAAGCGCATCTCCACTGACGATAACATTGCAATGGTACATCTGCAAGGCTGTCACACTGCAAGACCGATCACTCCCCCAAGTCCTGGACAGTATGTGGCTTGTGCATATGATGGACACTGGCAAATTGGAATGGTTCTGGAGTTTTGTACAGACAATGAGGACTATATCATCAAATTTATGTCACCCAGAGGTCCAACAAAATTATTCAGGTGGCCTGCCAGGGAGCATATCTGGTGGATCCCAAAGGTGATATTCTATGTGAAATTACACCCCCAACTACCAGTACTTGAAGGAACAACAAAATTCAGAACAATGAGTTCAAAACGATTCGTGACACTTTTGAGCAGTACGATCTCTGCTGAAGTTCAGGGACAGGATGAGTTTACAGACTTTGATTAGAGTCGTCTCATTGCTATTGAATCTCACAACCTATTTTCATCCCAATAGTCCTGTTAGCTGTTATTATGATGAATGTAAAAATATGGTGAGATATTTGGGGAGTACTTCAGATACATTTGTGAATCTTATTCCTGAGTTAAAAGGAAATCCAAGATGGTCATCTGGGGGCTCTGGTTGAGTTGGCACAGATCCAGGCACATTGGAGCTTATATTCGTGCCAAAATATGGTGCCATCCCATGATGTTTTTTATTCAGATATATTTAGTGGGCATCAACATGTCCCCTGGTACCTATTTTAGTCCTTCTAACGCTGATTACAACTGTATCCTAAGGTGCTCCGTGTGGGAAATGGTAGGAACAGGCTTAAATGATAGACAAAAAAATCGCTTTGAAATTATTTCACCCAGAAAGACATACAGAACACCTTAGGAACCACATTCAATCGAAATCTTAAAATGCAGTCTTTCAAGGAAAAAATATTGCAAATCGATAAAAGTTGGGTCATATGGCCTTAATGGCTGTCGAAGTTGCGCTATTTCTCTAAATTGGCTGACTGGCCATTAGTGGCACCACCGTATGGTGTTTTAAGGAATAATTGTTATGCCGATACAAGCTCCATATCTACCTTAATTAGTAACAAAAAGATTTATTTGTTAGAGATAAATTTGTCAAAATTAAAATTCTTTTGATTATTTAAAATTTGTTATTGCCCATTGATTCCCCCCCCCCCCCCCCCCGTTTTCCGAGCCTCAGTGCATCAGCCCATGACATAAGGGGTATGATTTTATATTTTCTTCCTCATCTCTGTAAGTAGTACTACTTGTGTAATTAAACTTAGACCTGTGCCACTTTTGGATTTCTCATAGTAGCCCCCTCAAAATGGCCCAGAAATAAGGATTTGCCCAGGAGCGCAGATCCCCCCCTCCCACTTAAAGACCTGGAACTCAAGGACGATGTGCAATTTTCATTTAAATATTTGGGGAGAGTACTTCAGATACATTGATAAATGATATATCAAAGTAGGAAGAAATTCGGGGATGGTCATCCGCAAAGGTTAGTCCAATTGACACGGAATGAGCCTCAAGTGTTTATTGTTATATGCACAGTAAACGTTTCCCTACACAAGCAAAATTCTTTCTTTGCTGTCTACAATGAATGGCGAACAAAGAAGTCTAAGTATTATATAGATATAATAATAATACAAAAGTAAAGGCAATTTTAAAAAGCAATTGAAATAAAAACAATATTTTCAATACAATAGAAATTTAAACTGTACATATATATTTGTGCAAATTTGTGTATATTGTATCAATATTTGCAAAATACAGCATAAGATGATCAAATTTATATATGTATTTTAGTTCAGTGCTCTAAGGGTTAAAGTCATGTGAATGTTTTAGAGCTCGTCCTCTGCTTCCTAAAACCTATTAAAATTTCCCAAACTGTTATCATTTGTTGTCATTATTTTCACATCAGTACCCCGCTTAACTGCTCAAAAGGCATCACAAAATGGCCAAATGTTAGTTTCCCTTTGTTTTTTCAGTAGTGTGTACCCAAGCAGAATCACGTTAGGCCTACAGAACATAAAATTGTAGAGAGGGATTTGGGAAGCTTCAGTGATTCAAGATGCATGAAATCCTCTTGAATATAGAGATGCGCACACTTGTTCTGTCTTCTACAAGTGATTCTACTGCTGGGCCATCACATTAATGCCACTTTTTATATTTCTATATCTTTTTTGAATAACTGCCCTGGTACTCAGGTTCTACTGACAGCGTTGAAAAGAGCATCAAATTTTTTGGAAATTGTCCCGCCGGTTATGTCCTGGGTTTCTGGATTTGAATGGCTGGCTGTGTGTGGAATTTTATCAGGCCGGCCTTTACGGAGTGAAAGCCCATAGGCTAAGCCCATAGCCATTTTCCAGTTTAATCTGATCTTGCATGTCTGGATTTTAATTAAACTTTCCATTCAAATGAGAAATTGTCATTTCAGTGATAGGAAGCGCTTGATATTATGCACATATGGTGATTATTCAAAAGAGCCAAGTGCCACAGTGCTGAAAGCTCCATTTCCCCCCCCCCCCCCCCCCCCCGTATAATAAGGGAAACACATTTTTAGGCGACTGTTAAATAAATTAATATTTACTCTGTTGCTCCGCTTTCCCGCTCAGTCCTGTCTGGATGAAAGGTTAAATGTTCAGGGTCAGGGTATTGGACGGCTTACGCCCAGATTTACTGACTGCCCCGTTGAATCTAAACCCCTCATTGATTGAACTTCTCTAAGCGATTGTGAGGTTGGTCAAAAGCTCTCAAAGGCCACGTTATCCCTCGGTTAAAAGGGACTCTGGAGGAGATTATTAGGAAGGATTTTTTAAACACGTTTACGTCTGTAAGTATTTGGACAGTGACACAATTTATACAAGTTTGGCTCTGTATGCCACCACAATGAAATTGAAATGAATAAATCAAAATGTCCCTGAGGGATAGTCTTTCCCCAAAATATTGCATGTACCACGCTGGAACGATAACTGTTTTTATACATCGTTCCCCTAGCTATTGGGGCTGTTAGTTATTTGCACACACTAACTTAATGATGAAATTAAATTTTGACTCTGTAGCAAATGCTTGGCAGTTTATGACTGCCTGAAGTCTGCAACCCGTAAACTTTCCCAGATCCCTGCGTTTCCTCCTGAATTTCTCTGCCAGGCCTTCACTGCATCTGTCCTCTGTTCCTTCTTTTTCTTGGGCCACTGTACCTTCAGTCTGGTTTTTAAATGTGCTGCTTTTGATTCTGAACAGGCAATTGACTTGGCCATTATGGAACATTCCACTTTTTGCCCAAAAAAATTGTTGGGTTGGTTTTGCAGTGTACTTTGAATCATTGTCCATTTGCAGTCTGAAGCACCAGGGAATGAGTTTTGCAGCATATTGCTGAATCTGAGCCCGTTATGTAGCCCTACAGAATTCAAAATTCATCCTGCTGCTTTTGATAGCTGTCTTATCAAGAATAAACCCAACAGAACTGGCTCTGGTGATGGCCATACAGGCCCACATGTGGTGATGATTCACTGGTGAGGTGGGATGGTTTGTATCATGAGCAGTTCTCCCTTCTCTGTACTCATAGCTTATCTTAGCCTCACTTGCCTGAAGGATGTTATTCCAGGACTGTACAGGCTTTCTAGATTCCTAGTGGCAGCATCCTTATTTTGAGACTAAGTAGATTATTACGTCTCGTGGTAAAACCTGTGCATATTGACTCTGGTCATTCTAGATAATGACGACAGATATGCTTCTCATCTGGTGAGTGTTCATAACCTGGCTTACTGCTGAGCTGGAATTTTCTTCTCCAGGGAAAGAATTCTTCTGTCGTCTACCAAGTTGTTGATTTATCCACACCTGATGTAATTCACCGAATAGTCTGGTGTTTTTGCTATTTCTCTGAAGCTTTTGTTCTGATTTTTCAGCCTAATGATGGCTGGCTATACTGGTAATTGCAGTTCTTTGGAATTCATGTTGAGGGTTAACGGCTACAGATTCCAAAGGCAAGTGCCAAATGTTAAATCCACTCTGTACATTTTATTGCGGACTTTGAAATGAAATAATGAGGGAATTTACATATACCTGTCAATGAAGAAAGAAGACGAAACCTGCACACTTACTCCAAGCCACCAAAGAAAACTTGATTAATTAAAAAAGGACAACGTTTCGATCCGACTTGGATCTTCGTCTGGTCAACATGTTCAAAAAAGGCGGTACACACCCATATTTATATATTGTCCACACCAATGGGCTGACAAGATTAATTATAATAGGTGTGGTTAACCCTCCAATAAACATCCCGAAAAGTCAGGAGAATAAAAATTCAACATATAGCACAAAAGGAGCAGATGGGGATAGATACAAAAATCCTTTCCTCAACCACATAAAATTATGGAAACGCTATGTAGATGACATTTTTATGATCTATGATGGTCCTGTTGGTGGTCTATTGCAGTTTTATGAGTACCTCAATAGTTGTCATGAACATTTAAAAATTACCATCAGTTGATACTCAGAGAATTAGTTTTTTGGATATTCTTATTTTACGTGAGGGCAGTACATTGGTCACAGACCTGTACAGAAAAGAATCCCATCAGTCAATTTAGTCATATTAGAAGAATTTGCACTAAACAAATTGATTTTGATAAACAAGCTGATGAATGACAGTATAGATTTAAAGTAAGAGAGTATAATGAAAGCTGGGTAAAATCTGCTAGACAGGTTTGTTAACGTGACACAGGAAGAGTGCCTAATCAAAAATGATAAATCAAGAACAAATAATGCTCCGAGATGTTTTTAAAAATATTCAACTCTGGACAAAGACTTTGAAAAAATTATAAGAAAGCACTGGCATATTTTGAGTTCTGATCCACTGCTACAAAATGAATTTAAGGATTTACCTTGGGTGGTATACAAACAGCCCCCTAACTTGAGACAAATGTTGGTAAAATCTGATCTCTTACCCATTAGAAACACTACTTTTCTTGATCCTCCATCAGGGAATTATCCTTGTGGCTCTTGTGCTCAGTGCAATTTTGCATACAAATGTTCCACATATACACACCCAGTTTCAGGAAAAACAATGAAAATAAAAGGTGTTATATTGTGTTCCACAAAAAATGTAATTTATCTTATTAAATGTCCATGTGGTCTGGCATATGTGGGGAAAAACACAAAGGGCACCTAAAAGCAAGGATAGCTGAACACAGGAGTTGCATTCGGACCAGCGTAACCCGGTGGCACTGCATTTCAGAGAGGCCAACCACCCAGTGGCCTCTCCGAGATACACTGGCATTGAGCACGTTCAAACTCCTCGAAGAGGAGGTGACATAAATGCCCTCTTGCTTAAAAGAGAAAGTTTTTATATTTTCACACTCCAGACTCTCACACCCAGAGGACTTAATCAAGAATGTGATCTTAAACCTTTTCTTTGATGACATTTATAACTACATTGGTGGTAGGTCTTGTTGCTCTTTTAAAAAGGTCTTTGGTGCTTTTATTGTGATGCACGTACTTGATATGTATGGATGCGAGTTTCATTCTACATACAGTTTTCACAATGTAGTTGGTGGCTCTATGCTTGAATTATTTTTTGCTTTTTTGTATCTATTCCCATTTTCTCCTTTTGCATTATATTTTGAATTTTTATTCTGACTTCTCAGGATGTTTATTGGAGGGTTAACCGCACCTATTTTGCCCATTTTGTAGGTAGAGTAGGATCAAGTCTGTTCAAAGCCTAGTGCCCCATCTGGCCAGTGCCTAACCCCGGTTTCCATGGCATGAAGCGACTAGGAGTATTGCAACTCCTCCCAGACGGGATCCCAGACCAGCGTAGGTTACCCCCAGCTCTGAGTCAGGTTTCCCTGACAATTTCTTGGTACCCATTTCTACGCCTGGTTGGAGTGAGGGAGTGTGGGAGTGACATGTTTTGCCCAAGAACACACCGCACAGGCCGAGGCAAGGACTCAAATTCACAACCTCCTGATCCCTACCGCATCTCCCTCAATTTGGAGATAAATACTCCTAAATTGAATCGGAAAATCTGCCCTTTGAGCTCATCTTAATTTTATAGTTTCATCTCCAGTATGGTGTGATAGAATGCTTAAACAGAGAATCAGTCTCGAAAGGGTTACAAAGCCAATTCTATGGCTCGTTGACTCTTGAACTGGTGTGAGAGCCATTACCTTCTATTGCTGAGAACTGGGAACAGAAGTGAATCTTTTCAGGATTGGCCAGCCTGCCAGATTTCCTCCAAGAGAGCATCAAAAAGTCATCCAGGAAATCACTAAAGGACCCTGATGAATATCTAAGGAAATGCAGGCCTCGCTCACCTCCGGCAGGGTCAACGTTCCACCAGTAGAAAGAGATGAGGCAAAAGAACTGCTTAGCAAAAACCACTGCTAACCAAGAGGAATATTCATATGAATTTCATATACCATACATACGCCGTACATCTCATCGCACACCTGTGAAACCATGAGAACACACACCTTTTGGAATATTCTTCTCAATGAACAGATGAGTCGAAAGTGGGACTTTGTGGAGGATTTGGCTTGTGCGTCCAGCACAAAGCTAATGCAGATTTTCTTAATAAACGCAACAAAAATAAAAAATGGTGACGGCACTGTGATGTAATTGGGAAGCTTCAGGGCCTGGGCTCCTTGGATACTTCACACAAGGACGAATTCATCTCTATCAGAAAATGTTGAAGGGCCGTGTCCGGTCATCAGTTGTCGATCTGAGGCTCAAACACAGTTGGGTCATTCAGCTCTACAGAAAGCAGGAACTAGTCCACTTCTGAATGGCTCTATAGAAACAAAAGATGTTTGAGAGGTTTAATTGAAGTCCTGACTTCAATTCCACGGAGATGCTGTGGCAGGACCTTAAACGGGCACTTAATGTGTGTAAACTCTCCAATGTGCTCGTATTAAAGCCAAAGAGCAGTAACCCAAAATTCCCCCTCAGGGGTGTGAAAGTCTGCTCTCCTGTTGTCGGTAGCATTTAGTTGTAGTTGAGGCTGCAGATGTTGACAACCAGTTAAGTTCTGGGGCAGTTAGTACTTTTTTCACACTGGTGATGTACAGTATGTCTCAGATAACCTTTCTGCTTCAATAAATGGAATGATAGCTTTAATGAAATGATATTTTTGTGCTTCCTCATGTCCTCTCTGCAGTATGTGGGAAGATCACAAATCATGTTGTGTAATATGGAAGGTTAGAGGGAGTCAGTACTTTTCAGAGCACTGAATGTGCATGCTTTGAAAGTAGTATGGGCAGATGATTCGATCCATTCATTTCAAAAGTTTCTTTGTAAGCCATTCTGTATGCAGCCTGCGACTTCAAAAATGCAGTTGATCAAAAGCTGAGAGTTTATGTGATGCGTCCGTCCACCGTGGTTAAATGAGTTTTTGAGACTGTTTGCTTTATTATTGCAGTGTCATGTTTGCAGAAGCTGAAATGCTTTGCAATTACCCAAGCAACTGTTCCACACAGTTCAAAGTTGCATGATTTGTGTGGAGAAATGTCCTGTTCAGAGCTGCTAGATTTGCTTTAATTAGATATTGATTCAGTATTTGTCTGTTTACTGTCATTTGAAGTTGGGGTTTTCATGTCGAGGTTTTATATGCGCATTTGCCTATTGCCTCATGATATGTTTCCTGTCTGCTGAGTATTAAGATTCATCATTTGTCTGTTTCTGTCTTTAGGCCTGTCGTAGCTGCCTCTGACTCTGACTCTCTCCCTCCTGGTTTCTTTCCCTCCTCCGTCTCCTTTGTATCAGTATTTATTTTGATTTGTTTGCTTGGCTGAAGCTGTAATCCTGAGGAATTTACAGTTCTTACAGTTCTGCCTCTGGCACTTTCTGTCACTCATTTTTACAGGAGCAACTGAGGCAGCGTACGACTCTCAGGGGTACATCACCTCATTCTCCCCTTCTCTCTCTCTCTCTCTCTCTCTCTCCCACACACTCTCTCTCTCGCTCTGTCTGTGTATATGCAGAGTGCATTGCTACATTCTGTGCAACGTGTGACAGTATTTGGAGAGTGGCAGCTTGTTTGTTTTTGGGCTGTACTCTTCCAGGATATTGGATTTGCAAATGGCTCTGAATGAATTTGAGGTTTTAGTGCAGATTGTCAGCTTTAATTCGTGGGCGATCCTTTGCTGAAATTGCAGCGCTTTTTATGAAATGCCCCTGTTTTACGGGACTGTGTATAAAAGGCACACTCAACGTATCCTTGCCCTGCTTTATTAGGCAAGAATTTAGGGACAGAAATTAACTTTTTTTTTTTTTAATATTAATCCTCAACGTGCTGCTGTGGTAAAAATCTTTGCCTTCCATTTAGGATTTTTACCGGAAACATTAGTATTGCAGATACTGACCCTTTCTTTTCCCTTGTTGTTTGCTAGCATCCAGCATCCAGGGCAAAGCTTGCCTGTGCTGTGGAAAAATCATAACCCAGCCATTCGCATCGTCTCCTTTTTCAAAAACTCTCCATTCTTCACTGAAGTGCTTCTTTTTCCAGCTTCTGGGCTCTTTCTTTGTAGAGGCTGAATTATTGAGAGAAAATGTCACTACATATCGTATATTCTGCTCACTAGCCTCCAACAAGAGCCATCATCATCGAGTGAGGGGGAATGTTTGTGGGCATACTTTGACTGACCGTAGATAAAACGGCATCAGAGAATGTCAAGTCGGAGCTATTCATCAAAGAGGCTTTGCAGCCATGGCCAGTGGCAGCAGCCTCAGTTTGCAGCATTCAAATTTTCAGCCATATCCAGTCATTAAAAAGGATATGTGCTCTGTTATGATAATCTAGCTAAGCAAACTATCTGCCTCCACGGTGGGTGGTGTGATCATATTTTTTCTGCAGAAGCAAGCAATTTGCCCACATTTGCTGGTGTTCAGTGTTGATTTCATACTTATCTTTATTACCAGTAGTACTCCTTACCCACAACCACCCCTGATCTTCACGCTGCGGCAGTAATCGAGATTCGACAGACATGGCTAGGTTTTACTCAGGCTTTTGTTGCATTTTAGGCAGCTTTTGTGATCATTTACCCACCGTAGCCCCGTCTTCCTGTTATTCCTGAGCTTAACTGACAGGATTGGGGCCTGGTGTACTCTTTCGCTGCAGCCTCTCATCTCTCTAGACATAATGTGCTTTAAGAAATGCCTGTCTGTGCACTGCAGTTGTGAACGGCTGTTATTTTAACATTTGTGGTGTTTCTGTTAGCATGAATGAGTCTGCCTGTTCTCCTCCATCCTCTCTCATTAGCTATTTTCATTCCGCCTGTTAGCTGTCACTCACTGGATGTCTTACTTCATAACACCACTCTGTCTGAACTCCAGAGACTTAACATGTGAAAATCCCTGTCGGACTCCCGATTCTCACATCGGAACCTTGATGCTTAGCACTCGCCATCATATCGCCATCAAATTCGCCTTCATCATGCGTTTTGCCAATTCTGACGCTTGGTCGCATAGCACCTAATTCTTTAAACCATGTCTGCATGCTTGGTGGTGCACCTACTTGTTTCATTGCATAAGGGGCAAGCTGTTTTATATACCTAATAAAGTGGCCAGTGAGAATACGAATATTTTTAATTTTTTTTTTTTACTAATCCCTTTGCAGATTTATCGTAGCGCGGGGGTATTTCACTTTTTTGAACATCTTAGTCCGCTTACGCAGACCGATAGATTAGCTGTTGAAAATAAGAAGGTTTAAATCAATTCTTGTATGGGTGAGAAGAGATTTCAAATCGTAGCAATGTATTAAAGCGATGAAAAATAACCTCATTATCATCACAAAAGAGTAGTTTGGCGGGCTGTGAAAGATTGATGGCAGAATTAAAGGAATACACTGTTACTGTATTGTGTGGGTAGGTTATACTGGGGCAGCTTTCTAATGCATAACAGGAACAAAGCACAGTAAAGCTGTTAAACCCCTCCGCCCTTCACCCAAATGTTTGGATGGGGCATTGTGGGTAATGTCCAGAGCACTCCTTTGAGAGCTGCAGAGGAGTGTCTGCACTGTGAATAATGGATGCTCCTGGACCAGGCCTTGGTACAGGTAATGGTAAAACCATCCACAAGACTCCCATTTTGGTACCAGTACACCCCCGTGACGCCCCTAGCTTGTACGAGATTATCTCTCTCTTTGCCACAGTATTGCTAATCTTTATACCTCTGTCAGGAGGTAATGCGTTTTCACTGGCGTTGTGTTCTTGTTAGTTGCTTCATTCATCTGTTTGTTTTTTTTGTTTGTTTGTTTGTTAGTTAACGCAGTATCTCAATAAGAAAGTGATGGATGCCAATGATATTTTGTATGTTATTATATACTGCACTTAGCAGGAAGCTATTCCGTTTTGGTGTAGATTCGACTATTTTCTTTATTCATAATCAGAACGAATTTCTGTGCTCGTTAAGACAGCACTGGCATGACTCGTTTAACACTCGCATTTTATGATCGTTCCTCCACCAACGAATTTCTCTGGCGGAGGTAATGCGCTCTCGGAGGGCTCTCTGGTCTAGTACTGAGATTAAGATGGAGATGTTATACATGGTGTAATACAGGGCTGCACAAATCTTCTCAGGAGATCTACTGTACTGAAGCTTTTGCTCTTCATTATCACAGCATGCCCCAGTCAACTATAGGGTATTACCTCTAACTTCTAATCAACTTCTCATCGAGCTCAGAGTTACAGTGTACAGTACAATGATGAGGCTTGGCAGTAGTTGTGATGTTAAGTAGTGACCCATAGTGAGTTTGCTTAAACTTCAGTCAAGATTGCGCGGTTGAAAGCTGAGGAATTCTTGTGCAGTATTCAGTTCACTAGGCCTTCTCTGTGGGTGCTATGGCCCTTAGATTTGGAAGGTCTGAGTGGTACACTGTTTAGTACGCTTTTCGTGAATGTGTTTCGTTGTCATCTGAAAATGTGACACGTCGGGATCACTTTGTCAGCATCGTCAGGAATCGGCATCCGCCAACCGAGTTGGTTTCCGTGCGTTTTCCACTGAAAGCCCTCTTGGATTTTCTTCAGATTCACGCGGGATACTTCTTATCTGGATCCACAACATTAGTTTGAGCTTCATCAAAAATGGAATAACACCAGACCTGAAGACTGTAACCTCCTCATAGGTGTTACCTCACAGATGACACATATATTTCACTTGCTATCCAGTTTAAATTCGGGATGGGGGGGTCGCAGATCTGTCACATTTTCACTCCATTCTGAGATTTCTGAGCACTGGAGTTTACAGCCTCAGTCCTGGACTCCTCCCATCTCTGTTTCTGATGCTCATTGTTCCAGCCGTATTGACAATTACTGAAGTAAATGGAGCTGTATTTTCTTTGGAATTTGGCAATTAGTGTCCAATTATGGTCGGTCTGCCTTCATACTCCTTATGACATGGTTATTTGTTTTAATAAATGGATATTCCATATTAATTTAAGTGCAGATCAATGCTCTGCCTTCTAATTTTTTTGTTTTATATTGTGTTATATAACATATTCCTTTTAGGAGATTATATTTTGACTAGCTGTCAGATTTACAGCTGAAACTCAATGCCGGGATTGCACAGACTTGCTGATTGAAACTTAAGTTTTCATGGAAAAATAAGTGTTCGCAGATAAACCAAATAGTAATGGCCCAAAATCACATTACGCTAAAATTCTGTTTCGATGCAGTCTTTGAAGCTTAAGCATGTTCTGCCATTGTTAAAGCAGTATAAACTAATCAGCCATAACAATGGAACCCCTTGTCTTAATATCGTGAATGTCCCCTTTATACACAAAAATGGCTTTGTTCAATTCAATTTTTCAGTTCAATTTATTTGTAAATCGCTTTTCACAGAGACTGTCACAAAGACGCTTTACAGTGAGAGATTAAATAGAATGAAAGGGCAGAGCCCAGCCTATTCCCCACTACAGCAAATGAGGCCAAAAACTCCCTGTCGGGAGAAAAATCCTCCAACAGTAGTGAATCCTCTGCCTGCAGGTGTGTCTGCAGCCCTTGTCATGTGCCATTGTTACGAGACAATCAACGCTCTTTGCCTCTTCTGTGAGTGGTTTTAATGTTCTGGCTCATGGTGTATCGTCTGAAAGTAAAATCTGTATACCCAGGAGTGCTCCCAGACTAGGCTTAGGAATGCCTGCTTTAACAAATCTGCAAATGAACCACTTTTAAAAATCTCTCTCCCCTCAGCCGGATCGGACGTACGACTTGAAGATCTGTCAGCCGACTGTGTCTTACTTCCTCAAAGCAGCTGCCGGCATTGAGAAGGGAGCTGGTAAAACCGGTGAGATTGACAGACTTCATCCAAAATGCTCGAGGAGCTAATTATAGGGTCCTGCAATGCTACATTCACTCCCATTCCGAAGCAGGTTAATATTTCAGATAAAATACATTTTTAAAACTGAAGTTTAGGAGTATGAAGTCTGTGACTTTGTTTTTGATTGATTGATGTTCAGTGGGAGCATGTGCAGAATGGAATTACTCGCTCACTGAGGGGTGAAAACATGTATCTCTCTCTCTCTCTCTCTCTCTCTCTCTCTCCCTCTCCTTCTCGCACTCTTTAGTTCTAAGTCATCAGAATTTATTGCGCGAGTTCATGGTATCATTAAAGCCTGAGCTGAGCTGATTTAAATGAATCATGAATCCTTGAAGATGTAGGGTGCTGAATGAATCCTGTGTGATGTGGATAGCCGGATTCAGAGCCTGATATGCTTAGATCCCCAGCAGATGCTAAACCCTTTCAGCACGCACAAAGCTCATTACACAACCAGTGAAGAGTGAAAAAGCAAATTCCACGACCAATCATTGGTCATGTTACAAGTTTTGCATCTGCTGATGGTCTGAGTTAATTTGGCCCTTGGCGGCTTCTTTTCAGTTGAAGTAGTCAGTAGGATTTTTCCTATTTGGAGTATTACTGAGTGAACTGTTGGCCTTGTCTGTGTTATTTTTTTCCCATGCATTTGACCCATTGATTGAGTCTCTGATCTTTGTTTGTTCTATTTCTGAATATAAATTCTCACTGTCTGCCCTTTGATCAGAGGGTCTGAGGGCTGCTGTGCCGACAGGTTTTTGGTTGGTTCCTGAATTTAAGTGGTCACTGAAGTCATTGATTGGGTAACGTGCAAAGCCATTTTTAAATTGCCGCATTTCGAAAAAGTTCTCAACTGACCACCCTAGATTTGCTTCAGATTTGCCGAACATAATGTTCATGTACCGAGTAGATTATGTGAAAAATTTGAACCCACAAGCTCATCAGTTTTTGAGACATTGAGACTTCAAAAAGGGGGTTTGGCCCCCAATTTTGTGTTTAAAAATGGGTTTAATTATACAATATTCCAACTTCATTAAGTTGTAACTTACACGCATTAAATTTGTAGGTTTTGTGGTATAATATGTCTCAGATTACCAAAAATCAGTTACCCAACTTGTTTACTTGCCAATTTGAAGGTTTCCCAAAATGACTCGGGAAAAGCTTGGTTTTGCACATAGAGCCAGGTTTGGCCCTTATTAGTCATATTATGTACTGCCGTGGCAACTTGGTATTCATGCCAAGGATTTTGAACTCTGATTTATAGGCCCTTAACAATGTAAAAAAGTCTCAGAACCACATTTCAATTGTACATTGCCTAGGTGTGGCAGGGTGTACCACAAAACAAATGAATTTATTGGAAAGAACATGTTTTCACAGATGTAGATACCAAATATCTATTTGATATCTAAAATGAAACTGTATTTTTTCAAAATGTGAAGTTACACGATGTTTACTTAAAATGAATATGCTGGTATATGGGCATATAATGCATGTACTATCTCCTAGTAATCAATAAAAACACAGTACTTTTAGTTTTGATAATTGTATTGTAGAACTAAAGAAATTGTGTTTCTGCTCATCGGGCTGAATTGGTGGATGATGTCGCCTGTTACTGTGTCCGTAATTACACGCCAAAATTGGTAGAGTTTGTCATTTCCTGCTGTTTACTTCCTACATGTCTACTTCTAAGACAGACCAGTGGCTGATGTCAGCTATTCTTTAGTCTAATTTAAGTATTCACGGCCAAAGAAACTCAAAAGGTACACTCACCGTAAGTTAACCTGTTGAACCCGAACGCCCCCGCAATGGGGGCAGTGGCACATCTCACAACAAATACAGTACAAGGGCAAGGCAATCGAGTAGCAATATAGTCATATTATACACCCACTAATGATGTATAGATACACGTCTATAAGGGTACACAGCATTAGGAGGGGTTCTGTGTGTAACATTTCCACCTGTTGTGATACAGTGTAATTGACACTTTAAAAAATAGTTACCATCAAGATACGAACTTAATATTTGCTGTATTGATCAATTAAAACATGTTCTTTTCAGTGATTTGATTTCTTTTACAGTGTATCCTGTCATACAGTGGCAATAGCCAAATGAAATATGGCTCAGATGTGAAGTTTTTTTTCCTCCAGTTTTTAAGGGCCCATTAATCAGAAAATTCTTGGCGCATATATGCTCCGTTGTTATGAAATTGCTATACCATTAATAAATTCTGAGAATAGAAAGATCTAGTGTGTTTCATTCCAAAGATGTTGAGGGCCAATCCTGGTCTCATGCCCAAAACCAAACTTCTTTGAGTCATTTTGGGGAAGCTACTAATTGGCAAATATACAAGTTGTAGCACAAATGTTCGGTAATCTGAGACATGATATACCAAAGAATCAATCCTGTAAAAATCATGCATCTTTCATTGACAGTTCAGAAGTTATGACTCGTTGAATTTGGAATATTGTATAGTAACCCTTGCTTTTACACAACATTGGGGGCCACACCCCCTTTATACAGTCACAATATTTCAAAAACTAATGAAGATATGGGTCTAAAATTTTGTGTGTAGTATACTGAATACAACAACATTATGTTCTGTAAATTTGAAGCAGATCTGTGAGTGTCAGTCAGGAGGCCTCAGATCTCAGATGGAATTACCTAAACGAGTCCACACACCTTGTTTATGAGGCCCAAGTTCGCCGGTGACTGAATTGAAATCCCAAAAACCCAGAGATGCCACTGCCGTTGAGGACCTGAGTTTGAGCCCTCTACCCATGATTATTCACCTTCAATGTTTTCTCTATCCTTCCATTGTTTTAATGTCATTTTATCTTTCTTCCCGCTCCTTCTATTCTCTCAATCCCCTCGCTTTTCTGCATTTCCCTCTCATTACCTGCCTCCCTGTCAGGCCATGAGATCGCAGGCATGGTGTCGGTGAGGGCAGTGTACGAGATCGCCAAAATTAAAGTCAAGGACGAGGCTTTCAAGCTGCAGGACGCCTCCCTGGAGACTGTCGTCAAATGCATCGTCGGCTCCGCCCGCTCGCTGGGCATCAAAGTGGTTAATGAGTAAGGGACTTTGAAGTGTTCGCTATTGCGCTCTCACTAAACGCCACCTCAGATCAGGGATTCAAATTTACTGTATTCAGGAGGAATTAATGAAATGTATGAGTTTTTGTTTACACATAAATACAGCGCCCTCCATTATTATTGGTTTAGATGTGTTCTTTAGCTTCTCGTAAATTCAGTTTCTTTTTCTAAATAGTATAGGACCACAATGAAAAAAAGAGGATAATAAAACCTTTAATTCAAGTGCATTTATTCAGTGGGGAAAAAAAATCCCACATTAAGAAATAATTATTTTACATTAAATCATGTGTGCCACAATTATTAGTACCCCTGATGTTAATATTTTGTACATCCCCCTTTTGCCAACAAAACAGCACCTAATCTTTTCCAATAATGTTTCACAAGATTGGAGAATCTTTGCACAATCTCTCTAAATCATCCAGCGACCAGGGTCCTCTCCTCTGCACTCTCCTCTTCAGCTCACTCCACAGGTTTTCAATGGGTTGAGGTCGGGGGACTGAGATGGCCATGGGAGGAGCTTGATTCTGTGTCTGGTGAACCATTTCTGTGTAGATTTGGCCACATGTTTAGGGTCATTATCTTGCTGAAAGACCCAGTGAGGACCCATCTTAAGCTTTCTGGCAGGGGCCACCAGATTTCAATTTAAAATGTCCTGGTATTTCAAAACGTTCATGATGCCATGCACCCTGACAAGGTTCCCAGGGCCTCTGGAAGAGAAACAGGCCCACAGCATCTCCGATCCTCCCCCATACTTCACAGTGGGCATGAGGTGCTTTTCTGCATACTCATCTTTTGTGTTCTGCCAGACCCACTTAGAGTGTTTGTTGCCAAAAAGCTCTTTCTTGGTCTCATCAGACCATAGCGTACGGTCCCAGTTAAAGTCCCAGTACCGCTTAGCGAACGCCAGACATTTGTGTTTATGATTGTGAGTGAGAAAAAGTTTTATTCTGTGCATGCCTTCCAAACAGCTTGTTGGCATGTAGATAGCGCCTGATGGTTGTTTTGGAGACTTTGTGACCCCAAGATGCTACAATTTGTTGCAATTATTTAACAGTGAGCTTTGGAGAACTTTTTATTTCTCTTATCATCCTCCTCACTGTGAGTGGTGGCAAAATAGCCTTGTGTCCTCGTCCAGCCTTGTTTACCACTGTTCCAGTTGTTTTAAATTTCTTAATGATTCTTCTGACAGTAGATATGGGCAGGTGCAGGCGAGTATTTTCTTGTAGCTATTGCCTGACTTGTGAAGGTCGACACACATCTGTCTTACTTGAATGGTGTGTTCCTTTGTCTTTCCCATGTTGAAGAGTGGATAAGAGAGATGGCCTCTATGTCATGTCATATTTATACCCCAGGGTAACGGGAAGTGATGAATTACTAATTAAATGTTCCTAGATACTCTGATCAACTTTGTATACAACTGTAGAAATGACAGAAATACTTCAATTACATTTATTTCCTAGGAATTGTTAGGGGTGCCAAAAATTGTTGAACAGGTGATTTCATGAAAGATAATTATTTCTTAGTCAGGATTTTTTTTTCCCCCCCTTAATATTCACTTGAGTTGAAGGTTACATTTTTCTACAATTTTCAGAGTGAGAGTATGCTTCTGCAATAAAAATTGAATTTAAGGCTTTTAACACATCTTAACCAGGGGTGCCAATAATTATGGAGGGCACTGTAAATACATCCCTGTGCATAGGGGAACTAGCACATTCAAAAACGAGTCCTTTTTACCTCCCGTTAAACCCCCAGTCCAGAGTTGCAGGGTGCTGGCTCTTAACTCATTGTTACTGAAGCAGTAAGTGAGCAGCGATCCATCATCTTAATGCAGGCCGTGTGCTCCTTTTACTTAGTAATGTCAGCCTGGTATTCTTTATGAAAATGCATCTGCGCGCTACATCCTGGGTCCCATCCGCGGCCACGCATCGGTTAGCACTTCCACACTGCCGCACAAACGCCGAGTCTGCGCCGTATCCTGACCCTGCAGGGCAGTGTGATGAGCGAACTCCAGCGGCCCCGAGTGCTTCTGTAATGCGTGTCGCTGTATTTCCTCAAACTCCGCTCCGTAAATGGAGAGCAGACAGTGCTTCAGCAGGATAATGGCCTGGAAAAGCGAAGGGCCTCTCTCACATCTTTATCATCAAGAATATTCCTGAAAAAGGGTGAAAAATATTGTGCAGCTCCTCTTTCTCCTCAGTTTTGCCTCCTCCCAATGGCTTCAGATTTCGAACGTTAGAAGAAATCTGTCTGTGATCCGCATCATTATTTTTTAGGTCTGCCGCACCATTTGAGGCTATTTTTACACGTTACTTTTGATCGGGTTTCATTAGAGAAGGAGGCGTTTTGCCAGAACCGAGGCCCATTAAAAGGCGCATATAAAAATGAATAATGTTTAGATGGTGTTGATTTGCTATTTGATTTGCCTCCGTGCCCCAAATTGTAACCGCTCATATGAAACCCCCCCCCCCCCATTTTCTCTCCACCTCCTCCCTCCATCGTTCCCTCTCTCCCTCTTTGTCCTCGCCCCTCTGCCCTCTCCCTCCAGTCTCTCGGCGGAGGAGTACGCTCAGTTCCTGCAGGAGAGGGAGGCGAGGCTCCTGGCCGAGCAGGAGGCGGCAGCGGCCGAGGCTGCAGCGATGAAGAAGAAGTGAGGAGTCTTCGGCTCGTGTGTCCCGAACACACGCCTGCGTCCTGATGCTCTGCACTGCACTCTCTTCTGCGCTGTGACGCCTCATTCATTTTCAGTATTTATGTTCTCATTATTTAGGCACTGGGACGGGGCAGGGCGATCACTGCAGTGCCCCAAATTTTGTAGAGACAGGATCAAAAGGACATTCACTCCTCAGAGCTGCTCACAGCCACCTGCCGCTACTTATCCCTCTACAGTCCTCCTGTAGACCCTGACTGATTTTTGTTTCTGGGCCTCTATAGCGTCATCATGGGTTCACGGACCTTGCAGGTCCTTGTGCAGTGAGCTGGGGAATCCCTACCTGAAGCCCTTCCTCCGTCAGTCAGGCCACACTTGGATGCTGCAAAGTGCAGTTAGCATTGGCTTGTTAGACGTCCATTCCAGGCCATGAAAGTGTAATATTGGTGTTTTAGTCGGTCAATTGGAGCCAGGCTGGTGTTTCGACTAGTTCAGTCCAAGCTGGTCTGTGATGCATTCATTTGTTTAACTGTAGATTCGCCGCATGTGGTGGGTTCGACCACATAATGAATTATGTCTCGGCAGTGATGTGTAAAGTGAGCCTTCTGGTAATAAAGATTTCCCTTTTTTTCCAGAGAGGTCTTGTCTCTTTTCAGCTGGAATCTGAGATTAATTATTTTTTCCCTTTTTAACTCGGAACTGTGAAATCTAAAATGAGTTGCGCCCAACTTTCCTGGTTGCTGTTATCGAGAATCCTCTTTAATAGAATTCAGTTCTAATGGTAGCGTGCAGGTGTCTTGTTCAGTAGGCGAAGCGTGCTTCATTATTCAGTCCCTCAATGGTGTTTACTTGGCAGACTGCTGCAGCGATGCGCAATCTGCTGTATTCCTGACCTGCGAAAAAATGAAGTATGAATAAATAAATAAATAAAGGATAATCAAGGACTGTGAAAGAGAAATCTTTGCTCCAAATCGCAGAACTGTTTTTTTTATTCTCAGTGATTAACCTGTGTTGATATTATAAGAATTATGCCTGAGAAAATTGATTTTGTTTTGCATAATTTGTGTGAACTCCGCAGAAGGTGTAATACATCATACATCAAACTCCCATTACAGGTCAATATTATCAGCATCCATTGCAGAAAATTACCATTTAGACAGCTATTTCACTCCTGAACAGGAAAGCGATATAAACTAGCCAAAATTAAATTGCGAAGTATATTGACACACGTTTGGACTACGCCCTGATTTCTGGACGCGTGCGAGTGTGTGGACACATCTCATTCCCAGATCTTGGACATTAAAATGTACTTGGTCCTCCTTTTTGCAGCTGTAATGGGCCCAGCTCTTCTCAGGTGACTCCCCACAGCGCGTTAGAACGCTGCCGCGGGGCTTTCTTCCACTCCAGCTTAAAGAGTTGCGATGAGGTTGAGCCATGATATTGGGCTATTAGGCCTCGCTCAGATTCGCCCGTTTGATCCTAATGCCGTTTGATGGTGTTCAGGTCAGGGCTGTGGGCGCACTAGTGAAGTTCTTCTACTCCGATCGCGACTAACCAGGTATGGCACTCATTCTGTAGATGCGACCGTTTTCTCACTGACCCGGAAGGAGCCTTCCTCAAACTGCTGTAAGCTCGTACTTGTCTGGAATTTCATAGAACTGTGTCAAAATTTTATTTCCGTTGGACAGACTTCTTGTTCTATGAAAGCCCCAAATTCAGGTGTGATCTTTTTTTTTTTTTTCATCTCCAATCCCACCCAAATCAGGAATGCCCAATCGAGGAACTATGTACAAGCCTTGCTCGTATGCGACCCCTTGTTGCCAATTCAGGAGAGTGGGATGGTTCACAGCTCTCCTCTGAGGCACGTGCCCACCGATACTGCTTTTTGACACTCATTGGTTGAATCCTTGCAAGTTCAGAACGAGGGTGGAGGATACCGGAACATGAACAAGCTTCGAATCTTCCTGACGAGCGCCCGGCTGGCCTGCAGGAGGAGCTTGAGCAACGAACAAAGCAACCATTTTATATTTCCCTTCCAGGCAGCCCCTTCCCAATTTGAATCCCTGTAGCGCAATGGCCAATTGTGCTCTACTTCTGAAAAACCTGCCAGCCGCTGCTGGTTGGAACAACCGGGGCTAGAACCCGCGCTATGATGATTACCTCTCCGCAATGCAATGCTTAAAGGGGACCTATAGCTAAGCAAAATGCCAATTTTGGTGCAAAATTTTTGTTTTGAGGTAAGACCATGAGGTGGTCTTTCAAATAGTCCGCAATATGGAGTCGTGCTCCGAAGGAAACATTTGTCATGAACACCGTCTTTGCGCCTTGAACAGCTATGAGTGTGGCGGCTTTCAACGATGGCCAATGAGGAATTGCCTCCATTCTTACGAAACTCGGCATAAAGGCAGGGGCACAACTCAATGAAAGGCTATCGCGAAATGGGCAGAAAATGCATGAAACAGAGTGAAAAACGTGCACTAGAACTAAAAACTCAACAAGCATGCAAAACTAGGGAAGAAACACAGATTGAAGAAGAGGGAGTTACTTATGAGGCTGGTGCCTTTTAAGGAGGTAAAATCCTAAAAACCATTAAAAACAAATTCCTAAATGTATTCCTCTAAAGACAATTACTGTCAAACTTTCGTCACATTATTACTGCCGAACTAAAATCACATTTTTCGAATAATACAGATTTAAAACGAGAAAATACTGATTTCTCAGCAACTGTACATCCAATTCATATTTGGCAGTTTTCTTCATTTTCTGATGGTTGATGTCTGTACAGAACTCTTTTTGCAATATGTACCTCTGAATATGAGTAAAACAAGATATGCTCAAGATATAAAATATTTTTAATTAGCCGTTTCCTGCCGAAATTGATTTAGGGGGGTCAAAATCAATACTAGAACATAGAAACCTGGGGAAAAAAAGCTCTGTAGTGACGTTAGGAATGTTTTTTCCTTCATATTACAGCTGAAATTATAGCCAAACACTGTTAAGTTATCTCAATAACTGAGTTTCTTTAAGTATCTATATATTCATTAAAACAGCCATTGCCATGGCAACTACTGATGTGATGCAACAGAAACTCAGTATTTTAAGTTGCAATTTCTAATAGAATTATTTTTTTAATAATTCTTAGTTTAAAAAGCGAATATTTTGGGAAAATGTTTGCTCAACTATTAGTCCTCTTAACCAAGTGACGTATCCCGACAGCTCATTCAGGTGTGATTTTATTATTTTGGCCATATGGTGCAATTTTTGTCTGACAGAAAAAGGAAAAACCTTTTTGGATATTCAGACCTTCTAATAAAATCAACATTTTCTGCAGTCGGTGGGAAGATTTGTTAAGGTCCTAATGGGCTGGATACATAATTACTTGTTAACCACTTGTGTATCAAAGGATTTTATTTCCATTTACCATTTAACATTGTGGTGATCTGAGTGCATAACAACGTATAATTTTAGAAGTGATCTACAATGTATTGTTGCTCTGAATGCCAATGAAAGTGTGATGCAATTCAAAAATATTATAAATCATCCAATGGTGCAGTAATTTTACTGATTATTGCATGAGTGTTTTTTTTTTTTAAACTGATTTAGCTGGTGGGTGCAGAAAACAATAGAATAGTATTGATTGATGATAAAGTACTCTGCAGCAAGTGCAATTTCGAGATTTAGCATCACTTTACCGTTGAAAGAATAAAATGAATGAAAAATTGATCGCAGATTTTGCCACAAATGCTCAAGTTGCTTTGCTCAAATCGAGTCACGTGCCTCCTACACCCCCAATGAAAACATAAATGCCTCTTGAGTGCCTGATGTTCAGCGGGAATGATTTTGGGTAAGAACGACTGTTTAGTGTATAAAGTAGGGAAGAGTCATGCGATGGCTTCTGTCAGTCAGATTCTGCCTCGGATATTCCCAGTATTACATCTGTCCTGAGAAGATATCTTCAGGTTTTACAAGTTTGATAGCGCGCTGTTCTGGGAATATCAATGGAAGAATTTACCTTGAGGCAAAAAATTAGCTTAATTGTCTCTCTAACTTTTTTTCCGGAATGACTATAAATTACGGAGCAGCATGAGTGAACTGCATTATTTCAGTTTATTTGCTTCATTACCTTATGCAGAATTGTTATTAAATTACATAAGTTATGATTGGAGGACATTGTATCCTTCATACAACGCCCTCTACTGTTAAATGTATTTCACTACAGGACAGCTCTTGTTTTTAGCCACTAGAGTGCAGCAGTGCTGATTACATCATTATGGTTACAGTTTAAGTGAAAATCCTCCCCTGACGTCTGAATACCCGCTTACAGCTGAGTCCACCTGACGAGTAAGCCTGGTGGATCACTACATTTTTTTTACCATCAATTTCACCGATGTTACCAGAAAGCCAAATTGCTAAGTCTCCGATCTCTTACGGCATGTGAATTAAATATTATGACAGTTAACACTTGCAGTTCTTGCATCTGGCCACATGGTGGTTTAAAAGACCGCAAGATTCATTTAAACAGGCTTTTGTGTAAAGGTGAAGTATTTCAGTTTTGTCTCAAGAGGGCAGCATATGGCCCTCCATTTATGTAGCTCGAACAAAAGAGTTAATGCGAAGGAGCAACGTCTGATCTTCCGCAAGATGACATGAGTATCAAGCGCAAAAATAGAGAGCAAAGCGTTGCTTAATGTATTTAGTACATTGAGTAATATTTAAATTCCTCTGTAATTCATCATATAATCCATGTTAACGCTAATCTAGAGTAAATTCACCAGGATTCTCAAAAGAATCGGGTCCCTCATACTAATTTTTCTCTCATCCTCAGTTGATCCTGTGGAAATAAATAAAGTCTGTGATGGGGGAAATGAATGAGAGGAGGGTTAAAAACTGAATTATGAGCAGCTGCGGTGAAAAAAAAAACAATGAGTTGAGCAGGACACAGCGGAGCTGCGAATGTGCTAATGAGGAGCGGAGGTGAGTAAGTAAGAGTGAGGAGTTCCAGGAGTGTGCTCTGGGCGTTTGAAGGGGCACGGAAGGGACAGAGGGACATCTGGTGGAGGGTGTGCGGGAGAGGAGGAGAGAACCAAGTGTCCCCAGATAGTCAAGCGCTAATAACGCACAACTAAGTGCCAAAAATGAACACCAATTCTCTTTTCTGCTTGGTCTATTTATAGCTCTATGCAGATAGCTCAGAGACAGCTCAAGGACTGAGGAGCCGGAGTTTAAGAAGAGAGGAGTCATTCTGAGAAAGGACTGGTATTGTAATCTCATGAGAGGTTGAGAATGGGACAGCCGCTTCGTGCGTGGGCACTGTATTTGCAGGTAGAGATGTTCAGCCTTGAATTTTATGAGCGGTTGGATGTGTGTATACAAGACTGCTATCAATGAGTGGCTTTATTGAATGGTTGATGGGAGAGATTCTTCTGCACAGCAACACAGCCCTGTTCTGTCTCTGCCTATCTTGGGGGCGGGGGCTACGCATTGTGCCCTCCAGCAGGAAAGCCCATATAAGGAGTGTGACGGCATTGACGCGCTGTCGGAATAGCAGGTACAAGAAGAGAGTGTAGGCTGCAGAAGGAGGGAGGGGTATGGTGACGCAGGGGGGAGAAGTGTGTGAATCTGTGTGTGCCTGCTACTCCGTGTGTAAGCGTGTGCCCGCTATTCGAGTGTGTGTGTGTGTGTGTGTGTGTGTGTGTGTGTGTGTGTGTGTCCATGCCAGCTATTGAATGTCCGTGTTCCTGTTATTTAACGTGTATAAATGTGTACCTCAGCTATACAATCTGTATGTGTTCACCTGCTATTTCGGGTGTATGTGTGGGTTCACGCCTTCGATTTGAAACGCCCGCGATCATGTCTGCTATTCGATGTGCGATCGCGCCTGCTATTTGACGCATCTGTGCATGACCCAGCTATTCGACTTTGATGTGTGTGTGTGTGTGTGTGTGTGTGTGTGTGAGAGAGAGCGCCCACCAGCTTTATCCCATAAGTGGGAATCTGATTTTGTCCATGTGAGTGCCTGTGCGTCGAGTGTGTGCGTCAGTCTGAGTCAGACACCACCTCATTGTGTGCCTGCGTCAGCACGGGGACTGACGAACCAGGGAGATGCAAGGAGCCAGGGAGAAATACGGGATGAAAGGAGGGATGGAGGACGCCAGGGACGGCTGTGGGGAAGAGAGGGAGGGGGAGAGGGAGAGGAGGATAGGGCTGTAAAACTGGGTGAACGGCAGGGACGACGCCGGAACTCTTTCAGAAAATAACTGAGAGGCTGATGGCGTTAAACTTGCTTAAGTGCACTTTAATATAAATGCATTTGACAGCCAAATACACTTATCAGCAACACGAGAACACTGATCCACAATGTCCATTCTTATTAAATACTGTATCTCGTATATGTATCGTTCTTGAATAGTAAAAATGTTTTTGTACAGATAGATATATTTATATAAAGATACAAATTTGTACAATGTCATCATTCCACAATGTCAATATACATGTCATACATGTATCAGTAGAAATAAGAAATATGCAAGTTGGTTGAACAGCATTCATTTTTCAATTCACACATTATTAATAATATTATAATTTTAAACATTTTATCAGGTAAATAGATAGAACGTAGGAATCAATCCTTTACTTTACCGTAGACAACTCTACGTTAGCGTGTCGACACCATGGGAATAGAACCATTCTCAACCCGTGTCGCTTAGTGACTGAATAGAAATAGTACCCATCCCTATTTTCCAGCACATTTTTTAAAACAAAACTTCGAATAACTTTGAATATTTTCCCCTCTTTAAAAAGAAGAACCACCTCATACATTCAGGCACCAGTTGCCATCCTTGCTCTGTAAGCCACCTGCAGTGTTACCAAAGCAGCTCACTTGCTGGTTTACTGTGCAGTGTCATATTGTACGTTCACACTGGGCACCGTAGTAGATAATAAACTGAACTCCATAATTCATGGGTCACTGGGCCTGTGGATATTGTGAAATTGCAAATTCTGATATTGCAATAATCCAAGGCAACCACATTAACCCTAGCCCATTGGACTTGTCACATAAGTGCCATAGCCCTGGCTCCTTGGATGCTGAACACAAGCTATTGTACAGGGTGTTTCCCTAGTTATACGTGCTTTACAAAACTGCACGCTGACTAGGTAATGTGTTCTGTTTTACATAAAAATGTATACAAAAGGAGGACTTCTCATTGGGTTTTCACTGCACACATAGCATGAAAAACAGGATATACCTCCCCTTTTCTTCGATACATTGCAGCACATGTATTCCGCACATTAAGAAACATTTGTACAGCACACTGATGAATGCGTTTGATATGAGAATGCACCATGTGTGAAATGTTGGGCATCTGCAGCCTCAAACTTAAAGCTCAAATGTATTTGAAGTATCAAATTGAGCATGAATTCGCATACAGGTACAAAAGCTGTGTGCGATATTTGTGCTCAGATGGCCGTCTTGATTGATTGAGTCCCACTGAAACCGGCAGAGTTGCTTTGGCTAGCTGCTAGCAGAGATTTTATAAACATCAACTGCTGCCTCATACGTTTGTGCCTTACGTTTGTGCGGCTGCATCACAAGCATTGAGCAGTACTAGCAATATTGTTTTTTTTCAAGAGCAAGGATTTTTTTTTTTTTCCAAAGTTCACAATAGATGTTCCTCACTACAAGTGAATACAAGTGCATCTGTAAGTCGAACTGCACTTACAAAATCAGAGATTGTATGCTCTGTATCTGCTCGAAAGAGAAGCTTGTTATAAAAACACAGTATGATACTGAACAAAAACTCAGGCCGTGCTCATCTGCATGGCCATTATGTGGCATCATTGAGATATAAATACATGGATAAATAAGCCAACAAAATTAGGAAACAATCTTTGTTCGTCCGACATATGGTTGATAAGTAAATGTCCTTTTGGTTTTTTTTTTTATATACATTATGTATATATTTATACAGTAAATATTCTTCACTTTTCAGTAAAAGTAGCTCCACGAAATATGACAATATGCCATACTTAATGAAGTAAGTCACAGACTTATTTTAGAACGGAGATTCACTTCCACTCCCATCTGAAAGACAAAAGCGAGAGAGACACGGGGGCATTAGTATGTTTCATCGAGCATAAGCAGAAGCACTATAAATAGTGATAATACGGAAGGAGACATTGAATGAGGTCAAACTGCTCTCACCTTCAGGGAAGCACTGTTGCGGCAGGTGACGTTGGAGTTGATACAACTCAGGTTGTTGCCCCAGGTCCGGGGCGATCGAGGCACCTGCCCCAAACACGGGTTCCATGGCGGCCAGCTCCTCCAGGAGGGACTGGGCGCAGGGCAGGCCGGGGGCGGCGGGGCTGACGGGCGTGTCCAGGCCGGACAAGGGGGAGGCGGTGATGAGCGAGGGAGGGGATTGTGGGACGCCGAGAGACGGAGAAACCACCACCTCTACTTCCATCTCCACCTCGTTCACCTCTGCCACTCCCCCTTCTGCCGTCACGCCCATGTTTGTTGCCCTGCCCCCGGCCGCGCAGTTACAGTGCGCCGATTGGACGCTACAGAAGTTGCTGAGGCCCACGGCGGAGCCCCCTTGGGTGTGGGAGGGGGGGTGCCAGTGCACCGGTGTGGGGGGAGAGGGTGGGGGGCAGGGGGGGGGGGGGGGGGAGGAGGGGAAGGGGGAGGGGGTTGAGGAGGCAGTGGAGAGGTCCTGGAGCAGGGTATCTAACAGACTCTCTTCAAACAGAGAGATGT
Source organism: Gymnothorax reevesii (assembly GCA_029721435.1). Taxonomy (NCBI): domain Eukaryota; kingdom Metazoa; phylum Chordata; class Actinopteri; order Anguilliformes; family Muraenidae; genus Gymnothorax; species Gymnothorax reevesii. Next base: position 12,050,549 of record CM056586.1, on the reverse strand, counting down.
CATTAGGGAGGAGAGGCAGGTCCAGGCCTCTCCACAGCTTTATGGGGTAGAACTCATCCATCAGCGGGACAGACTCCCGCACCGGGTCTGCAGTGGGGGGAGGAGGGGAGGGGCAGGGAGATGAGGGTTGGCTAGAGAGGGAGAACTTTGGGAGGAGAGGGTCTGGGTAGAACCCTTCCGCTAATGAGTTGAGGTGCTGGACTAACAGGGAGATCTCCGCTCTCTCCTTCTCCCTCTCTCTCTCCAGTGAGAAGAACGACAATCCGGGCTGCTTTCCGGGAGATGCCTCTGGGGTCAGCAGGCCCTCGGGGGGGTATGGGAGGGGCCCCAGTGGCACATCCACGTACAGCGGCCCTCGGACTTCCGGCAGGGTCATGACTGTGCAGTCGCCGTCCCCTGGGCTGTCGGGGGTTGGGGGCAGTTTTTCATAGGGTCCCGCGCTGCAGGGCTCTGTCGGGAAGAGCAGCTCGGAGGAAGGGGGTGGGGACAGAGTCAGGGGGAGGAGCGTGGACTGAGACGAAGGGGCGGGGCTTCCGGCTGGAGGGGTCACAGAGGGGGCTGGGTTTGAATCGGCGGGGAAAGAGGGAGGGCTGGAGGCTGCTTGCAGTGGTGGGGAGGCGGAGCCGGGGGGGTCGACGCTGAAGAGGGGCTCCCCAAACAGGAAGCTTCCTCCTCCCAGCTGAGGGGTGTAGGGCGGGGTGCAGACGATCTCCTTCCCCTGCTGCGGACTGGATGTGGAGATGGGGGGCAGCGGAAGTGGCAGGGCGGGCAGAGGGGGGTCCAGGGGGAAGGACGGGGGCAGGAAAATGTTCTGGGTGAGAAAGTCCAGGTCGGACACGGTGGCCACAGTCACTGGGGTGGAGGACGCAGACGAGGCCGGGCTTGGGACCGGACCGGCCGGCTGCTCCTGCTGGAAGAGGCTCTCCTCCTCCAGCGAAGACAGGCTGGAGCGAGGGTCGCCCTCCATTCGGGAGGACTCGCCAGCAATGCCCCCTAGCTCCTCGGAGGAGACAGTGCCGCATACGCTGACACTGAAATCGAAGGACTGGACGGATAGGCCACTGCTGCCCGGGGTGAAGACCTGGTCAGGGCTGGATAGGGTGTCGGGGGACTGCAGGCTCAGACTGTCCTGATACGACAGGCTGGTGCTCAGGGCCAGTGTGAGCTTCGTCTGTTCTGCACACAGCTGCTGCCGCACAGACCACGCCTCTGACTCGCTGTGAGGGAGGGGCAGGAGAGAGAGAGGACCGGTCAGCCACTCTGTTCTCACCCTAATCCATTCCGACCACTTGTTTAAATGTTAAAGTCAGTGCTCAAGAATTCATTTGTTTTCAGTAAACATAGTACACTGTGACATCAGCACTTGAGTTCAGAGAAGATGGACGAACATCAAGAAAATGTTTATGATTCCCTCACATCACCCTGGTGGACAATTATTCCCAGTGAATACTGTGTAAGGAAGTATTTCTAAAGAGCACTGGAAGCAGAGTGGATTACTGTTTTAAAATGTGACGCCTGATGATGTCGTCACTTATTGTGTTAAACTCCAGTATCCGATGACGTGCTAAATTATGGTGTTAAATTGTAGCACCTGATGAGAATTACTGTTTTAAAATACGGTACCCGGTGATGTGGTGAATAATATTGTTAAACTGTGGTGTTTGATGACATTAGCGAATTACTTTTTAAAAATGCGGTTCCAGATGAGGTACTGATTTACTGTGTAAAATACGATACCTGATGACGTAGTTCTGGCTGCTGATGGGGTGTTTTCCTGCCTCCAGCTGCAACACCATGTAAAGCCACACCCAGGAGCTGTCAGCTGCCTCCACCCTCACCACCATCTCCACCCGGCCTTCACCACCTTCACGGACTGCAGAGCGACCAAGGGAGACAGAGAGAGATGGAGTTATAATGACTGTGACACTTCAAAAATGGCAGTGTTGAGTTACAGGTGAACCCCGCATCGGACAGGTAGTGTAATTTAAATCGCATGCATTGTTTGACCAAATGTGGTTGCGGGTGGCGGTTTGGTACTCACGCAGGCTGCAGTGCTGGGCGGACGCATGAGAGAGATCCTGCGGGTGCAACAAGCTGTACCAGGAACGGGACCGCAGGGTCTCCACATCGAAGCCCAGGTACACGCTCACGCTAGCGAGAGATCACAGGGAGGAGATGGAGTCAACCGCACTGTCTCATTCGCTTTCAAAAGGCTTTCAGTCCTGCTACAGAGATGTACCCTAATTAATACCAATGCATTTTCTTTCTGTGACCATAGCCCTCATGTGGGTATTAACAGTGTCTACATGATGGTGTGTAGAATAACATCATTGCTTATAGCAGCATTATAAAACCTCTCACCTGTCCTGTGCTTCCTGAAGTCTCATATCCCGACTGTGCTGGGAGTGAAAGCAGGCCAGGAAGAAGGCGTGATCAGCGGGCGGGGTTAGGATGGACTCTCCAATAGGAGCGAGGAGGGGTGGGTGGGGCTCCAAGGGTGAGCAAAAGCACACCCACACTGGGTTGGAGGTCCAGTAGGAGGTGGGCGAGGAGGTGGGGATGGGCGGGGATAGGCACCGAGCTCGGATCAACACCAGCTTGTTTCCAGCGCTCTGCCTCCGGACCGTTTTTGAGGTGTTGAAGTGACACCGGAACAAACGTTCTATATGAGAAGGATAGAGAGAGAGGTTAATGAGTAAAATGTTTCCGAAAGGATGTCATATGAGTGCTTGGAGCCACTCATGAAATATAACGAGCATAGAGTGGACAGGCTAACCTTACCTGAATCGGGTGATGTTAAAGGTACGAGGTTGCTCCTCATGACGAAGTGGTCTGAAGGATCAATGATATCATACACGCTGTCGCCCTGGGCAACCAGGTCCACCTGAAAATTTAAGAAATGGAGAAATGCTCTATTAATACACATGCCTACATTCCCTCTCTGGATCACCTGCACCTCATTAATTCAAAACAGAAATGTTTTCATGTGTCTGCATGATTTATCCCTCTGTTTGGTTTGGCAATCACATTGCGTTTATCCCTCTCAGTCTGTTGACCAGCAGTCTGAGTGTGAATCATAATCGCTCTCCCTGCCTCCCTGTGCTTCTGTTTTCTGCTATTAAAACCCAACGGGAAATTAATCATAATGTCTGTATGAGCTACACTTTACACATTGCCTCTCCAACTCCCATTGTAATGGTGACCTGTTGAGTGCCTGCGTTCAATAATTATTCGTTAAACTATGAGTCACTAAAACTGCACAATGGCAGCTAGACAGAAAGAAAGAGAAATGATCGGTAATATACATGTATCTGCTCATCAGAAAAACTGAACCGTATTTTGTCAATACCTCTGTTCACCTCTGGTCTACAGTTATATTGCTAATGCTGCAGGTATATTGGTCAGTGTTGCATAGCAACAAAAACCATAATCTGTTCCATCAAATGATTAACATTTATGACATCTGAAATATTGTTTTACCACAAATAATGCCTCACCATTGAATGTCCAAGATGTTCGGTGACACTGTCGGACAGGTAGAGCAGTTTTCCCTCGCCAGTCAGCAGAAGCAAGAACCCTGGTATGTCTTGCACCAGCTCCGATAAATCTTGGAAGGACAGGAATTTTGCGCTCTCTTCCTGACAACCAACTGCAGTGGCTTCTGAAAAACGGAAAAAAAAAAACATACAGACATAGGCTTACATCATGAAATGTCACATAATAACCATTTTGATATCTATTAGCACTAATTCCAGACACTTTGTTTTTCTTGTTTAAAATAAGTATCTTCTCCAGTGCCCAAACCCTCCAAGCTATTTCAAAAATCCTGTTCATATCCATTCAACAACTAGCATACAGCCAGGTCGCTGTCAGCATTCCGGGCGTCATTTTCGCTGTCTCATTAAATCAGGACCTCGGACAGCGTCCACTACATTTCAGAACTCTGGACAGCAGTCTTTGACTCTCAAATCTATAATGCGTGCTGAACTGTATAAATCTTAGGTTTTTACTTAAAATACATATAACTGTCATTTTCGATTGACATTAGATCCATAAAATTATAGGCAATCTGAATCAAACGAGCCACGGAATTCACCTGTTGATCTAACCTTACGTATAATTCCCTGAAATAGTTTCACATCCCACAAACCTCAAAAATGGGTTACATTATGGCGTCAGTATTTATTTTCGAAAGATATTAATTATATTGCCTCTGAGCAGCAAACAATGTACAAAACGGTTACAGATTTTGCTGTTTTTTTTTTTCTTGCTAAATTTTAGGAAAATGTATGAAGAGGTGACAATAACGCTTATATGTTACATGTCCTGTTACCTTGAGAGAAGAAGACTGATTTCCTTGTGTATATGCAGGCAAGTGACATGATGTGCAGGTAAGACAGTCGAGCTTTGTCCGCATCGGAGATCGGAAGCAGGTCCTTCAGATTCCGAATCTCCGCATTAATTTGGTCCCTCCGAGCCTTAGACGCCCCCTTCGTGGATCGGTACATTGTGGCCAGAGTAGGAGACGAATAATGGATTCAGAATCGGAATCTGTTGGGTGTTCCTCCCTGACTAAAGTCGTCTTGTTTGTTGCGCCAGTTCTGATAACTGCTCGATACTTTAAGAAGTTAACTGTGTTACTTTCTATTGCAGATTGAAGTCTTTAAAACTCCAGAATCCCTCGTTCTGGTGCAGCGGTACCGCTCTACAGTCCGCCCAAGCACATGGCTCGGTCGGCCAGCCGGAGGTTTGATCTTCTTCCCCCTGGTCAAAGAGTAAATCAGTCGGCGGCTGGTCGCCGTCTCTCGCCCAGATATCGGGAGCCCGTGAATCTGGTGGGTTGACTCTGCTCGCCGGAAACTTATATATGCTGGGACTCCGCCGGCACAGGGGGGCCCCCGATGCGCTATCAACGACGTAAGAAAAAAGGGGGGTAAGGCGAGGAGGGAGGGGGGAAGCGAGAGGGAATGATATATCTCATTTCTATGCTCTCTCTTTCTCTCTCTCTCCCCGCGCCTCCTCTCTCCTCTCACTTCACTCGCTCCATGACTATGCTTCGACGTCAGTTCCTCACTCTACATGCCGATGACGTTGGCTTGATACAGGGAGCTCCGGCGACGCAAAAAGCCCGATTTGGACAAAACCGAGAGTGGGGCGGGGACAAATGGAAGATGCAGTCACCGGGCCCCCGGTGTAATCAAGCGGGAGGGGGTGGTGGGACTCGTTATCACTGAGCTGAAACTGAGCCGCGTACGAAATAGATATCCTAACTATATCGCATCTTTCCTGCATCTCTATCGTCCAAGCATTCAATATCTTTCCAAAAATGAACGTGATAAACTATTTCATCGTTCATTGCGTGGCTCACTCAGTAGCCTATATCTGGCATGGTATCAAATGGCCCTGCATTCTACCGCTAAAATGAAAAATAGTTCACTGCATTATTGGCACATTTCCGCAGTTTTATCAAATGTTTACAAAAATCTACAACAGTGTTGACACACGTCTGCTGCAGTGTTTGCTCATGGAGTAGATACAAGCTTAACACAGAGCGATCGATGTGGAAGCCTATCAGAAGTGGCACGTAGCTACCTGCCAGCACTGATCTTGAGAGCGCTTATACGGGTACTCACCGGTTGCTAACGAGCCTATAAGTCAACTTATTGATATGCAGTATAAAACACATTTATTTCTTACAGTTCGACTCAATTTTGCGCACATAGGCTTGATAATAATTTCCTCGACTGTCGATTTGCTTTTGGAGCCTTAAACAGAAGACGGAATTGAGAACGCAAGTGCGGTGACGGGAACTGTAGAAGGGTAGTATCGCATCAATTCGTACCCAAAGAAGTCTCTCTTTTTTGTGAATGGAAGAATGGATGGATCTGTCGATTTTAATTGAGTTATCTCGCCCAAGCTTCAAGGGCAGTAACGAGAGCTCGAGAGAGAAAGGGTGGAATGGAGCAAGGTGGGGAGGTAATATAAGAAGCAGTGCTTACGTGGGCCACTCGTGTGACCCCAGGTTTCCTTATAAGGATGGGCATGGGTGCAACAAATAACGGACATTAATTGACATTCTGTCCTAAACGTTTTTGTGCACATGCTTGTTTAAAAGCCCGATGCTCCCTGGTGAATTTAAATTTAGGCTATTTAATATTTTCAGCTATCCTGTCCGACGGAACTCTTCCTTAAGGCAATAATATCAAAATATATTCATTTTGGGGCATTTTTACGATGCATGTCCCTGGAGTAGGCAACTGGAAAACGTATGCGTTAAAAGCAACTGGTGCGCAAAACGCCCCGTTTCGACCGTTCCAACGTATAAAATTGTTACCAGTTGAGTCCAGATGTTTTTTCACACAGGCTCACTGTGTCTAAACGGAGGCAATTCTTGTCCGCTTTGTATCGTTCCCTAATGATAAAAACGAGACCATAACTGATGTGCCAGTTTTTCGGCGAGTCGATAGGCCTTTGTGGTGGGCGAGATAAGACCGAGTTTCTGAGTGTAGCTTTTAGAATAACGCTGAGTGACCATCAAATTACCAGGCAAAACGTGATCCACGATTCACGAAGATTAGTCAAGAGATGGAGATGGGCCTGGTCATATTTCGTTCTTATCTATATCGAGCACGTTCGTGCAAAATACACAAGGCCGGTCGATGTGTCAGCGTTAACTGCATGATTCTCCAATTAGGCTACACAAAGGTGTCCGGTCAAATGATAGAAAATACACGAGGACGGAGAGTTAGAGTGATATATTTAGAAACGTATCCCATCCTATTGCGATGCTTTATTTTTAGATTTTTTCCCGCCATTGATTTAATAAAGAATGTTTATGTTTGCAGTCTCGCTCCTCGCCTGTGATGTGCCACTTGCGAACCTATGCGGCGTTTCTGCGCGTTTGACTATCTTGAATTGCATTGCCGCCGTGTCCAGTTGAAAATATTTTCTCTATTAAGTGAGCAAATACGTAATTAAAGCATGTCAGTTGACGCCGTATGCAGCATCACAAACTAAACGAATAGTCCGCAGTGACATTGATCACTCAATGAACTGTGGCGCTAAAATTGGAGTTAAAAGGAAGAAACAGGCTACAATAACCGTCGATTAAGCTGCCTCTCTTACACATACTAATTCAGACCCGAAGTTGACTACCCATGATACCCAACACACGTAGCTACACCATAACTCAGTGTCGCTTACATCCTGCACAACACATTTCAATTGAGCAGGCGCGTGAGTGATATTTTTGCTCCTCCCTGCCATTGCAAGACAGGCTGTGTTTACATGCGCTTCGTCTTCCAACCTGTTGAATTGCTTATCATGAAATATTGCGCTATATGAAGCCTATATATAGCATTTGTCCTGTCACCAATGATTGATATTTGTCAACGCAACGTAAAGTCGTCTATATTTAGAAAGCGATGTGTGCTTGAGGCTTGGAATAATGAATTGTTTTCACCAAGCGACTTTGGCAGATACATGTTAAAGTCATGCACCAGAGCATCCTGGTCCTGTCCGAACAAATGCTATGCCTGAAATTTGAGGGTTTTGCCTCTTGAAAATGGAAGAATTTTAGAGAGTACAACGTGGCTTCGTTTCGCAGAAACGTGGAACATCAACCTCAGGAGTAGGTAGGCTACCATGAACACAGGCAGCCATACTTTTGCATGTATTGAATATCTCTGTGCTCGAAGACACGTGATTCAAATAACTATAGCAGGGGATTGATATTGAAACAGATGCTTGATAACGAGGTTATTTTTTGAATCAGGTGTGTTTGAGAAGGGAGACATCTAAATCTTTCAGAGAATGTGACTCTTCAGGAGCAGAGTTTTCGACCCCTGGTATGAGAGATCCATTTGCAAACTCATTTTGAGGCAATACATGCTTCATGAACTGTAGTTGCAAAATTGTTCTTGATAGATTGCAATTTGCCTTAGGTCACGCAAAAAGGGAATTGTGTAGCATGATAGATTATGGACCTTTGTGCTTTTTGCAGTTTCTGCATAATGCTGAGAATAATAGCTTACTGTAAATCAAGTTTTGTCTCACCTATTGTTTCTAGCTGGCCTATTCTCTCTACTTGATCTCAGTGGTGAGCCTACTTCATGAAGACAAAATGTACCAAGTATTCGCTTTCTGCTTGGAAATGCACACTTCTGAAGTTGTTTGGTTTCCGCAATAATGATTATAACACCACTTGTGTCCAACAAACTGCCCTCTCACCTCCGCCCCAGCAAAGTGCTATCAGAGGCCTGCTTGATGTTGTTGTTGTGGTAATAATGGCCATTATAAGGTCTGCGTGGGCATCATGTGTGGACGACGAATCGGGATGCTGTGACAAGGTGGCGGATGTGAGTGGGGGGATGAGAAATGAGTGTATCATCTTTCCATCAAAAATTAGGGAATGTTTACCCCACCACACACAGTCACTCATGTACACACACTGACACACACACACAAACGCACACACACACACACATGCACAGACACACACGCACATGGGCCCGCTTCTGTGCATTGAAAATGATCCACAAACATTTTGCACAGTGATGAATTTGTGTATGTGTGTGATTCAGAGTATAAAAAGACTACGGACAAATGGCTTTGTTATCACTTGAATACTTAGAGGCTTTTTATTTCAAATACATTAGAATGGTAGGATATCGTTGGTTTTTTACACAATCTTGGCATCATCAGTGCCTTATGGTATACTTTGCATAATTCAACTTAATTTATTTTGGAGAATGAACTGGCCAGCAACAAACAGTAAAAATTGGAATTTAGTCAGCAACTGAGTGCTGATGGTCATTATTGACTGTCCCTGCTTTGGTTCACAGTGAAGTCAACAGGTGTCAATCCCCATAATATTGATTCAGCAGAATCTTCTAAATACAGCTGCAGTGAGACTCCCAACTTCTGTGTACCATATCATCTCATGAAGCAAAATGAAGTCAAATTCTTCTTGCTTCTTGTTTTAGTGACATAAAAGTAGCAGTTGTATCATGCATGTCCAAACTCAACCATTTTTAATTAGCTGACATTTCACATTCTCTGCTTGATATTTCTATGTGTCCACAGTTGTTCCTACGTCCCTGAGCATAAATATACCCATTTCATTGAAGAGAGTGTATAGATAAATTTTTTTAGAAAATTCATTTTCTCACTCCTTGGAGGAAAAATGTCAGTATAAGGACTCTGCCCCCTTCTCTGGAGTTTGTGGTGTTTATTTTTACACTGAAAGAATCAAGGTCTTCACTTCTTGAAAGAAAGGAGCTAATCTGTCGCCTAGCAACACCTCCCACTCTCCTGTCAGCACTGGAGCAGGACTGAGGGAAGAGAGGGGAAATGGAGGTAGAGATGCAGATAGCACGGTGAGGCGCACGAGAAAGACGAGGGAACGCTTGGAGAGGAATGGAAGGATGATTGAGAGACCGAAGCAGAGAAAGATTAATAGATGGAGTGAGTGTGAGAAGCAGAGAGGCAGATGACCAACAGAACACAACCCAAACCATCGCTCATTGGGCATCAAGCTTCCAGTATGCGGAGTTATCCTTTTATCTCAGCGTAAATTTACATGCTTATACAGCAATTCTCCTGTGCCTGAGTATTTAAGGAAACCGTATTTGAGATTTTGTATTTATCGGTGGATTTTAAGAGTGTATGGTTTTGAACGATCTGTGGCCAAGTGCATGTGTGTGTATATGAATGAAATGAGTGAGAAAGGGAGGTATTTGCGCGTGTGTGTGTGTGTGTGTGTGTGTGAGAGAGAGAGAGAGAGAGTGTGCGTTTATGCGTTTGTGTAAAATATAAAGAGGTGCAGTCTTACCACAGGGCTGCTGCTGTCAGCTCTGATGCCTGGTTTACAGACTCATAACCAGTGTTTCCAAATGAACTAAGCAAACGCCTACGCACAGCAGAGCCCCCCCCCTCACTCCTCCTCCTGCCCCCCGCCCAACCAGTGACGTGTTCAGAGTCTGTAGCCTTGTACCTTTTTTTCTTCCTGCTCTTTTTTTCAAATTCAGTTTATTTTTAGAAGATGGGGCAAGAGATGGTGATGTGTGTGTGTGTGTGTGTTTGTTGAGGTGGGGGGGGGTGGGGGGGGAAGCAGCTCAATTTGGTTTTGAGATGTTCACAGTCCCTTGCTATTGCTGCCACACTCACACATACTGAATCGTAAGCCGGGTCCAGTTATCATGGTGTGGGGGAATGGAAAGGACATGGTGCCTTTTTCTGAAATGCGGTATATTATTTGGAAAATGTTTTACCAATTGCAGGCTCAAAATGTAAGTGTGGAAATGATCTTGTGGAATGTGCCTGAGGTAAACTGAACCAGGGTGTGTGTCATTCAGGAAGACTGAAGGTGGTTCTGATTGTTTTTAAATAGCATTCTGAAAAAAAGATGTTCAATGTTATGTTTTAAGACTTGGAACAAGTATTAAATATTCCTTTCCGATTCATCATATTCATGTTTGTGCAGATTGAATTGGATTTATTATATAAACCTCATAAAGGCTGTAATACATGCCATTGCAAAAAAAAAAAAAAAAAAAAAAAATCCCTCTCCTTCGGTGCTGATGAAGGGTTGCCATGGCAATGTGATGTAATCATGTGACATCACTGAAGAACTCCTGGCAGAATTTTTTTTTTTTTTTTTTTGCAAAAGCTTGCTCTCTTTTTCTCACAATGTCCCTCTCTCTCTCTCTCTCTCTCTCTCTCTCTCTCTCTCTCTCTCTCTGGTATTCACTCTGTATTTAAGTGCATTTTCAGGACAAATGAAAAACAGTTTCTTGGGGCATAATTAAAATGAGCTTTGAAGTTAAACACAATGTTGCATGTCAGTCCTGGTACTCTTATCTGTTTTTTTTTTTCTTTGCTCCCCATATACAACCCCAGTTCTGAAATACAGTAGTTGGGACAAAGTGTAAATTGTGAATAATATCTAAACGCAATGACTTTCAAATCACACCAGCCAGTATTTTATTCACAATAGAACAGAGATAAAATAGCAAATGTTGAAACTGAGAAATTTTACAATTCGATCCACAAAATGAGCTCATTTCAAATTTGATGGCTGCTACTGGTCTCAAGAAAGTTGGGACAGGGGCCTGTTTACCATGGTGTAGCATCCCCTCCTCTTTTTACAGAGAGTTGAGGCATCTGGGCATTAAGGAGACAAGTTCCTTGAGTTTAGCCATTGGAATTTGATCCCACTCTTGTTTAATACAGGCTTCCAGCTGCTGGAGAGTTTTGGGTCTCCTTTGATGGACTTTTTATATAATTATGCGCCAAATGTTCTCGATTAGTGAAAGAACAGGACTGCAGGCAGGTCAATTCAGCACACAGACTCTTCTACTACGAAGCCATGTTGTTGTAATAGCTGCAGTATGTGGTTTTGCATTGTCCTGCTGAAATACAAAAGGCCTTCCCTGGAATAGATGTCACCTGGAGGGGAGCATATGTTGCTCTAAAACCTTTATATACTGTACCTTTCAGCATTCATGGTGCTTTTTAAAACATGCAAGTGTCCCACACCATATGCACTAATGCATCCCCAAACCATCAGAGATGCTGGCTTTTGACCTGTACGCTGATAACAGGAGGGGTGGTCTTTCTCCTCTTTAGCCCAGAGGACACAACAGCCATGATTTCCAACAAGAATGTCAAATTTGGACTCATCTGACCACAGGACACTTTGCCACTTTGCTTCAGTCCATTTTAAATGAGCCTTGGCCCACAGAACACAGCGGCGCCCCTGGATCATGCTCAACAATGGCTTCCTTTTTGCATCATAGAATAAAAAAAATAAATGAATAAAAATAAAGAGGGTGGAGATAGAGTTTTAGGTGGCATCTGCGGATGGCACGGCGGTCTGTGTTTACAGACAGTGGTTTCTTGAAGTATTCCTGGGCCCTTTTAGTAATGTAGATGACAGAGTCATGCCGGTGAGTGATGCAGTGGCGTCTGAGGGCCTGAAGATCATGGGCATCCAGTAAAGGTCTTCAGCCTTGTCCCTCACGCGGAGACTTTTCCAATTTCTCTGAATCTTTTGATGATGTTATGCACTGTCGATGATGAGACCTTCAAAGCCTTTGCCATTTGACTTTGAGGAACTTTTTTTTTTTTTAAAGTATTCCACAATTTTTTTACACAAGACTTTACAGGTTGGAGAGCCTCTGGCCATCTTTACTTCTGAGACTCAACCTCTCTAAGACATCCCTTTTATAGCCAATCATGTTACACACCTGATGCCAGTTAACTTAATTACTAGCTAAATGTTCTTTCAGCTGATTCTCTTATATATTAATTGCTTTCTCAGCCCTTCTTTGCCTCTGTCCCAATTTTTTTGAGGCCTGTTACTGCCAGAAAATTTGAAATAAGTTCATTTTGTGGATAAAAATGTAAGATGTCTCAGTTATTTATGTTCTATTGTAAATAACATATTGGCTCATGTGATCTGAAAGTCACTGTATTTTGATTTTAATCACAATTTACACTTCGTCCCAACTATTTCGGAATTGGGATTGTACATTCTGACAACATAAGTCAGTTTAAAAGGTTCTTTCAGTCAATTTAAACTCCTCAAAATCATTCAGTTATCTCTTTGACTCCTGCCTTTTTCCATCTACACCCTGCAGTGAGGATCAGTTACTGAGGATCAAAAAATGTGGGACAGGAAAATTTTTGGACGATGGGGAGGTTGAGGCAGTCAGTGTCTAGGGAATCCGTACCAAAGCAGAACCATTACAACTCCTCTTGCATACGCTGAGCACTGCACAATTAAAATGTTTCTGAAAAATCATTAAAAACTCAAATCTCACGGTCCACCTATGATTGTGGTTGAAATGACCACAGCTACTTAGCTACTTCAAATTCGCACACTCTGTGTTATGATCCAGGTATGGAACCAAATGCTGATTCAGAGTACCATCCACAAGGGAATATTTATTAATAGGAATACTGCGATAATAGAAGGAAAGGCCATAGCCCAGAAATGTAGAGGGGTAGTTCAGCGGAGTTGGTAATGAATGGAGAGGGATGGGCCATGTCCACACCCTGCCAGTGGCCGTCTCAGGGCAGAAGCCAGGTAGTGAATCTTCCTCGCAGAATCAGGACTTCTTGACAGTGGAAGCGTTGAATAGGAGTGCAGTCCCAATCCAAGAGACCGATGAAGGCTGAGGAGGTGCTCCTAATAAGCAGACTCTAAGATATTGGAAAGGGTAATGGATTAACAACAGTCCCATTCCTGGAGGCCAATATAAAGGCTTGGGTGCTTGTTCCTATTAATAAGACTCTTCAGAATAAGTTCTTCTTGATCAGTCATTTACCAAAAACACATGGAAAAAGAACTTGGATCAATACTAGAAGACACAACCTGGCTGAACGATTTGATAGGGTATGAGCCGTGACAATCCAGCAACCATACCGACATCACAATGAACTTATATAGACGGAACATTTACAAAAGGGGCGAGGCATACAAATTATAACACCTGGGACCAAAGGAGGAGACATGATATCAGAGACTAACTTTATGGCCACTGGAGAGTTTTGAAAAATTATCCACATTCCTTTTTTGCTGGAAGCAAATGGGGTCACCCAGTAGCAACGGTAAAAAGTCCACAAAATGTCTGTTGACAAACTTTCAAACCATCGTCGAAAGCATTATCCAGTATAATCCAAGTTTGCTTTGTCCACTCGTATCCTCAGAACTCTAGAAACGCGGTTATTTTTCGCTATATAATAATAAAATACCACAGTCATGCTTCAAGTAAGCTTGCACATTCAACAGAAGTCCCGCCTCCCGGTTCGTTCCCAGAGACTAATAAAATTTATGAAACAAGTCTCTCTCAAAAACTTTATTAGCTTGTGGGAACGAGCCGGGAGGCGGGACTTCCGTTGAATGCACAAAGTTTAACTGTGGTATTTTATTATATTTAATGAAAAATAACCGTGTTTCTAGAGTTCTGAGGATATGAGTGGACAAAGCAGACTTGGATTATACTGGGCGATGCGTTCGACGATGGTTTGAAAGTTTGTCAACAGACATTTTGAGGACTTTTTACCGTTGCTACTGGGTGACCCGAATTGCTTCCAGCAAAAAAGGAATTTTGATAATTTTTCAAAACTCTCCAGTGGCCATAGAGTTGCACCAGGTGAAAAGCAACTTAATGGTGAGCAATCTAATGGTGAGTCATTGATATACAAATGATAGTTTTTGGGTGGACTATCCCTTAAAGTTTCCCCTTGAGTAGTTTTCCCTTCAGTCAGAAAAAGCTTTTTTTTTTCATTTTGTAAGACAATGTCACATAGATCTGTATCTGCTTATTACAACGCTTCACTGAAGCAACATCATACTTATATTGGGAGAAATATTACCAATGGTTCCATGTTTTTATGGCAACATCATTACATCAAATGGGAAATATCTGGATCTTATTTGTAATTTTGTACACATATCCCTGCATTTCAGCTGGGCATGCTTTGGATTGTCAAAAACCATAGAATCTCCACTATAATTTAAAATTGTGCTTTAGGGGTTTGAATAGCTGCAATTGAGGGACCCATATATGGGTCCAAAGTTTTTATAGGGTTGAATCAATCTAAGGCGACAAACCGCAAAAACACGCAGACTGCTGGAACAGGAGAGGAACCAATTAATGACACACAAGGGTTGTGACAGATATAGATACTTTCATGCACATTATTACATGATTAATATGATGTGGACTACAATGGACAGGCCAATTAGAGTGTTAGCGTGGGGGTGACGCCCACGCATGCATACATTGCATATCCTTTTTTGTGTGTGTGTTTTATCAAGTGCCTTTAAATTAGCAGAGAAATGAAGGTGGGTAGAAACTCTATCTCATGGCCACTGTAATGTTGTTGAGGCGTAATGTTTTCTTTCAGCTGCATAACTGGCAGAGGGCGTGAGAGGCAGTAGGCAGAGCAGGGCAGGGACTGAGGGCGGTAGAGAGGGACTGGAGTGGCCTTGTTTTAGCTCCAGGCGAGAGGTGATATTGTCTTTGTTACGCTTGTTTCCATGCATTAACTGACCACCCCCCACACACACACACACACAAACACACACACACACACACTCCTCAAATTTCCCAGTACCCAACCTTTATCTCCACCAATCAGCCTTTGTTACCTAATGATGTAGAAGGGTGGAGCTATGAAATAAGTTTAATGCTGTATAATATATACGCATAATGCTGATAAACCAAAGCCTCTGTTGGTTGCAAACTGTTATAGCAGGAATGGTGATCAAGTGTTTTAATCGTTAAGGTGAATCCCTGTGTCTCATTTAAAACGTTGAGGCACGTTGGGTGATTGGAACCGTTGGTAAATGAACAAAATCACAGCAGGAGACAGACTTTTGCAGTAATCAAAGGTGTGTTGGAAACCAGTAATACCCTAAATCAGTCATTTTGAACATTCGGAGCAGCATACGGTGAAATATTTTTCATGGTGGTGTAGATAGTGAGAGGGTGAGAGAGTGAAACTCCTCAGGATGGATGCCAAGAAGGGAGACATCGCCTCTCTGGGAAATATGGAGTAAAATGGTATCCCAGAGATATTCTGTTCTGGGATCAGGAGAGTGTTGGGACAGAGATGGAGGCAGAGCGACAGATTGTGCTGCTATTGTATCGCAAAACCACCGCAAACAGAGAGAGACACACTACTGAATGCACTCTTCAGTGTTCATCTGCCTGCTCAGTACAGGCCCACATATGTACTGCAGGCTTGGAATGCAGAGTCAAGCACTTCTCCACTTTTCATCTGAGTAACAAACATTATCACAAACATGGAAAATTCATTTGATGTTCCAACTAACTCTACTGAAGTAATGTGGTTGATTTCCATAGTTTTGCAATATTGACCCTGATGATAATCCCTGAAAATATTTTTTCAAAATAATCACTTCGTGTATTCCAGTGTGTATTAGAAAGTATTTCGTGCATTTACTAATCGATACACATAGGAACAACAGCCAACCGAGAGAACAGTAATATTATGTTCCATGTTCCTGTGGCTATTTATTTAGGCTCCCTGGATCAATTGTTCGCAAAAAGCTTCAGGAGGGGATTACAGCTGAAATGGATCACTGGTTGCATATATTGGAGACATACCGAGCCTGTGATCTTTATGTAGTGGTCTGGTTACACTGCTAGCACATACAGCACTTTATGTCTGCAATCTCACAAAGCTGCTGTAAGATATAAATAACTTTGTGGTTTTTCCCCTTTCATTTTGGAAAGGGGAGTGAGATTTTTGTCTGAGCATCAATTTTGAGTCTGCATTTTTTCTGACTGGACGCCACGTTTTTTGCTCAATTTTTGTCTACACAGCAGGGGTCTTTTATTCCTTGGGCAATGTGCATTGGGCTGGTGAACAATCAAATATATAAATAATAAGAACAACTTATTTTGCTATTTCAACCCTGTGCTCTGTTCTCACTCGACAAGTCTTCAGGAACATTATGTATTTCAGATTATGATTCAGGTCTGGAAAGCAGAGTAATTTGTTTGGTGTTGGGACATTTTCCACTGCACACTCATTCACAGACACACACAGCCGCATCTGCGTGTATACACACACACACACACACACATTCTCTGATTCTTCAGTAACACTCCATGATTCATTAGTGTGAAGTTCATTGAATGGAGCTCTTTGGTTACTGGGCAGCACCTGTCACCATCAAGCCAAAGTTGCTCTTACATTTCTGATGATACCTTCAGAGCCCTGTGTTAAAAATTCATAATCTATTCAACCAGTGAGTGTATAAGAAGCAGTGGCTGATGGCATGTGCTTCGGAGGAGAGCCGCAAACTGTCTTTACTCTCCTGAATTGGTAGCAAGGGGTCGCATACGAGCAAGCTTTGTACATAGTTCACCGACTTGGCACTCCAGATTCGGGTGGGATTGGAGATGGCAAATTAAAAAAAAAAAAAATTCATTAACTTTATATTCCTAGAATCTTTTGGTCAAATTAAAACCAACACACTTTATGATTTAACTTTATGCCTTGTTATACCATTTTACATTTTATCAAAAACTGATTGCTTTTTGTAACTTTCCCTTCAAGTTTAGCCAAATCGCCACCAAATGGGGCTGAAATCATGTCATGCCTTCCTCAGTACTGTTTTTAGCTTTTCTTCTTAAGTTGGCTTCTGCTTCTTCTACAAAAGGTAATTATTATTATTGTTGGTCATCAAATTTTTCTATGCTTGTCCTCTTACAGCTTTGAAGCCACAAGTGCAGAAATTGGAGGGCAGCTTTTTCCAAAATACTTACAATGCGCCATTTTTAAATAGCTCATCCTCATGCAGTTTCATAACTTGAGACATCAAACTTGCTGTGTAGCTTCAGGTTGGGTCAGATTTGTTATTTTGAAGTGTTTTGATATCCTTAGAGAATTGAACCTCACTGTTGTGGGGGAATTTGCATGTCTTTGGGATCTTGGGAGCTTTGTTGCCTGCAGTATTAGCTCCTGGTAAAGCTTCCCATTGCAAACTGGTCCCTGGTGAGAGGCCAGCCAAAATGTGATTCTCTAGACTCCCATGATGCATACCCTGGTAATTATGAGAACCTTGCCTGGAATAGGGACATCAAGGCCCCCTCCTGGAGGGAGGCTGGTGATGGGAGCTTGCAGGGGAGCGCCTGGTAGCTGACTTTGTGTTGACTCACCGCCTCAAGGAGAGGAATAGGGGTCGCGTGCAATATGGACGGGGTGGCAGACAGGGACCTTTATGTTCTGGACCCCAGTTTTTGAAACTGGCTCCTGGGATGTGGAATGTCCCCTCACTGGCAGGGAATGAGCTGGATCTTGTGAGGGACGTTGATATTCCTTGATTCATGCTGAAATCTGTACGGAATTTAGGTGCTGTCTCACTTACCTCTGAGTGTCAGTTGCTTATCGCCTGTTGTTGTCTGATGATCCCCAGTTCTTGGTCTGTCCTGCGAACTGACAGTCCGCTTGAACTTTGAATGGTGCTCATATGAATCCCTCTCTTTTTGTGCTATAACAGTCACGGATTCAGTGATGCTTTGCACTCCCTTATATGAATCCCTCTCTTTTAGCGCAAAAATGTCATGGAATGGCCTTCTCAGTAAAGAGTGACAATAGCTCTGCTGTTTTCAAGAGCAATTTGTTTCCTCTTGCCATAATTAAGGTACAATCCCTTGTCAACTTTACACAACTTACCTTTAGCTGCTAGTGGTTAGATAACAGCAGAGAATTCTGGAAAGCTTTACTGAATAATCTGCAATTTACTAATAATCTCTAGAAGCACATACAGCTCTCTGAATTAATTTGGAATCATCTACAACTCATGTAGTAAGTCAGTACATTTGTTAAATGTTTCATTTTTACAGCAGTCTTTGGCATTACATTTTAAACCTTTGTAGGTGTGTAATACAGCCAAAGTAGAATCATTTCATGCATACAGTAGTGTGCAGTGATGATTATACTCTTAACAAAATAAAGATAACTCAGAAACCAAGTGCTATTCAAGTATATAATTATTGTAATATTGAATCATATACTGTCGATGAAAATAACAACATAGGGCAAAGACAAAAAATAATGTCTTCTTGAAAGAAAAAGTCGATATCTAGTGTGGCCAGCCTTTGCTTTGATTACAGCATTTAATCTTTCATAGAACCTGTTCGTTTCAACATTTTGTTCGACATATTCTTCAATGGCCTCTTTGCCAAACTCTGATTCTTGTAGTGCTGCTGTTACAGATCCTTTTTCAACCCGCTTCCAGTTCGACAGCCGCCATGGGACTGCAGAGCAATCAATATGTAGTCTCACTTAAAAACAATAATAATGCTCAAGTAGCCCAAACTCTTGCAAAATATTGTGACAAACAGGTTCTACGAACAATAAAGACAGTTGCTTGATAAAAATGTCTGCAAACTTCTCAAGGATGCATCTGATGAAAACAGATTTTAACTCCAACACGAATTCACAGACGGTATTGAAATACAACGTAGTTTACCTTAAACTTTCAATGTGATTTTGTCAAAAGAAATATGAATGAATAGAATTATTTGTTCGATATGGGTTTCAGCAAAGATAAAATACGGCTACTCTAGGGACTTGGCATTTGCGGGCAGAGGTGTAAAGACCGGGTTCAGGAAGTAAAAATCCTCCGCAGAGCTTTATTCCAACCAACTGGATTTACTTCAGACAGGAGATACAGACAATATGAGTGATCAGCTCATTCTGCTGGAGGGAGAAAAACTTTGCTGGACTTTTACTTTCTGACCCCCAGGATTTTACATCTCTCTTTGCGGGTCATCTTCTGTCTTTAAGACCATGATGAAGGTAAGCTTCATACACGTACAGAAAGGTTTTGGGTTTGTCTTTCTGCTCCCTTGGTATCGCACTCTATGGACTGGACTGTTCTGCGCATGTGTATTGTGAGTTGTGGGGTGGGGCCTCCATGGATTGGACTTGTTTTTCCAGCACACACCACAAATGCTTGATGGATTGACGTGAAGGAATCGGAGACCTGGGCAGCACCTTGAACTCATCGTTGTTTTCCTCAAACCAGTCCATAAACATTTATTCAGTGTGGCAGGGTGCATTATCCTGCTGAAAGAGGCCACTGCCATCTGGGAATACTGTCGCTATAAAGGGGTTTACTTTATGTGTAAAAATATTTACGTTGGCGGATCATATCAAAGTAACATCCACATGAATGTCAGGACCCAAATTTTCCAGTATAACATTCCCCAGGGCATCACATTTTCTGGTTTGCCTTCTTCCCGTAGAGCATCCTGGTGCCCACTTTTCCCCTAGTAGACGCACATGCATCCAGCCATCAACATGATATTTAAAAAAAAAAAACGTGATTCATCAGACCAGGCCACTCTCTTCCATGGCTCCATGTTCCAGTTCTGACAATCATGTGCCCATTGCAGGCACTTTTAAAGTGACCAGGAGTCAGCATGGCCACTGTGAAGGGTCACATAGCCTCATACGCTGCCAGCTGGGAGCACTGGGTGTTCTGACACTTTTTATCATAAACAACATTAACTTTTCCAGCAACTAGAACTTCAGCAGCACTTCTGTGGGATCAAACCAGATGGGCTAGCCTTTGCTCCTCACGCGTACCAATGAGCCTTGGGCGCTCATGTCCTTGTCGCTAGTTCATCGGTTGTCCTTATTTGGTCCACTTTCTTTGGGGTCAACCACTATATACTGGAAACACCCCACAAGACCTGTCAGTTTGAAGATGCTCTGACTAAGTTGTCCTCCAAAGTGGTAAAGTGGCAAGGATTTTGGGGTTCTCCCATTTAGCAGTAATGAGTTCCGACTGACAGTGGTAAACAGGGTGTTGGCCACCCAAGGCTGATCAATGCACAATGCACAAGGGCAAAGGCTATCCCATCTGGTCTGAGTCGACAGAAGGGCTACTTTGGGAAAAGCTGCAGAGAGCTTTTTTTTTTTTAATCAGCGAGGAAAGTGTCACAACACAGTGCTTTGCATCTTGCTGCATGCTTTAGACCAGTTGGGGGGGGGGGGCCCACTCTACCCCAGTCCATCTCCGGGACCGTCTACAATAGACATTTAAGTGTCGGATCTGGTCCTTGGCGCCGTTGAGGAAGTTTCACCTGGTCCGGTGAGTCCTGTTTTATTTTATATCGTTTGCAGCAGCTGGGTATGTACGCATCATTTACGGGGGAAGAGATGGCGCCAGGATGCACTGTGGGAAGAAGGTAAGCTGGTGGATGTAATGTGATGCTTCAGGAAAGGTTGAGGAAACCCTGTGTCCGTAATTTCATCTGGACGTTATTTTATCTGCATTTTTTTGGCTGCAGGAGGGGTGCTTATACAGTATTACACCATATTGGGCCTCCACAAGCTGTCAGATCAGCTTAAGATGCTTTGGCGTGGAGTCTACAAGTGTAATCCAAAAGATACCCCCACATTTAATGTTTTGATAATGTTGACAGAGAGTGCTATCTTGCAAGTTGTTGCGAAATCAAGTTGTTGTGATCACTCAAAATAAATTGGTATCAATTTGCAGTGACCCATCTACCATGAAGGACACAAGTGGACCTAAACTATGCCAAGGTAATGAACAGAGGCATCTACATTTGTTATGTTTGCCCTCAAAATTGTTGTATTTATATCCTCAAACGCCGAATGTCGTTCCGGGTATATTATGTTTTTAGTTCGACCACCGCCGCTGCATCGCCCTACGTGTTAACACGATAACTTCAGTAATATTTCAATTAGAAATGTTAAGTTTTGCATATATGTAAGTATCATAAAGAGGAAGAACTGATTCGATTTTGGACAATTTACGATCTGTACATTCGCCACCAGGGGCCAAAAACTGATTTACGTGTTACCGCAATAGCTTCAGTAATATTTCAGTTAGAAATTCCAAGTTTTGCATATAAGTAAGTATCATAAAGAGGAAGAACTGATTCGATTTTGGACTATTTACAATTTCTAGATTGCCCACCAGGGGCCAAAAACTGAAAAAAAATCACTGTTTTTATCATATCTCTGGAAATATTTGTCCGATTGACCTCAAATCAAGTGCAAATGAAAGGTCATGACCTGAGGATGTGTCCCACAATGACATTATACCTGTTTGGCTCAATATTTTGACACAAGGTGGAGCTTTGTCACATAAAATTCACCATTTTTGCCATATCATTGGAACCATTTGTCCGATTGACCTGAAATTAAGTTAAAATGAAAAGTCATGACCTGAGGGGCTTTATATTGTTTTGGGTCTATTCAAGGATTGGGGAATTGGAGGATTGGGGGCGTTCGGGGATATACCCTAAGTCGTCGCCTCCGACGGCATAAGCCTAGTATTTTCCTTTCATTTGTTTTATATGTCTAAAACTACATAACCAAACCCTTTAATTACACCCCTTAAACAGCAACATTAAATGTGCTCGATTCTCCGCCGATTATAAATTAGCTGCTTCATTTTCTCAATTTTTTAGATCTGTCCCTTAATTTCAGACTCACCCCTAAAATAACAATTTAATGTAAAAGTAAGGAGTCTGTTTCACAGATTAAGGACCACATAATTCAAATTAAGTAGTCTGGTAAATTTTCAGGGTAAATTTAGCATGTGCATGTAATTAAGTATGCTTAGGCCTAAGTATTTTTCAGAACATAATGCTTTGTTGTATATAGTGTATGTGTTAAGATATTACATGGATTGTAAAACTGATGCTTGCGCTAAGAAAGTACAACGTATATCCAGGCACACATGAGAATTGCAGACCACTGTAATACGCTGATAAAATGGTTGAACTGTTACACTAGGTGTCACCCACTTCACTTAGTAATTGTCATTAATTTATTTGACACGACAATCTAGCGCTATGGCTAGATGTTCTCTCTCCAATTACGCTAGTTCCCAATTCCATTATCAAAGACTACCCAGATGAAAACGATTTCAGTTTATTTCACATTACCTGCATTCCGTTAATGACCTATGATACGACTGTAATGCTTTTGGATAGACCAAGTGAGGGAAATGTTCATTTTTGACAATAGCATTTGGCATCTGGCTTATTTAGAAGTTTCTATTATATACAGTGTATCCTTGAGAATGATTGACAGTTATTTTTAAACCGTCCACAATACATCATTCATCTTGAAATCTATCAATTCATAACTAAATGGGAAGGTTTAGAGGCAGGCATAGCATTCAAAGATGCCTGTGTCCTCGCTGTCGCCATCACACCATTCTCCATTATTTCCACTGGTTCCTCTACCTTTTGTGATATTTGTTCCCTGCAGCTTGGCGGGAACATTCTTTCAGCTCGAGCCCTTTTGCCTTCCATCGCCCACGCGTCCATAGCAACAACGCTTCGTATCTTAGTAACCACATTTACGCACGGGGTGAGAAATGGGAGGGGTGCCTTTTTCAGAGATGCAGCGATAGACCCAGAGGGTAGAAATATTACCGATATTTATTCTTTTCATTAGTAGGAGGGAGATGTGAAAATCAGTTATGAAACTTAATCTTTGGGGGAGAGAGAGAGAGAGAGTGAGAGAGTCGCCTGCCATGCAAATATTGACAAGTTCATCTTTGAAAACATGTTTTTAAGAGTGGGCTTAGCTGGTTAGAATAACTGCTAATATATTCAATATCCAACTTACATAACACTACAGTATATAATGACTTTACACGTAGACACTTGCATGCAAGAGCAGAATTATGAAGTTTGTACTCCCACGAAATCCAAAATCTCATGGTATGGTTGAACATTTGCCCTACAGGTCTTGCTTTTAGGGGCACGAATAATCATGCTTAATTTGACTGTACCTTAAAACAGCATTCATAGATGTACCGCTGAACAGATGGAGAACAATAATCTGAGAGGTATTTGTGCATTAAAACAAACCCAAATACAGTTATGTTGGACTGACTGCTGAAGCTCGCAAGAGCTACAGTTGAATCATCAAACTTGTTCGCAATCGCAAGGATCTTTCACCCATTTGGGCCTTTTGGATATTGGCAACCCTGTTCTTGTCATGTTGTTCATTTGTAAATGCGAGCATTTTGATGCTGTGAGCACCATAATTCATTGAATTGGAACACTTTTTTTGTTTTGGTTTTCTTTCTGTTGGCCAAATCAATCACCAGATGTAAATCTAATTGAACACGCATTTATGCATTTTACATGGTGAGGAGGAGCCTGACTGCAAAAAGTCCCAAAAATGGGCAGAATTTGAAGAACTTCTCCAGGGCAGATACTAAGCATCTTTTCATACCAGTGCTTCACAGACTCAAAGCAGTCATTTCATGCCTATGGTATACAACCAAAATATTAAAATACTTGACTGTCACAGCCCATTTATCTCTTTAATTATTTCCATTCCTGTTACAGCATTCTTCATGGGTTATATGTCTCCTTTAATTGATTTAATTGTATTGTTCTTCCCCATGCCTCCCAACCTGCTCCATTATTTGCCTCACCCTTTGTGTGATTGGCCCATCTACTTAGCTAAGTGTGTTTTAATATCTTAGTCCTTGCTGAATTTTCACAGTGTCTGCCTGAAGTTATCCTCACGCCATTAATCCTTCTAGTATTTGAGCTAGCACATTCTCTCTTCCATGTTTTCAAAACTGAGAGAAGAAAGTAAATCTCTTTTGAGCACTTAATTAGAAACAGACTTCCCGTTCTTCAGCAGTCTCCAGAACTCTACTGTCGTTCCTGTCTGTGAACAGTCCAGCTTCTGCTAAAGTAGGATTGACCACCTCGCTTCTGAACCTGGATAGTTTCTGACAACAGCTTGGATTCGCCCCCACCTCCTGCAGTTTACCAACCGCCTGACCGCACGATTGTCCCTCACTCTGAACTTTCAATTGCCCCCTTCATTTCTGTTGCACAGATCCTGAAAATAAATACCCCCTTTGAGGCTTGACCCTCATCTGCTTTCGGTTCCTTGTCTGTATCATAACAGTACAGTCCAGCCAAGTAGACGGAACCAGCAAATCACACTAGTTGATGCCCTTTGGTCCTAGCGGATTCAGATTGGACAACACGAGGCAGAACTTTTCGGTCTCCAATCAACTTGTTGCTACTACTGACATCTTCTGTGGATTCACCCTCCTCCACTCAAGCAGCCAGTGCCATCTTGCTGCAGACCCTCCCTCAGGCTATCGCCTTCTGAGAGCCCGAGGTGGTGGTGTTGAATTGTTATGATGGTTATCCTCCCACCTACTGCAGCTTCCTGGCCCAATGTTTGATTGTCTTTGAGCTCCAGCCCTTTTATTTTCCCTCTGAATGCTCCACAGTTACATTCGTCAGCACTCACCTCTGGACGAGCCAGAGATTGGGCAGCTGCCTGTCGGGACGCAGGGGCATTCTGCAGTACGAATGTTCACCACTTTTACCAAGGAGATGAGGAGGATATTTGTCTGGACTTGGCCTGGCCACACTGCCAACGGAAGGCTTCTCCAGCTGCACCGGAACAGCGGTTGGTGGAGTAAAACTCCGTTGACTTCCGCACGCTAGCAGCTTCGATATGCTGGGACCCCCCGGGCACTCTGTTACCTTCCTGTTAGGCTAGTCAGACTGGGTTCAGGATAAGCTGACCACCTGCATCCTCACTCCTGATTTGGGCAGTCTTATTGACTTGGCATCGTGGGATAAAGGCAGCTGGAGAGGCGGTTAGACCAGCACTGCAGGTAGCAGACCAGCACTCAAACTAAGTGCCCTGATTTCCCGCTTCGCGCCGCCCCCATCCGGCTCCCTTGAAACTTACGGCAGTTGAAATGGCCAGATTTCTCCCACTGTCACCTACAAAATGAATGCGACGGATCAAGTAGCGTTTGTGCCTGTGCTGCAGATGCATTGCCAACTTTATTGCTGAATCTCCTGTCTAGCACCCTTGCCCTACCTTAGGAGGAGAAGTATTATCCCGAGCAGCTGTGTCTTCCTCTCGACCACTCGTTATCCAGCTGACTTAGCATGGACGCCAATTCTCTACCAAGGTGCTCATTCACTCAGGGGCAGACCGCGACTTTATCCATTCTGATCTCATTTTCGGAACCCCTGCCAGTGCCAATCCAGAGGCGATGCCCTCTGAGACAGCACCAACCCCGCTAAACTAGTGCCCATGCTGACCTCTAGTAATTGTACCAAAGAGATTGCAATCTGTATCAGGGAGTTACCGCATAATCAGTGGTGCTGAGAAGGCCCTGGCTGAAACACCACAATCCTCATGTGGACTGGCCCTCTGGTTCCAACCTGAAGTGGAGTGTATCCTGTTCACAGTCCTATCTTTGCTCAGCCTCCAGTCCTGTTGCACCTCTTTCTCCTGACCACCAGACCTGAGGAGGATTCACATTCTCTATCGCTACCTTCACCAGGCATTCAGCAAGACACATGCCAGGTCCACTGCTCTTAACTGTAGGGTGGGTCAAATGCAGAGGACAAATTACCCCACGGGGCTCAATAAAGTATATCTATCTAATTTATTACCTGGAACATCACTCCCTAGGGGCCAGCTGTACTTTCTGTCAGCACCAGAATGAAAAGCTATAGAGGAGTACATTTCTGAGTTCCTGGCTTGAGGAATTATCTGACCTTCTTCATCACCAGCCAGAGCTGACTTCACTGGATGGATCGCACTGCAGGGTCGCTGGACGGATCACAGCAATTTCGCAGTGATTACCAAGGTCTCAACTCTTTCACTATCAAGAATTGCTACCTACTTCCTCTGATGGACTCTGCTTTCTCCAACGTCCAGGGCTGCTGTTTTTTTTTTGTTTTTTTTTACCAAGCTGAACCTGTGTCTAACACTTACTTCCTGGTGTACACTTGAGAGGGAGATTGAGTAGAAGATGGCATTTACTTCTAAAAAAGTAATCTCTTATTTTGCTAAATTACTCACTGCCAAATAGTTACCCTAATAGTTACATTACTTTTGGATTACTCGGCAGTATCATCTAAGATTCCCTATAACTTAATAAATTAACCATATCATGTTGAAACCTGGCATATGCCCAGATCAGCACAAATCTTTATTCCAGTAAGGAGGGCACACACAAGATCTCTCTTTCATGCTCTAAAATACAGAAAAGCCAGCAGTGAACTTGTGAAAATCATCCAAAACAGCACTTCATAGAAAAATGAGTCAAGTACAAGGCTACAGTACTGGCAAAAACACACATTAAAAAGGACATTCAATTTGTTTTTTTCTTTTTTTTCCCTTGGTTCTCAATCGCCAAAAGGAAGAAGAAAACATTTGTCTGGCCTCCCGTCCTGCCAATAGTTGAAGAATTTAAAGTAATGCAAGTAACTAGATAATTTATTTGTGAGTAACTGTAATGAGATTATTTGGGGTATCAAAGTAATGCGTTACATTACTGCAGGGGTTCTCCAGTCCTGGGGACCCACAGCTCTATAAATTTGTGTTCCAGCTCAGCAGTGGGATGATTCACTTCATGAGCTAATACTAATTGTCAATCTCTTACTTCATTGAATAAGGTGTCCCCAATAAACACTGCCTTCAGACATTAAACTTTCTGATTGAGAACAGCATTTTACGATGATCTAACCTTAAGCGCACTAAGTAGAACAAGTTGCAATAAAAGTAAACAGAAAACTAACTTCACCATGTGTGTCATTTTTTATTTCATGAAATACCCTAATCCATTAAATCTGGAGGCCAGATTTAGAAATAGGAATAAAATATTTTATATTTGGTCCCCTAAGCTTGAGATAATTATGAAAATCTATCATGAGAAACACCTGCATTACTGCGTTACTGATAAATGTAATCTGATTACAGTAATTAGTTACTTTGTAATGTCTTACCCCCAGCATTGCATTTAACTCCCCTAACACCCACTACAAGTACTTGGTAATGCCATTCAGGCTCACTAATGCCCTCGCTGTTTTTCAGAACCTCATTAATGATGTCCTCCAAGACATGGCCTCTTTGTTCAACTATGTTCAACTATGTCAATCCATTCCATTCTCTAGACTGCTTCTTCCAACTAGGGTCATGGGGGAGGCAGAGCCTATCCTAGCTGACTATGGGTGAATGGCAGGGACCCACCCTGGACAGCTCACCAATCCATCGCGGGGCGCACACACTGTTCACACACTAATGACTCACATGCTCATACCTATGGGCATTTTAGTGTCTCCAATTAGCCTGATGTGCATGTCTTTAGACTGTGGGAGGAAACCGGAGAACCCGGAGGAAACCCATATGGACACGGGGAGAACATGCAAACTCCATACAGAAAGGGCCGGATTGAAGCCCCCAACCTTCTTGCTGGGAGTCAGCTGTGCTTACCCCTGCCCCACCGTGTAACCCCCTCATCTATGTCTACTGTGACAATATCCTGGTCTTCTCTCCAAGCCCAGAGGAACATTCCCATGATGTCTGACTGGTCACTTAAAGGTTGTTGAAGAACCACTGATTCTTCAAACCTGAAAAGTATGAATTCCTCAGTGCCGCCATTTAGTTCTTGGGCTTCACTGTGTCTCAAGGTGCAATGAAGATGGACCACCTAAAGGTCCAGGCTGTGCTGGATTAGCCCATCACTGTAGAGCAGAAACAACTTCAGAGGCTCCTTGAGTTTTCCAACCTCTACTTACGGTTCATCCGGGAGTTCTGCAAGGTAACGGCCCTTTTAATAGCCCTCACGTCCTCTAGGTCTCCTTTCTGCTGGGCCCATCATGTGCCCTCTGCATTTCACCACCTTACAGAGCTATTCATTAATGTTCCCATTCTCACGCTCCCAGACCCTCACTGCCAACATAGAATGCTTTTCCTCAGCCAGGTGGTTAAACCACCAACATGCCCCAATGGTGCCTCTTCTTTGCCACATTCAATGTCATCTTGACATATAGTCCTGGTTCAAAGAACCTCAAGCCTGAAGCCTTATCCTGCCTTCATTCACTCTTACCCGATGAACCTCCCGACATCATCCTTCCTGACCAGTGCCCTCTGGGGCTGTCCCAGCAATAGATGGAGTGCCAGGATAAAGAGGTTTTCCAGTCCTGTTGTCCATAATCAAACATCCCACTTAAAGACCTCTTTGTACCTGAAGGAATGAGCGGCAATGTCCTGTCCTGGACCTGTGCTCCTCAGTTGGTAAGCCATTCCATCGTATTCTGCACCTTAGCACTTGTCTGTCAGTGTTGTCAGTGGCTTACTATTTGATAGGACACCCAGGTGTTTGCCGCTGCCCATCCTGTTTGACCCCAGTCCAAGTCTGGCAATCAGCCTAGCAGCAGTCTTCTCCAGCACTTGGAGGTCCCTCATCGGCCTTGGGCATGCATAGCCATGGAGTTTGTCACTGGGCTGCCTTTGTCTGATGATTTCATATTGGTCTTTATTATTGTAGAGTGGTTTTTGAAGGCAGCCAACTTTACTCCACTGACTAAGCCGCCAATAGCTAAGGAAACTGCTGAGCTCCTATTAAAACATGTGTTACGCCTCCAAGGCATACCCCAGGAGGTGGTCTGTGGCTGCGGTCCCCTGCTTGCCAGCTGCTTCTGGAGGACCCTCTGCACCCTGGTGGGCGCCACCGCTCGTCTGTCCTCGAGATTCCACCTTGACACCAAAATCCTTTGATGCCTGTCATAAGGTAACCATACTAGGTGGTCCTGTCTTCTTCTCTAGTTTGAATGAGCTCGCGATTCCCGTCCTTGTGGCTGGTCACAACGTGTCACCCATTGAGTGTTGTCAGGGTAAGCAACTGTCACTGTTCCAGGGCAAGTAGAGGAAAGTGGCAGTTCTGATTTGCCACACCCCCCGGAGATGGAAAAGAGCCCATGCACTTCTACTCAAGCATGTTTCACCCTTCCAGAAGCAGGGTAACTGACGTCACCATCCAACTTCTGCCCACCATGAAGGACAGAAGGTGTGATTAGGGATGAAGGATATTTACCCCAAGGGAGGCATCAAAGACACTTGTCCTCTGGTTCATCGGTCCGTTCACCATATCAAGAGTGTTATAATCATTTACTGTCAGACACCTCCACCCCTCCACTCTTTAGAGAATTTACCTTGTCTTTTATGTCTCTCGATCAAAACCTGTGCCTTTTTCTCTTTACAACCCTCCCTTCCGAACCCTGCCTCCTCCCCAGCTTATCAATGGCAGCCTGGCCAACACAGCGCACAGCATCCTGGATGTTTGGCGTCGGGGGTGTGGTCACCAGTTCTTGGTGGACTGGGCGAGGTATGGGCCTTAAGTGTGCTCCTACGTCAGTGAACACCACATCCTCGACCCCTCCTTAGTCTGTGACTTCCTACACCAGCATTCGGTGTTGAACACAGGGCTGCCAGGTGGGCGGTACTGTCAGAGCATGCATGTCCCCTTAATGAGTTCCTTTCCTGTTCCAGTAGTCTTTGTGGGTTTTGCGGTTTGCCTCTTTTAATTGATTTGATAGTCGATTGGCCCCCAACTACTGTGGTTTTCCTATCACCTGACCCCAGACTGCTCCTTACTCTAAGCTTTCCATTACACTTTTAATTTCTGCTGTACGTATCCTGAAAATAAACACACCCTTTGTGGCTTAACCCCGATCTAGGTCCAGGGTCCTGCAAAGGTAAACAGAGCAATGGAAGGCAGGCTAGACATAGTCGGTGAGAAAGCAGAGGTCAGGAAGTGGTGAACAGTGCATCGGTGGTTGGGCTCAGTGAGGTTAAGGTCTGCTCCTGAGTCAATTCCGAAAGATCATCCTTGCTTGTGAACGACTGAGCCTTTCGGGGTTGCTCCTCTTGCACCTAATCATAACACTCACCTGTTGCCAATTAACCTATTCACCTGTGGATTGTTCCAAAAAGGTGTTTTTTGAGCATTCCTCAACTTTCCCAGTCTTTTGCTGCCTCTGTCCCAGCTTTTTTTGGGAATTTGCTGCAGGCATCAAATTCAAAATGAGAGAATATTTCCAAAAAAAACAATATAGTTTATCAGTTTGAACATTAAATATCCTGTCTTTGTAGTGAACTCAATTGAATATAGGTGGAAAAGGATTTGCAAATCATTGTTTTCTGTTTGTATTCACGTTTGACACAACGTTCGAACTTCATTGGAATTGGGGTTTGTACTTTTGGACCTAACTGCATCTTGAATGGCTAACTTGGAGCTGAGGGAATTAAGGCACATCACTTGACAGTTTGCTGCAAGAAACTAAGATACCTTCCTTCTTGGAAGGTTGTCTGCAACGAGAGAGAAATGCGTGTAGTGTGCTTTGAATTAGACTGATGAGGTGAATTATCTTCTTTCTTGTTGCATATGTTGCATTTCCCTGCAATCTCACTGGTCAGTGAATCCTGGCGGCCTCAGCTGCCCTCTCTGCCAAATATGCCGTGGAACAAGCCCAAACCTGGCTGCAGGGGGCAGTGAGAAATAGCCACTCTTCCATTTCCCTCCGCTCACGCACATTCATGCATGCATGCATGCATGTAAGTACACACACAGTCTCGGCCTGCTGGTTTTTCTCGTGCCCACTGGGCCAGTATGGTGCTGCCCACTCAAGTGAGGTCACCTCTGGCCCCGGGCGTTTTGGGCAGATGCCCAGGTTTCTGTTATGCTCTGCTTTTTTCATCCACACACCTGCCTACCTAACCTTGACTTCCTCTTCCTGTGCAAGGCGTCTCCACCTACCATCAGCTCCACCCGATCGTTAACAACCCAGCTCCACACTGCTGATCTAATATATGTGTGTGTGTGTGTGTATGTATGTATGTACTTGTACTTGCTATATTGTCAGGACCAGAGCACATTTTTAACCAATAGAGTGGCGAAATTCTTTGCTCAGTCCTCGCAACTAGAAAGACAAATTGTGACTTATTGACTATGGTTAGGGTTATGTTTAAAATAAGGATTAGTTAAAGTTTACAGTGAAGGTTAAATATGATTTGGTCATGATTGGAGTTTGGGAAATACTGAATGAATGAGTCAATTCAAAGTCCTCTTAATTATAGCTATACAAATGTGTGTGCGTGTGCGGGTGTGTTTTGTGGGCAGTCATCCACACATGCAGTAACTGATAAATATTCATTCTGTGAAATGCAAGGATAGTGTTTGGCCTGTAAGGTATTTATTTCAAGAACTGAGCCATCACTCAGTTCACATACGGTCAGCCATTTCTACAGAGATACTGATCCTTTAGGCTGTCGTTGTGATTTCACAAGTTTAATCACCTATAACTTCCGAAAATTAAGAATTTTTTTTTTTAAATTTTTGGTGGTGGAGGGACGGTCGTGGGCTTCAACACTTCAATATGACATACATATCAAATTCCGAATACAGCATTCATTTTCTATTCTGAATTTTGGCAAAAAATATAAATGACCAACGTCAAATTCTCATGTCACAATTACTCAATGATGACACAAAAATGTCATTGTGAACGCATGACAGTGTCCGGCATGATATTAACCATCTGCGGCAGAGTGTCACTCAACAGAATAGAAAGAACCAATTGCACTTTTCTCAGGTTCATTTACGCTGCTGAGAAACATCTGTGGTGGCGAAAATCTTTTTTAATTTCAGTGAAAAAGGCAAGATTATGAAACTTGACAGTCACGCTCACACACTCCTCTACTCTCTCCGAAAAAAAGAAGAAGAGGTTCAGTGGTCAATTAGGTTACAATACAAAACCAGTACAATTCCATCCGAAGGTTGTTACTGTAATCAGTAAACCCGCTTCTGTGCAACACTGCACCCGTGTGGCGGAAATGTAGTACAGCAATCACTGTTGTGATTATATAACTTCACACCAGCAATGACTCATCACCCTCGAGTTTGGAGGAGAGATCGGAGGGACAGGGAGAATTGAGAGGAGGCAGGGGTGGGCTGTGGAATTAGGGCTTCCCCAGTTTTATGGCGGAGGGGTTGCTTACAGATCTCCTCCCTATTTTTAAATAAAACACGCCCACAAAACCTTGCTGTGTGCAGCCTGATCATTGTAGGCTTACAGTACACCACATTGCACTTCCCTATCTTTTTGGCGGCACATTTCAAGGTCAGTGGCTAGAGCTAAGGTGAAATTAACTACTTTAATGGATCATTTTGCAAATTGTGCTTTAGTATTTGTGTTCACACTCGGTCATTGGTTTCTATCCACTGTGACAAGATTTTATAATCTTTCATGGCTTCAGAGATGAACAGAATGTGTCCAAAACACACAGTAAGAGAGGATATGCAAGAAAGAATGCACAAGGAGGACAACAGAAGCAGTGGTGTCAGGGTAGGGGCATGAAATTAAAACAATGTACACGCTTTTTTTTAAATACTTCAGTTTATCTTAGTAGTATTTCCTGAACAAAAAGTACAGCATTTTTATTAGGTCTAAAAATAGCAGAGTTTGAATGAGCAGGTTTCGGGAAGGGATGTGCAGGGGGAGAGTGTGGGTGGCTCTGTGCACGAGTGTGAATACTAAACGTACCGAGGGTTGATTCTTATCTTTGGGAATACAGACTGTGGCATGCAGTACATTGTCATTGCAATGCTTTCCCCCTGTGTGTACATGATGTGGTCACATGCATACTTATTATTTTTCATTTTTATTCATGGGATTCTTCCTTTAGGGAAAAAAAAATGCAGAGGGCTTTGAGCCTGAAGGCACTACAGCATGGTGACCAATACTGCCGAGTATGGGTGTGCCTTTAAGACGTAAAATCACAAGTATGTAGTGAAGACTGGTCTTAACTGTACATTTTAATGCTGATGCAACAATTACTCCAGGTAAATTAAAAGCAATTGAGTTCCAGAGAACCAATGTAGAATTTTTAAAAGCACTCTAAAAATCCTATTTTATACAGGGTTAAACCCCTCAGCAGAACCAGCAGCTCACCAGCTATGCAAAAAGCAGAGGTCAGTGTGATGAAGGGACTTGAATAGCGAATCTGGAGGGCAGGCGAGACTTCAGATGAAGAGATGGGAAGGAGCTAATGAGCGGGAGGGTGGTTTAGGTGCAAGAATCAGAACAAGGGGTAAAAAGGCACTTATATTGATAAAATCTTCCAGGCCCAATGTAGCATCAAGCACATCATGCTGGAAATCTGTGACAAGTAGTGGACAGAATATGTTGTTTGCCGAAGAGGGCAGCCACTTGCTCTTTGTTTAATACTTTTTCCCATCAGGCCCACACCATTCATATTTAACAAGAAGCTGTACAGTTTCTGCTCGCTACTCTCTGAGGTTGACATGACACAAGCACCCCAGACAGTCGTGTTTTTTTCCCCGCAGTGGTTGCACAGAATATCCAAACAGAGGTCTGTTAATGAGTGCTTCTCACTCCCTGTGTCTAACTCCCACTCTTCTTCCGCAGGCTGTGACATGTTAGTTTCAAGAGCCTCGCCTTGCTTTGGCTTTTTTTATGCCACTCTCACCCTCCTCTTTTTCTCATTCTTTTACTCTTCTTCTCACTCAAACCATGTCTCTCCTCTGTTTCTTGCAATGACTTCTTAATTTCCTCTAGAATGTGTACTGTCCCACGTAGATGGAGAGGCGCAGGACAGAACTCGTCTGGTACTTCAAGATGGGGCTGATGGACACCATTTCCAGATCTAAGACATAGTCCTTGGGTCCAGTCACAGACTGGGCCAGAACCAGCATGGCGCTGATGTTATTGATTTGCTGCAGGAGAAATATGACAGAGATAGAGATGTGAAATGATTGCACCTTTCGGCTTGAGAGTAACTGTACATGTTCAGAATTTAAAGATCATATTTTATGTATGAGCGTTAAAATGACAAACCTATTAATAGGTGCATAAACAGAAGGTGGACAGAACATCAGAGGCACCCTTTAAAACTGAAGCCAGGAAAGCACAAATTTAAAAGTAGCTAATTCCCATGAATTCCTACATGGCTCATTCCCATCAATTTCACTGATTGTTAGAAGCATGCGTCTCCTTAAAAGTGGTTAAGCCAAGGGCACTTCACTAGGTAAGTCTACAAAGCAAGATAAGGATATTTACTGAGGTCCAAAGTGACTAAATATTTAGCGCCAGAATCACAGATGCATGGGTCAAAAATGCAGCTTGAGTTATTTAAAGTGTCTTAACATAACATAACATAAATAACATAACATGACATGACATAACATGAATGGCTAGAACAGTCCGTTCAGCCCAACTAGGCTTGCCAGTTTCTTTATACTATTGTGAATATATCATTTTAGATACTCAATGACTCAATGGTATCTAGCTTTAAGTCAAGCCTGCTCTTGAAAACTCCCAAGGTCTCTGCCCCAACAAAATGGTCAGGCAAGCTATTCCACATCGAAATTACTCTTTGGGTGAAGAAATAATTCTGAATATCAGTGCTAAATTTACCTTTGGTCAGCTTCCATTTGTGACCCTGAGTTCTACTCACAACACTTGGTTGAAGTAAATTCTACATAATTCACTTTGTTAATCCCTTTAACATATTTAAAGACCTCAATCAGATCACCCCTTAGTCTTGTTTTTCTAAGACTAAAGAGATTAAGGGCCTTCAGCCTCTTCTCATAGCTTTCATCTTTTATACCCGGGATTAGCTTAGTGGCTCTTCTCTGAACTTTCTCTAGAGCCTCTATGTCTTTCTTTAAGTATGGTCCCCAAAAATGTACACAATACTCTAGATGTGGTCTGACGAAAGTGTTGTACAAAATAAGCATCACCTCCTTGGATTTGTACTCAATACTTTTGGCAATCCAATTGGCATTTTTAACTGCTACTGCACAATGGCTAGAGCCTGTGAGGGTTTAGTCAACAATCACTCCCAGATCTTTTTCCTGTGGAGCATATTCCAATTTAAAACCTCCCATGAACTAATCCCATCTAGTGCTTTTATTACCTTCATGTACAACTTCACATTTACCAACATTAAATTTCATTTGCCACATTTCTGCCCAATTCTGGATTCTATCCAAATCATCCTGAATCACTTTAGTGGACTCTAAACTATTTGCCAAACCTCCTAATTTAGTGTCATCTGCAAATTTAACTAATCTGCTCTCAATATTCCTATCAAGGTCATTAATGTAGATGAGGAACAGCAGAGGTCCCAACACCAATCCCTGGGGGACGCCACTCCCCACCATACCTAGCTCAGAGGAGATACCACTGACCACCACTCTTTGTGTTCTGTCCTGCAAACAGATTTGAATCCACTCCAGAATACCTCCTGTAACTCCGATGGAGCTCATTTTAAAAATAAGTCTCTTATGCGGTACTGGATCAAATGCTGTCTGAAAATCCAAGTATATGATGTCATATGCCCTGCTCTGGTCATAAGTCCTTGTGGCCTCTTCAAAAAATTCCAGAAGGATTGTCAGGCATGACCTTCCCTTATGAAAACCGTGTTGGCTATCCCTTGAGATATTGTTACGGTCAAGAAATAAGTCCAACTCATGTTTTATGATAGATTCCAATATTTTGCACGCAATGCAAGTTAAACTGACTGGCCTGTAATTTCCTGGCTCAGTACAGTCCCCTTTCTTATACATTGGCATTATATTGCCCTGTTTTTAATCATTTGGTATTTCTCCAGTTTCTAAAGACCGTCTGAAGATGGCGGATAGCGGCTTAAAGATGATCTCAATAACTTCCCAGAGCACTCTAGGATATAAGTCATCAGGACCTGCCGCCTTATCTGCCTTTAGTTTATGAAATTTGTCTAATACTTCCTAATCCCTAACCTCAATTTTTGTTAAATAATCTTGAGCATTGGATATGCCCTCTGGCTGAATAAAGGCCCGCTCTGAGGTAAAAATTCTCAACAAAGTAACTATTTAAGGTATCCGCAATATCCTTGTTATCATATAGCAGCAATCCACTTTTTTATTCTTTATGCACTTAACCTGCTCTTTGACTTTCCTTTTTCTGCGACAGTACTGAAAGAAGCGCTTAGGGTTAGTTTTGGCCCCCTCTGCAATTTGTCTTTCATACAGTCTTCTAGCATTCCTCAGCTCTTTTTTGACCACAGCCTGCATTTGACAGTATTTAGCCTAATTAATCTCATTGTTATCCTTTATGTACATCTTGTAAAGATTCCTCTTTTCCCTCAAACCCTCCTATGAATACCTGTGGTCATCCACTGAGGATTCTGATTTTTCAGCTAACTTTTGGACACCTTTGGAATGAATTTGCATTGGGATTCAAGTAAAACCCCCTTAAATCTTTCCCACATCTCATTTTCAGACTCACAGTCCAGGAGTGTCTCCCATTTTATTTCACTTAGATATGAGCGCATCCTGTCAAAGTTTGCTCGCCTAAAATTTAAAATTTTTGTTTTTGAAGACACCTGTTTAACTTCCCTTGAAGCCTCAAAATTAACAGTAGAGTGATCAATTGTCCCGAGTGGCTCTAGTACCTCAACTAATTCTATCTGGGTCATTACAGAGCACTAAGTCTAAAATTGCCTTCTCTCTTGTAGGTTTATTAACATACTGCACCAAAAATTATCCTATATAAAATCTAGAAATTCTTCCTTCCCCCTACCCTGTCCTTTCACCATTTCCCAATCGATACCAGGATAATTTAAGTCTCCCATAATAATAGTCCCTCCTCCTCTACAAGCTTGCGTAATCCTCTTAAAGAGCATTTCATCAATTGTACTGTCCAAAGCTGGTGGTCGATAGCATACACCAATGTTTAAACCTGTCTCGTGTTGGCCAATGAGTCTGACCCAGATATCTTCACAGGGAAAGGAATGTTCAATGTCAGGAATTTCCTGCAGATTTATGTTTCCGTTCACATAGAGTGCTACACCCCCTCCTCGCCTATTGCGTCTATCCTTCCTCAAGAGCTTATAACCCTCTATATTATATTCATCTCCATCCTCTTCAATAAGCCATGTGTCTGTAATCCCAACTATGTCATAGCCTTCACTAATCATAACGGCCTCAAGTTCTGGAAATTTATTTTTAATGCTTCTTGCATTTAGATAAAAGCATTTCAGGTTATCACAAACACTCCTTCCCTTCGATTTCCCATGTGCCCGCTGCTCCAAGCCCCTCTCTACGCTTTGTTGCTTTAAAATATATCATCAATAGTGCATGTAACGCTGTCAGCTTCCATCAGGGCAATCTATGTAATACTCATTTCCCTCCGTGTAACACTCTCTAACCTACCTGCCCCCCTGTCTTGTAGAGCAATCTCAAAATTGTGGCCACATACGCCAAACACCAGAACACAGAAAAAGAAAAAACAATTGTCATTGCAAGTCGAAACTCTCTGGCAGGGACAGATGGACGCTTGGAAGGATAATTTCTTATTAGCACAACTACAACTCTAAAACTTGCCACAAAATTGAGTCAACTCATGTCTGAACCAGTCATAACAAAAACAGAATGTCCTGAGTTTAACAAAGCTGGTATTTATGGCTTTGTGTGATATGATTAGCCCACCCCCGTACGTTCTGCTCACACGTGCATACACACCGATAATGTGAGGCGAATGACTGGATTGTACTGTGTGATTATCACACTTCTGTTCATCAATTTAGTGGGTGGTGCTGACTGCCCAGACATTCTCTAGCTTGAATTTATCATTCAAAATCACAGTTGTAGTTTTGACAACATCAGGGTACATTTTATCGCTGAATTTTGCCACTGGGAAGGCGAGGGTGGGGTAGGAGGTTGCTATTCTAAAGAGGGTTTGCAAATCAGTTCAGGAGTTCATGTATGTGGCATGTGCTCACTGTTCGCCTTTCACAGCTATGGTGGCCATAATCTGTTAATTAACTCGCTTGTTGCTTCAAAGGCTGTGGTTCAATGGGAAGACCATTAACCCTGACCAGTAATGACATTTAAACAACAGCAACATTCTAGTCCTTTATGGCTAGCTGGGGTGCATTCCACGGTACACTGCACAGCTTCTAATTATGCATGACATGTACCTGACACAATGCCATTGACCTGGGCAAAACCCACTGCATGTTTTATAGCCGTCAATGGAGCAAGAGATGTTCTGCAGCGAATAAGCAGAAGCCATTCTCTCTCTCTCTCTCTCTCCCCCTCTCTCCACTCACTCGGATATAAAAGACACCGTTGTCGTCTCCAGATCGAATGCGAAAGGCATTGTGGGCACCGGGGTAGATGCTGGTGGTCTGGATTTGGAAGATGTCGGACAGGACCGTGCGATTGGACGCCATGGTCATGTAGCGATGAACGATGGATAAGGGCAGGTCCCGGCAGGCAGGTTTGGTGATGGGACAGATACACCTGTTTCGCAAACAGACAGAAAAAGTAAGATGTTCAGAAGGTGGAGGGCAATAGACAAAACTCAGAAGTCATTTAATCCAATTTAAAATTCAAATATGCAACCTTGGTGAAGTA
Source organism: Gymnothorax reevesii (assembly GCA_029721435.1). Classification (NCBI taxonomy): domain Eukaryota; kingdom Metazoa; phylum Chordata; class Actinopteri; order Anguilliformes; family Muraenidae; genus Gymnothorax; species Gymnothorax reevesii. Next base: position 12,011,737 of record CM056586.1, on the reverse strand, counting down.
GATATTAGATGGAGCTCAAACAAGAAGGGGAATTAGTCCCATATTAAGTCTCTACTCTTGATTTAGATATAACATAACATTGCATATCATAACATAATATGAGGAAGTGGCAATGACAGCCATTTATCCCAACTAATCTTGCAATTTTTCAACCATTAAAGTGTGCCTAACACTGAAGAACTACTCGAATAATCATATTTGAACCAATGAAGATTCGTTGTTTCCTCAGTACAAAATGTTGTCTGAAGATTTGAAGGTACAAATATTTTCCCTTTCATAAAAGTTCATAAAAAGTTGCAGAACTTCTAGATAATGTTTTATTTTGAACTTGGCACTACACTTGTTGATGGGCTTCCAATGCTTCCAAGTGCAGATATTAGTTCAAGCATCCACCGCTAGAGGGTGCTGTTATCTCAAGCATCTCAGGCCGTGCTGGACGCTCAAAAATAATGCGGGGGAAAAAGTATAATTGATGCCATATGGGAAAATTCAAAAATTGCCTTGAGTTGCCAGAGTAAATATCACGAGATGGTAACCTGACAGACTGCACGTGTTATCAATTTAACACCCAGATTATAGTTAAATTGCTTTAATGACGTTTGAATACCTTCAGATAAATAAAGTCTGCATTTGGAACGATGTATGGAAAAACTAATCCCCATAATGATGCAGGCAAAGTATCTCACAGATGAGACATATTGAAAATAATCTGGTTACAGTTGAATGAAAAGGAAAGCTGTGCTAACAAATACTGTTGAGCTCTACATTTAGGTCAGATCCATAAGTATTTGGACAGTGACACAATTTCCATCATTTGAGCACCGTATGCCATTGCCATCACATTGCAAAAAAAAAATGTTCTACGGGCTTCACTCCACTTTCTCTCCATTCCTCCTCACTTTCAACACTTCTATTTGGCATTTCATCCAGGTTGTGCTTGAGAAAAAGAAATATGCTCTCAAAGGAACGTCTCTGGATGAAAGAATGTTAAAAAATGAAATTAATCTTTCAATGTCCTCTTGATGGACAGACTTTCAGGTTTTGGCATAAATACTGTATAAACTGGATGGGAATTAAAACCATTTCAACACATTTTCCCCAAATTCTCTCTCAAAAGTATTTGGACAAACTAATATAATCATGAATGTAATTTCCTTTTTTTAGTACTTAGAGGCAAATTATGTGCAGCCGAAGACTACTTGCAGTCTGAGACTTTCAGACATCATGAGTAATGTTCTACTGGGCCTTCACTGTGGCCGTCTTCCTGCCTGTTCCTGGGGTGTTTTGCCTACATTTTTCTCTTTACCAAGCTGGATACACACCCCACTGGATTCACATCAGGTGAGTGACTTGACAGCTGTAGAGCATTTCACTACTCTGACTTCAAAAAAAATTCCTAGGTTGCTTTCTAATAATGCTTTGGGTCACGGTCTATCTGCGCGGAGAAGTGCCACCCAGAGGGTTTTGAAGCACAGGGCTGAATCTCAGCGTGAAAAGAACAGCCATATACTATTCAGAATTGGATTAATCCTGCAACTTTCATGAAAATCGCATTGACTGTAAATACGAAGGAATCTGTTCTGTTTGCAGCTATGCATGCCCACATGACCATTCTTCGCAGAGGGGGCTGCATGCTTTGGATTATGAGCAGTCCCCCCCCCTTTTCCATGCCCTGCTCTTTCCATAATTCTGTTACAAGTTGATCTCATTCTCCTCTTTTCATACAATGTTGTTATAGATCAGTAGCCTTCTTTAGATGTTTTTGGCAAATTATCTGATTGTGAGAGTGTATGTTCCCAGAGTGTATGTCATCTGGTGTTAAAACTCTCTGTATTTACTCTGGTAAAGTCATCTCTTGATTGTTTCATGTGGCATTGATATGCCTACCTTGAAAGGTGTGTTCTTGGTCTGGTCTACTATTTTGGAAGGGTTTTTCCGCAGCAGGGAAAAAATTCCCCCGTCACCCACCACTGTCGTTACCAATAATCTTCCAGGCACTTTGGTGTTACTGAGCTCACCAATGGATTCTTTCTTTTCAAGAATTTACCAAATAGTTCATTTCACTGCAGTTAATGTTTTCTACCCCCCTAATGATTTTGCTTTGATATTTCATCCAAGGATTTCATCCTTATATTTGCTTACTTATAAATGGAAAAAATGAGGGAATAATGCAAACCAGGCCAGGGAGCAACTATGCAGCAATCTGTCCAGTTGTGACTCTTACACTGTCCACCAAATTTGAATGTAAATATCCACAAATCAGAGCTGAAAGCTCATATTCATTATTCAATGTCGTCCACTATATCTTGTGCTAAAAAGGTAAAGTAACAGTGAATTTGTAAAGGTCAAAATGTTAATAGGCCTGAGTGAATTTCTGTGTGCAAGTGTGCTAGTGCGTGTGTATGTGCGTGTGTATGCGTTTGCATGTGCGTGCGTATTTCTACGCATGTCATGAGGTATAAGCGTCTGCTAATATGTCGGTGCGCGTTTGTACTTATGTGCGTGTTCACGTGCAGTACTCTGTGTGCAGCTGTTCGCAAGCAAATTTGGCTCTTACTTGTTGGACACCTGTGTGTAGGGAGCCTGGCAGCGGTTTTTGTCGATGCACCGATAACCACCGTTGGTGTTCACACAGGTTTGTCCAGCTGTGCACTCGTGCGTGCCTGTGTCACACTCATTCACATCTGGAGAAGAGGCAGAAAGAAGGTCAGACTCAAGAAAATAATAACAATTCATTCATTAAATGACCATTTTTGCAAAGATGACAGTATTATTGCCACATGACAGGCCCTACTACACTCAGTGGCCACCATCTTAGGTACATCTGCCTGGTAATGCAAATATCTGATAAGACAATCATGTGCCCACAACTAAAAGTGGTTCAATATCTAAGAAGCTGCAGGTCTCCTGGGATTCTTGAGCGCAATAGTCCCCAGAGTTCACAGAGGCTGCTGCAAAAAAATAAAATAATTCCAAAAAAATCCGGTGAGAGGCAGCTCAGTCGGCTAAAATCCACAGTTAATGTGAGAATAGTCAGAGTGGTTAAAGCTGATTGGAAGGTCATGGATGCTGAGATAACGATGACTTACAACAGCGCTGCTTTGAGGCGCATCCCTGAGTGAAAAACACATCAAGCTTTAATAGAGATGTGCTACAGCGGCAGAGGGCCACAGACGGCTCCGCTACTGTCAGCTTAGGGCAGATTAGGGGATACAGTACCATGTGTAAGCCTTCATGACCACAGTCTACCAGCCCTCTAATGGTTACATCCTGGACCATAATGCACTGTGTCACAAAGTAGAACTCATCTTAAGCTGGCTCAGCGACCAAGAGCTCAGCGTCCTCCAACGGCTTTCACAGTCTGTAGATCTCAAATCAATAGTGCTCTTTACAATGGGAGATCCGCAGCATAGATGCGCAGCCAACAAATCTCCGGCAACTGCATGATGTCATCATGTAAACATGGCCTGCGATCCGTAAAGAGTGCTTCCAGTACGCAGTTGAATTCATGCCATAAGGAATTCAGGGGACTCTGGGACGATGTGGAGTGCAGTATTAAAAAGGCGTGCCTAATAAAGTGGCCATTGAACATCTGATGGCAGAACAAACGTGTCAATAATAAATACCAACAACCCTCCATTATGGTACCAGGTGCAAAGTCAATTAGTCAATACGGGCCATTTCAAAACCTCTTCCTTCTTATCGTCACATGGTGACATGAAGGCTGAAAGGACTGATTAACTTCAGCCAACCGGTCAATCTATTCCTTCATTATTCTGGGTGGTCCCTCCCCCTTGTGATGTCAGGAGGGACAGATTTTGAAACAGACTGTAGCAGCTAATTGGCTGTGAACCTGGGGATATAATATGGAGACCTTTAAATGTGAAGTACAGACTCGGCCAAAAGTTTGGACACACTTTACCTATGTTATAGTACTCTATTTTCAGTAAAAAATTAAAAAATTAGCTTTACTTATGTAAATACGTAACTTGGAAGTGCAAGGTAAGAAGTGATGAGTCAGAGTAAAGAAACAATGATTTACTTCACAAGATGGTGTCAAAAAATTTTAGAAAAAAAAATATATTTGGTCGTATCAGAAGATGATTATTCCATTCTCAAACAAGTCAAATAAAACCACACTGGGCTGGAATTAGTATTCGGAGAAATGGCCAAGAAGAAGTGAGGCAACAGTACACCACATCTGTTGGATTCCCTCCAAATTCAACTGATTTTCTGAGAGTCAACAGGAGAAAATGTTAAAAAGATGTAAGGTTTGAAATAGTTATTGTCTGTACCTGAGTTCACTGAGGGGTGATAAATCTTAATTTTATGGAGATCCAGACCTTCTGTTTAGTGGGGGCAGTGGGTCTCCTCAATCAGCTTATGAATGGCCCAAATCAAAAAATTTTTACACCATTTTAGTCAAGTAATTTTTTTGACTGAGCCAAATTACCACAGCCATTCTTGTTATATGATTCTGGAGAGTGAGCAGAGCTTTGGCCCATCATATCACCAGAGAGGCTAATTAAACAGATCATTGTTGTGATCGCTGATGAAAGACCTTGGCACAGGCGTGTCCTCTGCAGCTGGTACCCCTCCGGACACACACAGGAGAACTTCCCCGGCCTGTTCACACACTGGTACTGGCACAGGAAGCTGGAGAAGCTGCACTCGTCAATATCTGCAGGGACCAGCAAGAGGCGTGAGCAGGGCTGTGGTTCTGAAGGGAAACTTTATAAGGACAAGAGCAGGAAGGGTAGCATGAAGTAAAAACAGGGGGGCAGAAAAATAGATGCCATTCCTCTCAATGTCAATCATTCAACCAATCGACAAATCAGTAAATCAATCAATCAAATCAATCGGGTGTTATCCTCAATAAAACTAGAGAAGGATTCAGAGAGCACAGACCTCCGGCAAGGCAAATCTGCTAGTGCAACCATTGCATTCCCACAACTGGGTGTTTTATCACTATTGAGCTTTACTGCCATCTACTGGAATTTAAGATAAATTGCATTTATTCTGCCTTGACGGCCAGGTGGAGTGTCTTGTAATGTTAATGTAATTTTAAAAATTATTTTTTGTATCTTCCCCGTGGTTCAGATCTTCTCCAATATTTTACTTGGTACTACCTTGGGCCAAGCTACATTGTTTCAGAAAGTTTCATGAAAATTGGGCCTAAACATTTTCTGTGATCCAGCTAATTTATCAACAAACACAAATGATCAAATGACCTCTATGGTGAAAGTAATGACGAGTCTGATGAAGGGCTGGCAGACCAGAGACGTTTTATTAGTACAGACAGACAGGAGATAACCTCTGTATGGCCTATGCTGGGTTGAGTTGGTGATGTACTCCGATTGCAGCACAAGAAGAATCAGCACATTTTCCTGTACCATACCCATCCTACACTCCCTGCAGACTCCCTGCAGAGAAGGTGAGACTGCAGTCCTCCCCTGAGAGAGTTAAGAGTGGGCAGTATGCATAAATAGTGTGCAACATATAGTAGATACAGGTGAATGGAAATGTATTCATCACTAAACATCAAATGCACTTTAAATTTAAGGAAACGGCAAAGAAACAACGATGATTGATAGGACTAGAGGGAAAGAGGAGAGTGAAAATAAGACAGGATGTAGGGAGAGAGTGGGGAATGAGAGATTTGGCGCGTGCTCATTTACAATGGCAGCACTGCCTCAGCGGACCAATAAAAACTGAAGTCTGGAGTGATTTCCAGTCAGAGCCGAAACACTGTACTAAAACAGAGAGGCAAATATATGAGCCCATGGATCACACCAATCCATCAAGTTAGAACTGTACTGAAAATGTGCTTACTGTGTTTTTCCTGCAAATCAAAACTGCGCAGGCCCAAAAGGCTGCCAGGATGCAAGCAGTTGCAGCCGGTGTCAGTAGGCACCAATGAGGGAGAGAGACAAGAATAGACAGGATGGATAAAAACAGCCATGAAGAGGGTAAAAAAGTTCCAGTCACCACTATAATCTAGTGAAATAAACATGAATTACGGGCTTGGGAAGACTCTGTGTAATCATAAAGAGTTGTCCTGTTGTAAGAGTTTAAATCCCGCCCCCCAGCTGCTCTGCACCTCGTATTGACAGCTTCCAGGTGCTTCTTCACTGCATAAAACAGATGCCCATCATTGCTTACAGATGGCCCAGAACCTGGTAAATAGGCCAAGCTATGATGAATGCATCTGTCTCTTTTACAAAAACAAACATATACACGCATGCATTCTAACGCAAAAGAACACAAACATGGACTCGCACAGTAACAAAAACACATACACACACACACACACGTCTCGCACATACACACGAAGAGAATCTTAATGGAATGCTGCGAGAGAATTGGTGGGACTTCAAGTCTCACCACAGATTGCCACCCACTCAGAGAGAAAGCGCTTGACGGAATTATGCAAAGATGACTGGCAGACAGAAACGAGGAATGCAGATATGAGGAATAACAAGACAAGGTGCAACCTAGTATATGGCTGGCCCGCCGAGTGCTGTATGAGAATGTGCGCCCAAGAAAAGGGCGCTAAATGAGGCAAAGCTCATTCAGTTATTTGAAGTGCAAGTTTAGTAATGAGCTGGAGTTGATAAATTATTTACAAAGTGGGGGAGGAGAGTGGGAAAGTGTGTTTACATAAAGTGTTATTCGATATTGGTGATGGATGAATATGGTTAACTATGTGACAAAAAAAAATTGAAATGCAATTAATTTTAATGAATTGATTATCTATTGAAAGCGCTCGAAAAGGCCTTGTAGTTGACAAGAAGATCATGAGAACTGGCCGAGAAATAAAGTTTTGAAATTTTATAGTGTCCCCAAATTGCTAATTGTTTGGCATTTATTTCAGTCGCAGCGGATAAAGAGAAAAAAGTGTGTTGCGAAGTGAACAATTTAGGTCAATTTTATGTCAAACATGGTAGACAGTCAAAAAAAATGATATGAGCAATGTTTAAGAAAATGCAGTAAAATACAGGAATTCAGGAAAGAAATCAAGAATGATTTTCATAAGAGACAGTTACAACCTGACTTAGTATTGCAGTTTGTCACATAGCTAATATGATAACAAAGGTGTATAAAGTACTGGGGAAAAAAAGTTACGCAAAAGTAAAAGCACCATTACTGAACACGCCAAATGCAGATAATCCTTAAATGATGAATTCCATTCATGTTTTAATGTGTAACGAGTAACGAAGTGGCCAGTGTCAAAGGAACTAAGTTAAAGTATACCTTTTATTCTTTTTAATGTGGTAGAGTAAAAGTAAAAGTCCCGGTTTATAAAAAAAAAAAAAAACTCAAGTAAAGTACAATTAGGCCTACTCCAAAAAAAAAACTACTTCAGTATTGTAACAGAGTACATGTCCACCTTTTTATGATGATGTATCCCAAATCCCTTCATTGTACCCGTTTTCTCTCGTATCGGTTACGAGATTCAATAGGAAGATTAATGAAATGATTCTGGTACCGGCTGCAAAATTCAAAAGGGAGATCGAGGAATGTAACACATCGTAGTAGACGTTAAAGGAATAAGTCCTGAGAAGCAGTGGGTTACAGTGATTTTATAACGGTGGAGGGTTGTTCTAAGGCAACGACGAGCAGCGGAGTGCCTTAGTGGCCCTCCGCCGTTATAAAATCACTGAAACCCAGTGCTTCAAGGGGCTTACTCCTTTTATAAAACGGTTACCCAACATATAGCCCATTAAATAAACACACAATTTTAAAAAATCGACAATTTATTGGTAATAATGCAACAATGAAATTGAGAACTTCTTCCACCAAGCAAGATAGAGCGGACAGAATGGTTGGTAAGCAACACAGATGCTAAGATTGCTTTTTCATCTAGCGCCATTATCATGTCACATCAGACTATTTGGGCTCGCTAATGTTGATATACTATGAAAGCAGGCTTTTTGAATGTCTTCTTCGGTCTCCCGAAGACCCCGTTAAAAAATTTTATGTTCGTTTCGGTTTTCGAGTTTCCTTGTTCTCAACTTGTGCCGATCGGCCAAATCATTACAAAAAGCAGCGAGAGTAGGAAACGATTTACTTTTGTCCTCCACACTTGCCGGTGTCCAGGAAATATGTTGAATTGTGCATTAGTTTGCTAGCCAGCTCGTCAACCAGCTAGCGTTCACTACAGTGGATGTGGTTACCCTACACACAGCCCATAAAATAAACACACAAGAAAAAGTCAACAATTTTTAGGCTACTGAAATAACAAACTAGTTAGCAACATAACTTGCAATACAAAAGTGATATTGAACGTTGTAATGCAATAGTTAGCTAGGTAGATAGCCAACTGGTTATCTGGTTAAAAGGCTAAACTTCGCGGAGACTGAAATAGCGAGCTTAAAGTCTTGAAACAACCGTAACCTAACGAGTCAGCTGAGCGCAGAGCAGTTCGTTGCGCACAGGGATATTTTGTGCTGCGGCCTGCCACAGTGGGTTACAGTAATTTTATACCGGCATGGAACACGGCTCAGCCAATCACATTTAAGGATGGGAAGCACCCGTTTTATAACACGTAATAGAATCCTAACAATGGTCGTAATGTGTTTCTAATTCCTCTATTCAACCTCGCAACCGATACTGTCCTCCATGCTTGTTAACTGTCATATCGGTTGTGAGATTGAATAGGGAAATTAAAAACACATTCTGATCATTGTTATCTCTTTCACGCAAGATTGGTAGCATGTGTTACATTCCTCTATCTCTTTGGAATCTCACAACCGGTGCCAAAGGAAATAAGCATGGAGGACTGGAACAAACCGAACCAATCTAGAGTGAAAGGAGATTAGCCTAATAATGGTCGGATTGTGCTCATAATCAAAAATCGAAAGGAACTTCTTAAAACACCGGGATGCTAGCTTGAAACCATCAGACAGTCGGACATGGATTTATATGAAAACCCTGTCCGACTTTCGGACACGTAGACGCTGCTTTGAAGTGTCTCCGTGTCCGACAGTCAGATGGTTTTCAATAATTCATAATTCACTTTTTAACTTTTTTCAAGCCATGAACCTCATGCAAGAGAATAAAACTTGGTAGCTAACTTAATTTGAGCAACACCGATTTCGGACACGTCGACACTGCAAACAAGCAAACACTGTAGCCTACTGTAACTTCTCATGATGAAATGCCCATGTAAGAGAATACTAGAGTCTTCAGGTGAACACCTGTCGCCTGCGAAGCTTTAGTTTGAAAGTGTGACTACCAACTGAAAGTGTGACGACCGGACAGACGGACGGGCAGACAGACACCGGACAAAGTGATCCCTATGTGCCGCTATGCTTCGCAGGCGACACAAAAACTGGGTCGTTAACTAAATTTGAGTAACACCAATTTCGGACACGTAGATGCTGCGAACAGACACGTACTGTAACTTAATTCATGATGAAATGCCAAAGCAAGAGAATAAAACTGGGTGCTTAACTTAATTTTCGAGCAACACCGCAGACCCGCAAAAGCCATGGAAGAGAATAAAACTGGGTAGCTAACTTAATTTGAGCAACACCGATTTCGGACAAGTAGACACTGCGAAAAAAAAAAACAATGTAGCCTACTGTAACTTAACTCATAATGAAATGCCCATGTAAGTAAATAAAACTGGGTAGCTAACTTAATTTGAGCAGCACCGATTTCGGACACATAGATGCTACGCACAGAAACGTGCTGTAACTAAACTCACGATGAAATGCCCATGCAAGAGAATAAAACTGGGTATTTAACTTTATTTTCGAGCAACATCGCGGACTCGCAAAAGCCCTGAACAAACAGACATGTACTGTGACTCAACTCATGAAATGCCCCCGTTTTTAAATGGGTGAACTTTTTTCATGCCATGAATTTCAAATGGTCTGACTTCACCTAGGCACACATTCGGAAGTCAGCAAAGTGAAAATTTAATTTTCCTTCCAGAGACAAATCCGAAATCCACCATCGGCAGAGTATTCCGTTCCAGCTGCAAAGCGTTAGTGCCGAAATCTGAGACCTATGTAGCCTATTTAGACTAGTAGTCAGCCAACCGATCGTTGAAGTTTTTCCCCGCCGGCCGACCAATCGTTGAACTTCTTCCCCGCCGGCCGGCCAATTGTTGAACTTGATCACTCAGTCACTCACTCACTCACTCACTCAGTCACTCAGCGACATTCGTGTTTGTAGGGACCTGACCGCTGCTCGGCCCAGCCCAAAAACAACCAGTGGACACATACAGTATACAGCCAGAGGACACAGCACAGACAGGTTAGGGTTATTACCTTTACATGAGAAGCCATCAGAGGCCAGCTCGTAGCCCTGCTCACAGCGACACAGGAAGGTGCCGTAAGTGTTTGTACACCGCTGCTGACAGGGGGCGCCCATCTCACACTCATTCACATCTGGAGCAATAAGCACATGGACACACAGGCTGCAATGATGGCATTCCTCAGCAATGACAAGCATTGAGCACACAATTCTGATCACCAGGCCATGCAGTACAGCAGGGCTGCCCAATACAGTTCCTGCAGATCTGTTATACCAGAGGCTTATATATCAAACGCACGGTACTGCGCTAGAGTCTTAGGCACCCTGCATTTTTTTTTATTTTAAATCTGGCTTCATATGTTTACTTTTTGTTTTCCACATTAGTGTTGCTGAAGACAAAAATTATACTTAAAATTCCAAATTCAAATTACAAATTTATGTATTTAACTTTTTTTTATTTCATTAAAAGCAGTTGATAAAGATGATATAGACTTCACAGAGTCCGAATGTCAACATCATCATGGCGGTCAGCAAAGATATGAAGGGGCAGACGCAAGTGAGACAGTCAATCTGCAGAGGAACGGTGGCAAGTTTTCCATTCTGCTTGGATCTTGCAAAAAGCCAATAATCCTATAAAACTATAGCACAACAGGACAGTGTCTCTAATTTTTAGGCAAAGGGTTGTCATGCCAAATATTTTGGTTTGATATAGTTTTTAACAGTTTATAGCTCTTATAGTACGTTTCTCAGTTATTAGAAACTTCATTTCATTATTTTTGCAAGCATATACAAAGTTGCTTTAAATGCACCTAAGACTTTTGCACAGTGCTGTAATTTCACCCACCTGATTCTACTTATGAGCAATCCAATGAGATTTACTGCTGTTTTATGAGATGAGACTGGAGAGAAAACCATCAAAATCACAATGATATCTCCAGGAATAGAGGTGGGCAGTCCTGCTTTAGAGTGAGTATCTTTCTGCCACTGACATGTTTATCAGCTTTCTGGATTTTCCTGGAAATGCAGTGGTGTACTGGGTATCACTATTGCCTCACAGCAAGAAGGTTATGAGTTTAAATCCAGCCTTGCGGCTTTCTGTATAGAGTCTGCAAGTGTTTAAGACATGCATGTTCGGATAACTGGTGACTGCAAACTGCCCAAACTGCATCGTTTGAGCGTAAGATTGAATGGTGTGCATGCTCTGATATGGATTGTCAATCTGTTCAGAGTGAAAAGGTGCTTTTGAATACTGGGTCATGCTCCAGCACCCTGACATGGTTTGACGATCGCTGGATCATCTTGAGTTTGAATGCAGTTTCAGAGCCGAGATGAATGACTGTCCCGCTGTTCTGTTCAGAGCAAGTACATTAGAGCTCTCACCGATGCAGGAGCGATTGTTCCCGGCCAGCTGGAACCCGGGTTCACACTGGCAGGAGAAGGAGCCGGGGACATTCACACAGCGGTGCTGACAGTACCGGTACCGGCACTCATCGATGTCTGAGAGCAGAAGAGCAGAGAGGGGCCGTCCTCATTAACACACAGCCAGGCACTGTTAGGCCGTGGGCCAAGTGGCAGAAAAAGGCTTCAAAGTGTGAGAGTGCTTCGACCTACTTGGTGAATAAAAGAACAATACACCAAAATTATCTTTATATTTCATGTATTAAAAATAGACGAAGTTCAAAAATGCATGGATGTTAAGTCACTGTACCTGGATGAATATATCATATAGATTCACATGCAGTTCAAATTTCAGCGAGGCTCTCAACAGTTTGTCTTAACAATACAAGAGTTTATAGAGATATATTATACCTAAAAAGTACTCAGAGCATTAATTTCCTTCCAATTAACAATATTCACATCTGGAGAACTGTCTACAACCCTGATTCCAAAAAAGTTGGGACGCCCCGTAAACTAGAAATACAAGGAATTCAATGATTAGTAAATCTCTTAAACACTAAATTTAATGGAAAATAGTACGTGCACAACATATCAAATGCTTAAACTACTACATTTTATTGTTCTCTGAAAAATATCTGATTTTGAATTTGATTCAAATTGCAAAAAAAAAAACACTTGAAAAACTGCAAGGACAACGAGGTCAACAATTTCAGGATAATGTTTCTCAGCGTAAAAATGCAAAGAATATGGGGGTTTTATCCTCTGCAGTTCATAATACAGTTCATCACCCACAAAATAATTCAGTTGAAATAATTTCATGGGCTTTGGACCACTTCTGTTGACCACTGTTATTGCACAGTTTGTTGCTCCATCCTCACAAGGACAATTCCACATGAGAGTTGCTTAAACAGCGATTTTTAAAAAGTGTTTTATATTAGAAATATATAGGTTTTCAAGGTAGATGACTCATTACCAAATCTGACACTGAAAACCGTTTTAAAATATCTTTGATGATCTTCTCAAAATTTAGATTTGAATTTTGTAATTTTTTTAGCTCCAGGACAAGGATAAAAGGTTATTTTCCTAAAGCTGACAATTCCTAAAAGATATTTAGCTATTTTCTGGTTTTTACTGTATTTCCATACATTGGTAGTCAAAGTATTTGGGACTGTAAGTCATTGCAGGAAATTGAAACACACAATTCCATTGTGAAATTTGTCATTTTTTAACGTAAATAAGTTACTGAAAGTGCAGAACAGTTCACTTCATCATCTTATTTCTGCATCTAATTTATTATCATTAAGAATTCTCTTCCTTCTTTTGTCTGTACTGAATTTTAGACATTGACCTCTATAATACTTATCTGTAATCCTGGAAAATTTGTGGTGACTGAATTACATGGTAAAGGAATTACACCAGTATTGGAATTACAGAATTATTCTGAAAGCCAGTGAAAAAGAGAAGATGGCACAAGGTGGCATGAGGACTTTATGGAGCAAAGTAGTTCATTGTTTTGGACATCTATAGTTGAGGGTTTCTTCCTGTGAGTTAAGTTTCCGTAACTAGTCATTCAAGGATTAGCAGGAATTTATATTATAGTTTGGTTAAGGAGTAGCATCTGCTGGGGAAGGGTATGAATGAATGTTTGTTCTGTAGTATGGGGTGTTCTTCATCATCATTTTACCAGCATCCTGTTCCTCCTGGAATTGTGCTTTACCAAGACAGCATCTCTTTGTATAACATGTATAATGTGTAAATGTTATTAGGGGTTTCAGATTGGGAAAGCAAGGCTTGAGGCCCTTGCGGTCAGTTACTCAGTGAAGCTTGTTTAGTCTAGGGGTTATAAAACGTTGATAGTCTTTGCTCAGAATACACATGTCAACCGGCTAGGTGCCAAAAGCAATCCAGCAATCACTTAGACCATGGGCCAAGAAAAAAAGGAGAAACTCAAATTCCAAGACCGGAGGAAAGAAACTGAATTAATTAAAACAAAATCCAAAAACAGCAGGTTTAAAAATAACACGAAACAGCAAACAAACTAGGAGAAAAGAAAGAAAAAATGTAGCAGCAACAGGGCTGGCAGCTATATACTCTGCCAACACCTCCACCCTAATGGGTTCCACCTGTGGCCCATTAAGGTGGAGGTGAAATAATTAGAAAGGGGAGGGGCTGTAAGGACCAACCCTTTTCAACACATCCCATGTCCGACATTTGTTTTCTGCTCAACATCGAAAGCCAACAATCCTCCAGCTAGCAGGTAAGTTTCTTGCTTTTTTCATTTCTGAACAAAACTGATATAAAAGTTTTTATATTAGTTTAGCAAATAAAAGTAGTCTTCAAGATGGTTGATGTACATTATAATGTATGTATGTATAATGTATATACATTATACATTGATATACATATACAACTTCGTCCGTTCAAGACATCTAATGGTGAATAATTGATATACAAATTATAGTTTTTGGGTGGAGTATCAGTTTCATCTCACCTGTTACATAAAACGTCACCTGATCCGGGAGGCTTCCTCAGTTGCCTCAGCTGTCGATTTAATTATGTAAAGCGCTTTGAGCGGCATCCCATACTGCATTTTCAGCTATTTAAGAAACATATATATATATTGTTCTTGTAGTAGAATTAGTTATTCTCTTTGATATCATGTATTGCCTTCCTTTTGCCCAGAATTGTTGAAAATTTGTTCAAAATTTGGGTTCAACAGAAGGTCCGCAGCACAAACATCATTTATGTCACCAATTTTCAATTGCTTTTGTTGTTTTCAATATAATGAATGTAGTAGATTCTCAGAAAATGCAATTCCGTTACTGGTGTCTCTTTCTCATAGATGGCATCCTACAAAATATCTGTGAATATTCCAGTTAATATAAACTTCCCATGGCCTGGTCAACATCCTAGGCCACCAACTTAAGCTTAAACCTACTACCCATCATTGCCGAATTTCAGAGATATGCCTGTCAAAGTTACGGCAAAAATAATGGCATTTTTCTGCCGTAATTCAGTTACCGACACTTTCACCTTCGTATAGCCTTCTACAAAATAGATTACCCCAAACTTTGTGTTATACAGCTCAGCAGGCATGACAGGCAAGTAACTACTGCATTAGAGTAAAAGATGGCAGGCAGAAATGACATGACAATTACTCTTGATCGTAATTCCATTACTGTGGAATTGCCCAAATGCAAATTAAAACTGCCATGTAAGGTTTAAACCATATACAAGCAAGATACAGAAATGCTGTCACCCTCTCTCTGCCAAACCTCATTTAAAATGAACAGTGGTAAAGTGGTAAACTGTCCTGTGGTCCGACCAATAAAATTGTGAATTTCTTTTTTAGAAATCACGGATGCTGCATGCTCCAGGCTAAGGGGGAAAGGGACCATCAAACTTGATGAATGCACAGTTCAAAAGGCATCATCTGGGATGGTGTGCATTAGTCTGCATTGGATGTGCATTAGTGCACGTAGCATGTTTAATTTATACATCTGTGAACATGCCACTAATGCTGAACAATATATGCCGGTTTTGGAGCAACATTTACTGCCACCAGACTTTTTTTTTTCAGGGAAGGCCTGGTTTATTTCAATAAAACATGGCCAAACACCACATTCTAGACACATAACAACAACATGGTTTCCAAGTAAGAGTCTGGGAGCTAAACTGCAACTTAATATTGGCTCAGTAATTTAAAGTGAAGTTAAATCTCACCCAAGTTTTTTTTAAATTTTTTTATTTAACCCTTATTTAACCAGGGATAACCTTATTTATCCCATTGAGATTGAAAAATCTCTTTTTCAAGGGAGCCCTGAGGGAAGAGGTGGGGAGGGACAGAGGAATTACACAGCCAATTAGATCAGGGGATGATTAGGTGGCAGATTGAAAGAGCCAGGTTGGGACTTTAGCCATGACACCGGGGAACCCCCTGCTCTTATCGAAGAGTGTCATAGGATCTTTAATGACCACTGTGAGTCAGGACCTCGGTGGAACGTCTCATCCGAAAGACGGCGTCTCCTTCAGTACAGTGTCCCCGTCACTGCACCAGGGCATTAGGGATTATCCCGCCAGAGGGAAGATCGCCATCTACTGGCCCACCAACACCTCTTCCAGCAGCACCTGGTTTTCCTCAGTGGTCTCCCATCCAAGTACTGGCCAAGCCCACACCTGCTTAGCTTCAGCCACGCAGCTGAAGCAGATCAAATTAATCAAATTAATGTTTGAGTTTGAAGAGAAAATATTGACACTATTTTTTTGAGCAGATTAATATTTATTTTCTTTCATGACGCATGATACCTTACTTGGATAGATACTGGTTCGCATTCTCCAATTTGCTAAAGATTCCTGTGGTCATTATGAAATGAAGCAGCTCTCTTCAGTTTATGCACATCAGTTTTGCACGTTACTAGCCTGTCTAATTTCCTTTTCATTGTCATCGTATCTAGTATGACAAATGATGGCAAATGATGCACTCGTTCGGAAGAATGTGTTTTGAACATTTTTCACCTGATTTAGTTTATAAAGACACAATGTCTGACCTTAAAATCGGCTTTGAGTGCATTGGAGGAGGGTCACTGCCCAGTTATGACGAGGAATTCTGCCCTGAAGGTCGTAAACGCCCCTTTTTCTTTCGTTTGACACCCTGCTCTATCCGCCTTTTATCGATGATCTTCTGATAGCATGTCATGTGATAGCTTCTGCCATCATGCGATGCATTATCACATTTCAAAGCTCACTCTCTATTCCATGCAGCGATTTCCATGCTTGCATACAATTGCAAAATTTGGCCCAGGATGCCTCAGTGAACGGTACAACGGGGACATTTCCTGTCTCCAGTACATGGCAAACACATTCAGACATAATGGGGTGCGTTTCCCAAAAGTTTCTCCGTGAATGGGTCAAACTATGTACATCCCCAATTCTGAAATAGTTAGGACAAAGTGTAAATTGTGAATAAAATCAAAATTCAATGACTTTCAGATCACAAGAGCCAACATGTTATTTACAAGTGAACATAGATAACATGTCAAATGTTGAAACAGAGACATTTTACATTTTTATCCACAAAATGAGCTCATTTCAAATTTTCTGGTTGCAACAGGTCTCAAAGAAGTTGGGACACAGGCAAAAAAGGGCTGAAAAAGCAATTAAAAGGGATGTCTTAGAGAGGCTGAGTCTCTCAAAAGTAAAGATGGCCAGAGGCTCTCCTACCTGTGAAGTCTTGCATTAAAAAAATTGTGGAATACTTTAAAAACAATGCTCCTCAACTTCAAATTGCAAAGGTGTTGAAGGTCTCATCATTGACAGTGCATAAAATCATCAAAAGATTCAGAAAAACTGGAAAAATCTCTGCGCGTAAGGGACAAGGCTAATGACCTTTACTGGATGCCTGTGACCTTCGGGCCCTCAGACGCCACTGCATCACTCACCGGCATGATTCTGTCATTGACATTACTAAATGGGCCCCGGTATACGTAAAGAAACCACTGTCTGTAAACACAGTTCGCCGTGCCATCCATCTAAAACTCTATCATGCAGAAAGGAAGCCATTGTTGAGCATGAACCAGAAGCACCACTGTGTTCTAAGGGCCAAGGCTCATTTTAAATGGACTGTAACAAAGTGGCAAAGTTTCCTGTGGTCAGACGAGTCCAAATTTGACATTCTTGTTGGAAATCATGGGCGTCGTGTCCTTCAGGCTAAAGAGGAGAAAGACCACCCCTCCTATTATCAGTGTTCAGTTCAAAAGCCAGCATCTCTGGTGGTTTGGGGATGCATTAGTGCATATGGTGTGGAACACTTGCATGTTTTAAAAAGCACAATGAATGCTGAAAGGTATATAAAGGTTTTAGAGCAACATATGCTCCCCTCCAGATGACATCTATTTCCGGGAAGGCCTTGTGTATTTCAGCAGGACAATGCAAAACCACATACTGCAGCTATTACAACAGCATGACTTTGTAGTAGAAGAGTCCGTGTGCTGAACTGCAGTCCTGAACTTTCACCGAATGAGAACACTTGGCGCATAATTAAACAAAAAGTCCGTCAAAGGAGACCCAAAACTCTCCAGCAGCTAGAAGCCTGTCATGTATTAAAGAAGAGTGGAATCAAATTCCAATGGCAAAACTCAAGAAACTTGTCTCCTCAATGCCCAGACCCCTCCACTCTGTAAAAAGAAGAGGGGATGCTACACCATGGTAAACAGGCCCCTGTCCCAACTTTTTTGAGACCTGTAGCAGCCATCAAATTTGAAATGAGCTCATTTGGTGGATAAAATTGCAAAATTTAAACAAAGTTTAAACATTTGCCATGTTATCTCTGTTCTACTGTGAATAAAATACTGGCAGGTTCAATGCATTTTGATTTTATTCACAATTTACACTTTTTCACAACTATTTCAGAATTGGGGTTGTAACTTGGCATCTGTGCTTTTGGGAAGCACTTGACCTATTGGTTGAACTGAAGAAAACCGCCTTGCTGTTATCTGATGGGTCAATTTTACACTGCACCCATGGCAACAAGACTTTAAATACATTTTTCTGGTTAACAAACACATGTGCAAAGTAGAACTTTTTTCATTTTCATGTTATTACATCATATTTTTGATAAAAATGAACAGGCATACTCTTCACTTTTTGATAGGAGCACTATGAAACGATATCGGGGTTCAGCCCCTGGCCTATGAGTCACGCTATGGCCCAATACATACCCCACATGCAGATGACAACACCAGGCTGCAGCACTGCAAGTGCACATCCCTGATGCACATGCCCAAAGTGTATGTCCCTTAGGAGATAAAGAAACCAAGGCCTCCAGGAGCAGACACAGGATTGCGGTGACAAGACGGTAAAAGCAAGAGGCACAAACTGGGGACACTCTTATCCTACAGTTGTCCACAACACCACTTCTCACCGTGGCACTTGACACATCAGTTCACTCTTCCATTGAATTAAGTATTTAATGTGCCAGGCTATAGAACTCAGTGATGCATGAAATCGACTTGGTGTAGCCGGAAGCATCTGCATTCATGCACTTGTACGGGGTATATTTTGGGCCTGCAGAATGCACTCTGAATAATAAAAAAATAACCCACATCAAGAGGGCCAGCTCCATAAATTTAATCTGTTTAAGTTTGTCAGCTATTACTCCAGTGCTAAGCTTTCTCTTGGGCAAGTTCCATATTAATATTCATGAAAGTGGGTGGCAGAGGATAGAACATTCCAGAGATTCTGTATATGACACAGGAATACAATGAGTTAATTGGAATGTAGAACAATTATGGGGATAGAATAAACAGAACAGCAATACAACTTGAGATGCTGCTGTCCCAGAACGGACTAAAACATGCCCTCCAAATTCAGCACAGCATTTGACTGAAGTAGCCATTACCATATACTGTAAACTCAAATGATACCCCCAATACTGAAATTTGTAAGTCAATAAACAACAAAATCTACATGAAAATGAATCAAATCCCTTTGAAAATTTCAGGTGCACAGGTTCTCATTATGATAACTCATTCCTTACGGCAAGCCGCTGCCAATGGCTCGGCAAATTCTACCATTCCCTACGGTAAGCCGGTGCCAGCGGCGTGGATGACCATTCGCAGTCTGATAAAAACACAAAATCAGTTGATGATTGCAGTGATAGGGCCACCTGTACTTCAATACTTTATATTGTGTCATTTTCGGGAAGAGTATTCCATACAAACGCAACAAGTTTATATGAAAGTATTCCGTAGGGAATGAGATAATAATGTCTGCCAAGTTTGAAAACAATCCACCATATAATTTATGAATAAAGCTCTGGGCAAAATTCACCCCAAATACTCAATTTTCCAAGGCAAAAAATTGCAAAATCTCCAACAAAATACGTTGTACCAGCTTCAAAATCACAGGTGCCTCCTGCTGGTAATACTGCATGCAACTTTGAAGCAAAAATCCACCAAGTGGTGCAGGAAAGAATCTCCGCACAAAATTGCATCCTCAAAAACAAAAAGGACAGATGGATGGAGATGTGAATTCCATAAACCCTCCACAACTTTTTGTGAGGAGTATAATGACAGAAAGTCACATAGTAATTCACAAAGAGCCACTTAAAGATGGATTGAGTGCAGTAACAGAGCAAGAGCTGTGATGAGTGACTCACAAAGAGTCAATGATTTAGCAGTCGTGCTACAGTACAGAGGGGACAGATGGGTGAGTAGTGTGTTGGAGGGACAGTGGTGGTAGGGCACTCACCGATGCACTCTGTGGCCACCTTACGGTAGCCTTCAGGACACTGGCAGGTGAAGCCCCCCTGGGTGTTTATGCACTGCTGACTGGGCTGGCAGTTGTGCTGGTCATGCTCACACTCGTCAATGTCTGCAGACAAACAGCAGAGCGGTGAGCAGGAAGATGAATCTCCACTTTACATCCCCACCAATGACACCAATAGGCAGTCCCACAGAATCCTTGTCTATGCGTCAAGGGCTCTCATACCAATCAAAAACGGCCCCAGAGACCGTCCCACTAACTCTCGCCACATCACACCACACCAATTACATTATATTACATTTATTTACCAGACACTTTTATCCACAGAGTCATACAATAAGTGCACAAGAAAAGTCCCTAAAACAGATGCACAGCGTAGAAGAGACAAGGTACTATTCATATACATCATCAGTCACTAACAGTAAGGCTTAGACTACACTGCAAACATTACTCACTTGGAGTAATAAACAACAATGAAAACAAACAAGGGGGTAGACTGAAATTAAAAATCAGTGACTCTGAAGCAAAGAATGAATTTTTTGAAAGAGCTCTGATATCACAGGGACAGACAATTAATAGATCAATGAGGGACTGGGGTTCAGATTAAGACAATACAGTACTGGAGGCCTAGGTCAGGTGCTACTGTAATGGGGGGGGAAAGCCACTAGATGGCAGGATTGACATTTTTTTGTTAAGCCCAGTCTGGAGCTAGGTTTGGGCATGTCCTGGGCATGTCTGAGAGGGGAAGTCCCAGAGAATTGAAAAGAGTCTGGAAGGTGGGAGGGGGCTGCAAAAGAGTATATAAGGAGAAAAATTGAGAGAGTAAAGTAGTAGGAGAAATTGCAAGGAGAAGGATATATTTGACCAGACCTGTCACTCTTTTCAAGACCTGTGAAGTTTTTTTTGTGGATTTTTGCCTGTGTTGGAGCATTTCCCTGTCCCAAGACATCACCAAGCAACCCCATCTCAAGGGACTGTAAATATTTTTTTTCTTGTATATCTCAATCTTGGTCAGTAGTATAAATTGTAGGTTAGTTGTCAGTTTGTGTAATTAAATCTGTTCAAGTTTTGAAATTTTGTCTGTCATCCCTTGCTGTCTTAGATGTCATAACACTACCAAAAGATATGTCATCAGACCACGACAGAAACTCTGCTGCAATTTGTAGGGGAAAGGGCACTGTATGAATGCCTATGTGCCCCTCCCCTACACACCCAAGCCAAGCCGAGGAGGGCGACGCCACCCAGCCTTATTGGTTCCAAAAAATGATCTCTGTCCCAAAACTGTGCCGTGCCCACCTCCACTGGTGCCCCCTCCTCCCTCCCTCCCCCCACTCACCCACGCATCTGCCCCCCTGTGACTCGTACCCCAGAGGGCAGGAGTTGTAGGGCTCTGTGACATCGTCGGGAAAGATGCTCTCTGGTTGGTTGGGAGGGTCAGGGGTGGGAGCAGGGATGAAGGAGGCGGAGCGTGGCAGGCAAAGGTAGCCACCGTAGTGGTTGAAACACTTCATCTCTCCCTTGCACGCCTCCGGAATTGTTTCACACTCGTTTATGTCTGAGGAAAAGAGCGGGATAAAGGGGAGGAGTTAAAAAGTGAAGGTTCTCTACAGATGAGAAGCAGAAATGGAGAAAGTGTGTAGACAATCCCTACCTTTGCAATGCTCTGTCTGTAAATCCCATTGATATCCATCTGTGCATTCCTAAAGGACAATTATCAGTTAGTATGAGAATCAGACTGGCAACCTTTTTTTTTTTTTTTTTTTTTTTTTTTTAAGAAGTACAGCTTTGAATTTCAGAGTATTTCTCACAACTTTAGTGACACACATTTTTATGAAACTAATAATTGGACCCATGTATGAAAAAAATAATTTGCTCTGTACTTTTTCTGAGGTTTACGCAGTGACAAGACAGGCTGAGCTTTTCTAGTGCAGTTCTTTAAAGGTTCCAACTCTCGTTTCAAGATAATAATGCCAACAGAGATCAAATTTACAATAAATGTCAAATGAGGCCAGCAAGTGAGCACTGAAGCTCCGGGGAAGAGGAGAGTGGGGGCGTGAGATGAGGGCTGAAACTGCACAGGGAAAATGGGGGAAGGGAATACAGATGGAGAGAAAGCAGGGGAAACGTTCAAATAATGGAGGTTAAAAAGACTGGGGGAAAGAGCAGTGGCAGGGAGAAAGGAATGCTTTTAGAAGGGGGATAAAGGGGAGTCTGAACAAAATCAAGAATGAGATGGAGGGAGAGAGGGAGAGAAAGGGAAAAATAAAGAGAGAGAGATGATGATGGGGTGTCGGGACACAGATTTTCTCTCCTTACCATATAGCCGTCACTTTCTTCAGGAGCTTGTGAAGTTGCACAGTGGAGGATCAGAAACACACTCATGCATAGCAGCGACACACACACCCCCTGCATGCTCACAGACGGAGACAGACGGACGGACACGATCAGCACACACTCTGGGGCTGAGTGAACCCAACAGACAGGTGAACAGATGTACACGTGGGCTAATCACTCAGAGGCTGGATCTCTGAGACCGCAGGAGTCCAGTTTTGTTTTGAGCAGTCAACAAATGTTTCTGGAGAGGGAGAGAGGGGGGGGGGGGGGGGGTGATTGACAGTCAGCGGAAAAACATGTTATCACATAAGAAGGAAGACATTCACTCACTTCAGCATTGACATTCAAAATTCTTAAAGGTCGTATTCAACGGCCTTTAAGAAGATGCCTGCAAGTACATAATTATGATATTCTCTTTCATTTGTCTGTTTTATATTACATACTGTATACCAGCGATGAGTACATGAAAAAATACTTCACATTCTATACAATTTTGACATAATATTCTTTTCTTTGTTTCTTTATTCAGGACACAAAAAAATGGTCCATAGCCAGAGACATAATAAAAACACACAATTGCCAAAAACATAAATAAAAACAGAGATAAACAGCAGTTCACATTGACAAAAATATTCAAATATTAACATATAAACTAAGACGCCAATGGTTCCACAGCCTGGAGCTGAACCTAACTGTACTCATTGCAGGGTTCACCAGAGTCGGAACTATACAGTTAGCTGACCCAGACAGCCTAGGAACTATTGACTTTTCATGTGATACTGACCGCGTGCTATTTTGTGTAACAAAATCCTACCTAAAGGGGAGAGAAAAACGGGAAAGGAAGCTACTCCCTCTAGTGGTGACGTGGAAAAACAAAACAATGACACTGCAAAAAAAAAAAAACATCAGTAATACAAAACAGATAAATCAGTTTTTTAGATATAAGGTCTTGGCAAAGACCAGCAGACTGCAGTGCATTCCAAACCAATGGCCAAGTCTCTAAAAATGATTAGCAATTCATTTTCTCTCAAAACTTATTTTCTCAAGTAGTGTCTGTGTTTTCTTTATTGGAGAGATTGTAGTTTACCGCGCGCCCATTTCAGCTCCGCGGACAAAATGGTAAATATACAAATGAAGAACTATCTAATGTGTCATTTCAGCTCTTAGCAGTGCCTAAATCATGAAGACCTGGGCAGGAGTGCTTTGAGGTTGAACACACTGTGGCTCTGTAGGTCATTCCTCAGGAGAAACGGGTTATCGTGTTTCTTTACGCACCAAGATACCAGAGTTTTCATGGGTGAAATCCAAGTCATATCTTACTTTCTATGGGAGTAGAAAACCTTCTGACTTCAGAAAGAATTGTGTTTGAGAGGAAAGAGAGATAGAAGAGGCCAGTTCTGTGTTCATAAGAGAGACGTAGCAGTTACATGGTCCAGAGAAAACAGAGCAGTCACTGTTGAATGCTGAGGCACCAGTGCCCCCTTTCAGCTCAGCTGGATTCAAAAACAGCCAAACAGCCAAAAGTAGCCATAAGGAATTATTTTTAGTCCAAACTGAGTGTAAAACAGTCAGTTGTCCATCTCTTAAGTAGGAGGGAAGGGAGGGATATGTTAATCACCATCTTCCTCACACAAACAGAAACCTACACGCACGTCCATACACACACACCCAAGACCACATAAACACACAAATTCTGAGAAGCATAGCTGCTGCCAGACCTCACTGTGGAGTCACACACAGCACTGAGGTAGACACCAAATCCAAAGGGAGAAAGCGAGACGTGCAGTTTCACACACACGGACACCACGCTGACATAAACAAGTCTTAAGTCCATCTCTCCGCATTACTCTTTTAACGAGTATGGCGACATCGAATCTCACTGAAACACCAAAGTGCGTATTCTGTAGCGATTAAATTACTTGGTGTAGAACAAGCTTTCCTCAACCCACATTACTGCTCAGACACTTTACAGACTGGCTCCACAGACCACTCAATCCGCAAGTTCACAAGCACACCAGTTCAGAGAGCTGTCGCACAAATTCACAAACATAAGGATGTTCTTCATAGGATGTAGCGCCCCCTCCTTCCAGTCCCCAGTAGTCCACTGGTAATAACGGGTGGTATGAGAATGAGATAATGTCGACACTGACCTATAATTTATCTGGAGACGCGCGTTTACAGAAAATGAGAGATTGTTGATGGTAACCTTAAATTTTGAGCAGAATGCCACTTACCTTTTTCCAGTAGTTTTAAGCTATTCACTTATTGTAATAAATATCATGGTTTTCTGAGGCTCTCCAAGGGGTTTTATAGCTGTTAAACCTTTATATAAGCTTTATTGATACAAACTATCAACTCAGCTTTATATGTTTTAGCTGATTACATTATGAGATACCATCACAGTCACTCATTCTATGCCCATTGGCTCTTTGGCTATACATACTCAGCTCATTTCATATAGAAGCATGAATAAAGTAACTCTTATTGCACGCTCAATCTGTCTGCCACTAATTGTGCGAAAATAGACCAAACCACTGTGTCAGGGGTGTAATATGCTTCGAAATAAGATCACCGTCTCCATGAAATCTCCAGAAATGTCAACAGAAAGCCAGGTACTCAGACACTCTGAGGAGTCATATGAGGTGGCTATCCTTCAAAGCAATGCCACAGAGAGAGGGAAAGCCAGCTGTTAACGCTAAAATAAATTTGCAAATTAATTGAGCAAGGCAGGAAAATTAAGATGATTTCTCCCAAATGTGAGACTTGGTTTCTCGTTAGCAAATTTTATAGCTATCATGCTGCAAAAGTGAGAGTTTCCTCTTTTACTGTAGGTGAAGTCATCTGTAAAGTGACATTAACATTAAAAGCGAGCGAGAGTAGCCACAGCTAACCGTAAACAAAAGATATACACTCCGAAACATAGGCAAAAATAGGAACTCAACGCACTAACACATTCTCACACAGTAGCATTTTGAGCCAGCGGTACCCTGAGGTGCCAGTTCACAAAGACAGTCTCAGCTGCTAAGATTGTTGAACAAACACAGCTGCCAACTGCTGGGGCAGATATACCCAAAATAGAGCCAGTGCTGTGGTCTACCCTCTGTAAGGACCACTGCTCCCACCTTCTACAGAGAAGCACGCTAAGCATGGCCACGAACAGGTCAGGATATGCATCACTCGCGACGTTAATGTCCAAGAAGACTGCTGCTGTGCGCTAAGTGGCGGTTGGGCCTCTGAAATCTCGCTGGGCGCGGATGTGGGTTCCCGACCTCCGGCGGGTCGCCCCACCACCCCGGTGTATCCCAGAGTATTGCTTTCAGCTGCAGCAGCCAGGAAGGCAGCGCAGGGCACCGCAGTGCAGTCAAGAGCCAGCAAGGCTGCGGACCCGGTGCTCAGACAGGTCACACTGCCACCGCTGCGTACCAAAAATATCCCTCTGTGAAATCCCCACTGGGCAGCCGCAGCAGGATCTGGAACAGGGCCGCATTGGAGAAGCTGGAGTACTGGCAGCGTTTAGGAGCCGGCTCAGAGGCAGGGACATATGAGGACATCGAGGAGGATCCTAGAAAGCTCTTCTCTTTATGTGCAGACAGCATTTACCTTCTAAGTGTTGTAAGGTAGAGATGTAAAGTAAGTGCAGGGATGCATGCATCACCACCAGACCTGGCAGGCAACCAGAACGAGGACGAATAAATCAATCAGGAAGGGCTTTTGCTTGTGAGACAACTTGAGGGGATCCACAGGCTAGGGGAGGAAGGGGGATGCACAGCTGGAGACGGTTCACGAAAATCAAAAATTCCTTAAGGATCAAGCCCAGAGCTGTATCCTTCATAGAGGCCCAAAGTTCCGAGCTGTAGCTCTGCCTATCACAAGAAATTTCCAGCGATGGAAAAAAAGCAGCCCCCAAAAAAAATTGAGAGCTTCTTGAAGAAGCACTGATGCCACCAATGTGTAAATTAAATGTAGATGTAAAATAAGATTTCACTCGTAACCAAAGCATAAATGCAATAGGGGAAAAAAAGCTCACAATAAGATGGCTGTTTTAAGGATTACAGATAACACAGTATCTGTTTGTGTCCCTGATTGGGAACAGAGCCTTTCCTCAAAGAAATGGGTTCAGTTACAACTACAGACCCTGCCATTGTACGCTTCAGTAACACACTTAACTGAACTGTTGTTAAAAAATGCGCTCTGGTTCAGAGCATCTCCTCAACACCAAATGGAGTGTAAATGTCTGAGTCACATATTGATATGAAATAGTAAGTGTCGTAGACCAGATCAAATCCTAATCCTACTACTCAGTGGAGGTGGGAGAAATAAGAAGGATTTCTTCTAGAGTAATTAATTGGCAAGACTCATTAGGTGTCTGTGGTAAGCAGGCACCAGCCATTCTGACTAAAAGGTATACTGAGTAGGATTTGTCCGTTGCTGTTTGTACGTAAACACAATATATATAGTTCACCCCTCCTCAGCAAAAAATAAATAAATATATATATATATATATATATATATATATATATATATAAAATCAAAATCCTACTATACCTTTAAGCATCGCTTTGGAGATGTAACTGCACGAGTTTGGTTGGTCAACTACAGATTGAAATGGAGCAGCAACTCTCGTGACATAATATAATAAACTGGCAATCACCCTTCTAAAACTAAGGTAAACACAGCAATGAGTCTTGACTACGGACACAACAGCAATATATATACAGCCTGGTCTATAAATATTTGGACATAAATAACATAGTTATTTTAGCTGTTGGCCATAGAATATTAGAATTGAAATTAGATAATGTACTTGAGTTCAAACATGAGTGCAGACAATCAGCTTCAATTAGATTATAAATTGAGAACACGATATTAGAATTACAGCACTTTTTTTTAAGAGATCCCCTACCTTCCTTTATTAAAGGGCCAAAAATATTTGGACAAATAACCATTCAGCTGTTCCATGGCCAGGAGTGGGAAGAAAAGAATATGACCAAGGGAAAAATAACCTACACATGATTCATGGCATACCACACCATCTGTGAGGAGCGGTCATGCGTGGGCATGTACAGCTGCTGTTTTGGTTTCCTTGTATTAACTGGCGATGTGACCATTGCCAAAAGCTGGGGGATGAATTCTGAAATGTATAGAGCTCCACAATATGCTTACATTCAGCTAAATGCTCCAAAACTCATTGAAGAAAACTCCAGAAGGCAGATGTATGATGACCTGAATACTCAGTGCAAAAGCAACCCAACGCATATCCGACAATATACAAGCCAATTATACCTGAATCCACCTGAGCGTGCTGTTCACTTGCCGAAGGGAAACGTGACAGCAAAACTCCCCAAAAACAAAGCAGGAACTGAAGGCCCAGCAGAGCATCACCAGCGTAGAAACCCAGCATCTGGTGATGTCTATGGGTCCCAGACTTCAGGCAGTCATTGAATGGAAAATATTTGCCACAAAGCATAAAAAAAAAAGTTAGTTTGATGTCCAATTACTTTTGACCCCTCCAAACTGAGGGGTCTGTGCATAACATGGGTGTAGATCTTAAATGGTTATCATAATGTTTTTGTGAAAAAAAAATCCATATTTCAGCTCAAAGTCTGCATGTCAAGCATATCTGGAATGTTCTATTCAAATCTATTGTGCTGTCGTATAAAGCTAAAACGATGACAATAGTGATACCGTCCAAATATATGGACATAACTGTATATGTTCTCCAATCAGCCACAACATTGAAAGCACCTGCCTGATATTGAGTAGGCCTTCTTGTGCCTCTAAAACAGTTCTGCCCTGCTGAGACATGGACACCGCAAGTCCTCTAAAGGTGTCCTGTGGTATCTGGCACCGAGATGTTCGCAGCAGATGGTAGGCTGTGAAAGCGGGGCCTCCATAGATCAGATGTGTTTTCTCAGCACATCCCAAAGACGCCCCATTGGATTGTGATCTGGGGAATTAGGAGGCCATGGCAACACTTTGAACACTTTTTCATGTTCCTCAAACCATTCCTGAACTAGTTTTCTCCGCCAAGGAGATTATGCGATTGAGTCAGTTTATTTATTTTATTTATTTATTTATTTGTCTGTCTCTGGACAGGATTTCTCGGAAACTACTGTACGGATCTTCATGAAATTTTCACCAGAGATAGATCTTGGTCCAGGGATGACTCCATTAAATTTTAGTGATCATCCGGATCCGGATCCGGATTTTGGATCCAGTCCTAAAATCTTCCCAAGAGACAGATCTTGCATTTGTATCAATGTCATCCTTTGGCGGAGATCAGAAATCTCGGATTGCTCTTGTTTTGCAGTGTGGCATGGTGCATTATCCTGCTGTATGGGGCCACTAGTATCAGGGAATACCATTTCCATGAAGGGGTGTATTTGGTCTACGACAATATTTAGGTAGGTGGTACAAGTCAAAGTAACATCCAAATAAATGCCAGCACCCAAAGTTTCCCAGCAGAACATGAGCACTGCACTGACCCACGAGCTTGCATTAATCCTGAAGTACATGCCGGTGCCATCTCTTCCGCAGGCAGACACACACGGACCGAGCCATTAACACGGTGTCAAAAGATAACACGATTCATCAGACCAGACCACTGTCTTCCACTGCTCCGTGGTCCAGGGGTGATGCACCTGTGTCCATACTAGAAGCTTATGGGGTTGGACAGAGATTAGCATGGGTGCTGTGATTGGTTCACGCTCCCATGCACTTTGCGTTCTGACACTCATGTTGCGTGTGATTGGACCAGACGTGCTTGTGTGCCCATGACCATGTTACCAGTTCATCGGTCACTCGGCTAAGAACCGCTCATCTAAGACCCATCGTTTTGGAGATACTCTGACCCAGTCGTCAAATCATCACAATATGGCCCCGTCAAATTCAGACACTGCTTGCCCACACATTAACTTCAAGAGCTGACTGTTTGCCTGCTCCGTAATATATCCCACCAGTTGGCAGGAGACACAGTAACAAGATAATAAATGTTATTCACTTCACCTCTCAGTTGTTTTAATGTTGCCGCGGATCAGTGTACGAAGCACAATACTGCGTGCATCCAGCGCCCATTCAGTCTCTGAGACAGTCAAATAACAGGGCTCGCACAAGAGGGAAAACAGAATAATCCATGCGCATTATTTGATATGATGATGAAATATACTTAAAAATCAAATCCTTTCTCATCAATGAACATGATAATGAAGTGGGTAAAAGAATAGTTTTAATAACAGCCCCAATGCCAAGCCATGATAAAGAGCGTCCTGGCAGCTCTGTTCAGTTCAGCTGAAGCTCTATGGTACAGTGCGTGGCCTTGTGCATCAGCAGTGCCCCCTCTGACAGAAATGAGAATAAATATCACATCTCCAGCTGCTTCTAGCTTAATGGAGACAGCTATTATGTACTGTGGGATTTAACAATGATACTTTGTCCCATCAAAATCTAAGTGCAGCTGGAAGTTTATTATCATTAGTATTGCTGATGTTGCCTATACAATGGATATGGTAGTTCTCCGCAGAGCTCTCAGTCTGTCTGACCATCCTATACCTAAATATAAATGTTCTGCATGGTAAATAAGAGCGGCTGGACAGCTGAATAGGAAGATGTAGAACACACCACACATTTCAGAACCGCGAATGTAATATGTAGTGCACACCTGCAATACATTACCACACATTAAGTACATGATCGCACAACTGAACTTTAAGCCTTCATCTTACAGTATAATGGAATGAGTCATGAATCAAGACATAGCAAGGAAATTATGAGTTTCTCGGCATTGTCACTTGTGGGTTAAAATCAATCGAAACGATGACGTTGCTAAGTGAGTTGGGCTCTCTGTTTTACAGCAACCTGATGTAGTTACCTGGCAGGATGATCACAAATCACAGCCTCAAAACCACGTGCAAGGACTATTCTGAATTAAGAATGCTCAGTGGAGTGGTAACAGGTGCAAACCAGTTTTGCTTGGACTGGATTCAGTACTCGAAGGTGGTGGGCTGGAATCTCACATCCATGCCAGCCTTTTCCACCAAACTTCCAGCAAAGTAAATGTAGAATATTTACAATGTGAGAAATTGAGTGAATATGACAGAAGTGACGCACTGCGTGCAGCGGCACACAAACGTGCTCTGTGGAGGAATAAGATGCCTGTGTTCGGTGCCTGCTGTCGTGGATGGGTGCGATTATTGCTCTCGGTTCTTCACCTGTTGCTCTGCTAAATCTGTGAAGTCCATGCTTTGTGCCAATTTTACTATAAGTGTGTGTGTGTGTGTGCGCGCGCGCGTGTGTGTGTGTGTGTGTGTGTGTGTGAGAGAGAGAGAGAGAGAGGGCCCATGAATCTTCTTGAATTAATATATTATAAAATAAAATTAACTCCCATAAAAGAATCACCTGTGTCTCCTGGACAAACAGTTAGCCCAAATAACATCCAGAGGAAATTCTGCATATGGAGATCATCTATTCTAG
The DNA here is from genome assembly GCA_029721435.1 of Gymnothorax reevesii. Taxonomy (NCBI): domain Eukaryota; kingdom Metazoa; phylum Chordata; class Actinopteri; order Anguilliformes; family Muraenidae; genus Gymnothorax; species Gymnothorax reevesii. Next base: position 11,981,008 of record CM056586.1, on the reverse strand, counting down.
AAATCATTAGAAATGGGTGATTTTTTTTATCACTGTTTGTGACACTTTAACTCCACTTAGCATACTATTAGCAGTGTAATAATGTTAATAAAGTTAAATGGGCAGTGAAATTCTGAAACAGAAACAAATGTAAGTAAAATCATGTACTCCGTGCAGCACAGGCACTGTATAATTGTCTGGAATAACGTCTGAGTTATGCTGATACCGTGTTGATACAAGAGTCTGTATAAACACAGTGAAATAGAGGACCAGACCATTTGTGTTAAAGTGACTCTCTACAGCTCAGTACTGAACTGTGACCTGGTGAGTCACAGTCAGTGTAACTGCGCAGTTGAAGTATCCAGTGGTGGTGAGGTAGCATGTGCGCGGGGGGGGCTGGATGGGTACTGTCGTGGATGAAGAAGCTCTTGCTCATCACATGCTAGTCTTACGTTTTTGTAAATGTAAAGCTAAACAAATAAACAGCTGTGCTGTGAGCTTTCCCCATAACTCAACTCCTTTTCCCAAACTTTTTTTTTTTTCTCGCTATATTCCTCTCCTTTCAAGTAAATCCCGCACACACATACACACACCGAAACGGCAAAACGGACGGTACTCACGTGCCGGGAGCCTTCCCTCCTTCAGGTCCTCTTATTCTTCTTTTGTCCTGTCCGTCTCTGATCCGGCGTCTCTCATTCGCTCTGCGGCTCTCTCTCCGCGTGTCGTCTTCCCATTTAAGAGAAGGAGCAGTTAGGCTGTGTGCTTGTGAAGGCTGGGGCTTTCCCCTCCCGCGTGTCCACTGTCTGCCTCTTTGTGCGCCGCAGTCGCCTCTCCTGCCCTCCAGCTCCAGCTCCAGGGCCCCGTAGGACTGTGTGTGGAGGTCGGCCGTCGGATTATGAGTGTGTGTGAGACCGAGAGAGAGAGTGAGAAGAAGACCAGGAGGGACGGCCCACTCCTAACCCCCCCAAAACACACACACACACTCACATACCCCCGGCAGCTCCCCAGCACTGCCATCCTCCAATCATCCTCCCCCCATCTTTGACCCCCCAGGAAGCAAATTCCTGGTCTACGGCCCAAATTCCAAAATCTGTCGTTTTTTTTTTTAACAGGCGGTCTAACAACGCTGCATACATTCACCAAACCCCCCCCGACACACACCGCCCCTCCCACCCACCTCCAGTCTCAGGACACACCTGGTTTCATTTACCCTGTCCACTCCCCCCCCTGCACAAACGGCCCCCACTAACACGCTAACACATCCCTGCTTTCGGCACCCCCTGCCTCGCCTCAGCTGCGAGCTGCGCTTACCCCCCGGCTCCAGCTCAAGCACTCAAGCAGCGCCTTATTCACTCCCTCACTTTCACTCCAACACTGACCGATATTTTTAGCCTGGTAGAACAGTAGAAGGAATGTGGTGAAAAATTAGCGGCGCGAGACTGAAGTTAAGGGAGCGAGTGAGGAGCGGAGACGACCCGTCTCACTGGAAAAGGGGTCCCATTTTACCCTCGCCTAAATATTTAAACAAGAGGTCGCCGCTGGATGATATAAAGATATAAATGTTTAGTTGTTACTGTGACCCCAATTCAAAGATCACCTACATTTTTCACACGCAAAGAAATACAGAGGCAACAATAGAAATATTTCATACCTTAATTTCTTCTTACGTAAATAAATAGTGTTTGACAAGATCATCTCCTCGCCAGGACAGCCAGCTGATGTACACAGCAGTCGCACATAATACGTGGAAATGCTTTATTTTACAATACATTGAATTAACAGTTTTTTATTACTATAAATTATGATAGCAATGTATTATTTTGATACATGAAATTGCATTTAACAACAATACACTGTGTATGTGCAGTGAGAGCCATAATTCATTGGACAGTGACCAATTTTTTTTTACTTTGGTTCTGCACACTAGAACTTGGTGAGTTTGAAAAGGTTCAGTGACAACTGCACTGAAGAGCAGACTGTCAGCTTTATTTCATTTATATGGTATGAACCATTTAGATTGCACCTCCTATAATAGCCTTCCCCTCCACGCACACACATTTTTGGGCACATCAAAAAGTACTGGACAGTTTCTCATAATAGAAAAGAGTAATCATTTTTAATGCTTGGTTGCGCATCCTCACAATGCAAAGACTGCTTCAAGACTGATGGACAGACATTGCCAGGCCCCATCTCCCCCAGTGCTGTTCTGCCAGGCCTGCACTGCAACCATCTACAGTTGCTGCTCGTTTTGGAGAAATTTTTCCCTTTCTCCTCTTCAGCTTGAAAAATGCATATTCATACGGATCCAGGCCCAAAGATTAACATGGCTAATGGAACATAAATAGCAAAGAATGAGTCACTGTCCAATTATGGTGCTCATTGTATGTCTTTCAATGTGGTTAGACAGACAGGAATGAAGATTTTTACAATGAAGGAATTATTGAAGAAGTCAGAACAAGATCAACATCGCCATGAATCTTTAAACAGGATTGAAAATGTTCTCTGAAAACTTGCCATGTCATTACGCATTCATGCTTTAATGTTGTTGCTTTCTTTTTCTCGACAGAGCAAGGATTACAAGTGCTTTATCCAAATTCCAACGAAAATAAATTGGACAGGTGTGATTTACAATGGTTGGTATGCTTTTAATTATCAAGTGAAAAAAATCCCCAGCAATTTAAATTACACTTACATTTAATGTCCATTTGATCAATTACATTTGCAGTAAGATGGTGGAGATTTGGCCCATTTACTGTGTCTTTGAATTCTTTTTCCATAAATGGTTGAATTTCACAGGAAACTTTCCCATATTATCATCTCCTTGGACCAGACTTCAGCAAAGAAAACAGTTCTGACCATTTGGAGGAACGTGGGGGGTGACAGCTGTCATTACAAAGGCATTTTACAGGACTATAAACCTCTCAGCTTGCAGACTCCTCAGCACTTACTGACAAGCCCTGACAAACCGTAACACAACAGTTGACAGAGCACCCGCCTTGGCCCTCTTGGAGATCCTCATAAATACCCGTTTATACAAACTGTATGATATGAATTTGGAAATCAACTCCCTCTTTTACTGATCCTACTGCCAACGCAAACTCGGTTTACGAGCAACGTGCCACACGAAGAGAAGTCTTTCGAAAAAGTGTTCTGGAATCCTGCGTGGAAAGTAAGACGTGATGCATGTTTGTCATTCTGTCTTCACCCAAGGTTTCAAAACAAGGAACGAGGAAGGTCATATGTAAATGTTCTCCTTTGCTCCACAGTGTAGAGGTCAAGAGGTTCATCGTGCCAGTGTTTTTCTTCTTCAATGGCGAGCCGTCACCGGTCCTTTTCCCAAGAGACAGCCGGGCCAAACAGGAGATGGGTTTCGTCCCCCTCTACCCCCCTCCTGGAGCCCCTTACCGCACCGTGCACATTCCCAAACACACACTCACCCTCTCCCATAAACACTCGGGAGCTCTGACGTCACGGTGTCAAACAAACACTTTTATTGCAATTAGGCCGTGATTTAAACCACACAGGGAAGCACCGTGAGAAACAGGCGAGACTTTATGTGCAAGTGAAAACAGCAATCGGTGAAACTGCGAAATATAATGAACAGAGAGTGTGAGAGAGGGACAACAACAATGGAGAACGGGGGTGGGGGGGTTGGCTGAGGTTAGGAGCCGTGTGAGGCTGCAGACCAATATGAGGAGAACCAATGAACACAGACGAGTCTGAGAGGAGCGAAACAAGAGGTTTACAGGATGAGCAGACAAACATTGAGCAGTTGAAGTAAAAGACAAAGGATGGAGTGAGAGGGAATGGAGAGAGAGAGAGAGAGAGAGAGAGAGAGAGAGTGACAGAAGGCATTGAGGTGGGAGCATGAATGCTAGTCGTGGTACATTTTCAGAATGCAGCTCTTTATGACGCCCATATACCTGTCCCACACTGACTGGTGTCTGCAAAGGAAGGGAGCAAGAGATGGAGAAGAGGAGAAATGGGTGGGGAAAAAGGAGATGGGATAATTTTATTATCTGTTCAGTTTAAAGATACAAATAAAAAATTTAACTACGAGTCATCCATCATTATTATCTATGCAGGGGGCATAGCCTGGTCCACTGTAAACCAAATTCTAAAGTGTCCCAACTCAATAAATAACCCAGTATCACCAGCCAAAACGAGGCACTTACAGACAGAGAAAACACAGTTAGGTACAGTGACATCTTCTGGCAAAAGTGAGAAATCGCATCATGACAGACGCTAATTGATTATAGCGGGAAAAGCCTCATTGTCAGGGCCAGCTCAGGTTAGGGTTGAGTGCTCGTGCACAGATTAAAGACCAGAGCGCTCCATGATATGTACAAACTCTGCATCTCGTGTAGAAATCCTCTATAACTGATAGCACCACAGCCAGAACACATCAGGATGAAGACATTACTCATTCACAGGTAATGAAGCAGCATACTTACTTGAATGTGTCTAGTAAGTGAGCAGAATTGCTATAGTGCGTGAGGAAGAGTTTTACATCCGCAGCTGTCCATCTGTCAGACCGACAAGGCTCAATAAACTAAGAGAGAAAACAAGCTGTCGTTATCAATCAGAGCTGCTCAGGAGGCAGTTTCACCACTTAAAAGAAAACATGGTGGAAGTGCGCACACACAGCAAGGTATATTCCCACTTGGGTACTGGACTAGCGTCAGTACAGAGTCAGAGGTAACAGAAAATCCACAAACTGTAATCCTTTAAAGGTGAGAATAAATTGATAGTAGCAACACGTTGAGCTGAACTAGGTCTCCTTCGCAATGTCTGGTGAAGACCCAACACAGGTCGAAATGTTGCTACTATAAATTGAGCCTATTCTAGAAAGGATTACAGTGTGTGGATTTTATATCACCTCTCAAAATTTACCATTTTAAATAAATAAAAAACCTAAAAGGTCCTCAACTATGACAAATTGCAAATGCCAGTGTATACAAATTCCTTTGCAACGAAAATGAAAGACACCTTTTCTACTAGATCAATGAAGAAATCTCTGACGTCTTTTGCATTCAAAAGTTTGGCAGCAATGTTCACCAGGCCTCTTGAAAGGTTCTGGAAGGGAGAACGAGAACAGACACATTATACACGCTTTTTTTTCTGACATGCCGTTAGACAATAGAGAAACACCACAAATTAAAAAAAAAAAAAAAAAAAGAGAATTCAAATCAGAATCGCATTGGAACAAGCTATAACCTGTACGCTTTCGGCATATCGGCAAAGAGGCCCCACTCATTCCCACATAGGCACATTTACATAAGTTGCTATGAATGTCCCTTTTGTTTCGATATGCACTAATGTGTACTAAGCCATCAGGCTACGCTGCCGCAGTGATTATAAATGTGATCACATGGGATATTAGAGATGGGGAGCACACATGCCTCTTTAAGAGCTAAAATATTGGCAGGAATTTGATGGGGGAGGAGGGAGGGGGCTGTAGCAGAGATTCTGAAGACCTCATAATATCCTTAAGTGCGTGGGCATGATGTCTACTGTATGTGAAGCCATTTACCAGGTCTAATCACCTGAGACGGGAATACATTTGATTTCCATTTCAGTGCTGGCATTGTGGATTTTACATTCATCTACTGTCGCAAAAAGAGACCACTGTAACAAAATATTCAGTCACTCAACAGCACACAATGAAAACAAAAGTAAAAGTCCAGGTTTTGGGGAAAAAAAAAAAAAAGCACAATCATGTTAGAAGTATGTTGTTTAAATTATACACTTCACAGCTGACGAGGGTAAAGATAACTATAGGACTTAATTTTAATCTGAAATATTTCAGCATGGCGGAAAAAATTAGGGGCATTAGCTTTCTACTTAGGCAAAGAAAATCAAAACTGAAAATATCCGAGAGGGGATCATTATCATCTCCAGCCAGACTTAAAGTGAAAAAGCTTTGGTGGATATAAGCTCAATAGGATTTTCATACAGTTCAAAACTTTCTGTCAACTTGCAGCCAGCTTTAAAGGCCAGTAAAAAAAAAAATAATAATAATAATAATAATAATAACGCGCACTTGAACATTCATTTCCACATGTAACTTGTTAAATGCATATACACTACATGTAGAATTAGGGACAGTAAATATCTGGATACTTGGAATAGTGCATACTGCAAATAAAGTAACCTTTTCTTGAGAATACTCAATTCTCCGTAAATTCCAAGTTGGTGTGCAACCAGCATAACATGCGGTGGTTGAAATTAAGACAACAGCTGTAGAATTCAATAGGGAAGTGGGCTCTCACGTTGGTTAGTACATAATCTAAATCCCAGATTAATGCCAGATGCTGCAGTTGCATAGTTCAACAAATCTGTTTTCAATGTTTGATACCGCTGGGGATTTATTGTGCAGTGAAGTATCATCTGACCATGTCTGAAGGAATAAGTCCAAGATCATAATACTTTACTCATTGACCAACTCACCGTTAGTCAGTCAGTTTCTCAATGAAGAAATATTTCAACAATAGTAAACAAAATTATCAGCTTCTTAATAGCATCCCATAAAAAAATTTTATTCAGTCCGATACATATGAGAAACAATGAACAATTACTAACTGGCATCTCCCAAAAAATTACCGGTGCTAGTGCGCCTGGTATTATAAGCGTTACTCGCCAGTTTGGAGACCACTCTCTCCGGAGCATCGGTAAACCGAAGTGCAGTACTGAAACAGGCGCTGGAACAAATCCAAGCCATTTTATTGGTGCCACAAATTTTAAGCCAGCAATGGCCGCCGCGGATTCTACTGACCATAGTTTTTGCTTTGCAGCAGAAGAGTGAAGAGTCTTTTTTCCGTGCCTCCAAACAAACTCGAATTTGAACTTGGGATTTCGCAACCCATTTCCTGTATTGCAACTGAGCCTCCCCCAGCTCCCTGACCTGTGGTGAGCTCTGCGGTGAGTATTTACAAGACACACAACTCATTACAACCTCCCTCTAAGTACAGTTTAGGAGAAATAACCAAACGTCAAAACTCAAACAGAGAGGGGGGGGGAAAAAAAAAAAAAATCACATACCATTCACCACTTAGTGGCTGTACAGATTTTCTCCTCCCACAGACAATTTACAAATCAGCCACGAATGTGCATGCTAATGCTAATGCACCACATGACTCCTCATTTGACCCATTTCACCTGGCCCGTCTGCCAGCATCGTTTTACCCCTTCACCTGACATACGGAGATTTACATGTTGGACATGTTTGCCTGCAGACCATATTCCTGCAAGACTACTCTTCCAGTATCGCATATCTCTGAACTGCCGATACCCCGTTTCTCACCTTGAAGTTTGCCTCAATCTCGTTGAATACTTTCGTCTTTCCTCTAAGAGCTGTACACACAAGACTGAAGGGGGAGAGAGGAATATTAAATAAGCAAAGGATCTTGTGTATCAAGAGAAAAAATGCAGACTCCCTTTTTGTTCTGCTTTCAAGCAAATGCAAAACCAACAAACACGCACACACACACACAAACACACATCGCCTCCGCTTACACAACACCATTACCCCAACCTCTCCGCTGTGACGCACACACACACACACACACACACACACACACACACATATGCGTGCATAGACATGCAGATACAGACACACACCTCTTGTGCTGATCCAGCATGTCCTTGTCAGTGATTAAAATCTTCAAATCTTTCAGGTCCTGCAGAAACTCTTTATCCAGATCCACATCCATGTCTTCTACCATATTATCTAAGAGGGACAGATGTTTCAGTCACACTTAAGCATTATAAGGATGGAATTTAACTTGCAGTAAAGAGACCGCTCTCACATCACCAATCCACATTCTCGTCATTCTTACAATTTATAAATGCAAATTAGTTCTGGACCATGCTTAGACTCATATCCCTGCAATTCACTTTTTTGGCCAACTGAAGCTGTGCTCTCAAGAGAGGACGTAGAACCCCAATTGTGAAATAGTTGGGACGAAGTGTAAGTCGTGAATAATATCAAAATGCAATGACTTTCAGATCACATGAGCGACTGTTATTTACAATAGAACATGGATAACATTTCAAATGTTGAAACTGAAACTGGATTTTTATCCAAAAAATGTGTTCATTTCAACAGGCTGCAACAGGTCTCAAAAACGCTGAGGCTGAAAAAGCAATTAATATATCAGAGAATCAGCTGAAAGAACATTTAGCAAGTTATTAAGTGAACTGGCATCAGGTGTGTAACATGATTGGCTATAAAACGGATGTCTTAAGAGAGGCTGAGTCTCTCAGAAGTAAAGATGCCCAGACGCTCTCCAACCCGTGAAGGCTTGCGTAAAAAAATTGTGGAATACTTTAAAAACAATGTTCCTCAAAGTCAAATTGCAAAGGCTTTGAAGGTCTCATCATCGACAGTGCAAAACATCATCAAAAGATTCAGAGAAACTGGAAAAATCTCTGGGCGTAAGGGACAAGACCGGACATCACTGCATGTCCGTGATCCCCGGGCCCTCAGATGCCACTGCATCACTCACCGGCATGTTTCTGTCATTTGCATTACTAAATGGGCCCAGGAATACTTCAAGAAACCACTGTCTGTTAACACAGTCCGCCGTGCCATCCACAGATGCCACCTAAAACTCTATCATGCAAAAAGGAAGCCTTTGCTGAGCATGATCCAGAAGCGCCACCGTGTTCTGTGGGCTAAGGCTCATTTAAAATGGACTGCAGTGGTTAAGTGTCCTGTGGTCAGACAAGTCCACATGTGACATTCTTGAAGGAAATCATGGGAGTTATGTCCTCCAGGCTAAAGAGGAGAAAGACCACCCTGCCTGCCATCAGTGTTCAGTTCAAAAGCCAGCATCTCTGATGGTATGGGGATGTATTAGTGCATATATTGTGGGACACTTGCATGTTTTAAAAAGCACCATGAATGCTGAAAGGTATATAAAGGTTTTAGGGCAACATATGCTCCCCTCCAGATGACATCTATTCCAGGGAAGGCCTTGTGTATTTCAGCAGGACAATGCAAAACCACTGCAGCTATTACCATCAAATTTGAAATGAGCTCATTTTGAGGAAACTGTAAATTTACCCAGTTTCAACATTTGCTATGTTATCTGTTCTATCGTGAATAAAATACTGGCTGGTGTGATTTGAAAGTCATTGCCTTTTGATTTTATTCACAATTTACACTTTGTCCCAACTATTTCGGAATTGGTGTTGTATGTCACGACACCCTTGTCTCTCTCACCTACAGCCCCCACAGTCCAGTTGTTGATGAGCTGACAGGCACAGAAGGCAAAATCCTGGAAGGAGAGGTACTGCAGCTTCCGCTTTCCAGTCTCGAAGCGGTTGTTCACGAAGAACACAATGGCCGCATAGTCCCTGCGGTGCCAAACAGGGAGACGAGACATGAGGAGCGTCTCAGGAAAGACAAAGGATGGAGGAAACGGTCATTATGAGCACTTACGCAGTCCCCATCCTTTCGAGCAGCACACCATTCAAGAGTATCTTCAGAAGTCTACACTCAATCCTATTACCTTGGCTATACATCTGCAGATCTGGCACACAAATACTTGGAATATACACAAAAAAAACATCGTATTGTTTTTGGTTTCTTTCGCTGGCTGACATTATGCACTTTTAAATGAATCCAGCAAGACGTACAAATGCCAATTCGATGGCATGTGTGTTATTCCTCATCTCTAATGGTCAGTATTTTCCATGCATCTGATTAACTCGATGTCCTTCACTCGCAGTACGCTGGAGTAAATCAGTGTTCACTGCTGCTAATGCTGTCGGTGGGAGGGTCTCACCTGGCCAGCTGATCAGACAGCAGGAAGTGCAACTGAATGTTCTCCACCAAACACCCTTTCAGCTCCTCCACCACTTTAAACACTCGCTTGAAGTTATCAAACTGCAAAAAAGGACCACATGCAGCAGAGTAAGGTGCCATCTTTCCTTTCTGTGACAATTGGTTATGAGAGCTGATGATATGGTAGATCCAGCGATCAAGTCATTTCCTGCAAAGGCCATTATGTTCATGTGTGATCTAACGGTAGACAGTGAGAATAACTCTCTCTTATACTTTTGCAGCAGTAAATAACTCCCAACACCTGACCGTTATAACTGAAGCGGACTTTGTTTTTTAATTTATAACTAAAGCTGCATGTCTGCAACGGGAGATTGGGTAAAGCGTTTCGCGGAACAAGCAGCAATATACCTCTCATAACAGATCACAGTTCTTCCAGTTTCAAGCAAAGACCTCACCCACTGAGCTAAACAGTTACCCCTGCATATAAAGTGCCACAGTGATCACCTCTTATTGAAGGGCAACCAGTTAGATTTCTTCCACAATGGAGTTTCTTGTCCGATTTCCAATTCTTTTTTTCCCCAAAGCAATTTAGATTTCTGCCAAATATGCTGTCCGTGGTGAACCACTGCACAAGAGGGTTACATCTTGTTCTATAACTAACATAACATTCCTTCATATCTCAGCTGTGTATCAAAGCTGCTATATGTGCTGATAGTTACAATTATAATCATAATACTAATTATAGAGACTTATATTATAGAATTATAATTATAAAATTATGATAATGGTCACATTCCACCAGCCACCAGTAAAGTCTCACCCCAGTTATAGCCAACATGTGTTCTGAACATACACAGCAGCTTTAAGAACACTATTAGGATATTAATGCATGCAACTTAATTTGTGTAACTACAACCCCAATTCCGAAATAGCCAAATAGCCAATAAAAGCCAATTCCGAAATAGTTGGGACAAAGTGTAAATTGTGAATAAAATCAAAATGCAATGACTTTCAAATCACACCAGCCAGTATTTTATTCACAATAGAACAGAGATAACATAGCAAATGTCGAAATTGACAAATTTTTTAATTTTTCCACAAAATGAGCTCATTTCAAATTTGATGGCGGCTAAAGGCCTCAAAAAATTTGGGACAGGGGCCTGTTTACCAAGGCTTAGCATCCCCTCTTCTTTTTAAAACAGAGTGGAGGCATCTGGGCATTGAGGAGACAAGTTTCTTGAGTTTAGCCATTAGAATTTGATCCCACTCTTGTTTAATACAAGCTTCCAGCTGCTGGGGAGTTTTGGGTCTCCTTTGACGGACTTTTCGTTTAATTATGCATCAAATGTTCTCAATCGGTGAAAGATCAGGACTGCAGGCAGGCCAGTTCTGCACACGGACTCTTCTACTACAAAGCCATGCTGTTGTAATAGCTGCAGTATGTAGTTATGCATTGTCCGGCTGAAATACTCAAGGATTAGCTGGAATAGATTTCATCTGGAGGGGGGCATATATTGCTCTAAAACCTTTATATACCTTTAAGCATTCATGGTGCTTTTTAAGACATGCAAGTGTCCCACACCATATGCACTAATGCATCCCCGTACCATCTGAGATTCTGGCTTTTTAACTGAACGCTAACAGGAGGGCTGGTCTTTCTCCTCTTTAGCCCGGAGGACACAACACCCATGATTTCCAACAAGAATGTCAAATTTTGACTTGTCTGACCACAGGACACCTAACCACCTTGCTACAGTACATTTTAAATGAGCCTTGGCCCACAGAACACAGCAGCGCTTCTGGGTCATGCTCAACAATGGCTTCCTTTTTGCATAAATAGAGTTTTAGGTGGCATCTGTGGATGACACGGCAGACTGTGTTTACAGACAGTGGTTTCTTGAAGTATTCCTGGGCCAACTTAGTAATGTAAATTGGCAGAATCATGCCGGTGAGTGATACCGTGGCATCTGAGGGCCCGAAGATCACAGGCATCCAGTAAAGGTCTTCGGCCTTGTCCCTTTCGCAAAGAGATTTTTCCAGTTTCTCTGAATCTCTTGATGATGTTATGCAGGACTCAGCCTCTCTAAGACATCCCTCTTATAGCCAATCATGTTACACAACTGATGCCAGTTAACTTAATTACTTACTAAATGTTCTTTCAGCTGATTCTCTTCTGAATTAATTTCTTTTTCAGCCCCTTTTTGCCGGTGTCCCAATTTTTTGAGACCTATTGCAGCCAGAAAATTTGAAATAAGCTCCTTTTGTGGATAAAAATGAAAAATGTCTCAGTTTCAACATTTAAAATGTTATCTATGTTCTATTGTAAATAACATATTGGCTCATATGATCTGAAAGTCATTGCATTTTGATTTTATTCACAATTTACACTTCGTCCCAACTATTTCAGAATTGGGGTTGTACATTTGAATCCCTCTTCAGCTTACAGACACCACAGACTTTGTATTTGACAGGAAAAAAAATATTGAAGGAATAAAAGCTTTGGTTATCTGGCAAGGACGCCCACGACTGGAAAATGCTTGTGTCCAAATTTTATTGCCACCAACTTTCACTCTTCTTGCCTTTTAACAGCTGTAGTCCCAACAAAACTACTTAAGTTCACAGTGTTAGTGGTTTTGAGAACCAAAACATCAGGAATTTTGAGAGACTGGGATTATGCACCCGCGAGAAGAGTAGGTATTCTGAGATGTTATTTATTTTTCAAAAGCCAGTCAGTCTACATTCATTCACCAGCAGGGATCATTATATCAGTGTTATGATTCCCAGTTAAAGACAAGCTAATCACACACTTGTGATCCGACATCTTAAAGGGTTGAGCAGCTGTTTCCAGCATGCTCCTCCACTCACCTGTCGTCTGCAGCTTTTCAGCGCAATTGCTGTCTTCGCACTGACATCATCCAGGTCCTTCTTTGTTCCCTTGGACAATTTCTTCCCCAGAACCTCCCGCACAAAGGCACTGTCAAAAGCGTAGTACCTGTGCGGACATGATAAAGAACACAGAACAGTCACACATCACATCAGCATCTTCAGCAAGCAGCTGAGGATTTTAGTCTGCAACAGGAAGGATTTGTCCGTTATGTCCATTCAGAGGGTGAGATGACCATCTCTGTTACGGATCGCAGCAAACATGCAGCATCATCCGCATCTCCACTTTCAATGACCCAAATATCCAGAAATATCCAGGGTGGGAGGTAATGATAGCAAATATCTGGCCAAGGAGGCCAGCCACTGGTTTTTGTCATGAGGCTGATAATGTTTTTCTCATTTTCCACCAACTACTGACAGAGTAGCACTGAAGGTGCTACTGCAGCCCCATCCATTACAGAACCAACAATACCAGCACAGCAAACCGTTAGACAGATACGATAAATGGATGACAAAACAGAACCAGTTGCAGTCTGTTGACTTGCTTTGCCTGCCTCTGGACAGCTCAGCCGGAGGTCAAAGACGTATTTGTTGAGAAAGGTCATCAGCTCAATGAAACATGTAGCATTAAAACAGACAGACATACAAGCGCAAGTCTCGTGGCCACTTTCTGTCTGCATGAATGCACAAAAACAGGCCGTCTCAGATGGAATTTATAATTTAATGCAATACTGACAAGCAGGGAATGGGCTCCCCCACTATAGTTAAGTTTCTCCAGCGATTTTCTCCACCTGTGAGGTTTTTTGCCACTATTACTGGATTTCTCCCCACTTTGTTTTTCATCTCATACACTCGATATTTGGTGGTCAAGTCCCATTTTTCCCGGTTACAAAACATCTTTGTGTCACTTTGAAAAGCAGTACACTAATTATGAAGTTGAACTGACTTAAGTGAGCAAAAAAGAGGCAAATTACGTGCTCTCAAGCATACATGAAACAAACCACATCTCATATATTTAGCCCAATGGATGAGAAGCCAGCAAGAGGCCTGAACACACACCTCTCAATGAGCATGGCCTGTCTGAGTGGAGGTATCTGGAAGAGAAGCTGATTGGCCAGTTTGGCGGGGCTGTGGAGAAGACGCTCGCACATCTGGAAGGTGCGGAACTGATCCATGGTATCGCTGTGAAGCACCTCAGCACTGGCTTCCCACTCCTCCAACACGCCTCCCTCCATCCGGACCCGCACCGCTTCATTCACTGAGGAAGGGATGGATGAGGGAGAGACACAGGGTAACCCCGAGAGATCACCATATTTGTTTGAGTTTCGGTAATTCACACTCTTCACAAGAGAGCAAAAGCTGTATGAAATGAACAGTCGCAGTAATGAGACATGCTGTGTGCCTAGAAAAGGGAAAAATAACGTAGTGGCAATCATTTCACCAAAAATCAGAATAGTGGCAAACCTTGCCAACAGGGTTACCAACATTTGCTAGAAAGGGGTTCTGTCAAGTATCTGGATTTTGATAGATGGCAAATAGTCTTTTACATCTTCAAAAAGGCAGTAAATTATTTTTGAAGGGAAAATATTGTTTACTTTATGGGTATTTTAACCATACATGGTGAACATCATGCTTACAGACAAAAACATTGCTGTAATTAAACTGCTTTCAGAGCGGGCCGTACCTGTATAACCGTCTAACCACAGCTGATAGACTTCCTCATCCATGATGGTGGTGTTTCCCACAAACACGTCCAGTTCCACAGACATCTTTGAGAAAAAGCTTATAAGTGATAAGCTGTTGCTTAACAAAAACAGATGACATACTCCAGCAACTAAAGTGCAATGGCAGGGAAAAAAAACATACAGCAACGCGTGGTGACATTATGCCCATGTCAATTTTAAAATGTTACATCCTCTCAGTTAAGTTACACTGATTCCTTTCCCGGAAGATCCACACGCAAACACTAATATTATATTAGCCCTCAAACGTTGGCAATATTAATGGGAAATTTAGCCATATAACGGGACACCAAGAACTTCGCTTACCTTACTCCCCCGGAGGTCGCTAATCTGAAGCGATACGGAAAAGAAGCAAGTGTGTGGTTAATATCCCTGACTGCGCGAACCCAGTTTAGCAACTAACAACTGATTATGCTATATAAAAGCTTACAGGCAGAATTCAAGCCATATTCCGTAATTACTGGAGTCATTAGTGAAGGCTAGCAGACAATGTGGTGCTACGATGAATGAAGAATTCCAGTGAATTATTTCTAGGTGGCCAATAAAGCTAGCTAGCTAGCTAGCTAGCTAATCAGCAATGAGTTAGAATGCTTTTAGCTAACTAGACTAAAGTTAGCCGGCAAGAAATTGGCTGCTACCTTCAATCGGAAAAAAAATGCGTTCTCTATTTTGCTATAAACTAATATCGCTGTCAATCACATGCAGAACCCATTGGTATGTTTTTGTTGGGGGTTTTTTTTGTACAAGAAACTCTAACCCTAGATATGATTTCTTCCGGTTTTGACGGGCTTCTTCATCAATGCAACAGAAGAAGTGCAGGTGACGTTGCAACCTGTAAGGGAACTGTTTCCTGTATGTCCTCTGGAAGATGCAACAATGGCTTCGCATTGGACAGTGCGTGAATGTTGCCAGCAGTGCTAGGAAAACCCCATTGCAGTATATTGATACGAAAGCGAGCAGACCGAAGAATAAGTAAATATACGGAGTGAATGGTTGACATGTGCAGAATACATATCATTCTGAAAACAGCTTTTTTTTTGGTTGGTTTGGTGTTAATTCTGCAGACATACACAAACATTCAGAGGGAAAAAAAGAGAAAAATATGCAAAGTATAATACAAAATGTATTTCCATCATAAGTTGATTGTCTGTACGAAATGCCACAATATAATAGCAGTTCTATGTGCCAAGGATGAGCATTTTTCTTTTGGGATTTCAAATTTCAATAGGTATCCAAATCCCCATGTCAATAGCATCAATTAAACTCAATCATAAAAATAATGCCTTGTCTTTGAGCGTGCGTGTGTGTGTGTGTGTGTGTGTGTGTGAATGTGCGTGTGCGTGTGTGTGTGTGTTTGTCTGTCTGTTTTTGTGCCTTTGTTTGTTAGTCTGTGTCTATTTGTTCATGTTTGAGTGTTTATGTTTGTGAGTGTGAGCGCATGTTTTATGTAAGAGTGTGGTGCCAGTGTAAGAGTGTGTATTTGTGAGTGAGTGCGTGTTGGTGTTTTTGAATGTGTGTGAGCATGTTTGTGAGTGTGTACGTGAACGTGTGTGGGAGTGTGTGTT
The DNA here is from genome assembly GCA_029721435.1 of Gymnothorax reevesii. NCBI lineage: Eukaryota > Metazoa > Chordata > Actinopteri > Anguilliformes > Muraenidae > Gymnothorax > Gymnothorax reevesii. The sequence goes on along the minus strand of CM056586.1, from coordinate 11,965,049 downwards.
TTTACTGTGAGTGTGTGTGTGGGCATGTGTGTGCGTGTGTGTGGTATAGCGCGTAGGGTGTTGGGGGATGAGGCTCCCTTTTTCTAGCTAAAGGAAGTGTGTCATATTTTCCACTTTTTCCACATATACTCTGCCCCATTTCTTGCTAACTACTCATCTGTGCCAGTTTCTGCCCTAACTTTGGCATGGTCCAACCAACAACAAAATTATACCATCATTGACTTCACCATTGAATAAGACTGATTTCCTATCCATTGTTCATAGAACAGTAGCCAGCACTAAAAAACATTTTCAGTACATTCAAAAAAACTTTATTTATTAACTGGGCTGAGAATCTGTTAACGTAGAGACAGTGCTGTGAGACAGAATTTGCCCCCTTCTGATTTTCTCTCTCTTCTTTGCATATTGTCTCACCAACTGGCTTCAGCAGTTAACGTAAAATGTGCAAAAAGACAAGAAGAACAACAGGAGATACAAAAATACAGTTTCAAATGATCATTTCATTTCATGAAGGAAGAGCCTTTTTCAACACCTACAGACCAGTGATAAATAATGAAAAAAAATAAACATAACTAGGCTTACTAAGGTGTTGGGCCGCCACAAGCTGCCTGATCAGCTTCACTATGGCTTGGAATAAAATCTACCAGCGTAAAACTTAAATGGAGGGATGGAGTACCTTTCTTCTGAGAGATATTCCCTCATTTTGTCTTTTGATGATGGTCACAGAGTCTCTTGCAAGTTTTTCCAAAATCTCCCAGAGGAGTTCAGTTGGTTTGAGATCTGGTGACTGTGAAGGCGGTGGTATACATATTCTTGTGATCATTCTCATATTGATAAAACCATTCAGTGACCACTTGAGCCCTCTTGGGCTGAGGCCACTTTCAACATGAAAGAGACCAGTCCCATCATGGTAAGGATGTTCCATCACGGTAAACAAAGGTCATCACCCGAATGGACCCAAATCATGCCTGAAAAATTAACAGAAGCATCTCTATTCATTATATTTGTCCGTGCATTAATTTGTCAACTGTCTGCCCATCACCCAAAGAAAATGCTCCACCCAACTTAATATTTGGTCATGTCAGCTTAAGTAGAAACAAACATACAGAGACAAAAACATAAGCATGCATCCATAGCATCACTTATTACATACGTTTCCTGAAATTAATTAAGTTTGGAAGAACTGTTCACAAGTTATAGTTGATATCAGAAAAGTGGCCACAGCCACAAAAATTTAGTGATGTGATTTCGCCATATTATTGGAGAAGTCAATTTTTTTGTTTATGATTGATAAAATTCTGTGCCCCCAGATGCTTCAACTCAAAATGCAGGACAATCAAAATGGCAGCAATTAATGGTTCTAGTGGTGAAGTTGTTCAGTGGAAAGAGCATAGTTTAATGATGCTTGAAAACTGATTTTCAATGAGCCACAAACCAAAATGCACTCAGTCAAACATGAATATTGGCTATGGTGCTCTCTATGACTGATTCCCTCCAAATTTTGCAAGGCACTGCCTAATCAACTGTCTAACTGTCACAATCCTTGTGTGTTAATTGGCTCCTTCCGTGTTCTGGGATGTCCGAGTGTTTTTCTGCGGTTCCTCTCTTTTAATCGATTTATTGTCTCATCTCCTCCCTTGCTTCCCAGCTTTATCATTTATATACCAAGCCCCTTTTGTGAATGTCTCATCTACAACGGGATTCAAAATTTTTGGCACCCCTGACTGGCAATGCACAAACAATACTAGAAAATATACAGCGCCAATTCCGAAGTAGTCGGGACAAAGTGTAAATTGTGAATAACATCAAAATGCAATGACTTTCAGATCAAATGAGCCAATATGTTATTTACAATAGAACATAGATTACATTTCAAATGTTGAAACTGAGACATTTTACATTTTTATCCACAAAATTAGTTCATTTCAACAGGTTGCAACAGGTCTCAAAAAAGTTGAGGCTGAAAAAGCAATTATTATATCAGAGAGTCAGCTGAACGAACATTTAGCAAGTAATTAAGTGAACTGGCATCAGGAGTGTAACATGATTGGCTATGAAAGGGATGTCTTAGAGAGGCTGAGTCTCTCAGAAGTAAAGATGGCCTGAGGCTCTCCAACCTGTGAAGGCTTGTGAAAAAAAATTGTGAAATACTTCAAAAACAACGTTCCTCAACATCAAAATGCAAAGGCTTTGAAGGTCTCATCATTGACAGTGCATAACATCAAAAGATTCAGAGAAACTTGAAAAATCTCTGCGCGTAAGGGACAAGGCTGAAGACCTCTACTGGATGTCCATGATCTTCGAGCCCTCAGACGCCACTGCATCACTCAACGGCATGATTCTGTTATTGACATTACTTAATGGGCCCAGGAATACTTCAAGAAACCACTGTCTGTAAACACAGTCCACCATTTTTCTGAGTAAGACCAGAAATTTGTCCTTAATTTGAGGTCATTTTGACTATCTTGCCAATGGGGTAAGTACATTTTCACTTGTCAAGCGAATAATGCTTGACAAGTGAAAATTTACTTACCCCATTGGTAACTTTACTTACCCCATTGTAACAATTACAGAAAATATTGGGGTGTGCAAAAACTTTTGACTGGTAGAGTATGTCAAAAGGTTGAAGTGTGAGGTATCGTTCAGGAACCAATCGCGAGAACACAGGATTGCAGTAGAGGAGATTTTATTGAGCGAGGGGGGTAACCCCCGCAGGGCAGAAGGCAAAGGTACAGAGTCCACAGTCCAAAAGTCAAAATCCAGAGGGGCAGAATCAGAGTCGTGACCAGGGCAGCAAACACAAATCGCAGTCAGGCAAAACCGATTCGGTTCACAAGCACAGGTTTATCAAAGAGGCAAAAGTCAAAAACCAAAGGGCAAATCCGAATCGTTACCAGGGCAGCAATCACACAAAATCGTAGTCGGGCAAAAAGGGTTCGAAAACACAGATGCAACGGTAATCGATGAAGGGCAAGTCAAAAATCAAAAGTCGAACAGTCCAGTCAGAAGAGAAACGCAATGAGTACAAGGCGGATTATGAGCAGCACAGGTAAACACGAGAGACGTTCTGACAAGGAAGTTCTGTGAAGAGACACCTAATATACACTCCAGGGAGATCACATGGTACATAGAACACAGGTGCAGAAACTGAGACTGATTACAAAGGGTGATACAAGAGGGAGAACCTAATCACATAAAATAGGCAAAAGCCGAAACACGGACAGGGATCACGAGACAAACCTATAGACAACGACACAGCTCTGGTCAAGGAGTTCTACTGAGCACAGATACTAAGAGAAAGGAAAGCATAAGGTGTGGAGATTCTACTGAAATGTAGCAGCGAAGATTAGGGAGAGACAAGAGGCGGAGACTAGAAAAGGCGAATGGTGGGCGAGTGCTGAGAGCTTGTTAATCAATTAGTAAGTGCAGCTATACAATCTCGAGTGCTCGTTAGTAAGTTAGTATTATATACAATGTTAGTTGGATTAGTAAATTAACAAAAACAACAAACTATTAGTATGTGTTAGTAATATAAAAAAGCAAGGAGAAGGAAGAAAACGAGATGAGGAAAGAAGAATGAAATCAGAAACCATTAAATCACTCGAAGGAGTGGCACGCATTAATGGGGCTGTGAGCAAAGACAAGACCAAAGACCAGACAGGGGGAGACAAAGTGCAATGCATGGATAAATCAAAACATGGACCAGAATAACACTATGACGATAAGTAAAACATGGAAATCCAAAACTAAGACAATACATGAATGAAAAAGCAACCAAATCACAATACATATATCTAAAGAATAGTCAGTCATGGCAAGGATCAAAATACACATCAGGCAGTCAGGACAAAACATGGCAAGGCAGATCAGAATCATAACATGAAGACATACATGCATTTTTATATGTTCTTTCCTTATAGAACCACCTAATTTTAAATACATCACACTTTGCATACATGCACAGAATCACGGTTAACAGATGTGTACTTAACTTCATAATGTTTTCACAAAGCTTTCTTTATCCATAGCTGTTAAGAAAACTGACCGTCCCTATAAATCTGTGACCTGTTGTGGCCATTTTTGTTTTGAAAAGTCAGCAATTTCCTGATAGTTATTGAAGTTCAGTGTCTCTTGGTTTCTTCTAGCCAAATTTGGTGAAAATCCAAGTTATGACCTCGATAGCCACAAACTAGTTTGCAAAGGTAGTCTTGCAAATAAGTAAATAAATAAATAATGTTGGAAAATTTTGGCATAATAAATTAAATCAAGAATTTTAATTATCCCTGCGATGGATTGGCAACCTGTCCAGGGTGGGTCCCTGCCTTTGCCCGTAGCCAGCTGGGTTAGGCTTCGCCTCGCGACCCTAGTGAGGAATAAGCGGGTATAGAAAATGAATGAATGAATTAGAATTCTCATTGTCTTGAGCCAAGCAATCAACCAAGTTTTTATTAGGCCACATGGTTTCGGAGTTATGGGCCTGAACTTGGGTAATAGCAAAAGCATTGTGCCCTTTATTCATACCTGCCATGACCTGAGTAGTACCCTACTCAGGAGGTAAAGAGTAAATAGGTTTAAAGTAGAATGCAGAGCAAAACCGTGCAGCCTCTAAAAGTTACAAATAAAACTTTAAAATAAATTCAAAATGTCACTGGCAGCCAGTACAAGAATACATAAACAGGAAAATCATAAATTTACTCGAGTGTAGTTCAGTTTGGATTTTTCTGAAAATATATAACGTGTAAAAGAGTAGATTTTTTTTCTATTTCCCTGGGTGGATTAACGCATAAATCCTCCCAAATCCCTCTGTCTGCCCAACCCCCTTTTCATTTCACTGCCTCATTCTTTCAAAACACAAAAGGGGAAAATAGCATTGTCAACTTTCTGTTTGTTCAGCACCTCTTTCCTCATCTCTGATTCTCTCTGTCCAACCAGCTGCCCCCTCCCCCTTATCTAACTCCTCAGCGCCCTGTTCCTGCCATAAAAAACCTCAGGAGTGTAACACTGCAATGTTAGCCTTACAGCTCCAACACACCCCATTACCTCTGCACATTTTTAAACTTGCATTCTTTCTCTTCCATTTTAAACTTCCATTCTCTATACCCCCCCCCCCCCCCCCCCCCCACCCCCCACCCCCCTCTCTCTCTCTCTCTCTCTCTCTCGTCAACACCCTTCATTGTTATGGTCTTACTGTGACAATATAGTTGGAATTGCAGGCGGAAGGATGTGAAACACCATGGCTTAAACTGTAGGAGAATAGCCTATTGTCACACTTTCCGTGTGTGTGTGTGTGTGTGTGTGTGTGTGTGTGTGTGTGTGTGCATTTGCGTGTGTAAGTGTCTGTGCATGTGTGTGTGTGTGTGTGTGTGTGTTCTTGTACTTGCTAAACAGGGAGAGCCAGAAATGTTTTCTTCATACAGGGGACACTATTTAGAAGGGAATAAATTTTTGCCTGTCCTCATAACTACAAAGGCAAATTGTGACTTATTACTATGGTTAGGGGTAAGGTTAGAATTAGGGATGGGTTAAGGCTAGGGTAAGGGCTCGGGTAAGGCATGTGTTGCTCATTGTTAAAATTAAGGAAAGGCTGCAGAGACACACAAAGAATGAATGGAAGTCAAATGTCCTCACAAGGATATAAGTATATGGATGTGTGTGTGTGTGTGTGTGTGTGTGTGTATGCGTGTGTGTGTGTGTATGTGTGTGTGTTTGCGTATGTGTGTGTGTGTGCGTGCGTGTGTGTGTGTGTGTGTGTGTGTGCGCGCGCGCGCGCGCGTGTTTGTTCTTTAGCTATTAATTAAAAGAAACATTGTCCAAATATGTTCCAAACGTCCAGTAGGGATGTGTGGAATAACTGCATAACAACGTAAAGTTCTCGTGAAACAATTGCATCAACTGAAAAATTACTGCCACGGGTATCCATGTCCAACTTTTACATCTTTTCGCACAAATGTTTCAAATCTGCATACTCGTCATCTTTCTTTGAATTCCAAACGACCTGTAAACGCGCATGTGATTATGACAATATGATGTCACTTCTTTTCCATGTGGTACAATACCGATTCTAGTCGTAGAGGAAGACCACAACGGGGTAGCCAGAGCAAGGGGGAGGAGGAGTGGGCAGGAGGAAGACATTACTGATGCCGTCTCTACCGCGAGCAACACAGGCGCTTGAAAAATGACAATTAATTACATGTCTGAGTTGTTTATTTCATCGCGACTATTCGGAAAAGGGCGCGTAAGGCACGCTGGATATTATTGTTTTTGATTTTTGTCTGCATTTCGGGGGAAAGGAGATTCTGCATGCCCTACATTTTTCTTGGCTATTTATTTATTTAATTTGTACATGCGGGAATTAAAACGACTGTTTCTCTACTCAATGATTAAGGTTCAGAAACACTTGCTCATATATTTAAACAAATATAAAACTGACGTTTTTTTTCTGAAATTACGGGACGGGAGTGGGATCAAGGATCAGTGAGAGACGCATCGGCCAGAGGCGAGTGAGAAGCGGACATTGCTATAATCGAGGAAAGGGAAGTAGCAGGATGCCTTGCTGTGATTCCATGATTTTATTTTGCCAGCATATTTGTGTTTAATTATACTGCGCGGAAGCAAAGGCCCTATTTGTGGCACATCTGTAACGAAGAATTCGGCACATTTTCATTTGTGGGGAAAAAAAAACATCATCCTGCGGGGAGGACCGAGCTCATGCCTCGCATTCACTTCACATCAACCTTTGAGATAACAGAACATTGATGTCATACCATCATCAGCACTGTGCCCAAGGTTTGCAAATAGAGACCAACAAATAACGAGGAGGAAAGCACTAACCTACCAAACCAGCGAAACTGTGCCGCCTCAACGCCAACAGAAGTCAGAGGGCCGTAGACTAGATTTACAGCCTACTTCGGCACACGTATCGGGGAACGGCTGGGTAACGAGATGTCCAGATATTTAAAAAATCCTGCTTCGTTTTGAGCTATGTCGGGCGGCAGGTAGCGGCGCTGAGTGGGTCACCGTTGGGTAAATCATATGCCTAATGACAGTTAAGTACCCATCTGAGCACGACCTTTGATAACAGGCCTTGTGTATTCTACATTATTGAATTAATCAAATTTCTTGTTTGATTAACATTGGCTTGCAACATTCTAATGCAAAGTGCATTTTTCTCTGACATTATTCCTGTGGAGCGGCAGCCTGTGACACGCGGAGAGCAATAATAGCCGTGAGAATAACGTAGGTCGATTCTGCCGCACAGCTGGTAACTTAGCCTACATCTGACAGCAAAAGGCCCTCTATTATACCGTTTTCGGCAGTTCAGTTGGGTCTATACTGATTAAGAATAAGGCATTGGCCGAAATGGGAAGTGACAGTGAAATTTTCAACCGGGAGCTATCAAAGATGACTGATGAGGACTTACTTGCCTGCACTAAGGAGGAACTAGTGGGTCGACTTCGCAAAGAGGAGTCTGACAAGATAACGGCCCTAATCCAGCGAGGCCGCCTAATCAAAGAAGTCAACAAACAATTACAAGGCCATCTGCTTGAAATCCGGGAACTAAAAGTGATTAATCAGCGACTCCAGGAGGAAAACCAAGAACTGCGTGACTTGTGTTGTTTTTTGGACGACGACCGACTCAAGGTTAAAAAGCTGGCAAGGGAATGGCAGCTATTCGGCCACCACGCTGCCAAAGTGATGCGTGAAGACCTGGGAGGTTACCTAAAGAAGCTGGCTGATTTAGAGAGGCTGCAGGATGGGCTAGTAAAGGAGAATTTGGACCTGAAGGAGCTATGTTTGGTGCTGGAAGAGGAATGTGTGAGCAGAAGTGACTCCAGCCCTGGCGGATCGACGGAACTCAGCTTGCCCTGCTTGGTTGTCCGTGACTTGGGCGATGGCAGTTCTAGTACTGGAAGCGTTGGAAGTCCGGATCAACTTCATCTGGTTTGCTCACCTGATGATTGAAGGCTGGCAGTACTTCGCCTGCCGTGCCATACTCTGGGTGTGAAACAGACTGAGAAAGATAGGTTAACACCAACCTTCTGAGGGGAAAATAGTTTGAACAAGATTTGGAATGAATGTCCCCTTAGCTTGACCCTGGGATATGTTAGACCAGCACGTTTGGATTTACGCTTATGAATAAAAGCTGAAATATTTGCCATTAATAGCCATAACTGTCTCATCTGATATACCAAGTGAGTGGGATTATGAGACGACAAGGAAAACCTTTAGAACTAGGTCAGGTTTTTGGGTTTTGAGTCAGCCCTCCATTTAAAAAAGGACTATCATGTGAATGGTTATGATTATGATTGGATTTAATTTAATTTCAAATGGTTCAATTTCAAGTGGTTTATACATATAATTGACAAATTACCTCTGAAGTAAGTATAAGAGGAGTGAAAAAACTCAAAATGAAATGGAGCTGGGATAGGTTTTATCTGTGGACTGTACTTCACTTTATCTTGGCATGCAGTGCAGTCAAGCTCAGCTGAATCAGTTCTTTTGTGGCCTGACAGAATCAAGACATCCTGAAAAGCCTATCCATATCACTATGAGCAAAAATATTGAATGGCATTTGTGTATGGGAAGTCATAACACCTGACTCAAAGGACAGTAATGTTTTTTTTTTTTTTGAATGATTAATTAAGTCTAATTATCGTAAGAGGGACTGGTTGTTATGTTGTTTCAATTCTCTCATCAATTTGGCAGTAACGGAACTGTTTTTTGATGTCCAAAATAATTTTTATAGACAGAAAATATTGACTATTTTCTCTTCTGAATCACCATTAAATTGTTTTCTGAATCTTTGAACTGATCTAGAATGTACCCTATAAACTGCACTGTTATAGACAGTGTTTTGCACTGGGCTGCGTGACATGTAACAGTGACACACTGGTCTGTGTTGTACTGTGTATACTCACATTGCACTGAATTGAAGAATTCTCAGACCTGCACAACTAGACCCTAATGAATTATCATATACTGTGCTTTATACAGTCCAATGCTGCACATTACTGCACTACTTCAAATTGTTTTCTCCTGAACTGGAATTGATAGGCTGGTTGTACAGTACACTGGATTTATTTGCTGGAGCCTATCCATTGTGTTTAACGAATGCCTGTTTGCTATTACTTAGAAATATTTTAAGTACAGTACCGACATGTTATTATGATTATGTTATTAATGATATTAACATCAAAGTAGTTCTTTCTATATTTCAATTTTACTCATGTATTGTTTAATAAGTTGGTGTTTATTTTGTTTGACCATTGGCTTAGTATTATCATCATCATCATTACAATCATCAGTATTGCTTTAAATGACAATGATTTGTCTTTCCGTTTATAAATTGTGCTCCCTTTATTGGCTGCTGTTGGCTGTGTTGCTGGCTGTGATTGGTGAGCTGTGCTGTTATTGAAGGGGAGAGCTTTAAATACACCAAGACACACTATCTTGCGTTGGACTTTTTTGTCGTCATTGAATGCTCACAAAGTGGTCACTCTGATTTTGTAGTTTTTCAGATTTTTGTATATTTATCAAGTGCCATTATTTATCCAAGTAGTTGGCTTGTTTCAGAAGTGCATCATACGCATGTACAACAGAATTGTACCTAAAACTCAAGGACTGAGTTTTCTTATCCTGCCCGGAACAGTATTATTGCATTTTGAAAGGCACTTCATTTGACAAATGGGTTAAATATCAATCTGGAGAGTAGTTCTCATGCACATAGATATACCGTAATTCTTGGACAGTGCGTGACACATATCTTTTCACTCTCTCTCACTCAAATGTACTTTCTCTGCCTGTCCCATGCTCACAATGTTAATTCACCTCTTGTGTGATGTGTTCACTCCATTTAATTGAATGGGAGGGAGAGAACCGGGTGCATCAGGGTCACTGGTTCCGTCAACCCATTGATCTCCTCCTTTTTGCTCCTTTAAATCAATTGTCTGTTACCAGAACCCATTATGTTTGTAGCATGTCTCCAACCTCAGTCCCCAGTTGAATTGAATCACTTTCTTCATGCTGTATCCCAGACCCTGAGTCTGCTTTCCCAACTGCGGCCCCTTTTTATTTAGTTTGGTTTTGCCTGTCACTGTTGATATCTATGTACTTTTTTTTACATTTGTGGGCAGATTCAACTGCATGGTGTACTCGCTGCATATAGCTCAGTAGGTCTGCTAGCGAAGAGGAGCATGGTGTGAAAAAGTGAAGGCTTCCTTGTAGGTTGCCATGACAACAGGCTCTGGCTGTGCATCAAGGCGACAGGGGTAAAATTATCACATAATGCTGTTGCACAAACCTGGGATGAAAATACACAACTATCATGGACTGTTGCCTTTTTCCACACTGCCCAGCTGTGCATACTATCAGGCGTCAGACCTCTTCCCCATTGCCAGTGTCTCCTTTTTGTTACATCAACTTGGAACAGAGATTGTCAAGCCTGGCCTTGGAGGCCTACAGTATTTGCTAGATTTTGTTGTTTATCGGGACTTATGCGATAAATTAAAATAGATGATAATACACTTAACTCACCTCACCTAGTTAATAGCGTCTAAATAGGATGGAGAAAACTAAAACCAGCTGAGACTGTATCCCCTCTGGACCAGGGTTGGCCAACCCCCTACCTTAGAGTTTTCCCCCCTGTCCATACCCTTATCCCCAGTCCACCCACAGCTAGAGGGCAGTGTGGTCCAGCATAACATGGATGAGTATTTAGTCTATCCACCAGGTGTCGTAGTTGAGTAGACGTAGTCAATATTTCTGATTTACGCTAAGTATGGAGAGAAATCTCATGCAATTCACTGTGGGTGGGTGTGTCTCTGTGTTGGCGCATTTGTGCGCATGTATTTGTGTCCATATGTGTGTGTGTGTGTGTGTGTGTTTGTGTGTATTTCTTTCTTAATTGTGTGTTGCAATGTGACTGTACACAGGACATCCTTAAAGGAAGAACCAAGCTGACCCCTCCCTTCCCCCTCCCGCTGCCCCCCCCCCCCCCCCCCCTCCTTTTCTTATGGTCTCCAGGGGTGACAGCATCTCTTAACAGGACATGGACAGGATATGGAGTATTTGAAAGAGCCCTGGATAGGACAAACTAGAGAGAGAATGTGGATGGCATCCAATGAGCTGGCAGAGGAAGCTGAATCAAGCATATTTTTTAAAAATCACTTCCCCCATTCCTGCAGTGCAAGGCATGACCTTGTGTTCACTCCATAAAAGTAAATGCTGGTATTCAGATTAATGGAATAAAAAGTAATAAATTGATTGTAATTATTTTATAAATGCAAGAGCTTTAGACTGCCAAGGGCCAGTTATATAACCAAAACATTTTATAGACTATTTTCATTCAGTGTTCCTATTTCGCACATTTTAATGGCAGCAATGGCATTCTTGCTTGATTCTCCAAACAATCTTGAAATTCAAGTACAAAATTTTTTTTTCTTTTCCATGGCTGTAAATTTAATTTTTTTTGTCTAAAATGGCCTCGAAGGAAGTCCTATCCCTATCGATCTACCCAATTCAATGCTTTTCTGCTAATTGCATATGAAAATCAGATTTTTACATGCACAGCATGGTCATCATTGACTTCTCATAAAAGTAACACCCCACATCTTAAACTTGTATATCATAGAAAACTATTCGCATCATGGACATTCTTATCCGATTCATGAACAGTTGAAAGCTTTGGGACAGCCCTGTGTTGTAATCATAACATACTGTAAATAATCAAATACACCATAACCACATACAACATGATCATACATTCACACAAATTATAATTTCACTTACACATAAGCAATTTTCAGTCTTTTATTTTTTCCCATACAGATGAGAAACAGTTTGAATATGTATTCAATTGATAAATAAATAAAGTTTTATCTTATGCAAATAAATACGTAGGCCATGCCGCTCTTTTGAAATAATTTATAATGAATGTGTATACTAATATACTACTGATGGTATGAGTAATTTGATAACATACAGTACTGTGCAAAAGTCTCAGCCACATTTAAAGCAATTTTGTGGGCCAAATATGCTTGCCAAAATGATGGAATTAAAAGTTAACTAAGTAATGCACTAAACGAGCAGTAAACTGCTAAAAACTAAACCAAATTAATATTTGGCATGACTACCCTTTGCCAAAAAAATTAGGGTCACTGTCCTGTTGTGATATAGATTTATAAGAGGATTGATTTTTGCTTGCTCCATGCAAAAACTTGCCACCGTTCTGAAAACTCACGGTCTCCCTTGTGTCTCTCCTTTAAGTAACTGCAGACAGCCATGATGATGTTGACATCTAGGTTCTGTCAAGGCAATATGATCTTTATTGACTGTTTTTTGATAAAATATAAGCATTTACTTATAAAACATGTCCCTACATTAGCATTTGGAATTTCAAATTAAATTTTTATCTTCAGCAACTCTAGTGTGGAAAACAAAAAATAAAAACCTACAGCAGATTTAAATTTTAAAAAGTGCAGGGTGCCTAAGACTTTTGCACAGTACTGTATAATAATATATTAAGTGACATATGTGTATGTTTACTACTAATACACAAATGTATATTGTTCTAATATAATCTCCCAAGATAATGCATAGCATATAATGAATTAACAAACACTGCTGTACTGTCTGCCTAACAGCAAATACACACCCTTAAATGTGTAAAAATAAGCTTATATTCTGTAACCAACATGTTCCAAAGAAATAAGTGCCAGGCACTGTAGTGCATCATTTATCTGTAGTTATCCAAGGCTTTAAGTGTTTAAGTCACAAAACATCTATTTTCCGAAAATTAAGGCAGTGGACTTAGATAACCATAAAATACGTTTCCAATCCTTACTTTACAAAGTGAAAATATGACTTAAATACTTTTAGCATGAGACTCTTCAAATAAAGAGTTGATTTCAGTCCTCTACTGTTCATTTGTGGAACTGACAAAAACTCAGTTGCTGAAACTAACAGGGCTAAAGTACCAGTATCAAAAATAGCATCATGTTAAATAAAAACAGAGCAATACAGCCATATTGATGCTGTACAGCTCTGCTGAGATTCCAATTCTTTCAGGAATTCCCAAACACATACATTGAATTTTTAAATTATCACAAGCTTTGGGTCTATTTAATTAACACAGGAAGATGTGCTCCCTGGCTAGCAGCTGGATCAATAGGGACGAAAGGTTCTCTACTGATGGAAGTTAAAGTAATTTCAGTGATAACAGTAATTTTAGCTTATTTTTTGCTACAATGATATACTTGAAAATCCCAAGCCAACCCTCAATACTACACAAAAATACAACAAATGATTGTACTGCTAGTAAAACATTATCCTCGTAAGAATATATACTCACAATTACTAAGTGTTACTTGTATATGTCACCAGCAGACAGCGTGTCACTGTAACTATCTAGTTGCATTAAAAATGGAATAACTGCAGTCATAAAATAGCTCATGGAGTACATGAAGTCAAAAACAGCCGATTCATTTAGTTGTTCCCATCATTATAATGATCATAATTATCATCATCAGGGATGTCATTGTCGCTGCTATATCTGTACCATGTGACGGTCTTCTCTCGGCTGACGGGTGTCACAGGGTGAGAATAGTTGGGGAGCTCAGGGAGCGATCTGACGACTGGTCCCCACTGCTACTGCGCCTCCGATGAGCTATACCACAGGGCTCAGGGAGCAGGGCCGGCTCGACTGTACCAAGTGTTGGGTTAGAGGATGTGGAGGGGGAGCTGAAATGGTGGGAGTGGGAGCTCGAGCTGGCTTCTAAAGGGGCGGAGGGATAGGTGAAGACCAGGCTGCCGGTGAAGGGGGTCAGAGAGGGGGTGGAGGTGAGGACCGGAGTGTGGAGGGATTCAGGCTCCGACGGCTGGATGGAAAGAGCAGACGAGGTGGACGGCGGCGGCGGGAGGGTTATTTTCGGTTTCAGCTTCTCAGTCTTGGGACGTCTCTTTGAGGAAGGACCAGGCACGTCATCGATGTCGATTTTGGGAGCTCTCAGGGTAGGCAACCCCAGGCCAGTATCGGAGTCAGAATCCGAATCGGAGTCCTGGATCTTGCAAATGGGTCGGTGGGCCTCCAGAACCAGCTCCAGCTTCTCCTTCTCCTTCTGTAGCTCAGCAATCTCCTTCTGCAGGCGGGATTTTTCACTCTCCAGCTGGTCCGTCTCCTGGGACATGCAAATAAGTGCAACAGGTGTCCTTCAATGGCAGGGGTACTGAATATACTGTGGGGGCTGAATCCCCTTCTCACTTTTCAGGAACAAACTCATCAGATGTCAACATAATAGGCCTTCGCTAGGATATCATCATTCAGTAATGTCTGTATCCTGCTCATGAACAGCTGCAAATTAATTTATCAGAATATAGATAAAGAATGCAAGTTGATGTTTTATCTCAGATTTGTTTCAGCAAGTATTTCAATTTACTTACAAGCTAGAGTACTTCTAAAAACTCACATTCTGTAGCGTGTCTGTCAACTCACGACGGCGGTTACGACATCGAGCTGCAGCCATTTTGTTTCTCTCCCTGCGAATCCTCCTCTTCTCAAGATCTTCATGGGACAACTTGACAGAGAATATGGGTAAATTAACTCGAGAAAGCAGAAGGGTAAGGTAAACACATTATTTTATCATAATTAATTTAACCCAAAGGTAAAAATAATATGAAAAAGGTCATTTCCACCTTTTGCTCTCACTGCAGTCATCGACATATCCCAAAAAAAAAACAAAAAAAAACCGTCGCAACTGAAAGAAGTGTTTTATCTAGCATTGCTAATGCAACACTGCCCCCTTGAGGATATCTTTATTATTTCACTGTAAAATATTTGACGTATTTGACTTATTTCAAATTTCTCTGTATGTTTTGCATCATTCTATGGAAATTCATCTTTAATTCCATGATGTGAGATCCCTATCCCCTTCTTTTTTGTATCTCTATTGCCTTTAGCTGTGATGACTCATACTCAGACCCCCTTTGGTGACTCAGCTGTGAGTCATATGACCAACCCCATGAGTCACATGACAACCAACTTCCTGTCCCATCATTTTCACACCTTAATCTCACACCTTTATGTTCTAACTTGGAGGCCCTGGATTGGTATCCAATTCTAAGTGTAATTTCAGAAATTTGGACTGGGCTCATTAAAAGGTACTCTGTGCAAAATAAATGAAGTTAACACAAACCACTCAATTAAATGTGAATGAGTTCTCAAATTTATTAAGCATCAGTCATTTCACCCTTATCATCAAAGGGCAAAAACAGCTTCCTTCACTGGTTATCTCAAAAATATATAATTTTCCAGAAATCACCCAGTCTGGAACTCCCCCACCACCACTGCCACACTGGCAACAACCCAATGTCTGACAGAACCCAGTCACACTGCAGAATGTAACACTGAACTAACGCTGACTCACTGTCTCATCTAAGTCCTATAACTCCATTTTATGGATGTAAATACAAAATAACACAATTTTTCCTAAGTGTATTTGACTTGCACCACTACACAAGCCGCAACAGTAGCATTAATCTTCACTTCATTTCTCACATGAGCAGTTTTCAGCAAGAGTTGTACTCAGCCCACTCATCGGCACGCAAGTTTGTACAGATCAACAGAACTTACAAAGTCATCAGCCCGTCTCCTTGATGGTACCCTGATCCCTCCTACTGTCCTAATGACGCCTCGCTGGACCGGATGTGTATGAGAGGGATGGGAGGGCGTGGGGCGGGGCCCAGTTGTTGGTGGTAACGGCGGTCGGGGTGGTCTGCCAGGTGGACCAGGTGCTGTGGGCAGAAGAGAGGGCTGGACCAGCCACTGCAAGTCTTGGCTGGAGGTGATGGCATCAAGACTGGGAACAAACTGGCCTGTACCAGCCTCAGTAAACTTATGCTGGGAAGCAGAGATTAAGAAGAGAAACAAAACAAAACCATTAGACAAGAAAACGTATATGTTTCTTTCCCAAAACGTTGAAGTATTTCAGGAAATGCCAGTTTTTCGACATTTCAGAACATTTCTGAAAAGTGATTTAAGGCTAAAAAGTAACTTTTGATATTATTATTATTATTATTATTATTATTATAAGTTGTAGTCGTAGAAGCAGTAGTAGACGTAGTAGTAATAGATTTTGTTGTTACTATTAAAACTAAAAATGTTATTGTGGTATAAGCAATACGATTTTCCCATGTTGTATACCCAAAGTATGAACATTATAGTGCATAATATTTTAGTGAATATGTGCGCAAGATCGAACTGACAGATAGTGAAGAAAAAAAATATGTTTGTTTGCTCTAAAAGCAAAGTGAGGCACTCCACTCAGAAAGTACCTAACATAGAGACATGCCTGTCAACAACAGACATGCCTGTGACTCAGCTGCTGGGCACAGCAAGACATGACATCGACAAATAAGTAGCATACGCACCATTCACGCTTCACTCATTATACATACATAGCTAATGTACGTTATATTATTATATAACATTAAGCAGCATGTTTGCTTACCTGCTGTTGCTGAACAGAGTGACTTGGGAGCAATGATGCGGAGACTGGCCCGGTTTGAGGGGATCCAGTACCGGTGAAAGGTTGCTGTCTCTCTTCTCTCAAGTTCCCGTAGTTTCGAAACATGTTTCCAAAAAAATAAAACGAACGGCACAAAGGAGACAGTCCAGGTATAACCAAAAATCCAGTTACGCCGTTCAGAATAGCCCCGCGCGGTGTTACTTCAGATGTTCAATCGCTGTTAAAACTCCGAAACTGAATTTGAAACTTGAAGAAAACCGCTGCGTTCAGGGAGGGATCCAACTAGCCTGTACAGAGTGGGGGAATAAGGAAACAATATTATTTCTGATTCCAACAAAGTCCAATAAAATGACAAAAACTTATGCTTGGATATCCCATAAAATCACTCTAACAGTTAATCTAGACTGAATGTACGGGATGCACATGGAAATATAAACTCCCCTGACCGATACCAGACTATTGACACGCCCCTCCAAAATTCCGGGAAATGGTGCCGCCGGACATTTGTCAATAGAAACATCACGTGACTGACGTAGCTGACCAAATATGGAGAGTTTCCTCTGACGTTTTCCTGGAGTCCCTCACGAACGCACGTTGGCAGTCCACAGTATCTTTAAACGCCCATAAACCCCGTCACCTGTTCGCCAACGAAATGTATCGATAGCACACTCAGGCCACAGGCCTCTTGTGTTAAATTAATAATAAATTAGAATTTGCGAGGACTGCTTTCCTGAATTATTTTTGGTGTGTCCACTTACCCATTGGCACTTTCCAGTTACGCATCTGGAATTGAAATAGGCTTCTCTTATGGTCAACTATTCAGCCTAGTTACCTTCACTTCGGAGGTCACTCGGTTCTATTTAATCTGCGATGTCATGGCCCAATTCTACATCCCTCAGCCGAAAATCAAGTAATGCAAAAAAAAAAAAAAGATTTGTGTCTCCCCATTGCAGCGAACTGCCTTTCGTTGGCATGAACCACGTATTTACTGCAGGGTCAAGGAGTTCATTATGAAAGGTGGAGTCTTTATCATCGAATAATTGTATTCGAGATGGGTGAAATTAAACTATCTACCAACTAAATGTCCGAATAGTTCATTTAAATGGCAGCAGAATTTCTGAGAGTCAAGCAAAAACAGACTAGCTCTGGATGACTGTTTATTATCTGACATGTATCGTGTCATGAACCTCAAGAAAGGAATCGCCAACCCAGCCAACAAAGATCCTCCGCGTCGTTCCAGGTTAGTTAGTAGGCTACGGCAAAGCAACCACGCCTATTTTGTATCCCAAGCCAGCAAGAACAGAGAACAGAACGCTACAGCCCTCTAGCGTCATTGACGTCATTTCAATAATAACTTCTATAGTGTTTGTAACCTATCTCCGGGTTTACCATTGTTGATCCACATACCGTTTGACGGTTGGGCAAAGAGTGGTCCAATTTGATACAAACGTGTGTCTATCGTCTTCTCTTGTACATTTCACAGAAAAATATTGGCTATCTCATAACATTCATTATCTTCAACCCTAACTCGGAACAATTTGGGATGATTTAGAAAATGCACATAAAGACAGAAAGCGGCAAATCCTTGGTTTAGAACGATCTTTCTGAAATAAAGATTGGAAGGATATTTCACCCTTTATGGTGCATAACATATCGAGGGCCGAGGATTAACTAGTTCTATCTGACATTTTACTCAAAAATGAGATATCTGTCCCACAATAGTCTCAGTACTAACTAGTTTCATTTGAGATATAGTTCCATGTTTTAGTGGTTACCTGTAAAGGCCAAAGGTCAATGTAACATAGGTACATCTGAATTTTCGATAGAAATATTAGTGTTAACAGGTTCTATCTGCTGTTAGCCAATCTGTTACTTCAGTTTGGTCATGTGATACATGCTTGATTAAAATGGCGGCACGCATGAGAAAGCTGACAAGAAAGCACCATGGAAAATTGATGACTGATGATGAATTGAGAGACGCATTTGAGAGGTAAGTGGAGTGTATCAAACCTACAGATATTGTAGATTCTCTGTATAGCAGGGTTATATGACATTTCAGCAAATTTGTAGTCTACTGTTCAAAATCAAGGAATCATATCCTAACTACAAATACGTTATGAGATATGTACCTTTTATTGTTTTAAAATGGCAAATAGCTAAATATAAAAACTCATTTTTCTCAAAAAGTAAAAAATGCTCGATAGAACTAGTTAATCCTCGGCCCTTGATATTTGAAAGATTGAAGGAATTTGGAGGGATTTCATGCAGAAGGGACAAGGGCACAATCCTTAGCTAAATACCTGTAATCTCTGGTCATTAAGATGTCACTGCATCAAGAACTGTCATTTATCTATAAGTGATAAAATAACATTGGTTTAGGATTACTCAGGCAAACCTTTGTTTACCAGCAACAAGTCTAAAAACTATGCTCTGTCCTGGCATGGGATTGTATCAGTGCCCTTGGCGAGGGTAACTTGCGGTTCTGTGAAGTTACCTTTAATGCTGAAAAGTACATTGTGATTTTAGAGCAACATATTCTACATATGGACAAATGTACTGTTTTATGCAAATGGACACTAAATTCTATTATTTCAAAACTTAAAGAAAATCTTTTAGCTTGTGAAATCATTGCTAATCTGTTCCCTGTCCTTATTCTTCAACTTGAATGCGCGCTTTATCTTATCCAAGACTTTTCAAAATTTCAAATATCAACTTCCTGACTTTGCCTAAATCACAGGGAAACAACCTACCCCACAAAGGCTGAGAAAGCCTGCCACAGGCCACGTTTTGAAACAGTTTTAGCTATAATGGAGTTCCTCCCAACAACTTATTAAATTGCTAACCCCCTGCTCTTTTAAAAAAAATTAAAAGTCAGTGGATATACTCATCATAAGCATTATGTTATGGTCCAGACCAGGAGTCAGGTGCGGAGTCAGACGTGCAGTGCAACTAGTAGTTTATTGACAGTAATACGGTACTAGACGGGGATGGAACCCCAGAGAGAAAAGGCAGGAACGGAGCCCCGGACAATGAGAGACAGTTCAGCATAGTTGTTATTGGCTATGCTGGGCTGCAGTCACGGGCCAGTGGTTTCCGGGATGTTGCCAGATGTCACACAGGCATCGCCAGCGCTGAACTGCTTTATAGGATGACAAGATTGTGTGAGAGGAATGCAGTCCTAATCCTAGACCCTGATCAGGGTTGGAAGTTTGTTCCAAACAAACTTGGAAGGGTTAACAAGAATGCAGTTCCAGTCCTGGACCCTTACTGGCTTAATAGTATGCATACCAAGTGAGAAATTATGATGTAAGCCTAATGGAATGCAATTCTCATGACACGCCCTTTCTCACTGACAAGCTCTTACATGATGTCACACTCCATTTCATTCAAGCTGCATACTGTACCATCAAACAGACGTAGCACTTCTGCATTTCTGTATCTGTGTTTTGATCTCTAGTACAGCTTTTACGTCCACAAGAACTCTTGGAAATTGTGCCTGCTGTTCAATTATATGTTTGGATGAAAATCAACTTTTAAATATTATACATGTATACCCTCATGCCTCATTCATCTTTAGTGTATTATATAGCTCTCTTATGTCTGAGACCATCCTTTTTTATACATTATCACTAAAACTAAATTTTCTGGAAAATTATGGATTAACCTTGCCTGCCGCCTCAGATCCTTTGAGTAAAGCATGAACAGTTTTGCAGAGATTCACATTAATCTTTTGGTGTCAATTTCTTGTGTCTGGACCTTATAATTTTGTGTGACCCCACAATCTTTCCTGATGCGCCACCCCTTAGTCAAACTTTCCATTTCCAAATGGAATGGACCCAAACAGTTTTGATGGGATATCACTTTTTTTTGCAGTCATATCTGGTCCAGAGATGTGCTGTTATGGATGTTGGTCACCTTATGACCTGTGCTACAGTGACACCACCGGGCCAAACTTTACATCTCCAAATAACTTATACATTTCTAAAATTTATAAGTAGTTCTGGAATGTTTCCTATAGTGCTATCACTTGGCCAAATTTACTCTTTCCAAAAGTCATGTCAAACCTGCTTTCAACATTCCTGGCGCATACAGGATCCTCGTAGTTTTTTAATAGCTCCAGTACTTTTACTGTTGCTCTACTATTAGGTGAAAAATATATTTCTAGATGCAACTGGTCAAACAGTTCTACTGGGAATCAGATCAATTTTACTGTAAATGTTTTGGTTCAAAAAGAGCAATGTTATAGTGCTGGAAAACTCACTATTTTACAAAAACCACCACTTCAGGGATGAATAAAAGTAAATCTCTCAGTATTTGGCATTTCCACCATTCCATAATTTGTGGGAAATGTGCTTTAAGGTTCTTGAATAGATCTTCTATAGTTTTTTTTTTAATTATTATTCTCTTGTGCATTATGTAAACTCCATTTAATTTCACTTACCAATGTTGGTTTTGTGCTGCTGTTGAGTTGCATAATGCGAACCACATTCAGTGATGCTTAGGCATTGATCTTGGGGAGGCCAGTATGTATTATCAATCAATCATTACAATAGTAGCTGCTTGATCTTCTGAATGAACACTTTTAAGGTTCCTGTCTTGTTGACCTTAATTCTCGATATACTGGCCGATCTACGTTCCAACCCTCACCTATGGTCACAAGCTTTGGGTAGTGACTGAAAGAATAATGGCACGAATACAAGCGGCCAAATTAGCTTTCTCCGTAGCGTGGCTGGGCTGACCCTTAGAGATAGGGTGAGGAGCTTGAAAATCCGGAAGCGGCTCAGAGTAGAATCGCTGCTCCCCCGCGTCGAGAGGAGTCATTTGAGGTGGTTCGGGGATCTAGTCTGGATGCCTCCTTGATGCCTCCCTTTAGAGTTTTTCCATGCATGTCCAACTGGGAGGAGGCCCCGAGGCAGACCCAGGACACAGTGGAGGGATTATGTCTCCCGGATGGCCTGGGAATGACTTGGGGTCCCCCAGGTGGAGTTGGAGGAAGTGGCTGGGGAGGGGGGTGCCTGGGCCTCTCTACTCAGTCTGTTACCCCTGTAACCTGGCCCCAGATAAGCGGAAGAAAATGGATGGATGGATGTCTTGTTGTTGAATGACTTTGCTCCCAGTTGAATACAGATAAGAGGGTACTGCCTGATACGTCAAGATTTGTTCGTATTTAGCGACATACATGATGTTTTTTATTAAAACCAGATTTTCAGATCTTGTTGAAATACCACCCAAATCTTGTTCTGGACTTCCACATCACTTCATTGATAATTGTTGACATGGTTCTCAAGTCTACCTGCGCTGAAGCTGCTCAAGCACTGTATTTCTCAGAAAATCTCAAATCTACAGTCAGATACTGTCTCAGTAAGATATTTGGGCACACCCATTCAAGTAATCCTAAGGCATCTCTACGTGGAGCTTACATGTTTTTGTCATCTGTATGTGGTTTCTTCTGTGTACTCTAATTTCTTCTCACTGTAGAAAACATGCATACAAGGCAAATTAGAAGCTGTAAATTGCATATGCTTGTGAGTGAATGGTGAATGATCCCAGCAATTGATTTTTTGAGGGCAATGGTTCTCATCTTTTGTCCTGGGGATCCCTGGTGTATGCTGGACAAATTTACCATTCTGGAACTATGAAGATCTGTTAATTTTACTCAAACTGGTGCATTAAATACTGTGGTCAGATGGATTCCTTAATGTCATAAGCCATATTATTTCTGGGAAAAAAATCCCTTGTTCACACATTAAGCAAAGTAATGAGAATCATATTCATTCATCACATTAATTAATTTGGTCAGTCGGTGGCAAATGTTGGCAGTAAAATACAATTTTTAATCAAGGCCGACAAAGTATCATATCTAAAGCTAATTATGACATGTGACGGGAGGAGAAAAAAATCTCTCTGTGCATGAAATGACCCTATTTATAAAAAAAGACCTGCTGTTTAAAATTGTGATTTCAGTCATGGTTGGAATGGAAACCAGTGTAGACAGGGGTTCCCAGGACCGATCTTGAGAGGTACAGGTCCAGGGTGTGTTCCACCCCCCCCCCCCGGCCATTCTTCATGCAACCCTTATCAGGAATAGAAATGATAACTAATGGATGGATGATTGAGGGTCAATGTAATGCATTTTTTTCTACCAACCAAAAGGAAAAAGCTGCCTGGAATCATTGCTTATTATAATACCATGGTCAAAAAAATTAAAAAGACAAATAATCCTAAACTTTATTGGGTTCAATTTATATGCAACAGGTGTAATATAAAGCTCCGCATAATATATTTACACATATGTATAATTTTGTGTCTGTGTGATGACCCTGAGGCCATTTTTTAGAAAATAAAGTGAACAGAGGTAAATATTTTAGAGAGAAAGCAAAGGACTCGTTCCAAGATTTGTACGCCACAGGAGACTGAGGTTAAACGTCGTGTGGTCCGCTCCTTCTGATGATGTCCTCATACCAAGCGAGGGGCCGTCAGTTCGAGGTAAGTGTGCTGAAGAGGAGCAGAAACATTCGGGATCCACAAGTCCTCATTCTGTTTGTCGTCGCAGGATCCCCTTCCAAATACAGCGGATGATTAGCACGCCTCACCGTTAGAGTGCGCAACCAGGCGGCCTCAGAATAACCTCAGGAAGCGAGTGACTTAATTTTCATCCAATCCTCTGGCAGTGAAAAATTAAGAAACTTCTGAAGGTCCAATACCATTTCCAACCTGAGCCACGCTGCCACGCAGGCACTAAACGCTCCACGAATCACGGCAGAGTAGGGACGGCTGAGTGCTCTCCCCCACCGACGTGTGCGTGTTTTTGCGAGTTTACACAGTCACTCTCGCTAGTTTGCAATCTAAAGATTAGTTGAGTAAAAGTCAACTTTATTGCGGTCAGTGGCCGTGCGATTTGACAATTTCATGATTTCGAAAAAAGCCATATTGTAGGGATCTTATGAGGACGATGCATTTCGCTGTTAGTATCAGTCGCCTCCCTCTGCAAGCTAACGTTTAGCTCGCTAGCCATACCGTTATAGTTTCGCCGATAGCTAAGTGGCTAGCTAAATCACTTGGTAGAGATAGCTAAACATTTGTATTTAGCTACTTGTTCTTTACTGTAACGCGCAATGGACCTCCCTCATCATGGCTACAGAGCGGGTAAGTAAGAATCACGCTTGGGGTAGTTAGGGCTAATCTGCTGAAGACATTCTGATGGAAAAACTACAACCATCTGCACTTTCCTTCATAATTTCTTATTTATAGATTTACATTTGAAGAATAACTGGTGAGAATTCCATCACAATATATTAATAATTTATGAAGGAAAGTATTGTTGGTTGTAGTTTTTCAGCAGAATGTTTTCAGCAGATTAGCCCAACCCTTATGCTTGCTGGCTGGTTTGTTAGCTCTACAGCTACATTGTAAATGTTTGCGGTGACAGGACTGAACTTGTACTTTAGCCTTGTCTAACTCATTGGTCAGATATCGAATTGGTTTGCCAGACAGTGGAGCTCTTAAATTAGCCGATAACGTCGCACCTACGAGCGTTATTTAGATAATCCCGTTGGAGTAAATTAGTTGAATCTATAGTTGCCTACGCGGCCAGTTTTGACGCTTTTTCCGCTCCTGACGTTAACGTGACTCAGTGAAAGTGCGCAAAGACCGCAGCTCACGGCCAGCGTTAGTTACGTTAATATTGGTTACGTGGCTGCGCTTTGCCTCGCGTGTGCACGATTTCCTTTCAGCTTTCGAGTTAAACTGTTGATCACGACGTGCTTGTTATTTGATGTTTTCGGTGCACTCAGTGTCATTATTAACATTAATATGCAACCATAGTTAATACGCGTTTTTATTTTGGAGGCACCTTTTCCTGCGCAATTGCCTGCTTTGCTAACGCAATTGCCCAGTTCTGGTTTTGCCCGTGTGCAATTTTGGAAATGCATTCACGTCGACTCCTGAATATCGGACTTTAAGCAGTGCATATCCTTATGTTTTACCTGACTGAAAAATATGTTTTTAAATCTAAACTTTCCAAGAAAATTTGTATGTAACCAGCATGTGGGGGTGGGGCTAATCTGCTGAAACATTCTGCTGAAGAACTGAAATCATCTATACTTTCCTTCGTAAAGTATTTATTTCTTAATATATTGTGATGACATTTTCACCTGTTATTCTTGAGATGTATATCCATCAATATCTAGCAGAGTTGATGGAGAAAAGAATTGGCGAATTTTCAACAGAATGTTTTCAGCAGAATATTTTCAGAAGATTAGCCCTACTCAGCATGGGGTATGCAATTCAGATTAGCATGTTTAACGCAATTTGAATTCCGACTGTCATTTAGTTGCTTTATTAAAATATGGACATCTTCGCTATAATCTTTGACAGGTGGAATCCAATAATTGCTTAATTCATGTTAATGTTATTAGTTGAACTCCTGAAGGACAAGAATATGACTTCATTACAGAGAGCCTACTGCATTTATTTGAGCACAACTTCATGGAATTTTGTGACTATGGGGCTTGCAAAGACATTAGAGATTTGAGGTATTCATTAAAAAAAAAAAATATATATATATATATATATATATATATATATATATATATATATATTCAGGCAAGTGCAGTTATCCAGGGTGGCTTCCTGTGGTCACATTTTCCTTTTTTGGTCGTGGAAAAATGTACTGAGGAACCTCTGTTTAGTCTGTTACAACAGTGGGCTGTCTCTACCTTTTTCAGTTGAATTACACTGGAAAAAACGGTTTGACTTAAGTGCTTCATTACCTTGCGTCACTTTGGCGCCATGCGTCAAGGAGATGAGGTCACATGCTTCCTCGAGAGGATGCATCTCGATCAAAAAGCAACTGAGTTGATCTAAATATACACATGTAGTAAGCCTGAAACTGTCTTTCGAAAGCATTGTTGAACAACTTATTTTGAGTTTATACCATCCTCACAACCTCTTGTTCCTCCTCTCTCTTCCTTCAATTCCTCGCTTCCTAGCTGGGAAGCCTCGGGCCCGTGCAGCACCTTCCACAGGCGAACCTCTCCTGTTTGAGGACACCAGTGGAGCAGCACCACCCACGGGACCCCAAGGGTACTACAATGTGGGGTACAATATGGATGAGGGAGGGGCAGCTGGCGGGGGACAAAACCTGTTCGCTGACCCCATGGCCAACGCGGCGATGATGTATGGCTCATCTCTGGCATCCCAAGGCAAAGACATGGTCAACAAAGAGGTGAGGGAGCTGTACTTGTTGTAAGATGCAGAGGTGCTCTTGGAGTTAAAGCTTTAAATTTCCTCACTTCTTCTGACTTGTTTATAGATATAATGTAAAACATTTTGAATATTATTATTAGTAGTAGTAGTAGCCATAGTAGTATTTGTATTATATTTTATGTTATTTTGCTTATTTAGAGAAGTATTTCTGGGGCATGTGTCCCCGTAAGCAGGGTCTTGCAATGCCCCTGGTGGGAAGTTGCCCTTTTTGAATGAAATGTCAGCATGGATGGACTTCAGCCAGATTCTACCGAAGGTCTCAAAGACTCCGTTCTATTTCTGCCTTTCAGATAAGTCGTTTTATGTCGGTGAACAAGCTGAAGTATTTTTTCGCGGTGGACACAAAATATGTAATGAAGAAACTGCTGCTTCTCATGTTCCCTTACACGCATCAGGTACTTGGATCCAGTCGAGAAT
The DNA here is from genome assembly GCA_029721435.1 of Gymnothorax reevesii. Taxonomy (NCBI): domain Eukaryota; kingdom Metazoa; phylum Chordata; class Actinopteri; order Anguilliformes; family Muraenidae; genus Gymnothorax; species Gymnothorax reevesii. The sequence goes on along the minus strand of CM056586.1, from coordinate 11,938,845 downwards.
ATAATATTCTGTATTAATTTGTCACTTAAAATAACCTTGTGTGTGCACTGAAATGTGTGTTGGCTTTCATTGTGCAAAACCCAAAACCAGTGAAGTTGGCACGTTGTGTAAATCGTGAATAAAAACAGAATACAATTATTTGCAAATCCTTTTCAACCTATATTCAATTGAATACCCTGCAAAGATAAGTTACTTAATGTTCGAACAGGTAAACTTTGTAATTTTTTGCAAATATTAGCTCATTTGGAATTTGATGCCTGCAACATGTCTCAAAAAAGCTCGCACAAGTGGCAAAAAAGACAGAGAGTTGAGGAATGCTCATTAAACACTTGCTTGGAACATCCCACAGGTGAACGGGCTAATTGGGAACAGGTGGGTGCCATGATTGGGTATAAAAGCAGCTTCCCTGAAATGCTCAGTCATTCACAAACAAGGATGGGGCAAGGGTCACTACTTAGTGAACAAATGCGTGAGCTGATTGTCGAACAGTTTAAAAACAACATTCCTCAACGAGCTATTGCAAGAAATTTAGGGATTTCATCATCTACGGTCCGTAATATCGTCAAAAGGTTCAGAGAATGTAGAGAAATCACTGCACCTAAGCGACAAGGCCAAAAACCAACATTGAATGCCCGTGACCTTCGATCCCTCAGGCGGTACTGCATCAAAAACCGACATCAGTGTGTAAAGGACATCACCACATGGGCTCAGGAACACTTCAGAAAACTGCTGTCAGTAACTACAGTTCGTCGCTACATCTGCAAGTGCAAGTTAAAACTCTACAATGCAAAAAAAGCGAAAGCCATTTATCAACAGCACCCAGAAATGCCGCCGGCTTCGCTGGGCCCAAGCTCATCTAAGATGGACTGATGCAGAGTGGAAAAGTGTTCTGTGGTCTGACGAGTCCACATTTCAAATTGTTTTTGGAAACTGTGCACGTCGTGTCCTCCGTACCAAAGAGGAAAAGAACCACCCGGACTGTTATAGGTGCAAAGTTCAAAAGCCAGCATCTGTGATGGTATGGGGGTGTATTAGTGCCCAAGGCATGGGCAACTTACACATATGTGAAGGCACCATTAATGCTGAAAGGTACATGCAGGTTTTGGAGCAACATATGTTGCCATCCAAGCAACGTCTTCTTCATGGACGCCCCTGCTTATTTCAGCAAGACGATGCCAAGCCACATTCTGCACGTGTTACAACAGCATGGCTCCGTAGTAAAAGAGTGCGGGTACTAGACTGGCCTGCCTGTAGTCCAGACCTGTCTCCCATTGAAAATGTGTGGCGCATTATGAAGCGTAAAATACGACAATGGAGACCCTGGACTGTTGAACAACTTAAGCTGTACATCAAGCAAGAATGGGAAGGAGTTCCACCTGAAAAGCTTCAAAAATTGGTCTCCTCAGTTCCCAAACGTTTACTGAGTGTCGTTAAAAGGAAAGGCGATGTAACACAGTGATAAAAAGGCCCCTGTGCCAACTTTTTTTGCAATGTGCTGCTGCCTTTAAATTCTAAGTTAATGATTATTTGCAAAAAAAAAAAAAGTTTCTCAGTTTGAACATTAAACATCTTGTCTTTGCAGTGTATTCAATTGAATATAAGTTGAAAAGGATTTGCAAATCATTGTATTCTGTTTTTATCTACGATTTACATGACATGCCAACTTCACTGGTTTTGGGTTTTGTAGTTTGAAGTATTTTAAGCACAAATGAGTGTCTTTTAGGAAGGTTTTGTTAACCTAATTTTATGGGAAAGTCTTCAGTGCTGAAGGTCTAAGTTTGTCACTTCCTTATATCTGCATTAACCATTAGGGGTGTTAATCGTAGACGCACTCAGTCATAATATGATATGACCACAATATTTTTCCCACGGTAAAGGTATCACGTTACTGGCAATTTTGAATGCCAATACAATGCATCACAGTCCCTGTGCATTTGATTTTAAAATGTAAAAAAAACTCATTAAGTAAAGCAGATAAGTTTCAAAAGGCAATACGCTCTGAACGCTGAGGCAACAGTAAATGGTGCATGCAGGCCCAGCCTGTTTCACGCTGCAGACAGTAAGGTTAAACTGTTTAGTGCCTCCAAGTTTTAAAGGAGACTTAACTGAAATAAATTAAAATTCGATGGTGTCCTTTTTTTTTATAAAAATGTGATGCTACATACACTTCAAGTCTTGTATTATCCCCCCTGGCATATAATGCTAGGGCATGTAGTCATGGGTGCAGTTGTCTGTCCGTCTGTCCATGAAGAAATTGTTTCCTGTCCATAACTTGAAAACCGTTCAATATTTTTCCTCAACACTTGGTGTGCACATTAATCATGGCCTGATGTGGTGCCTTTTGCTAATCTGAAGTTGATGACGTGGGGCCGGGGTGATATATCATCTCCTGATGGCTCATTTTTATTTCTGTGCTTCCAAAAAAGCAAGGAGAACTTGTAATACAGTTTGTCATCTGCCTGTCCGTCTGTCAGAAACAGTAACTCCTCCCAGGCTGTGAGACCAATCAGCCTGAAACTTTGGTGTGTGTAAGGTAGTGACCGAGAGGGGAGCACAACGTGTTTAGAATTTAAATTCATTTCCTCTTCTGGCCACCAGGGGCCTTTTTGTGAAAATTGAAAAATGGCCGTAAGTTCCTTATGCATTGAGATAGGACGCTCAAATTTTTATGGGAGGTGCATGGGATAACCCTTCATCACATATCAGACGGGTTTTTGATTTGATATAATTTTGACCGTTTTCCAGGTCAAAAGTCATCAGGTGTGCCAATCGTTGAAAAGGATGGCCCTTTTTCTATTACTCAATGTAGATGGCTGCAAATGGGTACGCATATGTATCTTGGGGATGGCAACCTGCATGCCAAAAATAGCCGTCCTGTGAGTCATGTTTTTGCCACTAGGGGGCTTTTTGTGAAAAATAAAAAATAGCCATATCTACCTTATGCATTGAGCTAGGACACTCAAATTTAGTGGGAGGTGCATGGGATGACCCTTCATCATATATCAGACAGGTTTTTGATTTGATCTAATTTTGACTATTTCCTAGGTCAAATGGCGTCAAGTGTGCCAATCGCTGTACCGTACGTCCTTTCCTTTCATAATACTCTCACTCCAAAATGAAGAGTAATACATGCCCTCAACAGACACTCAAAAAGAACTATATCCAACTAACCAACTATATCAAATTGCTATAACTCTGATCAGTATCAGTGCTTAGTCACCACAACAAGCAGATTATCATTTCTACAACAGAATGCCAGTTCAGTGAATTGCCCTCTGACACATTACTACTACTCCCATAACATTCGTTGCAGAGTGCGGAGATTTGCGATGGTGCGCCATCGACATGCGTCTAGTATTATATTGCTGTAGAGTGGGTTGCTGTTCTTTTTTTGATGGGCGCCCTCTCCAGGAGACAGGAAGTAATGATATTCTAGTTAAGTTTTGTCAACAGAGGCAATACGGGAACATCTTAGACTGTAGCGTTTGTATATTAAATAAGACAACTTTGATAAATGACGCAAGCATATTGATTATGAACCACGTGAATAAAGGTGATGTTACGGCTTCGTATCGATTATTTGTCGACCCCTGTTAACCATATCGGCACTACGCTGCTTCGCTCTTGTTTTCATTATACCTTCTTTGTTCCTCATTTATTTATTTATTTATTTTTGTTCCTCAGAAGTATTTTAAAATTGGCACTGAAAACATTTCATAATCTGATAATGTGCTTTTTTAGGAAATGATTTACGTACTGTGCTGTTGTTATCCTTATTTGTTCATGTGTGTCTTCCACTGATGCCATCAGGACTGGGAGGTGCGTTACCACAGAGACACTCCGCTCACACCTCGATATGATGTCAACGCACCTGACCTCTACATACCCAGTGAGCCGAATTCTGCGTCTCGCAGAGATTTGCTGCAGTTTAGAGTTGTGACCAGTGTTTATCTGAATAATGTGCCCTGGATACCATCTCTTTCTTGCCTTCCTTCCTTCAGCAATGGCTTTCATCACCTACATCCTGCTAGCTGGCATGGCTCTCGGAATTCAGAAAAGGTCAGAGGTCGGACTCACTGTAATGTGCTTCATCTATATTCCCTTTTCTGCTATTAATTAATTAATTACTCACTCTTAATTGCACTCTTTGATTATTTGAGTTCTTGTTTGGTTTATTGACTAAGCTGACTGGCCATGTTTGTTCCTCTCCCTCTTGTGTTCCAGATTTAGCCCGGAAGTGCTGGGCCTCTGTGCCAGTACAGCTCTTGTGTGGATGATTATTGAGGTTCTGGCTCTTTTACTGAGCCTCTACCTTCTTACTGTCCACTCAGACCTCTCTACATTTGACCTACTTGCATACAGTGGATATAAATATGTGGGGTAAGTGGCTGAGGATGATGTGCTTGTGCGTCTCCCTCAAATAGTCATTTGTGTTGTACTCAGTAAGCTGACCAGGACCCCAGTCTAGTCCATTTCACGAAACTTTACATTCTTCCCCACATCCCTCTTGCCTCTACCACTTGGGGAGGAGGTGGGGGGGGGGCTTGTAGAATGGCCTTTTGGAGGGGGACATCCAGTCCTTTTGAAATTCACGTGATGAAGAAGATGATATCAGCCTCTCAATACAACATCTGGCAAAGAGGAATGAGTCTTTAACACTGGAGTTGAAGCAGAAAAAATTTCCTGTTAATTTCTTGTTAAAGGATGTTATTATAAATTATTGTGGGAAGTAAATGGATATGATTTTTTTTAGTGCAGAAGCACTTTTCTTCTTTTTTTTTTCTCTCTTTTTTTGACATTTGATTTCGAATAAGCAAAACCAGGGGTGGCCAACCCTGGTCCTGCAGAGCTGCAGTGTTTGCTGGTTTTGGTGTCACTCAGCACTTTATTGTTGAATTAAAATGGTTGATGCACACTTAACACCCCTGGTCTGGGGTGAGCACACCCTGTGGCTCTCCAGGACCAGGGCTTGCTACCCCTGCCCTATAAACTTTTATCTGCATTTTGGCCTTTTACATTGTCTTCATTCCAACGATGCTAAATATTTAAAAACACTGACAAATCTTAGTTTCCTTGTAGACCTGCATGTCAACTTAATTGGCTCCAAGAGTCTTGTGGGTTGTTCCTGGTGATTGGTTGATTAGCTCATTATTCCCTTACAGCAGGGGGTGGCTAAGCCTGGTCCTGGACTGCCGCAAGGTGTGGTGACTTAGTTTTTCTCCTCCCAATTTAAATGTAAGACAGGTGAGATTAGTTAAGTGTGTAATCAACTGCTTTCATTCATCAGTTAGTCGCTGATTAACACCAAAAACCAGCAGACACAGCGGCTCTCCAGGACAAGGGTTGGCCACCCCTGAGCTAGACAATAACTTTTACTTAGTGATATGATTTACATCAGACTTTGGTTCCAAGGAATTAAGGCTATACTACGGATGACTAAGTGCCATCACTGATAGATTAAGCTAGCTGACTCGCAAAATAACCAGCTAGCTGCATTTCTGTTCATAGGCAGCATTTGAGAGCTAATAAGCAGCATGAGTGCAATACTGACATTTTTGCAATCCGCACAAATTGCTTTAGGTGAAGAACGTGAGCAACTGCAACGGGCCTTTGCCTGGTTTACTTGAAGGACTTATGAGTGTAAGTGTGGCCAAATTTAAAAAAAAAAAATGCACCACTCTGTCCCGTGTTTCAAGTGCATACATGCTTATCTTCAGTTCTGCGTTTCATATTGCTGGGGGGGGGCAATGAATTCATTGAATTGAATGACCACCCTGATCCCAGTTTAGATGGATATTGCAGTATATTTCTTTGGTTATTATTATATCCCCGAACGGTGTTTCGGGGATATTATGTTTTTGGTCTGACCGTGACCGCCGCCGCCGCCACGCCACCCTACGTGTTAACGCGATAACTTCAGTAATATTTCAATTAGAAATTTCATGTTTTGCATATAAGTAAGTGTCATAAAGAGGAAGAAGTGATTTGATTTTGGACAATTTACAATTTCTAGATTGGCCACCAGGGGCCAAAAACTGAAAAATCACTGTTTTCTTCATATCTCTGGAAATATTTGTCCGATTGACCTCAAGTCAGGTGCTAATGAAAGGCCATTACCCGAGGATGTGTCCCACGATGACATTATATCTGTTTGGTTCAAAATTTTGACGCAAGGTCGAGCTTTGTCACATAAAATTCACCATTTTTGCCATATCTTTGGAACCATTTGTCCAATTGACATGAAACTATGTCCAACTGCAAGGTCATGACCTCACAACGTATCACATGATGACATCATACCTGTATGGTTCAATATTTTGCCACCAGGTGGCGCTTTGTGATGGAAAATGACCATTTTGGCCACCTCTTCAGAACCATTTGTCCGATTGACCTGAAATTAAGTTCAAGTGAAAGTCGATTCAAGGATTGGGGAATTGGAGGATTGTGGGCGTTCGGGGATATATCCCAAGGCGTCGCCTCCGACGGCATAAGCCTAGCTAGATTTGAAAATGAGTTTGTTTAATGCTGTTGACTTTGTAAAACTGCAATTCATGACATGCATGTATCTGTGCTGAGATATTATCTGTCTGGCAGGATGATCTTCACTGTGCTTTGTGGGTTGCTGTTCGGCAGTGATGGCTATTATGTGGCCCTGGCCTGGTCCTCCTGTGCCCTAATGTTCTTCATTGTGAGTAATGGGCTGTGATTCTGATGGCCTTCCTTTCTTTTCAGTGCCAGCTGTGTGCTGGCTTTGATGTTGACCTAGATTTCCAGTTTAATTCTGCATTTACACTGAACAAAAATATAAATGCCCCATGTCAAATATTGATGCCACATGGACTTGACTTAACTCTAAGTGAGCATATGCTGACTTTTACTCGTAGGATAGGGATATTCGTCTTGATTTGTGTACCTTTTCTTTTTTTTAAATCCAAATCTCTGTCAGTGAGCATTTGCTCAGTGATGCAGTGATTTCACTCAGTACATGGGTGTGGCATTTCCAGACGGTGATCAGACAGAATGAGCAGTACCCAGACACTCCTTATACTGGGGACAATAAAAGGCCACCCCAAAATGTCAAATTCTGTCAAAAGTCATCATGCCTCAGATGTCTCAGGTCATGCGGGAACGTGCCATTGGCATGCTGGATGCAGGGATGTCCACCAGAGCGGTCGCTGTGCAGTTGAATGTTAACTATCGTACGACAGGCCGTTTGTGAGTTCGTTTGCGACAGACAGACATTACTACAAATCAACCTCATCCATGTCGGCCACGTGTGACCTCACCAGCACAAGATCGCTGCATCCAGCTCATTCACCTGCGGGATCGGCTCAGATCAGTGACACGCACAGCGGATAAGACCGTTGGTCTGCACTGCAGACATATCACACCACAGACAGTCCGTAACCACCTGCGAGAAGCCAGCTTGCTCACTCGACGTCCTCACCGTGGTCTGGATCTCACTGCTGTACGGTGTCGGAACCGACTCGCATGGGCAAACGCACACGTTGGATGGCCCTTGGCACACTGGAGTAGAGTGCTATTCACAGATGAATCCCGGATCTAGTTTTTTGTTAATAAAAACTCAAAAATTTGACATGGGGCGTTTATATTTTTGTTCAGTGTAATTTGAACTTTTTAAACCGATATAAAGCCATTTGGGGAGGAAAGTTATGACTGGTAACTTGGTAATTCTGTGTTGCATTGACCTCTTCTTCAGGTCCGCTCTCTACGGATGAAGATTCTGTCTTCGCTTTCCTCGGACTCAATGGGCGCTGGAGCCAGTGCCAAACCCCGCTTCAGGCTTTACATCACTGTGGCCACTGCTGCCTTTCAGCCAATCATAATCTACTGGCTCACCTCGCACTTGGTCAGGTGACCTGGTAGAGGTGTAGTCCTTGGCTATGTCTACACTGAGGCTGAGATTGAAATGAAAATGAAACCACACATCGATCACTTTTTACTGAACTGTTACAAATTGTCTCTGTTAAAGTCTTGGCATGGACATTGACAAACTTCGTAACCTGCACAAGAGATAACATTGAAAAATTGACCGAAAATACGGATTGGCCGACTTGCATTAGTTTTGACGTTTTCCTGGCTTTGAGCTCATAAAGGGTGTTCAGGACTCCCCAGTCTGGAGTTGAAACAACTTGGAGCTCATGCAGTTTGTGCTTATGTGTGTGCAAGCTCTACTAAAGTATTGTACATTGTCCTTTTGTTAAAGTAAGTACGTTAAGGAAGGAATGAGAACATTCTAGACCATTTCATTTTACAATTTGGGGATGGCTGTGCCTCACATTAACATTCATTTCAGTCCTTTCAGTGTGGTCTCTTTGATTATGCCATTAAGACTCTCTGGCCTGTAAGAATGTTTGTTGCCTTGGAAGAAAGGTGACACCAAGTATTCCAAATTGAAAATGCCAAAATACACACACAGACACGCTTTTCAAAGAGTTGTGAGATTAAGTGTGCAATAATATGATTTTTTTTTTTCGTTGTCCCTCGAAGCGTTTCCTTCCATCCCTCATTTCTATTTATCTGTGCTTCATTGGATGGCAGTATATTGTTGGGCTTCTATTTGTATTAGAAGTTAAATAAACAGTTTCTTTGAATTTTATGCTAATTTCTAGCATTGTATTTTTTATACTGAACCATTTCAATATGACACCATGTGTAAACCAGAAATTCTACCATAGTAAAAGGTTTTAGCTATGGTTTCATGAATTGTGTTCAAAAAAAAAACAATTTTCATATTCCACATATAGTTGGTTGACAATGAAGATCAAGTTGGAATTAAATAAAGTGAAATTAAGGATTTGTATTGTTGCAAGATAATTCAGTAATGCCGTATCATGTAACACATTACTGAAAGTAAGAGGGAGTGTTGACGGTTATGGAGTGTTGAGTTGTGCACGTGTTACAAAGTGAAGGAGTACTGTAATGTTTCTACTGGAAGCAGGCTTGGAGCTCTCTGACACCTTTTATTTTGGGAATGTATAATACATTACATGAGGTTATATGACATGGCTTGTGTGCTTCAACAACCCCACTGCCGAAATAGTTGGTAGTAAGCTTGTACGAGCCAAGTGGCCCATCGGGCCGGTGCTTAACCCCGGTTTCCATGGCATGAAGCGACTAGGAGTCCCTGGATGGGATGCCAGTCCATCGCAGGTACTCCCCCAGCTCTTAGTCAGGTTTCCCTGACTATTTATACACCCTAGTGGAGTGAGGCGTGGAGTGTGGGAGTAGAGTGTTTTGCCCAAGAACACACCGTGAAGGCCGTGGCCTGAACTCAGGACCTTATGATCTCAAGTCAAGCCTACTTGACCACTCAAAATGTGATGACTTTCACATCACATGAGAGCCAATATTATTTACAATTAGACCATAGTCAACATTTGAAATGTTAAGAGACATTTTACATTTTTATCCACAAAATAAGCTTATTTCAATTTTTTTGGCTGCAACCGGTCTCATAAAAGTTGGGACAGGCAAAAACGGGCTGAAAAAGCAATTAATATATGAGAATCAGTTGAAAGAACATTTGGGAAGTAATTAAGTTAACTGGCGGGTGTGTAACATGATTGTCTATAAAAAGGATGTCTTAGAGAGGCTGAGTCTCAGAAGTAAGGATGCCCAGAGGCTCTCAAACCTGTGAAGGCTTGCGTAAAAAATTGTTGAATACTTCAAAAACAATGTTCCTCAACGTGAAATTGCCAAGGCTTTGGAGGTCTCATCATTGACAGTGCAAAACATCATCAAAAGATTCTGAGAAACCTGAAAAATCTTTGTGCATAAGGGACAAGGCTGAAAACCTTTACTGGATGCCCATGATCTTCGGGCCCTCAGACACCACTGCATCACTCACCGGCATGATTCGGTAATTGACATTACTAAATGGGCCCAGGAATACTTCAAGAAACCACTGTCTGTAAACACAGTCTGCCGTGCCATCCAGAGATGCCACCTAAAACTCTATTTATGCAAAAAGGAAGCCATTGTTGAGCATGATCCAGAAGCGCCGCTGTGGCTCCAAGGCTCAGTTACAATGGACTGTAGCAAAGTGGCAAAGTTTCCTGTTGTCAGACGAGTCGAAATTTGAAATTTTTGTTGGAAATCATAGGCATAGTGTCCTCTGGGCTAAAGAGGAGAAAGACCACCCCTCCTGTTATCAGCGTTCAGTTCAAAAGCCAGCATCTCTGATGGTATGGGGATGCATTAGTGCATATGGTGTGGGACACTTGCATGTTTTAAAAAGCACCATGAATGCTCAGAGGTATATAAAGGTTTTAGAGCAACATATGCTCTCCTCCAGACAACATTTATTTCAGGGAAGAAATGCAAAACAGCTATTAAAACAGCAAGGCTTTGTAGTAGAAGAGTCTGTGTGCTGAACTGGCCTGCCTGCAGTTCTGATCTTTCACTGATTGAAAACATTAGGTGCATAATTAAATGAAATGCTGTCAAAGGAGACCCAAAACTCTCAAGCAGCTGGAAGCCTGTATTAAACAAGAGTGGGATCAAATTCCAATGGCTAAATTCAAGAAACTTGTCTCCTCAATGCCCAGACGCCTCCACTCAGTGTTAAAAAGACCAGGGGATGCTACACCATGGTAAACAGGCCCCTGTCCCAACTTTTTTGAGACCTGTAGCCACTATCAAATTTTAATGAGCTCATTTTGTGGATAAAATTGCAAAATTTCTCAGTTTCAACATTTGCTATGGTATCTCTGTTCTATTGTGAATAAAATACTGGCTGGTGTGATTTGAAAGACATTGCATTTTGATTTTATTCACAATTTACACTTAGTCCCAACTATTTTGGAATTGGGGATGTAGAAAACCAATTTCAGATGTGATGGCAACTCGCAAAGGAATGTCCAACATCTATCCATTCTCTGTACCTGCTTATTCCTCACTGGGGTCACGGGGGAAGCAAAAAACCCCCGGCAAAAATCATGGAATCACCGCACTTGGACGATGTTCATTCTGCTTGTCTACTTCATAGAAAATAAACCAATCGCGTTGTGGTTGTTTTGACAGTGGATGGGGATGAGAGTGGGCACTTTGATGGGTCTGCTGCCACCAAGCACCATAGACAGCTGGATGCAATACACTGCATGTTATGAAAGTTCTCCATGTCAAACCATTGTAAAGATTTTCTGCAACTTGTGCCACAATTTGCCCTTTTGTCAGACTGAACCAGACTAGTACTCTCTGCTGCTGACTGGGAGCACCTCAACAGGGGCTTGCCTCTGGTCTGGCCAAAACAGTTAGGCCCCATTTTTCCTGCATCCAAAAATGCCAACTATGATAGCCAACTGCTCATTTACTGTATCAGGTCTGTTAGCAGACCTCAACATGCTGTTACTGGTAACAAATGTTAACATACTTCATCTATGAGAAGTCATATTTTGACTTGTTGGTGTAAGTCATACTTTGAATGGGTGGCTGATTATTATACGTTAGTAAATGTGTTCATGCATCAGGTATGCATATAGCCTGGTACAGACTGATTAGCACCTTCGATAAAACAAGAAAAAAAAGGCTGCATTTAAAGAAACAGCAAAGTTTAGAATTTATATGTTAAGTTCAAACACACGGGAGAACAATATTTTTTTAATGTATTCGTTCACGTTTAAGTGCTTTCCAGTAAATATTCTCCTTTCAATTAAAACTATTTGCGTGATAAATACTGGCACTGCTGTTTTCTACTGTGTGCTAACACCTCTGGAAAAGAGAACAGCTATGAATCGTTCCCTGTAATTTCTGATAAGCCCAGGGAACATGTTTGGAAAAATATTTAATGATTCCTCCATGCAGAGATTTTCTAGGTATGTACTTAATGACCACCCTCTGTAGTTCAGACCACTGGATATCATTGGGATTTAATCTCAGTAACTGATATGGTCATTGAAAAATGTGGATGTTTTCAATTGCATACCCTCCGCATTTCAATGACCCTGATTATATGACTAATGTCCTTGGACCATTGGTGACAAAACATGCCCAAAACATTTTTTGATACAGCTTTGTATTTGATTGTAGGTATGAGACACTTGTTGATGTGTGTGAACAAAAATATCATCTGTCTATACCATGTGCATTAATGCACCCCCATACTGTCATGGATCATAGCTTTTGAACTGCATGCTAACAAGCCCAATGGTCCCTCTTCACTCCGGGCTGGAGGATGCTGCGTCTCTGATTTCCAGAACGAATTTTACAGTTTGATTGTTCAGACCACAGCACAGTTTTCCACTTTGCCTAAGTTCATCTTAAAGTAGCTCAGGCTCAGAGAAGGTGACAACATTTATGGATCTCATTTATAAATGGTTTAAACTTTATATGGCAGAGTTTTAACTTGCACTTGTGGATGCAGCAACAAACTGTGTTCACGGACAGTGGTTTACAGAAGTGTTCCTGAGCCCATGCTGTGATTTCAAAGACAGAATCTTGTTTGTTTTAATGCAATGCCACTAGAGGGCCGGAAGTTAATGACCATTCAGTCTTGGTTTTTACCCTCGGCCCGACTTCAGGCCGAAGGGTGTTGTCATCAGTTCGTCGTCTGTCCGTCCGTCTGTCTCTCTGTCCGTGTGTGCACCGTCAGGCCGAGGGTGTTCAAACGCGGGCGTTTCTGGTTAATCTTTTCCCTTGTGTTCAGAGATTTTCTCTGAATCTTTTAGTAATATTCTGCACCATAGATAATGAAATCTCTAAATTCTCTGAAGTTTTACATTTAGAAAAGTAATTCTTAAATTATTGAACCATTTCCCTCACAATCTTAAAACAGAGCGGTGAAGCACTCACCATTTTTACTTCTGAAATATTTTTTATACCCAATCATGTGAGTGACCTGTTTCTAATTAACCTAATTAGCTGGAGTGGCTTTTTTTGTTTTTTTTTAAGCATCCTACAACTTTTCCAGTCTTTTGTCACCCCTGTCCCAACTTTTTTGAAACATGTTGCTGGAATCAGATTCAAAATGAGCAGATATTAAAAAAAAAAAAACAGCAACACATTTTTCAGTTTCAACATTTGATTTGTTGTCTTCATGTCATTTTCAATTTCAAGGAAGGGTTTAAGTCATTTGCAGATCATTGCATTTATTTACATTTTATAAAGCGTCCCAACTTTTTTGGAAATGGGGTTGTAAAAAGTGATGCCTGATCCATGAGCTATAGAAAATATTGTGCTTGTACCATCATTGTATTAGCTTGTTGGAGGATGGCCAAAGCGTATGCATCATAAAGCTATATTAATTGCTCAAAAAAAGAAAAAAAAACCCGGCTTTTGTGGGAAAGATATCGGTGCTTTACCTATGGGGTGGCAATGTCCTGTCTCTTTAAGAAAGACATGCAAGAAGCGAGCAGGTTTCAAAGCGTCCTTTTGGTTTCCAAGGAAACGTGGCAGAGGGCAGAACGCGGACAGACCAGTGCGTTCGACTGAAACTGTCCTGAGGCAGACAGATTAAATCGCCTTATTATACTCTGCAGGTTCTCTGCATTTCTTCGCCATTTTATCTGCTCTTGCTTTCCGTAGACAAGGTATGCAATGCATGCTTTTTCATATTTTTTCCTTTTTTTATTTGATCGAGAAGCAGGGGGCCAGACAAAAGACTACTAGCGTAATTGTCTATAGTGTAACTGAATATTGTAGCGCCATTTTCGCGAAAATGAAGAGCATGCTGCTTTATACTCGTTGAGTCATTATCACACGCAGGCCAAGTAAGTTGTTGACTTAATTCTGCTAGCTTTGTAGACTCGATGATTGCACCTCTCTGGGTACCTGTCTTCCTCTGCTTAAATCATTTACAGATAAATTGTTGCTTCAGGGGAAATAAGTGGCAAGGACTTTGTACAATATGGCACTTATTTGCTTACTTTTTTTAATCTTTCACTCATTCTATCCTGTTTGCCCTCACGTGTAAATTGGGGATGAGCAGCAGGAGGCATTTGATCGAACTTGCATCATAACTTAAGACAAACTGAGGTTTTATTCAAAGTAGAATTTACTGTACTTGCGTTTCATTTGACGAGATAGGCGGAAATTGTGGTAACGAGAAAACTTTGCCGAGTGGTTATGCGCATTCATGTCGTTGTAATGGCAAAACTGTTCACTTTAATTTAGCATCTTTTCATTTTCCCATTGTGATGAAGTGTTAACCGTTCTCTCAATTCCGTAACAGGTTATCAAGTGGATGAGAGTTCAGAGAGCCTGTAGCCTGGAGAGAAATGGAAACTCACTCTTGTGCTTTACCACTCCACCCACCATCCCTCCATTCATCCCACGCTCTAAACCAGGCTGTCCCCTCGACTCCTTCTCTCCCTTTACTGCCATGTACACCTCAACCTTCTCCCCTGGATACCTCCCTCCCTCTCTCCCCATTGTCACCATCTTACTCTGTCCCCCCCTATCCCCCTTCTGCCCTAAATTCTGGCTCTCAGTCAGGCCCGCTCTCCCCTCTTCAACCCCCCAAATCACCTGCCCCAGCCCCTCAGGGGTCTACGTCCCACTGCCTCAGCCTGACCACCTCGACAGACCAGGATGATCTGACCTGCCTCAGCTGGTTACACCAAAGGGGTGACCTGCTCCCACTGCAGCCCCTGCCCAAAACAGCACCGTTGCCTCAGGTCGCTCAGCAGGACACCTCACTTGCTCAACATCTTCCTCCCTCTCCCTCCAAGCCCCCTTACTCCTTCAGCAGTTTGATCTTCATGGCAATCGAAGATTCTCAGGACAAGAGGCTGCCGGTGAAGGGAATCTACGACTGGATAGTGAAGAGCTTCCCTTACTACAGAGCGGCCCCTGGTGGTTGGAGAAACTCTGTGCGGCACAACCTGTCCCTCAATAAGAGCTTCCGTCGGATGCACCGCGAGAAGGGCCAGGTAAGAACGGCACTTCTCGCGCGTTACCTCAAGCTTTGCCGAAGAGTTGAGCGTGCAGCAAAATGACCCCTCCCGGAAGCTGTAACGTTGTGTAGCGAATGGATTTTCCCGTGATGTTCACCAGTAGAAGGGTAGCATGGAAAAGCTTACAGTTTTGACATGATTCATTCCATGCCATTAAGCGCTCTTTTGTGTTATTATGGATCTAGAACATATCAAATAGATGCTTGATGTTTCGTGAAGGTGATGGCTGCATACTCAATACAACTATACTGCACTGCTGCCTATCTTAACATTTGAGTTCTCATTTGGTAACATTGTACTAATAATGTTGTGTCACATTTCAGTCAGATATGTTTTCTATGTATTGGAATATTATGCCTGCAGTTATACATTCGTTTGTTTCAGGAATGTAAGTTCACTTTGATTTGTTGTTTATACTCCCGAAATGTAGACGTTATCTTCAATTGTGGTTGTTTGAAATTGGCAACTCTTTTGTGTGATTTTCCCCCCAGTGTTCAGGCAAGGGGTCATTGTGGTACGTGTGTCCAGAATACAGACCTGCTCTTTTGGAGGTGCTCAGAAAAAGTCACTGCTGCAACAAGACAAATAACAACTTATTCACCAAACCTTTGTTGTGAGTATGAACACTCCAGCATAAGTATTCAGTGAAAGCATGTAGTTTGTACACAATGAACCAGTTGCTGAACAGGGTCTATGACATTCATCTCGTGACATTCAAAGAAACAATTTCTGTTGGGGTTTTTATTAGTACTTAATGCAGTGTTGCAGAATATATTGAATTTATTTCAATGGATGACTGCAGGGACAAATTTATGCCTATGATTTATGCCTTTCAGAGGAGGCAAAAAGTATAGAAATTGGTTTTATTGATCATTCAAAGAATTCTACCAAGTTATGGAATGAATTGTGATGTATGCTAATGTAGTTGTGACTCTTGAATGAGTTTATTCTAGATTAAAAATATTGTTCAGCATTTTTACATTCAACAAAAAATATATTGAAACTGCAAAAATAAGACCAGATATGTGTGTGGAATTGCTAGTTTATTGTTTATGATGTATTTTAGTGAGAGTTTTTTCCTTTTTTTGCTACTGTTTTCATGCTACTGTATTTGTGCCAAAAAGTTGTTCTGTTGCACGAGAAAAAACACAGAACTACATTTCCCATCAAGCTGATCGGTACATGCATTCCTGTGATAATGCTGATGTTTATGCTGGGCATGTCTGTTGTACAGGTTGGAGGGAGGAGAGTTGGGAGCTGCCATGGGATGTGACACTGCAGAGATCTCAGGTCAGTTAATTTCTCTCACTGGTGTGGAGGAGGTATCAGTATTATCTATGGCTGGTCCGTGTTCATTTAACAGTTTTCATTGGTCAAAAATATGCCAGTGAGCAGCACGTAAAAAGTTCAGTTGACAGGCGTTAACTGACACTTATTTTATTTTTCTCTTCAGTCAAGTCTGAAACGCTGCTTCCTGCTTGCAGAAGGTCAAACTCATATTTTACCACTTTCCCCTTCCTTCCCCCAGAGTCAAAATAACTCTTTCTTTTGTATGTCTTGTGTTTGTGTGTCGTTTCCTTGGTGACAACCAGCTGTTACCCTAGTAACTTTGAGCCACAGCAACAAGATGGCAGAATCTGCATGCTTAGCCCCCCCAGTGCAATTCTAATTCGCAGGTCATGCCAGTGGGTGCACACCCTCTATATTATTGCTTTTTTAGGGCTGCACAGTGGCTTAGCAGGCATTACTGCTGCCTCACAGCAAGAAGGTTGTGGGTTCCAATGTGACTTGGGCCCTTTCTGTGCGGAGTTGGCGTGTCCTCCCACTGTCCAAACACATGCCTGTCAGGCTATTCATAGACTCTCAATTGGTATGAATTAATTTTATGCTGGCATGAGATAGCTATACGTGTCATGAAATAATCAATCAACGCTTTTCTAACTCAACTTTGTTAACATTTCAGTGTGTTGGTTTGGGGCGCAGTTTGTGATATTTTTATTATCTGTGTTAATTTCCTGCATAAGGTGCTGGGCACAGGTCACAATCAAGCTACTTTTGTTTTTACTCCAGTACTTTGAATTTTAAATAAAACAAGGAATGTGCGGTTAAACACTACCCCGCTTCCTTTGTGGGCATTTGTAGCTGTGTTGGATGAGTCGTTTAGGAATTACAGTTCCTACCTGAACCTACCAATATTGAAGTAAATTCCTTTAATCATCGATCTGAAGGTCCGTACTTTTACCTCTTGTACATCACTTTAAATCCAATACACTGGAGTCTGGGGCTTAAACAACTAATATTGGATAGATCCCCTAGTGCCTACTCTGTGCACTTCATGTTGAGCCTCTCTTCTCTGTCAGTATGTGTATGTTGTTGTTCGTTAGAGATGAGTGCACTGATAACCTGCCTCTTGCACACACAGATTCCCTTTCCCAAACCCTCCTGCTCCCCCCCTCCCCTCCGGCCTTGACCTTGACCTTGCCTTCGGAGAACCCCTCCCCGTCCTCTGACCCCCCCTGCCCTCTCACCCCTGACCACGAGGAGCTGGTGACCATGGAGTCGATCGAACTGCAGGAGGAAATAGCCGAGGAGGTGGAGAAAGACCCCTTGGCCGACAGCGGCTACATCGAGTTTCACTGCTACCAGTACCAGGAGTACCAGTACCTGGTTCTGCCCGGGGAGACCGAGCTGGATCTGGAAACAGTGGAGATTCTCCAGCTGGATGTTGAGGCTCAGGAGGCCGCAGGGTCTCTGCTGGACCTGGCGGGTGGTGGACACTGACCCTCCTGGGAGTGACTGAGGCATGCGACTGACTGACTGACTGACTGACTGACCTACACTAAAAAAACAGACATTGTGTCACCAGACTTGATACCAAAACTGCCTGAAACAGACATCAAATTCTTACAGAGTGACACTGTACACTGAAAGTTCTAGGTACTACAAAATACCAGATTCACTCTTCAAATACAAGGACACACAAGCACTAACAAGTAATGCATACTGAACAGCTGTTTTTTGAGAAATCATAATTTTGTAGTGCATACAATGAGCACCATTTCTCATTTTTGTCATTTTGGTTCTGTTAGCCAAGTTAATTACTGGATCTGGCCCCAATTGAACATGCATTTTACATGCTGAAGAGGAGACTGGGCTGAAGGTTTCTATAACAAGCAGGAACTGAAGTTGGGTGGAACAGGCCTGGCAGAGCATCACCAGGGAAGATACCCAGCGTCTGGTGATGTCCAAGCGTAACAGACTTCAAGTCATTGCAAGCAAGGGATACGTGGCCAAATATTTCAAATAGTTACCTTATTCTGAACTATTTTAAATTGGACAATATTTTTTATGAGCCTGAAAATGGGGAAACTATGTACAGAAGGTGTTGTCATTTCTAAAATATTCTTTCAATACTGATGGCAATACCCTCAAATGAATGCTGACAGTGTGTACTTTAACCCTTTGCGCGCTAAATACAAATAGTATTGCTCAATGATGTAAGATATCAAATTCAAAGCTGTTGAAAACCAATTATGTGGCGACTCGTTTGCGGGAGCTCTTTTAAACAAGTGGCCACTTGATAGGTTTTCAACAGCGCATGACAATTTATAATTTTTTGAAAATTTATTTCAGGGCTCTGAGGGTTAATCTCATTGTAATTGTGTCCTTTTAAACTGAAAGTGCCAGAGTACGGAACCAAAGTAAGAAAATGTGGCGCTGTCCAATGAAATATGGTGCTCATTGTATATGAGGAATACGAATATAAAATTGAAAATCGACTCGTAACAAAGTAATGATCATCCGCTCAAGTGAGCATACATTACATCTTGTGACAGAGACCGTATTAAGAAAATGATTGAGAAATCAACTGCCAGTTCTTTGACACTGTGATTCAGGGGACAGAAACTTTTAAAGTTCAATGTTCTGTGTGATTAACATAAATGTGAAACATTTTAGTTTTTTTAGTCCAAACTTTCAAGATAAATAGCTTTTTTCTATATTTTTGTTCATTTCCAAAATATACCATTATCTATTGGAAATGATTTTGTATGTTGGTATTCTTGATGGAAAAGGAATATTTGTCATCTTTTTCCCACTGTCTTTCCCCTTGGACAATAAAAAGTCCCTGATATTCTTACAATTTTGCATAACTGCAATTTTTCTGCACACGTGTGTGTGTGTATATGTTTGTGTGCGGGCTTGCATGCATGCTTGATTGCATATGTTCATGCTTGTGTCAGTGCGTGAGTGTATGTCCCTGCTTTTTGAATTGTTTCAGAGGAATTGAGAGATGGAGTATTGAATACCCAGTAGACCGAAACATTCCATCCCTGCCCATATTCACTCCCACAGGTAACAACCCTGGCATTATTGGAGTAACTTGATCACTGCCTGTCCTTCCTATGATTTTTGACTTCAGAAGAAATGAAGATTGCAGTCTTGTCAAGTGTGTAAAATTGTAAGAATTTGTCTGTACTTTCTCTCATGTAAGGTTACCATGATGATGTTTACATTCTTTGTTAAAAGAATTTTTATGTGAGAGTACCTTGGAAATTGGGCAAATTTGACGGCCAACTTTGGAGAATTCTCTTGGATTCATCAAAGATGTGCTGTTCATCTTGACATTGCTACTGCCATTCTTACATACTTATGATTACTACTTAGGCGTCGTTTTCCTGCAAACTTTTATTTTGATGTTTTATTTTAAGCTGCGGACATATGACCTGCATCGAGATAGACCCTTCCGTCTAGTGGAGAAACAGAGTTACTACAGGACTACTAAATTGTCTTGCGCATCAGATGCCTTCGCTGCAGCTTGCCGCTTCTTTAGAGCTCGATCAGAGGTACCGAGGCCATTTGCTGTCGAGGGAAGCATTTTGCTCTGAACGAAAGCATGAATCGAGCCAAAACGTGCTTAAAATAGCGATCTTGGGCGGTACCTGCCACGGCACAGAAGGCTCGGCACGCCCTAGTGAGTAATATAAAAGCAAAATGACGATGGTTCATTTTTTTAAATCCAGATAATATGACGGAAATATTTTAACAATCGCGATAGTTTGTGCTTTTGATAATTGTTTCAGCAAACGTTGCATAAAACCTTTCATGTAAATATGGTATCCACGGCCCAGAGCAGTTGAACAATAATATCGTCGTTGTTTTTATGGTCAAATCAGATCTCCGTTTTCTTTGCCAAACTGGGGCGGTGAGAAATGGAAAAATGACGAACTGGGTGGCACCTATGGGCAATTTCCGTATTCGCAACGAATGACAGGAACTACACCTCCCATAATTAAAAACGGGGTAAAATTCCTTTGACGGTAAGTGACATGGGATTGGTAGTTCCGTAAACTAGTAAGGATTTCTGAAATCAACGTTGATCTTTGATATGCGAACTACATTTCCTACAGCGCTATACATATGGGAAGTGTCAATGGAATCGCAGTAGGTTGCCAAAAGTTTTACATTGTATTTTTTCTTACCCAGACCAAAAAGAAGCTCTGTCCGCGGGTTCACTCCTACGGTTTCTAAAGGTATACAAGCTTAAATTGCATTTTTCCCCGCATACGCAGCGTTAATCACTTACATGCGTGAAGAGCGAACGCTTTATTAAAACCAATGTGTATGCGTTTTAGATGGTCTCGCGATTGTGTTTGTGCGTAGCGAATAATAATTTGTGTTAGTTGCTTCCATCAGCTTTTTAAAAATGGATGTGATTGGCTGAAATTTACAGACTATCGTTTCAAGTCGGCCATAAGCGTTCATGTCAAACGTTGCAGGGTTTTTTTTTTTTTTTTCATTTGATGGATTGCTTGAGCGGGAGCATTTTAGTTGTTATCAGATCAACTGCCAATACTTGTTCAAAGATCACAAATGTGTTGTTGCCTGGCATTTACCTCCAGTATTTCATTATTGCTTCGTTTTTTCCCCCTCGATCCTATGCAGGGTTTTTAGTTGGGCGTATTAGGTTCTATCGTCCCTGGCTTCCAAGTGTGTCTATGCGCTTTTTTGAGGATTACCTTACTTAAAGGGCTGTTTCATGGTTTTTTTCGCCCTTCAGCGACCAACGTTATTTTGCTGTGTCTTCGTTTTTTCATGTAGACTCTGAACACACGCCATGCTGTGACTAGTCGAATAATTGCAGAGATCTCAAGACTCACTATAATCCTCGATATTCTTGGCATTCTGCAACATCAGTAGTTATGTAACTTCTGTAATGGGTAGTTAATTAAAGAACTCCAAACTTGAAGTTTATGAGGAGTAGTATTGGATATTTTAAATTGTATTCCTTACCCTGAGAGTTTGTCCCATAAGGAGATTCTGTATCGCCTTGGCATTTTATAGGGGTGTAATACCGAATAAGTGTATCTTGCCTGCAGCATTGCTCGCTGTCAAATTCTTTGCCCAACTGTCTTCCAGACATTGTTATCGTTTCAGAAAGCATGTGCCACGCCTCGGACCAATAATTCTTGTCACACCTGCTTCCATTGTTTTAGCCTTTGCTCTGTGAAACTGCGCAACCCAAATTGTAAACTTGGCAATTTCTACTTTGTTTGGGTGGTTCTCATGCAGTATCAATGCAATGGAGACAGTGAGAAAAACTGTTCATCTCTTTCTTGCAAATGTTTTTCTGGTGAGCTTTTTGTCTGTTTTTCTTGGTTGTTCTCCTTGGGTGAGGCTGACTTGTACTGCAGCAACAATGAGCCTCATTCATAAAGCATTTTTGCCCCACTGTAGTGAAGCTAGCATTAGTCTCGCCACTGAGTCATTGTAATACCCACACACACATGCACGCATGCAGTCACTATAGTGCAACAGAAAAGGCAGGAATCCTGAAGTTCAATGCTGTTTAAGTATGATAGTTATATTAGTAAGTTATTAACTATAAAATGTTACCGTAATAATTATATTGACCTATCTTTATTTTCAAAATTGGACTAAATTCCTCAGAAACATTTATGTTTAAATATACAAAGTGTGTGTTTCTATTAACATGTAATATTATGATAACATTAAGATATGGTTTTTGCCTTTTTTCCTGGATGAATGCATCATGTCAAATTTTCTGCTTCAGTCAGAGTTTTGTCACTCGCAGGCAGCAGTAGCACGTTCGTGAAAGATGGGTAAGGATCCTGGTCCAGTCCAGATTGTGACTGTGAGCAAGGATGATCACTCCTACTCCCTGGACACCGAGGCTCTGGAACAGATCTTGCTCGCTCCAGAGCTTCGAGAAAAGCATGTCGTGGTGTTGTCTGTTGCCGGGGCCTTCCGGAAGGGCAAGAGCTTCATCCTGGACTTCATGCTCCGTTACATGTACAGAAAGGTGAGTGCTTTATGGATGCTGAGTTCCCATGGTTCAACCTGGTGACCAGATGGCTTAGCCTGTAATTATCGTAATAGGTACACATGGTGGCTTACATGAATTGCGAGCTTTATGTGCCATCTCTTTGGATGGAGCTTTATAAGACTATTTTCAGATTGGGGGCAAATGGAAATGCTTTTTCTCAATTCTAGATCTCGTAGTTTGATTAAGATTAGTTGGGTGGTGATTGTTGGTTGAAGAAAGGGTGCTGTATTGGTCATTGGTGATAACAGACCCTCTTCTATTGGTCCGTCAGTCTGAACAGAACTGGCTGGGTTTGGAGGACGAGCCCCTGACCGGCTTCTCCTGGAGGGGAGGCTCGGAGCCTGAGACCACCGGCATTCAGCTGTGGAGTGAGGTGTTCCTGGTGGAGAAGAGCGATGGCAGCCAGGTACTGCGTTTCTCTCTGCAAACCGTGAGGGCATTCCTGAGGGGTATCGCATAAAATCAGGTACAGAGTTGGCTCAGCAACGGCACTGAGTTTTCCCTCAGTCCATTTTCAGAAATGGGAGGGCTCTCTGGCTGTACTGTTATCCTACTGGTTGGGTGATCCTGCTTTGTGAAAGGAGCCACATCACTTCTCTGTGGCTTTCATGTTGAAGGAGAAAGAGGAAGTTGTATGGGGTTCTGTGAGGACCTGAATGGAAGCACAGATCTGTATACTGTTAAAGCTCAGGCTTAATGCAGTGCTGGATGCAAGGTTGTGATTATTGGTGAGCTTAGCTGGGCTGGTGATTCTGTTCTCATCATTTTCTGTTTTTAAACTGTCTGCCATTTATATTTCAGGTATTTCAGTTTGTGTTGCCCTCATTTCACTGGTTTTTGTTGATTCTTTTTTTTTTTCTTAATGTCGAAATAATTACTTCTTAAATATGTTTAGAGGGCTTCCTGTATTGATTAGTGTGTATCCATAACAATTTCTACCCTGACTTAAAGATACTTCAAATTTATACTGGCGTTAAACATACTTTTCCTGTTTAGGAGACATGTAAGCCACAAAATGAAACGTACAGGCCTGTATGTTCCTTATTTTAAGGAGAAGGCACTGATGGGTAAACAGTGCGAAGATATTGGATTATAGTGACAAAGCTAATATGATGATGAGCGTGTTTGCATTGTCACTGATGGCGTGATTGTGTTCTGTATGCTGCATTGATAGGTTTGGCATTGTGCTTTACAGGTGGCAGTGTTGCTGATGGACACCCAGGGTGCTTTTGATACACAGTCCACCGTCAAAGACTGCGCCACAATTTTTGCCCTTAGCACCATGACCAGCTCCATTCAGGTACTTTGTTTGGGCGTTTTTTTTAATCTTACCTGTGTCTGTGCGCCTTTTCCTCTTTGAGAAAGGAATATATCTGTATTATTTGTATTTATTGCAATTCTTTGTTTGTGTTTGGGCTATGCGTGCTTGGGGATGGAAATAATGGTGTCGCATGGATGGCCACAAGTCAAATCTAATGCAAATGATACAATTAAACATTTGCCTTGCAGCATGTGTACCTGTATGCTATTTCTGTGTGCTGCAGATCCACAGAAGATATATCAGTAGAGCATCAACAAAACAAAACGAAAAATGCTTTTTCATTCCGACTGCCTTGTTGCCTGCGCATTAGCAGCGGAGTCGAGTGATCACTTTTTGTCATGCCTTACAACATACTGCTGAAGGAGAATCAAATCCAGTAAATACAGGGTTTAGTACTGGTGAACTCAGAGGGCTGAAATACTGGCGCATAAACGGTATATACAAACCAAACTGGTTGTTAGTTCGCTGACTACATCTGTAGCCACTACTCATTTTGCCAAACTAATGCTGTTATTAGGGTTTCATTCTGTCTAAGAGCTTTATCATGCTTCTACTGTAAACTTTTTGTTAGGCTACCTTCACATTACAGGCCATAATACTCACTTCTGATTTTTAGTCTTTGGTCTTGATCATGCATTTTTGAGGGTTCACATTTATATCTGAAAATGGCCAACATCTGACACCGCTGTGGATTTATCTCTGGCCTGAAAGGCCCCACGTGTTCAGTAAAGAAATTGTGCAATTCGTGCTGCTCATCAACCACAAAAAAGAATGTCACGTGTGGCAGCGGTTATAAAATGCAGAGATAACGATCAGGCTCATACAGCTCTATTAACCTCTTTTAACTATTCAAGGGACCAGAAAAGGGCATCTCCTGCTTGAAGGAGCACCTTGGATGGTGAACGGCTATGGGTCCAGCCCTGACAGTGAAGGGTGACTTATGGAGTTGCACATTTTGACTATCTACGGCAAACAACTAGATCTCTAATGTCATGAGTCAGCAGCACCAGGGTTAAAGCCTCTGCTTGTCCCTGGCTTCCTAGGACTGCTTTGGTCCCTGCCACTATGTACGCTGGACTGGTCTCAAAGCTGGATGTAGGGATTAGTTCTTATCTGGACGATGATTACCTTGAAAGAAGATTAATTCATCATATGACCTGTTATAACTTAAATACTTCTAATGTTTGGACAATTGGCCGTCTCGTTAAGGAGGGACACACCCACCGTGCTGCCCGATTCCGCATTGACATCATCAGCTTGCAGAAGCACCAAATCCATCATGGCGGAGGTCTGATGCAGCAAAAGACTGGAACTAATTTACTTGTTACAGTATCAGTAGAGAAACACAACCTCTATGCCGCAGTGAGAAGCATTAGCTTTCTCCGGTCTCCCAGTGGTCAGAAAGCACCCCGCAACGTTATCAAGATCAGTGAGCATATTGTGGTCCTCACTCTATTAGGCGACCCACAAACAATTGCCATCTGCGCTCATAGTCCCACCAACAAAAAGACTTATACAACCGGTTGTTCTATCCGCTTCTGCGGCTTTTGTTCTTGCACACGGCATGCTGTTCATAGGAGGTTACTAATGTCCTGCTGGGCCCAGATTCACATCCACCACAAAAATGGCAGATAAATTGGAACAGTTCAGTCATATTGCTGCCAACATTAGGTTTCAAATTTGATATTTTGACTGAATAGATTGTGGTCCAATGGGTGTCCTCTTGCATTCCTCTCACAGCTTGATGCCAACTTTGTTCGAAGAAAGTATGAAAATGGCATCATATATTGGCATGGGCTCAGATCATACGAGAGTCTCCTGTACTTCTCTGATAAGTTCCAGCAGTCATACAGAGCGAAATTCCAACCAAAGACCCCATGAAGCAAATTGACTTGATGAAGGTGTCATTGGATAACAAATGAAACAAAGAATTAGCCATTGCTGTTCATAACACATACTCAGCACTTATTGACAAACCGAATGATTCAAATGGCATTAATCTGAAATGCTATAGCAGCCATACCACTAATCAATTTGCTCCAGCAGTGTGGCTGAAGCTAAGTAGGTTTGTGCTTGGTTTGTACTTGGATGGAGACCTCCTGAGAGAACTAAGTTTCTGCTGGAAGTGGTGTTGATGGGCCAGGAGGTGGCAGTCTTCCCTCTGGTGAAGTAATCCCCAATGCCCCTGTGCAGTGAAAAGCCATCTCCAGGTGAGACGTTAAAATGAGGTGTTGACTCACTGTGGTCATTAATAAGATCCCATGGCTCTCTGTGACAAGAGAAGGGGATTCCCTGGTGTCCTGGCTAAATTGCCAGCCTGGCTTTCTCGACCTGCTGCCTAATCATCCCCTGATAAAATTAGTTTGTTCTTTCCCTCCACCTCAAGCTGGTGCACGGTGAGTGTTCTGGCACAAAATGGCTGCTGTTGCATCACCCTCTCGGGTGCTACACATTGATGGTGGTGAAATTAGATTACCCCATATGACTGTAAAGCACTTTGAGTAATCAACTTTTGGATTTCTATGATGAAACATTCAAGGGCAGCAAGCCTAAAGGATTCTCAAAATGTTGCATAATCACTTTACTGAAGAAAGGTGATCTACAACAGCCAGGCTACTACTGGTGCATCACCTAATCAAGTCTGCAACCGTCTTTTTCCAAACAGAATAGTTCCTCATGTTCATGCGATTCTTTATAGGAACCAAAATGGCTTACTGAGGAGAGGATCTGCTTTCCTTCACATTGTATCAGGAAGGAGAATCCTCGAGGAACTCCTTGTCTGTAAAAGGCTAGATTACATCATTTTTGATTGTTTGAAATGAAAAGCTATATGAGCCACATTCTCTTCAACTACGAAAGTCCTAAACAGAAAGTCAATCCCACTACTACTGTGTATGAAAACCCCACCTGTTCTGTCGAGAGCCTTGCTGGTCCTACCAAGGAATTTATTGCGACTGCTGGAATTCTCTTAGGTGACACACTTGCAGCTTTTCTTCATTTGCACTGTGGATTATGTCCAACAGCAGTTGGTAGATGGAATCGGTGACAAAGGCTTCACTGTCGGAAGAAGATCTGGTCGTTGAAGTCCAAAACGTCAAATAACATAACATGAATGAATGGTGAGAACAGGCCATTCAGCCCAACTAGGCTCACCAGTTTCTTTATACTGTTGTTAATATATCACTTCAGATACTCAATGACTGAATGGTATCTAGCTTTCAGTCAAGCCTGCTCTTAAGCTCCCAAGGTCTCTGCCTTACGCGGACATCTTGTGACCTCCCCCCCCATCTGAGATATGTAAATAAAGAGTATCTCTCTACTGTCAAAAGAAAGACAGCCCCCCCCCCCCCGCTTAACAACAACCACTCCAGATCAACAAAATTAAGACACCCCCCCCACCCCCACCCCATTGTGGTCAACAAATTCCTACCGAACGGGAAACAAAATTTTTTTGTGCGACAGATTACATTACAGATTACCCCCTCGTTAAACTGTTGTGCCCCTCCCCCCTTCCACCCCCAGAATAAAAAGTCAGGTGGCGCCACCGATTCAAGGGAGTCGGGTTGTTACGTACTTTATTTTTCCTGTTTATCGACTTTAGAAGTCCTCTACTCGGCCACGGGTTTTTACGGGATTGCTGGGAAATTTTTGTGGTTTTCATCGGAAAACATTTGTCAAATAGAGGGCTTTAAGTATCAAGAAACGGATTATACACTTTTTCTGTGTCCATCTCGCGAAAACGGAACTCCAAGAAATTAATGATGGGTATTCGGTGAATTTCTGTGCATTTGTTATGTTAATTTTGCGGTGGGAGATTTTGACTGGGTCATTAATAGGCTCTTCTGTACCATGTGTGAGGAATACAGGCAGATGATCTGAGATGTCTGTGACAAGAAATCCTACTTCGTAGTTGTTATTATGTGAATTAGTATAAATATTGTCTATCAGGGTAGCATTGTTGTGGGTTTGCATATATTTGGGTAGAAGCCAGAGGAAATACTATCTGGTATCGTGCTGATGCAGATTCCACTCTCACCTGGGGAAGCGATAGATGCATATCCTGACACAATTTCCAGGGATAGAGGTATTGCATTCTGAGAACAATTAGCAGCAACCGGCTGCAAGATTCAGGGAAAGGGTGCAGCATCTGAGATCTTGATCTCGGTTGAACTGTAATGGCGATTTTTTATTTATTTATTTATTTTTTTTAACTGTATTTGCACTTGTGTAGAGCAGTGATATGGGGTATAAAAAAAACAAACAAACAACAAAAAAAACACTAATTCAGATTTTACTGGTCATAATGCAGTTGCATAGCCAGAGACTGGATATAAATCTGCATATGCAGGTGGCCCATGCCTGTAATTGGAGAAATCTCAGAAAAAAGCAGATCTTGGTCTTGTGGATGAGAAAAATTAGACTTGGGTCACTTCAAACTGTAATGCAATTGTTGCGTTAAACTGACCTATTCTGGCTGAAAAATTGCTTTAAATTTGCAACCATTAATTTGGCTGGAATGATTCCCCAAACTTTGTGAACAAAGTTTAGTATAAGTAGGGTGGTAAAATAAGTGTGCAGGTCGAGCAGTTGTGCTTATAGTCACCATGGAATTGTGCTATTTCACATGTGCTTTTCATAAATAGTTTATTGCACAGACAGCCAAATAATCCTTTCAGCAGTTTCATTTATATCAGCGAAGTACTACGATTTTAGAATCACTTCACTGAATTGCGCTTATAGTTTCTATCAAGGAAACTGAACCATTTTGTTGTGAATGCCAGCAACCTTCTTGGTGTGACCCAATTCTTGGCGTCTTGTGAGCCTATATTACCTTACTGAAAAAGGTATGCTGCTTGGATTTAGACATTTTAAATGTTTTTCCTGCTCACTGAAAACTGTTGCTCACAAAGATTCTGTTGTTGCCCTTGAGATTTCCTTTCAAATTTTAGTTGGACCACTTATAATAGTAGGTGGTGTTTATGAGACTAAACCTTAATGTTTCGCTTCCAAACTGCTGTTTTTGAAAGTTGAGGAATCAAGATTTACGAGAGGCTTACATTTTTATTCTGCCAGTGTTTTGCTGTTTGTGTAGCGGATACTGAACAGCGAAACAGTAAATGTGGTGACTAAAGGTTTTTGCATTGTGAACTGTGGCGCCTATACACGCAACTATGTTAAGTCCCTTCGTATTTGGATGATGGCATCATTTCGGGGGGCTGCAATTCCAGCACTGTTCGCCCATACAGGTGATAATACTTTGGGGTTAGAGCTGAGATTCCATGTTTTCATTTCAATTTGACTGCCATTTTCATCCATGTGGAGTCAAGTAAGCATCATGGTGCTCTCAAATTGCTTTACTATCCAAATAGTTTTGGACTTGGTTACAATAAAAAGTTTACCATGTATTTTATTTCATTTCAAAATTGAGTTAAGGAGCTCTGTCACAATTACTGCACATGCTCAGAATTTACATCCTAACAAAGTGAACCTGCTTTTCCTGCAAATCATGATCTGATTCCATCCTTGCCAGTCCGTATTCCTTTTGCATTGTATTTAGACATTTTAGTTACTCCAGCATTATGCTTTTTATTTTAAGAAACTTTCTATGGAAATTAAATGATTCAAACTGCTATTTTAAGCTGTAGCCAAGGGATGCAAAGAATGTAATCTGGTTGCCATTGGCAGTAATCACAGAAGAAAAATACCTTCCAGATTTTGACTTTCAGTTGAGCGGATTTACTTTGTTCGAAGTTGTGAGCATGCTCTGTGATTGTGACACAGCTCATTTAATTTATTTGCCTTGTTTAATCATGACTGTTGATTGCATCCCTGTAGATCTATAACCTGTCTCAGAACATCCAGGAGGATGACCTGCAGCAGCTCCAGGTTAGTCGTCGGCCAATCCCGTCATCCTACAAGAGCTATGCCCCCGCTCACTATGTAGAGCAGCTACTCTGATCCAGCAACAATGCAATCCTGCCCTCTTCTGCACCTAAAAAACATTCACTCTGTGACACTCTTCTGCCCATTTTTACTGCCCCTTTTCAGAGGTGTACTCCCCCCCACCAGTCAATAGCCCCTCACACAGATATAAATACAGCTATACCTGCTGATCACACACCTTGCTGCTTTGTGATTATTTTTCTGCGTCTTTTGTCAAGCTATTTACGGAGTATGGCCGACTCGCCATGGACGAGATCTTCCAGAAGCCCTTTCAGGTGAAAAACCCCACAGCTATATCAACTCCACCTAATGCTTTCAAGTGTCAGACTTTATTGCTGTATTCTGTGTAACAGGATCAGGACCACCACGTTAAATCTACTGCCCATTTCCTGGAATGAATTTTATTATTTAAAGATAGACTCCTGACGCTCGCTCCTGAACCGTGCTAGCCTCTGCCAATGTGTCCAACAGTGTGTTGCGCTACAAAAACAGTCTTACCAAGCATTTTAATCCTTTATTTAGACTTAAAACTCTTATTTCCATTGCCTTTTTTTTCAGGAAAAAAATTCAGCCACGGATTTGAGAACTGTTACTCACTGTTAGATTTGCTGATGGGATAATTTCACTTCCTCCGTGGACAAATCTAGAAATTGGTCAAAATAATCTTTCATCTGAGGCAGAACTTTTTTCTCAGAAAAATGGAAATCAAAATAACTTTAATGTCCAAATACAAGATTAATTTTTTGTAGAGTGTCTCTCCTGTAATGTTTGGAATTCAGAACTGGTTCCATGACTTTTATCAACTTTTGAGCCTGGCTGGGAGAAATATGCCTGGCAAAACAGTAGCGTTTGCATGGGTGTTCCAGGAGTGCCCAACATGTACAGACAGAGCAGTTTATTTTGTGTGCGCTGTAGATGGGGTAATGCTCTTTTCCCTGGTGTTGATTTTAAGTATTCAGTCTTTCATAAATAAGTGATTAATTACATTTTTGTTTGTAGACTTGAGTGTGAGTGGAATCTAAGAGCTTGTTTCTTCCTCTATATACACGTAATACCAGGTGCTATCAGCTGAAATAAAATGGCTTCTTTGGTTTGTGGTCGGATTGGTCATTGTTCCCTTTCCCATTTGCATGGTGCTCATACGCTCATGTCCCTTCAGTGTTCTGCATATTTAACAATAATGAATTCTCTCTCCCCTTCCCTCATCTCTCCCTCAGTCTCTGATGTTTCTCATTAGAGATTGGAGCTTTCCATATGAGTACCGTTACGGGTTCAAAGGAGGCAATGAATTCCTAGACAAACGCCTGCAGGTAATTGCTGCCATGATTGTGCCATGTCATGACATAACACTGTTTACTATCTCTACCATACCTTTTGTGCGTTTCTATATTTTATCAGGAAATTGGTTATATTCTGTCATCAAATGAACATCCCCCAAAAAAGACAACAATCCCCCCCCCCCCCCCCCCCCAATAAACTCATCTTTTCAAACTCTACACTAGGCTTGCTATTCAGGAGTTGTAGTAGTGCATTGGATACTGGCTGGTGAAAATTGCAGGGGATCCAAAAGATTATCTCCATGTGTAAACCTGAATGCCTTTGAGATTGTATTTGGATTCAATTGTTAATCGTTTTTAGCTTACCAGCCCTATGGGCCAATAAACTATTGTCGTGGCGTAGTGTCTGTCGTCCGGAATGTTTTTTTAAAATATTTTTTTCGGCCGGATGAATTTTCCTGTAAATTTGCCATAACATACTACTAACATACTACATAACATACTACTACTATCTCCAGACTTTTTTTGATGAAATTTGGTGAAATTTCAATGACCTCTATCACCAAAACTATTACAGATAGAGCGTAGGTTTTTATTGTGGGCATATAAACCATGTATGAAGTTTCGTTCGGTAACCTTGAACTTGACCTTCAATGACCAAACTATACAGTGAAATTTCAATGACTCATATCAGCAAAATCAGAACAGATAGAGTGTAGGTTTGTATTGGAGACGTATATGAACTTTCATTCTGTGACCTTCATATTTACCTTTGAAGGTCAAACTTGACCTTGTGAAAATTCAATTACTTCTGTGTTTGAAAAGGTCACAGATGGAGCCTAGGTTTGTGTTACTGACATCTAGGAAGTCACACATGAACTTTCATTTGGTGACATAATTCAACTTTACTGTTGACCTTTTGAAGGTCAAACTTGACATAATACAATTACAATGACTTGTGTTGCCAAACGGACACAGATGGAGTCTGGGTTTGTATTAGAGACATGTAGGAAGTCAGTATGAACTTGCATTGGTGACCTTCGTATTCAGCTTCAAAGTTCAAATGTGACCTAGTGAAAATCCAATGACTTGGGTCACTAAAATGATTACAGATGGAGCCTAAGTTTGTGTTGCTGGCATCTAACAAGTCACACATGAACTTTGATTTGGTGACATTCAACTTGACTGTTATTGGCCAGAGGGTCAAATGCGACAGTGACACTACAGTGACTTGTATCACCAAAATGGTCACAGATTCAGCCAGGGTTTGTACAGAGACATTTAGTAAGTCATATATGAAGTCCATTTGCTGACCTCAACTTGACCTTGTGTGACCTTTAAAGTTGAATTTTCAATTACTTGTATCACCAAATCTGCTTCAGAGCTTAGAATTGTGTTTGTATTACAGGAGGTCTTATAAACGTAGGTGAACTTCTATTTAGTGACCTTGACATCGATTCTCATTGATTCAAATGTCAAACTTCACATGAAATTTTCATTACTTGCATCATCACAATAAAACTGCTTGCTGGTAAGCTACAGGACCCTTGGTCCTATTTTTATTCAAGTAAATTGATCATTTCAACTACGATCATGATTGGGTCCGTATTTGAGTTGTAAAACACAACACCACCTTTTGACAATGTGTTTGGGTACTGGCCATTGACTGAATTAACCTTTAGAGTGTAAAGTCTGGGAAGGAATACTTGAAGGCATATATCCCCTTCTCGCAAATGCAATGGTCTTGTGGAATTAGTTTGCTGGTGCAGATGAAGCTAATTTGGCTGGATAGCTGCTATCCACAGGCTACAGTTTATAGCCTTCTAGAATCTAACAGCCAGTCAAAGGGAGGTCTCCCAATATCATACTGTAGTTAATGCCTGTGGAATTTATCCCTCTGTAAATGATGACTCATGGTTTTGTGAATGGAGTGCTGAGAGGTTCTGGTCATGGTAGCAGCGATGTGGAAGCCCTGCGTGGAAGGATGCTGTTTACCGGTGGGTTTGTGTGCTCTGCAGGTAAATGAGGCTCAGCATGAGGAGCTGCAGACTGTGAGGGAGCACATCTACTCCTGCTTTAACTCCATTTCCTGTTTCCTGCTGCCACACCCAGGGTTAAAGGTCGCCACCAGCCCAGCCTTCGACGGCCAGCTGAAGGGTAGGGCCAGCTCAGTCCGTCTGATTGAGGCCTTGCGGATTGTTTTGCAGTCATGCATCAGTGTTTTTTTTTTTTTTTTTCCGATGAAAACGATTAATTTAACGATTTTTTTGTCCTGCCATGTTTTGTTTGCTTGATTCTGATCAATGCAATATTTAATGTGTATGGCATCTTTTCCATTTCCTGTGGCGAGTCGGTCACAATGGCTGCTTCAGGTTTTGTTTTTAGTCTGCCCTTGTTTTCAAATCTGGATCAAAGCTTGCCTGACTTTTTGATTGGCTGATTAATTTACTGACTGGTGCACTGATTTCTGCCTGCCAGATGTGGCCAAGGAGTTTAAAGATGAGCTGCGTAAACTGATCCCCACACTTCTGGACCCTGAGAATATGGCTGAGAAGGAGATCAATGGCAACAAGGTCACCTGCAGGGGCCTGTTGGAGTATTTTAAGGTGAAGTTACTGAACAGCTGCTCTCCTCTGTGTTTCCGCACAAGCCTCCTCTCAGACTCTGTGCGCGTGTGCTCACTTATGTCACTTTGTACCTGCTCCTCTCACTCTGTACTCACTTATGTCACTCTGTACCTGCTTCTCTCACTCTGTACTCACTTATGTCTCTCTGTACCTGTTTCTCTCACTCTGTACTCACTTATGTCACCCTGTACCTGCTTCTCTCACTCTGTACTCTCTTATGTCTCTCTGTACCTGCTCCTCTCACTCTGTACTCACTTATGTCTCTCTGTACCTGCTTCTCTCACTCTGTGCTCACTTATGTCTCTCTGTACCTGCTTCTCTCACTCTGTACTCACTTATGTCTCTCTGTACCTGCTTCTCTCACTCTGTACTCACTTATGTCTCTCTGTACCTGCTTCTCTCACTCTGTACTCACTTATGTCTCTCTGTACCTGCTTCTCTCACTCTGTACTCACTTATGTCTCTCTGTACCTGCTTCTCTCACTCTGTACTCACTTATGTCTCTCTGTACCTGTTTCTCTCACTCTGTACTCACTTATGTCACTCTGTACCTGCTTCTCTCACTCTGTACTCACTTATGTCTCTCTGTACCTGCTTCTCTCACTCTGTACTCACTTATGTCTCTCTGTACCTGCTTCTCTCACTCTGTACTCACTTATGTCTCTCTGTACCTGCTTCTCTCACTCTGTACTCACTTATGTCTCTCTGTACCTGCTTCTCTCACTCTGTACTCACTTATGTCTCTCTGTACCTGCTTCTCTCACTCTGTGCTCACGTATGTCTCTTTGTACCTGCTTCTCTCACTCTGTACTCACTTATGTCTCTCTGTACCTGCTTCTCTCACTCTGTACTCCCTTATGTCTCTCTGTACCTGTTTCTCTCACTCTGTACTCCCTTATGTCTCTCTGTACCTGCTTCTCTCACTCTGTACTCACTTATGTCTCTCTGTACCTGCTTCTCTCACTCTGTACTCACTCATGTCTCTCTGTACCTGCTCGTCTCACTCTGTACTCACTTATGTCTCTCTGTACCTGCTTCTCTCACTCTGTACTCTCTTATGTCTCTCTGTACCTGCTTCTCTCACTCTGTACTCACTTATGTCACTCTGTATCTGCTTCTCTCACTCTGTACTCACTTATGTCTCTCTGTACCTGCTTCTCTCACTCTGTGCTCACTTATGTCTCTCTGTACCTGCTTCTCTCACTCTGTACTCACTTATGTCACTCTGTACCTGCTTCTCTCACTCTGTACTCACTTATGTCACTCTGTACCTGCTTCTCTCACTCTGTACTCACGTATGTCTCTCTGTACCTGCTTCTCTCACTCTGTACTCACATATGTCTCTCTGTACCTGCTCCTCTCACTCTGTACTCTCTTATGTCACCCTGTACCTGCTTCTCTCACTCTGTACTCACTTATGTCACTCTGTACCTGCTCCTCTCACTCTGTACTCACTTATGTCACTCTGTACCTGCTCCTCTCACTCTGTACTCACTTATGTCACTTTGTACCTGCTTCTCTCACTCTGTACTCACTTATGTCTCTCTGTACCTGCTCCTCTCACTCTGTACTCACTTATGTCACTTTGTACCTGCTTCTCTCACTCTGTACTCACTTATGTCTCTCTGTACCTGCTTCTCTCACTCTGTGCTCACTTATGTCTCTCTGTACCTGCTCCTCTCACTCTGTACTCACTTATGTCTCTCTGTACCTGCTTCTCTCACTCTGTACTCACTTATGTCACTTTGTACCTGCTTCTCTCACTCTGTGCTCACTTATGTCTCTCTGTACCTGCTCCTCTCACTCTGTACTCACTTATGTCTCTCTGTACCTGCTTCTCTCATTCTGTATTCTCTTATGTCTCTCTGTACCTGCTTCTCTCACTCTGTACTCACTTATGTCACTCTGTTCCTGCTTCTCGCTCTCTGTTCCCACGTCTGTCACTCTCCACTTGTTTCACTAGTAGCACCTAAAAACCAAGAAATTGCACCTTTTTCCGAGAACTTCCTACAAAAACTTAGAATACACCGGTTTACTGAAGATTTGAGGCCAACTCTTTAAACTTGGAAAAATTTTACCAAGGTATCCCGGAGTCTGTCCGGTTTACTTAAGTTTGCGCAACACCTCTGTAAACCTCGGTTACATTTTCCTGAGACACACCGAGGATTGTCTGGCCCACTGACATTCTGAGACTGCTGTATTCCTCAGGAAAATTTTACCGTGGTACACCGAAGTTTGTCTGCTGGGCCTATGCTTACACCAGAACAAAAGGGAGGTGTGAAGACAGTCAAAACGCCAAAACGGGCACTTTCTCAGTCTTAAGGTGATACTCGTGTTTCTTTTGCTCTGCTCCTGTTTCTCAGTTCACCGTCGCGTCTCTTGTCTCTGTGCCGCTGTTATTGTACCTCGGTGGTAATTAGCTTGATTTCAGTGGATGTTCTCGAGGTTTTCACTTCCGCCATGATGAAAGGCACCTGAATCAACAGCAAGGATCTGCCCTAAGCTCATAATTGGTAGAATCCTCAGTGCCCAATATGGCTTGAAATGATAACCCTCTGGATGGTATATCTCCTGGAACAGGGTTTGTTACCTCGGCTACACCTTATTCCTGTCTTGCTGGTTCTGTAGCTCCAGATGGGGGTGATATGTCGTATAGGCACATTCCACCCATGCATAATAAATGATTCTCAGTGAGCTGATTCTGTTTTTATACATCAGTGTTTGGGATTTCTCAGCTTCTTTCCTTAGACTAAAGTGTTTTCAGTGTAATGCTTGCTGTAAGGTGGTGGTTTTAACGGTAGCATTTTTCCTCCAGTGCACTGGTATTGTCTTGGTATTGTTGAACATTTGCTTGAATGTTTATCTTAGTATAGTGTAATATGCAGAAAGTCCAGGGCATTTTTGATAATTTTTCATATGAAATTATCTGCTTTAAGCTGTAACCCTACCAGCTTGTGATCCTGCATACCTGTCTAGATTGATAGCTATTATCTTCTGACCTATTCATTTTATAATTGTTTTCATCGTTTTATTTCCTGTGTTTTTAAATCTTGTTTCAGGCATACATCAAGATCTACCAGGGCGAGGATCTACCCCATCCTAAGTCAATGCTACAGGTGTCCTTCCTTAAATATGCTATGTGCCCTTCCATCACCTGCCTCACAGTCCGGCTTAACCCTTTCACCCCCAGTAGTGACATATGGCACTCTTGCGTGACTAGAATTTCTTCCCAATAGTGCCGTATGGCACTCTTTTTGGTATGTTTATTTTAACAATCAGGAATAAGCTCTGCACTTCTGATCCAAGCTTTTGCACTTTATACATTGCTCTGGAGAAGAGCGTCAGCTACGTACATGTAATGGAATCTAATATAATAAGAACAGACAGCCAGAAATTTAGTTAGAATGTCAACAAAGGCCATGGGGAGAAATGGCAGTGAGAACTGGGCACTGAAGGGGGTTAAAGGGTTAAGCCACAACCGAGTATTCACAGCTTTACCACAGCTGTCTCATTTCTGAGCAACAGAATGCACAACACGCTACCAAATTAAAACTGTTATATAATGAATCCTGTTTTGGATTGACTCTCCTAGCTTTATGTTTGGTGTGCTTGCTATTTGCAAAAATTGCTTCTTTTTCAGCTGATAATTCATTTGCTGCCTTTTCTAGGCCACAGCGGAGGCGAATAACCTGGCAGCTGTGGCTGCAGCCAAAGACCAGTTCAACAAGAATATGGAGAAGGTCTGCAAATTTTTCTTGAACAGTATTTGGGGTCATTCCATGTCAAATCACCCAATGAGCTAAACCTCACCATCTCCACTTTTCTTCAAAATTTGTGTGTGTATTGGTCGTGACCCAAAAATTTTAGCTCAATCGGATCTTCCAGTGCAAAGTTGCGGCCTTTTGTTTTTTTAGATATTTCGACAAAAATTGCCGTGTACGGCAAAATTCAAATGGGTATATCTCCAAAACCACTTGACCAATATTGACAAAGAAGGTATTGTTGGAAAGGGAAACAAGCATTCCAAATCTGCCATTTTTAAACTCATTCTGATAACTCTGGGTATGATGAGTTCATGACCTATATTTTGACCTCAAAATTGACCTTGAGGGTCGCGTAACCTTGAATTTTTTTTAACACCTAATTGTACCCTGATGAGGCCATTTGAATTTTGGCAGCCACGGCCGTTTTTCGCAAAAAATATTGAGGAAAAAAACAAAAGGCCGTAACTTTGCACTGGAAGGTCCGATTGAGTTCAAATTTGAGATTTGGGCATCTGGGGCCATACCCAACTTGCATATCAAATTTGAAGAAAATAAATACGAGTGAGGTGTAGAATCCCTTTTTTTTTATTTTTTTTTTTTTTGGGTGATTTGATGATTTGTCATGGAATGACCCTTTGAGTGAGCAGTGAGACAGTGGTGGACTGGTGAAAAATTGCTTTAATGTCATCAAACTTCTGTAAACCTCTGGCTGAAATTCAAACGGCAGATTAAAAATGCATTGACGGCATAGTTTGTAAGTCCAGGTGTATTTTGAACTATTTTCATACATGACTCATGCTGCCTGAGCTAATTCTTTTGCAGCATGTGTATAATGGCAGTGTTCCTTGCGCCAATTTGATTCTGTACTTTATATCTGTCCCTGTGTCGCAGGTTTGTGGGGGAGATTTGCCGTATGTCTCCCCTGACACCCTTGAGGAAAGAAGCAAATTCTTTCAAAATGAAGCCGTTCATCTCTTCACCTCCACCAAAAAAATGGGGGGACAGGAATTCTGCGACAAATACCAATCTCAGCTGGAGGAAGAGCTTAACCAAATGTGGGAGTCTTTCAGCAAACACAACGAGGTGAGATTCTGGCAATGTGATGGCCTTTGCTTCTCAATGACTTTGTCAGGAAATGTGGCAGATGTGACAGGGAGGCATTGTATGTCAGGAAATAAATTGTTTTCAATTCCTGACACTTGATTTTTTTTTAAATCGCCAACTACGATGATGCCTAGAATATTATGTAGTGCACGCCTTCAATGGACTTCAGTGGAAGTCAGCACAGTAAACAGCCCATTGATGCAGGTTTTGATTATTTCTTTCTTATATACCCCGAACAGAAATATAAACGCCCCATGTCAAATATTGATGCCACATGGAGTTAACAACTCTAAGTGAGCGTATGCTGACTTTTACTTGTTCAATAGGGATATTTCTCTTGATTTTCGTACCATTTTTTAATCAATGTCTCAGTCAGTGAGCATTTGCTCAGTGATGCCGTGATTTCACTCAGTACTTGGGTGTGGCATTTCCAGACGCTGATCAGACAGAATGAGCAGTACCCAGACACTCCTTATACGGGGGACAATAAAAGGCCACCCCAAAATGTCAAATTTTGTCAAAAGTCATGATGCCTCAGATGTATCAGGTCATGCGGGAACGTGCCATTGGCATGCTGGATTCAGGGATGTCCACCAGAGCGGTCTGCATGCAGTTCCTTGAAACAGAGCACATTCCAGTTCTGGACTGGCCTGCGTATTCACCGGACATGTCGCCCATAGAGCAGCTTTGGGATGTTCTGGATCGACGTGTCCGCGACCGTGTTCCAGTTCCGGAAAATGTGCGTCAGCTCCGTGTGGCCCTCTGGGAAGAATGGAATAACATTCCACAGGCCACGATAGACAACCTGATCAACTCCATGTGAAGGAGATGTGTTGCTCTGAGAGATGAATATGGTGGACACAAGATATTGAACATTCAATTTCTTCAACCTGACCCCAACGTGTTCAAAGGATTGTCACTCTTTTGCAGATGCCAATATCAAGATGTAATGGATGGTGATCTGAAGATTAGTCATTAACAAAAATGAATTTTGATTTGCTTCATATATTGCATAAACCTAATGTTCATAAAAACTCAAAAATTAGACATGGGGGGGGGGGGGGGGTGGTTATATTTTTGTTCAGTGTATATTCAAAAATGATTTTATGTTGTTAGTATTTTTCAGAAAAAAGATTATTTTGTCGTTCATGCTTTGTTGAAATGATGTCTTAACCATCACCATGTTTATTCCTCTCTATATCCTATATTCCTATCTATATTCCTCAGTCCAAGAACATCTTCAGTGCATTCCGGACACCTGCGGTGCTTTTTGTCCTTGTCTGCTTCTTGTACATACTGTCGGGGGTGCTGCTGTTCATTGGGCTGGCCACAGTTTCCACGGTATGCGACCTTATGCTGCTCCTAGCTATGGTCGCCATGCTCACCTGGGCCTTCATCCGCTACTCCGGAAAATACCGAGGGGTGGGGACTGCCATTGACCAAGCAGCCGGTGCGGTGCTGGAGCAGGTAAAGAAAAGGGAAATGATGATGAACCAATCTGTATCGCTGCAACAAAGTTTATGCATTTATTATACGTCGAATTGCAATATTTATTCAGCAAGAATTACATTTTTTGGAAAATATCAGGCTAGTCCCTTTTTTTTTTTTTTTTTTTTTAAACCGTATCAGCGATATTAATGAGTGCCTTAATCAGGTTGATCAAAGCTTTTCAATTGCAGTTTATTGAATTGTTGTATTTCCCCGACGACGATAGTCGAGAGATACTATGGTTTACTTCCGCGGCCGCCACCGTGACCGCAGAGGTTTTCTGTTCTGGGCTCTGGAAGCGACAATTATTACAGGAATTTTTTTCAAATTTTGTACAGGCGAAGATATTTATTTGACAATGCTCAAAACCGATTTTCGCCTATTTTGGACATCCAATATGGTTACCGGCAGCCTTTTTGTCTGAAATTTGGGGATCCGGGAGATGCACGACTCTGTCCATGTGGCGACCAAGTTATCGAATTAACTAATGACAAAGAATTCAATTCAAAGGGATTTTGACATGATTGCTCTGAATGTGGTTCTTGGAAATGAATTTATTGATACCATGGACTGAGTCGGTAATTGACGACTGCTTTCTTTGTTGCTACTTCGGGTCAAAGATCAAGGTGACATTAGGTCACCTGTATGCGGGGACGGAAGATCAACTTTTAGGGTGTTTTACACTGTGACAACATATCACATGTTGAAACTGAGAAATTCTATTGTTTTTTGTAAAATATTTTCTTATTTTGAATTAAATGTCAGCAACACATTTCAAAAGTTAGCCCAGGGGCATGTTTACTACTGTTGCATCAACTCTTCTTGTAGGAACACTCTGAGTGTTAGGGAACTGAGGAGACCGACTGCAGTAGTTTTGAAAGCAAAATGTTTTTTGATTCTTGCTTTGTGTAAGATTTCAGCTGCTCAACATTTTGCAGCTTCCTTTGTCATATTTTTTTTTTCATTGTGCTAAACGTTTTCAGTGGGTGACTGGATGGATTGCAGGCAGGCAAGTTAAGCACCTAGACACTTTTACTGTGGAGCCAATAAGTTGTTATACGTGCAAATTATGATGTTTGCCATTGTCTCGCTGACATAAGCACAGCTTTCCCTGAAAGAGACATCTGAATGGCAGTGTATGTTGCTCCAAACCCTGTGTATATTCTTCAGCATTAATGGATTCTTCACAGATGTGCAAGTTACACATGCCATGTGCACTAATGCAACCCCGTACTAGCATGGATGCTGGCTTTTGAATTGTACATTGATGACAAGCCAGATGGTCTCTCAGGTCTTCAGCCTGGAGAACGTGGCCTTCATGATTTCCAAAAGGAATTTCACATTTTGATGAGTCCGACCACAGTACAGTTCTATACTTCACCTCAGTGCATCTTAAATGAGCTCAAGCCCTGAGAAGGTGGCAGCATTTCTGGATCTTGTTTATACGTTCGTATATGGTTTTATCTCTGTGTGTCAGTCAAGCTGTGTTGACTGACAGTGGCTTGCAGAAGTGCTCCTAAGTCCATGTAATGATTTCTACTGCAGAATTATGTCTGCATTTAAAACCGTGCAGTCTGAAGGCTTGAAGATCCCAGCCATTCAGTATTGGTTTTTGGCCTTGTACCTTGGCTACAGAAATTTCTCCAGATTGAATCTTTGAATCTTTTAATAATACTACATATCGTAGAGCAGGGCTATTCAACATTATCCTGCTTGGGCTGGTGTGGGCGCTGGCTTCCATTCCAACCCAGCACTTGGGATTGATTTGTAGTATCAGGTGTGTAAGTGCTTGGGTGGAATGAAGGCCAGCACCCACACCGGCCCTTTCTGGACACGGTTGAATTGCACTGCTGTAGAGGATGACCTGCCCAAATCCTTTGCAATTTTACTGTGAGAAACGTTATCCTTTGTTTGTTGAACAAAGATTTGCCCTTGCAGTCTTTCTTAGAGTGGTTCCGCCCTCACCATCTTTACCTCTTTTTATACCCCATCAAGTTACTGACCATTAGCCAATTAACCTAGTAAGCTGTGACATGTTCCGCCGGTTTATTTTTTAGCATCATACAACTTTTATTTTGTTATTATTTTTTGCCTGTGTCCCAACTTTTTTGAAATGCGTCTCTGGCATCAAAT
Organism: Gymnothorax reevesii; assembly: GCA_029721435.1. NCBI lineage: Eukaryota > Metazoa > Chordata > Actinopteri > Anguilliformes > Muraenidae > Gymnothorax > Gymnothorax reevesii. Next base: position 11,896,928 of record CM056586.1, on the reverse strand, counting down.
TCAAACTGAGCCGATATTTTTTTAAAAAAAACAATGAAATTTCTCAGTTCCAACATTTGATTTGTTGTCTGCAGCAATTTCAAAAAATGTAGGGGTAAAGTGATTTGCAAGCCATTGCATTCTGTTTTTATTTACATTTTGCTCAGCATCCCAACTTTTTTGGAAATGGGGTTACAGACGCTTGATGATGATCATGGTGAAATGTTTGTCTTTCAGGCCACGGTGGCGCTAAACAAGTCGAGAGGAGCGGCATCAGCCGCCCAACAGAAGAAATCTAGCTAGCTTCTCGATCTCCAGGAAGACGAAACCAAAAAAAAAGCGACTATGCTTGGTGGAGATGCGGTGCGACACTGGTCCAACATTCCAAAATAACCAGTAAGAAATTCACCAGCACAGTACTATTTTTTTTAAAAAGCCAACATAGCACTACTCTACATTATGTTACAATGTTACAGCATTTAGAAGAAAAGCCTGCTTTGATCTTTTCAGTTGGCTGTGGCCCTTTGCTACCTGACTCTCTCCCCTCCCAAACTTGTCTCTCATTCACTTTGTGCCTTTAGAGCTATTTCTGCTTCAAACAACAGTGAGGGCTCTGATAAATCCCATCAGGAGTTATATTTAAAACTCAACTGGCCAAGAAGAGTCTATCAACTGTGTGTTACTTACTAAGCCAAACACTTTCCCTGGATTTTTATTTGGATGTGTTTTTTTTTTTTTTTTTTTTTTTTTCCCAATGAACTGAAAATTCCAGCTTATGTTTGAGAACATTGATCCTATTTTTCTGATTAATATATTGTAGAGAAACCCTACACAAATTGGCATACCTTAGATCCCCAGTATTCGTCATCACCATTTATTTTTCTGTGCCTTACTTCTATCAATGTAAACTTGCTATGCCTCTTTCTCTCAAGGGGGACATAGGGCATCAACTGTAGCTCACCAACTTAATCTGTTCTTTGCAGTAAACTAGGTTATCATAAATGTCCCTACAGGTGCTTTAGGGAGCAATGGGCTTTTGCTATGCATCATCTTTATATCATATAACAATGTTACAATGTGTCATTTATAGAGTTTGACTGTCCTCTTCAGATTGTTCTTTTGGAATTTATTTCCCTCTCCTTCCTGTGTCGTGTGAAGAATGCTATTTTCATTATACATGCGACGAATGCCACAGGCAATCATAAGAGCCCTCAGTGATATCGCGTCATGCTGAAATCCATGCCATTTTGGATACAACTCCAGTGCCGGCTTCCTGGTTGAAATTTTATACTGCCAAATTGTTCTTTTGTTCCAAAAGGAATTTCCTGCATCTTTCGATTTCCATCAATCCAAAAACATTCCATGCACTATAAAATAAATTCTGGTTTCAGTGATGCTGTTTTGTTTCTGTGGGGAGTGTCCTGAAATTGACCAACGTTTTTAAAAAGTCACGGGCTGCTAAATAATTAAAATAGTTAATTTTCACGCAAGTGGTGGCCTCTTTTTGAGGTTGTCAATAAATAATTATTTGAGACCAATTAACATGATTTTTTTTAGGATGCTCTTTAATGGTGGCAAGACCACATCTTTTTTCCAAATTGCCACATTCCTTATTAAATTGCATTCCATTGTATTTTTTGCTGAACTGCCTACTTAAAATAATGTTTTGGACATAATGTGCAATTTATTTACTGTCCTTGCTTTGCGCTCATTCATTTCTTGTTGATGTTACATTGCAAGGGCACCCTAAATTCCAGCAATAAAGCATATTTTGAATGCTTTAAATGTTTGTACTCATTGTTTACTGTTGTTGTTGTGCTGTATGTCTTTGTGTCCTGGACTTACAGTATATTGAAACAAGGAACAAGCTTTTAAACCAAATAAAATAAAAATGTCTCAAATGATTTCCTGTCTGGAGTCTTTGTGATGATCTTGTTGGTATCTGTTCTGTTTTACTCTGTGTTAAATCTTACTGAGATGCAAATTGTTAACTGCACTCCAATTTCACTGAACTCTGTTTTACCAACTTCCTGTATTGGATGTATATTGCAGTGTCTCCATCTGTCCACTAGCTGACAGCACTGAGTCATGAATGTGGTTCCCTTACGAAATTGATTTCCTGCATTTTTTTTTCTGTTATGCGAATACAAAACTTCTAAAATATCTGATAATGCGAATACCCATCCTTTGTCTTCAAATCCGTTTGGTCTTAGAATTGCTGTCAATTTCCAAACCGTGTGGTGAGAGGCTGGCCAATTTTTGGCCTCTTCCAAAGCTGTAAGTGTAAAAGGTACATCTCAATTCCATAGACCGTATAAAATGATGGACGAAGCAACCGAGACGTCACCCATTCGGTTTGGCATACCATTTAGGTAGCCTCGATTTTGTCAATTTGAACAACATCATTTTGTCATTTTGAAACTGGATGTGATTCCTATTGGACAAGAGTGTGAATTGAAGATCCAGGGAGGAGCGAGGGGTGGATCTGACCCTATCTGATGAAGAACAGAGGATAGCAGTGCCCCTAAAGCATATTTCGGCTTTATTCTGGTCTGTTAGGGAGCATAATTTACTAAAAATGAACATCATGATTTATTGAAGGAGACTTGAAACTTGCGATGGATACCATAAAGTAATGTTGAAAATGATCAACGAAGTCATAAATCGGGTGGGAAAGGGTAATTTTCTCATTGACTTCTATAGCATTGAACTTCTTTCTGCAACCAACAACGTCACCAGCTGCTGGCCATTAAATAGGATGCAATTTTTAGAGATTGCCGCATTGGCCTCACTTTTCAGACTGAATGCTGTGTCCATCTTTCTATACAGTCTATGCTCAATTCTCTAATAATTCTCTCTCCCAGATTCTTGCTTGGACTGGAAGTTGTTCCAAATTCACTATCTTGTAAGACACCCTAGAGTTCTCTCCAAGACAACCTGCCTGCAGCGCACTGAGCAAAGTCCATCAGGCAGACCTCTACTAAGGGGCATGAAGGCATGTGACCTCAACTGTGGGTTCTGGAATCGTGCAGCCTCCATTGTGGGTTCTGAAAATGTACACTACCCCTCAAAAGTTTGAGATCACTTGGAAATTTTCTTGTTTTCCATGGAAACACACATGAAATCAGTCTGAATTGGAAATACTGCAAATGAACTGAACATGCTGACTTTGTCTGAGTTAGAAATAATGATTTTAATGGAAAATGATGAATATTTACTTTAAACTTTACCTTCATCAAAAAAAAAAAAAAAAACACTCACTGTTGATCCTGAAACTGGTGTTTGACGGGAACTATTTAGTGCAGCTGCTAGTTGACAACCTGTGAGGCGTCTTTGTCTTAAACTACACACTCTCAGATATTTGTCTTCTTGCACAGTTGTGCATCGGGGCCTCCCACTCCTTTTTCTGTCCTTGTTAGTGCCAGTTTGTGCTGCTATCTGAAGGGAGTAGTTGACAGCATTGGTAAGAGATTTTGTTTTCATTTTCTCGCATTGAATAGCCTTTTTTTCTAAGCACAACGATAGACTGACAAGTCTCTAAAGGAAGTTCTTTCTTTCTGGCCATTTCGAGCCTGTAAACAAACAAACAACTGCTGATGCTTCAGGAACTAAACCAACCTCAAGAATGCCTGCTCCCTTTGCGCTCCCTTATTAGCTCTACGGTTTTTAGCTGTGCAACACATTTGTTGAAGGGTTTTCTAATAATCAATTATCCTTATAAAATACTTAACTTGGATTAGCAGCCATGCCTGGAGATTGATGCAGAGGACTGACAGTTGCTGATAATAAGCCTCTATGCAAAAATAAAGATCATTCTTTGAAAATCATCTGATTAATTTTAATCGTTTGTGAAATGGATAAAAAAATGTTTATGAAATGAATGAAAATATATTTTTCTTTGGAAAACAGAAGAAATTTGCAAGTGATCCCAAACTTCTGAGCGGTAGTGTATGACCACATCAGCACCTGAGGAGGTGGCTCTGAGGTTGCCTAGTGTCATGAGCGAAGATTCACGAGAGCACCCTTCCATGAAGACTAAGAATGGAAAGCGATGACGTCACTCTAAGGACAAATGAGGTGTGAGGCCATATTGATGCGGCGCCAGCAGTTTTTGCATTCAAAGAACCACATAATGTCAAAAATATTGACATATGTTTATTTTACAAGTCATGCGGTTCCTTGACAGCAAAAACTACAGACGCCGCTGGTGCTGTGTCCATATGCACATGCTTGCAGCAGATCCAGGGGTGTGCCTCATCAGAAATGGATCTCGCTTCCAATCACGTTTTTGAAGAACTGAGTTCTCATTTCGCTGAAAAAATTGTCTGTGCTCAAGCTTATCTGCATAGTTTGTGTGCTGCATTGCAGAGTCACATGGCAGGCGAATGTTTAGAAGTGCAGGTCAAGTCAGCTCGAACAGCGAGCCGAGACTGGGTGAGTTTGGATCAGAGGTGTATAATCCAGGGTTCAAAAAGTAAAAATCCTACCATGTTTTCATTCCACCCATAAACTCCTGCCAGCAGATTTCACTTGTTTTACCTCCCAGCTGAAGAATAGGGCCAACTGACAGGTCTTTTGTGGCTAGAACAATATTTTTGGATGGACTTTTACTTTCTGAACTTGGATTGTACACCTCTGGTTTGGATTGATCGGCGCCAGCAGTTTTTGCCTTCAAAGAACTGCATTGTGTCCGAAATACTGACTTACTGATTATTTTACAGGTCAGGTGGTTCTTTTGAAGGCAAAAACTGGGTGAATTCGGATCGGTGCGGTGCTGTTAGTTTTCGCATTCCAAGAACCACATGAAGTCTAAAATGGTGACTTCTTGTTGGTTATTTTAGACGTCCGGTGGTTCTTGTGAAGGAACAAACTGCTGGCCAAACAGCACGGCATCAATGGGAATTCAACGGCCAAGTCTTAATACATGCGTTTATGCGTCGGTGCCCTTCGTGTGCGTGCACCTGCACAGGAGTGCAAAACCGCCAGTTGTCCCATTTGTCTACTGCTCTCTGGGCGTGCTCATAAGCGTTCCCAATGCAGCATTGATGCGTCCTTCCTGCGCGTCAACATCAGACCGCACTTTGCTGACTACTATTACCCATAAATCTAGGGGCATTTTGCGTGATTCAGCAATCACGTAGCCGTAAAGTAAGAATGCGTGACGCTTCCCGAGCAAGAGTCATGAGAGTGGCGTGTAGAAGTCTGTCCCAATTGCGCTGCGAATGTTGCGATTCGTCTCTGTGGAAGTGCACAGTCCACACTTCTTGCACACCACACAAGTGCGCACTCTGAAGGGCACCATAGAGCTTAGAGTGAGTATTGGGACAAAGCCAACCGCAGCCACGCTGTGCATCAACTTGTTCATCACAATATAAAATATTGGTGTTTATTAATTAACAAGAGATGCAATAGATGCTTTGGATATTCCATACATTCTTCATGGACTTAAGGATGAATGTCAGGATTAGAGACTAAGATATACAATGTCAGAATTGCCAAAGCGTATGCATGTGTTAAAAATTCAGGCCAGTGGTTACATTGTTTATGTATTCCCTTTTTTTATTTAAACTTTATTTAATCAGGAAGACCTCATTGAGATTAGCAGTCTCGTTTGCAAGAAGGTCCTGGCCAAGACAGGCAGCAGCATAGTTAACAAAGTTGCAAACATAAAACGCATAAAGCAATTTACAAACACAAGGTCTCAGAGCAGAAAGCCATCAGTCAAAGCATCTACAGCCTGATGCATCTTTTTCCAATGCCTTTAATCAACATTAAAAAATATTTAAGGAGACCATCTCCTTCAGACCCAACTCCTGCAGCAGATCCCAAGCTGCAGGAGCAGCATACAGTATCTGAAACTAAAAGTTCGAAATGTCTCCTTCTCTTTTTTTTTGCCAAGATGATAGTTTGACTGTGTACGCCTGTATTCTGTTTGGCAAATGATGAAAATAAACCTCAAAGAGTAATGGTTTGGGAGTCTGTTAATATGGATATATTTGGTCCATTCCATGTAATGTGCTGTTAAAATTGTTTACTTTGTTGTTACCTACAGGGTCTGGGCAGGACCGCAGTGCACTACTATGTCCAAAAAATATATTTATTAAGGCGCAGGCCCACAAAATGGGTAAAGCCATTATTGTTTTTGCCTTTTTCATTATTATTATTATTATTATTCAGCCTTCCGCCATTCTCATAACTCCCACAAATATTGGGCATCCCAAATGAGCTATTGATACATAAAACTCAATGGTGTGAAACTGTTTGGCAAGAGGTAATCTTAATCTGACTGTCTACCCTGAATGACAGCACTTCAATTTCACTACACAAGAGAGCCTGTAGCAGGAAGGACCACATGACTGTGTATAGCTTGTATGTAGTCACTACAGCCAGAATTTATTATTGAATGTCTCTTAATATCCATACGTCTCTGTTTTTGATGGAGGCAGGACATTTTACAGTTGCTGCTAGAATTCAAAATTGATATGCATTGAATGCAAAATTGCATAGTTTGGTAGTTCAGTCCAATTATTTGTTAATTTCTGTGATACTACCAAATGTTCTCCCCTATGCATTCTGTATCTCTTCTTTTAGAATGCTGTGAAGCGCACTATTTCCTACTGGATGAGCATCCTCTGAGTCTCGACTGATGTTTCTGCGTTAAGAGCGGTTGACTAATGCATGATTGTACGAGATTACAGCACTGGTTTCCCGTTGCCTCCGGCCAGTTTGTGTATTGTTTACACTGCTAGGTTTTTCTCAATGACTATCCACAATCCAGTGTATCGGTTTGACTTTGAAGTTACTTGGTCTTAGCATTTGCCTACAAGGCCTAACCTGCAAGGCAGCAGGTGGTTGGAATGGTGAGTGCCAAAGCGTATGCACACACTGGTGGGTCCTACACACTGCACCTCTGGGCTCCAGCATGATCTGAGATCCCTCACAGTTCAGTCTTTCTTGGAAATGGAGAGGCACTGTGAGGGTCCTGACCTGTAGAGCCATAGAACCATCAGGAAGGGACTTACACACTCTGCCCCTCTTTTCGCTCTGTAGAGCTACAGCCCCTATTCCAAAAATGTTGGGATTCTGTGTAAAATGTAAATAAAAACCAAATGCAATGATTTGCAAATCTCATAAACTGTCATTTTATTCACTATATAACATAAACAGCATATCAGAGGTCACTCCAAAGGTAAAAGTGAGTCTTGATTGACGTTAATTTCTTGGATCAAAAAGTGGTGGTATGACTACTTCATGCAGAATTTGTTTTGGAGGAGACAAACCGGTAACTCTGATTGGAGATCCCCGAGAAAATGCTCACTGCAAACTCTTACATTTTTTTGCTTATTTGCTGGCATGTTTATTTAATATCTTGTACTTCTAATAGCCCATTGCTATTCTATTGCCTGAACTGTATTTGCAGGCAAAGAGCGAAAAATTACACCTCCAGTTTTGGCCTTTTGCAGCCTGTGCACCTGAGCAGAGAACATAGTATGGGCATTATCATCACAACCAGTCCTTTTTGTAGTAAAATGAACAGTGCTCCAATGGAATGCTATCTACTGAATAGCAGCAGTGTGCCACAGATTATTACAAGGTTGAGGGCGTGTCTGGAGTAATGATCTAGCACAATGCATTGTGGTAGTTTTCGTCTTTACAGCAAATGCATATGAAGAAGCTATGGAGGTGAGAAGTACCTGAAAATCTCAAACTACGATGGGAATATGTGGACGGTCTCTGTGCAACTTATTTATAAAAAGCCTATGCTTTGAAACTATGTATAGTTTAATTATTAGCAAATTGAAGATGTGTGCAAGAAGTACCTAAGTCACAAAGAATACTTTTGATGTTTTGGGGGTCAGGGTTTTCAAACATGTTGCAGATCATTTTTTTAATTGAAGCATATTGTGGAGCCTATTGCTGTCTCCAGGGGCTATAGAGAGACAAACCCTTTTTCTGTGGAAAAAAAACCCCAAAAAATGGCTGGACTTGAGTACTTTCAACAGATGAAGCCAACTGTCCAGCCTCCATGGTTGCCATTTTTACAGCTAGTCATGTGACACATAATAGCATTTTGATTGGACAGTCATGAACTTAGGTACTTCTTGCATTAAAGTTTAGAAAATTTGACAGTGAGCCACACACCAATGCACAGTACTTGAGTACTTTTTTGGGGAAATCTTAGGTATCAGATGATGCTTTCATCATTGTGGCTTTTAATGCTGGTGTGTGCTCATTTTTTGCAAAATGTGACTTAAGTAGTTCTTGCACACAAGTCTTCAATTGCTCTTTGAAATGTTTCAAATATCCAACTAATTTTAATGTAACAAAGGCGACATGGATAAACACCTAATACAGATTTTAAATGATCAATTCATTGACTGAAAAAATAATTGCCCCCTAACCCTAATATCTGGTTGAGCCACCCTTGGCTGTGACACCTGCAATAAAATGTCTGTGATGACTGGTAAGGGGTCATTTACATTGCTGTTTCGGGAATTATGTATTATCTTCTTTGTAGAATTGTTATAATTCAGTAAAAATTGAAGGGCTTTCTGGCATGAACTGCCTGAGTTAGGTCATGCCATAGCATCTCGATTGGATTCAAGCAAGGACTTTAATTAGGTTTTGGTTCATTTTGGTTTTTGGAGCCATTTGTTTCTTTTGAGCCGGAGGTGGGCTTGCTTCTGTGCTTTGGATTGTTGTCCTGCTGCATAACCCAACTTCACTTGAACATTGGGTCACAAACTGATGGCTGGACATTCTCCTTCAGGATTTTCAGAGCAGATATCATGGTTCCATCAATTACAGAAGTCGCCCAGGTTCTGAAGCAGCAACGCAGCCCCAGACAAACACGCTACCACCATCGAGTTTGACCTTTAGTATGATGTTCTTACTCTGGAAAGCCTTGTTAGCTTAATGCCAGACCTAAAGAGACCCATGAGCCCCAAAAAGTTTCAGTTTTGACTCATCAGTTCCCAGAACATTACCCTAAAAGTCTTGGCTGTCGCAATGTTTTTTGGTAATTGTGAGACAATGCTTTGCATTCTTATTGGTCAGCAATGGCTTTCACCTTGAGGCTCACCCATGGTTGCCATTTTTGCCCAGATTGTGGAATCAAGAACACTGACCTTAGCTGAGGCAAGTGAGGCCTGCATTTCTTTAGTTGTTAATCTTGGTTCTTTTGTGACCTTCTGGATGAGTTCTTGATGCAGTCTTGGAGGAATATTAGTCGGAAAACCACTACTAGGAAGTTTTCTCACTGTTCCAAGTTTTCTTCATTTGTAGACAATGGCTTTTACGGTGGTTTCTGGAGTCTCAGAACTTTAGAAATGGCCTTGTAACCCTGTCCAGACTGATAGATGTCAATGAATTTGTACCTCATTTGTTTTGAACTTCTTTATATTGTGCCATTGTATACTGCTTTTTGCACTGGAAAAAAAAATCTCACAACCATGTTATTCTTGTATTCAGATTTATAACACTGATTTCTATTACCTTCTTTTCTCAGAAATAAAAAATCTTCCTCCGGTGAGAGATAATTGAAGACCTATGCCCAAAAAGTGTGTAAGATGAAGTCTAATTTTCTTCCAAACTTCATAATTCATGACTATTTTTCCACTAAAAAAGAGTTTGTCAGCTCTCAATAGCCCCTGGAAATGGGAATGGGCTCCATAGTATGCTAACATTAAAAAAATATATCTACAACATGCTTTGAAAACTTTGACCCCCAAAATGTCAAAAGTGTTATTTTGTGACTTACAACGCCCTCCATTATTATTGGCATCCCTGGATAAGATGTATTAAAAGCCTTAAAATAAATTCAATTTTTATTGCAGTAGCATACTCTCACACTGAAAATTGTAGTAAAATGTAACCTTCATCTCAAGTGAATTTTATGGGGGAAAAAAATCCCTGACTAAGAAATAATTATTTTTCATAAAATCACCTGTTCCATAATTATTGGCACCCCTAACAATTCCTAGGAATTAAATGTAATTGAAGTATTTCTGTCATTTCTACAGTAGTATACAAAGTTGACCAGAGTATCTGGGAACATTTAATTAGTAAATCACTTCCTGTTTCCCTGGGATATAAATATGACGTGACACAGAGGCCATTTCTTTTATCCACTCTTCAACATGGGAAAGACAAAGGAACTCTCCATTCAAGTAAGGCAGATGTGTGTCGACCTTCACAAGTCAGACAATGGCTACAAGAAAATAGCCACTCGCCTGCACCTGCCCATATCAACTGTCAGAGGAATCATTAAGAAGTTTAAAACAACTGGAACAGTGGTAAACAAGCCTGGACGAGGACGCAAGTTTATTTTGCCACCACGCATAGTGAGGAGGATGTTACGAGAAATAAAAAGTTCTCCAAAACACACTTTTAAAGAATTGCAACAAATGGTAGCATCTTGGGGTCACAAAGTCCCCAAAACAACCATCAGGCACTATCTATTTGCCAACAAGCTGTTTGGGAGGCATGCACAGAAAAAACCTTTTCTCACTCACAATCATAAACACAAACGTCTGGAGTTCACTAAGCGGTACTTGGACTTCAACTGGAACCGTGTGCTTTGGTCAGACGAGACCAAGATAGAGCTTTTTGGCAACAAACACTCTAAGTGGGTCTGGTGGAACACAAAAGATGGTATGCAGAAAAGCACCTCATGCCCACTGTGAAGTATGGGGGAGGATTGGTGATGCTGTGGGCCTATTTCTCTTCCAGAGGCCCTGGGAACCTTGTTTGGGTGCATGGCATCATGAACGCTTTGAAATACCAGGACATTTTAAATCAAAATCTGGTGGCCTCTGCCCAAAAGCTGAATATGGGTTGTCACTGGTTCTTTCAGCAAGATAATGACCCCAAACATTTGGCCAAATCTACACAGAAATGGTTCACCAGACACAGAATCAAGCTTCTCCCATGGCCATCTCAGTCCCCAGACCTCAACCCCATTGAAAACCTGTGGAGTGAGCTGAAGAGCAGAGTGCAGAGGAGAGGACCCAGGTCGCTGGATGATTTAGAGAGATAGTCCAAAGAAGAATGGTTGAAGATCCCTCTTTCTGTATTCTCCCATCTTGTGAGACATTATAGGAGATGATGAGGTGCTGTTTTGTTGGCAGAAGGCTGTTGTACAAAGTATTAACATCAGGGGTGCTAATAATTGTGGCACACATGATTTGACGCAAAAGAATTATTTCTTAATGTGGGAATTTTTTCCCGCTGAATAAATGCACTTGAATTAAAGGTTGGATTTTCGTCTCTTTTTCATTGTGATGCTATATTATTTAGAGAAAAAATGAATTTATTAGAAGCTAAAGAACACATCTTAATAATTATGGAGGGTGCTGTAGGTACTTCTCACACTCAGCTCTTCAATTTTGACTAATTTCTAAATTTGTCAAAGGAACAAGTGAAATTTGCCTATCTCATGGCCAAATTTAGAAATGAAATGACACAAAATGATCTCACATCAGTGGCACCATTTTTTTAAGGAAAAAGTGGTAGTAAGAGAGGGTTCTTAAGTCTGAATTCTTAATTAAAATGCTTGTTAAGTTTTTTTTTTTTTTTTGCAGTATGCCTGCTTCACATTGCCTGTCAGGTTCTGTTAAAGTGATGTTTAGATTCAACAGAGCTGGCAGTAATCATGCCTGTGTGAGTTTAGTGAAATTGAACCCAAATATCAATTACATTTTTTATACCACTGGTTTGTGGAATTTGTTGAATACTAAACTGTGATAAAATAAAGGATGTTCTGATGGTGTGCTCTATCCTTCAATAACTACACACCTATCAAAATGTTCCAAACAAGTTAGCCTTTTGACAATTCAAATTAATGTGCCTGGCCTTAATTCCAGGCTAATATTTGCAGACAGTTTGGCTCATAAAGTTGCTAACATTGGACTTGCAGGTTAAAATATACACAGATAACATGTAACACAAACAGAGACCCTACTCTTGAAAATAGCAATGGAAATATAAGCAGTGTCGAAGCAACAGTTAGTGTCGGAAACAAATAGGCGACATATAAATGCAAATTTTGGATGAAAATTAAGTCACCGACTAAGCGTAGAGCATGTGGTTACCATGGTATAGGTGCAATAAGTGGCTTAGGTGGCCTGTCATTATACAAAAATAATTGTACGTCTGAGTCGTTAACGGCCATCATATAATGACCGGAATGTCCTTGTTTATTGTTCACTTAACTGGTTGATTAAGTAACAAAGGGAGCAATTACTTTTTGCACATAGGCTCAAGTAGGGTTGGATTGCCTTTTCCCTTCAATAAGTGAAATCATCGCCTAAAAACTGCATTATGTCTCTCATTAAAATGACTTTCCTGAAACATTTGAATGAGACAAATGTGCAAAATTTCAAGAAATTGGGACAGGAGCGAATACTTTTTCACAGCATTTTTTTTTTTTTTTTACTTAAAGGCTCATTTATGTCTAGAGCTGGTAATTACGCCAGCCGTTGACGCATTTTGAATTGATCCTCGTGTTCTTGAATGCATTTTGGCAGTGAGGCCAATTGCAGCTGCATGTTTAAATATGGCTTCAACATGAATGAGCGGTGTTTGCACAATAGGGTCCACTCGTTGATTGGTCTAATATATTTAGCAAATGGCAACAGATATCGTGGATTAAATACTTCCATTGAACTCCCAAACAAAAAGCCTTCAATAGACTGATCATAAAACAGTAAAAGATGACAAGACTACATCCCTCCCATGCTCAGGGGTCCAGGACTTGTGTATCTTACACCACACGTTTTTGCGTATTTTCATTGGATACAATCTTTCCTGACAGTATCCCTACCGCAAATGCATTATTGTGTTGGGAAAGGTTGAGAAGTAAATTGATTCAATTTTACCGAGATTTTTAGAGCTGTTGTCAGTTATTAGCAGTCATCTTGATAAGAGTTCAACCTTATCTGACAGAATTGAAGCCAATTATTTCTTGATTTTACTGATTTTGTTATTGGGCATATGTTGTCCAATTTTTGGCTCTGCCTCCCAACAACCTTTAATAATTGTGCCACTTATTGAGACAGTGGGGGCACCAACTTTCGGTCCCTTTATAAACAATATCCTCATAAAGGAGAATTACTGCGCAAACAACCTCCCTAACAGAAAATTGTTCAGGCTCCTCCTTTTTTAACGACGACTGTCTGAATTCTCTCCTCCTTCTCCCGTTTCTACTCTGACAGAATCCTGTCTCGTAGCTTCTGTTTAATGCACACTCTCGCGTTGAATGAATTTCGATGAAGAAACCAAGTAGCCTTATTGCCTTTTATGGCGATCGGCGCCGCCAAGCCGCCTCCTGTGTGCGCGGGGTTGCGCGAGGCGCGCGCATCGCCACCACTATTCGCTTCCTTATTTGGACGTGCGAGCAGCTAACCATAGAGCGGGAGGGAAAGATCGCTTATGATGACCACGTGCAATTACGAACCTAAGCTCAGAGTTAAGGTAGCTTGCAACCGATGGAGTGTATTGGTATAATAATGGGGACGCAGCACCACCAACGTACATTACGTAGATGCCAGTGCCACATGCATTGCTGTATCAAGAATAGGCTGTTATACGCGCATTAACATGAATCCGAAAACATGACTTTTAATATTCCAATGAATTTAACCACATAATATAAGAACGAATTAACACGTGGCCATATGAGCTCCTGACTTTTGAAGTCTCCAAATACAGAATCGAATAATGATCAGAGACAAAAGGTTTAAAGCCACTCAAACCCCTCAGTGCAACTCTTCTCCTGGTAGATATTTCCTGTCTTTCGTAGCCGCTGTCACATTTCCTAACGTTTCCTTCCCCTGCCACAGTTATGGACACATTTCCTGAAATTTAAATGGTTAGTTTTTTTCTAATTTTGCAATATATTACTGAGGCGGTTAAATATCATTTAGTATAATCTAAAGACTTTCAGCTCATTGGAGCTGAATCAGGCCTTAATTAGGTTTATACTTAAGGAGCTATGTCACAGTAGTTAATGAAATGACATAATTCTGATGTCCCTTGTACGAATATGGCGTTCTTTTTTGCGGGTAAACGGGCAAGCTGATGAAAAAATGAATGACTAATTCACATGCCTTAAAATCCCAGGCCATATATAAAACTATATGTTGAAGAAAAATAAAATATTCAATGTACATAAAACCACTACGACATTATTATATAATTTGTGCCTCAGTTCAGGCTCGATACACCTGTTAAAGTTCTTATATTCATGATTTCTGAAGGACAGTTATCATTTACTAAAGTTGAGCTGAATTTGGCCCCTCAAATTCTACACGGCGAGTCAAGCTCTGTTTCCGTTATCCACCTTGCTTACGCGCGTGATCTTTGTTCCCCGGATGTCCCGCTCCACCCACGACGGTCGCGCGCAGCGGGCCGCGTTCGCGTGTCTGTCTTGAGTGCGCTCTAGGAAGTGAACATCACTTTATACTTAACTCCCATCCAGGCACTCGGAACTCAGAGACACAACCATGGTATGGCTACCTATGTTATCTTTGATGGGTGATTTCATCTTAACTTTTAACGCTTTACTGTTGCACGTAGAATGATTTAGGATTATGGGGTTTGTTTCCTGTTATTGCGACCATTTGATTATTAGCGGGGCTTTCTGTCGCCCATAACATTTGATATAACGTTCGGCGTTGCTCACAATAACGGCGCTTTGCTTCGTTAGCGTCGAAGGAAAGGAAGTGGAACGCAATGCCATTTTATTCGTGTGACAGTTGCTTTTTTATTAATTATTTTTATATAACGTTTGTACTGTTGCAGCTGTACTCGATCGCTTGGTGACATTAACCAGCTGATAACCAATTTTGCACGTCTAAGTCCGCTTTTCTCACCCATATAGTTCTTGAATGTGATTTCAGTGACGTCGACGAGCTTGAGGAATCAACCGAAAAACCCGAGAACGAGCGCCATTTCCTACTTCGCCCATCATTTCCGTGAACTTCAGCCTTTTGTCTGCTCCTTTGTATTTGGACATTTTGGCTGGTTTGTAGGTTTTGCAAGCTGATTAAACAAAGTTGTCTAACAGTGCAAAATTATCTCGATAAACTATCACTAGAAACAAGGCGAGATATTTATCAACTTGTACGTGTGCATGTATACAGCAGCAGCTGCATCCTAAATCAGAATAAATAAATAAATAAAATAAATAAATAAAATAAAAACCTCTCCTCTCCGATTGTAGACCCCAGACCAGTATCTTGGACTGAAATCACAGCTGAACTAAACTTTGCCGACCAGGGATTACGCCGGGTTGATGCATTGATGCTGCCCGCTCGGTTGCGATGGCTAAAGGCGCAAGTAGATATCGCCTAGCTACGGAAGGTTACCTGCGGGTAACGCTGTCACTGGAAACACTCCCTATCGTTGTGTAAACACCGGCTGCAGTTTCCAGCTTCCAAATGTTAAATTTTATTGTCATTTCTAGCGATCTTGATGCACACGGTTTTCTTGCCCCACCCTAGTTTTTTATTTTTTCTCTCTCTTTTGTTTAATTGTACTTAATACACGTATAAACCCTTGGATGGTATTTGGCGCATGAAGCTTGAGAAAGCGGTTCGGATTTGTTGAATTTGACATCCTGACGAGCGCCATCTAAAAACCGTTAGGTATGTTGCAAGAACTGTAAGAACCCCTGAGGGGAAAACTTGCATGAGGTCTGTTTGCCTGATGTGCCTTCCTGGTTCTATGAAGCGCTGACAAGCCCAGCCTTCGGCGCGCTGTCATTGCAGAGCTCAGCCGGCTACCGCAGCCTATTCTGAGCTCAAACTGAACTGTTGTTTGCGAGTTATCGAGCTACAATGAGCACTGTACTCATAATTGGTCAATTACCTCCATAAAGGCTAATGGTCTGTGCCTGAAGATTAGTCCTGTGAGGCCTTTTCACTTTGGCAGTTGCTACGAGTACGGCAGTTTTTCAACGCATTTCAATATTGAGAGGTACGGCCGCCCCATTTCCTGCACTGCCCAAACCTAAAACCCTAACCCTTCCTTTAACCATAATCTCGGGTCCTTATCCTAATCCCTTGAAATCGACTACTATACCAGTAAAAACTGCCGTGACTCTAGATACTGCGTTTCACATTTGGATACAGCATGGTTGCGTTTTTCTTCCTGTGATGTTAGGTGGGGTACAGACCTTTATTTATATGGATTAGCATTCTAACATTACCTTGCACGTTATTTTGAAACTTTTAGTGCTTTCATGTGAGCGCCGTGTTATCCATAATTTGTTAAAATCAGATGCTGAACTACTTCATGCTCTCCCCTTCCTTTGTTTAAAGTACTGCATAACTTGCACATCGTTTTCTACGACTAGTTGGGGAAAGTCGCTGTTTTGAGAGAGCATGTGGATAACACTGGCTACATGCCTGGTTGCATGGCCAACTTTTTAAGTGTTTTGTTTGCTAAAGCTATTTTCTGGTTCCTGTACGGCGTCATGGTGACAATCAGGGATCATGTTCAAACCGGCCGATGTTATTCACGTGTGGCCAATGCTGATTTTTTTTTTCTTTTCTTGGCCACACTTATAAGTGCATCTAACGCGAATTTCAATAAGTTTTTGTGCTTGGACGCACTTAAACAAGTGCCAACAGTCACTTGGTTTCCAACCTGTGGATGATTTTTTTTTTCTTCTGATCTCCGTCGGGTTTTTTCATTTATGAGCAACCATGCTACATGCCGCATCGAAAATTTGGGGGAAAGGCGCACCAGTGCACTCAGATTTTGCAGTTGTCGCTGGAATTGCTTTAATTATACTTTCCCCATTTTTTATTTTTTTGGTTTTTTAACTTTCGTCCATGAGTTCCCTTCAATAGCTATTTAGTTTGGCCAGGCTCGTCTTTTTCGCTATCCGGTATAAAGAGGAAGTGAGAGGAAAATTTGACGAAAACTTTGCTGCCTCTTTTTTTGTGACTGACATTGCATCTTAATATGGACGACTCGTGACTTCCGCTGTTCTCGCACAAATTTGTCCAGTTAGATTTGAGATGGAAAAAGCCATAGTTTTCTGAGGCATCGGGCCCTTATGTGTACCAAGAGTTGGTGTGCATTGATTTGATTTCTGTATCATTTGAAAGGCACACAGTCAAATATCTTTAGAGCCAGTGCCATCAAACAACCTGCTCCGTGGAAGGTATTGGAAGGCCGTCAAGGTAGTCATGCGATGTGGGTTTTTGTACTTCCTTAGCAGGAAATTTAAGGTATTGTCTTTTTGGTTTGAGGAATTTCTCATCGCCAACCTCGTTACTTTTGAGTTTTTTGTGACAAAGCACCTGTGTGTGCACTGGGCCCAGTGTAGATATGCCATGTCATGTGTCTTATCCAGATGAAGTGCAGATAAAAATGTATGCTTTTGTTAGGCTCTAGTCCACGCATTTGACAGCTATGCACTCTCATTGCATTCGTTCAATCATTCTGGCTTTCTTCTGTTAGTTACAAATTCAGGGTAAGCTCTCCGGACCAGGAGGTGGCAGTAAAGCGTGCACACAGCAACGCCATGTGCTTCCTGCATGACTGCAGGCAGTGAAACCGCTAAAGCCTTTCATCCTCCTTGATGCTTTAATGATACGCATACAAACCTTGATATATATTAAAAAAAATTTTCTTGTTGATTGCCATTATTGCAGGGATCCAGGAAGTGATTTTCTTCTCTTGCCATTTACATGTATAGTCATTTAGGAGGAGTAAAGATTACGTATGTGGCTTGGAGAGACAAGTATTTACACCTTTTCAGGTTATGGCTAGAATGAGTCTTAAACCACCTCCGTTTTTTTGAGCAAGTGGATAACAGTCCATCTCTAATGCTTTTTGGCTGCATTTAAACTTTGCTTTTTATGTAACCTATAGCGATCCAATCTCCCCAGGATGCATGAAGTATCAGTGTTAATGGGACCTTAGAACATGCTACCATCTGGTGAACCTTGTCTTTTGGAGACATTCTGTAGAATGTAATGACTAGAATAAAAGGGCCCTTGTTCCTGAGAGAACAATGGTCTTTTACGTGGAGAACAGCTCTGGTGTAACCTTACTGCGTCATGGCCATAGACCTCATACCTGCTCCCAGAGTTATTCTGGTCCTCATGGTGGAACTTAATTGCTTATAAATGTTTTGAATGTTCGAGCCGACCTCATGTCGTGGCTGTCCAAGTTTGCTATCCTGTGAAGGAAAGGGTAACATGCTTCCCAGTTGGTTTTCTAAAAGTTTTCGTCCATGCGTGTTAAGAAATATAACTTAATTGGGAAGGCATTTGTTCTGATGTGGGTTTTTTGCCTCCCCTCTTTGCTGTGTTGTATCACACTGAAAAGAGGTGAAACAGTTGCACACTGTTCTTAAGTAACATCATACTTTATTTTCCCATCTTGGCCAGTCTAATTATTTAATTGAACCTGTAGGCACTTTACTCAATTGTGTGCTGCTGACTCCATTTTTTCAATGCTCTGTGTAGGTTGGCATTGATTTATATATACATAATTTATTTTTTCCTTTTGTTCTTTTGTCTATCAAGGGATTGCATGTATTATGCACCATTTTTTGTCAGCACACACACCTTTTTACGAGCAAATTTGTAGATTCCAGTTGTGTGTTTGTTGCTTTGCTGATTGATCTTAGTAATTGTTCACACCTGATTTAAATGACAATGTTCAATTGTGAGTTGGACTAAATGCTTATTGAGATGTGTGTGTGTGTGTGTGTGTGTGTGTGTGCACTAAAAAAGTGATTTTGACTCCTAGTAAATGTTCCATATATTAATTAAGCATATTTTAATAGAAATAGGTGTGTTATTTAACTCCACTTAAAAAATATAAGTAATTTCAAATAGTCAACATAATAAAAATATCTAGCTTCAGATAAAAATATTTTGTGCAACCACTTACCTTAAAAAAATTATGTTCATTCAACAAAACATTTTTTTCAGTGATGTGCGCTGCTTTCTTTTATCCTGTTGAAGATCGTTCTGATCGAAACATTGACACTACATTTTTTTGCAGTATTGTCCTTCAGTGTGCGGACTTAATTTATCAAGAAATATAGACATCACACGTTTGGCTTGCATTATGGTTGTTCTTATGTGTGCTTATTTGTTTATTACATCTTGTCTCCTGGTAGTTGGTTAGTTATGATGCCTGTGTCCATTGCGTAAGATTATTCTGGCACATTGTGGGTAGACGGCTACATACTCTTTGACTGTATTCATTTGCAATGGGCCACAGACAGTCAGTTTTCTTTATTTTCCCTTTGTTTTCAGGGGCTTACTTTGCTGAGTGTAATACCGAGTTAACAGTTGCAACAGTTTACAGTTCTCTTTGTACAATGAACAGTTGCACAAAGACTGAAAATGATTACCTTCACCCCTAATTTTCAAATGTAAATGCAATGTCATCAGTCCGTTAATGATGAATGTGTGAATAGCGATGTAGCATTGAACTGTCCGCTGTCGCTTACAGTGACCCCATTGTCAGTCTGCAACACGTACTTCTAAGCAGTCCTCTCTGTAGTATACTGATGCCGAGCTCTTCACAGCAGTTTTATTCATTTATAATTTGAATCTCAACTCGTTTAATTTTCCTTACAAACAATTTAGTCTGAGACTGTGGCATTTTTAGCATAGCAGTGTGGCTGCATGTAAGAGGACGTTCAGCTGTCCTTCATAAAGTGAGGAAGGGATAGGCTTTACATGAGTGCACTGCCATTTAAGCTCCTGCAACTTTTTTTTTCTATGAACATGCTTGTCTGTCATTGTTCCTTTCTCCATCTTGCATGATAAAGTGTCTTTGTGGAAGCGTTCTGGCCAGAGACTCGCTGCCATTGAGTGTTCCATTCAGTGCATTTCTCTTGTTTTGCTGCGTAGCACGGGGTAATCTTATGAGCTCGGTTTACTTTGGTGTGGGTCTGCTGCTATGCGGATTGAATCGAAAACTTTAATCGGACCCTCCAACTATTGGCCACATCTCCCACTGACATCGGAGCAGAAAGTTTTTGCGGCAGTTTACCTCCATTTTGCTTCGCTGAAAGGATCAAGACATTGAACTTTTTTAGCTTGTGCGCTTCAGTCTCGCAGTGTGTCTCTTTTTTTTTGCATGTTGACTGCTGTTTGTCCAGCATGTCACTGCAGCCCCGTTTGTATTCTTGTGCAGCCTGCTATCAGTTTCATTCATCAGCAGAGATGTAGTTAGCTTGTTAGGTTCAGTTCCTCTTTTTCCTCGAGCTAACGGTTGTGCTGCTGCCAGTGAGCTTGCAGCCACATGCGGTACAGAAAAGAAAATGCTTGAGCGACCGCAATAGCTGTTCTAACTCGTGTCCTCTCTTTGCAGACCTCCGGAGTTGCAATTTCAGATTCCATAGTGACGATTTTCAATGAGATGAAAGTGCGCAAGGCACAGGCCAAAAATGAGGAGAAGAAGAATAGAAAGAAGGCTGCAATGTTCCGCCTCAGCGATGATGAAAAGTCTATAATTCTTGATGAAGAGCGCGAGATCCTGGTTGGAGACCTGGGAGACACTGTGGATGACCCATTCCAGCATTTTGTCAGCCTGCTGCCTCCTAAAGACTGTCGCTATGCTCTGTACGATGCCACCTTTGAAACTAAGGAAAGCAGGAAAGAGGAATTGGTCTTCGTCTTCTGGTAGGTGCACTGTATTTGTCCTGGAGAGGCAACATCCTATTTCACGTGCTATACTATGGTAGTTTACATGGTGTTTGTATGATTTACTCTACAGTGTCCTCTGGAATAATGGGCACAATTTAGTAAAAATGAGCAAAATGAGATGTGGAAAAATGTTTTTGTTTAGCCTCATGATCTTTCCTTTAAAATATTCACAAAAATCTAACTTTTGATCAAAGTGACATAATTGACTGAATCATTAAATCATTATCTTGAAACAAATGTTTTTTTCTCAAATGTGTGGTATAGTCATCGGTACCCCTTCATTTAATGTTTTGTGAAATCTCCCTCAGACAGTATAACAGCTCTGCGTCTTCTCTTACAAGATGTGATGAGGCTGGTGAACACATGGCCATTCCTACTTGCAGAATCTCCCCAGATATTTAGGTTCTATTTGGGTTCGGTCAGGGGACTGTGATTGCCATGGCGAAAAGTTTTTTTTTCTGCAGTTAATGAATCATTTTTATTGAGCTTTTGACATGTGCTTCGAATCATTGCCATAATGGAAGGTCTGACTGCGGCCCATTTTTAGCTTCCTGGCAGAGACTGATAGCTTTTCATTTAATATCTCCTGGTATTTGATGAATCCATGGTGCAGTATGTCAATGGCCTTTGGGGGGGGGAGCAGCACCACATCAAAGATTCAGGTGGCGTCTGATCCTAGTTTTTGAAATCTTCTGACGCCATGACTCAACTGTAATTTGCAATTCTGAAGCTGTGATCCTTCGAGATTCTTTTGCCAGTCAAACCATCCTCCTCTCGGTACGTGGGATCAACATACACGTCCTCTTCCAGTCTGATTCTTAACTACTCCTGTCACTTCAAACATCTTAATTTTTTCCCTAATTGTAGAAATGGGTATTTTCAACTTTTAAAAGATCTTATTCCATCAATTTCCTGATTTGCTCTGCTCTGCAGTTTCACATCACTGTGTTATTGAGTCTTTCCTGTTGTGGTGTATGACAGAGAATTTGGCCCATGTGACCTCATTTATAGCCTTGTAAAACAGAAAGTCACTGTTGACCATTCAAGATTTCCTAATCAGACAGAATGTGAAATAAAATTTAAAAATGTAAAATATAGCTGGTTTGAAAGTATACTGCAGCTAGATTTTAATCATACAATTTTGTTTGGGAGCCAATAATTGTGGTGCACGAAATCTAATTAAAATTATATCTGTTGATTTACCATGCCAACCCAAACTATAGTGATAAGCCATTACATGGCAAAATTTTTCTTTTCCAAATGTAATAATATTGACTGTCAGTGATCAGATTAAGGAAAAAAAATTTATTAGCATTTTTAGCTGCGACCAAGTAGCTATGAACGCTTCTGTATGTCTGTCCGTCCGTCTGTCCGTCTGTGACACGTTTTTGACCATGTTCCTGTCGTCTCATCATGAAATTTTCAGGAGTTATTGACCTTCACCAAAGTGATATCTATGCACAAGTCGAGGTCAAAAGTCAAGTTCACAGAGGTCACAACCTTGTTTTCTGGTTTTTGCGCTGTAACTCCAGTTAGAATTCATGGATCGCTATGAAATTTTGGAAATGGCTTCTAGGCCTAGAGGAGGTGTTCCCTATTGTTTTTGAAGGTCATCCGTCAAATCCCAAGGTCACAAAGGCAAAAAAAAAGTGTCAATTTTGCCCGATTTGACGGTTTTCGCACCGTAACTCAAGTTTAATTCAATGAATGGCTATGAAATCTTACAACAAGCTTCTTGGTATAGAGGAGGGGTTCCCTATTGATTTTCAAGGTCATCCGTCAAATCCCAAGGTCACACCGGTCAAAAAAGAGTTGATTTTGCCCCAATTTCACAGTTTTCGCACCGTAACTCCACTTCAACTTGATGGATGGCTATTACATCTTAGAACAAGCTTCTTGGTACAGAGTATTGGTACTTGGTATTGATTTTCAAGGTCATTTGCCAATTTCGAGATCACACTTGCACAAGAAACCACCAGTCATGGACACTAGGCCACGTGACGGATGCTAGGCGAGGTCGCAGCTATTAGATCCTTCTGATCTACTTGTTTGCTAATCATTTTATCAATTGATTAGCAATTGTTTAGCACATTTGAATAATGAATAGCAAAAATGGAAAAACAGTAAATCACATTTTAAATGATGAAAGGGCTTTTTTATTCTTTCCTAATGACAGATTACAAAGAGAAATGCAACTCCATACTGAAAGCAAAACAAATTATTTCCAAAAGGCATCAATTTTACCCTGAACTAACCTATCTTCATTTAATGCAGCACACTTCCATTTCCCTGTGAAATTTCTGAAAACTACTTGTAACCTGCAGTACAGCTGTCTTATCTATACCTTACTGTAGCATATGATGTTGTTTAGCAGAGATTTACCTAATCAGAGATGTGAAATGATTCATACCCATTAAAATCCAGTCAGACAAAGCACTCTCCAACTCGGTCGCATTTTGACATCACAACATCATGTATTTGAATGATTAGAGATCATTGTGCATGTTTCAGGAGAGGCCGGCGAACTTGCAATTCCCTAAACCCACAGGAGGAACATTCAGTGTGTAAAAACGTAAAGCGTACATCCAGTCAGGACAATTCAGAGTTAATGCCGAAAAAACTGGAGGTCAGACACGCAATTTTTTTCCATAAGGGCAAAAACCAAATCGCATCGCTTTGGTATAGCAATGATTACAAAGATTCCCCTTCACTAGCATCAGCTAGGTAGGAAGATGGCTTGCTTTATAATCTGAAGAGAAACGTGATACGCAATTGCACACACAACCAGATAATGTGGCTAAAACTAGCCATGAAATAACATGTCTCAGACCCAAATGTTTGCTCTTTAGGTAAAAAAAAAAAAAAAGCGGGTCATCGGGGTAGAGAGAGATCCTCTGCGTGTGATGGCCTTGTAAGTGACCCATCAGAGCTATAAAAACGAATAGTACGGGATATCACGCTCTTGCCTGGCCTGACTGAAGACGCCTCTGTTCACACCTAAAAGGCAAGTGATCTGTGATGACGTATGCGAGGCCCCGCCCCCGCATATATACGTCCACCATCAGTGATTCCTCAGTTTGGTAGTGAGCCCTTCACCGAGCCCAGCTGCATGGCGGGGCAACTAGGTGTTGTACCTCGTTCCTCTCCTTCAAGTAACCGAAGTTATATTCATAACATTTCATTCCCTTTCAGTCTATTCACTCGGTACAACACATATAGTATGGGATATATATACACGCCCCGCAGAACAGCTACCAGACCGTATTCAAACCTCTATAGACCCAGCAGAGAGGACAGAATGAGCCAACGAAGGGGCAGTTGAGTCAAAGCGGTAAAACCGTACTAAAGTTTGTGGTGATGACCAGCTGGCTGCAGCACAGATGTCACTCACAGATACACCTTTAAATAAAGCCCACGATGTTGCCATGCCCCTAGTAGAATGTGCTCTCTCCTGCCCTGAGGCAGTGAAAGGCCTCTGATGTCATAAACCAGGGAGATGGCCTCCATAATCCAGTGAGTAAGCCGCTGATTAGACAGAGACAGACAAACAGTTGATCACACAGACGCACATTCTGAGTGCGGTCTGTAGGTGCGGAGCGCACATACAGGACACACAGAATGCAACTTCCTCTGCTCCTCAGATGCAAATGGAGGAGGACAAAAGCTCAATAGCTCAAAAGCCATAGAACTACAGGCTGGTGAGATTATCTTGGGTAAATACACCGCATTTGGGCATAGAGTAACCTTAGAGCCATCGGAACTGAACTGGGTACAGGATGGGTGCACAGACAGGGCACCCACCCACTTTGCGGAGGTCAAGGCAAGAAGCAGTGCAGTCTTGTATGAAAGAAATTTCATATCTATCAATGGAGTGATGGACTTGACTGCAGGCCTCAGCCGGCGCACTCCCTTTAAGAAACGCACAGCAAGGGGGTGACCTCCTGGCGTCACTCCATCAAAGCCCGCATGGCAGGCAGATATCACTGTCAAGTAGACCTTAATTGTGCAAAATGATAGACCCTTTTCCAGCAGCTGCTGAAGGAATGTCAACACATCCACAATTGAGCACTGAAATGGGAGTACACCACGGTCCTGACACCAGTGCTAAAACGCTCGCCATTTATAGGCGTAGAGGCCTCGGGTAGATGAGGCCCTTGCATTTTGGATCGTTACCACCACGCCGGGGGGCAGACCCTTGGCTATTAAATTGAACCTTTCAACAGATAGGCATGCAGCCGCCATAGTTCTGGACGGGGATGGATCAGTTCCCCTCCCGCATGGGAGAGTAGGTCCATGTGGAGAGGGAGCTGCCAGGGCGCCGCTGCTAGGAGATTGATTCTCCCGGCATACCAGGGTTTCGCCGGCCACTGAGGGGCCACCAGGATCAGAGACAGGCTCTGATGGCGCACCCTTTCTAGAACGGGCAGTATCATTCCCACTGTTGGGAATGCATGCAGCAGTGTGTTGGGCCATGGGGTGCGTGAGCGCATCCATCCCTAACGGTGCGCTGTGGTCTGTTATGGAAAAGTACAAGGGACAGTGGGTATTCACCTTAGCGGCAAAGAGGTCCACTTTGGCCCTGCCAAAACGATCCCATATTTGAGCCACTATGTCTGGGTGCAACCACCATTCTCTCACAAGAGGCCCCCCTCTGGACAGAAGGTCTGCCCCCAGATTCATGCAGCCCAGAACATGGGTGGCTGTGAGAGACAGAAAATGAGCACTGCACCACAGCAAGAGAGACTGAGACAGCTTTAACAGGGGAAGCAATCGGGTCCCTCCCTGTTTGTTTATGTAAGAAACCACCGTTGTGTTGTCTGTTCTGATCAAAACGTGCTGACCAGTCAGAACAGGGCAAAAATGCTTCAGAGCTGGGAAGTTGGCTAGCAGTTCCAGGTGGTTGATATGAAGCCTGCATTGTGCCGGCGTCCAGACTCCCCTCACCGCCGCACCGTCGCACAGAGCTCCCCACCCCCTCGGGGAAGCATCTGTGAACACCATGCAAAAAGACACTCGCCCTATTGGGCAGCCCTGGCCTAGCAGACCGTGCTGCCTCCAAGGGCGGAGAGCTGACATGCAAGAATGGGTTATTTTCAACCTCTGGAGGTGACTTGTTGCGCACAGTCGGTGAGATCGAATCCAGCGCTGGAAGGCTCACATTTTTAAAAGCCCGATCGGCACCACAGCGATCACAGAAGCCATCATGCCTGCTAGCTATAAAATTGTTCGGAAAAGCAGTTTGCGTCCCAACTGAAATTGAGTGAGGCAGCGGTGGAATGCAGCCACTCTGTGCTCGGACGTGCTCGGCTGGAAACCAAGCATATTTCGAGCCCCAGAAAAGAGAACTGCTGACTCGGGATTAGCGAGCTTTTCTGAAAATTTACTGAAAAGCCCAGTGCTTGAATGTGCGACAGAACCAATGGCAGCTGCGCTACAGCATGCTCTCTGGAGTTCGCTATGAGACTTCAATCATCTAGGTACGCTAAAATGCGTACGCCCCTCTCTCGGAGAGGACTCCATGCTGCCTCGACTCATTTCGTGAAGGTACGAGGGGCCAGTGACGGGCCGAACGGTAGCACCAGATATTCGTAAGCTCTGCCTTCAAATGCAAACCTTAAAATGCCTGTGGTCGGGATATTTCGCTACATGGAAGTAAGCTTCCGTGAGATCAATTGTTGCAAACCAATCCCCTGTCCCGATAACATTGAGAAACTGAGTGTTAGCATTTTGAACTTGTAAGTTCGTAGACATTTGTTTAACACTCGCAATTTTAGAATAGGGCAAAGTCCCCCTCCCTTCTTCGGAACAGCAAAATACCAGCTGTATCAACCTTTGATTGCTTCCGAAGCGGGAACGCTTTGTGTTGCTCGCTTGATTAGCAATGTATTTATTTCATCCCTCAGAACCGCTGCTGTTTCGTCTCCCAACCTCAGTGTTCACTATAGAGAGGAAACGGGGAGGTTGGTCTCGGAACTGCAATCGGTAACCTGTAGCAACAGCAGCCAGGGATTGTTCCATGGGGGGATTAACCAAGTTGGCCTTCTTGGTGCCATCAAAATCCGCATACTGTCCATAGACAGGCAATGTGGTGCGGTAAGACAGCGGTTTACTCCATGACAAAGTTAATTCTGAGACAAAGTCTAGGCACATAGGGAAGCGATTTTTAACCGTAGTCTGTTCAGGGGAACGAAAAACTCTCAAACCGTGATTGCTCACTAGCTGGATGAGGGGAGGGGCCACTCTACCTCCAGTTTTTCAGCAGCATGCCGGTACAGCGATAGGAAGGATATATCTTCCTGGGTCAACCGAAGCAGCAGCGCCAGTAATTTGGTCCATGTAATTTGGAAAAGAAGGCTTCCTATTTGTCCTCCGATAACCCATGCATGTCTAAGCCGATGTCCAGCATGTCATCATCATGGGGAGCAGCCTGCCCGAGCTGTAGCTGGCTAGCGCTCTTGGAGGGCTCCGGCTCAAACTCTGCTAACCCCTCAACACACTCCATATGGTCAGCCTAGGAACCGGGGATTTCGACCAAGAGCTCCTCGCTGTCGGACTCAGACGAAACTGGGTCTCTTGAATCAGAGAGGAGGGGGTCATACTGGGCGACAGCAATCTTTGCCAGCACTTTTTCGACAATCGAGACCCGTCTTTTTCAATAGGAATCTATTCGACTCTTCTGTGAACGTCTTAATGCATCAGACTGCAATCCTATTGTTCTGGGGACACTAACTATTCCAGGAGCACCACCCTTGGGCCAAACTTAATTTTTTCAAAAATTAAATGAGTCTGACTCAGACAGTTCCTTTGGGAAGCAGGTAAAATTTGCTGTCAATGTTCCCGGAGCCGAGAGTAGTTCCTCTTTTTACAAAACCCAAAACCAGTGAAGTTTGCACGTTGTGTAAATCGTAAATAAAAACAGAATACAATGATTTGCAAATCCTTTTCAACCTATATTCATTTGAATACACTGCAAAGACAAGTTACTTAATGTTCGAACAGGTAAACTTTGTAATTTTTTGCAAATATTAGCTCATTTGGAATTTGATGCCTGCAACATGTTTCAAAAAAGCTGGCACAAGTGGCAAAAAAGACTGAGGGAGTTGAGGAACGCTCATCACACACTTATTTGGAACATCCCACAGGTGAACGGGGTAATTGGGAACAGGCGGGTGCCATGATTGGGTATAAAAGCAGCTTCCCTGAAATGCTCAGTCATTCACAAACAAGGATGGAGCGAGGGTCACCACTTGGTGAACAAATGCGTGAGCTGATTGTCGAATAGTTTAAAAACGAGCTATTGCAAGAAATTTAGGGATTTCATCATCTACGGTCTGTAATATCGTCAAAAGGTTCAGAGAATCACTGCATGTAAGCGACAAGGCCGAAAACCAACATTGAATGCCCGTGACCTTCGATCCCTCAGGCGGTACTGCATCAAAAACCGACATCAGTGTGTAAAGAACATCACCACATGGGCTCAGGAACACTTCAGAAAACCACTGTCAGTAACTACAGTTCGTCCCTACATCTGCAAGTGCAAGTTAAAACTCTACAATGCAAAGCTAAAGCCATTCATCAATAGCACCCAGAAATGCCGCCGGCTTCGCTGGGCCCAAGCTCATCTAAGATGGACTGATGCAAAGTGGAAAAGTGTTCTGTGGTCTGACGAGTCCACATTTCAAATTGTTTTTGGAAACTGTGGACGTCGTGTCCTCCGGACGAAAGAGGAAAAGAGCCATCCTGACTGTTATAGGCGCAAAGTTCAAAAGCCAGCATCTGTGATGGTATGGGGGTGTATTGGTGCCCAAGGCATGGGGAACTTACACATATGTGAAGGCACCATTAATGCTGAAAGGTACATACAGGTTTTGGAGCAACATATGTTGCCATCCAAGCAACGTCTTTTTCATGGACGCCCCTGCTTATTTCAGCAAGACGATGCCAAGCCACATTCTGCACGTGTTACAACAGCATGGCTCCGTAGTAAAAGAGTGCGGGTACTAGACTGGCCTGCCTGTAGTCCAGACCTGTCTCCCATTGAAAATGTGTGGCGCATTATGAAGCGTAAAATACGACAACGGAGACCCCGGACTGTTGAACAACTTAAGCTGTACATCAAGCAAGAATGGGAAAGAGTTCCACCTGAAAAGCTTCAAAAATTGGTCTCCTCAGTTCCCAAATGTTTACTGAGTGTTGTTAAAAGGAAAGGCTATGTAACACAGTGGTAAAAAGGCCCCTGTGCCAACTTTTTTGCAATGTGTTGCTGCCTTTAAATTCTAAGTTAATGATTATTTGCAAAAAAAAAAGTTTCTCAGTTTGAACATTAAACATCTTGTCTTTGCAGTGTATTCAATTGAATATAAGTTGAAAAGGATTTGCAAATCAATGTATTCTGTTTTTATCTACGATTTACATAACGTGCCGACTTCACTGGTTTTGGGTTTATATTTTCTGGACCGTACACCCCTTTCTGGTGCACAACCATAAGGGCCTAACTATGAACTTGCTTATGGGGAAATGCTGTAGTTTTTATTAACCGAAAGCATTTGTCTTGTTTTGGCATTTATTGGCTCACCTGAAAGCCAATATTTGAAATTTCTACTGTCCCTACTGTGTCACTTTTTCTGGAAAAATACTTTGATTTTCAATGAATTTTATGTTGCAATATGCCCAGCTATCTGAAATTCAAGACGTATTCTGTGAAATTGAGTGTCAGCAGTTCAGAAATTGGACACACGCCTTCTAAATTACTGCACTACTGCATTAGTTCCTATTAGGGCCTATTTGAAAAAGTAATTGTCCCCTAAACTTAATAACTGGTTGTGCCCAGGGGTGAGTATTGGCAAGGACCTCACGATACGATAAGTATCACTATATTTGGGTCGTGTTACAATAGTATCACAATATCTCTCGATCAGGATATCGCGATATATTGCGATATTCTGCATAGTTGACTTCAAAATTAAAAATGGAGGTAACACAATTTGCGATATATGTACATCAGATGATATTGATCATTCAGAGGACAAATTGAGTCAAAACCATTTGATTCAAAACAACCATAGCATTTTATTAAAATTTAATTTTATTCAAATTTATGCACATATTTTTCACTGAAAAAATATTGAAAATAAAATGTGGTGTTACACACTGCAGTTAAAATCATAAAGTGCCTCAAGTTTCTTGCAACTGAGACAGTTGTAAATGTCTCAAAGCAACCATTACTCTTTTCTAGGCTTGGCACGGTCCTGGGAAAAAAACCGAACCGAACGATACGCCTGTTGCGGTGCAATACGCGTGTAGACTTCGGTTCGCAAAAAAAAAAAAAAAAGGCGAATGCCCGTATGAAACCACGTGGTTGTCTTTAACGCGAAAGGCAATCAACTTACCTTGGAACTGTCCATGTACAGTGCGAGCACAATTTTGATTGAATCGACGGAAGTGGGTCTATTAGGGACGCTGTACTTTATGAATATGCAAGATGGCCTGTGGAGGCCAAATGGTTGTAGATAGAAATTAAGTTTGTATTCTCAACATATTGGAAGTCATATATGACCTATATTTTGGAAATATTAAATTTGACCACAGATGACTTTGAAAGGTCAAACAGGTCAGGGAATATATTAACAATGTTAAAAAAAATATGACTTGAAATTTCAAAAAATTACTTCTCAAAAACTGTCGGAAAACTTTTTTTCTAAATCTGACAATCAACTCACCTTGATGCACTTTATGTAAAGTGCGAGTGCCATTTTGATTGAATCGACGGAAGTGGGTCTAGTGGGGGCGCTGTACTTTAACATTGGGTCTTATGGAGAATGGGCCAAATCGCCTGTGGAAGCTAAATGGTTGCCGATGGAGATTAAGTTTGTGTTACTGATATATAGGAAGTAATATATGACCTGTATTTTGGCTGTGTTAAAGTTGACCTCAGGATGACCTTGAAAGGTCAAACTTGAGGTCAAGCAAAATGTTAAGTTTCAAAGGTTTCTAGGCTTGAAAATATTAAAGATTGGGAACATATGTGCATTGAACACGTATATGAAATCATGTATGAACTGTCATTTGGTGGCCTTGAACTTGACCTTCGGCGACCTTCGGAGGTCAAACTTCACATAGTGAAAAAACTATTACAGATGGAGCTTAGGTTTGTATTGCAGGCGTGTAGGAAGTCATGTATAAAGTTTCATTTGGTGACATTGAACTTGACCTTCAGTGACCTTGAATGCTCAAACTTCATAACGAAATTTCAGTGACTTTGATTTGCAAAATGGGTACAGAAATTTTGAAGGTCAAATTTTTCATAGTGAAATTTCAATGACTTCTATCACCAAAACTATTACAGATAGAGCTTAGGTTTGTATTGTTGCCATATAGTCATGTATGAAGTTTCACTGGGTGACCTTGAACTTGACCTTCAGAGACCTTCAACGGCCAAACTTTACAGTGAAATTTCAATGACTTATATCAGCAAAATCCTTACAGATTGAGTGTAGGTTTGTATTGCACATGTGCTGGAAGTCATGTATGAACTTTTATTTGGTGACCTTCATATTGACCTTCGAAGGTCTAAGTTGACCTAGAGAAAATTCAATGACTTCTATCACTGAAAAGGTCACAGATGCAGCCTAGATTTGTGTTACTGACATAGGAATTCACATCTGACCTTTCATTTCGTGACATTCAGCTTGACTGATGATGACATTTGAAGGTCAAACTTTACATAATACAGTCACTTGTATTGCCAAAATGGTCACAGATGGAGTCAAATATGACTAGTGAAAATTCAATGACTTGTATCACTAAAAAGGTCACAGATGGAGCCTTTGGTGTTGCTGACACCAAAGAAGTCGCATATGAACTTTCATTTGGTGACATTGAACTTGACTGTCAGTGACCTTTAGGGGTCAAACTCCACAGTGAAATTGCAATGACTTCTACCGCCAAAATGGTCACAGATTGAACCAAGGTTTTTATCGAGACATTTAGAAAGTCGTATGAAGTCCATTTGCTGACCACAAGTACACATTCTGTGACCTTTAAAGTTCACAATTGACATATTATAGTGACTTGTATCACCAAAACTGCTTCAGAGCATAGGATTGTATTACAGAAGGTCTTATAAATGTATGTGAACTTGTGAACGTTTTAGTGACCTAGACATTTATTTTCATTGATTCAAATGTCAAACTTGACATGAAATTTTCATAACTTGTATCATTGCTGTAATACTGTTTGCCGGTGAGCTACAGGACCTTTGGTCCCATTTTTTTTTGCATAATACCAAAAATGTTGGTATTTTCAAAGCAACACTGTAAAAATTCCAGGGTTCAGGCTTTTTCATCCTTAAAATTCACGTGCCACACACATTCTGAAATTTTGGCTGTGATGTCACACTTTGTCCCACTTTATGGTGAATCCGGCCCCCTGTAAACGGCATACAGGTATTTGCCCTCCGCATTTTGTAAAATAAAGAATCCTCCGCCCAGGTGACCATTGCTCCAAGGTCCGGTTCTGATATTTGCGTGCCCATTGTATTTGCTTTCAATGGTGAAAAAGGGTCAGCACGGACACTCTGAATGGTTTATGGCCATGTACCGTCATATGCTCCAGCGTGCAATGTTCTGTGTGTAATGGCTGATTCCACCCTTAATCGGCATAAAAAATTTCTGCAACTTGCACCACAGTAGCCTGTCTGTTGATGTGGACCAGACAGGATGGGCTTTACTGCCCTTGTACACTGATGAGTATTCAATGCCCTGCACCCTGACAATGGTTTCTTTGCCCTTCCTCAGACCATGGTTGATAGTTACTTGCCACTTCGGAGGTGCTTTGAGAGAGTTGTCTGGTCGTAATGATTTATTCCTTGTTTAAGTCCCGCAGGTTTTTATACCTGCCTGTTCCTGCCGCATCCGGCAATTCAACCACAAGAACTGACTGTTAATTTTCCTGCTAATATGTCCCAGTCCTTCACATGCTGTCACCTGGTGATCAAAGTAATTTGCTTCATGGACATTTGATAAGTTTAACAAAATTTTGATCATTCACATCATCATAGCCACTCCTAAAGAAAGGTTTTCAGATTGTATTTATCAGGTGTACATCATTCTGCAGTTGTTTCATTTAGGTTTTTTTTAGGCAAATTCCCGATTAGAAATTATAGAATCAAAAACTGACTTTAAGTATTTCTTATTTATTTTTTTCTTGTTTAAACTTAGTAGATTTTATTTGTATGACAGGGTTAATGTGAGGACTAAAGTAACTTATCATGCTTGAAAAAGCTTATTGACAGTGTTGGATGACCCATTACTTGTTATGTGTGTAAAGTAGTCAGAACTGTTTGGACCTAATTGTAGCCCCGGGACGAAGTTGGGCGGCTGCTACTGGATTCATGTGTGTCGCGCCCCCCCCCCCCCGCGTCTGTGTCCATAGACACTTTCTTGTGGACGTTCTACAGGCTGTAATTTTTCATCGATTTCTTTCACATTTGGTATGGACACGTGCTGTACTTCACTTTTGACACCCATCGATTTTGGTTGCCACGGCCGAATAATATGCCGATTAGTGGCAACATGGATTTCCTTGTGGATTCAGTACAGGCTTAAGTTTTTGACTGATTACTTTCATATTTGGTATGAACATGTGCTACACTTATGACACCTATCGATTTTAGATGCCATGGCCACAGTATTGGCCGAATAATATGCAAATTAGTGGCAACACATAGCGATTTCTTTGTGGAGGCAGTACGGGATGCTGTTTTCGACCTATTACTTTCATATTTCGTATGAACATATGTTACACGTCACTTTTGACACTGATCAATTTTGGTTGCCATGGTGACACTATTGGCGGCATATGTAGATTACTGGCAAAACAGAGATTTCCTTGTGGACACAGCACAGGCTGCAATTTTTGACCAATTACTTTCATATTTCGTTCGGACATGTTATGCTTCACTTATGACACCAATCTATTTTGGTTGCCATGGCAACAGTATTGGCCGAATAATATGCAGATTAGTGACAAAACATTCACTCTTTCTTGTGGACGCAGTACAGACTGTACTTTTTGACCGATTACTTTCATATTTGATATGGACATGTGATATACTTATAACACCTATCTATTTTGGTTGCCATGGTGACAGCATTGGCCCAATAATAAACAAAAAAGGGGAGAAGCGGCCTTTTGGGGGCTACACCCAATTACAGTTACTTTCTGGACAGTGTTCAATTACAATTACTTTTCGATAAATTCTATTAAATTTAAATCACAATTACGAAAGTAATTACAATTACTGTAGTTGTAATTGAAAAAAGTAATTGAACCCAACCCTGGTATAAAGTAATTAATTAAATCCTGTTCAAACTTGAAATGGTCTGAAGGTTGTAATTGCAATCCGACTCATCCAGTTTACATTCGGATGTTAGTTACGTGAAGATGTACGGTGTTAAGGCAATTAGAAGTATTGTAGGAAGAAAATCAAAGAATTGTCTCTCTAGAAAAGTTGACAGAAAATGCTCAATATAGCCAAAAGAGAGGGTTGGGTGAAATTTCTGTCTTCGGCTTTTGCGTGTTTCTTAGTCTCATAATGTTATTAGAAATATGTTAATCTTGACACTTGCTACAAAAAGGACAGAGATTTCGCTTGCTGATTCTAACAT
Source organism: Gymnothorax reevesii (assembly GCA_029721435.1). Taxonomy (NCBI): domain Eukaryota; kingdom Metazoa; phylum Chordata; class Actinopteri; order Anguilliformes; family Muraenidae; genus Gymnothorax; species Gymnothorax reevesii. The sequence continues at coordinate 11,862,595 of CM056586.1, read as the reverse complement.
TGCTGGCTCAAGTCAAAGTAAAAAAACGCTGGTCTTTATTCACGTGGATGGTTATTTTGATGCAAAAATAGACCATTTTTTTTTCTAGTTGATAAATGTAATTATTTTTCCCTTTTTTCTTAGTGTTTTGCTGTGTGCCGATGTTTTCTTGTGTGTTCAGCTATTGTGCTGTTTGAACCTATGAGAAATGTTCTGTGAACTAACCAAGCACATGTTAAACTGTAAACATGTCTAGTGGACAGTTGACTCAGCGGCTGTACTGTGTGAACTCTGGCGCAGAAGTGTACAACATGGCGGCACCTGAGAAATGAAATTCTGTGTACCGAAAGGCTTTTTCTCCTGCCTAAGGTTAGCCTAAGACCCAGACTACTTTCTTAGTACTTTGTTAATAGTTTTTATGCAATATGCAGTCTTTAATAACAACCCAGATTTAAATTTTCTTTCTTGGAGATGCCCACCCTCAAAAAATAAGGTCCCTTGGTGATAATGGAGCATTTTTACGGCCGTAGGGCAAATGACTATGAGGCCAGATAAGAATTATCACGGATGATCTTTTATACTCCAAGGATTTATGGCTTTAAGATTTATAAAGCCCAAGGACCTCTAAAAATCACCTTTTCTATATTTCATTATCTTTCAACACAGAAAATGGGGGGGGGGGGGAATCCACAAGGCACAGTGGGGCACCCTCTTGGGAGTGTCCATGTAATGGTCTTTAATCAAAAATTTACAACACAATTCCGGTAGTAAAAGTGCTGCTCTGTGGTGCTTTTAAAGAAGTACTGTCAACTATGGGAAGTACATATGACTGCGTGACCAATATGACTGTTACAGATTTTGTCAACAGGGAAATTAAATGGTACTACTGAAGCCTAAAGGTGGATTTGGCAACCACTGCGCACACTAAAGTCTTGCACCCCCTACCCCAACTTCTGTCGCAGGGCTCCTGAAGATGCCTCACTGAAGAGCAAGATGATCTATGCCAGCACCAAGGATGCCATTAAGAAGAAATTCTCAGGTGATTATCGCTGGTTATAATTGAAGACAAATCTTTGAATGGAGAGAGCTGGGACTAATTTTACGGCCATAAGCATACTTGTCTCCCCCCCCCCCCCCCCCCCCCCCCCTTTCTGAATAGACTTGAATACATTTGTCTTTTGTAGAGGGTGACTCCAGAAATGATCTGTGTGTCTTGCCAATACAAATCAACTAGGTTGCATTGCTCTAGGTTTTATTAAAAAGGTTTTATTAAAAAAGGTTTGGTTTGGGTTTGGGTTTGTTGAAGCCACTACCATTATTTTGTCATTTTCTTGTGAGGATAAAGGAACAGCCTTTTATTTTATCTCAAATCATTTCTGTTTTTTGGAATTCTAGGCATCAAGCACGAGTTACAAGTGAACGATCTTTCGGAAATAAAGGACCGACAGACCATCGCAGAGAAACTCGGTGGCTCATCAGTCGTCACTTTCGAAGGAAAGCCTTTCTAAATCTCGCCCTGGGCTTAGTCTGAGGCCTACCAGTAAACTCTTATGTGGGGTTTGGCTGTTCATTCCCATGTGGCAGGCAGGGTTTTGGCAGGGTTGGGAGGGAAGGGGTGGTTTTCAGTCTGACATTTCAAAATTGCAGGCAATCGTTCCAATATTCTGACAATGAAGAACAAAACACAAATTTACCATTGTTGAAGACCAAATTGATGAAGGTTGACATTCTCATATGTTTGAAGACAAATTTTTGTTCGTCGTGGGTTTTGGTAGAGCAGTGAAGGAGGGCGCAGTGCAAGGGGCATTGGGCTCGTAAACCATTCATCTAAACTTGAATGTTACAAAATACTGTTAATTGTAATTGCAATACTTTTGCCAAATGTCGAGCTATGTGTGGTTGTTTTTTTTTTTTTTAAACCCTCAGGAATTAAGTAGTTTCTGAGGCCTTAAGTCGCACTGCCTTAAATTTCTGACCGAGATGCATGGAATCTCCTGCAAGATCATTTATGATTGCTCTGCTGACTTCACTCCCAAACATTTGAAATTTTAGAACTTTCAAATTCAGTTTTTTTTTTTTTAATTTTGTTTTCATTTTTTTTTAAATGAAAGAGACCATTGTTGATGTGAAGAACTCGTGCATTCCTTTTTTGGACTACCAGAGCCAGATAAAATGAAGTGACAATGACTTATTGAGCCAGAGGGGAAGCGGGTGGGGGCCAGAACGGAAGTGAAATGGAGGAACAGCCGGTGTTCGGAGTGAAGGGATGCTGGATGGACGGCTGGTGTTTTGTATCATCTCCTTAACTAATAAAAAAAAACACTTGACTGCATATCACCTTTGTCCTCAATTTTCACGGTTTTCACAGTACTGTTTCCTAAAATCATTTGAGTACTTGCATTATAGTTCTGTATCCATTATGTAGGTTTGCTGGCCGCTTGTTATATTTTGGTACTTGCATTATATATTTGGGTCAACAAATATTTGGTCATTAACTGAGTTATTTTGGCTAATGTTAAAAAATTCTTTAAGTGCAGCCGTTCTGCTTTAATAACGGTTGCGCTCAAATCGGGTGAACAGAGTGGGAAGCTCTAAGCGGTCCAAACATGGGATCGACCAGAAGTATTTGAGTGATGCAGTGTTCATTATTGCTTTTACACTACAACACTGGATTTGAAAGGAATCAAGATGTGATTGAAGTGTGGACTCAGCTTTAATTCAAGGGATTTCATGATAATCTGGCATCAACTGTTGAAAATTGCTACCATTTTTATCTGTAATCCTTTATTTTCAAAGGCTCGAAAGTAATCAGAGCGTGAATGTGTGAGTGAATGAATAATGTATCCATTGTGAAGCGTCTTTGAGTGCCCAGAAAAGCGCTATATAAAATTGATTTGTTATTATTATTATTATTATTATTAATTGGACAATTAACTGACGGTTTCATTGCCAAGTGTGGTTTGTTCCCTCATTATTTCATAAGTTGATAAAAGGTATGGAGTTTATTTCAAGTGATGAATTTGCATTTGTTCGTTTGTGGGAACTGAATATGTGGCACAGTGATGATTCTAGGACGCGTAATTTGCGGGATCCCGCTAGTTTGACAGACTTGGAGCTAAACTAAGATTTCAGTGCGCCAGCAATTACCCATTACATATGATTTGGCGCATATCCTTTGTTCTAGTGCGTAGAATGACATGAAAACATCGTCTATAACAAACTTCCATGCATCTATTCAACAAATTTATAAACTTACTGCAAAGATTGTTGTCAAAATGTCGGCAGCAAGAGACTTTCGTGGATTAGCAACCAGCGATATGCGGGGGCGGCATCTTAACTTCTCGGAATACCTTGCATGTAACGATGCACGTAACTGGTTGATTTGGGGGGCTCGCCTTCTAGGTGGCCAATCAGATTGCGAGTTACATATTTCTCCATGAAATTGAAAGTGATGGGATCGAAATAACATTAATCAGTGCTAGCTCTCTCAGTACGAAGTACACAACGATCGCAAACTCATCAAGAACGAAACACAAACGAATTAGTGATTTCTTTGGATGGAGCAGCAGCAGTGGTGGCCAACAGTGTGAAGAACGTGTAGAAGTACAAAATGGAATTGCAAAGAGAAGCAAATTTTAACACACTTTTCAAGACAAGAGGTTTGCGAAATGGACATGGCTACAAGAAGGAGGAAGAGATGGGGATGACTTGTTCTCTCTGCGTCAAGATTAAGAAGAGCAACACCTTTACCAGTGCAACTGGTTGCCCTAATTGTCGAACCAGTACTATCGAAAGGCACATTACAACACAGGATCCTCAAGAAGCAACAGGAGCACAGACTATGCCGAAAGATTTTGTGCTGATTTGTTAGTTTATTTGTTTCTTTGCTTTCTTTCTTCATTTACCTGGATTCAGAGGTGTATAGTAACGAAGTACATGTGCTTCATTACAGTACTTAAGTCATTTTTTCGCAGATTTGTACTTAACTTGGGGTTTTTTTTTTTTTTTTAAACCGGGACTTTTACTCTACCGCATTTAAAAGATAAAAAGTATACTTTCCCTTTGTTACTCATTACATATTAAAATTTATAAAACGGGTGCTTCCCATCCTTAAATGTGATTGGCAGAGCCGCATTCCATGCCAGTATAAAGTCAGTGTAACGCACTGCTTTCTGAGGCAGACCGCAGCACAAAATAGGCTATGCGCAGGGATAACAACTAACTTCTCTGCGTTCAGCTGACTCGTTAGGATACGTTTGTTTCAAGACTTTTAGCTTGCTATTTCAGTGATGGCAAAGTTTAGCCTTTTAGCCCGCTAAACAGTTGGCAATCTACCTAGCTAGCTATAGCATTGTAGAGTTCGATATCACTTTAGCTTGCTAGCTACGTCGCTAACTAGCTGGCTATTTCAGTATTAGCGATAAATTATAGATTTTTTTTTTTTCCCTTGTGTGTTTATTTTATGGGCTATATTAGGGTAACCACAGCCATTGTAGTGAACGCTAGCAAGTTGACAAGCTGGCTAGCAAGCTAATGTGCAATTCAACATATTTTCCTGGGCAACGGCAAGTGTGGAGGACAAAAGTCAATCTTGTTCCCTCCTCTCCCTGCTGGTTGTAATGATATGGCTGATCGGTGCGAGTTGAGAACAAGGAAACTGAAACCGAAACGAACTAAAATTATTATACGGAGCATTTGGGAGACTGAAGGAGACACTCCAAATAGCTTGCTTTCATGATATATCTACATTAAGGAGCCCAAATAGCCCGATGTGAAATGATAATGGCGCTAGATGAAAAAGCAATCTTGGCGTCTGTGTTTCTGGCCAACCATTCTGTCCACTTTATCTTGCTTGGTGGAAGAATGAATAGTTCTCAATTTTACTGTTGCATTATTCCCGATAAATTGTTGATTATTTTCCTTGTGTGTTTATTTAATGGGCTATATGTAGGGTAACTGTTTTATAAAAGCAATAAGCCCTGAGAAGCAGTGGGTTATAGTGATTTTATAACTGCTGAGGAGCACTGAGGCACTCCGTAGAACCTCGCTCCACCGTTATAAAATCACTGTAACCCTAAACCCACTGCTTCTCAGGGCTTATTCCCTCAATGAATGCATGTCATCATTTAAGGATTATCTGGATTTGGCGTGTTCAAGAACAACAATGGTGCTTGGCAGGCTATCTGTGAGCAGATGTGTCCGCCAGCGGACATGGAGCTGCAAATTTTTGCACGCAGTTACAATATTCTATCACTAGATGGCACGCCCAGATCAGTTATTGAATATTCTCAAGCAAGCCGAGCTGGAACACGGTTCAGATTTGCTAGTCTTGCAAAACCACTGGTCCTAATATAATTGTAGTACATATCAAGTTGCTGCCTGAGGAGTGAAAGACTGAGAACATGGGTTCTACCATGACACGGATATGTGATCAAGACAGAAATGAAACATATTTTCAGTACTAATTGTTACGATTGGCACAGACTGTAATGGTTTTCTTTTCAAACTTTAAACTCAAACTTTCATTCATGTCTTAGTTTAGTCAATAAGGTATAAAAACTGAATGTGTGCACATATAAATAAGTGAGCCAGTCAAGGTACTGTTTAATAACTTGATATACATGGCATTTTACCAGGTGTACGCAGTTGGCCCACTTTTTTTCCCCATTGGTCCACTTTTTTATTTTTTATTTTTTATTTATTTATTTTTTTTTAAGTTGGAGGGGGAGTTGGCCCAATTTTTTAATTTTCTAGAATCATCACTGTTTGGTCCACAGAGGCGTTTATGCTCTGAGGTCATCCTTAAGCTGGAAAAACAAGGAACCAATCAGACACAAAATGGGAACTGTTGGAGAGGTCAAATCTACAATCTGGTGCAATCTTTAAAAGAAGAAATGCACTGGCGAGCTTTGCAACATCAGAAGGTCTGGAGGACAACTACAGCGGATGATCCCAGAAATCTTCGAAACCCCTTCACAACATCTAACCAGGTCAAGAACACTTAAGGAGGTAGGTGCATTGTTGACAAAATTGGAGATGTAAATACAGACCTTTAACCACAAGGGGAAAACCATTGGTAACACTGTAGAATAGAATTGCAAAATTACTTTCCCAGTGAACATCTAAAAAAATTCTTATCAGCTTCCGAACATGATTCATTGGACTGATGAAACCAAGATATAACTTCTACTAGAGAGATGAGGAGTGCATGGGGAAGGAAAGGAACGGCTCATAATCCAAAGGATATAATCATCTATCGGAGAAGGTGGAGACTGCGTTATGGCATGGGCATGTATGGCTGCCACTGGAACTGGGTCACTGGTGTTCATTGATGACATGGGTGCTCATAGAGGAAGCTAGAAGAATTTAGAAGTGTACCGGGACTACTCAGATTCAGCCAAATCTGGAAAACTGCTGGGACAGAGCTTCAAATACAAATGAATAATGACCAAAAAAAAATACTGCAAAAGCAACTGAAGGCAAAGAAATGAAATATTCTAGAATGGCTGCATCGGTCACCTGACCTCAACAAAACTGAACTGGTTTTCATTCACTGAAGACAAAACTGAGTTCAGAAAGACCCACATGCAAGCAGCTACTGAAGGCCGCTGCTGTGAAGGTCAAGCAAAGCATCATCTCAAGGGAGGAAACGACATTTGTTAATGTCCATGGGCTCCAAAGTTTAGGCAGTCATTGACGGCAAACGATTTTCGTTTACCTATTACAACTAATCATTAAAATTACATATATTTGTCCAATTATTTTTGAGCCCCTGAAAATGGAGGACTGTGTATAAAAATTGTTGTAATTCCTAAATGGTTCATGCAAATTTTATGAAACCCCTTGAATTCAAGCTGAAAGTCCAAACTTCTATCACATCTTGACTAATTTAATTTCAAATCCATTGTGGTTGTGTCCAGTGGAAAAAGAAAGAAAATTGCGTCACTATCCAAATACTTCTGGACATGACTGTACAACCCTTGGCAAAATTATGGAATCACCACACCATCCAGCTTTTTACTTCATAGCAAATAAATAAATCACAGATATGACACAAAAGATTTTTGTTCAACAGCTGAATAATCTGGCTTCATGAAATACCTCAAATAAATTCAATTATTTTAATTGATTGCATACATTGGACTTTATAACTTTGCAATCATTTGACATGCACGAAATACTATACAACACAATGAGGGAAAGACAAAAACCAAATTACTCCCTTTGCCATTAACTTACAGCTTTGAACTTTGCAGATGATTTTCTTGCACAAAAAAAACTATATAATTGACTTCAGGAAAGGGAAAAATTGAAAATTCATTATATAACCCATTAAGTATCCCGCAATATGGAGGAAACATCGCTATTAATTTGACCTCTGAGAGCATTAAACTCGCCAAGATGTGATTTCACTGAATTATAATTGTGTAGACATTAAAGAAAAATGCACAGTGACCTTCTATAGGAACCGTGATGGGGAAGTGGTATATTAGCAAGATAATTTACAAAAATATTTTAGCAATAAGTTTGCTTTTGCTAGCAATTTATCCTGTGTTAGCTTTGGCAAATTTAGTTAATGAAATTTGATAATGCTATCCAAGTGTGATCATAACTGCCCCTGATCTGTATTGTTGATTACAGCGTTTCTGGTGGTGATGCCACGATAAAATAAGTGGGTGAGATCCAGAGGCTAATATCTACCATTTGGTGAAAAATTAGTGCGTGTAGTGCCGTCTGACTATGCTTGAATCATAAATATTTAACATCAGTTTCAAGCTCATTACCAGAAATATCAGCAATTTAGCAAGCATCTGAATTTAAAGAAAGCGGCAAGTTTGAGCCTGTTATTCTCTTAACATCGTATTTCTGGGTTTTGTAGACTGCTTCTCGCCCACTCAAATGCAGTTGTCAGATCACATTCAAATGATAATAATGACCAGACACAATGTCACGGCAGATATACGACACAATCAGGATTGTAATGATGAGGACTAAAATGATGAAGAGAGTAAAGGATAATATAAGCGATCGGATGTGCAACTTCTTATTCCAAAATGGAGTGAATACAAAATGCAGGAAACCCCGTCTCAAATTACGAAGTTTGTTCTTCATTAACAGTGCTTTACTGACACCCAGTGGACGTTAGTGAGAGTACATCCACTGACAAAATGGTCTGATCGAGGTACTTCCACACCGCTCGGAGTGTGACTTATCTTGAGAAAAGTTTAAAAGTTTTAATTATTTTTTATCAAACGATTAGATGCATATGACATATAATATTTTTACACATATCTCCATTCTCAATTAATTAATTAATTAATTTACAGATATCTCTATCCCCCTCCCCCAACCCACCTGCCACTCCACCCAGAAGAAAACATGGCAGCTCACAGTGCGCTTTAACAAAATGCAGGGTAAAAAAAAATTGAGCAGATATTTCCTTGGTACCAAATTTTGACAAGACCTCCGCCAAAATAATAAGCTGAAAATTAAAAATATTCTGTTGAGAAAATATTGTGTTATGTACAGTTTTTTGGTATCAGTGAGGCTTCTACCAACATGTTTTTATGTCGTGTGAAAAATGGATAGTCTCATGGAAATCCTTTAAAATGTAGTCTGGGGAATAGATCATCAAGACAAACAAAATAATGTAGTTATTAATAATAGCCTTTATGCGCATACTAGAAGTGCATGGCTACATAAGTGAAGATTGCAGGTGCTAAATTGGCCAGCCTACAGCCCTGAACTGTCTCTGAGTATGAATGAATGTTGCTTTAAGAAGCAAATCACATGGCACCACAGTACCACTGACGCTGAAGACCTGCTTAATGGGATGATGGAGGATAATTCTGCTTGCTAGACTTGACCAACTTGTGTCTTCAGTGCCCAGTGCTTAAATAGACAGTTTTGGCTTTCTGAAGTGGGGTTGTATGAAATGCTTATCCTTAGACAGTTTATTACCTAGAGTAGATTGTGGTCAGTAAGCTCCAAGTTTGTAGAAGCAGGGAGTAATGCCAGCACAGACACAGAGCAATACACTGCTGTGGACTGAGAGAGCAGCAAAATGTATGTTTGCCACGTAAAATAAAGTGAATTTAAAAAAAAAGCAGCCTCCATTTAAGTGTATGCTATATTTAGAATATTTTTTACAGCTTTACCTTGCCATCAGACAGACAGCCTTTTCTTTCAGAAACCATTTAGGGATAAGGAATGTGTGTGTGTGTGTGTATGCCACAATTTTAAAGCCATCTGTTTAATTGGCCCCCCTCAACGCTGGAAAAACTGCTCTGATCTGACAAGGCATAGACGAGACAAGACCTCTGAAGGTGTCCTTTGGTATCTGGCATCAAGACATTAGGATCGGATCATATAAGTCTTGTAATTTGCTAGATGGGGCCTCCAAGCATTACCCTTAATTTTCCAGCTCATCCCAAAGGTGTTTTACTGGATTGAATTCGGGGGATGTGGAAGCCCAAGTTAACACCTCAAACTCATCGTCATGTTCTTCAAACCTTTCCTGAACAATTTTTGCGGTGTAGCCGTATTCCTGCCAGAAGAAGCCACTGCTATCAGGGAGTACTGTAACTGCAGCCATGAAGGGAGGTACCTCACGGTCTGCAACAATGGTTAGGTAGGTGGCACGTTTGTCAATGTAACGTCCACATGAATCCACACTGCTCCCGTCAGCTTGCCTTCCTACCATAGTGCATCTCGGTGCCATCCCAGGTAAGTGAGGTACACGCACCAGGCCATCCAGGTGTTCTCGGCAGTGGTCAGCACGGGCAAAGTCAGTGTCTGTGCTGATCCAAATATAGCAAGCTGTGAAGCCTGATGTGTTCTGATACCTTTTAATTATGGTCAGATCAAACTTTCAGCAATTTGTGCTACAATGGCCCTTCTGTGGGATCAGATAAGACGGGTTTGTCCGATCCCATAAGTGAGCCTTTAGCACTCATGACTCCATCAGCAGTTCACTGGTTATGTTTCTTTGATTCACTTTTGATAAATACAAATCAAAGTACTATTAGAACTGCTGTTTTGGAGATTCTCTGACCCAGTTGTCAAACCATAACAATTGAACTCTTGTCAAAGTCATTCATACCCTTCAGCTTGCCTATTTTTCCTGCTTCCAACACATCAACTTTAAGATCTAATTGTTGACTTACTGCCTGAAATATCTCACCTCTTGACAATTGTTATTCTAACAAGATAATCAATGTTAGTCACTTCAACTGTCAGTGGTTTTAATATTGTGGCTGATGATATCAGCCTATTGAATTTGCACCATGGAATTCTCAAAAGGGAGAAAATTGAAACCATAAGAGAGAATTGATCCTTTGTTTTCTTTATGTGAGACACAAACCCATGTCCACCAAGGTCATCAAATGTATGTACTTGACCACAATTTCGGATCCAAATTACTGATGCCCCCCACAGGAAATGCTTCACCAATGCATGGTTCCTGGCTGTGAGGCAGTAAAACCATTGTGACGTGTTGTAATCACTGCAGCAAATACTTCCAAAGTGGATTCGGCATGACCAACATCGGATAAGCTCTGCAGGAAATCTAGAAGACCTTGCAGTGTATTCCTATCACAAATTATGTCTCTTAAAACTTCTTAACTAATGAGATTCATCTCATAAGATCTCCGGTTTCTCCGTCAACTTATGATCCATCAGTGCTAGCTGTCCCTTCCTACTCTCTTAGCCAGTTCCAGCTTGTCTCTCTTTCCTAGCTCAGTCCCATCAAATATGAAGCCTGCAAATTGTCAACTGGATATCTTACCTTCATATCTCCTTATAGAACCACTACCCATTACTGGGCTTAGCATTATGGTGATTATAAATAGTAGACAGATAAAGAATTCTGTTCCACTCAGTTTCAAACAAATCATGGTTAAGCCACAAGTGAAAAAATCTAATCTCAACACAACAGTTCTAAAAACCTTCAGGCCTTAATTGAAGTTGCCATTTTCACCAAATATACCGGAGAAGGTTGTCTTTTACTAACATTCTTCAAACCTAAATGAACATTATATCATTGGCAATTTTCCAACTGGTTTTAGGTCACTACTCAGTAGAGTCAGCACTTCTGAAAGTGACTAACAACCTGATGCTGTCTGTTGATTCTGGCTCCTGTGTTTTGCTAATTTTATTTGACCTCTGGGCATTTTTTTGACACTGTTGACCATGACCTTCTTATGGACCATCTTAAATTTTAACCATGTTTTGGACCATCTTAAATTGCCTTGAACTGGTTCAGTTCATACCTTAAGGATAGGTCTTTTTTCTGTAAGGATAGGAAATTTTCCCTCAACATCAGCACCTATAACCTAGGGTGTACTGCAAGGGTCCATTTTAGGTCATCTCGTTTTCCATTTTTCATGTTCCCACTGGGCTCTATTTTTGAGCAACAGAATGGTTCATACCACTGCTACATTGATGATACTCAGCTGTACTTTTCGCTGAAAGCTGATCGTCCCTCCTGCCTGAGGCCATTGTTTAATTGCTTATATGATGCAAAAAATCGATAAATAATAATTTTCTCAAACTAAAGGAGTGAGAAACAGAAATTATTATTTTTGGTTTCCCTGTGTCCCCAAATGTTATTAAGGAGTGAGTGGTCCTCTCTCCACCAATATGCATTACTTAATTAAAAATTTCTGTGTCCTCTTTAACTTCTCACTAAATTTTGAGAGCCAGATAAGTGCATTCATTAAAGGAAGCTTTCTTCAACTTTGATCCATTTCTAGACTGAAACCTCTACCCCCTCTGAAAGACCTGGAGATGGTTATCCATGCATTTACAGTATATCATCTCATTTGGATTATTATACGCTCTATACTTGGGCTGTTTTACAGGCATCCCTTTCTCGACTCCAGTTCAAAATGCTGCAGCTCAGCTCATGACTGGACTAGGAAAGAGGGACCATCTCTCTTACACTGGCTACTGGTGAAATTTCAAATTGATTTTAATGTCTTATTATTTGTGTTGAAACCTTCCCATAGTTTGGCACAATACATGCCAGATAATCTCCTGTATAATTCCACAGCATGGTCCCTCAGATCCTCTAATAAACGGTTTCTGTCATTTCTTCAGACCCACCTAAAAACTAAAGGTGTTTATGCCCCTTCAGTAGCAGCCCCTAAACTGTGGAATAATTTACTACTTTAAATTAGGTTTTCACCCTCCATTGCCTCTTCTACATCATGTTTAAAAACTTACATGTGCTCTATTACTTTTCTACCCATTTGATCTTTTATTTTTAGTCATGTCAAGTTTTTATTGTGCTGTATTCTTAACTTTTCCATTTTATTTCTTTTGCTGATATTTTTTGAAGAGCAGTTTGGCTCAACATATGTTGTTTTAAAAATAATGTTGCTTTATAAATACACTTGGCTTGACTTGAAATAGGCATGAATGTGGCTCTAGGTTCTTAGCCTTGCATCAGTCTGCAAACACCCACAGGCAAGCCATGTAGGCTCTGGAGGTAGACAGGGATGTGAATTATAAATCAAAAAGACAACTGTTTGTTGCAATATGTTTCAAACATTTCAGATGAAAAGTATGCAGTCTTTCATGAGTTGTATTCACATATGTCTTGGATGTTAGCCTACCATCCCACAATGCATAGCACACCCCTATTGTGCTTTCCTATACCCCCATACTGCTGCAGCACCAAACAAAATATTGTTACAGCAACAGCAAATGTACACAACAGATTATAAACAACTTCAGTCCTTCGGATTCTGACTGCATTTTTAGCATCATGCAGTTTCAGATACAAACTAGCCCACTTTGATTTTTATGACACCACACAAAAAAACTGGTCCAAAAATATGCAACAGATGTCGTTCTTTCATTGAACCAGCCCATACTCACATATGTTATTCAGTCCATCTCTCCCTGGAACCAGGGTCCCATCCCCTGGTAGAGGGCAAGCTATGCTGTTTCTGTATGCTATAGATAAACGTTGTCCTGTCAAACTTTAAATGCCGGTAAATGTCTTGCACTTAAAGGCTATGTGATGATGCATGTCTGTTAGCAAAGAGGCTTATTATGATAACAAAGAAGGAATCACAACAATATCATCAGGTTTATTGAAACAGTTTATTTACAGCTTGTAAAACTCAGACTTGAACTAAGTGGGACATGGCTTATATAAAATTGATACTGCCCTGATTTCATTACGATGGCTGACCACAAAACTGCCCAAATAGCACTTAATATTAATTATCCAAATATTTAAGCTCGTAAACCATGGCTTGCCACTTTTCTGAAAAGGAAAATACAATTTTCTGGCCATTGTCAAAATGTTGTGACTGCAAAATCGTGCAATTCTACTTCAATTACAATATTTTTCTGATTATAGCACCTTTCTTCAAACATTGTCTTTCTTTGCTTGGCAAAGTTTTGTCAAGTGGGTCAAAAATAATCCTCCAGGTTCTATACCCAGATATCATATGGTTTTGGGCCACATCAGGCAACGATCTGGCACGTTTGGCATTCTTTTGGCCTGGACAAAATAGATGTCAGCCTAAAGTGGCCCATGTGGTAAATGCTGAATTTGGCCCAAATATCAAAACAATACGGCCCACAATTGGCAAATATTTGGCAGAGTGACAATGGTCAGTCTGTAAGTGAACCAAAACTGGCCCACACTTGCTGCATCATATATTCTTGGCTGACATCTGGCATCGTGATGGCTTGGTTGTAGCCAAATTCTGGCAAACGGGAGGGGAGCGCCCAAGTGCCATCATTCCAGCCTACATCCAGAGACTGTTCAGACCTTACACCCCTGCCAGAACACTCCGCTCTGCTACCTCTCGTCGCCTGACTCCTCCCCCTCTCCGCTCCTCCCCTTCCCACTCAAGGCTGCTGTCTGTCCTGGTACCTCGCTGGTGGAATGATCTACCTATCGAGGTCAGGACAGCAGAATCCTTGAGCACCTTCAAGCGCCGCCTGAAAACCCATCTCTTCATCTCTTTCCCCAACTCCACTGCCCTGAATCCTGTCCCTGCTTCCCTTAATTTGTTGCCCTTGAACGATCTTGTTGCTCTTAATTTTGTTTACCTTATTTGGTTTCCCTTCATTTTGTTGCACCCTATTTTGTCAGTTTACTTCATTCTCCTGCCCCTTTGTTACACTTGACCTGTTACCCTTTTGTTGCACTTATTTTATTTTATTTTAGTGCCCTTTTCGCTCTTGACTTTGCCTCAGTTGCACTTGCTTTGTAGCCATATCGTTCACTTGCCCTTGCCCTTTTGTTATTGGTTTAGATCTGTCACAATGGAACGTGTTCTGTCACTTACTGTTAACACTTATACTTGTCTCCTAGGAGCTCTGCACTTTTATACTGATCCTGTGCACTTTTGTACGTCGCTCTGGATAAGAGCGTCTGCTAAGAACCTGTAATGTAATGTAATGCAATGGTATGTGGGCCAGATGAACGTGTCAGGTGTGAGCCAGATATGGACCAGAAGAATTTTGCTATCTGGGTATGTACTACAGCCTTGGTTGAGCCCGGGACAATTGATACAACGGTTGTATTTACAACCGTAACACCTGAAATTGGCATAGCTAAAATAATCATTTCTCACCATGAAAGAAATGCAAGTGAGGGAAGTAAAATGGCCGCAAAGTAAGAGTCCTTTCTGTGACTTTGTCAATGACGGCACAAGAATACAGTCCATATAAATGCAAAGCTTAGCTCATTGGCTCCGTGCCGAGTTTATTTATTTCTTTGTTTTTGTCGCTTCCTCCAAGCCGAAGAAGTCAATAAATTAATCAGGAGTATTAATGGTAATTGAATAGCAATTTTTAGACATTTGAATTTTGAAGTTCGTTCCGACAGCTCATCTGTGATGGCACATTGCGTTTGCTTATCTGTACAATGGCACATTGCGTTTGCTAATCCCAAGCTATGTGAAGCATTGTTACCACTCTCAGTCTTCCAAATTGTTTACCACTCCCATTACATTTTTCTCCAGCTGACAATTCTTACTCTTCCCGTCGCCGAGAGGTAAAATCCGAACGGGCGGAGTTCCTCCCTGCTTCAATACGCTTGGAATGACAGTGAGAAAACTGAGCGAGCAGGGAATTATTTGGAGGAGATATGCAATGTTGCTATACGGCCACTAGGTGTCACGTCAATATCTTGCCTCAGCTTCACTCGCGGCAAAACTCTAGGCGTAATCCCCTGCTTTCATATCGAACCTGCGGGAAATACGTCCAAACAAAGTGCATACAGAAATCCAACACTAAATATCTCCTTTACAGAAACAATGGTAGGACAACGTTTCTAATATTCCGATTATGTCCAAGCCTAAAGTCTCACACTGACAAATACTGATGGCTGTCAAAGATGATAGGAAACATTACTAAATTACATTAGGAGTAAAGATGAAGAGCATTAAATTGTAAATTTAGGTCGTACAGTATGCGAGGGCACATTAAATGAGTCCCTTGAGGCCCTGGGAATGTCCCCCAAGCCTTGCAGTCAGATGAGCTATGGGACAACAACAATGACAGGGGCAACAGAGGAATAACTCAGTGAGAGAGAAACTACTGAAGGGAAAGGCCCAGAAGTTACCACATTATATCTAGTAATTTCTTCATTAATGGAAAATAGGTTCTCCCTCAAATAGTGGCCTATTTACATTCAAAATACAATTGAAAATACAGTGGAATTGGGCAGCATCCCTAAAGCCATCCTGTGCTCTGTGCATCCAGACACCACTGACCTAAGATCAGTTGCTCAGTGCAATTACAAAAAGTTTTCTCAACCAAATTGTACAATAGATGTGTGTGTATATATATATATATATATATATATATATATATATATATATATATAGACGTATTTACTTTTTAGAACTTGTACACGTGGCTTTTAACTTGGCAGAAATCCCTCCAGTTGTTTAGCCCGAAAGAGAAGGTAAAATATTCCAGGAAACAAAACTTCCTTCTCGAGCCAACAAAACTAAAACTAATTACCATAATATATCATAAGTAGAATCTATTAGACATTTAGTACCATGTGATCATTTATATAACAGGATGAACAGGAATAGGCCATTGCTGTGATTGTGTGTTCTGCTATTTTCTTAGAGGTGAAAACAAAGGATGACACATTTTTCAAATTCCATCAGATGAGAGAAAACTAACAGGTTGTTGAAAAATGGCAGTTCTTACTGCAAGAGCGGACCAGCTAACGCCCCTTGATTCATAGTGGAAATGTAAGATCCTCACAAATTTGCAACTTAAAAAGAGTAATACAAATGTTATCCAGACTTTCTATGCAGAAGAGTATGAGGAATTGATTTTCAAATAAAACATATTTCAGTCTCAAGAGTACAAATAATAACAAATTGAAGACCCAAGAGCTAAAAGTAGTTAAGTCACAGGATGTTCATTTTAAGAAAATCGAGGCTGTGGACCCAGGAAACTATAAAAGTTATTTACCCATCCTAACCTCATGGTGTGCGAAAATGTGACCAGAGTACTTTTAGCACTAGGCTGTTTAATTGTGTTTCATTACCACAGTGTAGCGATCAGTATATTCTGATGAGATAACTGACACGCACGGACGGAAGGAATGCATTGCGGTCCATTTCCCGATGCAGGGAGAAAAAAAAGAAGCCCGTCAGGTTGATCTTGCATTGCGCCACCCTCTCCCATTACTGTGCCCTTGTTTATCTGCTTCACGACTCATTCTGTGCCCATCTTTCTGTCCTTAAAGTGCAAGCACTGAATTTTTCTCTCACCGTGAACACACACACACACACACAATGTTTATCAATCAACACAGGTTTTTGGCAGGTCTGGGTGTGCCTGTTGAATCAGATGAACGCTAAAATATGTTACTGTTTGCGTGACTTAGTACGTAAGTATGTGCACCAGGCAGTTTGGTGGGGCATAAATCAGCTCATGGTGCTTACTCAGGAGATTTTATACAGGCGAATTTTAAAACATACATATATATACACACACACACAGCGTCCTCAATTTTTTATTGCAGAAGCATACTCTCACACTGAAAATTGTAGAAAAATGTAACCTTCAACTCAAGTGAATTTTAAGGGAACAAAATAAAAGACTAAGAAATAATTATCTTTCATAAAATCACCTGTTCCACAATTATTGGTACCCCTAACAACTCCTAGGAATTAAATGTAATTGAAGTATTTCTGTCATTTCCACAGTAGTTCCCAAAGTTGATCAGAGTATCTAGGAACATTTAATTAGTAAATCATCACTTCCTGTTTCCCTGGGGTATAAATATGACGTGACGCAGAGGCCATTTCTCTTATCCACTCTTCAACATGGGAAAGACAAAGGAACACACCATTCAAGTAAGGCAGATGTGTGTCGACCTTCACAAGTCAGGCAATGGCTACAAGAAAATGGCCACTCGCCTGCACCTGCCCATATCTACTGCAAGAGGAATTATTAAGAAATTTAAAACAACTGGAACAGTGGTAAACAAGGCTGGACGAAGACGCAAGGTTATTTTGCCACCACACACAGTGAGGAGGATGGTAAGAGAAATAAAAAGTTCTCCAAAGCTCACTGTTAAATAATTGCAACAAATGGTAGCATCTTGGGGTCACAAAATCTCCAAAACAACCATCAGGGGCTATCTACATGCCAACAAGCTGTTTGGGAGGCATGCACGGAAAAAAACCTTTTCTCACTCACAATCATAAACGCAAATGTCTGGAGTTCGCTAAATGGTACTGGGACTTCAACTGGGACCATGTGCTTTGGTCAGATGAGACCAAGATAGAGCTTTTTGGCAACAAACACTCTAAGTGGGTCTGGCGGAACACAAAAGATGAGTATGCAGAAAAGCACCTCATGCCCACTGTGAAGTATGGGGGAGGATCCGTGATGCTGTGGGCCTGTTTCTCTTCTAGAGGCCCTGGGAACCTTGCTAGGGTGCATGGCATCATTAACACTTTGAAATACAAGGACATTTTAAATCAAAATCTGGTGGCCTCTGCCCAAAAGTTGAAGATGGGTTGTCACTGGGTCTTTCAGCAAGATAATGACCCTAAACATGTGGCCAAATCTACACAGAATTGGTTCACCAGACACAGAATCAAGCTTCTCCCATGGCCATCTCAGTCCCCAGACCTCAACCCCATTGAAAACCTGTGGAGTGAGCTGAAGAGGAGAGTGCAGAGGAGAGGACCCAGGTCGCTGGATGATTTAGAGAGATTGTGCAAAGAGGAATGGTCAAAGATCCCTCTTTCTGTATTCTCCCATCTTGCGAAACATTATAGGAGAAGATTAGGTGCTGTTTTGTTGGCAAAAGGGGGTTGTACAAAGTATTAACATCAGGGGTGCTAATTTGTGGCACACATGATTTGATGTAAAATAATTATTTCTTAATGTGGGATTTTTTTCCCACTGAATAAATGCACTTGAATTAAAGGTTGGATTCTCCTCTTTTTTTCATTTTGGTCCTATATTTTTAAGAAAAAAACTGAATTTATTGGAAGCTAAAGAACACATTTTGACCAGGGGTGCCAATAATTATGGAGGGCGCCGTGTATACATATACATATATATATATATATAATTTTTTTTTTTTCCTTTTTCAGTTAATATCCACAAAAACACTTCATTCATCACTGAATAAACTGCCTGTTTCGCGCTGTACTGGGACTGGAGCTTACTCATGCATTCGGTCATTAAGAAGCAAAACTTCATCTACAGTAGTTAGGTTGCAGATTCTTTGCAGAACACACACACACACATACAGACACATGTACACACACGCGCGCACGGGCGCATTGTTATGGCCCCAATTTCTTATTACATTTATAACACAACAGCAACAGCAAGGGATGACAAACACAGTTTTAACAACTAAAACACATTTAATTTTTAACAAAGACAAAGACTAATAACAACCTACAACTAAAGACCAAGATTGATAAATAAGAAAAAACAGAAATAATTACAGTCCCTTTTTGGTGGGGTGGCTTGGTGATGTCCTGGATGAAGAAAATGCTCAAACACAGGCAAAGAAATCCACAAAAGAAACGTCACAGGTCTTGAACAGAATGGCAGGTCTGGTCATCTTCTTGCAATTTCTCCTACTACTTTACTGTCTCAATTCTTTTCCTTATATACTCTTTTGCAGACCCCACCCACATTTAGACCTCTTTTTTTTATTTTCTGAGACTTGCCCCAGACATGTCCAGGACATGTCTAAACATGACTCCAGTCTGAGCTTAACAAAAAAAGGTAAATACTGCCATCTAGTGGCCTATATTCACATTACACCTCCATTCCAAAAGGGAAAAATTTTGACTCATAAAGGCAAAATTTTTCTTTTCAATACAAAATGGTAAAGTGAACACTTGTCTATATATACATATCATACACATTCAAACACGGGATAAGCAATCAGCAATTACATTGTCTGTACCCTTCACAGGCTTAATTTCCAAGTCAAACTCCTGTAAAATCAAACTCCAATTCAACAATCTCCGATTCTTGTTTTTCATCTTACTCAAAAACATTAACGGATTGTGGTCAGTGTACACAATCATTGGCTTTTGTCCTGTACAAACATAAACCTCAAAGTGTTGTAAAGAAAGGACCAGAGCCAACAGTTCCTTCTCTATTGTGGAATAGTTCCTTTGGTGGCGATTGAACTTCCTGGAGAAGTATGCCACGGGATGCTCAATGTCATCAGAGTCACTTCTCTGTAGGAGCACAGATCCACAAGCTTGGTCGCTAGCATCGACCGCGATGGAGAACGGTTTGTTGAAGTCAGGAGATTTGAGCACGGGGAAGTGACACAGCAGAGACTTCAGGTGATTGAAGGCTCTCTGGCATGCATCATCCCAGGTGAACTTTACTCCTTTCTTCAGTTGGTTAGTTAGACTGAGAGCAATCTCCGCAAAGTTCTTGCAGAACTTGCGGTAGTACCCGATCATTCCAAGGAAGCGGCGCAAAGCTTTTTTGTTGTCAGGAACTGGAAAGTCCATGATGGCTTGGACTTTAGCATTTATGGGTGCCACCTTACCCTGGCCTATGACGTAGCCAAGATAGGTGACAGTAGCACAACCAAAGTCACTCTTGCTCAGGTTAACAGTCAGGTTAACCTGGGTCAGGCGCTGGAACAACGTCTCTACATCTTTTAGATGTTCTTCCCAGGAGTCACTCCATGTGATCAGGTCATCGATGTATGCACCCGTGTGTGGCAATCCGGCGATTGTAGACTGTATCATCCTTTGGAATGTGGCTGGGGCATTTTTCATGCCAAAGGGTAGGACTTCATACTGGTACAATCCAGATGGTGTGGCAAAAGCAGAGATGCTCTTGGCCCTCTCAGTTAAAGGCACACACCAATAACCCTTCAATAAATCAATCTTAGTCAGAAACTTTGCTTGCCCTACACTATCAATACAATCATCAATCCTAGGTATTGGAAACACATCAGTTCTAGTTACAGCATTGACTTTGCGATAATCTATACAGAATCTAGTACTTCCATCAGGTTTTGGAACTAGCACACAGGGTGAACTCCAATCGGAGTTGGAGGGTCTGATAATATCATGTTCTAACATGTACTCAACCTCTTTCTCAGCAATCTTTCTCTTTTCAGGATTCATCCGGTATGGATGCTGTTTTATTGGTTTGGCATCACCAACATCTACATCATGAGAGGCTATAGTAACTCTCTTTGGAACATCAGGAAACAAATCCTTATATTTCTTGATCAACCTTTCAAACTGATCTCTCTGTGAGGGTTCTAAGTGCTGGAGTTTTACATCAAGATTTTGCAACACTTCAGAATTTGACAATTTACATGAAAGAACTTCAGCTTTAATTCTAGGTTCATCATCTTGAAACTCCCCCTCATCTCCACAAATCTCGGCCATAGGAGAATCTAAAGTGACAGCTGCAACCCTAGCATTTCTGTCATGATAAGGCTTCAGCATGTTAATGTGACACAATTGTTTTGGTTTTCTCCTATCTGGAGTCTTCACAATGTAATTTAGATCATTGAGTTTTGTCAGAATTTCATAAGGACCATGAAATCTTGCCTGCAATGGATTGGACTGCAAGGGAAACAACACAAGGACCTTTTCTCCTGGTTTAAACTCACGGCTTCTAGCCTTATGATCATACCAAGTTTTCATTTTTCCCTGACTTGATTTCAAGTTCTCTTTGGCAAGGTCACAAGCTGCACGCAATCTTTCCTTGAACTTGCTAACATAGTCTAACAGACTGATTTGCGGCTCTTCCTCTTGCCATTGTTCACTCAATAATAGCAAAGGTCCTCTCACTTCATGACCAAACACTAGCTCAAATGGACTGAATCCAGTAGACTCCTGCACTGCTTCTCTAGCTGCAAACAACAGCAAATGAACCCCTTCATCCCAGTCTTTCTCATGGTCATAACAATAAGTCCTCATCATTGTCTTGAGAGTGGAATGAAACCGCTCTAAGGCACCCTGACTTTCTGGATGATAGGCACTCGAAAGAATCTGTTTTGCACCTAGTTCATACACAACCTGCTGAAACAATCCTGAAGTGAAATTGCTACCTTGGTCTGACTGAATTTCCCTGGGAAGACCAAACAACGTGAAGAACTTTATCAAAGCCTTCGAGATTGCAGTTGCCTTGATGTTACGTAGAGGTATGGCTTCGGGGAATCTGGTAGATGCACACATGATTGTCAACAAATACTGATTTCCAGATCTAGTCTTGGGTAATGGACCAACGCAATCAACAATGACCCTAGAGAATGGCTCCCCAAATGCTGGGATAGGCTGCAATGGAGCTACAGGTGGGTCTAACTGGTGTTTTCCAACTACCTGACAAGTGTGACAGGTTTTGCAAAAGTTGGAAACGTCTTTCCGAAGCCCAGGCCAAAAAAAATGTTTCATGATCTTATCAACAGTCTTGTTAACACCAAGATGACCTCCTAAAGGTAAACTATGAGCCATTGTTAAGATCTCATTCCTATAGACCTTCGGAACAACAATTTGCCTGACCACTGCCCAATCTGCATTGGCAGGGATATCAGGAGGGCGCCACTTCCGCATCAACACACCATCCTTGAGATAATACCCAACTGGAACTGCATCTATTTCTTTTTCAGGAAGGGCTCTCCTCTTTAGTACACCAATTTCAGGATCATTAGTTTGCTCCTCAATCAACCGCTTTCTGGACAGAGACAAGTCTCCAGACACATCAGAATCACCAGACCCATCCGGCTGGCTGAATAGAGAACTGATAAAAGTATCTGATAAGTCCTCAAACGGAGAAACCATAGTAGGCCAATCAGAGTCATGAGGCGAACCACCTGAGTCCTGACTATTCAATGTACTGGACGGCACCACAACATCATCTTCTTTAGCCTTCTTGGCCATAGCACGAGTCACTGCGCAAGAAGGATACAGAGATGGGTCCTCATCCCCATTTTCAGTGCTCGGCTGTGAAGTAAGATGTACAGGGGGAACTACTTTGCCCCCAGCCAGGTCATTGCCTAGCAACAGAGAAACACCCCTTATAGGTAGACTTGACATAAGTCCCACCTTTACCTGTCCTGTAACTAAATCTGACTTCAAGAATATAGAGCGCAGGGGTACAGATACAGTCCTCCCTTCAATACCTTGTACAAGTATGAAATCCCCAGAAGCGGTCTCATCACGTAACTCCAAGGAGTCCATCAACAAAAGTGACTGAGAAGCTCCGGTATCCCTTAGGATATATATGGGGACAGGAGTAGTATGCTCATTCAGAGCCACAAATCCCTCTGACACAAATGGAAGAAATTCCTCCCTCACGAAGTCAGCTGTATCAGGCTTTTTAGCCCCACAAGAAGCAGGCAATTTAGCAGATTGGTTATCTACTACAGGGGTTTCTAACCTTGTTTTCACAAAGGCATTTGGTTTGGTATCCTTTTCTTTTTCTTTCTTAGCTTTAAGGAACCAACAGTTAGTTGTAACATGACCAGATTTCTTGCAATAACTGCAAACTAGACCACATTTGTCACTGTCAGCTTTCACACTTTGATCAGACCTGTTACTGGATTTCTGAGCACCATCACCAGATTTGTCTTTGTCTTTGGGTGAGCAATCTTGGCTATCACCGTAACCCTTTTTCTGAAATTGGGACCATCTATTCTTACTGCTAGACTGAAATTTAGACTTATGAGTGAGAACATATTCATCTGCAAATTTGGCAGCTGACTGCAAATTCAGTGCTTGCTTCTCAAAAAGGTAGGTCTTAACATCATCCTTAACACAGTTCTTGAATTCTTCAACCAACACCATCTCTTTCAATGAGTTGAAATCATCTTTGACCTCCATAGAAGTACACCAGCGTTCAAAGCAAACCTGCTTCTCATTAGCAAATTCAACATAAGTCTGATTTTCAGATTTCTTCAGACCTCTGAATTTCTGTCGGTAAGCCTCTGGAACCAACTCATAAGCTCTCAAAATAACCTTTTTGACAACCTCATAATCAGAGGAATCATCTGCAGACAAAGCCGAATAGGCTTGTTGAGCTTTACCCTTGAGGACAGTTTGCAACATCAGAGGCCAGTGTTCCTTTGGCCACTGGCAACTCTTTGCTACCTTTTCAAAACACTGGAAATAGTTGTCAACATCCTTTTCTGAAAATGGAGGCACCAGTTTTACCTCCTGACTGGCACAAAATTTATTTTTAGTTTCAATTTTAATTTTTAGTTGCTCCATTTGGAGTCTTTCTTCTCTATTGAATTTCTCTAATTCAAAATCTCTCTGTCTCTGTCTCTCTCTTTCTGCTCTTTCCTCTTTCTCTCTCTCAAATTCTCTTTGTTTTTCTTCTCTTGCTAATTTTTCTAACTCAAACTGCCTTTGTTTTTCTTTTTCTTCCCTCTCAAATTCTCTTTGTTTTTCTTTTTCCTCCCTTTATTTTTCTCTTTCCTCCCTTTCAATCTCTAGCATTTTTAATTTAAGTTCCATTTCTATATTTGGATTTTCCACTGGAAACTGTTCCAGATCTCCTGGTGCAAACACATTTTCATCAATGTTATATTCAACTATCTCTCTAGCCAGTCTTGCTTTTCGCATGGCTGGTTTTACCTCTGTCAGCTCCAACTGTCTGCAAATTTCTAGCAGTTCTGTCTTTTTAAAAGACTTCAAAACCCCTACGGTTGGTGATGCCAAGAAATCATCCATTGCTGTTGTCAATATATATCTAGGAAAATTCACAAAAACAATTTCACAATTTGGAATGTTAGATTTTCAATAAATTACTCACACAATGGTCTATCCCGGACCTTGAGCCCCCAATTTGTTATGGCCCCAATTTCTTATTACATTTCTAACACAACAGCAACAGCAAGGGATGACAAACACAGTTTTAACAACTAAAACACATTTAATTTTTAAACAAAGACAAAGACTAATAACAACCTACAACTAAAGACCAAGATTGATAAATAAGAAAAAACAGAAATTATTACAGTCCCTTTTTGGTGGGGTGGCTTGGTGATGTCCTGGATGAAGAAAATGCTCAAACACAGGCAAAGAAATCCACAAAAGAAACGTCACAGGTCTTGAACAGAATGGCAGGTCTGGTCATCTTCTTGCAATTTCTCCTACTACTTTACTGTCTCAATTCTTTTCCTTATATACTCTTTTGCAGACCCCACCCACATTTAGACCTCTTTTTTTTTATTTTCTGAGACTTGCCCCAGACATGTCCAGGACATGTCTAAACATGACTCCAGTCTGAGCTTAACAAAAAAAGGTAAATACTGCCATCTAGTGGCCTATATTCACATTACAGCATGCATGCACACACAGACACAGACACACACACACACACACACACACACACCATTAACTCATATATCCTGGACTGGCCCAAAATGCACGATGAAGTACCCATAACTGTCACTCTCAAACTTACATCTTTGAGCAATGTAGACTCTCCAATCAACCCACAAATCTTTGAATTGTGGAGGGAAACTGAAGTATCCAATGTAAGCCCACACAACCACTGCTCTACTGTGCTGCCCCAAATTTTCTCCGTCCATCTATCCATTCCTCCATCCATCCATTTACTAACCAACATATTCTTAGTCAGGATCTTGGATGGCTGGATCCTATCCCAGCATGCATCTGTTGAAGCCAACAATACATAGGAGGTGCATCTCAAAGCATAGGCTGCAGCCTTCGAAGGCTGCATTTTTAGGGGTCGTCGCTTAGCCTTCCTCACCTACCAGGCTCTGAGAAATTAGCATTCTCCCAAAATAACAAAATACAGCCTGGATTTCAAAATAAATCAGACAGCGAGAAACTCACATATTTACTTGGGCAAATGCTCAAATGTGAGATGATAGCAGCAAAGTTTATTACCTCATGTAATAACCAGAGGGCAGCTAGTGGAATCTGAGAATCACAACTCTGTACGGTCTTCTTTTTAATTGCTTAATTTTTAATCTTTGATTATTTATGTATTGATTGATTTATTTATTCTATCTATCTGTCAATCTGATTCCTGGGCCTACAACCCCATTTCTAAAAAACATTGGGACGTTGTGTGTAATATAAATAAAAACAGAATGCAATGATTTCCATATCATTCAAGCTCTATTTTTATTCAAAAATATTACAAAGACAACATATCAGATGTTGAAACTGAGAAATTTATTATTTTTTGAAAAGAATATGCTGATTTTGAATTTGATGCCAACAACATGTTTAAAAAAAGTTGGAGCAGGGGCATGTTTACCACTGTGTTGCATCACCTCCTCTTTCAACAACACTCTTTAAATTGTTTGGGAACTGAGGAGACCAACTGTTGCAGTTTTGACTGCAAAATGTTCTCCCATTCGTGGTTCATGACTAATCTCAGCTGCCTAACACTTTGTGGCGTAATTATCTTTTTTTGTTATAATATGGCAAATATTTTAAATGGGTGACTACACCCAAACTCTTTTACTACAGAACCATGTCATTGAAGTGCATGGATGTGGTATTTGGCATTGTCTTGCTGAAAGAAGTAAGGCCTTCCTCACTTATCCTGTCTGTTTCGAAGCATCTCCAGTCATTTGTTGAACCTGTCCCAACTTCTTTGAAATGTGTTGCTGACATCACATTGCAAATGACCAGATATTTTTTAAAAAACCAAAACATTTTTTTAGTTTTAACATTTGATATTTTGTCTATGTACTATTTTTCAGTTAAATATAGGATTTTAGAGATTTGCAAATCATTGCATTCTGTATTTATTTACATTTTAGGCAGTGTCCCAACATTTTGGAATTGAGGTTG
This sequence comes from Gymnothorax reevesii, assembly GCA_029721435.1. Taxonomy (NCBI): domain Eukaryota; kingdom Metazoa; phylum Chordata; class Actinopteri; order Anguilliformes; family Muraenidae; genus Gymnothorax; species Gymnothorax reevesii. The sequence continues at coordinate 11,836,319 of CM056586.1, read as the reverse complement.
TATAATTAGATTGTATCTAACAGGCACATACACACACTCACACTCACACATGTCAGCAACATCAATACGCACACAAGTGCACGTGCACACAAACGTAAAGACACATACAAACACATGCACATACATAACAAAAACGCCAAGACACAAACATACAACACACCAACTTAAACACACACACACACAAACACACCAACAACTGTAGCAAACACTTCCACAACCTTTCATAAACACACACAGCAAGGGTTCACTGTTTTCCGTCATTTCCTTGAATTTATGCATACAACTTTTTATATATACAGTGCTGTGAAAAGGTATTTGCCCTCTGCCTGATTTCCTACTTTTTGCATATTTGTCACACTAAAATGATTTAGATCATCAAACAAAATTTAATATTAGACAAAGATAACCCGAGTAAATACAAAATGCAGTTTTTAAATGATGATTTCATTTATTAAGGGAAAAAAGCTATCCAACCTACTTGGCCCTATGTGGAAAAGTAATTGCCTCTAAAGCTAATAACTGGTTGTGCCACACTCAGCGACAACAACTGCAATCAAGCAATTGCAATAACTGGCAATGAGTCTTTCACTTCGCTGTGGAGGAATATTGGCCTGCTCTTCTTTGCTGAATTGTTTTAATTCAGTCAAATTAGAGGGCTTGAGCATGAACGGCCTGTTTAAGGTCATGCCGCAGCATCTTAACCGGATTTCAGTCCGGACTTTGACTAGGCCACTCCAAAACCTTCATTTTGTTTTTTTTTTTAAGCGATTCAGAGGTGAACTTGCTAGTGTGTTCCGGATCATTCTCCTGCTACATAACCCAAGTGCGCTTGAGCTTCAGTTCAAGAATTGATGGTTGAACATTCTCCTTCAGAATTTTCTGGAAGAGAGCAGATTTCATGGTTCCATCAATTACAGCAAGCAGTCCAGATCCTGAAGCTGCAAAGCAGCCAAAGCGCAAAACACGACCAACACCATGTTTGACTGTTGGTACGATGTTCTTTTTATGAAATGCAGTGTTAGTTTTAGAACGGATGTAACGGGACGCACACCTTCCAAAAAGTTCAGCTTTTGTCATGTCAGTCCACAGAATATTTTCTCAAAAGTCTTGGGGATCATCAAAATGTTTTTTGGGACATTTGAGACGAGGCTTTGTGTTCTTTTTGGTCAGCAGTGGTTTTCACCTTGTAACTCTCCCATGGATGCCATTTTTGCCCAGTCTCTTTCTTATTGTTGAATCATGAACACTGACTTTGACTGAAGTAAGTGAGGCCTGCAGGTCTTTATATATTGTTCTGGGTTCTTTTGTGACCTCCTGGATGAGGCATCGATGCGCTCTTGGAGTCATTTTGGAAGACCGGCCACTCCTGGGAAGGTTCACCACTGTTCCAGGTTCTCTCTATTTGTGGATAATGGCTCTCACTGTGGTTTGCTGGAGTCCCAAAGCCTGAGAAATGGCTTTGTAACCCTTTCCAGACTGATAGATGTCAATGACTTAGTTTTTCATCTGTTCTTAAATTTCTTTAGAATGTGGCATGATGTGTTGCTTTTTGAGATCTTTTAGCCTACTTCACTTAATGAGGCAGGTTCTATTTAAGTGATTTCTTCATTCAACAGCTCTGACGATAATCAGGCCTGGGTGTGGCTAGTGAAATTTAACTAAAAAAATGAGGTTAATCACAGTTAATTCATGATTTAACAAGGGGAGCAATTACTTTTTCACATAGGGCCAGGTAGGTTTGGATAGCTTTTTTCCCCATTCATAAATAAAATCATCATTTAAAAACTGCATTTTTTATTTACCCAGGTTATCTTCATCTAATATAAAATTTTGTTTAATGATCTGAAACATTTAAATGTGACAAATATGCAAAAAAAAAAAAAAAAAAAAAGAAATCAGGAAGGGGGAAAATACTTTTTCAGAGCACTGTAGCTTATTTTTCACTGGTGCTTTGGCAATACTGTCTTTGCTACATTCATGTCATTAAAGTATATTGAATTGAATTGACAGGAGTGCAGCCCAGATTGACATTCCACCAACTCACCGTAAGGCACACAAATCATTCACTCACACTCATACCTATGGGAAATTAAGAGTTACCCCTTTACCTGACATGGATGTCTTTAGACAGAGGAAACCACAATACCCAGTGACAACACACTGACACGGCGCCACTGTCCATCCATTCATCTTTAACCCCTTTATCTCCATCTGCTTATTCCTGCACAGAGGACTGGATACTATCCCAGCATTTACTGGCAAAAAGAAGGAATGGGCCCGGGACAGTAGAATGTCCATTGCAGTACACACACACACACACACACACACACTCATAATCATTGGTAGACTCTCCAGTAAACCTGTATATCTTCAGAATGTGGAAGCAAATCAGAGTACCTGGTGAAAACACTACACCTCTGTGCTGCCCCAAAATTTATGCCCAGTTTAAGGCTAATCCTACTGCTGCAATTTCTCCCATGAGTTTGGAAGTCCCCATTCAACTATGCTACATGCAAATGGTCAGGCATTGATTCTGAGCATAAATGACTGAACTGCAGTATCTAGTGCCGAGGACTACAGCATTTGCCTGGGTGCGATTTGAATGGCAATAAATATGTACTTATTGAGGAGCTACTGCCCACTCAGAAGGAGAATCACCTCAGTAGTCGGCATAAGAGGAAACCCTGTAAATCGAAGCATTCCCATTTCCCTGAAGCTCCTCAGATAACCACAGTGTGTACAGTGTATCATGTATTTGATATTGACCATGAGGAATCTACTGTATGACAGAAATTATCAAGTACAAATACACAGCATGACAGCTGGAAACACTGAGAGCTGACACTGAGGGATAGAGCCAGGTGAGGACAGAAGAGAAGATGCTGGCACTCGTAACGAGAAAGTAGAAGGAGAAGCTATTATGAAGTGGGGGAGCAGTTGTTCTGCCCCAACCACTCCAACAGCCCAGACAGCATACCACTCATTCTGCCAAGAGACACACCCACTTTCCCCCTGTCATCCTTCTCCCTTGTATGCACTGTTATACCGTACACTCTACCTGCGCCTCCCGCTTGGTGTTATTCGAATACTTGTCTCATTCGACCTCTAATGCAACAGAACCACTCCACAATATGCTTCTTATTGCTTTGTTCTTGGTCATTTATATGTCCAGTTTCTATGCCTCTCTCTTTCGCTCTCTCTCACACACAGACACACACACACACACACACACACACACACACCACAGAGTATCGTGAACGCATGCGAGATGAACCACAAACCATCTTACGATGGGATTGCACCAGCCACTAATGTTAGCCCCCATACACACACACCCCTCCTTCCAGTGCCCTTGCTCGGAGCACACCTACCTTCAAACTCAGCCTTCATTTTGATCTCAGCTCCACACCGGTAAAGTTTTGTAACAGCATCTTGCACGGTTGTGATGCTATCACAGTGATAAAATCTGTCTGCACACAGGCAGACAAATGAACACTTGGCAAAATATTCAAAACTCCCCGTGCAGTAGTTCCCGCTACAGTTGGTGTCTCTTAACCATATTTTGCAATTATTACACAAACACACACACGCACACGCACGCGCACATTAGCGCGCGTGCGCACACACACGTACAAACACACACACACACACACACACACGCACACACGCACACACAGACACACACACACACACACATTGAAAACAAGACCAGCAAATACAATAGTGGTCAGCCTATTTCTTATGAAATGAAGTATGAAATAAATGAATGAGGGGGTAGAAAGTGTGATAGCCATTATATGAAGCATCAATCTCATCATCTAAATGCACCAATTAATAACAGTGGGTTAAGGGTTTAGTCAGATAAAGGTTCTCACTGCAAACAACAACACTACCAAATGCAATCTAGCCACCTACCCTGCTATACACAAATGGGCAAAATTCAAGTTGAATGTCTCCTAAAAAAAAAAAAAGAAGCCCACTTACGTACACACTTTCACATTCACTGAGCCACAAATTCCAATTTTAAGAACATTGTAAAAATTTGTGTTCTGTAACTATGCACCATAAACTCATCAAAAGCCCCCCTCAGAACACCACCCCCTCTCCATTTTGCGCACAGATTTATATGTAGGTGAGAAAGTGGAAATATTTCTACAGATATAAAATCAGATTTATTATTATTGTGATTAAAAGTAGAAGCACAAATAATAGTATATATAATATAATAATAATAATAATAATAATAATAATAATAATAATAATAATAAAAATAATAATAACTAGATCTGTGATCAGAGAGCACAAGTACCTCCGCCAATGTACTCAATGTTATTTTTGCCAGTATTAGCTAGCAACCCCTGTGTTTGCGCAAATGTTTTTTTGACCTTTTGCATGCCCTTGACCTTTGACCTTCACCTCTCAAAATCGAATCACCTCTTCCATGAACAATGCTTAATCATTCCACCAAATATGAGGAAAATTCTTCCATAACTTTTTGCGTAATCCTGCTTACAAACAAACCAACAAACCAACCAACAGAAAAACGGTAATGATCAAATAACCTCCTCCAACTTCGTCGGGCGGAGGTAATAACAATAATCATGCAGCAATGACCAGGCATATTGGGGGTGCTGGCAGGATGTTGCTTGATGTGCTGCGCACTTTAACAACCACTGGACACAGCGCGAATGGAGTGCATGGCGGTAGACATAACATTTAACACAATTCCTCCACTATGTAGCGCTTGAGAACTCTCCCTAAACATGTATTATGATGCTACATATCAAGTGAGACACCATGCAACCCACATTTAATTGGATAACGATCAAAGGCGGACAAAATGTGAGGTGGATTTGATTAACCTCCAAGAGGGAGTTTGTTCAAGCATGACCCCAGTAAATGGCTGATCATGAATTTTGGTCATGGCACCAAGAGACTTCTTTTAAGCCTTGGGGTGCTACATGTGCCTAGCAAGTGTCCTTCATCTAGGTGAAATGTACTGCAAGGACCGCTGCATTGCCAGACTCTAGCCCAAGACCCATATCAGGCAAAAAAAATCAGATAGTTTGCGAACACATTTCACAATCCTTATGTGAATCCATTTTGTGTCTCTTCCCATCCAACAGCTAGCGTGTCATTTACAGTGGGGTGCAAAAATTTGGGAACCCCTGGTTTAAATTGCAACAAAGTTAATCATGACACCTTTCTGCAAATTACAAGCAAGGTTTCTTTTTATTTTCATTTTTCTGAGTTTTTAAATGCTTTTGTAAGAAAGGAAAAACGGCCATTCATGGTGCTTTTTAAAACATGCAAGTGTCCCACACCATATGCACTAATGCATCCCCATACCATCAGAGATGCTGACTTTTGAAGTAAACGCTGCTTACAGGAGGGGTGGTCTTTCTCCTGGCAGGGCTGCCCAATCTCCACCCGGCCCTTACTCAATTCTGGAGCAGAGGAGAACTTTATCCATCCCCGTTTTGTTTGCCGCCTGGGCAGGCCCGGCGCTAGAACAGGGAATTGGGGGGGCACAGACACGCACCTTTATGACAATTAGGATAGTCCTGGCTAGTTCTCAATTATTTTCCTATATTGACGCGTTCTTCAATTATTGTAGTTGGCAACTGAAGACGCGGTTTCTCTCCATATGTGATTTAAAAGCGATGAAATCATGGGGTAAACTCAGTAGAACTGAGAACTGGGGTGGACAAAACATCCATTTTAAACATTTACAAAACTAGGCTTATGCCGTCGGAGGCGACGGCTGGGGGTATATCCCCGAACGCCCCCAATCTTCCAATTCCCCAATCCTTGAATAGACCTTGAATAGACTTTCACTTGAACTTAATTTCAGGTGAATCGGTCAAATGGTTCTGAAGATATGGCCAAAATGGTAATTTTCCATCACAATGCGCCGCCTGGAGGCAAAATATTGGACCATACAGGTATGATGTCATCATGTGACACGTTGTGAGGTCATGACCTAGCAGTTGCACATAGTTTCATGTCAATTGGAAAATAGTCCCAAAGATATAGCAAAAATGGGGAATTTTATGTGACAAAGCTCCACCTTGTGTCAAAATTTTGAACCAAACAGGTATAATGTCATTGGGACACAACCTCAGGTCATAACCTATCATTTGCACTTGATTTGAGGTCAATCGCACAAATATTTCCAAAGATATGATAAAAACAGTGTTTTTTTTAGTTTTTGGCCCCTGGTGGCCAATCTAGAAATTGTAAATTGTCCAAAATTGAATCGGTTCTTCCTCTTTATGATACTTACTTATGAGCAAAACTTGAAATTTGTAATTGAAATATTACTGAAGTTATCGCGGAACAGTGATTTTTTTCAGTTTTTGGCCCCTGGTGGCCAATCTAGACATCGTAAATTGTCCAAAATTCAATTATTACTTCCTCTTTATGATACTTACTTATGTGCAAAATTTGTAATTTGTAATTTAAATATTACTGAAGTTATCGCGTTAACACGTAGTGCGGCGGCGGCGGCCGGACCAAAAACATAATATCCCCCGGAACGCCAGTCGGCGTGGGTATACAGTTTAGCATCGTTTGTCTGCGCGACAGCTCGGCCACCACTGAAGCTAGGGTCACCAAACTTTGTGGGGTAGATGATCCTAGGGTGCCCTGTCCAAATTTGCATTTTGAGGTCGAAAGGTCAAAGGTCAAGGTCAACAAGCAGCGTGGGTTAGCATCTCTGTAGAGTGCGCATCATCTAGTTTTAATTTGTAACAAGTAACTAAGTTGCCAGTGTCAAAGTAATGAAGTAAAAGTATACTTATTACCTTTTAAATGTAGTAGAGTGAAAGTAAAAGTCTCGGTTAAAAAAAATAATTGAAGTACAAATTAAGTTAAATACAAATCCTCAAAATAAAAAACGACTCAAGCACTGTAATGAAGTACATGTACTGTGTTACTATACACCTCTGCCCGCCAGTTAAAAGAGAAATGTATCTAGTTTTTATCTAGCTAGTTAATTTGCTATTAACGGCTACACGCAACCAGTTGCATCATAATGTTAATAATTTTTATGGACTTTCCTAACTTGAGGAAACTTACATTACCAAGACCTGCAAGCATACCTTTATCATGGCGTTTTTTCTCATCTTCCTCTTTCTTTTCTCTGCTCCTGAAGGATATGCACATTGTTTGGCTTTCACCCAGCTGCTCCTTGGATGCGCAGTGGCACTGTATGGCAGGATCATGGCAGGATGCACAAATTACCGGTGCACCGGAACTTTGACATTTAAAGCGAGAGGCAGTAGGAATCACCAGGCCAATATCAGCAGTACTCTGTTAACATAAAATTTTGTTTTTGTATGATAAAATACCTTTGATCATAAAGGAATCATCACTCACACATGCAAAAAATAAAAGATAAATATAAAATAAAAGTAAAAAATATTTTTTGTTAATTGCTCTTGGGGGCCCCCAAAGTGGTCGCAGGGCCCTACGCAATCGCTTTTTTGGCTTATGCCTTGGGCCGGCTCTGAGTGATAACTGAGGGTCCATGTGTCTGTGAGGAGGGAAGTTTCCACAGGGAGATTTTAACATTACAAGAGGTGGCTGAGAAATCAAATATCAAAGCTAGGGATGGGACTTCTTTTTGACAAAACGACTGATAATCGACCATAGGGTCTCGAAATGTCAGGGGGCGGGGCTTGAGGGATTTTCACGTGTATTTGTGAATTGCATTTTGTCTGTCAAGTTATTGCTTTGCCTATTCAAATGAACATCATAAAGACCAGCTTTTTCCCCCAATAAAATAATATTATTAGACCTAATGCCTAATATTAGGCATAATTAGGTAGTACTCAGACACAAATACAAGTACTATGGTACGTAAAAAAAAATGCTGGCATGCAATTCTCAAAAGTACTTGAAAGTACTTAGACCCAACTCTAACTCCAAGCGAGGTTTGGGACATGCTGCTTCTGTCTGTACGGTGAGGGGGGGGGGGTGTGGAGATATCAACATCCATCCTTTTCAAAAGTCTTAAGAGTAAAGCAAGTTTGAAGACTCCAGCTGAAAAGTTGCAAGACCAGGTAAATGAATAGAGTTTAATGGAGGATAGAGTAATGAAAAAAGAGAGAGGAGGACAAAGCTACGGAAACAATAACATCCATCCTTTGGAACAGTCTGAGGCTGTATAGAAAGCGTGGAGGCCCGACCGATACTGAAAGGGCTCCTTCGTTAAAATTTTTATGGTGTGCTATCAAACCTCCTTGCCTCATCATAACTGAAAATTCATATCAGACAACAAAATTCAACGCGTTCGATGTGTGTGCAGTGTTTTGTGAGTTTTCAAGCATAGCTTGCACCTCAAAAATAGTTTTCGGTTTCATGGTAAATAATGTCTCGCCATGGTGACGCATTTGCTGAAAACTCTCATTCTTCACTGTAACATCGGTAAGGTCTTACAGCTTTCCTGAGCGCATCTGAGGTGGAACTGGTCAACCCCTGAGGAGCAAGGCATCAAAGTATAAAACTAGTTATTTCCTGTTGCCATTAGGTGAGGCTTTCACTATGACTAAAACCACAGCCCTTAAAGAACCCTTTCCGGTTCGATTTTTCGAGGGCATTATCTAGCCCCTTTACCACATGCTAAGCCAAAGACCCAAATAAGACAACAAACTATACCCCTTCTGAACCATGCGCCATGTTTTCAAGCATCCCTGGCACCTAAAAAACAGCTTCCTGTTTCATTGCTAATACTGAGTTGCCATGACGGCAGCGTTGGACGAAAACTCATAGTCATCTCGGTAAAGGTCAACAAGGTCATCACCAAGGTCTCAAGACCTTCTGACCGCATTTGAGGTGGATCCGGTCAACCCACTAGAAGCAGTGCATCAAAGTACAAATCTTGTCATTTTCTGTTGCCCATAGGTAGGGCTATGACAATAACTCAATACTCGCATGAAGATGTCTTCAGACCAGGACTTTTATCGAACACCAAGTTTGTAGCAAATTTTATTATGTACAGTGCAGTGCCAACCATTCGCTATTTCGTGCCAAAACATGGAAATTCAGTGCCTCGCCACAGTCACACCATTTGATAAAAACTCAAAATTTGCACATCTTTTTATCATTAAGGTTTTTGTATATGCTGACGAAATTTGAGGTGGATTTGACAAACCTCCTCGGCGGAGATTGTCAAAGTATGACCCCTGTGAATGGCAAAGACAATAAATAAATAAATAATAATGTATAATGAATTCAACAAGTAGGCACAAACTCGGGGGCTAGATTTTTACGAATTTATGAGAAGATGATGCGTACTTCGATGATGCAACAAAAATTGTACAGCACTGATAATAATGATCCCATGCTGCTATTCTCAGAATAAGCACACTCATAATAGACCCGGTGTTTTCATCAGTGAGGGTGTGGAGAGGATTGCGGCAGTTGAGATCCGAAAGGTGATGGCACTTCTCACACATTTGATGGCAGACACCCATATGTGGGTGTGGTCATTGTTTCTAATGTAATTGATCTAACTCTTCCATTTGGCGTCCTCCATTTATCATAAAAAGGTTTAATCATTCCCAAAACTTGAACGACGACCATCTATTCTTTGAAAATTAATTTTCTGCCGGTGCTGCAAGAGTATATTGAGAACTAGAAGAAATCTTTTCAATCAGGTCATATTTTGCAAATTAATTCTTCTACCGAGTCGCCTACCTTACCAGGTAAATAGCCAGCACGTGACCATCAGGCTAGTGCCAATGAAATATACTGAGCAATCAAAGTCAAATGGAAGCAAGACATTGATATCGGCATTGCGTCCGCAACCACAGTGTTTGAGTTTGTTTGTGATTTACAGGTAGGCTATGTGGCTATTTTGCTTTGCCGTAATATCAAACAGCTTGTGTAGGCTATGAAGGCTATAATGTGTCAGTTATCTTTTTTTTAGCACTCTCTTAATCTCTGCCATCCATTCTGTGGCATACTATTATAGCCTATACACCGCTTTGAATTACTGAGAAAACGAGGTAGCTGATAGCTGCTTCTTCTGGATGGAGCCACCCAACCGGTTATCATTTCGAGTGTACAGCTTAGTCTCATATTCTAAAAACCGTTCACTTCCACCAACGCATACATCGTTTCTCTCACCCCCTCATTCCTAGATAAATCTCTCTCTCTCTTTCTTTTAAGCTGTTCACTCCTATGAGCAGAGCGGTTTAAGAAAAACTGGTCGAACAGGTAAAATGTTCAGGCTCGCCTTGGTTTGTTGTCACCGTTATTTCCAGACGCATGCGCGGTGTTACCTGTTTCCAGCTCAATTGCTTACCTGCGGCATGTCCAACCTTTGAATGAGCCGTGTTACGCAGTGTGTGCGGCTCTGTATTTAACAGGCGGATTTCGTTTGTTCCGTTACTACCTAAACATACCTGTCAGGATCCACCGGTTCACCGGATTCCAGGTGGCGCAGCCTATCTTATCTTGACGAGGACACCGCAGTTTATCAAGGAAGAAGTAAAGCGGAAAGAGTGCGTTTTAGAAGGTGTAAGAATATTCGATTTAAAGAACTAAGGAAAAAGTGTAGCCTTGAAGTTTGCAGAGGGAAAGAAAAAGAGGGAGGAGCAGATTAAACAAACAAGGACCGTATCGTTTCTGTCCATTTCACTGTGTAAGCTTTGTTTTTATAGTTTGACGCAAGCAAGTGCATTCAAATAAAAACTGAATATTTAGTGAGTCTGAACAATTAGACTTCTTAAGGTCACTTCTTAAAGAGTATCGCCACCGTGGAAAAGCAGGGGAAATAGTGGAGGGACAAATTAACTATGCCCCGAGCCTTCCTGGTGAAAAAGGCGAGTGTTTCGCCTGGCAAGCGGAATTGGAGCGAAGTACCAGACCATGAACGAGGGGACATTTACATACCAGGTGAGACATTCATTTGTAATGGCTGCACTTGTGCAAGCAACGGTAGATGGAAACTGCTGATACGATTTACACTGCCGAGTTCGTTAAACTGTACAATAAACTGAACGCGTAATTATTTGCTTTGAGAAGCAATTCCTCAAAAAAATGCCTCGAGAAAGTGAATGACTGCTAATAAGGCTTCAAAACTATAGTTATCGTATACCTATCTCGTTGCTATAGTGATCCTATTTAAAGATAAAATTTGACAGTTGGTGTTTCCGTGTGGTTACATGTGCTTATATTGAGCCGTCATTTAAATTATCATTTAGTATGAGCCTAGAGTGTTTGTATCGGACTGAATGCAATTGCAAGGGAGCAGTTAGTGATCCGTAAGTTGAACTTCAAACCCCCGGGGCTTCCTTATAACTTGAAACCCTGTTGCAAAACTGACGACGCGCGATTCGCCTCCTCAAGTCATCGGGATCTTGCTTTTAGCTGGTCATGTTAAGACAACTGTCGCTCGAGGTCAAAAATAAATGGCTATATATGGGCAGTTAAAACAGAACTTCCTCCAACAACTGTAGCTGTCTGCATAGAATTCCCCTCATGAACAAATCGGGCTGAAATGCATAGGTACATTAACCATTGAAACGGCTTAGGCTACAGTTAATTGCTCAGATATTGTTGCTCACAAAAAGGTACTCGGCACATTTAAAGCACAACCTGCAACTGTTAAGTGGATGCTCTGATTGATTTTTTGAAGTATAAAAACAAAAATAGGCCTAAGTTGTTCGCTTATAACGGAATGCTATAGCGCCACTCACGTTACTGCTTTAAGGTTGCTCTCCCCGTTACCATTCCGCTGCTTCGGATAGCTATTTGTAATCATTTACCATTTTCATCCGAGCAGTGAGCACATTTAGGGTACTTAAACCTTCGCATGCCCCTACGAGAACAACCGCAGGCCCAGTCAGTTTGAAGGCAGTCGAGCCCGACAAATCAACGTTTAACAAATTGATGCAACGGACCTCATGATAATCACAGGCGGCGCGCCTACTCACGTAGCCTGACTGTTGGGTCACTGTAGGCAACACAAAATATTTGCAAGAAAGTTTCGAGCTCTGCTTATGATTTGGTTACGGCACAAATTATATATGTCTAAATGTTTGTTCTATAATTAGGCCTAATTGTTTAATTGTTGGTACTAGAACTTCTTGGGACAGTGCTGGATTATATCTTTTGAATATGGTACACATGTACAAACATACAGGCTAGTCTACGTTACATCAGTTGTGACAAGTTTGTTTTTGTGCAAATTAGTGGCTCTGTGTCATGGCTCTGATGTTCCCGAGTAAATGACTATTACAGAACATAGAGGCCGTAAAAACCAGGCTATCAAACGGCATGGCGCAGTACGCACATGGAAATTAAGCATTAGGCCCTATCTAAAAGGCTAGAAAAATACAGAGTAGCTCGCTGGTGTTAAATGAATACTGGGTATTTTTATTTGGTAGACCAGGGTCAGTTTAGCACAGTCTGTAGATCTTCAACATTTATCAACCCTTCGGATGCGAACTTGCGGGATACAGTGGAGGAGTTGCCGATTAGTGCACGTCAGAATTTACCTTGGTATGCAAGCGTACCGGTTGCGCCTGTTCCACAGGACAATCGAAAAGTTGACCGCTGTTACTTGCACCTATACCTCACCACGCAAGAGAAGTTTGTTGGGCTAATTTGGGAGCCTTTTTGAAAGCCTATATAGCGCAGCCAACGTTTTATTCCACCCGTTTTTCTCAGTCAGTTATAACCTACGATCTTACTGCATGTTAAGATATTATGCAGTGAAGAAAAAGTTCTCAAAATTTAACGTAATTTTTTAAAAACTCCTTTTTGACCTTAGTCTTAAAAGTCTTAGCAGGCTTTCGCTTAAGACCACATGGGTATTCTACAACACTTGGCGCGTTCAAGCTCCTAATTTATCTCTCCCGCGGACTGGGAGATCGGAGTGGGTGTGTTTGTGCGCGCATTAGCCTCTGTGTGTTGATGAGTTAATGTTTAGTGCAATGAAGGAAATAACGGACTATGTTGCTTTGGCTGCGTAAAGCTCAACACCTTTAGCAAACATGGAACGGCCTGATCTCTCCCGTTAAGTCTACATTTACATTTTGCAGCGCTCCTGTGAACTTAATTTTACGGTTATATGATTTCTCAACCTCCCAATTAGAGTGCGCATTTGCTCATTTTCTGCGTACTCTTTAGTATATTACACTACGTCATTGCTTACTGCGCATGCCAATGTCTTATCGGTGCGGAATGATAATATGAAGCGTTTACTAAGGCTTTAAAAGATGGTTCTTGAATAATATCATGTATAGTTGCCTGTTTAGATCAGAAAAAGGGCATTTAATACAGTCAATTGAACCTTTTTAATGGAAACATTATTTGCCCATATTAGACAAAATTTAAAATTTCAAGTGCTAATTATCTTAACAAGTAGACTCACATTGTAATGTAGGCTATAGAGTTACCATGTCCTTATAAATAAATAAATCAATAAATAAATTAAATGAAAGGAACCCCTTAAACTATGACTTTTTCCAATTAAGTTTTCCCTTGAGTGGATTCAACATTTAAAAAAACCATTGTTTTCCCATATCGCGGGACAATGTTACATACATATTCTGCATCTGCTAGATGCAGCACTTCACTGAAGCTGCATCACGCTTATATTGAAGGAAATATTCAATATTTACATCTAGTCCATGATTTTGTACACATTTCCCTGTAATTCAACGGGACACATGTGGGTCTGTTGGAAACCTTGCGACCTCCACTAGAATTTTAAAACAGGCCTGAATTTCCGCAAGTTTGAATACAGCAGCTGCATTAGATGGATGGGTCCATAGATTTTAGGGGAGTCAAGCTGAACTGAAACTGAATTTAGGGAAGACTGGGGGGGGGGGTTGCCCTTGTAATGGGCAATGTAGAACTGCACTTTATGTTCCATGGAAAGATGTTTTCTTTGCCTGGCCAAAAAATTAAAAGTTGCATTCTGTAATATTTTGTTGGGGCTCTTTTAGCTTTGATTTCTCTTGGCATTGTTTCGACAATCTTGTGCAATATTACATTGATATCTGACCAGAGTTCTAGGACTTTTTTGCCAAGATCTTGTATTGAGAACAAGAGTAAATCCACTTTTAATCCCACTCCATCGCATCCCTAAGATTTACAAGTGGTTACTGTCAGGGCTCTCATGCCCAATTCATGTATGGAAATGATTCCCCATGTTTGTTGAACCACTCTTTCACCATTTTAGCACAATGCATCTTGGCCTTGTCATCCTGGAATATGCCTGTGCCATCAAAGATTTAAAAATCAATTGGTACACTCAGTCTGCTGATTTCATTTTATTTCTGCGTATCCTTGCTTAGCTGTGAGTTAAAGCCTGTTGAAGCACCCTTAGACCATAGCATTTTAGAAGTATAATATTTAAATTTAATTAATTTTATGTAGACTATTTCTTACGTTGGGCATATATTTGATGTTCAGTGATCTCCAAAACTCTCAATATTTTTTGATAACCTTAAATTAGAAAGTTTTAGATAATGTAACTTTACAACAATTTTGCGGCATAATGATGTGTCATTACATTCCCAAAATTAAATGACCTCCAGAACTCTTCGATATCCTCATGGTTGATGCAATATTAAAGGTCTCTTGCTATACTTGTAATTATTTTGGCCTATCATTACCCATTTAGTGGCATTAATTTGTGCCATCATTGGCAACTTAACTTTTCTGACTTGACTGGTGGCAGTTCACCAAATGCAAATAAGCATGTGTGCACCCATGAATGACTGCATGATGCAGTCCTGATTTACCATAAAAACCATGACCAACATTTGCCTGCCACTATTTTATGATCGAACCCTGCCATTGGCATTTTCATTAATTTCTTATGAGTTTGGACCAGCCCACTCATTAAACAAGAAGCCAAACCTATGATTAGATTTACAGAATCACATGGAAGTTCCATTGTCTGTGTTGTGTATGCGTAGTTTTGGAAATTCTGTGCTTCCAGCCTGTCTTCTCCGGCAAGTGGAGCTGCAAAACAACTAATGACGTCAATGCGTGCTCACACACACACACACACACACATTCCTGTGCCTTTGGCGGCATAACATGTGCACGCCACGTCCTGCTCACTGAGAGGACAAGTCCTTATTACTTTGGATCCTGTTATTGTGTGGTGCTGGTGTAATTGTGCCCTACCTACTGGTATGACCTGGAAATTCTTATTTCAATTTGCATGTTAATTACTTTAAAAGAGAAGTAAAAGGCTGCTTGGCCAAAAAATAGTAGCCGTTTGGATTTAAATAAGGAAATACTGAAGAGTCTATGTTTGGATTGTTGTTTCAGTAATTAATGTTTCAGCTGGCAGCAATTCTTCCACTCCTAACTGATGCAGTGTGTAGTTTTGCATTTGATAATGAGGCCAAAAGGGGTTTTCCCTTTTTCGTGTGTTGCATAGCTTTTCAGTGCCCGTAAAACATCTGCAAACTTACAAAGCCCAAAGTCTACTTCAAAGAGGGTTATTCTGTCCAATAGAAAACACAGCTTCTGAACTGCTTGACATGCTTCGTTCATAGTCCAGTCTTTTCTTCCATCACTTGTCTAATCACCGTGTAACACATTTGCATAATGCCGGCCTACTGGTGAGTGACACCCTCAAACAAAGCTCGATAGAGTAGAGTTCAGGGAGAGTTTGGTTTGCGAGTATTCGTAAGATAAGGGATGTGACATTTCCAACCCACGCTCTTAGCGTTTGGTCAATTGCAACAGAGCCGGCTTTAAATGAGGGAGTGTTAAAGAGGCTGGAGCCAAAACAGCTTGTCTCAGGCTGAGTGTGCTGCACACACAGTCTGCACAGCTGTAACAGGGTGCTTTTTGACCAAAGAACCTACATGTGTTCATACACATGCATGTGACCACAAAAATGCAAATATTGTTCTGGAAAATGGGGATAACATGGCCTCTTTAAACAATCATTTTGGAAGATGAACCCAAAAAAAGAAAACAACTTAACCGATTAGTGAAATCACTGGGATTGGGCGAAGAATCATTCAAAGCATTAATAACCTCCATTGGAAGGCTTTGGGATGCACTGGAGAAGACTTTAAGGAGGAAGCGGGTGATTGTCAGTCCTACATCTCGGCCAATAATAAATGAAACTGTAGCTGGAAATAAATGTTGCGACGTTGCCTAAGGTTGTTGAAGCAATGCCACATTGAATGCCCTGCTGAAGGTGGTCCCACACAATATGGAGTGTGCAACTTTTTTATTTTATTAATTTTTTGGGCACACAGTGTATATTGATTCCGATCTCTTGAGGAGCCATTCTATGGCATGTGTAGGGCTGATGAAACTGAAAAAGCTGCTAATTTCCACTCCAGTGATCAGTGAATGTAAGGATATGGGTATAGTTTGCAAAAAATGTGTGAATATGTGCTTCTGCTCTCAATATCATTCAACAATTTGTGAATATGTGTTTCTGCTCTCAATATCATTCAACAATTTACAATGTATTTGTTCTGTTTACTGTCCCCAGTTTGTCTGGGCCTTCCACTCTTCTCTGAGGAGTCTGAGGCCAGTCTTGCAGAGTCTGCTGACTACCACTCCCTAAGACGCGACCCAAGCAAACACACGTTCATCCCAGAGCGGTCTCCTCACACACACACTGCACAACTTCCTTCCAGCACTGCACAAGGGCAGGACCATAGTCCAGAGCCGGGGAACCAGGACCAGACCCTGGAAAGCACTTACATCCGCTCCAAAATCAAGGTGAAGATTGAGAGGACAAAAAAGCCTGAACTTATGAGAGAGCATGGATGAGGGGATATTTTAAAAAAAAATCTGTTTTTACCATAGAAGCAGGAAAACTGGGTAAATCCCAATATGTTTCGTCATAATATTAGCTGAAAGATATTTTTGTTCCGAAACCCTGCAATACATTGAAAATGGTCACCTTCAGAAATGTTTGATCAGATTGATCGGACCCCGGGTGTGGAGGTTTCTTTTTGTAATTACTCCAACCAGTATATCTGCCATCTCACCCTCTGCCTTCATTTCCTCCCGTCATTCCCCTGCCTCCAGGTGACCTCAGGTGAGCTTCCAGGTGCTGTGTCAGTCTCCTCTGGCCTCACTGCACCGGAAGCTCGTGCTTTCATGTGCCAGGTGTGTCAAAAGACCTTCCAGTTCCAGCGCATGCTGAACCGCCACCTCAAATGTCACAACGAGACCAAGAGACACCCCTGCAATTTTTGTGGCAAGGGCTTCAACGACACCTTTGACCTCAAGAGGCATGTACGGACGCACACAGGTAGTTCCCTCAATTTTGTACTTCCTTTCTGCTGATGTGAGGGAGGAGAATGATCTTGTGACACATTTGTTGTCATTGATACAGATGCTTTTGTGCTTTTGGTGATGGTTTTCGGTTTCCTTTTTATGAGCATTTTATTGTTGCGTATCTGGGAAATTATATACACAACTAAACTGGGACACAGTGGTACATTACTGCTTATTTTAAGGTTAACATACTCCCATAAGGAGCTACGTACATAGGAGATGTTTCCGTTTTTCTAGACGTTGGTTCTTTTTTTTTTATTTGCCAATGGTAACATGCACCAGACGCATGTCTTTTTACCTCGCATCCCCTGCACTGACTAAGTTCAGAGCATTCACGTTTTTAAGACTGTCTTCAAAGCTAAAATCTGCGCAAAGCACTGATCATCAACGTTGGTTTCACAGCCGATGAGAGCAGTCACAAAAGAGAAAGGGTGAGACTTGTGTTTCCGCTGTCATTAACAGTGTAAGTGAAAACGTCACAATATTAAGCACAACCAGCTGAGTTGTCACTTGTCCTCGTGGCACCGTTTTAATGCTTCGCCTTTTCTCCTCGCTTTGAAACGACGGGCGTGGATTGTTGCCTCTCGCATTTTTCACACGTATGTGCATCTCCCGTGTGCACAGCCCCTGTGGCAGGGTACCCTCTCTAGTGAATTATCATTGACTGTTAAAATAATATGCAGCAAGGAGGGAGAAAAATAGGAAGGGTCAGGGTCCTACCCTTTAAACCAGGGATACCCAAATCTGGGCCTAAAATCCAAATCCAGCCCTGGATTTCTCTCCTTCTAAGCAATTAATTGAAGAGCTAGTTCCACTGATCGGCCAGGCAATCATCACCCCTGACTCCCAGGTAAAGAGAGGGTGGAAAAAACGGCAGTTCTTGGCCCTTGAGGACCATGATTTGGGCAGCACTACTTGAAGCATTTTCTACAGTAAGCAATTGACTGCTGGCTACAGGTGGGCAGGAGTGGCCAAAGGCCTGCTCTGTTAGTGCATTAGCTTTCAATCTGTCCATGTTCCTCTAAGTTCACTTCTTTGAACATCATGCATCATCTCTCACTCTGATTGGCTGTGTTTCCCTCATGGATTCAGTCTTCTTATTAGATTAATTCCTCGCATGTTTTGCTTTCTCTGATTGGCTGTCTTTGCCTCGTGTCTCTCCTGATTGGCTGTGTTTCCCACATTGATTCCCTTGTTATTGGCTGAGTTTCCCTCATGCATCCCTTCCTCTGATTGGCCGTTATTACAGATTTACTGATCCCTCTTCAACACGCTTTTTTCCTCAGGGGTGCGTCCCTATAAGTGCAGCCTGTGTGATAAGGCCTTCACCCAGCGCTGCTCGCTCGAGTCCCACATGAAGAAGATCCACGGCGTCACACAGCAATACGCATACAAGGAGCGGCGCAGCAAACTGTACGTCTGTGAGGAGTGCGGCTACACAGCCCCCACGCAGGAAACGCTGCTGCAACACCTGCACATACTCCATCCCCAGAGCGCCCTGCTCCGGGGTAAAGGCAGAAAGCTGGCGGCCGCAGCGGTTCTCGCGACTGTCGACCGAGAGTCCCTCTCCTCCGGCTCCCCCCTGTCTCAGCATTGTCCTGACAGTGACGACACGACCGGATCAGGGGGAAGATAGAGCGAGGGATCAGGGAATGAAGGAAACGGAGGGTGAATAGCAAGGAAAACCGTAATGGCACGTTTTCATGACTGCTGAAACGCGTGCTTTAGAAGGAGGTGAGACCGAGCGAAGGAGAGTCTGAGAAGAACGTATGGCGGACCGAACCCGACAGACCACTTTCTACCTGATTTGAAAATGAAGTTTACAGTTCAGGCTCCTACATATCAAAAATTTATAGAAGCACTCCATACTCAAATGTAAGATTGTGTATTTGCGCCTGGTGGATAATGCTGAGTAACAGTTTGTTTTTGGGAACAGGTCTTATTTTACTTGATTGCTTTCTTTGTTGCAGGTTGGCTGAATGGTTTTAACAGGACTATGCAGGATTAATTATACTGATTTACGTATTCTGTGGTACTTTATCCTTCAGAAGAGTGGCATTATGCCACTGCGACTGTGTCGATGCTTGTAACTGCAGTCTGATCAATACTTTGCAATATTGTACAGATAAATGAAATTGAAGGCTTAAGAATATATGAAATGTTTTCTGCAGCTAATTTCTTGTTGAAGTTAACACTGATGTTTGCAAAGAGATTAATATTTATCAAGGTGTTGTTTGTAGTGTCAACCCAGAGGGGAATTTATTTTGTTATTTTTTTAGAATATATTTTATACACAAACAAAATGGTGCGTTCTTTGTAAATAGTGAAATGGTGTGTTAAGTGGGATTTTTTTAAGTGCTGGAGAATGTATGTTTGATAACAAAGCAATTCAGGGCTGGATTTTGCTCTTCAATGTATTTCACAATGACACTTTACTGTGGTACTGTCTCTATGGTTTTGTAATGGTGTCGGCAGTATCAGGCTCAACTGCAACACTATTAGACAACTGACCATGTCTCAATTCAGGTATAATTACCAGCAGTGGTAAAGCACTCCACTTTTAAGTCTATTTCAGCGTTACATCATAGAATTTATTTTATCGCTGGCACGACCAATGTTTTCTGTGGCTCTGCAAAGCATCCTGAATGTTTCGTGTGGCTATATTATGATGGTCATATAGTACAATATAGTTTGTAAATATTTGGATGGTGAAACTACCAAAATTTGCACATGGCTCATGTGACAAAGATTAAATTATTTGAAAATTAAAGCCAAAAGTCTTTAATTTAACCTCACTTTCTACGCTGGAATGCAGGGCCAAAAACAAAAAAGGTCTCAAAGTGTAATTGTTCAATGCTGTCCACTGTACTAAACCATAAAGTTTTCTAATATTTTGTATGATGTTGGTTCACTGGACATCTTTGTAATAAGTTACAAGGCATTAAACTGCTACTTTAATGCGTGGTGTCTGAATTTTGAGTGGCAAATTTGTAAGTCATGGAGAATTATTTTATGTTTGCTCTATTCCCTCAGAGGCAATGTTGGCCTGGAAAATGTGATGAAATACCTGGGTAAGTTGATGGTAGTTTGTTTGGGCACATAAGGTGAGTCAAATTCCAGGGTTTCGTTGAGTCTTGTTGGAATCCGGCAGCTGAACGCTCCAGCATTCCCTCCCGAGGATTTCCGGGGTCTAATGGTATTTGGGGAGCCTTGCTACGTCACGGAATCTGTTATGTGTGCACATTATGGTTGTGTGACTTCTAAGTAGCTTTATATTTGAATGCTTAGAATCTCCCTCCCATTAAAAACACACTACACCCTGCAAAACATATTTGCATATTCGATTGTGCAACATTCACACTTGGTAATGCTTCAACACAAACCCACAGTAACTAATGTTATATACAAAACCCAAAACCAGTGAAGTTGTCATGTTATGTAAATTGGAGATAAAAACAGAATACAATGATTTGCAAATCCTTTTCAACTTATATTCAATTGAATACACTGCAAAGACAAGATGTTAAATGTTCAAACTGAGAAAAACTTTTTTTTGCAAATAATCATTAACTTAGAATTTAAAGGATTTAAAGGATACATTGCAAAAAAGTTGGCACAGGGGCCTTTTTACCACTGTGTTACATTGCCTTTCCTTTTAACGACACTCAGTAAACGTTTGGGAACTGAGGAGACCAATTTTTGAAGCTTTTCAGGTGGAACTCTTTACCATTCTTGCTTGATGTACAGCTTAAGTTGTTCAACGGTCCGGGGTCTCAGGTGTTGTATTTTACACTTCATAATGCACCACACATTTTCAATGGGAGGCAGGTCTGGACTACAGGCAGGCCAGTCTAGTACCCGCACTCTTTTACTACGGAGCCATGCTGTTGTAACACGTGCAGAATGTGGCTTGGCATTGTCTTGCTGAAATAAGCAGGGGCTTATTCTCTGTCTTTTTTGCCACTTGTGCCAGCTTTTTTGAAACATGTTGCAGGCATCAAATTCCAAATGAGCAAATATTTGCAAAAAATTACAAAGTTTACCTGTTCGAACATTAAGTAACTTGTCTTTGCTGTGTATTCAATTGAATATAGGTTGAAAAGGATTTGCAAATCATTGTATTCTATTTTTATTTACGATTTACACAACGTGCCAACTTCGCTGGTTTATCCACAAAATGAGACCATTTCAAATTTGATGGCTGATCTAAGGTTCAAAAAAGCTGGGACAGGGGCCTATTTACCATGGTGTAGCATCCCCTCTTTTTAACAGAGTGGAGGCATCTGGGAATTGAGGAGACAAGTTTATTGAGTTTAGCCATTGGAATTTGATCCCACTCTTGTTTAATACAGGCTTCCAGCTGCTGGAGAGTTTTGGGTCTCCTTTGACGGACTTTTCATTACATTATGCGCCAAATGTTCTGAATTGGTGAAAGATCAGGACTGCAGGCAGGCCAGTTCAGCGCACGGACTCTTCAGCAAAATGTAGCCCCAATACTGAAGAAACTTTTGTTCATTTAAACCCATTGCAAATTATGAAGTCCATTACTCTGTTTTTTTTTTTTTTTTTCAAAAACTGTTACATTTATTAAACCTTTCTCCTCCCATAATTTTTGCTCAATTGACACCAAACTTGCTATAACCTTCGTCTTGTGTTAGTTTCTGCTACCATCTATGGTGTTAGGGTCAGTTTTGACCTGTGTTTTAAATCAGCTGTAAAATACACTCAAAACATTTTTTCCCTCCAATTTGTTTTTCCTCTCTTGATTATAGTGTTAGGCTTCCTTATCATGAAAATATTTATTTAAATATTTTTTGGAGTGGGCCCTTGGGCCTTTTTCGTCAGTATACCCCTTGACTTCAATTTAACCTTCCTCTTGTTAGCTTTCTGCAACCATCCATGGTGTTAGGGTCAGTTTTGACCCGGGTCTAAAATCAGCTGTAAAACACACTAAAACAATTATTTATCATTCCCTTTGTTTCTCATCTCTTGGATACGTTGTTAGGCTTCCTTATCCATGGAAAAGTTGGTTTTGCACTTATGATTTCAGTTTTAACTCTAATTATTGTTCTTATCTTTATAACCGGGTCAAAATTGATCCAAACACCACAAATATCATCATTTTAACCAGAGCATTTTATAATTTTATGAAAAAAAATTTTTTGTTTTGTTTTGTTTAAATAGAGGTTCCTGACAAAGTCCAAAAGCCTTGATGCTATTAACAAATTGATATGGTACTTTTATGCATTTAAAACCTGAAAACGGGTCACTGGTGACCCGAACACAAGAGGAAGGACAGAGCATCTTCAGACTGTCCTACACAAATAATCCACTCAGATTTTTGATTTATCAAAAATTGAGCCTACAGTGCATCAAAATGTTTAACTGTAAACTGTATTGTATACATATATTTGCAAATTCTTGCTGAATACATTTTTAATGTTCATTAAAAAATGCCAAAGTTTGGAGTCATTGTAGATGATGTTTGGAAAATATCACAATTTTATCCCAAAAACTGAATTTTATTGCAACATTTTGAATTTCGCTCCCATGCAAACAATTGGAGTCAATGCAAAAATGGCATTTTTAAACATCAGTTTTTCACTCATGGAGTCAATAAATCATTGTTAAAAGCAAATTACTAACATCTCCATGCTGTCTAGATGCAATCTGTGTTTTTTCAGATTTTTGTCTTAATAAGTGAATTTTTGACAACCGTTTGAAATCTGCCTTTACAAGCTGTCATTGCAACTGAAGAATTCCTATAATTAGCTAGAATAAGTTTCTAGCATATATACAGCAGAGTTGTCACTTGCTAATTAGCTCAGTGAGATAGAGCATATATCATGTGCCAGAAATTGTAAGTTGAAGCCTGAAGTGATGTAAAATGCACATTAGAATGCCACCTTTTTCCATCTTCCGACACTTTGCTTGTTGCTCAGAATTGCCTCATTAGGGGCCAGGCAGCCTAAGCTGCCAGGACCCTATTGTTATCCTGCATGTTCTTCTTTCTTCTTCTTCTTCTGAGGAAATCCTCCTGCCCGTGCATGAAAAATCACGAAACTTTGCAAAAACAGGCCAACAGTCCTGATGGTGGCACAACAGCAAGCTTCTAAAGTTATACATTTTGAAAATTCACAAAAACTCAACCATATGTGCAACAGATTTGTAACTTTCACTAAAATGTAGCCCCAATACTGAAGAAACTTTTGTACATTTAAACCTATTGCAAATTATGAAGTCCATCACTCTGTTTCTTTTTCAAAATCTGTAAAACTTATTGAACATGTCTCCTCCCACAATTTTTGCTCAGTTGACACCAAACTTGCAAAAGAGCGTCTTCAGACTGTCCGACACAAACGATCTGCAGAAATTTTTGATTTATCGAATATTGTGCCTACTGTGCATCAAAATGTTTGACTGTATACGGCATTGTAAACATATACTGGCAAATTCTTGCTAAATACATTTCAATGTTCATTAAAAAAATGACAAAGTTTTGGAGTCATGGTAGATGATGTTTGTAAACATCATTTTGTCTTAATAACTGAATTTTTGAGAGCTGTTTGAAATCTGCCATTACACGCTAACAAATGCTGTTTTGCACACAAGTGACTGGATTAGTCAATTTGTGAAGCTACATGTGACATTTCCATTTGCCAGTTAGCTCAGTGAGATATAGTCTTTGTGCCAGATATTGAGTTCAAGTCTTAACTGATGTAAAATACACATGAGAATGCCACCTTATTTTCATCTTCCTACACTCTGTTTTCATCTTCCTACACTCTGCTTGTTGCTCAGAATTGCCTAATTTTGCCTAAAATTGCCCGGACCCGATCATTGCTGCGCAGCAGCTATAATTATAATATTCAAGACCTCAGATGGTACTTTGCAATGATTTGAGGACATGACTGAATTTGCTCAAATTTGATATAACTAAAAAATTAGGAAATCTGTCCGTACTTCTGTCTGAATTCATTTTTCTCCTCAATCAGTTGTCTAATCAATCTAAAACTGCCTACGGGCACTGAATCTTGGCATAGATTGGGACTGACAAAGCTGATCTTTCCACTTTCCTAAATGTATGGTGTTGACAAATAAATTCAACGTGTCTTCAAGCATTTTTGATAAGTCTCTGCGGAGTTGTGGCACTAACATCTACATTTGAAGACAAGTGGCTAAGATTGATTAGGGAGAGGTAGGTGAAATGGCACTGTCAGGAGACAGTGATCAGCTATATTGGATGTCTCTTCAAGGACATGAATTCCTCAGCTTGTGTTTGATGGGTGTTGGGAACACACCCAGGCCAAAACTGAGAGCACAGGTTGCTCAGGCAATTCTGTTGCACTGGAGTTGCACTTGAGTTTGGTGCAACAGTTAAGCAGCAGTTAAGCAGCAGTGTTCCCTTACCTGTTGTCTCCCCATGGTTATTTCATATGGCAAACATTGACCTGAGGCTCCTGGAAGATTAAAAAAAAAGCCAAAAGTAGACTTGCATTTGAATCCATAGTAAACTCATGTATTGACCAGCAGTACAGCAAAATGATAATTGTTTTCTCAAACGGATTAAAGGATTATGTTACCACAGGGACTTTCCATCCATATGGAAATTCCATCCATACATTCGGTAGTTTCTTCAGTGTATATTAGTACCTTGTAAGCATCGATGCTTTGCACTCCAGCACAGAGGGTGGCGGTAATACACCATTACATTGATGCTGACTAAGAATCCTGAAAGAAGAAAAACCCTGAGAGAAGAAATATGGATTGTTTTGAATGCAAATCTTAAGGGAAGATAGATTCGTATACAATCGCTCATATGAGCGCATTGGGGTACGTCTTTTGTGGAAATGACCGTCTGAGTGTTTTACTGAAATGTTGATTAAAGTATGCATATTCCAGGCTTCTTTTCTTTGTTTCACTGTCAATACGGTTAAATTTTATGGCCATGCTGTCGCAAAGCTAGTCTATTTTCTTCTACCTTCTTCAAGTTAGTGTTAGCTAGCGTTAACCAATTACTTCTGAAGTGCGGCTTTTGTCCATAGAGGCTGAACTAAACGGGACATAGGAAGTAACTGCTTATTAAGAGTGCTAAGGGTTGGTATTCTGCTCTGTCTCTCAGCGTATAGAGGGATGCCAGCTTCTGAAACGATCCGATACGGACGTAAACGTGCTGTGGCGCCCTGTCCAAACCCTCTTTTTCTTCTTTGGCTGACTGAGTTGCGGGACCAGGCCAAAGAGCGGGGTTTAAAAACACAGCACGTTTACCAGAAGGTGAGATACTTCTCTATACGCTGGAATTGTGTATTCGATACATTTCTGCTTTCTATCGTGCACATATTTATCTCACTGTTCGCTTAGGCCATCAATTCTCTTAAGAAGTATCCTCTTCCTCTGCAAAGCGGCAAGGAAGCCAAGATATTGCAGAACTTCGGGGACGGAATATGTAAAATCCTCGACGACAGGCTGCAAAAGCATTACGAAGAACACGGTGAGGCTTTGGAAGATATGTTCCATGACTTTTGGGGGAACTGCATAGTTTCGATCATTTAAATGTTTTTATTGGTCCCCTCTATTTGTCGCTCTATAGGTGCAGGCGCCCCAATCCATTCACTCCCAAGCGGTGTTGATCCGCCACGTAGGCGCAGTAACATTAAGCTGGCCACAGCCAAGCCTTCAGAAGTCTCCAGAGATGTCTCGAGCAGCGGCAATGCAGTTTTTGTAAGTTACAGTGTATAAAATACTGGAAGAAGTCATGTTTCATTTACCACCTTAAATTTTATTGTAAGTGCACCACCGTTCACCAATTGGGATATATGTATTTGTAATCTTATGATAAAAAGTAAAAATGGTGCCTAAATAGTTGCAAATAACTGGACAGACTTTGCCCAATGAAAATATTACAGCATTGGATTAAGTGGTAATTTGTTTGGGACTCTTGTACTCAAAGTACTAGAGTTGCTTTGGACATTGCTTTTCTTGGGTCTCCTTTTGGTTGGGTGGACTTTAGGCCTGTTTCCACGAAGAAGTTCCTGGTAGTATATGGGGGGCAGGAACTACTACAGGAACGTCCTCTAACTCGGCCCTCTCAACTGCCGTGTCTCCACCGAGAGGGCGAAGTAGGAGGAAGGATCCTGTAAAGTTGTGTGACGTCCTTTTAAAAATGCGACCCCTCGTCGTCTGCGGAGTTTTAAAAAATGCCGGCTATTTTGTCGCTTTCTGTTGACGTCACATCCTGCCCTGAGTAAATCCAGTCAGCGCCAAGTAAACCCCAAGCCCCACCCAGGAGTTTTTCGGGGCTGTTCTGGCTGGAGTACCTACTCTAAGGTACTGTTAAAGTTCCGGAACTCTGTCCTTCGAGGGTGGTTCCGGAGACGCGCAACAACAGCCCCGGCCCCGTAAAAGTACCCAGGAAGTTCCTGCGGTGGAAACAGGCCTTTTTGTATGTATTCTGCTCTCGTATATGACGAATCCAGCTATCCTCAATGAATTGAGATGACAAGAAAACTTAACTATGGGCAAATCTGTGCACATTTCAATCAGTGTTGTTCAAAATTCTGGATACATGTGGTTGCTCTGTTTTCTTTGTTCATATTATAACAATCATGAAGTGCAGGTTAAATAGCCTGCATTGCAGGATGCGGCAAATGCTAACACGGAAGCTGGAAAGAGTGGATTATCGTTATTTTTAGGCATACAATACCTGTCAAAACTGTGAACACACTTTACTAGTGTCATTATCCTTGTGCTCTTTAAGCAGGTTTACTTTGGGTTCCCCAGTTTTCTCCCTCAGTATATGCTTATCAGAATGATTGAAGACTCCCAATAACATTCATTTGAGTGTGAGAAGGGAATGGTATGTTTTGATCCCTGGATGTTTAGAAGAGTACGACGGATGACTCTACATAGCCATAAAATGATGTGCTGAAAGCCTTGTTAAACAACAATTAATTCATGCTCAATCTCTGATATTATGTGAATGTGGTTTTGTCCAAACCTTTGGTGGGCATCGTACTTTGTGAATAGAACTTTTAATTGATTAATTCATCTGTTTTTTATCTCCTTTAAGTTGCATGAAGGAAAAAAGCCATGTATCTACTTGCCAATGGCTTATTCAAGTCAGTTGGAAATTGATTAAGTAAAATGATTGAAAACAGGTCCCGTCATCAACTCACGGGGATCCTCAATTGTAGTGGGAATTTTAAATTTTATTCCTGAAAAAAATCAGACTGAGACAGATGAGAATAAATAGGATCCTTACTGCTTGCAAGTTGCGTCTTCATTACAGGCAAGAACAATGACAAAGGAATCTCTGCTTTGCTTTGGATAAATATAAAAGCAGAACATCATGATGTACGGCCTCTGTGTCAGCTGCATGCGTGCACATCCCACGCCAGTCTGGCTCCAGTAATCCTCAAAAGTTTCTTCCTCCATGGAAATTTAAGTTTCCTTGAGTCTTATCGAGAACACTCCAGGCTTCAGAAGGAACACGCCATTTCAGTAAACACACTTCATGACGCTTCTACATAGGAACAAACTAGATTATAAAAGTTGCAGTCATGCATGGCCTCGGTTACATAGGCCAATCGAGAATAAGCAAGGTTCAACACTTAATGACTGAATAAACCAGTAAATCAATACTAAATCAAGAGCAAGCAAAGATAAAGTTAATAACCAAATAAGCAATAATAAGGAATTTATGACTGAATTCCACCAACATCAATGCATAGCTCAGCACCTGCTACCATTTATATATGCAGCTAGGACTGCAGCTGTTCTCTTGGATGAACAGTCGTGACATTTTTGATATTTTGCCCTCATATTCATGCTTCCGGCACGTAGAGTGTGTGGGAGGTGTATGGCTGTCCGTTTGTCTGTCCGTGTGTGCAGCCCTCACACCATCTGTCTCAAGAATCTCGTCTACAGTTTATCTACTGAAGGACTGGAGATATTCTTACCAAGTCACACATGATAACGTTCCACAGAGGGTGCCTTAACTGATTTGGTTTTGGAGGTCAAGGGGTCAAAGGTCAAGGTCACATAAGGTCAGTTGTATCAGGGGGCCGAAGATTAAGTTTTAGCCAGATGAAGTTATGGCTAGCTGAGGCATGGCAATCAATGCTTTGCGCTGAGCTATATTTCATTTGAAATACAATTTAGGGCGTTTATATATCTCTGTGACCTATGAAAACGGATTTTACTGTTGAATCATTAAGAATCATCTGTTAAATTGACCAGTTGCTTGCACAGCATTTTTGCTGAGTCACTCTCCTGTGCTGTTCTTCTAGAAAAATCAACAGCAAGACCGAGGGAAGGAGAAGGGGTTGAAAAAGAAGAGGGAATATGTCCCACAGAAACGGACTGGTGGCTACGCTGTCCTCCTAACCCTGTACCGACACTGTCAGGTCTTTACATTGTACTTTTATAAAATTTTTCTTTGGGCAAGTATACTTCTTCTTTGAAAGGATGATTTAAAAAAAAAATCCTTTGTACTGTGCATATGGGGTATTAAGCATATTAACTGACATACACTCTCTCAATATCCCCTCGATTGCCTCATTTGTAAGCCATATTGATGAGCATATTTGAGGTTGCGTGGCTGAGCTGACCTTACGCTGGGAGCAATCCATACAGTGTCATAGAGGAATTTATAGTAAGAGAAGAGGAGGTCACTGGCGCTCTTGTCTGATTGGTTTTTGTATGCCAGGCTTTAGGTCATTATGTCTTCATGGAAAAAAAAAAGAATTTTATTAAATGAAGCGGAAGTGGTTCTGTTCTGCAACATGAGCTTCTTTCACGCTGTGCTAAAATTTTATGTTTGGCATGTCAGCGCCGCTCTCTGGAAAAAAAATATTGAATTTAATTTGAAGATAAGAGGCATGAACCTGCAATCCTCACTATTGGCCATTGTGAATATGGTGTCATTTCCTCTGTACTCACTATGAGATATATTTAAAAAGTATTGATTGTTACTTAAATACTGCCTTGTTTTTGCTCAGATTCCAGGCAGCAAAGGTTTCATGTACAAGATGGAACTGCAGAGGGACGCTCAAGCGCTTTGTGACAAATCATTCACTGTGGTGAGTCTGAGGGCTCTTCTTAAGGGTCTGCGTTCATCACCAACCCAGCTTTACTTCCCAGTGCTGATTAGGGTAAATTAAGTGCACACAGATATGATGATGCACCCCACCGCAATAGATGACTGACAACGTCAAACCCTCTAGGTTTTGAGGTGTTAAGTTGGTTATTTGGGCTGGCCTTAGTTACAGCCCTCATTGTTTACAGGTGAGCGTGAGCAGAAAAGAATCTATACGTAAAAACGAGCCCGAACATGTTGATAGTTTGGCAGCCAGTGAAGTGTAAACAAAGCATCTGTATAAATCAAATTCCAGAAAGCATCTGCCCAGCCCTGTTCCCAAAGATCTACCATCCTGTAGGTTTTCATTCCAGCCTTCTCAAAGCACTCACCGTTGAACAGCGAGCGATCTGGTTGAGCTGCAAATTAACTGAATGAGGTGTGCCAAATGAATTTGAAATGAAAGCCCAGAGCTTTGTACATCAGGATGAACGGAAGAAGATTATACGGCCTGCATAGACTCGCTGTATCCCTTCCCCTTCTTTTTTTGGTCAAATGTGCATGTGAAAATTTGGCCTCATGTGTTACTTGTTCTCTCTCCCCGGTGCTCCCTCTGCAGCCGGATTTGGGCAGCAAGTATACTGCCTGGTCTTCGGTCAGCACTCTCATACATAAGGACCTGCTGATCAAGACTCACAGCCCGGCACGGTGAGCCAAGACATACTGTACATTTTAGGTGCTGTTAGATGCGTGTTATCATTGCATGGCATAAGACTGGTAGTGATTTTGTGCAGTATAAATACTTCATAATTACAACTACGCTTATGCCGTCGGAGGTGACGGCTGGGGGTATATCCCCGAACGCCCCCAATCCTCCAATTCCCCAATCCTTGAATAGACTTTCATTTGAACTTAATTTTAGGTCAATCGGTCAAATGGTTCTGAAGATATGGCCAAAATGGTAATTTTCCATCACAAAGCGCCACCTGGTGGCAAAATATTGAACTATACAGGTATGATGTCATCATGTGACACGTTGTGAGGTCATGACCTTGTAGTTGCACACAGTTTCATGTCAATTGGAGAAATGGTTCCAAAGATATAGCAAAAATGGTGAATTTTATGTGACAAAGCTCCACCTTGTGTCAAAATTTTGAACCAAACAGATATAATGTCATCGTGGGACACATCCTCAGGTCATGACCTTTCATTTGCACTTGATTTGAGGTCAGTCGGACAAATATTTCCAGAGATATGATAAAAACAGTGTTTTTTTCAGTTTTTGGCCCCTGGTGGCCATCTAGAAATTGTAAATTGTCCAAAGTCGAATCAGTTCTTCCTCTTAATCATATGTACTTGTATGCAAAACTTTGAATTTCTAATTGAAATATTACTGCAGTTATCAAGTTAACATGTAAATCAGTTTTTGGCCCCTGGTGGCCAATTTAGAGATAGTAAATTGTCCAAAATCGAATCAGCTCTTCCTGTTTATGATACTTACTTATTTGCAAAATTTGGAATTTGTAATTGAAATATTACTGAAGTTATTGCGTTAACATGTAGTGCGGCAGCGGCGGCGGTCGGACTAAAAACATAATATCCCCCGGAACGCCATTCGGCGTTATATAATGATCACAGTGTACAGTCTTGTGCAAATAAATTGGATAAAGTTGCTTGTCAGTTGAATGAGCTGAATGGAGTGCAAATAGCTGTGTCAAGTGATGGATGTTTAACATAACCGTCCAAAGATCACTACATTGTACCCTTTAGCCACGTAGCATTCATTTCCTTGAGGTGTATGATGCAACTAATGTGATAGCATCATCAGCACAGTACTGTAACTGCTTGTACTTGGACTGGCCTGGTAAGTCACCTGACTTCAATCTCTTTGAGAATCTCTGGTCCATCATCAAGTCAAGGCTGCAGCAAAAGGACTGCACCACAGAAGCCAAAGTCATCGATGCAGTTGTCCAAGTGTGGCATCATGACAAAGAAATCAAGGGAACCTGCAAAAACCTGGTCAGCTCCATGCCAAAATGGGTGGAACTGCTTTTCAAGATCTGTGGAGGGCACATTTTGTACCGAGTGCTGACTGTCGATGCTAATTAATCAAAAGCCTGAAAACCTTTGTTGTTTGGTTTCTTCTCACTCCAGCCTGCTTTATCCAATTAATTAACACAAGACTGTACTTCGGGGGGAACGAGGGGGCGTCTTTGTATACAATGGATTTTATTACGTTAAAGCTTGAAGTCTTCATTTTTTCATTTTGAATTCATTGTGGTGGCATACACAGCCAAAATGATGAAAATGTTCTCAGTTCACAATAGTTTTTGAACTGACTGTCGACTGGTGTGAACTGAAGTAACCAAAACCTTCAAGTGATACTAACCAGAAGTTATTGCCCCATTAATCCAAAATGTATTTGAATGTACTTTTGAACCGCGCATGTGGAGCGATGGCTTTAACAGTGTTTATGCTACCTCTGCATATGAAATGATAGATGAGATCACTTTTAGAAGAATTTTTTGCCTTTGAATGAGAGTGTATCAGCTCAGTGAACCCCTCTGTAAGCTGATCGTTTGGTTGTTGAGCATTTCTCTACATGAGAAAAAATACAAAATTGATTTTCCGTCCTCACTGATTTGTGGTCGCTTAAGACAAAGATGGCTCTCTGTTGTGTTTACAATTTATTGATTGGTTGAACAGGTTGCATGCAGTTTTGTTTCCAGTCAAACAAGATTTTGCAGTAAGTGGGACAGTACCTACTTTCAATGTCTTTCTGTAGAGTAATTGGGGAAGAGTCATCTTTTTCGAAATTATTGTGTGTAGTACTACTTGCTGAATGAAAATTATTCCTGAGTCCAGTATATGAATGTGGGTGAAAGCAGAGCTTGAATTCAGGGTGCTCATGGCGACAAAGAATCGAATTCCTGTTTGACTTTTATTGCACTTGTGTCTTATTCACAGTGCTGGACTTTCTTCCTCATTGAGAGGTGATGCAGTGATGGATAGAACACTTTATGTGGGACTAAACAACCAAGTGCCGACAGCGAGCTGCAAAAATCAGTTTCTGTTTTTAAAGGAGCAGTGTGTAGAATTTAGATTGATATTTTGGCAGAAATGGAATATAACGTTCATAACTACTTATTTTGTAGTGTATAGTCAAGTGAAAACAATAATCTTTGAGTTTCATTTCGCTTAGAATAAGCCCTTTAAACCTACATGGGAGCGGGTCCACCTCTGTGGAGGCCGCTAAGTTGCGCCGCCATTTTTTCTACGGTAGCCCAGAACGGGAAAAGAGTAAATGAATAAAGCACTGACACAAAAGAGCGCCTTTCACGTTTTTTGCAAGTTTTGCGGCTGCCATAGGCTTCCTGAGGAAGGGAATGGTAGGTCGGTTGCAATCTATAATCTAACCACTAGATGGCTCTAAATCTTACACGTTGATCCTTTAATGCCACCCATCATCATTGTTGTTGTTGTTGTTGTTGTTGTTCTTGTGGCACTTGCTAATTATGAATGTTGCAACCTTGATGATGGCAGTGACAGGAAATGATGGCGATGAGCATGACCTTAAATTTTCTTTCTCTACCTCATCTTTTGAAAGCGAACTGGAATGTTACGAAATAAAATCATGAAGGAAATATGGGGCTTAAGGCATGAGATGATTGATATCACAAACGTGCTCACAGTTACTTTAACTCAGTGGTTCTCAAATTCGGTCCTGGTGCCCCCCTGTGTATGCTGGTTTTTGTTCCAGCCACAACTGCAATTATAGGATTTTAAAAAGCTGTTACTTTGTCTTAATTAGCAGCATTCCATGTTTAGAGTAGTTATTTACCATCTTAAGTCACATTTGGATGGACATATCCATTCTGCTATGAAGATTAAAAACCCTTGAACACATTGTGCTTAATTTTCAAAATTGCTAGGATTTTCAGGTGGAAACATTTTAAAACAGATCAAGTTAGACTCTGAGAAAATCAATAAGCTCAAAATTAGGTTTCTGAATACAGGTGTTTTGAGTTTTTCCCAAATAACCTGCCTGAACCAACTAAAATCAACATAAAACACAACAGGTGTGACTCCATTGTTTGCCAAGTAAATTGTCGGTTTTTGCCACCATGTGTCAAGAGTTTCACCAATGAGGAACCTCTTGACTATTTATGTTGATTAAATGTTTGGTTAATTTTTTTCTCTCTGCTGATATTTACAATATATCTCAATGTGGATGTTTGCATAAATGCACCTAATTAAAACAAATCAACAGCTTGTTAAAATCCTAAGATTGCAATTGTGGTTGGAACAAAAACCAGCATACACAGGGGGGCGCCATGACCGAATTTGAGAACCACTGCTTTAACTGAACAGTATAATGCTGAAATAACAATAATTTCTGGTCATTTAATGTGGCGTTCTAGAATGCTGACTTCTAAAGATCCAAAGTAATAATCATAAAATCTGAGTGCTGGGGCAGCTTGGAATTCAGGTGGCAATCAAACAGAACTTTTGCTCTTTTAGAGCAGAATGCATCTTGTGCGTAAACTTCATGGAATGTTTCCACAACTGCATAGTTAGAATGTTGTTTACGGAGTATTCGAAAGCAGATGTTGCCTCATAACTATGGGGTTTTAGAATGTTGACATAGAATTTTTAGTGCTCCTTTTTGAGAATCCTACTACTCTTTCATGCATTAACTCTTCCTGCTGTGGTGCTGGTCCATTTTTGTGTGGCAGGTACTCGTTGACTGAGCTGGGCATGGCCCTGGCCGAGAAGCTGGAGGCCAGCGAAAAAGGAAGTGACGGCAGACAGGCAGCAGTGGAGCCCCTCGCTGTGGATCTGACCGAGGACGATTCGGAGGAAGAGAAAGATGAGGATGACAGAGAGGACTGGTGAGTGGAAAAACTAACTTAATTCTCTGATTCCTGGTGTATCAGGTGGTTGTGAGATGGCAGAGTAACTGCTCTATTGAGTGGTGTCCGTGCGCATAATGGAATGCTAATCTTGTCTTACAGTCTGTGGCCTCCTTCTATTCAGCATTAAACCTGCCATCATTGTCTCTCTTTCCCTCTCAGGCACTGCGTAATTTACTTAAGATGTGTTTTTATAGAATTAGTCTCAGTTTCTCTTCCTGTCGCGTGCACAAACCACAAATGCACACACAAAAACACATTGATACTCAGAGTTATGTAGAATTTGTTTCTCTCTGGCATGCAGGTTAATGCAACATTTGTTTTGGTCCCTGACTCTCACATGTGGACATGCATTCGCACCAGCTAATGTAGCATCTGCTACTTTCACTGATGCACATTGTCTAGGGTCATGTTTGAAACAGGAAAAGGGAGATACCAGAATTTTTAAGTGTCTTTTACAATTTATTTGGTGAAGCCTGGGATTTACTTCGGGATGGCGAACAAAACCGTTCTAACTCAAGATGGCAAACTGTCTAAGCCAACAAAACATGCAAATAAAAGTGCTCTTACCTGGCTCCCTGACTAACCAAAAAAAGAGGAGAAAAGTTATTTGTGGAACAAAAGGATAAGACGTCAAACTCCCTAAATCCCAGAATATCCATATATGCTCAATATAACCAGGTGTGTTATTACGTGTAATCAGCGGCCGAATCCATTGGGGTTAAACAGAGCTGAAGTCAAATATGAAATGTGCGCCACCAAACCACAAGCCAGAACTACAATTTGTGAAGAATCCTTGTCAACTTATGAATTGCCAATCAGAACAGGGCGACAGAACAAGGAAATCATTAACCACGTGAGATTGCAAATCCGCAGGTATGGAGGAACAAGACAGAATGGAGCCGGTCGATCTTGACCAATCCTGTGTTGGAGGCAAGACTTCGATTTGTTGCCCAAGACACGTTGTCGAGACGGGCACACCTAATTGGCACAGGAACAAACTGATAAAACGCTGGTTTGTAATATGTACATATGCTGGCTGGAATAGAGTCTGTCTGCTTTTCAAATGCGTGCTCACATACAAAGATATTTGTTGCATCTCTGTGTTTATTATCACTCTCCTGTTCACACATGCCTTCCCACACACAGTTTATCGCGGAGTCTCAATTTGTCTCTGTCTCGCACATTTGCACACAGTTTAATGTAAAATCTGCATTTGTGTCTCACTCACACTCACACACACAAACAAGCAGAGGTAATGTTTTTTCCCTCTGTAGCCCTGCAGGGACAGCAGCCCTTCCTGAGCCTGAGTTTGGCATCACAGGGGAGATCCGGGCTGCCTACACACAGAGGAGTCCATCAGGAGAGACGCTTCTCCCGGGTTCCTATGACATTGTGCTGTGTGTGGACTTCATCGAGACCACAGGGTATGGATGCAGCCCACTCCACATGGATCCGTGCTACCTCTAATATATTACTGTGCTGCTCTAGTCTATTGTTTAAGGTGCATGATCTGCATTAGATAAGATATACTTAAGATGTAAGACAAACCATGTGGGGTAATCTTTCTGCTGCATTTGACCCATCCTCGATACTTGGGAGCAGTGGGCAGCCACAGTGCAGCGCCCGGGGAACAGCTCCAGTTCTAAAGCTAGTCTCTTAGTCAGGGGCACTGGTAGCCATGTTGCTATATGTACTGCTTAATCCTATATATAGACTAGCTAGGAATCATTGGGGACTTGATTAGATGAAATTGAAGTCGTTGCTGTTATTGTAAGCTGTACAGTTGGTATATAGCAGGAGTGTCTCCGGGCAACAGGGGCAGCACTGCGCGCAAGCAGGAGCTCGTCAAAGAGCTCCAAAGAAATGGCGTGACCTTTGACATCCGGAAGCTCAATGTTGGGGACTTCCTGTGGGTGGCCCGTGAAAGACTTGCGCCAATGCCAGGTAAGATAATGGCACTCACAGACACGCATATATATACAGCTTTTTGTTGTTTTCTGTCGAGTCTACCTCATCATCACCCTTTGCCATGAGTCCACTGAAATGGCCGAGTCATCTCTCTGCCTCTCAGTACCCTACTGTGGACAATTCGCTGGAGTACACCTCAACTGGCTCTTGGTGGTGTTGGGGGGCCTATACTCTCTCACACCGAAACGATATCACTAAACGATATCATGATGGGTCCGCTACTAAATCTGTGTCCTGAGAATCATTAGTATATGGTGACACGTGCACCACCAGACTTGCCATGATAAGTTTCAATGCCTCTCTGCTGGCGATCGGAAAAAACACTTTGGCTTTGTCTAGGCAACTTAAGGTTTGTTCACGGACTTTCCATTTTAGTTGGTTTTGCTAAGACTGAGGTTTAGTTGGTTGTCATGACACTCTGTGACAGATGTGCATCACTTCTCTGTGCTCCTGTGTAAACATGGTCTCCGAGAGAAGACTGCATGTCTCTCACTGAAAATTATGCTCTGCATTCATGTCAAATTAGTGATAACTTCCATTTTGTCAAAAAATGTATTGAATACGCTTCATTAAATTCCGTCAAAGTCTTCTCTACTTGTATTATATGAGTTTGGACAAACGTAGATGTAAATGACAACATGATTGGTTGTCGGAGACTCACAACTGCTAGGCAGTAATACCAGTTTTGTTGTTAAGTTTGCTGGTCAGAATTTTTTTTTGTTAAATTTGATGTCCATTGAAAAGTCCAGTTTGAATTTCCGAGATGTGCAGAAATGACCGTATTGGACTTGAGGGTCAATTGGAAGACTTCTGTGTAAAGTGGGGTCATGGAGCTTTATATGAAATGGATTGCGCGACAAAAGGGCAGATGATTGCGCTCATAGTGCCGATAAGGGCGCTGTGTGCAAGCCGTAGGCTCTCCGCTATCAGTGAGCTTAATAACGGTGATGATGATCCAATGGTTGGTAGTTGCTGCAGCAGAAATCAAAGCTGCTGTCCCTTCCATCCAGGTCAGCTTCGGCCTCCTGCGGGGAAGGAGTTGGTACTGGATTATGTCATAGAGAGGAAGAGAATAGACGACCTCTGCGGCAGCATCATTGATGGGCGCTTCAGGGAGCAGAAGGTAACGGATCTCATTAGAGACTCTGTGGATTGAGCCATACCTGAGTGCTGTCATGCTTTACAGTCCATAACTCCTCCCCATCTCCCTCTAGTTCTGCCCCTGTTTTTTCTGCCCTCCCTCGTCTCTCTCCAAACCCCTCCCTCTTCTCTCTCCAAACCCCTCCCTCGTCTCTCTCTCAACCCTCCCTCTTCTCTCTCCTAACCCCTCCCTCTTCTCTCTCCAAGCCCCTCCCCCCTCTCTCAACCCCTCCCTCTTCTCTCACACCCACCCGCCCTCTTCTCTCTCCAAACCCCTCCCTCAAATCTCAACCCCTCCTTCCTTCTCTTAATCCCCCTACTCTATCTCAACCAGTCTCTCTCTCTCTCTCTCTCTGCTACCACCAATCCTCTCCTCTCTCTTCTACCCGCACCCTCTCTCTCTGTTCGTCTTCACTTCGATATCTGCTCTGCAATCCCTTCTTCATTTTCCAGTTTTTTTTTTTCTGTAATTTTTGTCTGCTCTCCTCCGTGTTGCCTATTCTGTTCTTTCCTCTGTGTGATAGTTTCGTCTGAAGAGGTGTGGATTGCGGAGGCCCATCTACCTCGTGGAGGAGTGCGGATCAACAGCGGCTCACCTTAGCTTACCTGAGAGCACGCTGCAGCAAGCCATGGTCAACACACAGGTACATCACTGTATATCCTGAGCTCATCTGAGAGTCAACTACAGCAGACCATACTCAACACACAGGTACATCAGTCCTACAGCAGACCATACTCACCACACAGGTACATCAGTCCTACAGCAGACCATACTCAACACTGGGGTACATCACTCCTATAGCAGACCATACTCACCACACAGGTACATCAGTCCTACAGCAGACCATACTCAACACTCGGGTACATCACTCCTATAGCAGACCATACTCAACACACAGGTACATCAGTCCTACAGCAGACCATACTCAACACTCGGGTACCTCACTCCTATAGCAGACCATACTCAACACACAGGTACCTCACTCCTATAGCAGACCATACTCAACACACAGGTACATCAGTCCTACAGCAGACCATACTCAACACTCGGGTACCTCACTCCTATAGCAGACCATACTCAACACACAGGTACATCAGTCCTACAGCAGACCATACTCAACACTCGGGTACATCACTCCTATAGCAGACCATACTCAACACACGGGTACATCAGTCCTACAGCAGACCATACTCAACACACAGGTACATCAGTCCTACAGCAGACCATACTCAACACACAGGTACATCACTCCTGTAGCAGACCATACTCAACACACAGGTACCTCACTCCTATAGCAGACCATACTCAACACACAGGTACATCAGTCCTACAGCAGACCATACTCAACACACAGGTACATCAGTCCTACAGCAGACCATACTCAACACACAGGTACATCAGTCCGACAGCAGACCATACTCAACACACGGGTACATCAGTCCTACAGCTGACCATACTCAACACACGGGTACATCACTCCTATAGCAGACCATACTCAACACACGGGTACCTCACTCCTACAGCAGACCATACTCAACACACGGGTACATCAGTCCTACAGCTGACCATACTCAACACACAGGTACATCAGTCCTACAGCAGACCATACTCACCACACAGGTACATCAGTCCTACAGCAGACCATACTCAACACTCGGGTACATCACTCCTATAGCAGACCATACTCAACACACGGGTACATCAGTCCTACAGCAGACCATACTCAACACACGGGTACATCAGTCCGGCAGCAGACCATACTCAACACTCGGGTACCTCACTCCTATAGCAGACCATACTCACCACACGGGTACATCAGTCCTACAGCAGACCATACTCAACACACAGGTACATCAGTCCTGCAGCAGACCATACTCAACACTCGGGTACCTCACTCCTATAGCAGACCATACTCAACACACAGGTACATCAGTCCTACAGCAGACCATACTCAACACACGGGTACCTCACTCCTACAGCAGACCATACTCAACACACAGGTACCTCACTCCTACAGCAGACCATACTCAACACACGGGTACCTCACTCCTACAGCAGACCATACTCAACACACAGGTACCTCACTCCTATAGCAGACCATACTCAACACACAGGTGCATCACTGTATATACTGTAGCTCCCTGACACAAGGTCAGTCACATTTTGGTTCTTTTAGGAAGTATTACTGGTGACGGAGAACACGGTCTCACACAATCACAACAGAATTGTGGTCATTATGTGCATGTACAGCATCCCGGTAGCACTCCCCTCAATCACCGTATTAGCCTACTATTGGCAACGATTTGACATGCTTTACTCTTCAAATTCCCTCTTGACCCCTCCATTTGATTGTGCGCATATTTTGCAGGTGGTGGATGGCTTCTTCGTGAAAAGAGTGCAGGATGTAAAAGAGTCTGCTGCCTACCTGACGGTCATGACCAGACAGCTCCAGAAATTGTACCAGGTGAGAGTCAGGACAGCATTTCTGCCGTGTGATTGGTTAGAGTGATGGGGATGGCTTGCAGATGTGGGTCATGTGTTCAACCCGTGAACTCTTGCTAAACCTCCTGCAGATGAGAAGCATGTTAAAGGTGTTTTTTTATTCGCCCATCATCATTAATGATGGGTATATTATGGAGTTGCGCTGACCGTCCGTCCGTCTGTCTGTCCATGAAGTTTGCTCATTAACGCAACTAGTCCTAGAGTTTTGTGGATTGTTTCCAAATTAGTGATGTAATTGTATTTGGACAAAAATGCCCATATGCATTTATG
The DNA here is from genome assembly GCA_029721435.1 of Gymnothorax reevesii. Classification (NCBI taxonomy): domain Eukaryota; kingdom Metazoa; phylum Chordata; class Actinopteri; order Anguilliformes; family Muraenidae; genus Gymnothorax; species Gymnothorax reevesii. The sequence goes on along the minus strand of CM056586.1, from coordinate 11,796,157 downwards.
AAACTCTGAGATATTCTTAGAAAGAGTTATTCCCCTTTCCAGTATCAAACTTGTAAACAATAATGGTCCTTTTTGTGCTTTTGTTAAAGGAAAATGATGCGTCGGTAAAGTTATGCACAATTTTTCCTGTTTGAAATGGCACATTTATTACCTTCACCCATTTTACCAGTTTTCTGCTCAAATATAAAAGTGTTTGAGTCTCAAGGGGTTAGGCGGCACAATATTAGGTGTGTCGATGCGTAAGGCTTGCACTGTGCAATTTTTGTACCACTGAACTTTTTGGTCTTTTGATGCACCCAAACCACATTTTAACGTAAACGCTTTCTATGATGGTTTCATGGGACTGAATCGCAGCTCGTGGAGATTTTTGGCAACAAACGTGTTTCCTTTCCACCATCATTGTATCCCCCGAACGAAGTTCGAGGATACTGTGGATTTGGCCTCGTCACGTGTCTGCATCCGCAGAGATTTTCTTGTTAACGCTCTACAGCCCACATAAGTGCACCGATTCTTTTCAAATTTTGCAGGGACATGTATTATGGTAAGTTCAGGACACCTATGGATTTTGGGTACTCTGGGACCATCTGGGCCCAACTGGGGGGCCTTCGGGGATCTTTTCATACAAAATGCATTATGTGGGGAATCGCCCTTTTATCACCATGAACGCCTCCACTCACATTAGCCTACTACATAGGAGTGCAGTTCTAGAACAACCAGAGGATCTGGCAGTAACGCAAGTTCGGTGCTTGTTCTTCACTTGATGAAATTGCCAGTTCGCTATGGCATTAATGCTCTGGTTTTGAAGGGAATGGCTGCTGCTGTTCACATATTGGTTGGAAGTTTGTAGTAGTTTGTAAAGGCAGCGCTGTCACTCATTGGCTTTGTAGGTCGGAAGTTGCACTAAGTCTCTTGCGTGTCTCTCCGTATTCTTGCACCCAGGGCCGGACGCTGTTCTGCCGCTCCAGAGAGGGTGAGGGAGAGGGTGGGGGTGAGGAACCGCGTTGGGGAAGAGAGACACAGGGTCCCTCTTGCTCTCTGCTTTCCTTTTCCGAGTTTAACCATGGAGCCGTCAAAAATAAGGTAGTGCTGCTGCCTCTTTACCGTGGTCGTGTCTTTACCTCTGACCCTGTCTGTGTGCCATTTTCATATTTTGGGCTTTTTAAAGCAGTGTATGCTTGTATGAAAGTATAATTCTAGCCATTTAAATTTTGTCCTGTTAGACATTTTTAGCTGATCTAAGTGAGTATTTGCAAGAGAAAAAAGCGTGCAGTAGTCTCTGTGTTGGGGCTGTGCATCACGCTTTGTTGGATTTATGACCCAGTCGGTGTATGTTTTTGTCTGTGTGTGTGTGAGTGAGAGTGTGCTATGCATTTTCCTGTGAGTGCGTGCTTGTTGGTGTGCTCACATATGGGAGTGTGTATAACAGCCTGTGTCTCTCAGTGCCAGACGGTGAGGGAAGTGTTTGCCAGGCAGCTGATGCAGATCAGTGGGATCTCTGGAGACAAAGCTGCTGCCATCCTGGATCAGTACGGCACAGTGAGCAGGTGAGCATTTGGGCTGTTCCATTTAACAAGCAGGAAACGACACACAATTCATGCCGTTTTCCACAGTTACACGGATGATTCATAACCTCTAACATGTAACATGACACAAAATAACATCATATCACATAACAACATAACCTAATTAGTAAACAACATAACTTCGGCAGATGATGACTACGGGACATTCAGCCCAAAAAGCCTCTCCATTTCCTAAGCACTAAAATAACATGATACAAATAAAATTACCGCAATTGCAATAAGTGTAAAGAATAACATAAAAACACTCAATACCATAAAAACCACACAGTTGAAGAATAAGTAAATCAGGTGAATTAAGTAAAACTGAGGATGAAATGGATTGAATAAAAACGCTCTAAAAATTAAGAAGCTTACCTAACAATTGGTGTTACAAAACCAGATCCTGTCTTGTATTGTAGCTAACCAGATCTTGAAACCCCCCCAGTGTTTCGGATTTGAATACACAACATGGCCAGCAGCTCCAGGCTATGGCTACTTTCTGTGTAATAAAATGTTTGCCAACTTTCATTCGTAATGCGTAACCTTGCTTTGTTCAATTTGTTGATTCATTTATTCTTTTAAAAGTATTCCCCCCATGTCTTTCATTAATAAATCCGGCTTTGGTCTGTGCGATAATAGCAATCTCATAAGAGAGTTCCTTGTCACCTTGTACAAGACAAGTCTCCTAAAATAAGTCACATTGTGGGATTTCAAGTCTACTGTATGTCAGACTGATTCTTTTATCTGGGGTATTGTGACTATAAACTGAAAAATATACCCCTACGAGCCAGCAGTGGACGGCAGCTCTTTCAGAGTAGCACACAATTGGTTACTGCGCTACAGGGTCGCAAATTGGGAAGGGACTGCTGGAAAGGGAATATAATAGTTGCCTTGTTTGTCGCTCAAGCGCTTCCTGTTGGCCAGACAGGCGCTCGTCAGGAAGATTCTAAGCCTGCTCATGTCCGGGTATCCTCCGCCCTCGCTCTGAACTTGCAAAGATTCAACCAATGAATGTGTAAGAAGCAGTGGCTGACAGGCACGTGCTTCGGAGGAGAGCCGTGAACCGTCTTCGCTCTCCTGAATTGACAGCAAAGGGTCGCATACGAGCAAGCCTTGTACGTAATTCACCAATTGGGCATTCCAGATTCGGGTGGGATTGGAGATGCCAAATTTATTTAAAAAAAAAGAAAGAAAAATGTCCCCCTTCTGTCATCATTATGTGCGTCATCTATTAGTGATGCCCTTCTACTGTGAGTGCAAACTTGAAAATGAATGGAAGAACAAACGAGCCTTGGACTTAATAGCAATCTTATGTGTTTTGTCTCGTGCAGCAGGCTTTTCCATTTAGTTTGTGTTGAGCTGGGTTGGAACAAGTATTCTGCGCGATACTGTGCTGTGCTACAACTTCTTTCTTGGGTAGTAGCAGAAGTCTTATTTCCCGATTTTTGACCCAAATTTCAGACATTGTCGGGAATTTGACTCCACCTGTTTTTGGTCGCCGTTGACCTAAAATCTACTGTTGCTAAGAATGTCGCACAGTGAGTTCTGAGACAGCCGATTTGAAGTCATAACTAAAAATTTTGTCACGGTTTGTCCAGATTCCTGTACGACAGCAATATTGATAGAGAAAAATGATAGTCTGTTAGTTCCCTAAGAAAGAAGATGATGTTAAAATTGGAGACATGAACGACTGGTGTTCGTTAACTTAAACTCTTACTTCTTTTCTGCAAATTAGGCATGTTCACAAACACAGTTAATTATGTTTAGGTGTCCTTTGCTTTTAGTACTGAACGTGGACCTGTATCTCTAATGTCACCACCCAGTATCAATGGCTAGAATGTGTTAGAATGCCATCAATTAATTCAGACTTTTTCTGGCTGGTACACCAAACACTCTTCAGTTCCTTCCCCCAGCACTGTTCAGCCCACTTGCTTTAATTTACTCCATAGTTCATAGGCTTAGCAGAGGTTGAAAACTTGCTGTGTTCTCTCACCACAAGGGCCCATTTGACAGAAATGAGTTGGACCATCTGTATTTGTACAGCGACTCCACTTCTCCAGACAGTTAGGTGCAGTGCATATTGCATATAGGCATGAAAGACACAGTCAGAATCAATTTAAATTCAGACCTGGCTTTTCTCCATTTAGTTATATTGTTAACCTCTGAAATCGAGCTTTTGCGTCCGGGTGGTATTCTTTTTGGGGATTTCTGTCTCTCAAACTCAGTCCTGATAAGTAGTTATCTTATTTGTTGAATACATGATAATTTGCTGTTTTGCCCATTTACTTCAGTGCAGTGGAAGTGAGCCTCATTATTATTTGTGTTGACTTTGAATTCTTCACCATCTTCCAGATGGTTAGGATTGGTGGCCAGGTGGTGTACATTCCAATTAGGATCTTGCTGTTTGACCTTAGTCTTTAATTTCATCACTTGAAGATAGTACACGGTTCTTCATGCAATTATATGCATATTGAAATTCACTGTTCAAAATTTCACCCAATTATAATTACATACTGACAGAATATGTATTTTTCACGGCGAGCATAGCTATTAGTGACAGAATGTGATTTTAGAGTTTATGTAATCCCAAGGTATGAGCTCATAATTCAGAAAAATAAGGAGCTTGTTATTAAAGTTCTCTTGCGGCTAAAAGAAAAGCCAGCTTAGTAACACGGGTCCCTTTGGACCAAGTGTCAGAACTACTGCTCCACAGCATCATCACTCTTCCCATCAATGACCCATTTTGTTCAATCATTCATATAAAGAAAACAGAAAGTATCCGTGTGTGGGATTATCAAGTTTAATCTTGGATGTCTATAAGACATTTGTTAGCAATGTATAAGCAATTATTCTGAGTTATGTCTGTTGTCAACTGTACCGCAAAATTGCATGATTGTTTGGCAGAAAAAAATGACAACAAGGAATGCATTTCTTCAGATACAGTTTCAGTTGAAGCCTAGTTTTATTTGAAAGGGTTTGCTAGCACAGGTAGTATATTTGCTCAGCCATTATTGTTGACCCTTTGCAACAGAAAGTTGGCCTATTTTGTAATAAAATAAGCTTATATCCGAGTGTATCTCTGCACTGGTCATTTGTTGCAGTGACCATGCAGCAAATAGTTATCTTGTAATTGCAAAATTGTGAAATACGGCCTTGTTTCAAAATATGATTTGAATATGAATAATGCATTTGGTTTAATGGAATTATTTAATATCTTAAAATGTATGCTTGTATTTGCAGCATTTTTCAATACCCAATATTCCTATATTCGCTATTCGCTGGAAATTGTGTGAATGGGCATTTCTTGGCTCAGACTTAGAATTTATGAAACGTAACTGAAGTTTGTGCAGTCTCAAGAGGGCCTTTTGATTTTTAATGCTGTTCAAAGGAAATTAACATAGACTTTGAGAATATTTTGGAAAGTAAAATGTAACTTCGTTTCAGAGCTCGAAAATGCTTAATGGTTACCGGTCTTTCGTTTATTATTTTATGTTTTAACCTTCTTAAATAGTGCTTCATTTGTATACCACAATAAATTGAATTGAATGAAAATATACACGTCTGAAAATGTCAAAAATCAAAAATGTCAATTAGGTCATTTCAAGTGTATCCTTAAGTAGATTAACTGTCCTATGAAAAGAAAAAAAAAAAAATTTTAAAGGCTCACGAATGGACGTTCTCCCAACTAATGCCACGTAAGCTCTTACTGATGACGGTGGTCCTTGGAGACTGGGTGCTGAACATCCGCATATCCTTGTCGTGGTAATTCCATGGATCCTGATGATGTTAACCCATTAATGCCCAGATTTCTCTTCGAAGTAAAAGTTATATTTTATTATTGGAAACAGTGCACAATAAACGTGTTACGCTTAAATTCTGGTGAGAAATCATTATTTTGTCATCGAGGACCCAAAATATGTACAGTCCCGTCACAAATGTACACATCGTTGAAAGCATAAAAGAATCATCATTCAATATGTTTCTATATTTAGATAATGCTATAATTTCCAATTTTTGTTCTCAGTATTGTTTAAAAATGTTTCTCAGTTAAAAAAAAAATGGCACACTGACCTTTTGAAGTGTCTCATAGTGCTTTCATGCAAATTCATGCAAATGGCGGCCTCCACCACTGCTGAAAAGGGAGACTACTCTCATAAGCACTTTTCCTGAATGCAAGTTACTTCCCTTGATTAACCTACCATAGTTCATTCACAGTAATGCATTCACTTGGTTGGTGAAAATGTGCTACGTCCCAAAGATGGGACATTGGTCATCAATGGGTTAATTCCATGCATCACTGTAGAACCAGCTGTAATACGTTGTACTTCCCTTTGTCATTCAGTCATCTCAATCGACCTGAGCAGTGATTTTTTTTTTTTTTTTTTTATCAGATATTTTAAGGGGAAATTATTTCATCCAGGTCAAAAAAAGGAACATCCCCACTGTTATCAGCGGCGAGTCTGCATTCCATGGTCTGTCATGGTATGGGGTTGTGTCTGTGCCCTTGGAAAGGGTAACTTGCATCTTTGGCTGCAACAATGCTGAAAAGTGCTATGAGATTTCGGCATCTGCTGCCTTCAAAATGACATCTTTCCCGGGACGCCCTTGGATATTATGACAAGACAACTCAAAAGTGCAGTCTCCAGACATGGCTGGCTGTGTAAGAAGAGGGTGAGATTGCTTAACTGGCTTGACTTGTCCCCAGTAAAGAACGTGGCACATTTTGACAATGAGCATAATGGGACAACGGGGACTCTGTACTGTGGCACATCTTAAGATTTGTTTGCTGTATTGCGCGCAAAACCCAAAATTACGTGGTGCATTCAGTCCCTAAACATGAACGTGAAACTGAATGGCAACATTACGAAATTGTAAATGCTGTACCAGTTTTGCAAGGAGCAAAATGGAATTTCCTGTTTATTTTGAAAAATCAGTATAATTAATGTGAAACCTCCAAAATGTGCTGCATTGTTTTCAATGTAATACAAGTCAAAGATGATTTTCTCGTCACTGCTTTCAGTTTTAATTTTAATTGAACGAACCATCTTGACCTTTTCTGACGTGTTTTAAGTCTGTGTGACTCAATATCTATGAAAGGAATACGCCCTGTCTTGGCAGTTCATGTTGTCAATCATGGGCCATAAAAATGTTCACCTAAGGAGCATTGTTACAAGAAAAATAAAATAATGAACTGTAAAACCATGAAGCTGAAGGAAAATGAGTAACCTCATTGCTGACCTCATTCTGCAGGAATAGGAATGTCTTTGAGGACACTGATCTTCTCTGATGCTTGTATATAATATGTGCATATACCATGGGTGGGCAAATTTGCAGTCACAAAACAACCCTTAACAAGAACTTGGAAAATAATCTAATGATATTTAATCTAGGTGAGACGTTTTTTAACTACTTGCAAGTGGGGGAAATCCGTACAGTGGTGCTATACAAGGATACTGAAGTAACTGCTCAGCTTAGCAGTTGCATTGCTCCAAAAGGAAGTGTACATTCATATGTCTCGCAAGACTTGCTGCAGTGGAACTAGTTCAGCATTACAAATGGACTCGCCAAACTTTGAACGAAAAGGTACTTTTTAAAAAAAAAAATTTTTTTATTTTTGAAAAACAGGATAAAATAAAGCAGTTGAGCAGTCACATTTTCACGGTAGGGAACCCAAATGAGGAATTTGCTGCTAGAATGTGTCACAGCCTAGGTTTACCTGTGGAGGAAAATGAGCCTGAAATCCAGTGCCTGCATTGAAGGCTCTCATTCGGCATTGATGTGATGCAGTTAAGTGTGGCTCTCAAAACAGGAGAGGCAGGGTGAAGGAAGCAGGGGTGCGCAGGGAAAGCGGAGGAGGAGTGGTAGCAGTTGAGCACCTCTCAGTAGCCATGACAGTCCCCTCTCCCACCCTCCCAGTCTGCTGCAGGCTTATCAACGGTGCCCCTCCGAGGTGGAACGGGAGAAGCTCCTGTCCTCCATCAGATACGGCAAACTGAAAAGGTTTGTGTCCAAGATATCACTTTTTTTTCAGTACACGTTATTATAATAACTGTAATAAAATGTAAATATGTAGTGATTTTGATTTATTGATGGCTTTTCTGTTTGTGGCAGGAATATGGGACCTGCCTTGAGCCGCACTGTCTACCAGCTATATTGCACTCCGGGACCACTGTCATAGTGTTGTTATACACATTACTCATCCTGTACAAAAACAGACATACACACGCCCACCAGCATTTCCCAGATGTAAATGAACATGTACATTCTTTTATGTTGAAAACAATTGTGCTTCTGTTGAAATGGACCTTTTGAATAATAAAGGATTGCCCAAAACGTTAACGGTATTGTTTCTCCACTTATTACGGGTAAGCCTTTTTTTTTTTTTTTTTTAATTGGCTACCTTTATACAACCTGGTATTTCTTTGGTGTTGTAAAAGAGTGTCAATTAAACATGAATAACAGTGTCTAGACTCTTTGTCGGACAGAGGCCCTCGTTAGCCTCGCAGCACATCTCACATACTGATCACAAAAAGCCAAACCTATGCATAACAGAAAGCAAATATGTGCGCCTGCAGGTGAGTGACGTCATTGAGTGGTTCAGAAGAGAATGAGTAGGTGAAATGATGTCAACAGTCAGTCTGAAGACATTCTTCTGCTTTTTTAACTATCAAAAGCTCACGGGCAAAAACCCTGAGACTGTATGTCCTATATGTCCAAATTCTGCAATATTTAATAATGGTAGTATGGTAAGCGAACGCAGTATGCTGCCATCGGCGCAACTGTAACAGGATCACTATCGAAGCATCCCCTTTCTTCCGTTGCGAGCTCTTGTCCTAGCTTTGCGCACGTACTGTCTGGAGGCGCTTCAAAGGACCGAAGACATCATTAGTTTATTGCCGAACCAAGGAGGAAAGGATGCAGCGCATCAGTCGTTGGAATAAAATGAAGAGCGAGGGAGGACAGGGGAAGTGTTTCGGTTGAAATAATGCGTGTTTACCGCGGGCTCTGTCGTCCGAGAAGCGGAACAGAACCAGCGGATGGGGTTATCTGCACGACGAAGAGGTCCCGACACTGGGCCGCCGAGTTCTGTACCTCCCAGGCTGGTTGATGGTGCCAACGGGAGGGGATCAAAGGGGGAAGAAGAATGGGGGACCGACAGAGAATGCAAGGAGTGACGGTGACGGGAGAAGCGCCGGGGCTCACCGCCGGTGGGAGAGAGGAGGTGAGACGTGTTGAAATTATCAAACGTCCGTTTGAAATTTTCTTGTAACGGGATGATTTCATTTTAACTGGATCGGGCTCTTAAGGTGAATTGGGATACTCGCCTGTGACTGCACGTCTCTGGAGGTTTTAAAGAGTAGCATCCCAGCTTCAGTCCTGGACCATCCTTTGTTTTAGGCGGCAGTATGCACAATGCAGGGGCACATTCTAAACAAAAAATGAAACCTTGTTTATAAGTGAATGCTTGCCTATTGCAAGGAAACTGGAGAGTCTGAATAGCACGAACCAGTATGAGGGCAGATAAAGTAGGCTGTATATGTGCAAGGTATTCGACTGTTTTCTTTTGTTTGTTTTCGATCTGCGGTCAAGCACATTGGTTGCTGCAAGTCGGTTGGCTGTAGGCTACGCAAATATTTATTATGATTTGTTTTCCTGGGGGCAGTTATATGCCTTACGAGTCCAATATAGCTTACACGAAAGGTTTAATCTCCAGGTTACATTACCTTGTTTACCACATTATAATTTTACATATCGGATTGTTTCCCAACGTTGGGCATGAAATTGCTCAAAATAGCCTGAACATTTAAGTCGCAGAATACAGCCAACTAAGCGCGTTTTATAAGGAAACTGTGGCATTTTACAGACCATTTACGATTTCAGGTATGTGAGCGGGTGAAAATAATTTCGCAGAGATGCGGAGGAAAATGAAATGCCTCTGATGGTTCTGCTTTGCGATGTGAATTTCTCTACCCCTCCGCATCTTCACGCGACTCGTCCTCTCCCCGTCCATCACCCGCAGCCTATTTCGCGTCTGCATTGCAGTTGAATATGTTCGCGCGCCTTAAACGGGTTATTCCCTGCACCAGTCTCTCACCTTCCTTCTCCAGTTTTTTCCCCTGTTAAACTTCTGCGTCTACTCTCTCCCCAGCGCTCACTCTCCGACCCAACATCCGTCTGCTAATTTGCCTATCTTAATCCGCTTCTCCCCCGTTATACTTTATCTTAATGCAAGGCCTTGATTGATCCAAGAACCCGTATTTGAACTAGTTAAAGGTGTAAAAATCCCTAAGAAGGCATAATCGCCTGTAGACAATGTCTGGAACTGCTGTCAGATTTGCGTTTACCCCCAAAGCCTCTTTTAGGTTAGAGTATATGCTGGTGACCCCTTCCCCGTGAATTTCACCGCAGCTGCGGTTGCCACACACTCACTCACTGCCACAGACTTTCATTCTGCAGCCCCTAACTCTATGGGCTGTAAGATAATTTAAACTGCTTTACTGATCAAGTGGACTTGGTGTACCAAAATTGTCAAAGTGGACTCATTTGTGCCCAGATTTTCAAATTATGGCATCGGATTCAATAAGTTGTGTAAGCGTTTAGTTTCTGTATTTATTTATGACTTCCTAAAAAAGAAACTCCCAGAGGCCCTTCTGAGGGTAAAAGGCACTCATAGAACCCCAATATTGTAGGGCTGTTCTTACAAGGCCTCCCTCTATCCAGAAATATAATATTGCATGGATTTTTTTTCACAGATGATATTTTATATAGGTATCTACTGCAGCAGTGGTCTTGAATAGGGCTGTGTATAAAGCTTGATTAGACCATCTGGGCTGCTGAGTAGAAACTTTACATTTTTTCCTCGGAATGGTTTTGTCCAATTTCCGTTTATGGATGAAAATTATTTTATCTGACACTCATGGGTTCACACTGAAACTTTTTTTTTTTTAATGGCATGAGTATTTTCTCCAGTAAAACTGCATAAGAAGCAGATATTGGTTTAATTTAATGTATCAGTCCCTACAATAGCGGGTGAATATGGCTATAATGGAAGAGAGTGAGTCACGATCCTTTCATACTCAATATCTCAAGAATGGTGTGAGCCATAATTTTCTAACTTTGCCAATTGACAGATATATTTTAGCTGAGAGCTGATTAAAATTTGGTTGAATCTGTGAAGTTGCATCATACTAAATCCAGTCGGACTTCACATTGCCTCTATCAGTTTGCTTGTGAGTTAAGCTAGCTTGCGCAGTAAGAAGATTATTATCAATTCAGTTAAAGCCTGATAAAGGCTTGATTTCAACATTCGTCATGCTAGTGATGTTTGTTTCCATTTCAGGCTTAGTTGAAGTGCACCGCACTAACATTACTTGCACATACCTTCATTTCACATCTATAGTAGCCAGCTGTTTTTCATGTTTCCTTGTAGTTAGCTAGCTGGCTGACTGTTGACGTCAAATTAAGCTGGCTGGCTAGGAATAGTAAATAAGGCATTACCTTTACTAACTAGCTACATTCTCTGAACAGATCCTGAGCTTACAAGAGGCACTTCAGCCTCGTCACCTCATTCTTGTATATGAAAGGACACGTTCTGTCATCTTAATAAGCAAAAAGGCACCGCAACGCAGGGTCCTGTGCAATCCGGTAAGATTGTACGTTGCTTGATTTAATATTGCAAGCTATTTACAACAATAAAGACTCCAAAATACACATCGGACTGATACATCACAGCTTTGAGAATACAATGCTGTGAAAAAAGCATTTGCGACAACTCACCCAGGAGGTCACAAGAGAATCCAGGCTAAAATCTAATGAACCGCAGACCTCACTTGCCTCATCTGAGGTCAGTGTTCACAATTTCATAATAAGAAAGATGGGGGGGGGGGAGATGGCATCTGCAGAAGAGCTGCAAGGCAAAAACCACTACTGAGCAAAAAGAACTCAAAGCCTTGTTTATTACCGAAAACCATCTTGATGAAACCAACGACTTTTGGGATGATATTTTGTTGGACTGATGAGTCAAAAGTGGAAGTTTTTGGAAGATATGAATCTCATTACATTTGCTTTAGAGCTTAAACAGCATTCCACGACAAGAGCATCATACCAACAGCCAAACACAGTGGTGGTGGTGTGATGATCTGAGCTGCTTTTGCTGTTTCAGGACTTGGGCGGTCAACCATAATTAATGGAGCCATACAGTAGTCTATCCACCAGAAAATCCTGAAGGAGAAGGTTCGGCCATCAGTTTGAATCTAAAGCTTGAATGCAGTTTAATAATTCAGCAGGACAGCTATTCGAATGAACATGAGCAAGCCCACCTCTGGATGGTTCATAAGAAACAAGATGAAGGTTTTGGAGTGGCTCAGTCAAAGTTTTGACTTTAATCTGATTGAGATGCTGTGCCATGAATTTGAGCAGGTAGTTCATTCTTTAATAAAAATAAAATAGCAAGGTCCGCACATTGAAAGACAATGCTCCCCAAAAATTTATTGTGTCGTCAACGTGAGTTTGAGTGCTGTTTTTTGATGAAGATCACTTGTTGATCAATACGTTGACGACACAATACATTTTTGGGGAGCATTGTCTTTCAGTGTGCGGACCTTACTATTTTATTTTTTTTCATTCTTACATTGTCCTGCACCTTTAATTGAGTGGACCTGCATGCTTTATTCTCTTAGTTCATTCTTGAATACCCTCGGATATCGCTGAAATAGAACCATTCTGTGAATAAGAGTGGGCCCAAATTCCTCCATAGTGACGTAAAAAGGGTATTATTAGTTATCACAAATGTTTGATTGCAGTTGTTGCTGCCAAGGTTAGCACAAGCAGCCGTTAGATATGGGGGAAAACATTTTTTTCACATGGGTGATAGAATGACTCTGTACATTCAATAAATGAAACGATCACTTAAAAGCTGCTTTTTTGTGCTTTCATCATCGTCTTCTATTAAAATGTTTATGGACAGTCTGAAACATTTGATTTAGGCAAATACGTCAAAATAGAAGAAATTTAGAAAGGACTAAATACTTTGTAACAGCCCTGTACCTCTTTATCATCTTTAAAAATCATACCTCTAGTGTTTTTTTTGTTTGTTTGTTTTTTTTTGCAGGATTTTGGCCATAAATCCATTTTTAGGAAAGTAATAAGAAAAAACTACTTTTGTAAAAACTTCTCATTGACTCTGGTGCTAAAATGTGAAAAATTTTGCACTAATTAATGTAATTTAGCAAGTTCCTATATGGCTCCACAACTGAGTCATATAGGTTCCTGAACTTGGCAAATTTGCTCTCAAGTCTGCTTGATAGGCGTCTGAGGCCCAGTTTCCCCAGTCCTTTGTCTTAAAACTATATTGAATTAAAAGGAAAAATTTTGCAAGTTTACCAATTCACTGATATTAACATTTATAAAATGTTTTACTGATTCTGAGGGGATCACTCGGGGAAGTTCTGAAAATCTTGGTGATGTCACATGGAATGACCTTGCAGCTGTAACCATGACGCCCAGCCCTTGTTATGCTCACCCAGTTGCTTAATTAATCAGTAGCAGTCGATGTAAAAATCTCTGCAAAAAAGGACCTTGGAGACTATTCTCCAAAGGCCACCCAGGTGCAGTCATTTACCAAATTACCGGGGAACCCAGATCACCTTGTGACTTATCCTTTGTTCAAAAGTGTAAATTCTACAGGAAGTTCTTATTGCTGGTGGAACACCAGGGAGGCTTCAGACTCTCTGAAAGTATCTGACAGGAACAAAAAAGTACAATGTACATGCTGTATCAATTTTATTGCTCTCAAGTTTATTATTTTGGGAGTGGTAAATATCAAGTGTGTTTGCTGGACTAGAGTACATTAAATAACTTTGTTGTACATTAAGATGGATAGACACTCTATTGAACCCCATGGGGTAATTTGTCCTGTGCATTTAACCCATCCTGTAGTTGGGGCCATCCTATGATTGTCATTTATCAGATGCCCTTTCCCGGGATAATGTACTACGCAAATAATTACATGAGGACACAGAGTGCATGAGTTTGATCAGTTTTTGATGTGAAACGTATTGGAAATGTCACTGCATGACAAAGATTTATTGTTTCAGGTGCAGGATAGATCTTTTGCCAAGGATTATTTTCAGATACCGTCTCCTACAGAGCGGTGAAAAAGTATTTGCCTCCCAATTTCTTCTATTTGTGCTCATTTATCAGACTACAATGCATCAGATCATCCAACTAATTTTAATATAAGACAAAGACAATGTGAATAAACAGAAAATGCAGTTTTTAAATGATTATTCCATTTATTGATGGTAAAGTTTTTTGAAAACCTATATCACCCACGTATTATAATAATAATAATAATAATAATAATAATAATAATAATAAAAATTACTGTGCCACCCATGGGGGCAACAACTGCAGTTAGAAGTTTGTGATAACTGCCAATGAGTCTTTTACATCACTGTGGAGGAATTTTCGTCCGCTCTTCTTTGCAGAGTTGCTTAAATTCAGCCATATTGTGGGGTTTTAGAGCATGAATTGCCTGTTTAAGGTCATGCAACAGCATCGCAATCGGATCCTAGCCAGGATTTTGACTTGACCACTCTAAAACCTTCATTTTGCTTCTTTAGAGCCATTCAGAGGTGCTCGTGTGCTTCAGATCATTGTCCCATTGCATAACCAAACTGCACTTGAGCTTTATGTCACAAACTGATAGCCGGGCATTTTCCCTCAGGATTTACTGTTTGAGAGCAGAATTCAAGGTTTCCTCATTTATGGCAGGTAACAAAATGGTAGGGCAGCCTCAGAGCATCATGCTACCGTCACCTTGTTTGACTCTTGGCATGAAGCATTTATTTGTGGAATACTGTCTGAACATTACACCGGCTGTAATGAGAGACACATCTTTCACCGGCTGGAATGAGAGCCCCATCTTTCAAGCATTCCACTTTCGATTTCTCTGTCCATAGAATGTTATCCCATAAGTCTTGGGAGTCATCAATATGTTGTTTTTGCCAAATGCGAGATGAGCCTTTGTGTTCTTTTTCCTCTGCAGTGGTTTTTGCCATTGGTTCTCCTCGGCTGCTATTTTTGCCCTGTCTCTTTCTTAATGCGGAATCATGAACACCGACCCAAACTGTATTACTACTCGGTACATTTGGATGCACAGTTAAGTCGAACTACGGTTATATCTTGATTAGGCCAGTTAATCGGACTACTGGCCTTGTCTTAGTACCGTCAATAAACCCGACTATTGCAGTGTACTCTGACTCTGCATTTGGGTTCTGGTCTGGATCATAACCCACATGAAGTGAAGTTTCACTAAAATACCATAAATGTGATATTAATGACATGCCAGTTTATTAAAAATCAGATACAACTTCCATCATACATGCAACAAGGATTTCTCCACTCTACTATATATGGTGCACAACTTAAAGGTCAAATACACAGGTTCCCGACTTTTAAAAGATTATGCTTCCTGGTGAAAAGCATAGACGTCTATCAAGCTGCCAAAAAAGTTATTTCACTGACGGTTATTTGGATCAAAGGAAATGAGTAAAAAAAAAAACGAATTCGTAAACTTTTCCGATCTTGGCCTGATTGTATTGCATTTCTGACGTCATTCAGTTCAAATGTTTGCCAAGCCAGTTCCTCGAACGATGCCATGAGAATGCAATTGCTCGGTCATCTCTATCTCGCGGTTGGGTCGATCCGTTGTAAACAGAAACCTTATATATACAACCCCAATTCTGAAATAGTTGGGATGTAAATTGGGAATAAAATCAAAATGCAATGACTCTCAGATCACATGAGCCAATACGTTATTTACAATAGAACATATAGTTTCAAATGTTGAAACTCAGACATTTTACATTTTTATCCACAAAATTAGCTTAATTCAAATTTTCTGGCTGCAACAGTTCTCAAAAAAGTTGGGACACGGGCAATAAATCGCTGAAAAAGCCATTAATATATAAGAGAATCAGCTGATGAAAAGAACATTTAGCAAGTAATTACATTAACTGGCATCAGGTGTGTAACATGATTGGCTATAAAAGGGATGTCTTAGAGAGGCTGGGTCTCTCTCAGAAGGCTTGTGTAAAAAAATTGTCGAATGCTTTAAAAACAATGTTCCTCAATGTCAAATTGCAAAGGCTTTGAAGGTCTCATCATCAACAGTGCATAACATCATCAAAAGATTCAGACAAATTGGAAAATCTCTGTGCGAAAGGGACAAGGCCGAAGACCTTCACTGGATGCCCGTGATCTTCGGGCCCTCAGATGCCACTGCATCATTCACCAGCATGATTCTGTCATTGACATTACTAAATGGGCATAGGAATACTTCAAGAAATCACTGTCAGTAAACACAGTCTGCCGTGTCATCCACAGATGCCACCTAAAACTCTATCATTCAAAAAGGAAGCCATTATTGAGCATAATCTAGAAGCGCCGCCCTGTTCTGTGGGCCAAGGCTCATTTAAAATGGACTGTAGCAAAGTGTCCTGTGGACAGAAAAGTCCAAATTTGACGTTCTTGTTGGAAATCATGGGCGTTGTGTCCTCCGGGCTAAAGAGGAAAAAGACCACCCCTCCTGTTATCAGCGTTCAGTTCAAAAGCCAGCATCTCGGATGGTATGGGGATGCATTAGTGCATATGGTGTGGGACACTTGCATGTTTTAAAAAGCACCATGAATACTGAAAAGTATATAAAGGTTTTAGAGCAACATATGCTCCCCTCCAGATGACGTCTATTCCAGGGAAGGCCTTCTGTATTTCAGCAGGACAATGCAAAACCACATACTCCAGCTATTACAACAGCATGGCTTTGTAGTAGAGGAGTCCATGTGCTGATCTGGCCTGCCTGCAGTCCTGATCTTTCACCGATTGAGAACATTTGGCGCATAATTAAATGCAAAGAGACCTGTTGCAGCCATTAAATTTGAAATGAGCTCATTCTGTGAATAAAAATTGTAAAATTTTTCAGTTTCAACATTTGCGATGTTATCTCTGTTCTATTGTGAATAAAATACCGGCTGGCGTGATTTGAAAGTCATTGCCTTTTGATTTTATTCACCATTTACACTTTGTCCCAACTATTTCTGAATTGGGGTTGTACATAAATCCACTCGACACATTACTCATATTACTCCCAAACTGTTTATATTGCATTGGTTGCCTGTCAAGTATTGATAAATTTTAACATTTACCGGTTCAGCTTTTTAGTAGCACATCACCTTATCATCCCATAGTCAGCAATCTTTCATTTCAAAAGAAAAGTGAAGATTGAAAATTTTAATTTGGCAAACAAAATTTGATTTAATTGCTGAGTCCCAGTTTTTAGTCAGTCTTTATTCAATCGACGTGTATTTCAGCGATTCTAATGCAAAATTGATATCCTTGTGCCTGGACATTTTTTCATTTTTACATGCGTCACTGTAAATTTCACCACTAGTAACATGGAAACAATTATGACTCTGGACTTCTCACGGTATCTTTTCTCAAGGCTATGGCATTGCATTAAGACGTTTTAAATGGTCTTTTATTTCATTTAAACAGTTTAAACAATCATGAAGCACAAGTTTAATCACCTGATGTGCAGAAAAGGTAGCGCAGAAGTTTCAGAGCAGTTTGTTTTTCATAAAGCACAGTCTTGTTTTTCAGTAAATTATTTTTCTGTTAAGCATTTAGCCAATTTTTTAGTCAGATTGTCCGGCGAGAGAAGCCGTGACTTCGACTGTCAATGGATTATTGTTATTATAAATGGAAAACATGGAGAACAAGCCAAGACTAATAATTGTTGTAAAGGGAACTTCTGGGCACCCCCAATTTTCAGTTACGGCCATGCCACTAAAAGCCTATGCAGTCAAAGTTCACCCAAATGAGTAATCAGAAAGACGACTGGACAATGTGTGTATAGTTCGCATAACTGTGTTTGTGAAATTCTCAAGAAATAACACAGTTCTGTTTACAAGCCTGACTGCTCTTAAAGCGGTAGCCTGTAGCCTGTGTGTTCAACAGAAATTGAGTGGGGGGAAAGCAAATACAGAAGATGGAATTCAGGGAAATTTAGATTTTTTTAACTAATGATGTGGATAAAAACCACTCTTTTTTTTGGGCTGGGCCGCAAATAGCAACCAGGCCCCTATAAATGCAAATAACGCTGAGTATCTGAGTGACTGACTGCCTGAGTGATCAAGTTCAATGATTGGCTGGGCGGCGGGGAAGAACTTGAAAGATTGGTTGGCTACGACTGACTTCAGCGATTGTTCGGCCGGCGAGCAAGAACTTCATGATTGGTTGGCCGACGATTAGCTGGCTGGCTGGCCGGGCGTTTGTCACTCTTATCTCTTGGGAGGTAGCCTTCACTCGGAAGTTCAACTCAGACTGGCTATATATGAGTGAGCCGGCTCAACAAACCCTGAACTTGCAATCAGAGATAACCGCACCACAACAATGGTTGTAACCTTTCTTTGTTAATCTCTTTTTTGTGCTTTCAACAGGGGACGCGCCCTCAACAAAAAGCATTTCTTACGTTGATTGCTCTTATTTCCGTTCACTCTCCATTCCCACTCCCACTACCACAATCAATCTCACTCACTCCCACTCCCTCACTCACGCTCTCACTCACACTCACACTCACACTCACATAAGCTTTGCCCCATTTAGCACCCTTTTCTTGGGCCCACATCCTCATACAGCACTTGGCGGCCCGGCCATATACTAGGTTGCACCTAGTGTTGTTGTGTTATCAAAGTGAGACACGAGACTAAGAGTAAGAAGCTTTGTTCAGGCTGTTGTCGTCAAGTTTCTGTTTAACGCGCGTAATATCAGACAGCGATAATTTCCGAGTGGGTCTGAGAAAAAGTTTAACTTTCGGAGCTGCAAAAAAAAAAAAGAAAAAAAAATCCAAATTACTTCTTCACCAGAAATTTCATGCTTAATATTCAGTTGTGCCACCCTGCATCAAAATTTCATTAAGGTTAAAACCTGTACATTTGATATTTAACAATTTCAATCAATTATTCAGAACTATACAAAAAATGGCAAACAAAAGGCAAAGAAATTTTATATTGTGCAGAAAAAAGGAATCTCTGTTGCAAATGTCAGAAAAAGAATTACATATGACCAACACTAATGCACCTACATATCAAACTACAGTGGTGTGAAAAAGTATTTTCCCCCTTCCTGATTTCTTACTTTTGTATATATTTTCCATATTTGTCACACTAATAAGTTTGAGATCAAACTACAAGTAATTTAAAATCAGTCAAAGATAACCCCAGATAACCCAAAGATAACCTGATCACAAAATGCGGTTTCAAAACGATTATTTAATTTAATGAAGGAAAAATCTATCTACCCCTACCATGTATGCCCCATGCAAGAAAGAAACTGTAATAGTGATATTTATAATAGCATTATATTATGATAGTTATTGATAGTTACTGAAGGACCCATTTCAGCAAATTTAACTGATAGCTGAGTTTCACTTTCACTTGACACACTCAGGCATGATTACTGCCCTGCTGAATCTAAACATCACTTATGTAGAACCTGCCTGGCAACATGAGGTAGGCAAAAAGAAGCACATGATGCCTTGATCTACTAAAAATCAAGAAGAAATGAGAAACAAAGTTGTTGACATCTATTCACCAGGAAAGGGCTACAAAGCCCATTATAAGGCTGGAGAACTCCAGTGAACCATGGTGAGAGCCATTATCTTAAATGGAGAAAATTTGGAGCAGGGGTGAACCAACCCAGGAGTGGCTGACCTACCAAATTTCCTCTAATAGCGGATCAACCGCTATTCCAGGAGGTCAAAAAGAGCCCAGACTTGCATCCAACTGCAGGCGTCACTTGCCTCAGTAAGATTGAGGGACAGGGCCCAGAGCAAAATAAATCTGTTCAGTTGAAATGGTACAGGCTTGGGTGCAAAGACACATCCGTGCCGGGCTAGTGGCTAATCAGGACAGCTGCCAGTCTTCGCCCGAGCCGAACTGTCAGATGGCAGGACTGTTGAGTTTAACCAGAAAGCGGTCCCAATCCTGATGACCACAGAAGGCTTGGGCGTTTCTTCATCATAAACTTTGCAGAAGAACATGAGAGTCTTGACTGATAGGATAATGGTCGTAATCCTAGAGATCAGAGTAAGGCTTGGGAGCTTGTTAAAGTGCACTGATTAAGTTGCTTTTCATTGGTCATTCTTGTATTCTTGAAGTCTAATAAAAGAGGTTTAAATGCATCATTGTTAAAAAAAAAAAAGTCACTTGAGTTGTCTCGTGCAGGCCTTTTTTGAAGTGTGAAACACACTGTTGAGGTCCTGGCCCCACCCTCCCAAAAACCCCAGTGTGTTGTGAGTAATTGACTTGATCACTCACTTGTGATTGAAAATTAATTAAGTAACTAATTAAAGATTTAATTAAATGAGGTCCCTGGCTCAAATGGCCACAGGCCCTGATCAGCAGCGTGTACATTTCTGTGTCAAAGGATAGTCTCATGTGGATGTCTTTCTTTATTTGTTTGCTGCAGGTCTTGTTGGTTTTTATTTTTTTGTTTGAAAGTGAAACTAATTGGGGGTTCAAATTCAGCAGGACTTTGCCTGGAGCCCATGTACAATAGCTGATGTGCATGATTGGGTTGGTTTTGACAAGTTATTGTTGCTGTGCTGAATCTTGAATCTTGAAAATCATGAAATTTTTAGACCATTTTACGCAATGAACTCTTGATACAGACTTACTGGCTCTATAGGCTTATAGGCACTTATAGGCTATTCCTTTGTCTAAAGATATGACCTTGTAATTAGATGGTGTGTGTTTGATTGATAGAGGCAGTGTGGTTTCAAGAAAAAGCGTGATGGTCACTTTGTGAATTTTGTTCTTCAGTCATCTGAAACTGTAAAAATGGTAGGAGATGGGTTTCCATGCTCAGGATTCACTGAGAGGGGAGGGGCTTATGGACTGGAAGGGGTTTGTGAGAAAATATACTTGTCCTCGAAGAGTATTCTGAACTAAGGACTGAGCAATTAGTGAAAATTTTCCAGTGTGGTGAGTCAGTGGAGAACAGTGAGGTGAGCAGTGAGTCAGTATTCCTAGATGGATCTACCACAAGCAACCAAGGACCCCCATTAATACTGAGGAATGTAAAAAAATCCATAAAATCATCCTGAATGTCGACTGTTCCGTTTTAGTCTTCGTCACAAGGCAGGGTGAACCAACCTTTACATTACTGCAGTGTTTTTGTACCCCAAATTTAAGAGAAGTGAGTGGAGGAACTTGAGTGGATGGTGCAGTCCACATCAAAACAATAACTGTAATGGCATCCGGGACAATATCATTTTTTTTTTATCACTTTCAGAGTGATTTTTTTTTTGTTGGCTGTGATAAAAGCCGACAGCCACTGAAATTCTGAAAGGCACTAATTATAGAGCATTGTCGCTCAGTGATGTGAATTGTCATATTTAAAGTCAGATCCAGAATGATTGGTTGTAGCAATGATGTTTGGGAAAACTTTGTACTTTCATTTTTATTTTTTTTTTCAAAATCATTTTTCAGTTTTTGACATTTAGCAATATAATTTAAGAAAACCATGGCTGTCAAATGATTGGTTCCCCTAAAGAAATATTGCTGATAAGTTAAAATGGTAATATTTTTTCTTAACTATAATTAATTTGATTTCAGGCTAAAGGAACTTTATTTTGTCAATCTATCACTTCCCGTTTTATTAGAGCATAAAAATAGTGAAATGCTTGTGGAATCCCTTTCTAATGCAATATCTGTGGAATTGCAAAGGAATTATTCTTATAAAATGGGACATTTACCCTCAAAAGTAAGGTCATGTTTCCAAAGAATAGATTAATCATTTGGCACTGTAAGGAAAGTCATATAAAATGTAAAACGAATGGAATGGAAGCAAACTGGCCAGATTAATATGGATGTGGATGCAGTCCCCATAGGCAGCAACAAAGATACCAAAGGACGCAATTAAAGATTTTTCCTCAGTTCAATAATCACTGGTACTGTTTTGATCTTTGGGTCACTAAGTTAAAAAAAAAAAAAAACTCTAAAACACTCACTCAGGTCCACGCAAGTGTACGCTGACCCAATGGGCAGCAAGGAAGATGGTACAGGAGGCCATGGAAAATCATGGTTCAATAATTGCAGCTATTGCATCTTGGGGTTTTCATTTCAAAAAAAATAAAAATGACAACAACCATTGAACAAATGGTCTGCAGTTAAGTTTTTGGGAGGACTGCATGAAGGCAGCACTTTCAGAGAACAAGAAATGAGCCAAAGCATCAGGAAATGATACGTTCCATGACTGGAACGATGACGGCAAGCGAGTGCTGTCAGATGAGACAAAGATTCCCATTTTTGGTCCTGTACACCATTTGATGGAAAAGGAGGAAATACAAGTAGAAGTACCTCATATTGACAGTCAAATATGGTGGAGGGTCATTGATATTTTGGGCTTTTACTGCTTTAAGAGGTCCAGGGACATTAGTCTATGATGAGTAGTGTAATTAATTAAACCAAGTAATGGGGAAAGTTTCGTAGTTGGTTGTCCCTGCTTGAAAGCCAAAACTTGGTCATAGATGAATTTTTCAGCGTGGCAGTGACTGTTTTGATGCTTCAATATCCACTCGGAAATAGTTGAGTGAAAGCAGCATTTGTGATCTGGGATGGCCACCTCAGCCTCTGGATTTAAATCGTGACAAAATCATAAGGTCTGACCTGGTGGAAGAAAAGCAGTGCAAAACCAAGGATATCTATGAATTTAAAAATCCCAGGTATGGTCAAAATCCCTTCAAATATGTTCTCTGAGCTTATCACAACTTGTAGAAGACTCACAGCAAATATCTTTGCTGAGAGCATTGGCAGAAACGAGTGAACCATGGCTGCCAATAAATTTTACACCTGTGCTTTTCATTTAAAAAAAATGAAGTTACATCATGAAAAACCTTAAATCTTGAGAATGCATGTATTGAAATAATATAATACGGTTTCCGTTTATGTTTGAACTTAAATTTGGATCATTAACTGCGTTGTTCATCATATGCAGTATTGGTTTCATCTTTGTCTGTAAGGGTGCTAGTAATTCTGGACCTAATTGCATATTTTTGGGTTTTTCATTGTTCCTGTTCAGTCTTGTGTTCAGGCGAGCAACAGTTGACTTTCACACCAGCTTGAAGGAGCATTTTCAGAAGCAATTGCAGAGGAGTGGTGAAAGCTATAAAAGAGAGGGGGTTTGTAGGCAGTGGAAGTCAGTACTATTCCCTGGAGGAGTAAAAACTGCAGTTTATGTTCAATCCTGCCCCCACCCTCTCTATCTACCCCAAACGAGTATTCCTGTAACAGGACTATTCAAAGCTTTGAACTTCATGGGAGTGGTTCCTGCAATCATGAACCCCAAGCAGTTAGATGGATAATTGATTTTTGGAGTGTGGATCTCAATAGTGTGATTAGTAGATAATGCCTGAGTGTGAAGTCAGATAAAACTAGGTTCAGAGTTCCCGCGAGGTCCTGCTGTGTAAAATGGAGAATGTGGGTAAGAGATTTCACGCCGGCAGATTTTCCAATACAAATGCTGGATCTCATCTTCTCTTCAGCTTACCTCTTCTGTCTCTCCATCATATTTTGTCTCTCTCAATTGCTGAGTTAACCTCGGCTCTTATTACAGACTGATCAATAGCATGAGAGCCAGAGTGGTGGTGATGGTGGGGGGGGGGAGGACAGGAAGTAGGTTTAGATTGTTAGGTGTTATTAAGTTTTCATTTTCATAGTGGACTGCAGACTGGACCGTCTCAATGTCTTCAATGGATGATTCATGCATTCAGTCATTGTGTTTGAGCTATATTCGCGTCTAATTAATAATACAGCCATTAATGCCGTAGATAACAGAGAAAAAGGCTGCTCTGCGTCTGTTGGCATTCAGCTTGCATGAATGAGCGAGAGGGGTTTCTGATCCAAGATGTCTGAATGCTGGGTTGCAGTTTCCTACTGCTGCTTGTCGCAGAAGTGGGGAGGGAACAATATGCTGACAGAGTTGCTGGACAAGTTCCCAGGACACCCGTGTCGTCCTCTTCCCTCTTGGCCAGCGTCCTATGAAATGACCTATTTATTGTCCCCAGCTCTCTTTTGGCTTTTAAGTGCATCTGCTTGCATATGTTTTCTGGACTTTGCTACTAACAGAAGCCTCTTTTATAATCTCCCAGTCATATCTGTCATAACTAGAGATTATAGACTCACCTAAGAGGACCCAGAGAGGTGGATGCACTAACTCTAGTGCGCATGCCCAAAACGCATAGAGATTCTGCAACTGACACCGCACTCACAGCATTCCGAAGAACAAGGTCAACACAGGACACGCAGCATACTGAGCAGACACGAAAGCCGTAGTACAGTTCAGGCTGCCATTAATCCTTAACTGAATGTCACTTAGGATGCCTGATGTCCAGTTTTGAACTTGAAGGTTGGGTTTTAAAATTATGCAGTGCAGGTGCAGTTTGTGGTCTCAACTGGGAAATGGACAGTGCGATATCAAGTTCCCGAAAGCGCTAGAAGACATTTAAGGGCAGTTTGTAACGATTTGGAATGTCAGTTTCTTTCTATCAGTTAGGCTGTCCTGGAGCTCACAACCTCTTTCCCGATTACACTTTCAGAATATTTACCAATATGATAAACTCTAAATCTGAAAACCCTGTGCGTCAACTTTACTCTATCCAAACCATTCCTTGGATTAGGACTTAATTTTTGAAATATGCCACTTGCTCTTGAATCATCACTGTCATTTAGTAATAAGGGGGACGCTTCAGTTCATTCAGAGGTCACTCATTGTTGGGTTGCTGCATAAGTTCATGGCAGTTGTTGGCAAAACCAGTGTGTACTCATCAGGCGAACAAAATAACAAACACATTCAGCTGATTGACAGAGTCACTATGATGCTGCAAATGGGGGAGAGGCTGAGCGGAATTTATTGGAGGTCTACTGAGATGATTCTGCTGATGGAAATTAAATCATTTGAGTCGCATGAAGTGACCATGTGATCTGATTCATCCGTGCTATATTTTTCGTGCACAGTGCTATGCATATTCCGGATTCTAGAAGGTCCTCTGATTTATGAGTAGTTTGTGCATTCTAATGTTTTCCTTGGCCTTAAATGAATGTTGCCATAGTGAGTGCAGACTGTGAAAGTCAGTATTTGATCTGATACCATTTCATAGACACATTCTCTAACCTCAAAACCACGCAAGAACAGCAGCTTTAAATGGTTTGTCTTATTAATATTTAATCGGCAATAGCATCAAGTATTCTCTACAGATGGGGAGGGAGAAACATGCATGTGGTCCTGTACCCACGATCACATTATCTGCATTCTTCCCTGAGACTGTATCATTCTTCCATCTTGGTTAATTAAATATGCCCTCCCTCCACGGAGTAACAACAACAACGAAAGAGGGACCCATTGTGCTCAGTGATGCAAATCAATTTCCAATGACGAAAGGGTGCCCAGTGCTTACTGTTTCCTTGTGGACAGATGGACAGCACTGTATCAAGCCTGGTCTTACTCACCCTCAAGGTTTCTGTCTCTACTACTGGACCTGGCAAGCCATCCCAAACACTGGCAACTCTGCATGTGCAAAAGAGTATTTTCTAATGTCCTGATGGAATTTACCTTCTCTAATATCCATTCTTCACCCTGTCATTCTGCATGGCTGAACTCATCCTGAACAATCTCCTATAGTTTACTTTAAAGGTGTTAGATGCTAGATTTTTATGGAAATGAAGAATTAAATAGAAATATATAAATAGGGCTTCCTGAAAGATGCAGAATGAAAATATTTATTTTCTCATAAAAATTATATTGATTTGGACCATAATTTTCTAATTTTTGTTTTGTCCAAAATGAGTCATTTGATTATTTTGGACAGCAACTGCATATCTGAACCATGAGCCCAACAATGCAGAAACCAGGCTTTGGCTTCCTCTGTAGCCGGATTTCTGTGATGTCAGTGAGTTTGTCAGCCAAATCAAGGACTAATTTTTACATTTCATTGCTCTAGCTCTGTTGTACTTCCCGCATAATTGAAACTTGTGCTGCAAACTAACTTACTAATTTCGTAATCCATTACTGCAACACTCAAAATAATACTTTAATTCTGTATAAATACGTTTGGTAACCTTACTATGTTGCCTCAGGTAAACGTATGCAGCTAGCAGAGGTGTATAATCCAGGGTTCAGAAAATAAAAATCCTACCATGTTTTCATTCCACCCATAAACTACTGTCAGCAGATTTCACTTGTTAGTTTTACCTCCCAGCTGAAGAATAGGGCCAACTGACTGGTCTTTTGTGACTGGAACAATATCCTGGGATGGACTTTTACTTTCTGAACCTGGATTATACACCTCTGGCAGCTTGTCATATTGCCGGCTACCAAGATTGCCAGCTGTTTTGTCAAAAATTAAGTTACATGAATTTTTAAACACCGTTATGCCTCGCTAAATCTTTCTATATAATGAAAATGTATTAACGTACTCATAACTCACCAAGAAACTCCATCTGTCACATGACCTTGACTATACTGAAATGTATGCAGTACAACATAACTTCGCCACACGTAGAGGAGGTGTGTGTTGCAAGCAGTTCTTGACTGCACTTCTCCCAAGACACACTGGATGGGGGAAAACATTTGGAGTCTCGCCAAATCTTGTATCAAGCAGCTTTAAACTCTTTTGTTATACTCACATTCACTGCCAGAAGTGTGCATCGACACACGCATAAATAGACGGTGCTATTCACTCAGCAAAATGGTCTGATTAGCGGGTATAAAATGTGTATTGAGAGTCTGTTATGGGCTGGTGGGTGATTGCTCAAATGTGTTTTGTGTTCTGTCAATGATTCTTCATCGCTGGAGCATCTGAAGCATCTCCATGTGTGCCTCCTTCCACGAGGGCGTCTCCCTCTCTCTCCCAGTCCCATCCTGCTTCAGGCTGCTGTTGCAAGTCACTCCATATGGCTGTATCGCAGCAGGACGCTGTTGGAACGTAGGGAGCTGGGGCAGAGATGCTGGTTTTCAGGCTGATCGCTGTGTAACTGAACATCTTAATGCATCCACCTCCCCATTAGTACGGTGCTTTTTATCTGGGGCATGGCTTATCGGCCGGAAATGTCTTCACTCACATGGAGGCGCTGTGGGAATAGTCTGCTCCATATTAAAGTCAGCAGGAGTTTTCCTCGCACAACCAGGAATAAATGCAGTTAAGTTATTGCAATTTAGTTGTTTATTTTTTGCTCCTGATGATACTGTGTACTTGCACTGCTGTGAAGAAATATTTGCCCCCTTCCTGATTTCTTCTTTTTTCTCTTATTTGTCATTGTTAAATGTTTCAGATGATCCAACTGATTTTAATAAAAGACGAGGCCAACATGAGTAAACGCAAGATGCAGCTTTTTAATTATGATTCCATTTATTGAACATAAACAGTTATTCAAAACCTTAATCGCCTGTGTGGAAAAATAATTGCCTCGCTATTCATAATAATTGGTTGTGCTGCCCCTGGTGGCAACAAATTCAATCAAATGTCTGCAATAACTGGCAAAGAGTCTTTTAAGTCACTATTGGGGATATATGGCCCTCTTGTTTGCAAAAGTGCTTTAATTCAGCCACATTGGAGGGTTTTTGAGTCAGACTGTCTGTTCAAGGTCATGCCTCAGAATCTCAGTCGACCTCAAGTCAAGATTTGGATTAGGACACCCCCAAACCTCCATTTTGTTTCTTTTGAGCCATTCAGAAGTGGACTTTCTTGTGTGGATTAGATTATTGTCCTGCTGAATAATTCAACTATGTTTGAGCTTGATGTCACTAACTGGTGGCCAAATGTTCTCCTTCAGAATTTTCTGTTTGAGAGCAGAATTCATGTTTCCATCAATTATGCAAAGCCACCCAGGTCATGACGCAACAAAGAAGCCCCAGGCCATCACACTATCGACACCATGTTTGACTGTTGGTATGGTGTTCTTGTTGTGGAGGGCTGTGTTAGCATTACGCCAATGTAATGGGACCCATGTTACCCGAAATGTCCCACTTTTGACTCATCAGTCCACAGAATATTATTCCAAAAGTTATTGGCTTCATCATGATGGTTTTGAGCAAAATTGCGACAAGGTATTGTGTTTTTTTGTGGTCAACAGAGGTTTTCTCCTTGCAACTCTCCCATGGATGCCACTTTTTTCAGCATCTTTCTGTTTGAGTAATCTAGAACACTGACCCTAACCAAGATGGGGGAGGCCCGCAGTTCTTTAGATGTAAGTCTGGGTTCTCTTTTGTCATCTTGGATGAGTCAGCAATGCACTCTTGGCAAAATTGTTTAGCCAGCCACTCCTGGGAAGGTTCACCAGTGCCTCAAGTTTACTTTATTTCTACGTAATGGCTCTCACCATAGTTCGCTGGAATCTCAGAGCCTTAGACATGGCATTGTCTTTTTACCCTTTTCAGACTGATCGATGTCTCTCAACTGTTTTTGAATTGCTTTAGATTGGGGCGTCACATGCTGCTTTTTGCTAACTTCACATGGCCAGACGGGTTCTATTTAAGTGATGTTTAGATTCAACAGGGCTGACAGTAATCGTGTGTGGGTGTGTCTGGTGAAATGTAATTATCAATTCAATTTCTTTAACGTTGATATGTTGACTAAGGGGGCAGTTACTTTTTCATTTGTGGCCAAGTTGAGTTGGATAGCTTGTTCCCTCAATAAATTAAATCATTATTTAAAAAACTGCATTATGAGTTTACTTGGGTTCTTTGTCTCATAGTAAAAATAAAAAATGCAAGTATTTCAAAATAGAAGAAATTAGGAAGGGGGCAAATAGTTTTTTCACAGCACTGTGTATTCGTTTGCAGATTTCATTCCATTGGGTTGTTTTTGAAAGGAAATGAATAGGAAAAAATGATTTTTTAGAGAGACTGAAACATTTTTGCTCTGGCATTAATCCCAGCACTAACACTTTGTTTTTCTGCCTCTTTTGTCTTCTTCCTTTTACTTCACATCCCTCGCTTTCCCTCGCTTCTGCATTTGCTCCATTTCCTCCTGACCCGTGACCCTTTTCCACGTCCTCATGCCCTTCTCCATATATTTACCCACTTCTCCCTTTCCCCTTTCTCATGGCCACTACTACACTTCCCCTTTTTCCCCTCTTTCCTCTATAATCACATTTCACTATTCACCCTGGCCCCCCCTGCTCCTTATCTTTCGGCTTTCCCCTCTTCCTGTACCTCTGCTTTGAGCTGCTGTCCTTGGCCCCTCCCCCTCCCACAGCAGCGTCCTCTGAGACAGTCTCTGACAGGCTCCCTGTGTCGGGAGTCCCACTGGAAGTGCCTCCTGCTGACGCTGCTCATGTACGGCTGCTTCTGCACGCTGGCCTGGTGCGCTCTCTGCCGGGTGCCAGTCCTCGCCCCTGAGGACTTTGCTGGGTCCTACTACGGGCAACAGCCTCGGCTGCAGCACGACAGCCCCTGCTCCAGCGGCTACATCTACATCCCACTCGCCTTCCTGGCCATGCTGTACGTGGTCTACCTGGTGGAGTGCTGGCACTGCTACTCCAAAACGGCCACGCTGGCGCAGGCTGAGGTGGCTGAGGTGTACGAGCGGGTGCAGCGCCTCCAGCAGGCCACGCCCTGCATCTGGTGGAAGGCCATCAGCTATCACTACGTTCGGCGGACGCGGCAGGTCACCCGCTACCGGAACGGGGACGCGTACACCACCACTCAAGTCTACCATGAGCGGGTCAATACGCACGCCGCTGGCTCTGAGTTCGACTACGCACGGCACGGCGTGAAGGACGTGTCCAAGCAGCTGCTGGGGCTGCGGGAGCACCCGGCCGTGAGGCTGCGTTTCACTAAGTGCTTCAGTTTCGCCAGTGCCCGCGCCGAGGCCGCGTATCTCACTCAGCGCGCCCGCTTCTTCGGCGACAACGAGGGTCTGGATGACTATATGGAGGCGCGCGAGGGCATGCACCTCAAAAACGTGGACTTCAGAGAGCACATGCTGGCCTTTCCGGATCCGGTCTGTCCGCCCTGGTTTGCCCGTCGCCGCGTCTTCTGGCTGGCTTCAGCACTGCTGCTCTCCTGGCCTCTGCGCGTGGTGGCGGAGTACCGCACAGCTTTCGTGCACTACCACGTGGAGAAGCTGTTTGGGGATGGCGAGGAGAGCCGGGACGGTAACGAGACAGGGAACGAGAGTGGAGGAGGAGGAGGAGGTGGAGGAGGAGGGGTGGGCTCCAGCTATCGAGCCATCTCCCGCGTCAACACGGTGGACATGACTGAGCTGGAGTGGCACATCCGGTGCAACCAGCAGATGGTGCCCAGCTACTCCGAGGCCCTGCTGATGGACATGGACTCGGCCGCCAACCCACCTCCTCCGGCCAACGCGGGGAACAGCTCCGCCCTGCAAGCGGGCTACTTCCTGCAGAACTGCCCCCGCTGCCACCGATCCTCGAGCAGCACCTCGCTCCCCTCGCGGATCCGAGGCAGCGTGGCGCTGGGAGGGGCGGGCGCGATGATGAACGGGACCGTGGCGGGCATGAGGGCTGGCGGAGGGGGCAGGCTGGTGCTCAGCCGGAGCGGGTTTTCGTTGGGGCGTCTCCAGGCCTCGCGCCCCACCGGCCTGTTCCACTCTCTGAGCATGGGGGGCGGGGTGGGAGGGAGGGGTGATGAGGGGGGTGGGGGGTTTCTGGGCCTGGGAGGCCGGCAGGATGAGGAGAGCAGGGGGGTGCTTGAGGGAGAAGGGGATGATGATGAGGATGGAGAGGAAGAGGTGCAACAGAGAGGGCAGGATGAGCCGGAGAGGGAAGTAGCGGGGGAAGAGTGCAGGGAGGGGGATAGAGACAGACCTCCGGCTTATCAAGATGCTTTCTTCTTCCCTGTGCTTATTGTGCATGGAGAAGAAAGTTGCCACGGAGGAGTGGGTATATGAGAGAGGAAAACCCCAGATAAAGGGAGAGAAAGGGAGGAGAAGAAAAGAAGGAGTCAAAGGTGGATAATGAAATGGAGAGAGAGATTTGACGCCTGTGCTGGACAGGATGGAGAGACACGAAAGGCCACACCCAGGCTGTTGTCAGGGCTGTGGCGCGAAGCAGTTAATCCTCCAAAATTATTTTCACCCTTGATAAAGATGAGCATAGTAGCGCTAAAAATAAAAACTGTGAGCGAGAGTAGAAAATGGTCTACCTCAGTGGAATTAGACAAAATATAAGGTTCACACTGTTCAAGACTGTGTCACAAATTCTGCATCGCTTGGTATGGTGTTTTGTACACATTGTGTTTGTAACCGTGTCAGTGTAGAGTCATCGACTATTTTTGAACATATTCCACTGGGATGTGTGACCATTCCTCCACGCAGAATATTAAAATCCTTCGGGAAATTGTGGTCTGCGCTTGCAAACTGCCCCTGTCAATTTCCTCAATTCAAAAAAAGAAAGCTCATTTCCGGAGAAAATTTAGATCAAGTCTGGAGCTTAAGATGGCCATTGCAAATCCTTATTTCATGGCATGTAATGATAAGTTTTGACCAGAAGTTCACACGTCCACCGACCATACCGTGAGCCCTCGGGCAAATAGATGTATAACAAAAAACGTCTGAGGTCCACCACCTTGCATATGCCTTTTCAACAAAAGTATCCTTCTAATTTTGTCTTGTTTACCTTCCATTGCCCCCGCTAGAGGTCAGAGGTCAGCTTTGTTTTTGCACATTGTTTTGTCTGTTTTGCACCTGCGTGACGTCATGGGATCATGCGAGGGTATTAAAGCAGCCTTACCTTTAAAATTGGGATGGTAATATACAATATTTTATTTCATTTTTGTAATGATTGTGGCATGAACAACTGTGATGCAAATTTTAGAAATAATTATGCTCAATTGAGTTGCCCAGTTTTTTTCTCTGTTATATCCATAACCCAGACATGCTCCTAGTATATTTCAGCCAGCCCGTGGTCAGAGTCTACAAACAGAATATTGTCTCTAGAACAACTGCGAGTTATTTTTAAAATTATATGGGCTGGTGAGTTTTCTCTGGGACACAACAGGACTGCTAAAAAATGTCTTCCATGAGTTACCATCAATCCTGCATTTTGAGGGCAAAATGAGGAAGAGAAAAAATTCGTACTACAGATAAGCTTTTTAATTGGCGTCATTTATTCTGAACTCATTATTGAATTACTCATATTGCTGTGTTGCTGCAAACATACACATAATAGAATCCCGTAATTACCATCTTTACCAAGGGTGCAAATATTTTTTAAGGACAGAGACGTCACACCAGTAGTGCATTCTTCTTAATTTTACTTTCCATCATTACCTTCTGTTTATGAGAAGAGAATGAGAACGATGGAGAATCGATCATTTCGCCTTTTCTTCCAGTGCGTGCCTGTTTACCGGCTAACTGAAATAGAGCACAAACAGCCTTGTTCTGTTACTGACTCCAAAGCTGTTCAGGAATGTTCTCCTATTTTTAGGGAGCCAAAAATTGGCTTTGTTGCCTTTTATTTTCGTTTTTTGGAATGGACAATACACACGTCATCCCTCGGCATCTCTGCATAACAGGAACGAGTTTGGATTTTACTCTCCTGCTCTCTGTCTCTCTCTTTTTCCCCCGACTTTAAAAAAGAAAGGTTCTCATACCGCATCAGAACGATGCGTCTGCTGCTTCCGTCATCGTCATCAGGATCAGCTGAATTCTCACAATGCAAAATAAGTGTCTCATAAAGCGCATGTAATCAATAAAGTCTGTGCAGTCATCGAAGGTGTACCCTACTATTATAGTTACAGCCATTGGATGTCATTCTCTCTAAAGCTGCAGCATTGGATCATTTCCGTTCCATCATTTTTCTTCAAGCTATTGATGAAAAGATATGTGGAGAAGTATGGATCTGTATTTCAATGCCTCAATGCCTATCTGGTGGCTCAAGGCCCATGTGTTGGGCCTTGGGGAAACCGCACGGGGCTTAGATCCTAACTGTCCGTTTATGTTATGAGTGCAGCCTCTCACCTCCGCCTTTGACCTGTATGTGGGTCAGAGCCATGCCTTTGTTAGTCAGCCAACTGATAAAAAAAAAGAGAAAAATTATCTGTCACTTTTGAGTCTGTAAACCTGTCTTGTCCCGCCTGCCTCAATTTAAGGGGATAAATTCACTGTCCTCCATCTGCAGGACTGTGAGAGGTGGAGGACTTAGTTAACCTCCACATATTGCGATGTCTCCCATTTTTGAGTACTTGCTGGCAAAGAAATGGACCCACAATCTGATATATCACAGAGAGAGTGAGGTTCAGAAAGAAATCCATAACCCTCTGCACAATTGCTGTTATTTTACCCACTTAGCAAGCAGAAAAATACTGCTCGGAGAAAAAGGCAGAATAGCATTGAGATGGATGGTTGAGTTGTACAAGATAAAATTTAAGGGATGAAAATAATGAGAGAGAGTAACATTGCTCTGCTGGGATACTTTTAGCTTTATATTGGCGGTCAAATTTAGATTTATCGTGGAAAAAATAATCATAATTGTTTGCACTGCTATTTTGATTAGTCTTTATATCGTCCTCTCACTTCAAACACAATAAACGACTGCACCCTTATTCAATAAAGGCCATTTCATGGTCTCTGCACTGGGTAGGACCTATGCAGACTCAAAGCAGACAGGTGCAAATATAGACTAAGCCTGTTTGAGCACCACTCAAGACTTGTCTGGTAATGCCCCCTCTTGGTGCCCACAAGGGAAATGAAAACGATGGATGCTTTTGTGGAGATGTTGGTGGAGGAGGTTAGTGTTTTGCTAGCCCAAACTGTAGTCATAATCATTTTAAATGTGGGTGGGAGTGTGAGGAACGTTGTACATGCGCCAAGTCTGCTTTGACACGGCAAAGAAAAAGGTCTGTGAGCAGGTCAGCTGTGTCTGCATACCGGTTTGATTCTTTGATTTGGCCTTAACTCCGCACTGTTTTTTTTTTTTTAGCATGGCAGATTGGAAAGAAATTAGAGAAGTTCAAAGTTCCTGTCTTGTTTTAAAGAATGTGCATCGTAACTGTCAATCATTGGCCCGAACCGGTAACAGGCTATATTTGCCAGTCGTAGTTGAGTGCAAATGGCAGGCAGAGAAAATCAGTGATTTTGGTCACTGCACTAACATTAGTAATTCATCAAATGTCCGCTGG
Organism: Gymnothorax reevesii; assembly: GCA_029721435.1. Lineage (NCBI taxonomy): Eukaryota > Metazoa > Chordata > Actinopteri > Anguilliformes > Muraenidae > Gymnothorax > Gymnothorax reevesii. Next base: position 11,762,396 of record CM056586.1, on the reverse strand, counting down.
AAACCAAATGAGTGTATTTACACTCCACTGAAAATCTCAAACTCAGCGACAGAATAGCATAATTTTTCTTTACTGATACTCACCGCTGATAAGGGCAAAGGAGCCAAAACATCTGGGCGATCTTTTTTATCCTCCATGGACAAAAATGGACAGAAAATAAGGGTATAAGTTACTTGAGCGCGGCCTTTACTTCGCTTTAGTCACTGATTTTCATCGTCTCGCATTTTTTTCACATGGCATCGCATTTTTGTTATTCAGCCATGAAGAAAATTTGTCAAAAAATTGTGTGACTTTACAATGTGGGGTGTTGTAAAATGAAGCAATGAATATGAGCCACCCTTGCAGTGATGCGTACACGTTTGAAGCCTGGCTTAAATTCACCTGTCTTAGCTGCAAGTGTGATATTCTAATGCCATTTTAATGCCATTCTAATGCAAATCAGTAATGTAAATTGCATTCCATTGTGTTGGGTCTCACTGACTGTAAAAGTGCTGCAGACTCCACTGAATCATGGGGAAGAAGCAAAACCATGTCACGTGCATTTGGCCATCTCCCTTGTTTTTAATATACATGAGCTGGTAATGTGCTTGGTGGATGAGGAATTGTGATTTTTGATGTGATGTGCTTATTCTTATGTCTGTTATGGGCAGTGAGAAAATAAGAGAACTATTTCTTCCAACATTGCTGATTCAATGCAAATCTTCCATGTAACCAAGGCAGCGATTCTTACTTTCGCAGTGTTTTTTCTGATGCCACAAGGCTGCCTTTTAAGTTACAAGTGTAGCTTTGCGAAAGAGGCGTGCGAACTCTTCTCAGATGACTTTTCATTTTAGCTAAGGGAAATATCTGTTCTGTAGGGTGCTGCTCTTCAATGTTCCCTGTACATTTGGCTGGGCAGGGAAAGGGTATCTAAATGTGCAGGTTGCAAATATACATTTGATTGGTTAATTTAACTTAAAGCTCCCAGATATTCCAAGCTTCTCCCAGGTTCCATTTTATCCTCCTCTCTGCTCAAAGACCCCTGGCAAAAATCATGGAATCACCACACATGAGGCATATTCATACAGCTTTTTTACTTCATACCAAATAAACAATTTGCTGATATTACACAAAACAATTTTTTGTTCACTAGCTGAACAGTCTGGCTTCATGAAATGCACATTATTTTAATTCATGGCATTTTTTTTCCAGAACATAGGAGGAAAATGGAATGGAATTATTCGATTTTGAGGAGGAAATTATGGAATCACTTTGTAATTTGCATTTCTAAAAAAAAAAAGAACTTTAACAAAGTTTTGGACTGTGGTTATTGAACGGAAACATGGCACCAACGAGAGCTGGCAATTGCAGCAAAGCAAAGATTCATAAAACTGCTCCAAGAAGGAAATTCAACATGGAGAGTGGCAAACAATGTTGGTCGTTCTCAGTCAGCTGTGCCTGAAACTTGGGGCAAGTATACGCAAAATGGGACGGTTATGAAGGAAAACATAAATGTAGATCGTAGAAACGTCAAAGCGTGAGGACAGTGAGCTCAAAGCAATATCGACAATGCACAACAAAACAAATTAAAAAAAAGGGCAAAAAGAAGAGTCAATATTTCTGACAGAACTGCAAGAAATCCGCAGAATGAAATGGGATTTGCATCAGAAAAGCCAAACAAAGCCCGGCACTAACACCTTAACTGAGGAAAGCAAGGTTACAGGAGGTGAAAGAGATGCAGTCATGAAGTGTGGATGTCGAATGAAAATGAAAATGATATTTAGTGATGAATCACAAATCTGTTTTGGCCAAGGAGTGATGCTGGAACTTTAATAATCTTTAATAATGTTTGAATGAAATGTACAAAGATGGCTGCCTGAGGAAAACAAGCAAATTTCGACCGGCAGAAAATAGGTTTGGTTATAATGAGGCCATTTTACAGGACAATAGTTCATCTTGCCACAGACCAAAGAGCGTAAAGGCTTTTCCTCAGGAAAGGGATATCAACTCAATGACTTGACCAGAAAATAAAACCTCAAACCTCAATCCAATTGAAAATTTATGGTGGAAATTTTTAAAAATAGCTGGGCGATGACAAGGTGCCGTCCTGCGAAGCTGATCCGTTGACCGCTATTTGAGAAAGTTGAAATTTGATGGAAAATATTGCTTTTCATTAGTAAAATCCATGCTTCAAAGATTTTTGGCCGTCATGAAAGCCCAAGGAGGATCAACAAAGAAATAATACAGATTTTTTGTCGATGATTATGCAATTTTTTCCTCAATATTGAGTGATTCCATGTTTTTTTCCTCCACTTGATCTGGAAAAAATATCCCATTAATTAAAATGAAGTCATGAAGCCAGACTTCAGCTATTGGACAAAAATTGTTTTGTGTCATATCTGCAATTTGTTTATATGCTATGAAGTAAAAAACTGGATGAATATCCTCCATGTATGGTGATTCCATCATTTTTGCCAGGAGTTGTACTATTGAGACCTATAATCCTGCACTTATTCCAAGAATTCTGTATTCTATCTCCCTGAGGGGGTTGCTTTAATAACTGAATGAGAATAACTTGTTTACATTATCTTTTATTCAGCTCTCAAGCAGCAGGTGATTTATGTCAGTACTCATATGATGATGCCTTGCCTTTGTGCTCCCCTTCAGTCTCATCAGGATTGTGTTCTGTGGGTCAATGTCACTTAGCAGTGGAAATATTTCACTGTTTCCAGAGATCCCGCAGACCAGCTGATGTAATTTGTCCAGAAATCTCCACACCTGTACGCGCGTTTCAGAGGACTCCTACATTACAAGATCCCAATATTTAAATAATACACACACACACACAAACACACACGCACACACATATACACATGCACACAAACACACTCATACATGCAAAAGATAGGCATGTGCAGTCGATATCAGAAATAACTGTATAGTTTGTCTTTAAAACAAATGTGTCGTACATGTTTGCCTAACTTAACCTTTTCTCTTTGATGGAGCAAATGGATCTTGCTATTGTGAGCGTTTTTATACATCTGTGGTGGGGCTGCTTCATGGGGCTTCTTGGAGGTGTCAGTGCTGACATCATTGCAGTGTTGGAAGTATCTCACTCATCGTCTATTTACGATATAGCGTTTGACATTTACTGACGAATATGGAGAGCGAGTCAAAAAAGTATTGGCCTCTACCTGAAAAATTGCATTGAAGAAATGCTCAGGAAATCCACAGGACGCATGGACCCAGCTCAAGTTTTGAAGCTAATAAACTGTCCTTATGCGATCGCTTTCCGTCCTTCTTTGGGGGCGCTGGTGAAAACGAATTTGCATTGCATTGTGATATACATCTGACCAATGTAGTGACCATCGGTTGTTACCTATATTTTGTGGTACTTTTGCGGTATCGTTTAGTGGACTAATAGAGTGAATAAAATTAATCGTCAGGAATTTGTACACACACAAACACACAAAAAAAATAATAATACTGGCTGAGAAACTAAACAGGGGACTACATATTGAATAGTGAGCCATTTTGAACACAGCTCATGCCTAATGTAAGCCCTTAAAAAATGAAGGAGGGCTCACATCACATCTCCAGGATATGACATTGGTGAGACTATCAAAAGGGTTTTGTAGGGTAAAAAGTAATTTCACTGGTAAGAATTTCAGTATGCCCAACATAGACATAATGACAAGGTATGACATACTGCTATATAATTTCCCATTTTTGCTAAATTGTATGTTTCATTTTAATTTTGGATATTGAGGAATTCTCTTTAAATCTGTCTCAGCTGTATCCAATGAAATTGTCTTTTTTTCAAGATAAGCACATATGGTTGTGTGTGTGTGTGTGTGTGTGTGTGTGGGGGGGTTGTGTGTATACATGTGTTTATGAGTGAGTGAATACCATTGTAGTGAATTCTCACATTTTCCTCTGTTAAAATCTTGCCCTTTTTTTTCCTATGGGTGATGGGGGCACGGAACTGTTCAGAACACACTCTAAATATAGGCACAAATAATACTCAAATGTTCATATTCAGATAGAGCCTGGGCAGACGTCCCAGTGAATGTGTTTACTGTGTTCTCACAATATTGATGTGACAGTGCTGTAATGTTGATGTGGCATCCCAATTACATTGTCATTAAGTTTTTTTGTTATCAACATGAATGTGTACTGACACTGAAAAAGATTGATTTTATAAAAGTTGAGAATGTACATTCCTACCACAGAAGAACATAGTTGTGCTCATTTTCTGACCCAACAAAGTGTAAGAGGGAATGAGGACTGTATGATCGAGCTTTATCAGGTCTTGAAGCTATACGCAAAATTTACAAGTACTTCAGCTATTCCTGCTATTAACATTAAGTGGTGACGATGATCATGGTTGTGGTGATGAAGAAGTCAATAAAATCAAACTGCTTCATTTAAAAGGATTTCTCTCATTTTTGTAAAGACCTTTTGCAAATGGAGTGCAGAACAATGGAGGACCTGTTTCAAAATTCAAATTCTGCACTTAATTTGCGCAATGATATCGTGATATGACATTTGTACTAGCATGAACCACAGCTCTGAACTGAAGATGTATCTCAAAAGATTTTACTGTTCTCGCTGCAGGAGTGAACAAGCAAAGCTCATAGAGATTTCAGAAGACTACCATTTGTGGTAAGTGGTTGGAACAAAACCAGCATACAGGTCAGACTTCCAAGATTGGAGTCATGCCTACCTGTTTTACACAGTCTTTACTGGCTTGTGGGTGATGCCTGACCCAGTGAGGTCATTACAGCATTTGCTTCTGCCACTTAGTTTCATTGCATTACAAGTCGATTGGTCAGCCGCCTGCATGTCTCTTTCCAGAATAGCTTACACCAGGGGACTGACGTGATTCGTTTTTAGGTCTTGATTGGCAAATTACTTCAACTGCATTTTGCTGCCTTTCGAATGACTGATGCAATCGTGTGGAGAGCCACTGGATGAGTGGCCCTGTATGGATAGTTCTCAAATATGCATACATTTACTGTTGCTAAAATTTTGAAACGGGGAATTTATTTAGCACTTTTTTCAAACCGACATGTTGATAATACAGGATTTTGTTTTGTGGGCTTGTTATTTAGAAATATAATGTCAGGAAAAATGTGATAACTCATGGATCAGGCACTCTCTGGTCCAATGGCTCTACCTGGTGATGTGTAGATGACTTGACTATTGAAGATGTGTCTACATGATATCCTCCTGCTAAAATGAAATTGAAACTATGTAAGAAAATATAGAGTTTGGTAGTGTATTTTTTATAATTTGAGAAATTTTAATTTTTCTTTCTCCACGTTCAAAGTTGCATGTACAACATGCTATCCTACATAGATTAATGTGTACTCAATTTAATTTTAAGTCTGAATGTGTTTCTGTGGTGATAAATGCACACACATTTGTATGCTGATGATTGAAATAAGCACTTCTGTTGGAACTGTCACCCCCTCCCCATGTCTGTGTGTGAGAGAGAGAGAGAGAGAGAGAGAGAGTCTGTGCGTGTGTTCCTGTGTAATCTGGGTTTAGCCATAGTCCTCCTCATGTCACGCTTCCAGTGACAAGTCGCAGGTTTTGTGAGACTATTTGTGGGTAGACTCATGGAAAGAGCCAGCAGTTAACTATCAAAAGAACTAAAGTAATTTTTGTGTGCTGAACAGATGTAAATAAGACAACTTCAATAAAGGATATAGAATAGAGGATTTTTTAAAAATCAACATTTGAGCATTCTTGGTGTATTCGCAGTGGTCTGAACTGGTAAGTGCATTACATTTTAGTCTGGGCATTTTATACTCATATATTTATGAAGTTTACCACAGCATTGTGGTGTATTTTTATGTTTTAATATTTAATCTGTGTCTGTGAATGTATGTTTTTCTTCAATACGTTAGCACACATTTATCACAGTTGACACTACTGCCGTTGTTGACCATGTTGTGTCAATAATATTTATAAAATGCAAATAACTGCACAATATCAATGCCATCTGGATATTATGAAGTCTCAACTCTGAACTTTTGAGTGTTTATATAAGTATGTACCCTCATGTATTTAAGCCAAAATTTAAATTTGAACCAATATTGAATATTAAAATAAATAGTTTTTTAATGTTTTAATGAGAAAATAACTTAATAACTCTTTTCTTACTACTAACTACAAAACACGTATTGATTTTTTTTTTTTCTGCTCTTATCAATGAATGGAGAATAAGGTTCATTGTTGCTTCTGATTCCAGACCCTACCGTTAAGAGGCAAACAAGGCGTATTTGTACCTTGATGGCTGTAATTAAGTTTTTTACTGAACACTTCACTGCTGTTAGAAAACAGTTATTTAACAAAGGTTAAAATGCAAGATTTGACTGCTTATAAGCAGTTGGATGAGGCAAAAAATGAGAGACCGAAAGCAGAGGAGAGAGAGATAAGCTCCGGTAAGAGGCTTGCAGGCACTTCAAGCCGGAGGGCTAAATCCGGCTGCAAGTGGCTTTTACTCTGATGTTAAAGCTGGCCTTCTTTGTGGCGTACTGTGGTCACACACCTTCCCCGGGTATTTTTCTTCAGCTGGTAGTATGATTGGCTGAAGGGTAACTTCTGCAGTTAACTTAAATCAGGGTAGATTTGATCATGTTCAACATCCAGTAATCTGCTGGAAATTCTTCAGAACATAATACATTCTGAAAAATTTTGTAATGACTGCATTTCTGAGTCTGAAAGTGAGTATTAACCATGAAGATGTCATCTCCATTTTTGAGACATCTGTTAAATTGTAAGTCAAGTACAGAGTTTGTTCCAAAGAAATATGGAACGCCGTCTTTCCTTTATGTATAGATGAGTTTGAACAACATCGTTTTCAAAAAACGGGGCTGGGACGATGTTTGCTAATAAAAGATAATTCAGTGATTTGTGGATCATTTAAACCACACACTTAACTGAAAATAGTACTGAAATAAGATATCAAATGTTGAAATTGAGACATTTTATTGTTTTCAAAAAGGCAGTGCTGTGAACCGTATTTTGCTGTGAACCGGTTTTACATTTCTTAGGCTATTTGGCCTTGACCTCCGGTACACCTGCTCAGTTGTATTATTTTTGGACTTAAAACATAGAAATCAATGGAGTATGTTTGGCCAACGTTAGCGTAAAAGCTCAGTAGCTTGCGAACAACTAATCAGAGGTGCGTTTCCCAAAAGCGTAGTTGGTAACTACGTTTGGAAGTTACATAGTTGGTCCATCCACAGTCAATGGGTTCAACTCCGTATGTAAGTTACCATCAGTGATTTCAAGAAACGCTTCCCAGCCTCCCCTTATGAAAAAGAAGTTTATTCAGGTGTGCTATTAGTATACTTCTTCTAAACTTAAAATAAGAGAGTATACTTTCAGTCTACTTTTGATGTACTTATCAGAGCTATACCTAGCAAAGTAATACTTAAGTATACTTAGCTTATACTGAAAAGTACACGGAAAAGTCCAAGTATATTTGGCTAATACTTGTACCTAAACTTTTGATTATTATATTTTTCTTGAGTATATCTCAAGGTATAAAAATATTCATGCCTAATGTTCAAGTATACTGGCTTGCAGTTAGGCTACTATCAAAAGAATAAGCACATTAAGATATTTTTACCATACATATTGGCTTCTTTGAATTATACTGCACTCACTATATTTTTACTCAGTTTTTACTATCTCATGGACTTACATATTCCACACGTACATTTGCAGTGACATGTCAGCGTTGCGGCAGCATAGCAGAGTAAATACCACATGAGTGGAGCTGAACTTGATTTTTATGCAGTGTTATTAACCCACACAGAAATAGATAAACATTTGTCTGATTTAATTTGAGAACTAATTTGCCAATTATTTCAGTATTGACACACTTGATATATACTCTTACAAAAAAAAGTATACTTCAAGTTTAAGCAACATAAAGTACCCATCTAGTTTACATCTAAGTTTTATTTTGTACTGCAAGTACACTACAAGTGAACTTTTAAGTATACTGTGACTTAACTAGTTGTATACCTCTGGCATACTTTTCAATTCATGAAAGTTTACATTTAAGTATACTGCAAGTTAACTTACAGATATACACCTAGTTTATTAGGTGTATACTTCTCGTAAACTTTTCAGTTCATGAAAGTATACAGTGAAGTATACTGCTAGTAAACTTAAAAATGAACTATTAGTACACTAGTTATAAACTTTTAGCACAATGTCTAATTTATAAAAGTATACTTTGAAGTATACTGAAAGTAAATTCAGTTGTACTCCATCTTTACTTGTTATATACTTCAAGCCAACTTTTTAGTTCAAGTACACTTCAAGTTGAAGTATACTGAGAGTAAACTTATGGGTAGACTGCAAGTCCACTTGTTCTATACTGCAAGTCCTCTATTGTTTAAATTTAGCTTTAAACTTTCAGGGAGCTAAAAGTTTTTTTTTAACTGCAAGTATACTTCAAAGTCTTCTTTAAGCTAACTTAACATCATACACACAGCTTAAGATTATTGCAATCTAAAATATATTATTGTTGCTGTTCGGATATTAGTTAACGTAAGTAGATGGTTTTTCGCCTGATGGTTTTAATATGTCTACAATACAACCTATTGTTAAAAACAAACGCAAGTCACTGAATGACTCCGCTAATTACAGGGCTATTGCTCTCAGTAGCCCTTTGTCGAAAATATTTGACTGGATTATTTTAAACAAAAATGTTTGTTTTCCAATTATCGTAGCCTAATTGGCAACTGAAGACACGGTTTCTCTCCATATGCGATCCAACAGCGATTAAATCATGGGCTAAATTCAGTACAGTGGCGGAACCAGTGCTGATTATTGGGCTGCACAAAACATCCGTTTTAAAACAATTATTAGTCCTGACTCCTGACATGTTCTCAGTCATTTTTATGATTGACAAAATGTTCACTCCGAGATTACTCCACACTTAACGGGTGCTGCTTGTTCTCTCCGATTAGGTATGACAACAATCATTCATCTGGACGTGTATTTGCTGTATTTAAATCAATGTTATTCAAAATTGCATATCTGCGCAAATAGCTTGAGCCGCATGCTTTTTATAGCCTATTTAACTTGCCGAGGGTCACTTTTTTATCAACCCACTCAACACCGAGAGTGAAAGGCTATATTTTATTGGAAAGCTGCCCAGTCCAATCAATTGGCTTTCACTGGACTTTCACAGACTTTCACTGGATGCCCATGATCTTCGGGCCCTCAGACGCCACTGCATCACTCACCGGCATCATTCTGCCATTTACATTACTAAATTGACCCAGGAATACTTCAAGAAACTACTGTCTGTAAACACATTCCACTGTGCCATCCACAGATGCCACCTAAAACTCTGTCATGCAAAAAGAAAGCCATTGTTGAGAATGATCCAGAAGCGCCGCCGTGTTCTGTGAGCCAGTGCTCATTTAAAATGGACTGTTGTAAAGTGGCAAAGTGTCCTGTGGTCAGACGAGTCCAAATTTGACATTCTTGTTGGAAATCATGGGTGTCACTAAAGAGGAGAAAGACCACACCTCCTGTTATTAGCATTCTGTTCAAAAGCCAGCATCTCTGATGGTATGGGGATGCATTAGTGCATATGGTGTGGGACACTTGCATGTTTTGAAAAGCACCATTAATGCTGAAAAAGGTTTTAGAGCAACATATGTTCCCCTCCAGATGACATCTGTTCCAGGGAACGCCTTGTGTATTTCAGCAGGACAATGCAAAACCACATACTGCAACTATTACAACAGTATGGCTTCATAGTAGAAGAGTCCATGTGCTGAACTGGCCTGCCTGCAGTCCTGATCTTTCACTGATTTGGCCCGTAATTAAATGAAAAGTCCATCAAAGGAGACCCAAAACTCTCCTGCAGCTGGAAGCCTGTAGTAAACAAGCGTGGGACCAAATTCCAGTGGCTAAACTCAAGAAACTTCTCTCCTCAATGCCCAGACGCCTCCACTCTGTGTTAAAAAGATGAGGGGATGCTACACCATGGTAAACAGGCCCCCGTCCCAACTTTTTTGAGACTTTTTGCAGCCATCAATTTTGAGCTCATTTTGTGGATAAAATTGTAAAATTTCTGTTTCAACATTTGCTTTGTTATCTCGGTTCTATTGTGAAAAAAATACTTGCTGGTGTGATTTGAAAGTTGCATTTTGATTTTATTCACAATTTATATTTTGTCCCAACTATTTCAGAATTGGGGTTGTACTGCAATTGGTCTCCTCTGTTTCAAAACACATACAGGGTGTTGTTAAAATGAGAGGTGATGCAACAGAGATGTCAACATGCCCCTGTTCAAAGTTTATTGAGATGTGTAGCTCACATCAAATATAAAACAAGCAAATATTTTTCAAAAAACAGAAGAATTCTCAGTTTCAACATCTGACATTTTGTCTTTCTACTACTTTCAATTAACAATAGAGTTTAAATGACTTGCAAATTGCAGCATTCTGTTTTTATTTCCATTTTACACAGCGTCCCAACTTTGTTAGGTTGTATCTAATAATTTTGGGTGGTGTATTAACAGGATTCTGAAATGTCCCATTCCCTCTGACCTCCCTCCCAGGGCTCTGTTATCGTTTCCTGCATTTTTTTTTTAACCAACATTCTTTTTATTGTTTTTCACAACAAAACAAAGAAAAACAATACATTACAATACAACTACATGTCTTGAACAAACATGTTTACCCCCCATCCAATCAATCTACTTCAAATCATGGTTGGGAATCAGGTCCATGAGCGAGCTCATTCAAGTTTATTATACAGGTAAAAAATAAAAGAAAAGGAAATGGTAAAAAAAAAAAAAAATACATTTCTGTAATCTTAGGTACTGCAATGTGCCACTGTTTACATGTCCCCAGGCTCTTCCATCATATGTGACAAATCCGTTCTCGAAACATAGCAAATGAAGTGGTCCCAAATCTGGTGAAAATTGTGTAGTTGAGGTTTTAATGTATATGTAATTTTCTTTAAGGGGAGAGTTGTAGATAGCTCGGATAACCACCTGTTTGCACTTGGACTTCTGGTATTTTTCCATGAAAGGGCTATTACCCTCTTCGCCATTAACACACTCAAGTCTACAAACATTCGTTGATATTTTTTAATCTTCAAATTAATTGGATAAAGGCCTAATATGAACAACTGTGGGACTAAGGGTATTTGAATATGTAAAATATTTTGAATACATTGTTTTATTTCTTGCCAGAATTTTTGTATTTCAGTACATTGCCAAATACAATGGAAAAATGTACCCTTTTCCTTCTCACATTTAATACAAATATCAGGTATTACGCTGTTAAATCGGTTAAGTTTTTCTGGAGTGATATATGTTCGCATCAACCAGTTGTATTGTAGTAATTTCAGGCGAGTGTTCGTAGTTTTCGATTGTACTTTAAAGCATGCCTTCTCCCACTTTTCAATTGGGATTACCTCCTGTGGATCCTCTCTCCGTGCCCCAAGCCGTCCTGCAGATGTTTCTGTCCTTCCGTCTACTAGGCATTTGTAAATTTTGGATATTAAACCCCTACCTAAACAATTCTCATTCATGAATTGTTCTATGGTAGAAACTTCGGGGATCATTAATGTTCGATTTTGGTATGCTCTAATGAAGTTTTTCAACTGTAAGTATTTAAAAAAAATGTTTACAGGGTATGTTAAATATGTCAACCATTTCTTCAAATGTCATCAGCACCTTTTGAGAGTTGTAGAGGTCTCCTATTTTTCCCAGCCCCTTAGTAGCCCAAGATTTGAATCCACCGTCTGATTTACTTGGGGGGGGGAAGAGTCATTTCCCCATATTGGGCTGAAGACAGACAGAGAAGGTGTTTCTTTTAAATATTTTTTGTTTCCTGCATTTGATCTTGCCCCTCAAAAAACAAGTTCCATCCTATTTTAATTTAACATTCTTTCTTAGCTTCACCACACTCAGTAACCTCACGTATGATCCAGGGCACCCTGGTGGATCATCAGTCTAAGCGCGTGCACCATAAAGGCTGTGTCCCTCCTGCAGCGACCCGGGTTCAACTCAGTCAGGTCATTTGCTGCATGTTTCTCCCCAACCTGTCTCTCTCTACACTGTATAACTATCAAATAAAGAAAAAATAATCTTAAAAAAAAACCTCACCTATGACCCAATATTGTCTGAGGTAATCCTGATAACCTACTCGCCCTCGATCTTGAACGTCTGCGTCAAACTTCTATATTATCCATTATCTTAAATCCAGCACTTTTTCCAGCTACCAACAAAAGGCCTGACAATGGTGGAAAATTGACATTTTGACTAATGCGAAAATCCTACCCAGTATTTTTTTTTAAATCATCTGGATTTGCTAGTCACTACATGCAACTATTAACCAAAATTCCTGGCTAAGACCTTAGGTGGAGCATTATGGGCCAGTTTCACAGACATAGCTTTAGCATAGTCCTGGATTAAGCAGAGTTTTGTATGGAGATTTTCTATTGAAAACTGAATTTAGTCTAGGATTAAGCTTAATCTGTGTTTGTGAAACCGGCCCAAAGACATCTTGTGACATACGTACATCCAGTTAATAAGGTATTAGGCTAAAAAGCATATAATGAAACGAAGGAAGCCAGTAAATTGATCGGAGAATCCTGCAGTTGAAATGTTGTCCATTTGAAAGGCGTATGGGGAGTAGCTCAGAGTGCAGGGTTCCTGGAAGAGACCCCGGGCACACGTCTTATTTACTGACCTCTGGATTTTCCACCTCAGACCCTGATTGCCCACAGTGAGATGATGTCCGAAGATCATGTGACCTCTGTGGTGTACACCGTGGAGTCTCTGTTGGCAGAGGCTGCACAGGCGCAGGCACATTGCCGGGAGCGGAGCGAACAGCTGGCTGCGGCGGCTGCGCAGCTGCGGCAGGAGAGCCAGAGTCTGCGGGAACAGTGTGAGGCCACGCAGCTGGACATAGCCAGGGTCCGCAGGCAGCTGGAGGAGCTTCTGGACACCAAGGCGGCATTTGAGGCTCACGAGAGACAGAGCCGCAAACTTAGCAAACAGCTCTGAGAGAGGGAGCATTTTCATTTAAAAAAACTCTCTTTACTGTGACATCGCACAAGACCATTAACACAAGAAAGTCAAACCCAAGCAAAACCCAACAAAACACCACAGAGAGTGAAAGAGAGATATGTGTAGGCGAAGTGAGGAAAAAGAAAGAATTTACAAAATAAATGAAAAAAAATTACACGGTTACTGACATTCAAACGACGGGTCCTTATGTATTTAGTCTGTGCACCATTTTCAACATCTTGGCTCTGAACACCACCGCGATGGATTTGAAATTAAAATAAATATTTGCTTGGTCATGGTCAGAGTGAGAAGTGCTGGCTTTGCTCTGTGTAAAAAGTATTTCATTAACCTTGGAGGAATTATGGCCATTTTCATACAAAGCCCCTTTTTGGGTTCAAAAATAATTGGCTGAATGGATATACTGTAAATTAAATTTCCTTTTTCAATTCTTGGTTGCTAATCCTTTGCAGTCGAAGTCTGGGTTGTATAGATATACCCAGACCCCAGGTTGCTTCCCTGTTGATCCTCAGATAGGTCTTCATGGCAGCTGCCTTTTGTTCCCGCTTGTGTTGGAGTGTGTTTTGCCCTAAACAAGTTGAATACACCCTCCACTGGATATAGGTCAGGTGATTGATTTGGCCATTGCAGAATATTCTGCTCAGAATTTATTCCTCAGGGTTTGTCGCTAAACACATCATCCATAAATACAAGGTAACCAGCTGACCATTGGCAGCCATGCATGCCCACACCATAAAACTACTTCCGCTATGCTTCAAAGTGAGGTGGTTTTTTAGATCATATGTAGTTCCTTCTTAATAGTTTTTTACATCCCATAATTCTGATGCAAGTTGATCATTGTGATATTGGTCCACAGTATGTACAGGCTGTAATCTGACTTTTTTTTTTGAGGCTTACAAATGGTTTACATCAGTGACGTGCGGTCAGAGGTTAGTTTGGTGAGGCTGAATCCTCCCCTTTGCTTGATAAGCTGAATAAATGAGTAATCTTCATCAATCTTTTTGTTTGATTTCTCTTCCCAATTCTTCGTAATGAAGAACACAGCATTTGGTACAGTGAGGACCTGGGTGCCCATCAAAAGATACATTGCTTCTCATTCACTCGTGGAAATGAATGCATGTTCTAGGCATCATTGGAACGAGCTCAATCAGCCCTTTCCAACAACATATTACTCTTAAAAAAATATTACGGTTTTTTCATAAAAAATGATGATTTTATTTGGGTATACTTTTTTTGAAACACCCTGTACAGCAGCAACTTTGTTTTTAATGTGGCTCAGTTTCAGGATCAGTTGGACTACCTCATGCATATGAATGAGGAGTAATGTAGGGCTTGTTTTGTTTGGATCATCAAGCCCGAATTTATTTCTAGAAGCAATTCTAGCCACAACCCAAAGCTGAGGATATATAAATCACACGTCCCATTCAATTTGACAATTTTGGACCACAGAAACAGGTATACCAGAGATGTTGTACTAGCACTGAAATATTTATTAGGTTGCCTCAGTCTGAAGCTGTGATTTCATATCAATGACACAATAGAAAACAAAAAGAACTGCATTAAGTGACAGTTAAAAACTAGGCTTATGCCGTTGGAGGCGACAGCTTGGGGTATATCCCCGAACGCCCCCAATCCTCCAATTCCCCAATCCTTGAATAGACTTTCATTTGAACTTAATTTCAGCTCAATCGGACAAAAGGTTCTGAAGACCATCACAAAGCGCCACCTGGTGGCAAAATATAGAACCATACAGGTATGATGTCATCATGTGACACGTTGTGAGGTCATGACCTTGCAGTTGCACATAGTTTCATGTCAATTGGACAAATAGTTCCAGAGATATGGCAAAAATGGTGAATTTTATGTGACAAAGCTCCACCTTGTGTCAAAATTTTGAACCAAACAGGTATAATGTCATCGTGGGATACATCCTCAGGTCATGACCTTTCATTTGCACTTGATTTGAGGTCAATCGGAGAAATATTTCCAGAGATATGATAAAAACAGTGATTTTTCAGTTTTTGGCCCCTGGTGGCCAATCTAGAAATTGTAAATTGTCCAAAATTGAATTAGTTCTTCCTCTTTATGATACTTACTTATATGCAAAACATGAAATTTCTAATTGAAATATTACTGAAGTTATCGCGTTAACAACTAGGGTGGCGCGTCAGACCAAAAGCATAATATCCCCGAGGACTGATTGGTCATTTCCAATAAGCTCTAAATACAACTGGGCAGAGAGTTACAACGCAAAGATGGAGGTCTATTTTAGAGGGGTTCCCATGTAAATTAGATGACGCTTATGGGAGTGACATTTAAATGAGGTCATGTGAGGTGATATTTGTTGTTTTCAGATAGATCAGGCCCTCCATGTATGACTTGTGAAAACTTCTAAACTGATGTGCAACCAATTTCTGATCTGACCAAAAGGTGCCAAAATATACATGCACAAAATAGACAGTGGCCTTTTGTGCCACTGGGTCATTTCTGAGGCCACTCGCATGCCAAATTGGTATTCAATTAGTAATTGATTTTATCACACATTAATCTTTTGATTCCATTATTGCATTTTGGCTACAAGTTATACAGGACATATTACAATGATCAATGCAGCAAAACCATAAACTGCAGTTAATCACTGAATTAGGAATTGTACACTACTTACTACTCCGGTCCTCACATAAAATTAGACAGTGAGTCAAAGAGACTCACCTCTTGTACTGCAATGGCCAAATATCACAGTACGCAGCCAGAGTCTGCGGCGTACTGCACTCCACAATGTAATAAATGATAGCATCCCATTAAGATTCAGGTGATCTTAAAATAATTTGGTTGTCATGTGACAATGCTCTGGTCACATAGTATCAAGTAGTATCCATTTGTGTGCAGTATGCAACATGCAGAAAACAAGTATACGATTTTGAAAGTCGATGTTGTTCCCTTGGTGAATAACCTGCACGCATTTGCTCTTTTTTTTATTAATCAAATGCACTAACGCACTTTCTTGGACATAATAAATAATAAAATGGTTTGTCAGTCTCCACAAATTTAATTCACCACCTTGATAAGAGCAAAAAAAAAAAGTCAATTACGTGTGCGCCTTCCTTTTTTGCATACACCAAAGGTTTGACATAGAGTCACAGTATTGGTGGAGAAGTTGGCCCAGCCCCTTTCGACAGATCTCCAATCTTTTTATCATGCCCACCTGCGGTTAACAGCAGTGTATGCGTGTGTTTTGATCTAACCAGGGCTGCCCAACCCTGTTCCTGGAGAGTTACCATCCTGAAGGTTATCAGTCCAACCAAAACAAACCACCCCTGCTTTCCCAGTTACTGATCTAGACGAGCTGCTAATGAGCTGAATCAGATGTGCTGAAATGAGGTTGGAACAGAAACCAACGGGATGGTAGCTCTGCAGGAACAGGGTTGGGCAGCCCTGATCTACACAGCAGCACCACTTCCACTGAAGAATCGCGGGAGAGGTTGTGACGATTCTTGTATATATTGTATTCCATATCAAAAGCAAGTGGTTAATTAAGGGTTAATCAAGAGGGGTTTTTTTTTTAAATCTTGGAATGGGTTAATATTATAGTAGGTATCACACGGAGGGAGAGTTGTTCGGGGTTGGCTGAAGGTATGCCAGTGCAGTTAAGTCACTCACTTTCAGAATGAAGGAAAGTTTTTCACCACAGAAAAATACATGTGAGTGACGTCCACACCCAGGCTGTGCATGTGGCTGTGTTGGTCCCTCGACTACATGCCTGGGTGTGGGTTTAACTGGGGATTGCAGAGCGAAAAAAAAACCATTTGTCAAAGTGACATCGCAGTAACCAATAAATATGCGCAAGACCGGGCTTTTCAAGGAGTATGCTGATGAACATAAGTACAAATAAGCTTTCATAACTGGATGAAAATACAAGATTTATTTAAAAAATACTGACAAAATTCAAACACATAATAATCAGTGAATTGGAATAAAATTATAAAGGAATACCTGGTCTGGCCTGTTATGCGCATAGGGTATGAATGAAAGGAAAATACTACATCAAAAGTCAATGACAGAGCAAAAGTTGAGTTTTTTGGAAGAAATCAGCTAAATAATGCAGCAAGTATCAACAGGGTGAAAAGTTTAGTCATTTTCCAGAGCATCTCTCCTCACATACAGAGTTTAACGCGCATCCCACCACATAACTGGGAGCAACATCTAACAGCAAGCCTCCAATTCTGGGAGGAACAATAATAACCTGTGTGCAGAGGAATATGGCTGCTTCTAGGAACCACTGCTACAAAAGCAGCCAGCATCAGGAGTCCCAGGTTTAGTATTTCAGTGCCGCATAAGGAAAATGAATTGTATCAGAAGTACAAATTGGGGTGACAGTCTATAGCACACTTTAAGATGCAGTAATGTACTTTGCATTTTTTCCTTGGTTGTGGTAAAAAAAAAAAAATCACAGATAATGCTAAATCATGAAACTGAAGCAAATACATTTGTTTTACAAATGGAGGACCTGCTCTAGTTCCAGCAGCTGAGCTGAGAACTGAGGAGGCAGAAAACATCATGTCATGACCTATTTTCAATTCTTTCTCTCAATTAAAAAGTTTTCCAGAGAACTCAATCATCCAATGCCAGATAAACAGTTTCTTTCTTCATTCAATGCTAAAGACATTAGTAATGCACTAAAAAAGCCTTATTCGCCAGGTATGCTGAATGAAAAAGATAAACAACTTTGTCAAAAGTAGCTTTAGATTTTGGCACATCCTGCAATGCGTGCTACCTGACCTGGGCCTCATGGCTGTTTCCAAAAAACTAATAAAACATACAAAAGAGCCATGCCCAGAATCCTGAATAAGGCTGATTGAAACATGAATAATTTTGCACGCAAATAATACGTTTACTTCTCACCTGACCAAATAGAGAATTGTCTACACACCTACAACTGATGGTATCTGGTATTCAGCGACTTAAACATACTCTTAATCAAGAAAAATATTTAAAGCAAGTAATAAGTAAAGAAAGTGAATATTTAAAAACTATTAATCAATCTAAGATGTTTTCTGTCTCCACATTTTGGCTCAGAAAGCCTCACAATCCCTAATGCACGTTCAATAATGCGGAATTAAAATCAGCACATAAAAAAAACGGAAGAGCAAATTTAAGAACAATGAGCATATGCGGAATATATTAAAATCAGTTGTTCAACTGGAAATGGGATTGACACAGTACTTAAAGACAACAGCAGGGGGAGCAAAGGTCGCTTATGACCCAGTGACGCTTTTTCTAATCGTCATCTAGTGGAAGCAACTACAGCATGTGCCTTCAAACCAAAGACCCAGAAGCCACCAGAAAACAAAAACAAAACCTGTACAGTCTTAATTGCAGCTGAAGAAAATCTATGAACGTAAATACCGTAGTCTAGGCTGATTATTATGCACATACAGTGCTACCTCATTTCTGAATAATTTGGGACGGAGTGGAAAATGCAAGTTGAAAAAAGGTGATTTGTAAATCATACATCATATTTGACCTGTATTAAATTGAAAACAGTAAAGGACAAAATATTGCATACTTCACCTCACAAAAATATTTGCTTTTTTTTGTTTGTTTCACACACACTCTGAATTTGATGCCCGCAACATGTTCCAGAAACGTAGGGAAGGAGCAATATGAGATTCGGGGGAGAAAAAAGAACTGGACACATCATCATGCTTGAAGCATTTACAAAAGGCCCAGTAGTTTACAAGTAGTAAGTGGCGAAGGCTTGCCTCTTTAAGAAAAACTGTGTGGCTGAACAATAAGTTCGACAAAATATCTCAATGTGCTATACTTAGGATTTTATGGCTTTCATCCTCATCAGTGCATAGTATTATCAAAAGATTTAGGGAATCTGGCAGAATCTCAGCACATGAAGTGAGACTTAAAAAAACTTTGGAAAACATCTGCCAGTAAACAGGACTTATCGTTTCATGCACAAATGCAAGTGAAGCCTGAGTAATGCTCAGAGGAAGCTGTGTGTCAAAAACGCCACCACCTTTGCTAAGCTTAATCTCATCTGAGAAGGACTGAAGCACAGTGGAAAGGTGCCGTTGTCAGAGCAGTCAAACTGTCTTTGATAATAATTGATGTTATACTCTCCAAGCCCCAGAGAAAAAAAGACCATCAGGGTTGATAATGACATAAGGTTCAAATGCCATCATCATGGTGTTGAGAGTGCACCTTGAACATCTTTGTAGGTACCATAGATGCTTTGGAACATGTATGCATTTTGGAGAAAAAAAATGCTGTCGTCTTGATGACGTATTTTGGGGACACCTTTCCTTATTTCATTTAGACGATGGCAAGCCAAATTTTGCACGTGTTATAACTTCACAGCCTCTTCACTGGACTCAAGCTAAAAGAACAAGCTACCTTCAGTTCAGACTGGTCTACCACTGAATATAAGCTGTGCTTTAGGAAGCACAAAATATAACAGTGAAGACGTTGGACATCTGAGTAGCTGAAGATGTACATCAGGAAAGAATGGGGGGGGGGGGGGTGAATTTTCCAAAGCTAGAAGTACAATTGTCCTTGGTCCCCAAAATGATTACTTAGATCCCCGTTAAAAGATGACGTAACACAATGGTAAACACAAACCTGACAAACTTTTCTGGAAGATTTTTAAGGCAAAAATGTGCAATGAGTGTAAAAAAAAAATAAAAATAAAAAAAAAATATATATATATTTATATCATACTTGACCTGTATTTTATTGAAAACAGAGAAAAGGCAAGTACACATTATATATATATATATATATATATATATATAATGTGTACTTGCCTTTCCTCTGTTTTCAATAAAATACAGGTCAGGGATGATCTACAAATTACTTTTTTTCATTTTCCATATTTGCCCAACTTTTCTGGAAATGGAGTATAATTAAATATTGCATTTCTGTACATGGTAAAAAAAAAAAATACATACACAT
The DNA here is from genome assembly GCA_029721435.1 of Gymnothorax reevesii. NCBI lineage: Eukaryota > Metazoa > Chordata > Actinopteri > Anguilliformes > Muraenidae > Gymnothorax > Gymnothorax reevesii. The sequence continues at coordinate 11,742,367 of CM056586.1, read as the reverse complement.
ATATAACTTTCCCGGCTCAAACACACATGAAAAAGGGTTTAGTGTCAGTGTGAACTTTGGACTGTGGATCACTGGCTCCATTTACAGCTCAGGAATCAGCAAGAGTGCATATTCACATCCTCAGTACTTACAAAGAGTCACATGCCCAAACACTGTCCAAATACTAATTTAAACTCCGTTGTTACAGGTATAACCTGCCGGCACAATATGCCAAGGCTCACTGGGACTAAAAGTGCTGTTTGATGGGGCTGTAAAATTGCATTGTATAACTGGAGGCTTGCATCACAAAAGCAGCATGAAGAGCTCATATGGACTAGCAGTTCCAGATAAAGAGGGAACACAGCCTACTGGGTTTTGCTTCACCGTAGGTCATAAACTGCTCCAGTTATACAATTTACATGTGCAGAACTTCAACTCACCTAGGACTAATTCACCTGACAAAATATTACTCAACGTTTTACACAGAAACTCTCTCCATTGGGATTCCAGTCAAGGGTAGATTAATTATTGAGCTCAGTCATGGTGATCAAAGTGTAATTTAGTTAGAAGACTAGCAGGACTTTGTGAACTCTCCACTCAGGAGTATAACGACCCATGCTCAGCTAAAGGATGATTCAATGTTGACCATCAGTAATGGCCAAATATTTCAGATGTTTCCAAATTCTTACATTTCATGTCCATATAATATCGGAAGGAGAGTGCTAGGAACTATGTCGGGAGATACATAATCTTTTTAAAAGCATGGGATGATATTTTCTAGCAGTATTTTCTTGTCAGAGGTCATTTAGTGATTAAGCTGCTGGATATATGAAAACTTCATGGCGCCATTTTCCTTCCTAAATGCTGCCTTATTATGTGCTTAAAAAGCAAGAACTGTTACAGTAATGAAAAAATAAGAAAACTGTTTCGCAATAATCCAAAGAAACAGTTAATGCGCAATGTCTTTTTACCAGTCTGCTCAAGTTTGATTTGACTAGTTTAGAAACGGGTTAGACAAGCAAGGTATTATTCATTGAGGAAATGAGCCTGGCTGTGGCTCGTTAACCTGCAAAACCAGAAATGTTGGAAGATCAGGGCTCGAAGCCAGCTCCTGAAACAGGCTGAAGCACTTTGTCAGGGTGTGGAGACCTGGTTACATCACAGGACCAGGTCAAGGAGTAAGGGAGCATGTCAGGTCACTCAGGCCTAGACGGGGGCTGGAAAAAGGGTTCTCTCTCAGAGGGGTCCCCACTGGTGTCCGCTACCCTCTCCAACTCTGACCCCCTATGCCTCTGGATAACCGCCCCAATAGCAACAAGCAGCCACAGGAAGAAGTTCACCCAAACCGATACCTAACAGAGGAAAACAAATACAGGCATGAGACAGAGAGTCGGTCGGCACAAGTACAGGAGAGGAGTGAGAGAGAAGAACTAGATGAAATGCAGGCTTTACGGCACAGGAAATTGGACAGTGGCAGTTAATACCCTTAATTTCCTGTTCTGTCAGTGTCACATACCTTAAAGTCATTGTGTGTATTTTTGTCAAATGCATGATATCCATTCATGATTAATTGATAAATGCATCTTTTCATTTTTTTAAAATTATATATTTAAATGTAAAATTCTTATTTTAATGTACATAATGCATTAAACAATGAAGAGTAAAACCCAGCTGCCAACAGCATTCCAGCGGGCCATGCTTAATGCACCTACATGTAAACTGACCAAACACCCATTAAGAAAAATTATACACTTGCAGCTGAAATTATAATATATAAAATGACATTCCCAATTCAAAATATGGAGACAAATAGCAAATATTTAAAACACTGTGTAAATTTGGCCCAAGTCTGGGTAATGTGAGGAACAGAGGCCTGAGAGTCAAATGCAGTTTATCACCTATATAGCCAAATGGTCACAATTCATGCTATAATGTAATGCAGCACATTGTTTTGTCAATGAGTATTAAATAAATTCAAGCAGTCAGAATTAATTCTGTGGAACAGCACTAACCTCAGCACTGCGCAGGCTGGAAAAGAAATGTTTCCCGACGTACGGTGCGGACCACGGCTTACTCTGCGCGTCTTCACACCTCAAAAACAATGCAAAGCAAATACTGCTGGAGCCTGTACCACGGTCGTGTACTAGTTAAAACCAGGCCAAATCATTTTATAAAGAAGAATGCGTTTTAGAATGGGGTTGCTTGCACTTCAACAAGCCAGACATTCAAATCACAAAAAATGCAGAGCATTAATTCTTTGTCCCTCACCTTGTGATGCTTGGTAGGTGGATTATAGACTTACAGAGGTGCTTTCTACCAATATTTAGGATACACCCAGACACCAGCAGGAAGAATAAGCAAACCACACTAACTGCAATTGTCAGGTTCGCCCAAAGACGTCCCCTGGGAGAAAAAAAGAATTATTCACACTAAGATTCATCACTATTCATCAGAAACTGTCAAAGTAAACATACAAAAATGGACCATGGGATGAGTGACATACTCAAACTAGTTAAGTTTAAGTTATCAAGTAGTAATTCAAATTACAGCCCAACACCAGCTGAACACATTCACAAAGAAGAGTCACTTTGCTTACTAGAGAGTAGTCCAAATAATGTAAACTGGCACATAAACCATTGCACACTCAAGTGTTATATATACTGTACAGCCATTAATAAACTATCTTTTTTGACTGACTAAAAATAAATGTCAAGTGGTTGAAAAACCATTTTTGAAGTAGTTCCGTTACTGATGATACAATACCAACCTAAGGACATGATGCAGCGTAAATAAATAAAAAGCTGAGTAAACTTTAAAAAGTAAGGTAACCAGCTGCAAAACTTTTTTGAGTTTGGTCAACTTCGAGTTCCAAGTTCTTTGAAAAATGAGTTTGTAAAGCACCACATGCATATATTGACAGTCCCATATGTGATCATCATGCGTTTGTTCCTGGCTTGAGTGACAAAGTCTTCACAGAATGGAAACTTTAGGGGATTAAAGATATTGGGGCCTTGTATCTGGATGGCCACTTTACGTCATTTGAGCAGCTTCAGAGAATGTGCGATGGCCCAACTTCTAACTTCTTCAGGTACTAGCAAATCCACGACTATGTAAGGAAGAATATAACTAATTACGAAAGGGGCTGCTCCCATAACTTTCTTGAAAAGATTAGTATATTTGACCCACACAGCAAAGGGGCAGTATTTAACTTTTATCAAACCATACAAGAATACATAATTATTACTACAGGTGTTTTAAAAGGGATAGTTCACTTTTTTGAAGTGGGGTTGTATGAGCTACAAATTGCCACTACTTACATTAGATGAAGTAGAAAGCTCTCTGATCTCCTTTTGGTAGCCGCACCAGGACATAGTGCTGGGTGGAAATTTCGGCGACACACTGTTGCGAACGGAAACACAGAAACAGCGTATTTTCGCAGCCTAAAAGAGGTCCTACCTGAACATAATACACCATTTCAATTGTACGCTATATTGAAAAAAATTACAGTACTTTAGCTGCTCGAAAAAAAGCACAGCTGCTCTTGAACCAACTGACGTATTCCTCCGCGAGGCGCATCATAGTTCACTGCGAAAACTCTGAGCGGTTTGCGGCAGAGCTGGATTTTCAATTGCATAGAATCACGTCTCAAATAATAAAAAAAATCCCTACAATAACCAGCATAGCAGATACATAGTATGTGGCTGCGTAGACCCTATGCGATATCAATTTGTGCTGCAATGTTACATTAGACTTTTTCCACAGGTGTTTCACTCTTCTACGTGATGCTTGGATACAGCAGTGCTTTTCAGCGGGCACCGCTGAGATTTCCCCTGAATGTAGCCTAACAAAATCCTCTTTGGAAAAACGAATACTGCGAACACGGAGTTCTTTTTGGGATACGGGTGGCATATCAATATCCGTGTTGAGGCAACTAGCCACAGCTACAAGTCCAATATTCCGCAGAGGAATGTGGTGGAAACAGTAAGTGCACCAGGATACAGCTTTGCTTTCACGTCCAAGAAAGCGACTGTGAGTGAAAACACTTGTGGACCAAGTGTTCTCCTAACCCCTGCAAATCTACCTTCAAGGAATAGACACATTCTCCAGAGTCTGATGCGATCAGGCTTATTGCAAGTCGCTCAAAGTGAAGTACAAAACCCAGGCTGGTCTGCGCAAACCACATAGCATTCATTCTTCTTCAATCACCCAACACAGACTGACCACTGACTGTCCGAACCCTCATATTTATTACCCTTTTGGCACGTCCCTCTAGGTGGGATTAAATGTGGCTCGTCCCACTTTATCCAAAATTATTAATTCTGATTGGTTCATTGTCATATAGCAACCCTCCACCCTTATTAACAAGTTTACCATTACATCATAGTGTAAATTCATTTTAAGCCTCCAGGGACGCACAAAGACCTCATATGAGCCTCCCAAACCTTGGGTTCAACGAAAGTTCAGTAACTTATCTGGGTCATGGATGGTTCCAGAACACTTAGCTGCGCATGCTCCGGTAGTGGGTCCAGGCTGACCGATATGGTCATTCCGGAAGATTAGCTCATCTAGCCAGCCTTGGTCGGCCGGCTTGCAGTCCTGTTATCTTGCTGTTTGGCAGATTTATGAGTTTATGCTTCTTCTCTGCTCCACAGTCTTGTAGCAGTTTTGAGGGGCCACAAGAAGCTGGCTGAGTTCTCTCTGTTTAAATGTGATTTTAGTAATATTCTGAATTTAGAACCTTTTGGGATATTTTTCCCACCACACGACACACACGGACCATTTTCGAAATATTTGCACAAGTTAATCGGCCGTCCGACCTCGCAACCGCAGTTAAGCTGCTTGCACACTGGACGCGAAATGAGTTTTTCGCACACTGATTACATTCAAAGTCAATGCGAAGACGTGTATTTACGTGTTTGTGCAAACAGTTTCACTTTGACCCAAACAGCTGATCGCTACTGCGCGCAGTGAACTACATGCGCCGCGCGGAGGAATACGTCAGTTGGTTAGTTCAAAAGCAACTGTCTTTTTTTTCCGAGCAGCTAAAGTGCTCTAATATTTAAAAAATATAGCGTACAATTGAAATGTTTTATTATTTTCAGGTAGGACCTCTTTTAGGCCGCGAAAATACGCTGTTTCTGCGTTTCCGTTCACAAGAGTGTATCGCCAAAATTTCCACCCAGTACCGTAAGTAGTGGCAATTAGTAGCTCATACAACCCCACTTCAAGAAAAGTGGACTATCCCTTTAAACAAAATTGGGAGGCTGAACCGGGTGAGATGATAGATGGGGAGATCTGGGAGGAATGTCTTGAAAGCATACATAAATTAACTCCAGACACAATCTAATGCAGTTCAAAGCAATAAATCGATTATACCATTCCAAAGACAGATTACACAGCATTTTCTCCGAGGTGTCACCCCTTTGTTGCAGGTATAAAGAGACAGGGGGTCGTTGACGCGCTCTCTTAGGACATTTCAGAAATGGTTCACTTACTAGGAAAATATACTCAAATGTTTTTCTGAAGCCTTTAATTAAAAAAACTGGGAACCAAACCCAATAGCTGCTGTTTTAGGAGCCATGAGTGTGTTACCTTTGATAAATAAGTATGAAAGTCAGGCCATTGCGAGAAAACTTCTTCTGCTTATGTGGTAGTCAGATCATGTGCCAACATGTGTTATGTGAAAAAGCGAGCTGATTAAGGTGTTGCTCTTAGAAGGGATAAGATTCTCTTGCAACGATAAAACACAAATGTTTAACAGAATTTGGAGTCCTGTACTTAAATACCTTGAGATGGATGAACTGAAAGCATAATTGTGTATTCTCTATTGCTGTGTACTTTTGTCTTTTATTTTACTGAAATGACAGTATCCTAAATTTTTTCTTCTTGAATCTTTGAAGACTGATAAATCGTGGCTGAGCTGTTTATGAGATGTACTGTATGTTTGTCTAGACTGAAAATAAAAAAATGAATGTTTAAAAAAATAAAAAAATGAATTTGTGCAACTACTGGGACTTGAAGTTCGCAAAGTTAAAAATGCATTGCAGCTGATTGCCTAACTTTAAGTTTCGTCAACTTTTTTATTTTTTTACAGTGTGCGCTTTGACAATAAACATCTTTCTAACCAGCAATGATTTATTAATTGAGGCAACCATTCTCCCAACTGAGAGCAACATGTATTGGCCTCCATTATGAATGATATTTGTATAAATGCGCAAAGTAATGATGTTCAGAGGAACATTTCATGGATGAAACCTGAATAGAGAGGCTCAAACATTGTTCAGCCTCCACTGAATTTGAACTTGTATTTGTATGAACGTTGCACCGATAGCTGATTGACTGGTTTATTTTCACACAAATAAGAGGGCCAATAGTGGCACTGATGAGGTTTGCCAACCCTGGTGAAAAACCTCCACCTCACCTTGTGTTATCTTGGTCCACGCAGCTGGTGTAGACCCAATAAAGGAAAAGGGAGAAGCAGTACACGGCAATGATTGCCGAGACGCCCGTCAAAAAGTAGCACAGAGACTGGGAACTGAAGTTCAGCATGGTCAGCGACGATTTTGTGGTGTTGTAAACTGCGCAGCCATATAGAATGCACTTCCCAGCAAACTGCCCCTGCAATGCAACACAGGCAAATCTCACCCTCCTCTTTAAGCTCCATCTGATTTCCTCATAAAGAAATTATGAATCTGATGGATGTTCACACTTTAACTGCAAAATCATAATGGCCACATTTGTAAAGTTCTCATTGGAAGACCACTGAAGTGACAGTTACCTCAGAGTTAAAAGTGTACCCCACAGATTTATGTAAAATTTCAGAACCTTTAGACAATAAAACATTTTATTCTTGTAATCTTAATACCTAAATTCATTAGAAGTTGCAAGTGAAACACAAAAGGCCCACAAGATTCTTTGTAGAGAACCAGGGGAGGGGGTTGGTTATCTTATTGGGGGCTGGTAGTCACATTGCTTATTAAATCCAAACTAGGGGTGTTTTTTTATCATGTTGGTATCAAACATTTGCTGTGGTGTCATGTTCATGTTCATTTGGCCATTTTGTGCAAGACTCCCAGTGAAGAGGACTTATGTGAATTTTCTAGGAAATTTTTCATGTTGGTGTTGTTTCTGTAAAAAAAGAAGTTTGCAGGCCATTAGGCATTTCTTAATCTGTCATTTATTAAAAAGAGCAAGGTAATACCTTTGATTTTAGTCTACTTTTCGTTCCTAGCTAAAGACCTGGCAGCCAGCATAAAACTTTGTCAAGAGATCAGGTGGGGATGGTCATCTCACTCCTCTGGGAATTGGTTGTAACAGGTGTGACGTAGTATGAAAAAAGTTCTTTCAGTTAAGGTTATTTAGCCAGTGATTTTTATTATTATTATTATTATTTTTTTTGCTTCTCTCTTGGTAGAAGATCCATGAATTTCAAAAGAAAACCACAGGCTATTTGGCCTTTCAACTAAAGTTGATCTTCAAATTTTGATGGAAAGAAATTATTCCAATCTCTCCATTTTATTAAATGTTATGTCCATAATAAAGAATGTTTTCAAAACTGTACCCTGTACCCTTGCCAGTATTCACCCACGTCTGTTTAACTGCCTGTTTATTTGTCCAGATATGCTCTCAAAAATTTCTCAGTCAATTTCAATGATATTTTGTTTAAGTGTGGGCCATGACCCAAGGAACAATCTACTAATTTTTGGTGGTGATCAAGATCACCATCCAGATCCAAGATTTTTTAATAGACCGTTGGCCACTGCAGGATCACAAGATTGGAATAAATGCCATACATCTTAAAATGCACTAGATGGTAGTAAAGTTTAATGGGACGAAATTTTGCCAATTGCACAAAGACGATGGTATGGTTGCCCTTGCAGATTTGCGGATAATAGAAGCGCGGAATGTTGGCCTTGGTGGGGGTATGCGTTCTCCAAGTGCCACTATTTTTTATTTTACTAGTTATTAAAGGAGAAAATTTAATCAAATAATCACGTTTTGTATTCAATGTTTAAATAAATAGACAAATACAAATGGCCTTGATATGAATTTTGAGATGGGAATTCAATTCATTTTAAAACTAATTTGGTGTCTCCAGTGCAAAAAGCTAAAAGGTTTTTAGCTTTTTTAAAATTAAAAAAATTTTAAATAACTTTTTAAAATGAAATCCAATTGATAACTACAGAGACAAACCCCTGAGATGGGGTTGGTTGCCACAACGTGTCAGAGTCTCTTTGCTTGTTAATAACCCAGTTAAAAAAGTTAAGTCTGAAAGGGAAACCCATTTCAAGACTTGAAGCTTCCCTCTAATGTAGGAATTACCATAAGATGTGTTCATAACCAGCACTTCATGGAATATTAAAAAAAGTACGACAACCAACCTCGGTCTCCTCAATTCAAAGGTAATCTTCATCAACATCAGATAATCTAAAAGGGCCAAACCTCAATATACTTCTATGACATCCCGTTTGCAATTAATATATGAATCGAAAAGCAAAATTAACGTATATAAATGAACAGGTGTTGATCAGCCGCGATCGAGCATTTTACAGTTTTATCAACTCACTCTTTACATTGATCGGGCCGCATTTTTTTTCTTTTTACATGCATGTGGCCCAACCTATTTCCTTGAACTTATCTGACGCCAATAACGCGCAGATAGACACCAAGGATGGCCCCATGACACAAAAAGGATGCAAGTTGAAACAGATTTTCCCAGCACATTTTTTCCCTAATGGAGATTGTGTTAGTGACCAGTCCTGCGATGCATTCTTGAGAAACACTTTCCTTAATAGTACTTTCGGTTGCACAAAAAACAGGAAAGATCTGCATAAAAATATGCAACGCAACCAATGCGCGTCAGTGTCTGTAATCATATGACTCCTACAAGTTACACCTCATTTCGGCAGTCTGCCTTTCTTTTGCTTAAAAAATGAAGGTTTGAGGAGGATATCAAGATAACAGAAAAAAAGATTGTCCAAATCATTGCGTACGAAGACATATCATTGCATAAATCTTATGAACACTGACAACCTCGGAAAATGACATATAACTTTTTGCGAGTACACATTTGCGTGTAATCAGGAAATAACACTTCCACTTTGCAAGCCCCGCAGAAGTAACTTATTCAGCAACCTGTCAATGCAGAATTCAAAAAACACACATCCAGAAGAACGGGGAGTTTTAAAGTCGCGATATGGATCGCCAATCATGCACGAATTTCGGTTTAATAGGTACTTTAGGTTGGCAATGTCCTAGCAGCGGAATGAGTATCATAGTGGAACGATGTTCATTGCACGAAAGCTGTGTAGATATGTATCAAGGGAGTTGAGTGCCAGGACGAGCGATTTCATCCTTTTACCTGGGTTACTGTGACCGATGCAGCAGTAACTATTCCACAGATAAAACATCCCACATACAGTCCGAGCTCCAGCACCATGCAGCAAAGTAGCGCCATCGCAGCCTTCAGTCAGCAAGTCATGCGCGCTCTCGACATGCGTCAATACGGTTAACTGACGCGCCAAAAGTCAGAGCCTTAAACTTAACTTGTGAAAACAGCTTTGCCCACTAGCATTAGTTGTGCAGTCATTAAAAAAAACACAGGTTAAGCATTTAACACTTGTATTACGATACTGTTGCTTGATTGATGCCTTTATGCATACTGGATAATTATGAGTGTGTAAAAGAAGCGGTTTCCCTAAAACTGGATGACTGGGGCTGTGACCAATGACATTTACCATCTCTAGAAGAAGAATATGCAAAACGCACATATTTTAATTTTTGGGGCTAAACTACTCTTCACATCTACCTGCAGTATTTGGCGAGCCTTTGCATGCTGAAACTTAAGAGAAAAATAATTGCAAGATACCAGGCTGTAATTTTAGATATGGACCAACATTGCCATCTGTCGGCAAGTAGGTATACTGCTTCACCCAGTAAGGAACAATCGACGCAAACATTTTTAGTAATTCGCGTGACTTGATAACAATACGAAGAGAATGACTCTCAGTCGAACCGAGCATGGACCCAAGATTGAATAAAATGATGTAACTATAAAATGTAAAACACAAGTCGTGAGAATACCACACCTTAAAATGTATTTTAAACAAGTTGACATTACATCAAAATTCACAAAACAAAAATTAACAGGCACAACATTTTTAGTTAAGAAATATATCTTGACACAAATGTGGCAAAACATTAATATACTGTTTTTGTTCTCAGGAAATGTTGGTGGTTGTCACGTCTTAGTGTAGATTTTTGCATCAATAATACTTTAAAAAAAGCATAAAAAGCACATTAATGTGAAAAATACCAAAGGATTATATGAGCTATAATACTATGGAAACAATATTCATTTTGTCACAGGCCTGTCTATTTGAGTAGCACTGAAATGCAAAGCAGTCAAACACTCGCAACAAAAAGTCTCGTAACTGAAGCTATATGAAAAATGCGCTGTGCTGTGCAGTACATACACTTGTACATTTATTGTTTCTTAATTATGTATATGGAGTTCCTGTTTTCAATAACATTATATCAGCCTGAATATGAAGAAAAGCTTTTACATGTGATTTGATGACTTGACCCATGGAAGAGTGCTCGAGTCGCAATCTATTGATTTGACCGATTCTATATGTTTACAGATATTTTTTATTGATGCCCAAGATTCCACTAAACCCAGGATTCCACCTGAAAATATGCAAGTGACACGATGAACAGTTTGTCCAGTCACACCCTGATCTCTTACACTGAGAGCATGATGAAAAAAAAAGTGTTCCAAATCTCAAGCAGCACGTGTTGTCCGTGTCTGGTTCCAGTAAGATTCCCGTGTACTAAAAATTTTGAGTTAACCAAGCTGTCTGGAACAGGATACTTAGAAGAATATGGGCTAAACATCACCCATAAGCCAAGCAAAATTTACAGTGCATAATTATGAATGTCCCCTTATCTGTGCAAAATCTCCCTTGTATAAATCCTCAGCAATGGGCTCTAGAATTTACAGTTAAAGTTTGAGAAAGCATAACTCTGGAAAAATACATGATAGTTTTGATTAAGTATTAATAAGAACATTGGTTTCTGTGCAGGCAAGAGATGTGTATTATTGAGAGGCCAATGGATAAAGCTTGTGTTCACTTGAATCTCCATGTTGTGTTTGAACTATCCCATGTAGTGCAGCAACTGAAATGTGTGGCGCTTAAAGGTCTCCACTTTCCTTCAGGTTGTGCTGAGTATATCTGTGAGTGTGTGTATGTGTGTGTGTGTGCATGCGTGTGCAGGCACGTGTGTGTGTGTGCATGTGTGTGCGCGCATGTGTGTGCATGTAGGTTTAGACTGTCATCCTGTGATCTGTATATAGGGTGTATGCGTGTGTATGAGAGCCTGTGAGTGTGTGTGTAGGTTTAGCTCATCATCCTGTGTTTTGAGTGTCGGTGGGGCAACCCGGGAGACGGAAGCAATCTGGCACAGCGCTGTCCAGCTTGCAGATAATCTTGTATATGGACTTCTTCCAGCAGGGGTCAGCATCACGCCCTGCTTGAATGGCACAGAAGAATTCCCTCAGAGCCAGTTCTGATATCTCCAAAAACCTCTCAGGGACCTGGAGGATGACAGTGAGCAAACTAAATCAGGAGCAGCAGAAACACAATTGAAATCGGTGAGCCAGTAGGCAGTGGCATTGGCTATTCCCAAGGTACCAAGGATTCTCAGAAACAATGGCTTAGAGATAAATGTCTCAGCACAAATTTTGGAATTTTCAAATAATTGGGCTATTTTCAAGCAAAAATAAACAAATGCTGCTGGTTCTCAGTGCGCCACCAAAACAGGTCTGACCCTCCAAGGCATGGACTCCATAAGACCTCTAAAGGAGCCTCATGACATCTGGTGCAATGCGTTAGCAGTAGATCCTTATGACCTGAAAGATGTAAGGTGGAGCTGCCATGAATCTTGTTTCAACACATGCCACAGAATGAGACTGAGAGCAAGGAATTTATAAGCCAAGGCAAGAAATTGGACTGTTGGTCATGTTCCACAAACTATTCCCAAACAATTTGTTCAGCGTGACAGAGTGTATTTTATTGCAAAACTGCAGTAATTTTCCCATAGCCAAGCTCATGACATATTTTTGATATCACCCTAGGGTAATACCACTTCAGCAAAAACTTCATTGGCTGAGAGCATGGGGGGGGGGGGGGGGGGGGGAATTACTCCACGTTACATTACGTTGTTCATTTTTAGCAAGACAGCCAAGTGCCACTCACATATTAAGTTCACGTTACATAGCTAGCTGTACGCAGAACTTTTTCGTAATCAGTATGTAACACGAGTCTGTTAGCAAGCGAGCAACCTTAAGCTTGCTGCTCAGTTGACTGAATTTAAAAATGGTTGCTAGTTCAAACGCTATTGTCTGTAACACAGTGACTGATAAAGATAGCAGCATGATAGCGTTAGCTCAATGCTAACATATGCTGGGTGCTAACAGATATTACATTTCTTTTCTATCAAATTATGCAATTCAGTTATGTGATAAACATGATCTCATACTCTTGGTCATGTCATAAGAAACTAATGAAACTTGTTGAGTAAATTTTGGGTTTTTTGCTAGCTAAAGCTTTAAACATATGCAACATTTACTCAATTTGCCTCAAAACTTTGATATGACATGCCCCCTCATTCAGGATCCTATTATATACTACTTAAAAAGACCATGACTGAGAAAGGGCACACCCGAAGGTGTGTGATCCGAAGGTGGCACATATCTAACTGATGTCCACATGAATGCCTAGACTCAGGGTTTCCAAGCAGAACGATTCCCAGAGCATCACACTCCCTCCACCTCTCCTTTCCACAGCACATCTCGGCACCATTTCTCCCCCAGGTAAACACTGGACACACAGCTGGCCTCCAGATAACGCAAAACACATGGGACTCATCAAACCAGGGGAACTGCCCCAAGGCCCAGTTCCAATGCTTGCATGCCCATTGTTGAAGTTTTTGACTGAGGCCAGGGATTGAAATGGGCACCCTCACCGGTCTACAGCTTCCAGGCCCAACACAACACAGAGAGCAATACACTACCAGTTGTGAAACATTCCTCCCACAACCATTCAAAAAATCTTTTGGCCCTTGTGGCATAGTAACCCTTATGCTAGTTTAGACCACACAGGTTGGCCTTTTTTGCCCCTCTATATGGATGGGCGCCACGAATCCTATCACCAGCTTGTGGTTTGTCCCCCCTTGGTAAACTGTCCAAAGTTGCTCAATACTGCTGAATGGGAGCAAACCACAGCACAAGACTTTGTGTTTTGGAGATGTTCAAACCCAGTTGTCTGGCCATAGCAGTTTGGACCTAGTCAAAGTCTCTTAGGTCTTTGTACCTGCATGTTTCTCCCGCAGACCAGACCAGAAGCCAGGGGGTATCAACCTAGCTGGGAAGGTTACAAACTTTTCTGAGTACCATGTTGTTGGGCATAGTTACAATTAGAAGGAACTGGATGTCTGCAGAACTCCCCCTAGTAGATGTAGTTCTAAAGGGGGCTACATTAATATCCTCATATACAGGCAGATGGCGTAACAACCAGGATCCTTTGTCCTTGTAATCCACCATGTTTGCATTCTTGGGTCAGTGGTGGAAGATGCTTTTGTAGGTGGGTGGGACACACTAGGCGTCAACATTTTGGGCCAAAAGTTGGGCTTAGACAGCCAGTCGTGCAACAGAATGACGCTTGTTGAAAATTGTTCGTCATACATCCCGGAATGAAGAATGACCAGCGCCAGACATCTTCTGTGGCGAGGTACCCTGGCAGAAGCCCCCTAAAATAGCCACCCTCAAAAATCAGTTGGATGAACTGATCAAGTAACACAATGAGACTTGCTTTAATTCGTTCTTCATGCACCCCCAAATGAAAAATGACCACTGCCAGCAATATTCTGTGGTAGGGGCCCCCTAGTGGACAACCCTCCATAAAAATGAGTTGATTGAAATCTGCCACAAATTTTTCTGCATTAGAGATAATACTGAGATATAGCGGCTGTCTAACATATCCCTAACCTAGATACGCCACAGAATTCTTGCAAGTAAACATTTAACCTTTGAACTTGCTTTATGTCTATCACCCCTAAATGCCTGCACTTGTCCTTGCCGAGGTCAGACAATCTGATTGGTCATCTGTCAAGGGGGGGGATGATCTAAAGAGACGACAGAAAACAGCACTGCCATTCCAATTTAAAAAAAAGAAATTCATTCTCAGCTCTATTTTCATGCCTTCCCCAACAGAAACACACATGGCGGTAATGTTATGCACCATTTCATCTGTCAGAAATGGTGTTTTTGTTGCCTCAGCCTAGTTTGGTACTTTCGTGCTCTGAAATAAAGATGTTTGCATCACAATGGGTTGAACAGCACGTAAGTGGTTGTGTCATTTCATGAAGCTATCACTATGCAAATTTCATGTCAATGACCTCGTTTGTGCTCTGACTCAACCAAATCATATTTTAATGCAAACACTATTGCTCTTTTGTATCTCATGAGACTGAGTCCCAGCTGGTGGAGTTTTTCGCTAATAATCATATATATCGTTCTCCTTCATTTTTAATTTTTTTTTTTACCATTGTTGTGTACCCCATAAATATTGCCAGCAACATAGTGGTGCAGTGTAATAAGCAGTGGACATTGAAGGGGTATTTTTACCATAATGAGTTTTACCTTAATGAATATTGTCCTTGTGTTGGGGCAATTCAAATAAATAATTTGCCCTTGTTATATTACAACTCCAATTCCGAAATAGTTGGGACTAAGTGTAAATTGTGAATAAGATCAAAATGCAATGACTTTTACATCACGTGAACAAACATGTTACTTACAATAGAACATACATAACATTTCAAATGTTGAGACATTTTATATTTTTATCCACAAAATGAGCTCATTTCAACTTTTCTGGCTGCAATAGGTCTCAAAAAAGCTGGGACACAGGCAAAAAAAGGGCAGAAAAAGCTATTAATATATAAGAGAATCAGCTGAAACAAAATTTAGCAAGTAATTACATTAACTGGCATCAGGTGTGTAACATGATTGGCCATAAAAGGGATGTCTTAGAAGGCTGAGTCTCTCAGAAATAAAGATGGCCAGAGGCTCTCCAACCCGTGAAGGCTTGCATACAAAAAAAATAGTCGAATACTTTAAAAACAATGTTCCTCAACATCAAATTGCAAAGGCTTTGAAGGCCTCATCATCAACAGTGCATAACATTATCAAAAGATTCAGAGAAACTGGAAAAATCTCTGTGCGTAAGGGACAAGACCGAAGACCTTTACTGGATGCCCATGATCTTCAGGCCCTCAGACGCCACTGCATCACTCACCGGCATGATTCTCATTGACATTACTAAACGGGCCCAGGAATACTTCAAGAAACCACTGTCTGTAAACACAGTCAGCCGTGTTATCCACAGATGCCACCTAAAACTCTATCATGCAAAAAGGAAGCCATTGTTGAGCAAGATCCAGAAGCATCGCCGTGTTCTGTGGACCAAGGCTCATTTAAAATGGACTGTAGCAAAGTGGCAAAGTGTCCTGTGGTAAGACAAGTCCAAATTTAACATTCTTGTTAGAAATCATGGGCGTTGTGTCCTCCGGGCTAAAGAGGAGAAATACCACCCCTCTGTTTATCAGCATTCAGATCAAAAGCCAGCATCTCTGATGGTATGAGGATGCATTAGTGCACATGGTGTGAGACACTTGCATGTTTTAAAAAGCACCGTGAATGCTGAAAGGTATGTAAAGGTTTTAGAGCAAAATAGGCACCCCTCCAGATGAAATCTATTCCAGGGAAGCCGTTAGTATTTCAGCCGGACAATTTAAACCACATACTGCAGCTATTACAACAGCATGGCTTCGTAGTAGAAGAGTCCATGTGCTGAACTGGCCTGCCTGCACTCCTGATCTTTCATTGATTGAGAACATTTTGCGCTTAATTAAATTGGGTCCATCAAAGGAGACCCAAAACCGTCCAGCAGCTGGAAGCCTGTATTAAACAAGAGAGGGATCAAATTTCAATGGCTAAACTCAGAAACTTGTCTCCTCAAAGCCCAGATGCCTCCACTCTGTGTTAAAAAGAAGAAGGGATGGTAAACAGGCCCCTGTCCCAACTTTTTTGAGAACTGTAGCAGCCATCAAATTTGAAATGAGCTCATTTTGTGGATAAAATTGTAAAATTTTGCATTTGCTGTGTTATCTCTGTTTTATTGTGAATAAAATACTGACTGGTGTGATTTGAAAGTCATTGCGTTTTGATTTTAATCATAATTTACACTATTTCAGAACTGGGATAGTGTAATGATTATCAGTTTGCAAACAGCTCAAATGGCTCAAACCCCCCAAGTCCATGATTGCTCTGTGAGGGGAGGTGAAGACAGCTATATGTCCTCCGCTAGCATGTAAGGCACAGTTTGGATGCCAATCCCCCCCGGAGTGGATCTGCTCTCTTGCCTGAATGATGCTAGGTTTTGTTCTCCTCTTGACCTGACATCATTGAAACATTTATCACGCTAGATTACGGTTCTCAGAGGACTAAGATGCCCACAAATGGTTTTCAAATTTTATGGAAACAATAATTCGCTGACAAAAAAGTTAGCTTCGCTAATTAGCATTCAGCAGATTAGCAGAGCTGTACCCTGCGCTGTTAGTGAGTCAGTCTCGAGACTTCCATACTAAATTAATTTTTAGTCCATGCATTGAAAAAAATCAACACTTCAACTTCATATGGACCAAGACTTTGAACACCTTTAGCAAGTTTGATCTAAATGTACCCTCTGCAACTTGAGAGAAATTGAAACTGAGTCAGTCAATCTGATACCAGGACAACCATTCTGAATTCAAAATTCACCCTTTATATAATAAAACTTGCTTCAGGCTTTGAGGTGAACATTTGTTGCAAGTTTGATCCAAATCTACCAAGCAGGAAAAAGTCGAAAATGCACCAGCCAATCAGAGGCTAGGGCAGGCATATTGGATCCTGCATCGACCAGAAAATAACACTCTGTCTGGGTCATGAGGCATTTGCATAATTCTGATAAAAGTCTGACAACTGAAACTGCAGTAGAAGTTGAACATGCTTCATCCCATGTGAAAAACTAAAGCTTAAATCCTACATTTTCACCCCAGTCTTTCATCGATAAAAATGATAAACAACCAACTACACTGGCAAATGCACACATGCTTAGAACTTCTGGACAGTATTATTTGATTATCTTATGTTATCGATGAAAATAAATGAGGGGAAATAGACTTTTGCACATAACTGCATTATCCTTTCAACTGATGAGAATTTAGCAAATGCAAAACACCATAAATGATAACGCCACCGCATCATCACGTTCATATAACTTGATATGTACCCATGCTGCAGATGCAGTTATACAACCGTTATAAAAATATAAAAGCAGAGTGGGAGAGAGAAAAGGAGATGCGCAGAAAATGAAAATCACGCCATCATTAAAAAGCACTTAATTGTCTCCTTAAATTAAGTTGATGGTAACATAGTACATGGTGACAAAACATTAAATAAGCAGTTCCTATGAATATAGAACAACATTTTTTTGTAGTAAAACAAAACTTAATATGGATACACCTCTGCAAACATCATAGAGGAATTGGGAATAATTCCAGAATAATAAGTCGTGCACTCAGCCAGATGAATGCCTAGGGGTATCAATCCATAATTTTTTCATATTAAAAAAATAACATATTCCAGACCTACTCACAATGAAATTTCTGCAACAATACTGTATCTATTCAAAGCGTTAGCTTTTGTAAGTGTCTCCTTTATACGCGGCTTTAAACACGACGTGTCTGTCGCGTGCGATACTGCCGCAACGTATTAAAATTAGATTGCGTGTATGGTGCGAGAAAGCTTGTGAGTGGCTGAGTTCCTACACATGCACAGACCGTTGCATAATGAATACAGAGGAAGCAAGTGCGTAAAATCCCAAAGTTACAAGATAACAACTGTCAGACAACGACGTCAGTGGCGTCAGTTGCCTCTGGCCAGTCATCTTTTTCCACATATGCTACCACTGGATTGTCCTCTGAGAAAAATAAAGCCCTTGATGATTTACGGCTTCATTAACAATTCATTATGACTTTGAAAGACACCTCTTTCTGCAGGATAGAGGTGGTTTAATGAGGACTTAAAATGATCTTCTCCCTAAGCTTTGCCAGGAACATGCATCCGGCAGAGCCATCACAAATGTTCCTGTTGAAACACATTTGTGCTTAAATTTCATACACTGCCTGTTCATGTACAGTATTAAACAGAGTCAAATTTCGATGCGGATACTGGATTAAAGGCTGCAATTACCAGTTAACTCTCACAATATGGATGCATGTACCAACAACAGCACATTCATGGCTTTCAAATCCAATGTGTCTCAGTACAATGCGAAAAACAAAATTTGTCTCACTGGCCAAATCCAAATGAACCCGCGTGCACACAGACATACATGCAGACGCGCTCGGTGACGCACATGGTAGTCGTTGCTCTTGTTGTAATGCAGGTTGAGGATTCGGAACAACTCAGAATCTCTGCGCAGCCGCAGCGTGACATCACCTCCTCCCATGACCCCTTCCCTGACCGCCTGCCGGGCGAAGCGCTCCATCTGGATGTAGAAGAACTCTCTGAAGTTACTGAACCACTTGATGAGCTGCGAGGTGATACACCGATTGAACTGGAAAAGATGACAAAGTGAAGGTGCTGTATTAGATCAGGTAAACTGCGCTTAACGAGTTCCCTCACCAGCTAAGAAATGCCACAGAATTTTCGTCCACTTTGGAGTTACAGTGGAAAAATGAAATGACTGAAATTTTGCAAAATCACAGCGATTTTTACAATTTTTCTGATGGAGGACAACTTGGGAAACGTACACACTAATCCATTTGAGCCGCCACAACAATCTATTTATCTTGCAATGAATTTGCTTTGACTTTAAGTATGTTTGAAAGCAAGATTAAAATAAAGGGGAAGAGTCAGCGATGGCAGCAGTCCTGGTGATATCACAAACAAATGTAATCAGGTAAAATGGCTCCCTTGTTTCTCTTTAGTAAAGAGCTGAATAAACGCAGATGCACCTGGACATGTGAGCGCTCCTCTGTAGAGTATGTGTGAAGCCAAAGCCATTCCAGCTAAATGCCAACCAGAATGACACAACACCTGGCTAATCTGCAGGCTAATTACTACAACGGTCGCCTCCATAATAGCTTCTGTATTCAGCTTCACTTGCGATAGATTCAAATGATTAAAGGAAAACAATATACAGACAAAGATGAAATAATTACACGTCGGAAGGTTTTGAAGATCTCAGCGATGGCTTGATAATTACTGGTACAATCAATTCAACTCATACCATGCTTGACTGCAAAATTTTAATTATTCCAGGAAACTTGAAAAATATAATACCTTGACATCTGGAAAATAGGTCTTGAGGGTGTTGGAGCTGGGGTAGCGTGTGTAGAAGAACATGAGCTTGGCTTTCTTTAGGTGGCAGGGAGACAATCCCTCCTGGGAGTGCAGCCTGTTAAGGAGTCCTTCTCTCTCCCTCTTTCTCTTTCTATCAGTCATTCATGCACGCATGTAAAAACTCTGTGTACACCATTCAGATGAGTAATATCAATACGGTTTCATTTCAGTATTCTGTCATCACATTTCCTCAGTCCCAGTTAGGTTTTCACTCCCTCCCAACTCAAATTTACTTCAATGAAAGTACAGATTGAGCTGATTTAGTATGACTAATAACATCATTTGGCCAAAGTAAGCAAATTCATGAATGACAGTAACAAATAACAAGGCCTACGCCGTTGCCCCGACAGCAGAGAGTAAATGGTGAGAACTCCTCAAAATTGAAGCCTAGCTACAGTATTGCCCCAGATAGTCTAATGATATTATTTCAAACTGAATCCACTTCTATCTTATATATGCTCATATGTTCGGGTGAACCCTGTATGTTCAATCACAATACACATTTAATTGACCAGAGTCCAATTATCTTGGATTGAGCCGTGCTCAGGGTTCTACTTGCCCCTCTATCATTGTCTCCTGTTTTTCTCTGGTTTTTGAAAACCCTGCTTTAGGTCTGTAGGGTTCAGCAGGGCGGTCCAGTCTAAACCACCATTCACACTGTCTCACACTGACATTCTGTTGTTGTCTCTTTCTAGCTATCAATTGATTGAAAACACTGCCATAAATAATGACTTTGCGAAGCTCACGATTTTGTTGAGACTGGTTCAGAATTAATTCTGCAGCGATCTTTTAGAGCTGTAGCACTGTGGTTAGAAGCAAGTGTCCTTCCAAGTGGCTATGCGTCCCTGGCAGAGAGCTCTGACTAGCAGCCACATTTTCCTGTTTCTGCGTTTTGGTGTTTGGCATATTACCATAACCTTTGACCATTCTCCTAACCACCTTAAATAATTATTCTGTTTTTGTGACCAAGGTTCTGATATTCGGTCACCAACTCTTTCGCCCGTTTGGAACTCTGATAGTAGCCTAAAATTGGAGACTTAACTGGCTAAGTGCTTCTGGACAGACTTTAGCGCAGACACACACTGCTAATTAGCACACAAAGAGAAAGGATTACATTGTGTAGACGCTTTTCCAAGTGTGGTTTAGAGACTTCTAATTTTTAGTCTTTTATTTTTGGGGGTCCCTCCGATCCACCACCTGAACCTGCTTCTCCCCCTTTGTGTGTCACCATCTCTCTGCCTGTTCCCAGCCCGCAGGCTGGAAGAAAGGATATTGACCCGGGAGGGAGGTAGAGGGAGTGGTCCCCTCCATCGCTGTATCCGCCCGGTGCCCCCCCAGGAATGCCCCTCATGCCCCCGTCCCGTCCTCGCTCAGAGGACAGAGACGGTTCTAAGTGTCCCAGCAGAGGGAGGGATGGAAAGGATGGTGTTTGTGGGCGAAAATCCAGGAAGGCATCAGGAGAAAGGCAATCTTTGGGAAGGGGCAGGTTAGACAGGGAGCGAGCAAAGAGGTTCTGCATGGTGTAATGGAGGAGAGGGAGGCTTACAGGAGGAGGGCCTGGGGCATATGAGGGAAGGAAGGGGTCTTTGGCACGAGTCGGCAGCAGGGTAGGAAGGTGTGAGTGTGGCAGGGGGGGTAGACCAGGGGTCATTTGGGGGAGCTGATGGGTTTGTTGGGTGCTCTGATTCAGAGGTGATTTTTGGCTCTGTGGAGTCTTTGCGATTGAACACGCAGCTTCAGGGGGGTCCAGAGGGGTCGGCCCCCTGATCTCCCCTGCCTGACCTTTCCCCCTCTGTCCCACATGGTCCAATGGGGCAGGGCCAGCCACAGGGGGGGGCTGGCTTTGACCATAAAGCTGAAGGACCCGGTCGATGACTCTCGCTACAGCGCTGGCCAGCTCCTGTTTAAGAGTCTCCACAAATTTCTGTCCCCCAACCTCCCAGTCTCCCGTTACTGAGCGGCAGTCCGGCCATGCTTCGCCCGCGTTGGGCTCCCCCTCCGTAGCAACCGTGTTACCGTGGCCGGGTTTATTTCTGTGGCAGGGACTGCCGAGGGTTTGGAGCGGGAGAGACTTCCGAGAGCAGGCCCCGACGTGGCCGTCGGATTCCTCGTCCCTCGTAAACACCTCTGCTCCTTCATCCCTGCCTGTCCCTCCATCGTCCCCTCCAGCTCGTCCCGCGTCCCGGCCCTGCGCCTCTCCCCGGCCCCACTGCACCTTGTACGCCTGCCGCACCTTCTCCTGGAGCTCCAGCAGCTTTCCTCTGGTCTCCAGAAGCATCACCTTCAGCTCCTGTCGGGCCCGCTGTCGCCCCTCCCTGTTGCCCTTCCTGCCCTGTGTTCCCAGCCCCCCCGCCCTTCTGCCCCGCCTCCACGCCTCCCCCTCCGCCTCCCTCCTCTCTCTCACCCCGCTCACGGTGCTCTCCACCCTCAGCCTCTTCATTCTCACCAACTCCTGGCACCAGTCGCCCATCTCAGACCCGCTCTGCCTTTTCCTGCCCGCAAAGAGGTGTGAAAGAGGCGGGGCACCTGCACCGGCCCCTCCCCTTCCTCTTTCCTGCCCCTCCCCCTCCTCTTCCTCCCTATCAGAGCTGGACTCGGCGAAGCTGCTGTCCGCATCGGGGCGGTGAGTGTACGTGCTGCAGTTCCGGGGCCCGCTAGAATGCATGAGACGTGAGATTAGAGGGTAAGAAGGGGGGTTGCTGCTGGGGTAGCTGGGGGCAGAGGGGGTGGCCCCAGAGGGGCTGCTGTACAGGCGATAGGGGCAGATTTGGGAGGGCTGCTGGCCAAAATGGTCAGAAGGGGAATCCATTGGCCAGCTGGTTTGTTCCTCTCCGGCCCAATGTTTTGTCCTGTGTACACAAAGGAAGCAAAGCCATTGAAGAGGCACAGACAGCTATAGGTAATTACATCCATGTTAGCTATGAAAAAAAAATTATTATATCTCCACTGTACTTCAACCTCCACAGATAATAATTATGGTGATGTTCATAATAAATCAATACACACCATCAAATACCTCTCACTCCAGCTCCCCAGAGCCCCCCCGTCCTTCCCTCCTCTGTTATCAGTCTACAGACAGCTGCACTTGTTGTTTATTCAGACTGTTTACCCCCACACCCCCAGCCCCCTCACCCCAACATTCACACATCCCTGACACACAAAATAACCGAAACAGCTACACATAGAAATTACACCATGCCCAGCTGCGTTCACTGACTTGCAACAAATGCAAAAACACAGAGGTAAACATGATATTAGAGGCAGCAATTATTTTCTGCCTGCATGATAATGGCCGGCACTGGTATGAACTACACTTAAAGTGAGCAGAGAAAAAAATAAGATTGGATGCACACAAAAAGGATGACTAGTATCAATATTAATACATGAATGCCATTTCTATGAGTTTGTTTCAGAATAACTCTTCACTGTGCCACATTGTCAGGCCTTTGGGATGATAAAAATAGGTAATAATAATAATAATAATAATAATAATAAAAATAATACATTCAACATTTTGGCCAACAACTAAAACACAAAATGCACAAAATGTAAATTATTTGCATATGCATATCAATATGCAGGTCAAGTACAATATAATATAAAAGGACCACATGCACACTAAATAATAAAAATTGTTATAATAATCACTATTATTATCATCATTATTAGTGTTATTATTATCATCACAAATTTAAGCTCGGAAACATGTTTAATGGTAGAAAATAACACAAGATGAGATGAGAAGACAAATTACAAAAGGGTAATTCGTTGGTATGTGCATTTACTTCTGTCATGCATGCGCGCGAATGCCGCGCACGATCGAACAGGTGTCGCGCGAGGATACATCGGGAATTGAGCAGCTGAATGCAGAGCAGATTCAAACAGTTCAATCCAAAGTATGTAAAATAAACGTGCTGTAGGCTACTACGTATAAAAATGAGGAGAGAGAGAGAGAGAGAGAGAGAGAGAGAGATTACAGTGCTTATGAAAATTCTATACACTGGGCTGTTCACTGGTCGTTTTGGGTCTCACGCCCGAAGTACCTTTTATGGTTGCCCATTAATGTAAAATACAGGACAATGATATAAAAATAATTATTACAATATTTCGAGGTAAAACAATATGAGGATATCAATCCTCCATGTATCGTAATAAACGTTACAACCCATTTACTAAGATGATCAACTAAATTCATTGGATGGCAACATATAGCAATCTGAACCAATCAGAAAATCACATTTAGATACGAAATATCAGCAGTGGGACAACGTGTAAATCCGAGTAAAAGTTAATTTTCTGCCGCAAAACTACGACCATCTGTTCGCCCACAAAAAATACTCAGGATTACAGAAACATTCAGCAACTGACAATACGTATGTCGCAGATAAACGGACAGATTTACACGCTAGTATAATTAATGAAAATAGATT
The DNA here is from genome assembly GCA_029721435.1 of Gymnothorax reevesii. Classification (NCBI taxonomy): domain Eukaryota; kingdom Metazoa; phylum Chordata; class Actinopteri; order Anguilliformes; family Muraenidae; genus Gymnothorax; species Gymnothorax reevesii. The sequence goes on along the minus strand of CM056586.1, from coordinate 11,718,448 downwards.
TTTGACGTGACTCACTCAGTTCTCAACGTGAATTGACTTCTTTCGGAGAGTTTTTACAGATACAGGGTTGTATTTCTTTCAAGCATTACTCGTGTTCTCCGACCGATCGGCTTTAGCGGACATCGACTCGGAAAACGCTGGCTGAATTTCCTGTTATTGCTATTCCAATCTCTCTCTATCTGTCATCCTCTCTCTGTCTACCGTGCTCTAATTGCACAGTAGGCGTTTAGGTTCGAAAGCCGCCCCTCCCCCCCTGCTGACCCCTTCCACCTAACGTCACTCACACCGGGATCCCCCCCACCCCTCCTTTCCTCCACGTGGGGCGCCACACAGATCTGCCGACTACCTCCAATCAGAATTAATTTCGTCCGAAACTCGGCAATGTAATTGGTTATCATCACTCCCTAAACCAAGAGGGAAAGCTTGGGGAAAATTTCTTCCTCTGCTGTGATTGCTGAGTTTTCGTTGGGGTCACTGAGTTATACCAACGGATATATCTGAGATTAAAACACTATTAAAAAGAGATTAATTCTGACACAACTTGAAATCAGGATATAATGCATATGCATACACCCATTTTAACATAAACGCGAGTTTTCATATGGTCAAATGAATTTCACTGATATTGAACATACAAATCATGATACGGACATCAGTACTGACATTTGCAATATTGATTGCATTTAGACTTAGAAGAAAGACTTCACCATTATCAAATATTTGACTAATCTCATCCATTAACATGCATATTTCCCAAGGAATAACCAAAACAATGCTCACGTTCCATGGTTAAGTGATATCACGCACAGGAAGCTCTTGGTCCCCTAGGTTCAAACATAAAATTCTAGTCTAAAAATCAGTGTTATTTTTGATCCTCATTTGAACTTTTTTTTGTTCGATCCTATTCTGTTCAGCAAAGAAATATGGCCAAAATCAGACACAACCCATCATTTCAAGACGCTGCGACAGTTATCCATGCTTTTGTGTCTCCGCGGTTTGACCACAGTAATGCTGGCAAGGAGCAGTGGCAAATCTCGATTAGTCCAAAATGCACTGGCCCATCGACTTACCAGGCCAAAACACAGGGAGCGTTATTGATGTTGCGGTCACTTTTCTGCATTGATTGTCTATAAATTTCAGAATTCCTTTCAAAATTCTTTTTTTTTTTTTTTTTTTTTTACTGTTTTCCAGGCAGTACAATGTGCAGTCCCTGAATCTCAGAATTGTTGTGCCCCTATAATAATGCAGGGTCTCTTCGGCCCTCTAACCGAGGACAGCTGGTTATTCTGAGTGCCAAGCTGAAACTGGAGGGGGAGTGCACATTTGCAGTTTTTACCCCTAAACTGTGGCACAGTCCTCCTCTTTATATGAGATTGTCTGATTCTCTGGTCATTTTTAAAAATGTCTTGAGACCTACTTTAATCCCCATGCTTTTAATGGATCTTGAAGGTGCCATTTGTGCAATTGTGTTGTCCTAAAAATGTCTGGTTTCTATTTTTTTTTTTCAATGTGTCACCTGGTTCTAAGTTTTACTCTATTTCTGCCTGTATTTTTCCCTACCTTGTTATATTTCAGGTTTATTATGAAGCACTTAGTAACCTTGGTTTTGAAAAGTACTAAATAAATAAAGTACTGTGAGAATGTACACAATTAAACAGAACTAAAGAGGAACTAGAGACCATCTTATAATGGGATAACACCACCTGCTGTACCCACCCCACAACTTCCGCTGCCCGTACTCCAACCACAACCACCGTCAAGCCTGTGCTTCATTGTGATCTGGAGAAAACACACCTGTTAACTCCTGTGACTGCGTCTTGTACGGCCGTGACACTGCTGCACTGACAAACTCTCTGCACAGACAAACACACAGTGGTGTGAAAAAGTGTTTGCCCCCTTCCTGATTTCTTCCATTTTAACATATTAGTCACAATTAAACGTTTCACATAATCAAAACAAAAATGCATTGTTAGACAAAGAAAACCGAAGTGAACACAAAAGTCAGTTGATGAATCATGAATTCATTTATTTGAGGAAAAAAACTATCCAACCCTACCTGGCCCCATCTAAAAAAGTAATTGCCCCTCTAGTTGCTGAGTCAACCAATTAAACTAATTTAATTGACAACAGGGTTTATTGTTGATCATTGCCAGCTGAACATCACGTAGATGCAATTTGTCCAGCAATGTGAAGTAGACAAAAAGCAACACATGATGACACCATCTAAATAAATTCAAGAACTGCTGGAAACAAAGCTGTTGACGTCGATCAGAAAGGATTAAAAAGCCATTTCTAAGACTCTGGGACTCCAGCGAACCAAAGTGAGAGGCATTATCTTCAAATAGAGAAAACTTGGAACAGTGTTGAATCTTCCCAGGAGCTGCCAATCTGCCATAATTCCTCCACAAGTACATGACTCACCTGGGAAGAAACAAAAGAACTAAGACTAACGTAATTAAACGCTGGCCTCAGTTGCCCCAGTTAAGCAAGTGTTTATGATCCCACAATATGAAAAACGGGAAAAAATGACATCCATGGTTGTGCGGCAAGACAACAACCACTGATCAGAAAAACTCGTAATGCATTTGCCAAAAAACTTCTCGATGAACCCCAAGATTTCTCACCAGGGGAAACAATCCCAGCCCATACCGTCACAGCTCGTAAAAACAGCGTACAAATGCGGAGATGGCGGAGAGCAGGTAACTAACTAAAGTAATGATTTGTACGCGTGACCTCATCAAGAAATGTAACCATTCAACTTCCTCTTTTTGCATGGCTGCAAACAATCATAAAACAAGGACATGACACCTCTACTCCCCGATGATCTAAAGCAGACTAGATAAGAGAAGGCCAGAGCATATACGTTTTGAATTTAAAACTGTCGTAAATGACTAAACACTGCTCAGGAGCATTTCGCCTCAAAATGTAAAAATAATTGGGTGAAGTACTTAAACGGACAAATCAAACATATCTCACATAAACAAAACGCGCACGCGCACACACACACACACACACACACGGTAATGCTCACATCATGCGTACTTTCCCATTCAAAGCTTCAGCTCATGACAGGTAACTGAAAGCCCCAGCATTCACTGTCTACCTCTATTCTTCCACCTTTTTATCTCTGTCCTTGGTTTGTCTGCATGTTTCCAGTCTCCTCTTTCACGTTCACCCTCCCTCGTTCACTTCCACTTCAGTACATCATCCCAGCCCTCTGAAAACAACCGCAATATGCAATAACCAAAAAGGTAACATGGTTGTTATGGAAACACGGCAGATTCATTTTAAACGAAGGAAAATCGATACAAAACAAAAAAAATGACCTTTCGATCATTAAAAATGGCCATTTTCAAATGGTTGTCTGGAGGCAGTTAAAACAGATACCGCAAAACCGCTTGTGGGACTATGCATGGGCTGTACGGAAAAAATGTGTGCGTGCTCAATCTGGCATTCAGTCACAGCACAGATTATTTATGTACGGAGTTCTTCGCATTATTTATATGGCAGTGCAAAGAGGCTATATTCATTTGATATATCCGTTTCTGATGTCAATGCAGGAGAGAGAGGGAGAACGCAGGAGGTTGGGGAACATGAAGAGAGAAAATGAGGGAATCGATGGACAGCAAAAGTGTTTGCCTATTGATTCCCTTTGAGAGAAAAAGAGAGCACTCATGCTGCCCCTGGGCAAGGTGACAGAGGAACTGAGATGCAGTGTGGCGGGAGAAGAGTAAATCACTGAACACACGTGACAGAACAAAGATGGACGGAAGGACTCCACTACCAGAGTGAGCAGAAAAGGTGTGTTTGCAAACGGCCAGCGAAAGGCAACTGCAGGGACGCCACCGCAAATGTAGAAGTGCGTTCATTCTTCTTTATTTCCAGCAGTGAGTACTAGTGCACTATAAAAAAAAGTCTCGGCAGTTATAAGTTTGCAGCATGTATGTTTCAATCCAGAGCAACTGCACACCCAACAGATTACATGTCCACATGTGATTAGCTCAGAGCCCCATTAGTAGAGGAAACAGCTTCATTACACTGTGACCCAATTGGCCCTCACAAAAAGCATAGGCTACACCCCCCACACACACCACAGATCAGTGGGGACTTGAGAGTTTATATACATTATACAAACACTGCTGACACACAGGCACATACAGGTTATATATACATTTATATTCACGCACGGACAATCTCAGTTTGCAATTATCCTCTCTCTGACTGGAGAGTGTTGATGGCATAATTGTCCTGGACAGTGGAGAGAAAAAAAGAGAGGGAGGGAGGGAGGGAGGGAGGGCGCAGTGCCAAAAGAGAGAATACAGACATGTGCTGCATGCTAATGCACTGACACTCTCCACCTCTCCCTCTTTTTCTGCATTTGTTTTTTCTCGCCCTTATAGTGCCTGTCCACACTCCCTCTTCAGTCTCCCAAAATAACAGCTCAGGGACACATGGACAAAGAGAGAAAAATACATCGAGATATGACAAAAGACACATTCTCTCCCCCCCACACTCTGCCCCCCCTCGGGCAGGATAGAGATCATCCCAGCTTATCCCTTAATCACCTCAGTCTTTTCCTCATCTAATTTTGTCGTCTCCTCTCCCTCCCAGCCTCTCCATGGTTCTGTGCTCCAGGAATAGGGCTGGGTGTCTCAGAGGAAACGCCTCAGTCTCTCGCAGATTTAGAGAGATTTAACCCAAGTGGGCGACACATTCAAAAGAAATCACCTCACCCACAGTGACACCTAGTAGGCAATTTCTGACATTACAATCAGTGTAATGGAGAACTTCATCAAAGGAATTTAGCATTTCTTTTTACCCAAAAACTCATCTTCCAAATAAATCAGTATACTCGCAAAATATCACACACATTTATATAATAGACACAAATTAACACGATTGTAAGAAAAATAAATTAAAGTTGATCTCGTTATCCTTGAGGTTGATCAGATTCAGTTCGTTGCACTTGGTGTTAGCATAATTATAACCTTTATGGAGTTTGTTTATTGTCTCCCTGTGCTTTGAACCAGAATGCTAGTGTTTTGTGCATGTGTCTGTGTGTGAGTGTGTGCATATCTGAGTGCTTTTGGGTGCGAGTGTAATGGAGTAGGTGTCTGAATCCGGATGAGTGGAGGTAAAATTGGAGGTTGGAGCGCGTGTGACTGCTGGAGTGCCTCAGGAGTGCTCCTGGTCCTGAGTGGGAGGCGGGGCCTGCAGGGAGAGCAGAATCTCGGCGTGCTTCAGGTACTGCGCAGTTCTCCTCTTCACCAGCTCTCTGCGCTGAGGGTCGGGGTCACCTGAGACGGCACAGACCAGAAGGAATGAGCATCAACGACACGAGGCAGCCAGCAGCATTGAGAGACTAAAGGGCTTTCACAATTAGATGGGTAATAGGTAAACAAATGTGTGTACATCATTGCCGACAAAGCTGGGTCAGATTGAAAATGGAAATAATGAAACTAGACAGTCCGGTCGCCGGCAACCGCATGGGTGTGGCCCCCAAAAGCCCGCTTCTCCTCTTTTTTGGCATTATTCGACCAATACGGTTGCCACGGCAACAAAAAAAGAAAGGTCTCATAACTGAAGTATGACACACGTCCATACCAAATACGAGAGTAATCGGTCAAAAATTGCAGCCTGTAGAGCGTCCACAAGGAAGTGTCTATGGACGGCGGAGCCGACAGGCACGAATCCACAGTAGCCGTCCGACTTTGTCCAGGGGCTACCATAAAGCAATGACTTCAAAATAACCCTCGATCTGTATTACATTATTAAAAGCAGAACAAAGAGAATATATTTGATGTTTTACTTCCTCAACTGCATTATCTATTTATATTTATTTTTTTCGGGGGGGATATATGTGCATTCTAAATTTGATACCTGCAAGGCATTCAAAAACAAGATGTGTTTGTGAAACACTGATGCCCCCGTGCATAACATGCACATGCTAACCATTAAAGGCCTATCATGAGTCAATCAAAGGTTAAAGGTCAAGGTCAGAAGGTCAACATTCATTACCTCATCAGAAAGGCCTTATCCTGAGAAATACATATGCCAGGTATCAAATTCCTATTGCTAGCTAATGAAAAGTTATGGCCCATGTTGAAGTTTTTGTCACCAAACGTCATGCTCCAAGGTCAAGGTCAGAAGGTCAAAAGTCATGACCCCATCTGAAATGCCTTCTCACAAGCAATGCATATGCCAAGTATCAAAGGCCTATCATGAGCCAATTAAAAGTTATAGCCATGTTAAAGTGCGGACAGACAGACAGACGGACAGACAGACGACAAACGGGTGAAAAACTATATGCCCCAGTAAACGAAAAAGTTGGGACAGGGGTGCTTTTACAAGTGTGCTGCATCACCTTTCCTTTTTCACAACTGTTAGCAATCATTTGAGAGCAGAGCAGAGCAATATTTTTGCTCTTAAAGGGGTTTCTTTCTTTTGATTATTTTTATCATTTTGGTTTTTTTTTTTTTTTACATCCATCGTTGATATAAGCATTCAGCTGCTAAAATGGTCAGGGTATGCATTGCCATATTTTGCACGCAATAATGCAACATAGATTTTCAATGGAATACAGGTCTAAGGTCAGTCTAGAACCCGCACTCTCCAAGTATGGAGCAACGTTGCAATAATAATCAGGGATATCCTAAGGGATGACTTCATCTGCGACAATGGCTCTAAACTTTGGTCCTTGGAATGTGTTCATGTTGGTTTTTGTCTCAACCGTAGTTGCAAGCACTTCTCTGTACTGCTGTTAAAATATAATGATGAACAATTTCAGGCTTTTCATATTTATAAGGATTATTTAGCCTCTCATAAGAAACAGCTGAAGATGCATGATGTGTAGTATTAAAACGAGCTTAAAATGGTTATACCATGTAGAAAACAGGAGGAGTTTCAAAGTACGAAATTGAAACACTGAAGTAGAAAAAGCAGGTCTAACCTGCACCCCAGTGTTTCGGATGAGACGTGAAGGTTTTCCCTACCCAGTAGCAGGGGTGCCATTAATTCTGATATCTTGATTTGGAAGAAATAGATTTTTAATTATATTTATACCTTTTTGTTCTGTAAAAATTAATACATAAAAAAATTTCTAACATGTTGGCATATCACACCACGACCTTTGCCTCATAGCATAATTGCCAATCTCATTTTTTAAGGTTATTTTATTTTTTTTTTTAATTTATTTATTTATATTATTACTTAAGAGAATGGATGTTATTAATTTTTTTTTGTTTTCAGAAAAAGGAAAAATATTTTTTTTCAACCACTCAAAAGAACAGGCCGCTGATATCTCAATTTGGCAAAAATATGACTTGGGCAATTATGCTGAGAGGCCAACAATAAACAGTTTGAATGGTTGACAAAAGCAGATCAGTTTTCAATGTAGTGCCATCTGAAAGAATGAAGATTACAGGCAGGTATTCAACCTTTGCTCCAAGCACACAAATTTCTCCAAACTCCCTGAATCAATATTATGGACTGCAGAGGGTAAAATTCCTCAAGTACTTACATGGTGTGTTGAGAAAAATGCTGTTCCTAAACCGTTGAATTATATGGTCATGCAGTTGTTAACATTCGCTAAACATTCCCCCACTCTCCAAATCTTAAATTGCCGCTGTCTAAGCTTATTTGGAAACTGTTCTAGGCATAGAATCAATGGGCATGTATGTAATAAAACAAAAATAAAATCAACAATTTAAAACAATAAATAAGTTCCAAACCGTTCCAAATTTAATACAGGTCGATGATGACCTACAAATGTCTGCCTTTTTTATTTTTTTGCGTTTTTCGGACCATTCCAACTTTTTGGGAAATTAGGTAATCAAGTTAATTTTAGTGATGCTTAAACGCAGTACCGTATGAACACTGATCCACTGCTGCCAGTAAGTATTTGGACAGTGACATCATACGAATAACAGCTGCAAATACGTACATGATTCATAAAATATAGATGCATGTACATACTCCTAAATTAATACAAACAGGTTCTACTTTTGCCTCATATTGATTGTTTTCCAATCTTTTTTTCCTCTTATGAGCTTTCACGCACAGCCATAAAGTAATAATAATGTCACTAAGCAAACACCTACAGACTGCACTGTGGGCTCTGAAATATGGCTTCAAACACACAGGCCCTATAGTCAGTTCACCAAAGCTATTTTTTCTCACCCTGAGCTCCTTTGATCAGTATATCCACAGCAGTTTTGTAGATTAGAATGGCCTCACTGTATTCCCCCTCCTTCTCCTTTTCCATTGCGGTATTCAGTTCATTGGTTGCTTGGGTCAGATATCCCGCCTCCCCGACAGTGCCTAAACTGCTATTGGGATTGACCAATGGGAGTGACAGGAGCTCGGAGTGGTCATGTGATGCATTGGCTTGGTCTGATGGAAGAGAAAGAGCAGAACTGAGAAACACAAAATGACAGAATCATTCTGACCCACAGTACAAGATAAAAAGTTAATTATTAGCATAGGAGCACAGCATCTTGTGAGTTACACTCAACATTTCATGACAAGTGTTCAACAGACGCTTTTATCCACAGTGGCATACAACACATGTCCAAAATCAAATTTTACAGCAGCAACAGTTAGATGTTTGGACACATATCCGTAGAGTAATAGCAGGCTATTCTACTTTTAAATTCAAGTTGTCAAACAAGCATAAAGTAAATAAACAGATTTATGCGCATAATAAATTTTAGTGGACTGTGTCCCACTTTTTGGACTTCATAAAAAGCCTTATTTGGCAAAATAGATTAGTGACAAAAATTCCTTCCATTTTCTAAAAATGCACCAAAATCAAGCTACTCCAGGAGTCAGTGGACAGACAGGTCAAGACTAGTCCCAGGTGCAGCACCACTGTGACACAACTTTTAAAGCTGCCTTATTCTGAACTCGCATAATCATACGAATGCTCTTACATAAATAACAACCAAGGGACACCTGATTTCGGCCAAATCCTGTAGGTCAGCCAAATAATGTAACGCATAGGCTAATTTTTGGCTGGACTGGTATGGTCTGGCCAAACATCTGTAGATGTTCGTGGCTAAGTGAGTGGGAGAGTAACAAGGTTACACCATTGGTCAGCCAGCTGAGAGTCCTTTCTCAATTGGTCATTGCTCTTTCAAAATGATTTGACACGAACAGTCTCTAGGGGAGTGTTGATAGCAGACTTGGTCCTGGGGCCTCCCTGTGTATGCTGGTTTTTGTCCCAACCATCATTGCCATCATAGGACTTTAGCAAGCTATTAACTTGCCCAAATTGGGTGCATTTAGTGTTTAAATATGTTATTTGCCATTTTAAGCCAAATTTTAATAGAATGTATCTATTTCGGTCATGAAAAATAAAAGACCCTTGCATAAAAAGTTTTTTTTTTCTCTTCTGTGTGGTAATAACATTTCAGGTAATAACATTTATAAACGGATCAAATCAGGTACTGAGAAAATCGGTAACCTCCAAGGAAAACATAACATAAAACAGGTTTGACCCGGTCATTTGCTTGTTTTGTAAATTGTTAGTTTTCGCACCCATGGGCCCACAGTTTCACCAATTAGGAACCCATTTATTTTTTTCCCTTTGATTGGGTACATTATTTCCCTCTTTTTATGCAGTTGTTACTCATATATTGCAATGTGGATGCAGAATTTATTCCTCACAGTTTGTATACATATCTGTGAAAATATTGTTTGTTCAGAGAGGATAAATTGCCGCTCTGGACAAAAATGCACCTAATTAAGGCAAATTAACAGTTTGTTAAAATCCTGTGATAGCAAACCAGGGTGGAGCAAAAACCAGCAAACACAGGGATTCGGGACCGAGATTTGGAACCCCTACTATAAACCATACCTCTGACTCCCTGAAATAAACTGCCCCAAATTTCACAAAAACACCACGAACAGTCCAGCCATATACTTGGTTTGACGAAGTCTTGTTCTGTCTTCATTAGAAAAAAGACATAATATCAGAAGTCTGACCTCATAAATCATTGTGTCTGATAGAAGATTAACAATGTCAGAAAATGCTATCCAATATATGTGTAGGATTGCCTTAACCACATGTTCATCTATGAATTATCTATTGCCCACATCACTCCTTGACATAAACACATAAAAGCTGCATCCATTGGCCTAGTTTGACTAATCAGGCAAACCATCAAGCGGGACTGTAGGCTTTTTTCACTAATGGCTCAAATGCTACCGTAACAATAGAAAAATGCCCTGCTATTAAAATATTAAGCCGCTCGATAAAATTCAGAGGTACCAATAATTAGTATGGTATCACACGTTATTCACATTTTTCATCCTTTGGCTGTTACAGACATATCATCAATAGTAAAGTAAAATCGTTGAACCAGATAAGCATGAAAGGGGTGTTTTGTCAGAACTTGGTTAGCTTTCAGTGCACATTTCTGTTTCCAAAGCAAATAATCAGTGAGGGCCACGTTTAAATAGATCATTTTTAACTCAATGAAGTAAGGAATGGTTGCCCATTCAAATGGAACTTTTTTCATTCTTCTTTTTTCCTTGGGTAATGAGAAACCCCTAATTATTGCAGCCACGTGCCGCTAATCTTTCTGAAGTGTGACATCATCTCCGCACCATACAGGGGATTGGTAGACAGCCAGAGAGTTAAGTGAGGCCTATTGAGGAAGAAACTGGGATGCTCTCCTATAGCCAATGAAGTATGTTAGCTGGTTAGCTTCTCTATATCGGCAATTTTTTTATGACCACGTAGGAAACTATACCATTTGATACTTTTAGTCATGCTCAGAACCCCAGTTTTAAGTAATAGACAATTCTGAACGCAGCCATCGTGTTCTCCGGCATACTTTACAAAGAGGCATGGTCAGTACCATCGAGTACACTGAAAGAATAGTAATGGGGCTTCTAACATCATACAGCTATACAGATTGAAACATTTAATACTCTGGCAGTGTCAGGGGAAAACGCTGGAGTAAGGCAAGAGGGCACGCAAAATAAGCAAATGAATAATGACGCCATCGGCCCAATGTTAAAATGAAACAAACTTCCCTAAACAGAGTCCACTCCTGGCTACGTGGCTAATGCACTCAAACAGCAGTTTCAACAAAACAACATTCAAGGAGAGTTCAATTTTTCTCGCAAATCCCAGCCATACCCAAAACAGGTTTATACACGCAAGCTTCCCAATCACTGACCCTTTTGACTGATCCATAACCCCAAATACCATTCTTGTCACTTTATGATCCCTTAAATGTAATATCTATTCTATCAATTTTTAAGCTTAAATAGCATTTTAGTCACCTAAAAAGGTGTGAAACGAGCATCATCATAGCTGTCTGCAATTTCTCGGAGGTACAGACACGAGTGAGACAGTCAGTCTGCAGAAGAACGGTGGCAAGTTTTCCATTCTCAATCATCTTATGATACTATGCCACAGCACTGTTCAAAACTAAATCAAACCAATATTTGGTGTGACAGTGCTTGTCAAAAAATTTGGGACACTGTCCTGTTGTGCTACAAAATAAATGGCATTTAATCAGCATTTTATTCCATTCTCTGTCAATTATTAAAGGCTGCTGTTTAAAATAGCTATGACTGGCCTTTGACAGACACTGAACAGTTATCCATCTAAAATGCCTGTGCATTGGTTTACTTTTATTGCATTTTTATTCCAGTTCATTCGCAATCAGAACTGCAGTTTTATACACTAGAATGCCCTGACAGGGCTCTATTAAATTAAGCAGCACGGTAGTACACAACTTCGACATTCGCGCCTCTTGGTGGTGAAAACTAGCATTGCACTGCCTATGCGCATTTTAACAGGGTAATACGTATAAATGAGTCGCAGACAATGAAGGCTCTCACAGGCTGCAATATCTTCCTTTGGATCCAAAAACCATTAAAAGTGTGCTCGGCAATAATTAGTACAACTGGCAGCATCTCTGATGAATTTAAGATTTTGACAATTGATTGTAAAATGGTGAGCCTTTGCTTCTTTTTTGATCTCTGGTTAAAAAAAGAAGGTGGGTGCGCTCAAACTTTTTGATAGGTACCGTATACCTGCGAAATTCTTGAATAAACTTAAAATAAAAAATGTTCTCATTTTGGACAGTGCAGGTTGATCACCGATCTCAAATGAGCGATCACTTCAAGAAAATTTCCATATACAGTACCTTTATGAACTCACTGGGCAGGATAAAAGTCAACACAGAGTTGGTTGCTACACCTCTATCTGCCATAGTTTCATACCCCCTAAAAGTTTACCTTCAGTCCTGCAAACAGCTGAACTTATGTGACCTTGGCCCAGAGCCGGCCCTACCCAATGTGGTGCCCTAGGCCAGATTTTATATGGCGTCCCCCTCCATCGGCGATTTACATACGTTTACTAATGAAATCCAATAGCATTGTTTTTACCATTGTCTTTAAAATATTTATAAGATAACATATCATCCAATTTACAAGCTTAACAAATAAATTTGAAATACAATACAAATACCCTTACATGAATCACATCAATAAATTCACCCCCCCCCCGCATAGAGCGAGCAGGTACCAGTCGGGGGGGGGGGGGCATCTTTGGTATTATCATTTGCATTCATATTAATTGGGCATTACTATACATTTGAATTTATGTTAGCTTTCCCATTTCAAGAGTTAATAGATATAACTAGTTTTAATATAATTATATTGAAGGTGAATTTTTCCCCTGATTTTTTGGCGCCCCCTGGACGCCACCGCGCCCTTACCATTTGCCTATATTGCCTACTGGGCCAGCCTGCACTGCCGGCTTGACCTTTGACCCAATGACCCCAAAAACCTAATCAGTCCATCTACCCTCAGTAGAGAGCTATCATATCTGATCAAATCAAAATCCACCCACTCCTTCAGTAACTATTGTGTACACAAAAAATTTGTGGCAAACGGATAGACAGATGACTGGGAAACAGTCTGCTTCTTACCCCCTGCATAATGCGGAAGCATAATAATAATAATAATAATAATAATAATGAAATTCAGAGCAACAATAGTCAAATGTGCATAGCACAATGAAATTGAAATTTCATAATTAGTCATTCTTTGCTACTATAAGATTAGTAAGTCGTGCACAAGGTAAAATCTGACCTGCTTTGGCACAAGGATCGAAGATGGCAAGATCGGTGTCTGAAAGAAGAGGCGGACCCTCATCTGGAAGTCCTTCTCCGACAGAGTCGAACAACAAATCAAATTCCACGTCTTTTTCTGCCTTGGCATCATCATCCGAGTGCGATCTGGTCACAGCTAAAGAAGATAACAGTGAAACAATCAAAGCTGCTCTTCACTGTGCCAGCCTCTAACAGACTGAATTTTAAAATACTAAGAAATTCTTCATTTGTAAGCATAATATTTTCAGAGACATTTTCACCAAAGAAACCCTGTACTTGCAATGCAGCGGTCTAGATTCCTTTACAATGCTGAACTTTGAATCAGTGTGGTTTTCTGCATGTGCAGGCATGCATATTTAAGCGTTACTGCTACATGAACGCACTTTCCATGAAATGATCAAGCTTGCGTTAACAATGCCTCTTGTTCCAAACCGATCCCCAGAAAGCAAAACAACAACACTGGGTGGTAGCAAGCGATGAGGAGTCAGTACTGTAAGGAGATGAGAGGCACTGAGTTCTGCAGGACCTAAGTCATCGTTACGTAGGAGTGTGCTAATGAGGAAAACAGAAACATTACAGTAATTACAGTTAAACGCGACGCAGTTTTGTCTTTGAGTGAAAACAATGTCGTTTTTTTTTTTCCTGGACACCACTTTTTTTGTTAAATTAAATGTATTGATTTAAAAAGATCATCGTTTACTGTATCTAACAATGCCAAAAATCCGCATACAAAGTACAGTAGCCCCTTAAACGTGGGCACGAGGAAACAGCCACAATTATTTTTAATCTCTCATTTTGGCTAAAACAAACTTCTTCCAAAAAGTCTGTTTTGTGGCTCCAGAAATCCTGAATTGCAAAATCATGTAGCGTTGAAAAAAAATTCAGCAAATTCAGAAAAAAATAAAAAGAGCACATTGTACCCAATAATGTTCCCAAATTTTTCCCAAGAACTGGAAATTAGGGACCTACAAACAAAACACTGCCTTTTTATTATAACTAAAACATTAGTATTATGCCTGATATGACCGGCATTACCTAATCAAACAGTTAAAAACAATAATGTTATTGCTCCATGATTTCTGCACTGAGTCATACCTGCAGTGGCTTCCTCTGCATTGTGGAGGTGCCCTGGTTGGCCCTCTGATGTTGTGGGGCTGTTCTGAGCGGGGCTGGTCTCCATCTCACTGTAAGCCTCAACTGCAGCCTCAAGCTCGCCGAGATCAGCACCCAGCCCTGACCCGGCATCCTGAGGCAGGACTGGCTCTTCCACGCCTTCTTCTTCCTGCGTTCCAAACTCTGAGGAGCCTGTGGGTAAAGGTATGAGAGGGGGAGGCAGGCAGGTGGACGAGGACAGGGAAGAAGGGTCTAAAGGTCTCGTTATTTCCCCATCCTGTGAAATGGACAGAAAAAAGAAGGGGAAAAGGGATTCTGTAGGTGGTAATAAATTGCATTTTTGTAGAATAAATTGCTTTACGTGCAGTAAAGTCTTCACAATATTGTTAATAGTTTGCTCTGATTTTAAAAAGTTGGATTGGTCATGTCTTCAGCAGTGTGAAAGGATGACTTTTATGCATTTTGTAGGGGTTTGCGATGTTTGTGGCACTGCAGAGCCATTAAAATCATGTACCAGACTGGTGGACCAATACACATGCAATATGAATACACAAGGTTACTCATAAATACACTTTTATAAAAAGGACATCCCGATATAATCGATTATAGCATGTTAAAGAAGAAACCCCGTAATGGATTATGATCCCTGCACTGTCAATCACTGATGTGTATTACCCAAAACGCATCCTTCAATAAAGCAAAAAGCCATTGTTTGTTCACACAACTGACTAAATGAAAATGAAATGAAATCACTCAGGTAATAAGGTAATTAGTACCCTTTCTTGATTTTGATAATGAAAAACACCTCATTATTTGCAGCCAACATACATTTTCATTGGTGTACTTAGATGATAAACCAACAACTGAGGCTTCTCTACTGAGTAGAAATGCATTAGCTTATTGAGGCCTCAAAGCTCTAAGCAGCAGAGATAGCAAGGTGCAAACCTGATGCCATAGAACAGCTGTATCACCGATAATTTTAGTAAAGTTATCTATGTTGATATTTTACAGAGCATTTATCTGGCTAAATTACAGATTCTCCTTCTACTGATTGATTGAGTGAAGATTCTGATAAGTCTGAAAGCCGAAGTCAGAGTTACACCTACGCCCTCTCATGGGTAATGTTTGAGTGTCTGTCACCTCACTGTGACAAGCTGGTCTTGAACCGGATAATTGAGAACAAGATGAAGGCCTGACTCTTTTGCAAACAACCGTACCCTGAGTCATCATTTTGAATTGTGTTTGGAATACTTGCTGCGTTACAAAATAACTAAGCTCAAAATGATGTGTTTCAGTACCTCGCTAACGTTTGCCAGATGTTTTATAGTAGAAGGATAAATTCATACTAGCTTGCTAGCTAGCAAGTAGTTTCGTTGCTCAAAATTATAGTAAACAATGTGCTGTGAAAATGTATTTGCCCCCCAACCAATTTCTTCTATTTATACATATTTGTCAACACTAAAGGCTTGAGATTAAAGTTATTTTTGGTTCAGTTTGTTTCTGTGTGTTTGTTTGTTAACACTCTAGCGGCAAAAATAATGGCCAAATTCACTCAAAATTCGGTATAGGGATTGCCACTGACCCAGAATAGATCCCTATTGAATTTCGTACAAGTAGGAGAAAGTATGTGCGAGGGGCGGAGTTTGTTGTGCCTGGCACCACTTGTTACATAATACATCGATAACCAAAGTTTCATTCATTGAAAGAAGAAAGCTATCCAACCTGATCTGGGCTTATGTGAAAAAGTACTTGCCCCCTTAGTTAGTAAATCGAATCTCATTGATAACTGGCTTCAATTTCACTACACACACCAAGGCACAATTACTGCAAGCCCTGTTGAATTTGACCATCACTTAAATAAATTTCTGGCTACGTGAAATGGGAAGAAAGCTGCACTTGACGCTGCGATTTAAAGAAATTCAAGAACAGAGGAGAGACAAATTCTTTGACATCTCTCAGCCTGGAAAGGGTTAAGGCTCTAGGACTCAAGTGAACCGCAGCAAGAGCCATTATCCACAAATGGAGAAAACATGGAACTGTGGTGAACCTTCCCCCAAGTAGCCGCCCAACCAAATTCTTGCGCAGTTCTTGTGGTGGTCACAAAAGAGCCCAGACTAACATCAAAAGAACTATAGACCTCACTTGGCTCAATTAAAATCAGTGTTGACAATTCCAGATTAATAAATATGGCAAAAATGGCATCAGTGGAAGTGCTGCAAGGCAAAAACCACTGCTGACCAAAAACAACACAAAGCGCCATCTGAGAAACCATCTTTATGATCCTCAAGACTTCAAGTAAAACATTCTGTGAACTGATGAGATAAAAGGACAACTTTTTGAAAGAAATAGAGCCTGTGACATCTGGCATTAAGTAAACACAGCATTCCAAGATAAGGACATCGAACCAACAGTCAAACGCCGTCATGGTGGTGTGATAGTCCTGTGTACTTTGCTGCTTTAGGACCTGAGCAACTTGGTAAAATTGATGGAACCATGAATTGTAGCCTCTATCGAAAAATCATGAAGGAAAATGTTCAGCAATCAGTTTGTGACCTCAAGCTCAGGCACATTCGGGTTTTGCAGCAGGACAGTGACCCGTAGCACTTGAGCAGGTCCACCTCTGAAAGGCTCAAAAGAAATAAATTGATGATTCTGCAGAGGCACAAAACAAAAGCCTGACTTGAATCCAATTGAGATGCAGTGGCTGAGGTGTGGCTGAGTTTAGACATTTCTGCAGAGTAGAGTGGGCCAAGGTTCCTCCACAGCGATGTAAAAGACTCATACTTTGTCATCGCAAACTTTTGATGCCAATTGTTGCTGCCAAGGGTGGATCAAGCAGTTGCCAGGCTCGGGGGGGTTTGCAAATATTTTCTCATATGCGTGATATACATTTTGAATATAATGCTTTCAATACACGAAATGATAATTTAAATTCTGCATTTTGTGTTCAATCACATTATCTTTGTCTTATATCAAAATTTGCTGAATGTTCTGAATTAATTCAAATGTGAAAAATAAATAAAAAAGAGAAGAAATGGAGAGGAGAGAAATACTTTTTTACAGCACTCTAGTAGTCCATGGGCGCCAACATGGCGTAACCATTACAGCCAAAGGTTGACTTACCCTGAAGAACTCCTTCAACTGAGGACTGTTGTACAGAGCTGGAATGCTGGTGGTGAACAGAAGCATAGCTTCTGCCGCCTTCCTCCTCTCCTCAATCACGGCCTCATCGAAACGCCCTGAGAGAGGAGCAGGAGTAAGAGAAAAAAGAGACAGAGTAGTTGAGAAGTGAGTCTCCATTCCTGCACAACAACATTCATAGTGACAAATGACTTCAGCAGACATGCTAACACTTGTTGCAATAGTGAGACAGAATGGTGAAGCAAGTAAGGACCTGTAACCCCAACACTGTCCAAAGTTCTCACAGGAGAAATATTACCACTGTAATCTAGCAAGTTACTGAAATTTCTTAGCAAATGTTGTTCTATTATGAGGTTAAATTGTAGAAAAACATACCATGTGTAACATTCTGGATGACACAAATAATTTATGTGGAACTTCTTTTTTTACTCCTGGATAAGTGAAACCTAGGAAGGCTATTCAAAGCGAAGCTTATGATGGAAACACACAGAATCCACACAGAAATGGTCCCGGTAAACAAAATTAATCTTCTAATATGGCCATCTCAGTCACCTGACCTCTTGGGCTGAAGTCAATAAGAGCAAATCTCAAGACTGTGACTCATCTTGTAAGGATCAGCACAAAGGAATGGTCCAGAATACCCCTTAAATATGCACCTTCACCTTGTCAAACAATACCTGAAAAGCATCCATTCCGTAATCCCAACCAGAAGTGGAAGCACCAAGTACTAAAGCAGGTGTGCCAATTTATTTTTTTATTTTGTTTTTATTTGGGGTTTTTAGCTTATTTATTAAATAAATGTAACATTTCAGTTAGTTCATTAGAACTTTAATAAACTATGTTGTATTTTAAATGGTATTCTAATTCATTTCCAGTCAAGTGTACCATTAATTCTGGGGTCCTCTGAGGTCTCATATGTAGGCATTGAATCTTAATTTTAAAACTTCTTTGCCTAAGCAGACTGACGTACTGCCCATGAGCAGAGGTATTTTGACTATTACATGATTCAGTCAAGGGGTAAGAAAATTAACTATCTCAAGCTAACAGCTTAAAACAAGCTAACTTTTATAATTGTGGAATAAATAAGACTTTAAGTTTAACCCAAAGACAAAGACGCTTGAAACGTCACAATTTTTTCAGTGTTTTCACCGCGCTCACCGAAGAGTTGGGCTCGAGGGAAGGGTGGGAACTCTTCTTGCCGTCGAAAGAGGTTTCTGTGAGTGTAGGACAGCTCGCCATGGAGTTTCTTCAGCTCAGAATACCTCCGCCAAACCACCACCTACACAGCCAATAAGCATGAAGCCCTCATCACAGCACCATGATGAGAGCAGCCAACTCAGAGAACGGGCAAAGGTGATGTATAAGGTGAAAAGATATACACAGCATGAAAACATACTAACCTCCTTTACATCCTCGGGCCTCTTCTTTGATACAAACTGGATCAATGAGAGAGAAAAAAATTTCTAAAACTCATACTACTCATACATTTCAGTCATGCGTCAAGCCATACCAAGGAAACTGAAAAGGCCAAACAGTAAGTACGGACATAAATGGCTATAAAACCACATACTACACAGATCAGCCAAAACATTACGACCACCAGCCTAATATGCTCTTGATCCATCCACGCGACTGCAAACAGCTCTGTAAAAATTAAAGTCCACATGAATGCTTGGACCTCGGGTTCCCCAGCAGAGTACTGGCAAGAGCATCACACCGCCTCCACCAGCTTGTCTTCTTCTCATAGTACATCCAGATGCCATCTCTGACCCAGGTAAACAGTGCATACATACCCCGCCAATGAACATCATCTAAAACAGAACAAGACTCATTGGACCACGTGACCTTCTTCCAATGCTCCAAAGTCCAGTTTCCACAGTCATATGCCCATTGTGGGAGTTTTTGACGGTGGAAATGAGTCAAAATAGGCAATCTGTCCGGTCTGTGGCTACAAAGCCTGATATACGGTAGTGTGTGAAACAGCTTTGTGTTTTGACACATCCCTCCAGTGCCCTTCATTAAAATTTACACTGACTTGTGTCACAGTAGCCCTTCTGTCATTTTGGACAAGAAAGAAATAGCCTTAGTAGCCCACATGCATCAGTAAGCCTTGGGCTCCCAACAAAATGTTGCAGGGTCTATTTCTGTCCCTCACTCAAACCACCACCAATATGGACTCACCAATGCTGACCAGTGGCACCCCACAAGCCTTGACACTTCAAAGAGGCCCCAGTCCAGGCGCTGGGCCACAATGACTTTGCCCTCATCTAGGTTTCTCAGGTCCCATTCCAGCCACCTCAACTGTCAAATCTAACTGTTTGCTGACCACCAATGGTCTGCTCGCATACCTTAACACTGCAATTATTATTACAATTATTATAACAAAATATTGATTATTACAAAATAATCAATGTTGTCATTCCCTCTGTGAGTGGTCATACTGTTTTGGCTCATCAGTGTATACTTAGTACAGTACGTAGTATGTGCACATACTGAAAAAGAGTAGAGAGGGAAGAGTGAAAGCCATCTCTTGAATCTCAGAGGAACGTAAGAGCGATCACGAGAGAAACTGGGGCAAATGGGTGGCTATCACGAGATCCACAAAGCTCTGCTTACTACGAGTGTGCTATTTTGCGAGATGCATACTTAAAAGCTGACTGAGCAATGAAAGCAAGAAACTAATTTGTCTATACATAATCTCACATCTCAGCAAGCAAATTTAGCAAGGTCCATTTGTCGATGAAAATAAGGTGACGTTCATTGAACACAGATTTGTGCCCTTAGTAGCGGCCAGCTATTTAGCAAGCCATAAAACATACTTAACTTTACACATCGTAATTTACACTAGTGATTCCAAGTAACTCTGACAATAGGTGCACGTGCAACATATTTACAAGCTGTATCAGGTTCGTGAACCGACCCTTGCCGTAACTTTGTACTCCGTATGTCCCTTTTCGTGGCTGCGAGGATCTGAAACGGAGAAGAAACGGTAATACTCTTCCTTAGTTTTCCGAGACATTCGTGTCGTATTGAAGAATTTTCCGTCGCTCAATATGCGTCTGAGATTTACCACTGAGGAAAATGTTTTATGTGTCAAACCACCCCCATGCGCCCTTGCTCGCAGAATATTATTATTATTATTATTTTACACATTTACTTCCGACTTCTTTACTCTCGCGCATGCGTACTCTTAAAGGACCAGTCGCCTTTTCCCTCACCCGCTGTTCTGATCGACACGTGCCTCTTGCTTTAGCCATTCAAATTCAAAACTTCACCAAAGAGGTCGCTATGTAACTTTGAATAGCTAACATTTGTTTTTTGACCTTCAAATTCCTGACTCTTCTATGCGTGGGTTTTTGGAATGTTCTTTCAAAATTCTTCGGTGCTGTCCTAGTATCCATTACGTATATTGGCAAGTACTGATTATTACATTAACATCAACGTTCAGTTTATAAAATTCTAAGCTTATCGTGATCTTGCACATGATAAGATTTAAATGACGATGAAGCAGCTGTGTCACATAGAAAGTGATAAATTCAAAGATTTTAGAACAAAGATGTGAAGGAAGACGCACAGTCACTATATATTGGTTGAGATTTCACCATGGAAAATGTATCCTGTCATGACGCATATTCTGTCTGCAGATTAAAACTCATGATTTTAAAGGTCAAAATGTAATATGTTACGCAGTCAGCGGGGAAAGTGATATGCTATCAGCGTGCATGCACTCGTGTGTGCACACGTGTATGTCTGGGTAATAAATCTGAATGAGTGAAAAGGCATTTGCTCAGCAGTGGTACAGGGTTTGTTGAACTATGCACATTCACGCGCCGATGTGTTCGACTTCAGCTGGCTCCCTCTGTGGGCTCCCTCTCTTCCTCCCGCTCTGTGATGAACAAAGAGGTACAATAAATAGCCCTTACTTTACAACATAAAAATATTTTTCACATAAAATGTCATCATTCAACCTTTATTTGCTACTCTATGAGTTATTCTTTGAGTAATCTGTACAATCACCGCTTGTTTTCACTTGGAGTCATTACATTCAATAGAACCTAACCCAGCCGGCACACGACCGACCTTCAACATTGAAATATGGTTGAAATTATGTCAGATGTCGTTTCAATGTTGAAACGCTATTGAAACAATGTTTAACTCTGATGGTTGTAAAAAGGTTGTAAAAAATGATCTCAAATCAACACCAATACTTGAACAAGATTTGTTTCAATGTTGAAACAACATTGAAACAACGTTGGGTAAGAGTAGGCTACCCCACACAACCTCCAGCAAAATCGAAAAAAAATCACAACTTTTTCGGCTTACCTTAATGTTTAGATACCAAGTGAAATATTCGGGTGTGGAAAAACGTTGAGCACACATCCAGTTTAGAGAATTTACACTTTAATTTCTAGAGCGTCTATATATGTGCGGCAAGCTTATAAAGGTGGCAGCCATGACACTGCTGACCTAAGCTTAACCCAACTCATAGGGAATGCTATCCCTATACCTAACCTTAACCAAACTCATGAGGAATGCTATCCCTATCCCTGTGCCTAACCCTAACCCTAACCCAACTCAGCCACAAACAAAGGATGGGCCAATGGATCGGCTAGCTCACCAGCATGAAACACATCAAAATGGATATTCACATGACGTCTCCTCATTGACAACAATAAATAAAAGAAAGAAAAATAAATGAATGCAGCACCCTCCATAATTATAGGCATGCCTGGTTAAGATGTGTTAAAAGCCTTAAAATAAATTCAATTTTTATTGCAGAAGCATACTCTCACACTGAAAATTGTTGAAAAATGTAACCTTCAACTCAAGTGAATTTTCAGGGAAAAAAAATCCCTGACTAAGAAATAATTATTTTTCATAAAATCACCTGTTCCACAATTATTGGCACCCCTAACAATTCCTAGGAAATAAATGTAATTGAAGTATTTCTGTCATTTCTACAGTAGTTTACAAAGTTGAACAGAGTATCTAGGAACATTTGATTAGTAATTCATCACTTCCTGTTTCCCTGGGGTATAAATATGACGTGACACAGAGGCCATTTCTCTTATCCACTCTTCAACATGGGAAAGACAAAGGAACACACCATTCAAGTAAGGCAGATGTGTGTCGACCTTCACAAGTCAGGCAATGGCTACAAGAAAATAGCCACTCGCCTGCACCTGCCCATATCTACTGCAAGAGGAATTATTAAGAAGTTTAAAACAACTGGAACAGTGGTAAACAAGCCTGGACGAGAATGTAAGGTTATTTTGCCACCACACACAGTCAGGAGGATGGTAAGAGAAATAAAAAGTTCTCCAAAGCTCACTGTTAAAGAATTGCAACAAATGGTAGCATCTTGGGGGTCACAAAGTCTCCAAAACAACCATCAGGTGCTATCTACATGCCAACAATCTGTTTGGGAGGCATGCATGGAAAAAACCTTTTCTCACTCACAACCATAAACGCAAACGTCTGGAGTTCGCTAAGCGGTACTAGGACTTCAACTGGGACCATGTGCTTTGGTCAGATGAGACCAAGATAGAGCTTTTTGGCAACAAACACTCTAATTGGGTCAGGGGGAACACAAAAGATGAATATGCAGAAAAGCTCATGTCCACGGTGAAGTATACACAGCGCCCTCCATAATTATTGGCACCCCTGGTTAAGATGTGTTCTTTAGCCTCTAATAAATTCAGTTTTTTTCTGAATAATATAGGACCACAAGGAAAAAAGAAGAAAATAACCTTTAATTCAAGTGCATTTATTCAGTGGGAAAAAAATCTCACATTAAGAAATAATTCTTTTACATTAAATCATGTATACCACAATTATTAGCACCCCTGATGTTAATACTTTGTACAACCTCCTTTGCCAACAAAACAGCACCTAATCTTCTCCTATAATGTTTCACAAGATGGGAGAATACAGAAAGAGGGATCTTCGACCATTCCTCTTTGCACAATCTCTCTAAATCATCCAGCGACCTGGGTTCTCTCCTCTGCACTCTCCTCTTCTGCTCAATCCACAGGTTTTCAATGGGGTTAAGGTCTGGGGACTGAGATGGCCATGGGAGGAGCTTGATTCTGTGTCTGGTGAACCATTTCTGTGTGGATTTGGCCGCATGTTTAGGGTAGTTATCTTGCTGAAAGAACCAGTGACAACCCATCTTCAGCTTTCGGACAGAGGACACCAGATTTTGATTTAAAATGTCCTGGTATTTTAAAGCGTTCATGATGCCATGCACCCTAACAAGGTTTCCAGGGCCTCTGGAAGAGAAACAGGCCCACAGCATCACCAATCATCCCCCATACTTCACAGTGGGCATGAGGTGCTTTTCTGCATACTCATCTTTTGTGTTCCGCCAGACCCACTTGGAGTGTTTGTTGCCAAAAAGCTCTATCTTGATCTCATCTGACCAAAGCACATGGTCTTACTTGAAGTCCCAGTACCGCTTACCGAACTCCAGATGTTTGCGTTTATAATTTTAAGTGAGACAAGGTTTTTTCCGTGCATGCCTCCCAAACAGCTTGTTGGCATGTAGATAGCTCCAGATGGTTGTTTTGGAGACTTTGTGACCCCAAGGTGCTACCATTTGTTGCAATTCTTTAACAGTGAGTTTTGGAGAACTTTTTATTTCTCTTACCATCCTCCTCACTGAGTGTGGTAGCTAAATGACCTTGCGTCCTCGTCCAGGCTTGTTTACCACTGTTCCAGTTGTTTTAAACTTCTTAATGATTCCTCTGACAGTAGATATGGGCAGGTGCAGGCGAGTGGCTATTTTCTTGTAGCCATTGCCTGACTTGTGAAGGTCGACACACATCTGCCTTTCTCGAATGGTGTGTTCCTTTGTCTTTCCCATGTTGAAGAGTCGATAGGAGAAATGGCCTCTGTGTCACGTCATATTTATACCCCAGGGAAACAAGAAGTGATGATTTACTAATTAAATGTTCCTAAATACTCTGATCAACTTTGTAAACTACTGTAGAAATGACAGAAATACTTCAATTACATTTATTTCCTAGGAATTGTTAGGGGTGCCAATAATTGTGGAACAGGTGATTTTATGAAAAATAATTATTCCTTATTCAGGGATTGGTTTTTTCCCTTAAAATTCACTTGAGTTGAAGGTTACATTTTTCTACAATTTTCAGTGTGAAAGTATGCTTCTGCAATAAAATTGAATTTATTTTAAGGCTTTTAACACATCTTAACCAGGCGTGCCAATAATTATGGAGGGCGCTGTATATATATAAATATAAAGAAGGTCAGAAAAAGCTGAAGATATCGTACACAGAGTGAATGTCACGAGGGAAAAGCTCGGTGGTGGAAACTGGAAGTACTGCAAAATTTTTTTTCCTCGCGTCTACCCCTTCCTTTTAAAATTTTTTCCCCATCATTCTAAACCCCCTTTTCACTCATAAAAACCCCCCAAAATATTTGTGCCCCCTTTTAAAATCATTCTGGCCAGAAAAAAAAAACCCCAAAAATTGGAGGTTGTGTATGGTACTCATGCCCAACGTTGAAAAAACGTTGCGAAATCAATGTTAATTCATCTTTCAAAATCAAAACATAATTCAACGGTGATTCAACTATGATCCATGACGTTGATTCAACAGTGAAAAAAACGTTAAAATTCCGGCTGGGAACATTCATCATGCTTTTGCAGAGATACTCTCGGCTTGAAATAAACTGCCTTGCCAAAAAAAAGATGCCATTTAGATTTTAATGAGAAAATACTTAAGAGCCTATGTCTGGAGCACTATTAGAGTGACTACTGCATTTTACTGGTGGCAATTCTCTTAACCCTGACTGCTTGTGCGGCTTCTCATGTCTTAAACAACTATGTTGGAGGATGTACCCCATGGTAATGGAAAAGACATTACTGTGTTGCAAGGCGAGCAAACTATTGGCCTGCATAAAACAAAGAAAACAGCTAAGGAGATTGCTGAAATCGGGTAAAGTACCATTCAAAACATTATTAAAGCCTAGAATGATAGTGGTGAACCATGACCTTTGCAGAAAAAATGGGTCAGAAAAAATCATGAACCTTGGTGATCATAGATCACTAAAACGCTTGGTGAAGACTCATTGTAAAAAATCGACCGCAGACCTCATGAGTATGTTGATTGCAACAGTAAGAACATTTCCACATGCGCAATGTAGACCTAATAGATTACTCAGGTCCTCAAAGCAAGCATTACTGGCTGTTTTAGAGTCTAAGTTAAAAACAAAGGGTGATCGTGCCTTCCCAGTTAAAGTTCCAAGACTCTGTAAGGGCCTCCCGAATAATATTAGGAATGCTGAGTCTTTATTCTCTTTTAAATCTTTTTTAAAGACTCATTTTGATAGGATTACTTTCACTGATTAAATTCTTTGATTGTTCTGGTGTGATTTTGTGTAAGTCTGTTTTAAAATCTTAATACTTCCTATTTTGCTGTTTAATTTCTCTATTTTTCCCCCATTTTGTTTTATTGTTTTTATGTATTTGTATTTTTACCTGTTTGTGAAGCACTTTGTGCTGTATTGCTTGAAAGGTACTATAGAAATAAATGTATTATTATTATTATTGTTGTTGTTGTTGTTATTGTTAAATAAATGTGTTATTATAATGTGACAACTTACAGAATTGTCACTAAACAGTTGAATGGCCACAGGAACTTTATGTGTTAGTGGGGCTTGTTGGGAAATGGCAACTTCACTTTAAGAAGGAGCATTATGATTGGCTTTTCTAGCAATAAAAAAGGTAATGTGGCCTGATAAGCCAAGATTTACCTTATTCTGGAGCAATGGGTGTGTCAGGGTAAGCAAGGACACTCATGAAACGATGTGCTCATTGTACATAGTGTGCTATACAAGCCTCTGAAAGCAGCTTTATAATCTGGGGTTGCTTCAGTTGGTCAGGTCTCCCCTCAGCAACATTATGCAATAACTAAATGAAATTAGTAGAATACCTGAATGTACTGAATGACCAGGTTATCACATTAATGGATTTTTTTGACCTCTGACGGCACAGGCATATTCCAGAACAACAATGCCTAGATTAATTGGACTCAACTTGTGAAATAGTAGTTTTTAATAGCAGTTCTAAGGTGAGTACAGTATGTTATATTAACGATTATTGTTGATTTTCAATATCAGTACATGTAATTTCAATTACCACATGCATGTGTTCTTAATGTAGATCATGGGGTAGATAGCTGTAAGATTTTGTTCCATATTCCATTACTAAAAAAGTTCTGCACAACATAGGGAGTCCTTATAAAAATGTACCATGCAGAACCATGTAAATACCACGGTAAAATCATGGTACACATGGTATATCTATGGTAATTCTGAGTTGTTATATGGTGCACTCTATTGGTACCATGGTTTTTCATAGTGGTACCATGGTAACACCCTTCCGGTACCACGGTACTCCCTGCCGTTACCATGGTACACTCTTTCGGTATCATGGCACTCTCTGCCGTTACCATGGTACACTTTGCCATTACCATGGTACATCCAACAGGTACCGCGGTACCTCCAGTCAGTACCACAGTCCCCCCTGTTAGTACCATGGTATCCCGGCTCGTACGATACTACCTTCGTATCACAATACACCCTCGGGTACCAAGATACCCCCTACTGGTACCACAGTTCCTATATGGTACCACTGTACTCCCTTTTGCTACTGTGGTAGCGGGTACTCCTTTCGGAGCTCAGTTTCATAAAACTTGGACTCAAATTTTCCTGCTTAAATGACATCACCTGAAGCGACTTTAATAAGTACACGTCATGTACAAAGAAAAAATTTGTAGAATGATTGATTGATTGTTTTACAGCATACTACTGAATTATTCACTTCCCTTATAAAAATGTACCGTGCTGTACCATAGGATTTGTACCTTACTGTACCGTCTGGTTTGTACCATGGGATTTATGCCATAGGGCTTTTACTACGGTACTTCCACAAAAGTGTGCCATGGGACTTGTACCATGTTGTACCGTGTGATTCGCACCATGACACCATGACACCATGGGATTTGTACCAGGCTTTACCATGGTATATTTGCCATACCAGACGGTGGGACATTAACCACGGTATTAACCACAGTACGAAGTGTGTAATGAGGCTCATAATACAGTTGTACATTTATCATGGTATTAATACCATGGTACAGCATGGTACATTTTTATAAGGGAGAGTTCAGGTGTGAAACCACTCAAACGCCACATCCATGAAAAATAAGTTAATTATCGTGCGTGAAAGTTTACAATGGCTGGTATCTGATAACCAAATAAATTTTGCTGCAATACGCGGTCAGTCCTACTGTTAACCCAAGTTAAAATGCATTTGATTGCAGAACCACGTAAATCACGAAGGCTGCAGAAAGCGGCAGTCAGAGGCACATGTCTAGGTCACATGATGCATCGATAGTGGCGCCCTTGATCGCGAGAGTTACCCAATTATTTTCTCCCGTCGCCTCTGACGAAAGGGAGACATAGGAATGACCTCCGTCCGTGCGTGTGTGCGTCTGTGTCCGTCCATCCGTCCGAAAAGTGCCGTTAACACGATAACTCAAAAAGAAAATGGATTACAGACCCCAAGTTCTGCAAATAAGAAGTTCAGATTATGAACAAGTTTCCTATTTAATATCAGTGACCTTGACCTATTATTTGACCTTGCAATTAGCAGGTCAAATATTGGTAACTCATCTATTTTTTTCAAACTTGATTTACAAGCTCAAAATTGTTCACTGAGGTGTTTTGCGGCATTCTCTTTAACCTGATGATGGTCAAATGTTATGGATTCAGTTCCTTGCCATCTTTAACAAAATATTTACTTTCGCGTTGAACAGAATTGACCTCCTTTAAGGTCACAGGGTACATATTTATTTTGGCGACGGAAGACTTTGGGCCTTGCGGCCAGCTCGTTATTATTCAATTTTGTAAAATTAAACAATTCTCACTTTGATTTTGTTGCCAGTTGTGGTTTTGGCTTTGTTTACACGACAGAAGGGAACTTCAAATTTATGCAAAGAAAACCGGAGCAAAATCGGTAGCTTCGTAAATATGGCCTGAGAAACGTCTGTAAACTAGGTAGATATGGCTCTCTGCATATATTTCTTGCTATAAGCATTGGATTTCATTGAATATTATTTTACATAACATTCCCATGATTCTATTAAGGATTGTACATGCATTGTTGCTGTGGAAACATTTTTTGTTGATTCATTTAATTATTATTAATTGCTTATCCTTGCTTGCTCATATTCTATTTTAGTTCACAACTTCATAGGCCTAGAGTGTGTGTGTGCTTGCATATTTCTGATTTAGCAGGGGTCTGCATAACTGTACTAGTGTGTCATGACATGTAGCCTATCTAAAGTCATGACAACTTGAATGTCTGTACCAAGGACAAGATGTTTTTCTCTTTCTTTAAGTTTATGTGTTTATAGAAAGCTCCAGAACCCATAACAAGATAAGCTGGAGCCAGAGCTGAGAGAGAAGGCAGGTGCTCTCCTCCCTAGCAAGATGTGTGTGTATCCCTAGACAACTTGACGTGGTTACATACCAACTTGACGCAGTCGCGTGCGACGGCAAAGGCTTGCGTGATGTGTAAATCAGCACGGGGGGAGGAGAACGCCATGGAGTATTCCTACAAATACCAAAGAACTTTCTAATTGTGTATCCTCCATTTGGCTGACTTGACCTTGTATGGGGATCCTTTTTTGCAAAAAAGTAAACGGACTTTGGCTTGGATATTAACTTCTCTGTCTCCGACTGATTTTTCCTCTGGGTCGTCTGAGTTTCTTTTTGTGAAGGTAATACCAGGAATGTACAATCAAAATTCCTTTAACATTGCGTCATAATGTCTGCCTTAATTCTGCTACAGTTGAAAATGATTTGTTTCCAGAGATGGATTTACTGTATGTTGTAAGCTGACCAAAGTCGGACTTTCTGAGTCAATAAAAATTTGGACATTAACATTTTTTATTCAATATAAGTTAAATTTTGTCAGTCTGATTTTTTTAAGTGCAGCTTAACCATTTCACAACAAGAGAGGAGAGACAATGTCCATCAGGTAAAAATCCATATTTTAAACCAAAGGTGATTAGGTGGACTTACTCGGTTTCGCATCTTCATATGCAAGCTATGTGCATGGACCATTCACTGATCATTGCTGTTGGCTTATACAAAAAACTCGACTAATGGATAAATTGGAAGAACATGTGGCAAAATAAAATTTTTATTATGTCATGTAATGTGAATATAGGCCACTAGATGACAGTATTTACCTTTTTTTTGTTAAGCTCAGACTGGAGTCATGTTTAGACATGTCCTGGACATGTCTGGGGCAAATCTCAGAAAATTTTAAAAAAGAGGTCTAAATGTGGGTGGGGTCTGCAAAAGAGTATATAAGGAAAAGAATTGAGACAGTAAAGTAGTTGGAGAAATTGCAAGAAGAAGGATACGTGTGACCAGACCTGTCATTCTGTCAAGACCTGTTAAGTTTCTTTTGTTGATTTTTCTCACCCAGCACATCACCAGGAAACCCACCAAAGTAACTGTAAATATTTCTGTTTTTTTTTATTCAATCTTGGTCATTAGTTGTTAGTTAGTTGTTATTGTCTTTGTCTGTTGATTAAATGTGTTCAAGTTTTTTTAAAACAGTTTCTGTCATCCCTTGCTGTTGCTGTTGCTGTTTGTGTTGTAAATGTAATAACAAATTGGGGCCATAACAAATTGGGGGCTCAAGGTCCGGGATAGACCATTGTGTGAGTAATTTATTGAAAATCTAACATTCCAAATTGTGAAATTGTTTTTGTGAATTTTCCTAGATATATATTGACAACAGCAATGGATGATTTCTTGGCATCACCAACCGTAGGGGTTTTGAAGTCTTTTAAAAAGACAGAACTGCTAGAAATTTGCAGACAGTTGGAGCTGACAGAGGTAAAACCAGCCATGCGAAAAGCAAGACTGGCTAGAGAGATAGTTGAATATTACATTGATGAAAATGTGTTTGCACCAGGAGATCTGGAACAGTTTCCAGTGGAAAATCCAAATATAGAAATGGAACTTAAATTAAAAATGCTAGAGATTGAAAGGGAGGAAAGAGAAAAAGAAAGGGAGGAAAAAGAAAAACAAAGAGAATTTGAGAGGGAAGAAAAAGAAAAACAAAGGCAGTTTGAGTTAGAAAAATTAGCAAGAGAAGAAAAACAAAGAGAATTTGAGAGAGAGAAAGAGGAAAGAGCAGAAAGAGAGAGACAGAGACAGAGAGATTTTGAATTAGAGAAATTCGATAGAGAAGAAAGACTCCAAATGGAGCAACTAAAAATAAAAATTCAAACTGAAAATAAATTTTGCGCCAGTCAGGAGGTAAAACTGGTGCCTCCATTTTCGGAAAAGGATGTTGACAACTATTTCCAGTGTTTTGAAAAGGTGGCAAAGAGTTGCCAGTGGCCAAAGGAACACTGGCCTCTGATGTTACAAACTGTCCTCAAGGGTAAAGCTCAACAAGCCTATTCGGCTTTGCCTGCAGATGATTCCTCTGATTATGAGGTTGTCAAAAAGGTTATTTTGAGAGCTTATGAGTTGGTTCCAGAGGCTTACCGACAGAAATTCAGAGGTCTGAAGAAATCTGAAAATCAGACTTATGTTGAATTTGCTAATGAAAAGCAGGTTTGCTTTGAGCGCTGGTGTACTTCTATGGAGGTCAAGGATGATTTCAACTCACTAAAAGAGATGGTGTTAGTTGAAGAATTCAAGAACTGTGTTAAAGATGATGTTAAGACCTACCTTAATGAGAAGCAAGCACTGAATTTGCAATCAGCTGCCAAATTTGCAGATGAATATGTTCTCACACATAAGTCCAAATTTCAGTCTAGCAGTAACAATAGATGGTCCCAATTTCAGAAAAGGGGTTATGGTGATACCCAAGATTCCTCACCCAAAGACAAAGACAAATCTGGTGATGGTGCTCAGAAATCTAGTAACAGGTCTGATCAAAGTGTGAAAGCTGACAGTGACAAAAGTGGTCTAGTTTGCAGTTATTGCAAGAAATCTGGTCATGTTACAACTAACTGTTGGTTCCTTAAAGCTAAAAAAGAAAAAGAAAAGGATACCAAACCAAATGCCTTTGTGAAAACAAGGTTAGAAACCCCTGTAGTAGATAACCAATCTGCTAAATTGCCTGCTTCTTGTGGGGCTAAAAAGCCTGATACAGCTGACTTCGTGAGGGAGGAATTTCTTCCATTTGTGTCAGAGGGATTTGTGGCTCTGAATGAGCATACTACTCCTGTCCCCATATATATCCTAAGGGATACCGGAGCTTCTCAGTCACTTTTGTTGATGGACTCCTTGGAGTTACGTGATGAGACCGCTTCAGGGGATTTCATACTTGTACAAGGTATTGAAGGGAGGACTGTATCTGTACCCCTGCGCTCTATATTCTTGAAGTCAGATTTAGTTACAGGACAGGTAAAGGTGGGACTTATGTCAAGTCTACCTATAAAGGGTGTTTCTCTGTTGCTAGGCAATGACCTGGCTGGGGGCAAAGTAGTTCCCCCTGTACATCTTACTTCACAGCCGAGCACTGAAAATGGGGATGAGGACCCATCTCTGTATCCTTCCTGTGCAGTGACTTGTGCTATGGCCAAGAAGGCTAAAGAAGAAGATGATGTGGTGCCGTCCAGTACATTGAATAGTCAGGACTTAGGTGGTTCGCCTCATGACTCTGATTGGCCTACTATGGTTTCTCCGTTTGAGGACTTATCAGATACTTTTATCAGTTCTCTATTCAGCCAGCCGGATGGGTCTGGTGATTCTGATGTGTCTGGAGACTTGTCTCTGCCCAGAAAGCGGTTGATTGAGGAGCAAACTCATGATCCTGAAATTTGTGTACTAAAGAGGAGAGCCCTTCCTGATAAAGAAATAGACGCAGTTCCAGTTGGGTATTATCTAAAGGATGGTGTGTTGATGCGGAAGTGGCGCCCTCCTGATATCCCTGCCAATGCAGATTGGGCAGTGGTCAGGCAAATTGTTGTTCCGAAGGTCTATAGGAATGAGATCTTAACAATGGCTCATAGTTTACCTTTAGGAGGTCATCTTGGTGTTAACAAGACTGTTGATAAGATCATGAAACACTTCTTTTGGCCTGGGCTTCGGAAATACGTTTCCAACTTTTGCAAAACCTGTCACACTTGTCAGGTAGTTGGAAAACACCAGTTAGACCCACCTGTAGCTCCATTGCAGCCTATCCCAGCATTTGGGGAGCCATTCTCTAGGGTCATTGTTGATTGCGTTGGTCCATTACCCAAGACTAGATCTGGAAATCAGTACTTGTTGACAATCATGTGTGCATCTACCAGATTCCCCGATGCCATACCTCTACGTAACATCAAGGCAACTGCAATCTCGAAGGCTTTGATAAAGTTCTTCACGTTGTTTGGTCTTCCCAGGGAAATTCAGTCAGACCAAGGTAGCAATTTCACTTCAGGATTGTTTCAGCAGGTTGTGTATGAACTAGGTGCAAAGCAGATTCTTTCTAGTGCCTATCATCCAGAAAGTCAGGGTGCCTTAGAGCAGTTTCATTCCACTCTCAAGACAATGATGAGGACTTATTGTTATGACCATGAGAAAGACTGGGATGAAGGGGTTCATTTGCTGTTGTTTGCAGCTAGAGAAGCAGTGCAGGAGTCTACTGGATTCAGTCCATTTGAGCTAGTGTTTGGTCATGAAGTGAGAGGACCTTTGCTATTATTGAGTGAACAATGGCAAGAGAAAGAGCCGCATATCAGTCTGTTAGACTATGTTAGCAAGTTCAAGGAAAGATTGCGTGCAGCTTGTGACCTTGCCAAAGAGAACTTGAAATCAAGTCAGGGAAAAATGAAAACTTGGTATGATCATAAGGCTAGAAGCCGTGAGTTTAAACCAGGAGATAAAGTCATTGTGTTGTTTCCCTTGCAGTCCAATCCATTGCAGGCAAGATTTCATGGTCCTTATGAAATTCTGACAAAACTCAATGATCTCAATTACATTGTGAAGACTCCAGATAGGAGAAAACCAAAACAATTGTGTCATATTAACATGCTAAAGCCTTATCATGACAGAAATGCTAGGGTTGCAGCTGTCACTTTAGATTCTCCAATGGTCGAAACGTGTGAAGATGAGGGGGAGTTTCAAGATGATGAACCAAGAATTAAAGCTGAAGTTCTTTCATGTAAATTGTCAAACACTGAAGTGTTGCAAAATCTTGATGTAAAACTCCAGCACTTAGAACCCTCACAGAGAGATCAGTTTGAAAGGTTGATCAAGAAATATGAGGATTTGTTTCCTGATGTTCCAAAGAGAGTTACTATAGCCTCTCATGATGTAGATGTTGATGATGCCAAACCAATAAAACAGCATCCATACCGGATGAATCCTGAAAAGAGAAAGATTGCTGAGAAAGAGGTTGAGTACATGTTAAAACATGATATTATCAGACCCTCCAACACCGATTGGAGTTCACCCTGTGTGCTAGTTCCAAAATCTGATGGAAGTACTAGATTCTGTACAGATTATCGCAAAGTCAATGCTGTAACTAGAACTGATGTGTTTCCAATACCTAGGATTGATGATTGTATTGATAGTGTAGGGCAAGCAAAGTTTCTGACCAAGATTGATTTATTGAAGGGTTATTGGTGTGTGCCTTTAACTGAGAGGGCCAAGAGCATCTCTGCTTTTGCCACACCATCTGGATTGTACCAGTATGAAGTCCTACCCTTTGGCATGAAAAATGCCCCAGCCACGTTCCAAAGGATGATACAGTGTACAATCGCCGGATTGCCACACACGGGTGCGTACATCGATGACCTGATCACATGGAGTGACTCCTGGGAAGAACATCTAAAAGATATAGAGACGTTGTTCCAGCGCCTGACCCAGGCTAAGCTGACTGTTAACCTGAGCAAGAGTGACTTTGGTTGTGCTACTGTCACCTATCTTGGCTACGTCATAGGCCAGGGTAAGGTGGCACCCATAAATGCTAAAGTCCAAGCCATCATGGACTTTCCAGTTCCTGACAACAAAAAAGCTTTGCGCCGCTTCCTTGGAATGATCGGGTACTACCGCAAGTTCTGCAAGAACTTTGCTGAGATTGCTCTCAGTCTAACTAACCAACTGAAGAAAGGCGTAAAGTTCACCTGGGATGATGCATGCCAGAGAGCCTTCGATCACCTGAAGTCTCTGCTGTGTCACTTCCCCGTGCTCAAATCTCCTGACTTCAACAAACCGTTCTCCATCGCGGTCGATGATAGCGACCAAGCTTGTGGATCTGTGCTCCAACAGAGAAGTGACTCTGATGACATTGAGCATCCCATGGCATACTTCTCCAGGAAGTTCAATCGCCACCAAAGGAACTATTCCACAATAGAGAAGGAACTGTTGGCTCTGGTCCTTTCTTTACAACACTTTGAGGTTTATGTTTGTACAGGACAAAAGCCAATGATTGTGTACACTGACCACAATCCGTTAATGTTTTTGAGTAAGATGAAAAACAAGAATCGGAGATTGTTGAATTGGAGTTTGATTTTACAGGAGTTTGACTTGGAAATTAAGCATGTGAAGGGTACAGACAATGTAATTGCTGATTGCTTATCCCGTGTTTGAATGTGTATATATATATCATGTGTTTGAATCTTGTATGATATGTATATATAGACAAGTGTTCACTTAACCATTTTGTATTGAAAAGAAAAATTTTGCCTTTATGAGTCAAAATTTTTCCCTTTTGGAATGGAGGTGTAATGTGAATATAGGCCACTAAATGGCAGTATTTACCTTTTTTTTGTTAAGCTCAGACTGGAGTCATGTTTAGACATGTCCTGGACATGTCTGGGGCAAATCTCAGAAAATTTTAAAAAAGAGGTCTAAATGTGGGTGGGGTCTGCAAAAGAGTATATAAGGAAAAGAATTGAGACAGTAGAGTAGTTGGAGAAATTGCAAGAAGAAGGATACGTGTGACCAGACCTGTCATTCTGTCAAGACCTGTTAAGTTTCTTTTGTGGATTTTTCTCACCCAGCACATCACCAGGAAACCCACCAAAGGGACTGTAAATATTTCTGTTTTTTTTTATTCAATCTTGGTCATTAGTTGTTAGTTAGTTGTTATTGTCTTTGTCTGTTGATTAAATGTGTTCAAGTTTTTTAAAACAGTTTCTGTCATCCCTTGCTGTTGCTGTTGCTGTTTGTGTTGTAAATGTAATAACAAATTGGGGCCATAACAGTCATGACTGCAATAACGTGTTCCAGAATTAATAAAATGTTTTACTTCACTGTTCATCCTTGAGTGCTGAACTGTAACATGGATGAAGAGGCTGGCCCTTCGACCAAAAATCCAATGACTTCAGCTAAGAAAATGAAGAGACTCCGAGCAAAAAGGAAACAAGAAGATCCGGACTTTGCTTCTAAGGAAAGTAAGCGAGTGGCAGCTCTACGCAAGAAGCGCATACAAAATATGAGCTGTTGACGGCATATCGGAAAGCTGCTGCTGTCAGGAAACACAAGTCTCATGAAAACAAAGCCAAAGCTGCATCAACACAAACTGTGCAGACAAGAGTTCAGAGTCTAAGAGGAGTAGCCAAGAAAACTGAAAAGATTCTACCCTGGTCACCCAGGAAAAAGAAAGAGGTGATCAGCACTAATTTGCACTGTCCTAAATGCATGTATCAGGGTATCAATATCACCCATTTGCTAATGTGAAACTGTTCTATCGCTTTGTCAAAACTACTACAAATTTTGTGATTATTATCTTGTTTAAACAGGCCTAACTCAGCTTTTTTTCATTGCACAGGAAATAGAAAAATGAAACACTGATATCTTCAGTTCTAAAATGCATTATTATTTTGATTCAACTGTTCAATATACTGTACCAGAAACAAATCTAACTGGCATTTTGTATTTTAAAAATGTGTTATTTTGTGTCTTGTATGAAAGTCTATAATCTGATCAGTGTGTTTCAATCGAAAACATTGCAGAAATTAGATATTGTGTATATAAACGTATGTACATGTACACAATGAGTACTTTATAACTGAAGAAAAGATTTAAAGAGCGGATTAGAAGACAGTTAAATAATATCAGGTCATGAATGCTGTGTGTTTCAAGTGTCATATTCAAGACAAATTTAAACCTCATTCACATGGATACTAAATGTGCACAGATGTCATGCAAATTCACTCTTGCTAATAAACTTTGAAAAATCAATAATTTCTTTTGTCTGTGTTCAAGGTTAGATTCTTATTCCCAGTGATTCTTCTATATGAAAATATAAGGTTTCAGTTAAAAAGGACTGTGACATTAGATGGATCTTTGTATTTCACAACTTACAAGAAGCCTTTTGGATACACATTACAATGTATTTCCCATACATCACACACGTGACCAGACATCATAAGATAAAGAAATGCTTTAGAGATTTTACAACCCCAATTCCAAAATAATTTGGACTAAGTGTAAATTGTGAATAAAATCAAAATGCAATGATTTTCCCCAGCCAGTATTTTATTCACAACAGAATAGAGGTAACATATCAAATATTGAAACTGAGAAATTTTGCAATTTTATCCACAAAATGAGCTCATTTCAAATTTGATGGTTGCCACAGGTCTCAAAAAAGTTGGGACAGGGGCCTATTTACCATGGTGTAGCGTCCCCTCTTCTTTTTAACACACAGTGGACGCGTCTGGTCATCGATGAGACAAGCTTCTTCAGTTTAACCATTGGAATTTGATCCAACTCTTGTTTAATACAGGCTTCCAGCTGCTGGAGAGCTTTGGGTCTCCTCTGACGGGCTTTTCGTTGAATTATGTTCTCAATCGGTGAAAGATCACCGATAGTAATATCAATAATAGAATCATGCCGTTGAGTGATGCAGTGGCGTCTGAGGGCCCGAAGATCATGGGCATCCAGTAAAGGTCTTCAACCTTGTCCCTTACGCACAGACATTTTTCCTGTTTCTCTGAATCTTTTGATGATGTTATGCACTGTCGATGATGAGACCTTCAAAGCCTTTGCAATTTCACGCTGAGGAACATTGCTTATTCCACAAGTATTCCACAATTTTTTTACACAAGCCTTCACAGGTTGGAGAGCCTCTGGCCATCTTTACTTCTGAGAGACTCAGCCTCTCTAACACATCCCTTTTATAGCCAATGTTACACCCCTGATGCCAGTAAATGTAATTACTTGCTAACTGTTCTTTCAGCTGATTCTCTTATATATTTATAGCTTTTTCAGCCCTTTTTTTCCTGTGTCCCAACTTTTTTGTGACCAATTGCAGCCAGAAAATTTTGAAATAAGCTCATTTTGTAGATGAAAATGTGTTAACTATGTTCTATTATAAATAACATATAGGCTTGTGATCTGAAAGTCA
This sequence comes from Gymnothorax reevesii, assembly GCA_029721435.1. NCBI lineage: Eukaryota > Metazoa > Chordata > Actinopteri > Anguilliformes > Muraenidae > Gymnothorax > Gymnothorax reevesii. Next base: position 11,680,657 of record CM056586.1, on the reverse strand, counting down.
TTGCATTTTGATTTTATTCACAATTTACACGTCATCCCAACTATTTTGGAATTGGGGTTGTTTTTTCCATACCCCTTAACTATGATACATAATATGCACATTCTTGCTTTTTAAACTTTGAAGTCAAATAGAGTTATGAAAACCTGTTTTCGTGTGAAGTCACATACAGTCATTTTTGACCTCTGACCTTAAGTAGATAACGTTCAGTCAACTGAGTAGCCTGCAAGCTCACTAGCTCACAAACTCCTGTTACATAATGGTTATGAGAAAGAACTGCATGCATGCTTGCTAGCTAGTGAAATAAAGTTAACTTAGTTCTGTGAGTGGCACTTGGCTAGCTTGTTACTGCACTGAGCCCCACCAATTTAACCAGTGTCACACTTGGCATTCAGTTTGGCTAAATATTAGCAGGGTGACGTAAACAGAGCGAGTTTTTCTCGCGCAGATAGAACTGGGATCTGGGGGGCTCGAGCTACTTGCTTGAGAGTCAACAGGTATGCAAGTATGAAGAACATTGATATAAATACTGCAAATACGCATTCAGATAAATGATTGCTGTCTTATTTAATTGAAGAGAACAAGTAGCACCTGTTCAGTGTGAGTGCTCTTGGAGTGAACCTTTTGTTAATTGTGAAAATGACTGAGAATAGGTCAGGACTAATAATTATTCTAAACGGATGTTTTGTGCAACCCAATTCTCAGTTCTGGCTCTGCCACTGTACTGAATTTATCCCACGATTTCATCACTGGTAGACCGCATATGGAGAGGCACCGTGTCTTCAGTTGCTAATTACGATAATTGAAAAACGTGTCAACGAAGGAAAATGATTCAGAACTAGCCAGGACAAATTGTCACAAAGGACGTGTCTGTGTCCCCGCCAGTTCCCAGTTCTATCTGCGCCACTGAATGAAATATTCGCAGAAGTGATAGGTACCTTGGATAATATCAAAAATATGTCATGAGCTTGGCTATGGCAAAAGTTAGTTATGTAATTAATTATGTGTTTTTGCTTCTATTCGGGTCCCAAACAATACATTGTAGCTGTACTTTTATGATTGTACTGATATCCAAAGAATTCTGTAAATTTTAACTTTTTAATACAAATTGTGGTGAGGCTGTTAAAGGGCAGGGCCAGACTGACATGAGGTCAACAATAATTTATTACAAATGACCAATTCACCAATGTATTTATTTAGATCATGATCTGTTTCATCATGAGGAGAATGCTAGAGAACAGAGTGCTTGTAATATTGCTTACTGGCCTCTCATTGTGCTGCTTTGTTTGCATTTTACCAATTAATTTACTCCTTCCATACAAGCCACATCATTAGAGGCACGACCACCATCACTGAGTGGTAAACTGCCTCACATACAATGGACCCTGAATCAGAATACGTTTTTCCAGCAACAGCTAAAACTTCAATCCACTTACCCATAGAATTCCAAATACTGTTTGAAATTCTCTTCACAGAACCACAGTGCTAACATTCTGTGTCCTGTCATGCGGGTAACATTCCCCATTGTTCTCCCCTGAGACAGCGTGGCACAGAGAGGGAGAGATAAAGAGCAAAGTCCACATCAAACAAGCTAGTCTTTGTCCACACACTGCCTTGGGGAGAATGTACAGTGTAGGGGCCTGCCGTGTTGGAAGTGGTTTGGAGTCAAACAATTAAAATGAAGGTACAAGAAGAGGGGGAAGAGTTATATATGTGTGGGAGAGGCCACTGTGGGTCTGAGAAATGTGCGTTGCGTAATAGGAGTTAAGCTTTTGTTTTGTGATGGACTGTGAAATTTTACTGCAGACAGCTCCTGACTGCTCTCCCAAGACATTGTAAAGCAATAAAGAGGGACCTGAACCCTTTAATCCTAACTGAGTTCTTGTTCCTAGAGATTAGTAAGAATAATTACCAGGGAAACTGCTGTAGAAATGTAATACGGCAGAAATGACCCCAGCTGTACCCTGGCGCATTGATGTCCTAGACTAAAGCGATTAATTAGGCTACTTAAGACCAAAAATGGCCCATCACAATGCTTTTCAGGTTCATATGCAACTGAGATCATGTACAGATATACTTTTTCATTTTCAGCGTATGCTAACAGCCCTGAATGAAATTTAAGGATGGCTTTTTTTTGTTTTTCTGCTGTTGTATAAAAACTAATTAATGATTTGCCTAAATATTTTAAAATATGCCTAAATATGCACAGTTGTTGAATAACTGTGCCCTAAACCAAGCTGTCTAAACCCATTATAGGCTGTGAACTAAAATTGCAATTCACGCTAATACTAGTTTGTAGTGTCATCTGGGATGAGTAGACTTTGCTGCCAAGGCCTGCCAAGTCAGTTTTCAGGAAGTAGCGAGGCAATTTCAGATAGAAAGCAGTCAGAAGTGCGGTAAAGTTCTACCATGGAGCAGGCGCGTCGTTTGACCTGAAAATTCCGGGGCTAATATCCCTCCCTTTATTGAAAATAATTAGTGCTGGCTAATTCTCGATGGGTTTCCTTCATTAACACGTTTTCCAATTTTGGTGACTAGTACATGGTTTCGTCCGTTTACGTTTTCCAATTGGACATCTGTCTATTTTTTACAGCGAGCTGAGTGACTGTGCTGCAAAAACAGGTGTACTTACTTGCCGCCGAAATTACCTTCATTCAATGAAGAGTTATGAAATGCCATCGCCGAGTGACGGTGCATAGGCCTAATTATAATCAAATTATTTTTTTCGGTACTGAATGTAGCCCATTATTTAGTCGCTTTTAGATTGCATGGGGGAGAGAAGCCGTGTCTTCAACTGCCACTTGATTACTCTTGAATTGGAAAACGTGTTAATAATAATAATGCATCAATTTTATATAGCGCTTTTCTGCTTTCTGGGCACTCAAAGACGCTTCACAAGGATACATTATTCATTCACTCACACATTCACGCTCTGATGGTGGTAAACTACGTTTTAGTAGCCACACCTGCCCTGGGGCAGACTGACGGAAGCGTGGCTGCCAGTATGCGCCTACGGCCCCTCCGACCACCACCAAACATTCACACACAGCCATACAGTGTTCCTATATATTGCATGTTTTGTGGGTGGGGGAAACCGGAGTACCCGGAGAAAACCCACGCGAACACGGGGAGAACATGCAAACTCCACACAGAAAGGCCCCAGGCCGGATTCGAACCCACAACCTTCTTGCTGTGAGGCAGTAGTGCTAACCACTATGCCACCGTGCCGCCAATACAGGATAACTGTCTAGAACTAGCCAGGACTAATTATTATCCTCCGCCAACACGAAGTGTGAGGGGGATATAGGTTTGACCTCCGTCCATCCGTCCGTGTGTGCGTGCGTGCGTCCGTTCGTCCGAGAGAAAGGGGACAACTTTTCTCAGAAACTATGACAGATAGGACAACCAAATTTGGTGTGTTGCTTCAGACCATAAAGGTCTTGATGGAGTTCGAAAATAAGAAGCACACGATTGGCGGGGGATGTTGTAGACCATGTCGACTTGTTATTATTATCCCCCGCCAACACAAAGTGGGAGGGAGATATAGGCTTGACCTCCGTCCGTCCGTCCGTCCTTCCGTGCGTCTGTCCGCGCGTCCGTCCGTCTGAGATAAAGGGGACAGCTTCACTCAGAAACTACTACAGATACAGTAACCAAATTTGGTGTGTAGCTTCAGACAATAAAGGCCTTGATGGAGTTCGAAAATAAGAAGCACACGATTGGCGGGGGATGTTGTTGATCATGTCGACTTGTTTTCAATAAAGGGAGGGATATAAGCCCCGGAATTTTCAGGTCAAACGACACGCATGCCGTGGAGCCCTGAGCTACGGATAAGAAAAATAGGCCATTTCTGCTGCAGGTAAGGTATTATCATTTTACTCTGAGAGCAAAGTCCAAAGTAATTCCCTGGAATAATGCATAATCATCAGATGTTACATCATGTGTAAAATATGCTGAGCAATCATTCGAGGCGAGCTGATTCTGATTTATATCCACTTTGGCAGAATTTTATGCAGCCTGGAACTCTGAAGACTGATAAGTTTCATTCACAAATAAACGACCAACTCTTCAACTCTTATTTAATGGCCAAAATAACTTATTCAGTCTAACGTGAATCAATGAACATTTTCTTCCCCATTAGAGCACTAAAAAATAACGATTAACAGACTTGGGGGACTCAAAATCTCCTTTAAAAGTTGCTTGTAGGCAAAAGAACTGCTGCTCTCAATTTTTTGTTATTTTATTTTTCTCTCCATTCTATGCAAATTTAAAGATCTTCATCCAGCAATCATGCCACAGTCAGAAACACATTATGTGTGCGCCATGTGCACTTAAACTTTCATCAGATGAAGATACCTCCTCGCAAAGTCCTACTGTTTTTCACAATCAGGTCCATACTGTTGCCTATAAAGTTGAAATAATTTTGTATTCAGACACTTTATCTATCAAGAATAAATCATATTGGCACAGTCATTTCATGAAAATAGGTAAAAATATTTTATTCCAGCTTTTTGAGCAACATTGTACTTATCACTGATAAACTTAATGTTGTTTTCGCTGTCTAGCATACTGTAACTGTTGCCGCTATAGATTGATGCGTGTTGTCAATGCTTGCGCCGCTGCGTCTGTAGACACTTCCTTGTGGACGCTGTACAGGCTGTAATTTTTGACCGATTACTTTCATATTTGGTATGGACGTGTGCTATACTTCTCTCATGACACCTATAGATTTTGGTGGCTATGGCGACAGTATTGGCCAAATAATGTACAAATTAGAGGCAAGACATAGAGATTTCCTTGTGGACGCAGTACAGGCTGCAATTTTTCCCCGATTACTTTCATATTTGATATGGACCTATGTCAAACTTCACTTATGACACCTATCGATTTTCGTTGCCAATGGCGGCAGTATTGGCTGAATAATGTGCAAAAAAGGGGAGAAGCGGGCTTTAGGGGCTACACCCATGCAGTTGCAGCCAACCAAACTTTTTAATGAATTTATTAGACAGTACAGATGAAGCCATTTCCAAAAAAAGTAAAATATTGAAAGACCAAAAATGCAAAGCAGCAGCATTGGCTTTTGAGGTTTTTTCCCTATATTTTTTCAGCATTGTGTAATCTTCCTCAATGAGCTGTGTACCTATGCCCTGCCAAGTCTGCATAATTCAGGCGTGTCCTGCAATTTAGGCTATATATCTTTTTGTCCATCAAGGGTAAACTCTCAGCTCAAAAATAAGATTCAAGCTGCATTTGTTTTGAAGTTACAAACCTTTGAATGTGGCCACGCAGGTCATTTTCTTGTCCAAACAGGTAAAAAAGTAAACTGTATGGATTGTGGAGTTATGGATGGAATGGATAACGGATAACGCAGTTATGGCCCAAGGCAACAGTAAGCTCAGTCACTCTTGCCTTAAATGCAAAAAATATGTCAGTGTCACTTTCTCACAATATTTCCTCGAAATCATTGAAACAATAATTATTCTGTGATGTTCCATCATTTTTTCTGCCATTCAAGGTATCATTTGTGCTGCATTTCCCTCTAATTCACTACTACTGCAGTAGCTCTGAATGCGTTTTGAGCATCACAGCCCTACCATCCTTGTGTGTTTGTAAATTTCAAAGTGTCTGATAGCTGAATTATCTCAAATCAAGTCTCTGGCATCAAAGTAGGGTCAAGGCACTGAAGAAGCTGGAATGTTGTCAAACAAATCTATTTTCTATTCTATTTGCTAAATCCCTCAGTACAAGCTGACCCATTCTTGTAATACTTTATAAATTCACAAAGTGATCAAGTCATCACATAATTTATTAAGAGCAGGCCATAAAGAGCTTAATTTGGTTAGGAGAACCTTTTATATTAACTTAGAAAGCATCATTTGAAGTTATTGAGTTATGAATAAAGGTAATGGAAGTTTGAAACCACAAATTGTTCCAGTATTTATGAGGTTCATGAGAGCCAGGTAAAGTAAGTCTGTTTCGAGCCTCATGGTCTATCAGCCCAGAGCTTAAACTCAGTTTCTGTGGCATGAAGGGACTAGGAGTATCACTACTCCCCCTGGATAAGTCGCCAGTCCATCGCAGGTACTCCCCCAGCTCTTAGTCAGGTTTCCCTGACTATTTGTTCGTATCCATTTATACACCTGGGTGGAGTGTGGGAGTGAAGTGTTTTGAACAGACCGCGAAGGCTGTGGCCGGGGCTTGAACTCAGGACCTTACGATCTCAGGTCAAGCCTACTTGGCCACTGCGCTACCACATCTCCATAAAATGGGCAGCTATAAAGACCGGATCAAGTATTGCAGACATACCCGCTTAACTTTGAGCTGGTTTATTATTAAAAACTCTATATTGGAAAAAAATGCAGGGAGACCAAGTGAATTCTCAGGTGACAGTTTGTCTCTGAATTTGCCCAAACAATCGCACAGCAAATGAGGTAAACATTGAATGTATAGATGGGTGACTAACAACAGAAAAGACAGCACTGAATAGAGGAACACAGTGAGAGTATAGTGATGTACTGCATATTTATTTATTGCCCGTAACAACCCATCAGCACTTACCAGCGTCATACAATTAAGCAATTAACATACAAACATCCTCTGTGGCATAAATGCCAGGTATGAACAGGTAAACCAATACTCCAACATAGAATGCTAATTAAAGTCGAGTTGGTATTCAGCTGGGCAGAGAAATCAGGAAGAAGCAGCACATCGGTAGGAGCTTCCAAGATAGTATTGGGAGGTCACCTTTAAAACCATGCCTGTCCTTGTAGAAACAATTACCGTGAATCTGCTCTGCAAGTATTATCACAAAAGGTCTGATATTTTGATCTTTTTTTGTTCAACAAAGAGATTACATGTCTTTTCCCAGATAGCATATGGATGTGGGCCACATCAGGCAACGATCCGGCACTTTTGCCATTCTTTTGGCCCGGACAAAATAGATGAGCCTAAAGTGGCCCAAAATGCTGAATTTGGCCCAAATATCACAAAACAAATATGGCCCACAATTGGCATATATTTGGCAGAGTGACAATGGTCATTCTGTAAGTGAACCAAAACTGGCCCACATTTGCTGCCTCATATGTTCTTGGCTGACATCTGGCATTGGGATGGCTTGGTTGTGGCCAAGTTCTGGCAAACAGGAGTGGAACACCCAAGTGCCATCATTCAATGCGGTATGTGGGCCGGGTAAATGTGTCAGGTGTGGGCCGGATATGGACCAGAAGAATTTTGCTATCTGAGTTGCCTTTTACTTTTGTATTACTGCAAGAAAAGTGGGTGGACACAACATCTGACTTGCACTGTACATCTCTATTTCAATTTTTGAATGATTGATAGTGACTTAATTAACGCCTATCCTTATTTTTGTACATAGCTTAATGTGAAAAAGTTTGATTCTGTCACACATTTAGAGAATTTCGAGATTTAGAGAATTGGAGCGCAATACCGTGCCAACCACCTCTCTTGGGAAGAGAGATTGAATTTTACATCACAAATGGCATATTGAAACCACAAAAAAACATTTACAATGGAATACTTAATACCATTCAACAAATCATTATGGCAAGTATGCTATTAATTACACTGTTGGAAAGGCAATTGACAAGATAGGGTCAGACTGGATGATTCCTACCTGGATTCAAAATTGTGCTATTTGCTTTCTGTGCCAAAATTACACCCAAAGCTATACTTCAGCTGCATAACAGAGCAGTTATTTTGGGATTACGTTATTTATATGGTCTTTCCTTTCCTTGTTGTTGTGAAGTATTACCTGTATTTTCTAATGTCATGTTATAATGGAATTATGTAATTTGTTCACATATGAAGTGGATCAACACAGACAGGATTTTTGCTCTTATTTGTCCTGAACTTGATTGTTTAGAAAAGTCGCATCTCATTTTCAAGATTCAAGATTACTTTTATTGTCATTCAGCAAAACATCCAAGATGCAGAGCAGAACAAAATTATGTGCATGGCTCCATTAAAAACACAGATAATAAATACGTACAAGCAAAACTAAACAGTACAATATAAGGACTTCCGTGAGTAAACATTTGTACAACCCAAATTCCGAAGTAGTTGGGAAAAATTGTAAATTGTGAACAAAATCAAAATGCAACGACTTGCAAATCACACCAGCCAGTATTTTATTCACAATAGAACTGAGATAACATAGCAAATGTTGAAACGCCTGGGCATTGAGGAGACAAGCTTCTTTAGTTTAGCCATCGGAATTTGATCCCAATTTTGTTTAATACAGGCTTTCAGCTGCTGGACAGTTTTGGGTCTCCTTTGATGGACTTTTCATTTAATTACGGGCCAAATGTTGTCATTCGGTAAAAGATCAGGACTGCAGGCAGGCCAGTTCAGCACACAGACTCTTCTTCTACTTCTGCTATTGTAATAGCTGCAGTATGTGGTTTTGCATTGTCCTGCTGAAAAACACAAGGCCTTCCCTGGAAAAGATGCTGTCTGGAGGGGAGCATATGCTGCTCTAAAACCTTTATATATCTTACAGCATTCATGGTGCTTTTTAAAACATGCAAGTGTCCCACACCATATGCACTAATGCATCCCCATACCATCAGAGATGCCGGCTTTTGAACTGAATGCTGATAACAGGAGGTGTGGTCTTCCTCCTCTTTAACCTGGAGGACATGACGCCCATGATTTCCAACAAGAATTTCAAATTTGGACTCGTCTGACCACAAGACACTTTGCCAATTTGCTACAGTCCATTTTAAATGAGCCTTGGCCCACAAAACACAGCAGCGCGTCTGGATCATGCTGAACAATGGCTTCCTTTTTGCATGATAGTGTTTTAGGTGGCATCTGTGGATGGCATTGCGCACTGTGTTTACAGAGAGTGGTTTCTTGAAGTATTTCTGGGCCCATTTAGTAATGTCAATGACAGAATCATGCCGGTGAGTGATGCAGTGGCGTCTGATGCCCCGTTCACACATATTGCTACTCGCTCATCGCCCCTAGCTTCTCGCTAAAATTTTACTCGCCGGTAGGAAAATTCTCTGCCGCTGGCATAGGTTGCCATGGCTTCCCGATAGTTCACTTCCCACCGCAGAAGTGTCTTAGGGAAACAAGTTTTTGCTTCAGATAAGATGGTAGGAACCAATATTCTTGACGTGGTGTTCAAACGGCAGCTCTCTGTGGAACTGTCCGTTCTCATCAAATGTCAATCATCTCCATCATACATTCCCATTGGTAACTCGCTTCACTCGCATCCCAGACAGTAAAAAATATTTTATGTCCGTACCCGCCCACATCGCATCGCTAGTCCTCGACTCGCCAGTCCTCGCCACATTCTGCTGGAAAACGTTCACATACCATTGACGGTTCTCGCTCAGAGATGTGCGAGTAGCGATATGTGTGAACGGGGCATAAGGGCCCGAAGATCGCAAGCATCCAGTAAAGGTCTTTGGCCTTGTCCCTTAAGCACAGAGATTTTTCCAGTTTCTCTGAATCTTTTGATAATGTTTTGTATTGTCGAGGATGAGACCTTCAAAGCCTTTGCAATCTCACGTTGAGGAACATTATTTGTAAAGTATTCCACAATTTTTTTGCGCAAGCCTTCACAGGTTGGAGAGCCTCTGGCCATCTTTACTTCTGAGAGACTCAGCCTCTCTAACACATCCCTTTTATAGCCAATCATGTAACAAACCTCATGCCAGTTAACTTAATTTCTTGTTAAATGTTCTTTCAGCTGATTCTCTTATATATTGTTTTTTCAGCCTTTTTTAGCCTGTGTCCCAACTTTTTTGAGACCTGTTGCAGCCAGAAAATTTGAAATAAGCTCATTTTGTGAATCAAAATGTAGAATGTCTCAGTTTCAACATTTGAAATGTTATCTATGTTCTATTTTAAATAACATACTGGCTCACGTGATCTGAAAGTCATTGCATTTTGCTTTTATTCACAATTTACACTTTATCCCAACTATTTCAGAACTGGGGTTGTAAAAAAAAAAGAGAGAACAAATAAAATAATAGCTCCTGAACATTGCACAGGTGTAAAAGGGGAAATTATTGCACAACAAAGGGGGTGAGTACTTATGCTGTATTGTATGTCCGTAGCTAATGATTGCTGATTGCACTTATACAAAGCTGCTGCCTAGTTATGGATAAGATAAATGACTAGGGATGGTCAGCAGGGTTGTATTTTATTTAGCAGTCTGATGGCAACCGAGTAAAAGCTTTTACTGAACAGCACAGTGCTTCCACGAAGGCTGATGAATCTCCGACCTGAAGGCTTACCTTACCTTACCTTACTGAGCGGAACAGGCCAGACTTGATAGGGCAAAGCATTTTCAGAGTTCAAGTAAGCTTACTAAAAAAAAATAAATAAATAATTGAAAACAGGTTAAAACCAGTAATTAGATTTGCGGGAAGTTCTGTGCCTTCTCCATGTTCAGCTCAACAGCAGCCACTGCTGCTTTGGCATTTGAGCATACATATGTACTGTGAACCTCAATGTTTTTTGCATTTTTGTTTTCAGTGAAATTCTTTAAACACACACACACACACACACAAACATCTCACAATGTATAGCTGATGCATTAATGCAAAGGCACAGAGGTGTACAAGAAGCGAGAAAGTAATTAGCATTATAAAATCGCTCAGTGAAAATAAACGTGATGTGATCAAAACCTGCCAATTTATACTTTTGTATTTGCAAGTTTACACTGAAATGCAGGGAGCCACGTGACACCATTTCTACTCCATTTCCCTCTTTCAACAGCCCAACCCCCTCACTATGCTATAAAGTCAACATGCAGTTGCACAGATTTTCCCTCTGCCCTTTAGCTATTATTGCGCACCGTCTGGGGTCCGGGGAGCTCTTCCATTTCCTGGAATGAAATAATAGAAGAGGGAGGAGAGAACAAGACAGCATCCCCCACATGTGCTATCTATAAAATGTGTCTACCAGGCAACCGGGGGAGCTGAAAAACAACACAAGATTTTCCTTTTCGAACAATTTTTAGATGGGTGTTCTACTCATGTTTAAGCATCATATAACCCATATGTCAACCTAAAGTAACCCATATTGGTTTCGTGCAGCTTTATATGACAGTTTGATAAGTTGTTCTCGAAGCACGGTCTATGTAACACATTGAAGTTTCAAACATGAAATGTACTATCTCTGAGTATATATGAGCTTGTTGAGGCAAGAGTGGGCTTGAAGAAAGTTAATTTAATGATGGGCATTTTACTGTGTAAATAATAACACTGTGTGAAGATGAACTAAAAGGTCTGTTAGTATCGGCAAACCACCAAACGATCTCATGCTTCACATAAAAATTTTACGCATAAATACTTATATTAGGAGTGGGTGGTACCAGAATACAGAATATGCTGCAAGAAATATGTGCAATAATGTGAATATGGAATATACCATCCATATCAACCAAGAAAAAAATGTGATGTTTACACTGGAGTATCGATGCAAAATATGTTGCCTAGAAAACATGGCTGGGTATTAAGTCAGGCCCACCGGCCTGAGGCAGCTATGAAATTAGTTCAGGCCAATCTTGCCCAATCAAGCTAGTACCTTAATTCTATCTGGTTACTTGTATTCTTTTTGAATATTCTGTTAAACTTAGGAAAAATATCAAATGATGGGATATATATTGCTATCATCCAAACTTTTTAAAGATTTTTTAATATCATTTTTAGGTATTATCACCCAGCCCGAGCATTTATACATAAATATGTACACAAATGTCCAAATACACATATACACATGCACGCATATGCACATATGCATACACACACACACACACACACACACAGAGAAAAAACACTTGGCTATACACATGAAATTGGATGCCCAGTCATGCAGCTGGTCATAAAAAGGGTGGGGGGGGGCTACATCCCCTGTACAGTTTTTGCTTGGCTCAGGGTCACGAGACATAGCTGTAACAAAATGTTCCAAGCCTGATGAGCGTCTCTGTTGCCACTTTACCTGTTGTAACACAACACATGATGCAAGCATGCTATATGATATTTCAAGTTACTTAACCCGCAGGGTTACGAATTTGTTTACTTCTTTCAATTGGATCTCCCTCCCTCACTCCCTTGGCCTGTCAGTTCATGCATAGCCACAGGTTTAATGCATTTAATGGGAAAACATTAATTCATTTGTTAATCCAACAGAGTTGATCATAAAGAGACACCAATGGTGTCAAACAAAGGGTGAAGTTAACATTATTGCAATGAAAGTAAACCCAAAATAACTAAAAATATGTCCCTATTTCTGTGGATGACTGAATGAAAGAAAGTATAAACAAACAAATAAATATACATGTAAACTACATACAGCATGGTTTTACTGTTTGAAGAGCTTGTCCTGGAGATGTAGTCCACTGCCTCAGAATGTGAGAATCAATATGTTTCATTTGGAAAAAGCACCTCCATGTCAAAGGTTACTCTTGTACTGAGGCACAAGCAAACAAACAAACAAAAAAGTTATCAGCACATTATGTTCTTGATATAACACACACACACACACGCACGCACGCGCGCGCGCACACACACACACACACACACACACACACACACACAGTCTATTTTGGGGGCTGAGCATGGTGTTGGTTTTCTGGTCATGGTCTTGATTTGTTAATGTGTCAAAATATTCGTATATTTTCAGTTAAGAAATCCGTTAAAAACGTCGTTTTTTCATTGATAATGACCTTTAACTGTTTTAAGCTGAACCGACCCGCTCAGTGCCGAGTCCCTTTTCTATTAATTTCTCACGTCAATAGCCTGCTTTTTCTTATAGTCAGGATATTTTAGGGCATTTCTCTGTCAAAACGTTGTTATCAAAAAGGGTTTATTTTGTCTAAAATAATACTCGACTTTTTTTAGAGAAACTCCACGTGTCGGAGCTCTGCCCCATCACTCTATCGATGTTTTTTTCACCCTCTGCTCAGTCGGAGAGGTCATAGTGGTCAAAATATTGAGCTTGTTTGTGAAATTCCAGCTATTTCATGATGGGCGAGATGGGCGTAGAGACGGGGGGTAGGGAGGACTTCACTTAAGGTGGATTATTCTAGGCTCAGTTAATTCTGTCCTTGGATAATATAAAGCATGCAAGTATAATAAGCTGTATTAATAATGAGAAAATACCATCGACTGTATATAAATGTACAATTATATACAGGCCATGGAAAATACTCATCAATCTTCCAGTAGGCTGGCATATCCATTGCAGTTTCATTTTAAATTCCCATGATTCCATGTTCTCCCTTGACGTGGCTCCACCTTAAAGAGGTCAGTCGCTGACGGATAAGGCTGTAGGCAGCCAACTGTTGCTTCAAAAGCAACTGAACCGGCTTACCGGGCCAGGCATTTGTGCTCAGTAATAAGGTGGGGAACACTGCGCAGCTGATACCTGCTAAGACCTTTTGCCCGGATTAACTTTGCGAGCAATAACAGGTAACCTATTATATCTGTTGATAATTGAAAAATGCATTTTGATATTTTGGTTGATCTTGATCCAAATTATTCAGTTTTCCCTCAGGTTTCCACTGACATCACTGCACATTTCGTTTACTCATACATTTAGCTGACTGAACAAGTTACCTTTTCGCCAAGTTGATCCCCAATAAATGTACTTTTGAAGGAATGACGTTGTTGGCAAAAAGAATTGTTTTTCACTTTGTTGGGCGAATACGAACTTAACAAATGTAAGCCTGCGAGCGTTAAATTATGTTCATCATCAAAACGTGCGTTGCTGTATGATTAGGGTTATTGTGTTGCCTTAATTAAAGTTATGTGTTTGCTATTAGTAATTATTTTGAGAAACACGAGACTAGTCGATTAGTAAGTCTGGTTCTAGATATTTTTACTCTTCTGACTCAACGTATAAAATTAGCCGGTTCACATGAAAATAAACTTGCGCGTCCTTACTTGCGCGGTTCTTCTTCGCACATCCATGTAAAATCTGACGCAATCCGGCGAAGAATTTGCACTCCGGTCAGGAGTGACATGGGATTAATGCTGCTATCTTACGTTACATTAACTTTACTAGCCACCCAAGTCTAGTCAGTGAGTGCGAACTGAACGTTTTGCATTTAATGTGCAAAAATACTTATTTTAATTATATCGTCTTGCCTGACTGATTTGATGTTCATTTCTCAAGTTTAAATTTGCGAGCTTCCCATCTACCGCGACGATGAGTAACGAGAGCGCTGCGGATATGAGGGACGTGGAGCTGAACGAACTGGACCATGAGAAGCAACCCATGACTGGCAGCGAGGCTGGAACAGAGAAAAACGGCACCGTCAAGGTGAAGGTACCTGAGGAGGCCGATTCAAAGTTCACGGGACTATCAAAAGAGGAGCTAGAGGAAGTCGCCGGAACTCCGGGGTAAGAACCGGGCTGCCATTTTTTTGTACATCTGCGCAGTGCTAATGCATTCTTTTCTGAAACTATGATTGATGCATCGCACGTTGACTGCATTGAGTTACGAGAATTGAGAGCACGAAAGCAATAATGCTAAACCAGGAAAAAGCGTCCAATGTTTCCTCCTCTCATAGTTTACACATCTGTTCCGTCGTAGGTGGGTCCGCACGCGTTGGATTCTCCTGGTTTTATTCTGGCTTGGTTGGCTTGGAATGCTGGCTGGAGCCATTGTCATCATTGTCCAGGCTCCTAGGTGCAAACCTATTCCCAAAATGGACTGGTGGAATGAGGGACCAATTTACCAGATCTGGGACGTGGATGCATTTGCTGGGGCAAATGGTCTGAAAGGTAGAGATGATGAAGTAAACTTAACAGCAAATATGTTATGTTAACCAGGTTGAGGTTTGCATATTTGTGATGGGAGAGTCAATGAAGTGGGGACATATTCAGTACTTGGTCTTGAAGCAGTTGGCGAAAAGCTACCAAGGCGTTTTGACTGTTCTGTGAGGTCAAATTGGTGTCCTGGCTTGCGTTTTTATTGCTGTGGCTTGCTGAACTCTCTGAACAAGCCCTTGCGTTATCTCTGCAATTTGCAAAGTCCTTTATCTTTTCCATCTACAGGTGCCTGCTAATATCTGCTGTACGCAAACCAGTTAAGAATTAAATGACTAATGCTGAGCCTTGCATCAAACTTATCTATTGGCTCGCAGTAATTGACCTTTACTTCCAAACTGGTAAACACTTAATGGGGGAGGGTATCTCTTGGATCCTTGTCATTCATTTTGGTTGCCAATTTTATTGAAAAAACTGCTTTCTCTCACTCAATTAGGAGTGGAGGGGAAATTGGACGACTTGATTCAGCTGAAGGTCAAGGGTCTGGTGTTGGGGCCTTTTCACGCTGTCCAAGCAGATCAGCCAGCAACGGTGGACTTTAAATCAGTGGCCCCTGAGATCGGAACAGTGGAGGAGTTTGAGCAGCTTCTGGGAAAGGCCCATAAGAAAGGTGAGCAGAATTTTTCATTGTCCCCAGCCTTCACTCTGTCTTGTTTCTCTGGGTAACTCTGTTCATGCATTCTGCAGTGCAGTTCTGTAGAATACCGCATCAGTATTGCATTTGGCATTCTCAGATTGTGGCACCTATATCTTTCAAGTCATTTTTTATTTATTTTTTTTACATTTTCTCCTCCTGCTCTTCAAAGGAGTCTCTGTGGTATTGGACATGACCCCCAACTATAGTGGAAGCAAACGCTGGTTTAATGTTGATGATGTTGCTGCAACTGCTGAGAAGCTGAAGGTAAGGGTCCTTATGGATTACCGTGCAGTGCTATCTGATCATAATTAATTGTTTGGGATTTTCAGAAGCACTAATGTTATTCATCAATGCTCATAATATTTCTTCTTTTCGAAGGATGCCATACCATACTGGTTCCAGGTGGGAGTCGATGGCATTCAGTTGGCTGGACTTGACCAGGTTTTCACCGATGCGCCGACCGCATGGGCTCAAGTGCGGGAAGCTGTGCAGGTCAATAGAACAGAGGATGAAAAGAATAGGTAATTTTCATCAATTCTCATTATCTGTTTCTGCAGCAGAAATGGTAACTTGAGAATTTGTGTGCTTTCAGTCAGTTGTCGAGCTGATAATGGTGAGAGCCACCCTGTGGTCAATTGGAAGTACTGCATTTCATTCTGCCATAATTCCTAGGTGTTGGGAGAGTTTAGCCCTGTGGGCTTTCTGCCTGACAGCCTATAGGAAGTCAGGTGATGTAATATGAAAACCCACAAAGTTCGTAGGGCTAACAAGTTGTGCTGGTTGGCTGGGTTAAGTGTGGGAGTCGCATGCGGACGAAAAAGCTTTGATTCCCATATGTGCTCATGTTTGGTTTTATTGTAGCCCCTGGCCCAAGTCGGGCGGCTATTCTGGATTCATGGCTTTCATCTCCTCTGCTGCCGAGTTCATAGAGATTTTCTAGTGGACGCTCTATGGGCCACAAATTTCGATTGATTCCTTTTGATATTTGGCGTGGGCACAGGTTATGGATAGGTCATGGCTAGGAATGCAACAATGTTAAATTGCAATATTTTTGAAGTGTAGTAAGACCACCTGCTTGCATGGGGCTTACCTTTCATCAACCCTATACAGTCTTGAACGAATAGCTGCCGAAAGTGCCAAACATCAGAAGCCATGTGAAAAGCTTCTGTGGGGAAAAAAACTGAAGGGACATCAGTATGAATGGCGACACGCTGAACCGAGCTAAATTGAGGTCTGCAGAACCATCTCGTTTTAACATACTATTCTCATCCTGTTCCTGTGTATTTTGCACAGTTGGCAATCAAACAGTTGATTTGCTTAATACTTATTAAAGTCTGTAGATGGTCCAATTTATTAAGATGGCATGGTTTTTGGCATGTCTCCCCCCCACATTCATAAATTTGAATGACTATGGAACCGCACAGATTTGAATGAATGTGATTGCAAGATTTTTTGTTGGGTTACATTTGGGCGTTTCATTCAAATGCAATCAGTTGTATCTCAGGTTCACGTTTGATCGGCTCAGCAAAATGTTTTTCTCCTTGTGTATTTTTAGAAGCTTAAAATCCAGGGTGACTTTAATAAAAAAGAGATTTGTTTTAATCTGTAATAAGCAGCTAAAAATGCTACAATGAGAGGTGGAATTCAAACAAAGATATTTTTTTTCCCCCCTGATTCTTTAGATTATTGGCATACTTTTAATCTAACTCTAGTTACGTTTGTCAGCTCTTCTCTCTTGCTTCTTAAACATTATCGACAACAGGCTAAATTGCTTGTTTGTTATTTATGCTCTATATACGGGTGCAGATTCAGGGTTGGCCAATTGAACTTCAAAGGTGCTGGAAGCTGCCCAACCTCACTGGCAATAAGTGGAATTCTAATTTGAATTATCTTTCCAGAAGCATTTCAAATGATTGTCGTGTATTTAAGACCACTTTTCTGTTTCAGGAAGAAATGGCATGTGACTGTCTATACGCCCCATGGCGGCAAGTGGTCTTATTACACTTTAAAATGATCACTGTTTAATGTTGTTGCATCCTCAGTCATTGCACCTATCGATTTTTGTTGCCATGACAACATACTTGGGCAAGTAAAACGCAATGTCATGTTGAAAATGTGCCTGTCACCGAATGGCTTACGAACGCTGTAGAGGTCAAAGTTTTCAAGACCTCATAAGGGGGCTACACCCATGCAGTCGTGAGAGACAACACTCTAGTTTTACCCCCCGGCATTTAATGCGGAGGGATATGGTCATCAGTGCGCTCGTCTGTCTGTCCATATGCTGACATTTCGTCTCTAAAGTAGAACTCCCAACACCGTTCAGTATTTTTAATGAAGCTTGGTGAGTGTATTAATCAGATCCTAGACTGGTGCCTTTGGTTATTTAGGGATTTGTGAGATGGCATTACGGGGGGCAGGGGGATATTTCATTCTCTGACTCATTATTCGATTTGGTTGACATTTTTTTTTTCAAGTTTATTTATAATTTTCAATTCTCAATTGCAGAAACGAAATTATTTGGTTAGATTTGGGCAGCAAAAATTCTTTGGGTTTAGGTGACAAAGCTGTTTGGATAGGTGTAGGGAAATATCTTGGTTTGGGTTAAACTAGACCCTTTAACAATGAAACCTTTCTGTCAGACAGCCTTCAGGACTAACTTGTTCTATGAGCTAATTCCTGCTGAATTGTCCTTGCCTCCTGGTTGCGACTGTAGGACGTATTTGTCTGAATATTCTACTCTGAAATTGCATTGCTCATAAACTAATTTTAGTTGAAGTGGAATTAATATTATTCTATTGTTTAAAATAAAACATCAAATTAAATTACAGATATTTATACTGAAGATGGGGAAAATAAACACTGACTTTTTTGTGTTCCTATTTTATTCTGTTTGGTTTAGTCCTACCTCATCTCCTTTGAAATTTCAGTTGTGATTGGTCAAAAAACCCTTAAGAGAGGGTGCCATCTCCGTTAAATCTCACGACTATGGAGTAATTCCAAGAATGTTGGCATTTACACTTCCTGCCTATTCACCACATTTTAATTCCTGGCTAAAGTTAAGGCTTAAAATAGAAACGGATATGTTAGGGTTTTCCAATAACTATTGTGATGTTTGAATATGGAATTGGGAATTATGACAACTGGGAGCACTATGCTACAGTGACTGTCAGAGTAGAACTACGAAACTGTGGAACTAGAAACTAACTTTTTTTTGAGCAGCAAATGTTTGCATGTCTTGCGTGTTTGCATGTCTCAACAGTAGTTATGGCTGTATCCCAACAGCTTCAGTTGATGGTTTCAGAACCATACATAAATGCAAGGTTTGGATGAAGATGCAGAATTTGTCTTTAGGTTAACATGCATATGTGGTAACTGTTGAACGCTTGTAATTGTTACATCATGCTGGTCATTATATGAAAATTGCGTGCGCAAATGTAAGTGTGCAGTTATTTTTGTGTACTGATTGGCATATTTTATGTTGCTTTCTTAAGATGACCATTTTCTTTGTGGTCATGTGACCTTCCCTGAGACTCCCTTGTATTGTATTATTAACTGAGGATGATTCTGACCTGTTGTGAAACATTTTCTGAAATGCTCCTCCTGTCTGTTCCTGTGCAGGGCTCTGATAGGAGTGACTGAGAAGAGCTCTGCCGCAGAGGTGGCGGCCCTGCTGGAAGGCTCTGGTGTAGACCTGCTGCTCTCAGGGGTTTTAAAGCCTGGACAGGCTGGCACTGTGCGGGCTCAGGCCATCCAACAGATGTACACCAGCCAGAACCAGACCCGGCTGAGCTGGAGTCTGGGGAGCAGGACTGAGGGACATCTGGCCTCTCTGACTGGGTCCAAACTGGTCCGGCTGTACCAGATGCTTCTGTTCACTCTTCCTGGAACCCCAGTCTTCAACTACGGGGATGAGATTGGCCTGACGGGACAGGTGAGCTGCCCCCCCCCAGCTGTCGCAGTTATGCTCCTTTGACTCATTAGGAAAGCTGCAGGATACCACGCTCCAATTTTTTTTTCATAATTCTCACATCATACTGCTCATCGTGCCTCACCAGTGGATCAATTCCATTAAACGCCACTCCTCTGAGTGCTTCCTTCACTCTGGCCCTTCTGTGGTGTAATAAGATTCACATGACAAGCAGGACAGGGAAGCTGCTTTCTCTTTACCGAGCCAATTCCATGTTTGACATTTATGACTGAGGGGGGAAAAAAATCAATTGTAATTTGGTTCATAGTCACTTAACTAGGCCCATTTATTCTGTAGTTTAATTTATATCCTGGAACCCGGGGACAATTTCAAACACTCTACTCTCAAACTCCCTCTTGCTGAACCTACGGCAACTTGACTTCCCTGTCTGTTATTTTCTACATTTGGTTGTGACTGACTCAGTATCAGCTTTTTGTGTCCTTACAGTTTGCATACATTTAGGAAAAGGTCCTCAGAGGTAAAAACATGCAGGAAAGTCTTTAATGTAATGTAAATTCAGAAGGTGGAGGCTAAGAGTAATGCAAAGCAAAATGCTCTGAAGAGCATTTGCATTTATATCTTATGGGGGGGGGATGGAGACTTGCCCCTGCTTTATGAATGCATGTTCGGTGTGTGATGTAAAGGGTCACTTATGACACTTATGAGCAGTTGTTTGATATTGGCATAACTCTGGAATACACTAAAGCATTGTGAGGTGGGGGGGGGGGGCAGCACGGAAGCTATTACAGAAGGTGTGTGCGTGCGTGTGTGTGTGTGTGCGCGTGTGTGTGTGTGTGTGTGTGTGTGTGTGTGTGTGTGTGTGTGTGTGCGTGCGTGTGTGTGTGTGTGCGCGTGTGTGTGCTGTGTGCGTACTAGTCATTGGTTTTATATAGGGCAGGACCTGAGAACTCTGTACACTAACCAGTTAAGTCTCACTTATTCACCGTTATGGTAATGCTGTGAAAGGGAACGGACAAGTAGAGCGTAGTTACTTAACTTCCTGTTCATGACCAACAGAATGCAGGATACCCCAAGATGCTGTGGGACCCATCTGAGCCAGTAGAAGAGAAAAATGAGACCTTGAAGGTAAAATATTTCCCTTGACATCACAGGTGTAGATTTGGGTAGGGATGGTTAGGATATGCCCCGACCAGCTGTGGATCAGTGGAGAAAATGACGAACATGCAGAATTGTAAATCAGAAATGATCCAGTCCAATGTAAAGCTTGGTTTGCAGCTTTGTCAAATTCATTCATAGTTAATGGTCTGATTTGAATTTTATATCTTGGCGACAGTCACCTCAAGACAACTCCGCACAAAAAGATGCTTAATGCACAGGATTGCAAACTAGCTAGCTAATGTAGCTATATATCCACTCAGTTGGTTTTGACGTCCACTCCACTAGAAGTGAGCGGGTTTCAGGAGTGCCCGTAGGTGATTATTAGCAGTTGGAGAAGGTTATGGAAAGCGAACAAAATTTAAACATTAGGTGATTTTCACGTTCTTGGTGACCTCTGGCTGAAACACCAAAGGTGAAATTTCACCCACACCTGAGTGTGATTGGGATCTGTTCTCAATTAAACTCATGGCTGTGGTGATGATTGCTGTGGCAGTCTAAAAGACATTAAAACATGCTAAATGCCCTTGCATTGCAAATTAGTCAAAGCGTAGAAAAACAAGTTGATGAATATTGCATCTATGAAAATTATGGAGGCACCTCGCTTGGCATCATGGGGAAAAAAAAATTATAAAACACTAATCAGGGTAATCTCTGTATACAGTATACAGAAAAGGAAGTATTTTTTACTCTTATGGCAAAAAAATATTTCCAGCTCGTACACTGTGTTCGCAGTACAAATGTATCTCTACCAACTCTCTCGTTAAACCTGCACCCTTGCCTGACGTCATAACCTTGCGAACAAAAATTATTTAATTTAGTTTTTTATTCGTTGCTTGTTTGTCTCATGTAGTGCAATTAGGTTGTTTTCTTTGGGGTAATATGTCTGCTCTTACATTTGTCCTTTTTCTCCGCAGATGGAAAGGGAGCAAAGGCTGTCTTACCGATCTTTCTTCAAGACCCTGAGTGATTTACGCGGGAAGGAACGATCGCTTCTGCACGGGGACTTCCTGCCACTCTATAACGACACCACCTCTTTGGCCTTCTTGCGGCTGTGGGACCAGAGTGAACGTTTCATAGTTGCTGTCAACTGGGGGAATGAGCCCACCACACTCCGCCTCGAAAACCCAGAGCTGCCTGCTGAAGCCACAGTGAAACTCAGCACGGATCCAGATAAACATGCTCCAGAAAGTTCTGTAAACCTGGGAAAGTTTGTCTTGGAGGGCCAGCAAGCTGTGCTACTGCATTTCCCTTTCACTCCCTAGCCAGCGGACTGAACGACGTGAGCAGTGGCACAGGAAGATGTAGAAAGGGTTGCTTTTTCTCTGCACTGAAACTTTCGAAATTTTTTGGTCGGACAATGGGGTATATATATTACTTACCAATTCTACTATTTGCATTTGTACTCAAACACTCGTCAACCTCTTACCCAGTGCACAGATCAATTTAACGTTCCTCCTTGTGCCTTTCCCCTTTGTTTCCTCAATCTGAATTTCTTTCCTGACCGCCGTTTTGATAGACATTCCACACAAACTTTAAATTCTCGCATCTACTGAATTTTCTAGTTAAAACATTTCAATTGCTAGAGATGAACTTTGACTTTTAAGAACCATGTGTGTGTTTAGGAACTCTTGCAGTTAATGCAGTGAACAAGTCTTGCTGAATGTATGATGTGGTGTTTCATACATGCACAAATGATGCCCCCACAAAATGCATTGTGTTGACAAACACAATAAATTGCGGAGAAGTGAAAATGAAATAAAGGAAATCTGGCCGGGTTAATTTTGTGTGTGTATGGGTTTTCTTAGATTACGCAGGATCTGAAGTGGATCCTTTTGGCAGTCAATACTATAATCCCTTTTTCTATTTACTTCACCTGCAAACACACCCATTCCTCTTGCGTGTCCGATATCCTGCATCTGTCAGTGATCTTCATTTTGGCTGTTGAATAATACACTCCACGGCTCATTCAACTGGATATTTTGGCACTTATTAAACATTCATCCATTGAAACTGAAAGCCAGGCTGACTGCCAGGGGCAGATGGTGGAGAAGGGTGCCGTTTACACCAAGCTAATTTCGTAGATCAGCATATAAGGAGATATGTCAAGCGGTGTTTTAATGTCCTGCTGAGTTAGTCTGATGTGTTAGCTCTCTGACCACTTCTCATTCGTGACATGCGTTTGAGTGACCAGTATTACATGTATTGATAATATGCCAGCTGTTCGATTTTGGGAGCAACAACTATATTGACCCAATTCCTCAATACCTGTTAATTAAATTTATAACACCTATGGGAGTGAATGAATGGCCTTCAGTGGTCGAAGTGCCGTTCAGACTTCGTAAAGCTTGTCATTTCTCCATTAACTAACTGACACATACTGGGAATGTGCGAGCAGTGGTTCAGCCTTTAGAAATAATAATCGGTGTACGGGTGCTGGAAATCCTTAAACGTTCGAATTTCAATGTTTTTCAAGGGTTGACAAGTGCTTGGATTTTAAATAAAGCGCTTGAGACCTCTTAATGCAATTAATGTAACGATTTTATTTCAATAAATCGCTGAGTAGTTAGATAAATATTTAATTTACCAGAGCTGTAAGGCGTTGGAAAATATCGAAAATGCTTTTTTAAAAAAGTGCTTACATTTAACTTTGGAAAAGATAAAAGGAACTCTGTTTAATTTCATCTTGGATATTTGGATCTGCGTCGATTATCTTTTTTAAGTATGGGAATTTACAAATTAACTCTTGAATTAGGTCAGTGAACTGAACAGAACCTTTCATTATAAGGACTGTTCAGTTCGTTCACTCACAAAATATTTCATTGTATGAGCTTCGTGCCGGGTCGGAAAACAAACTTTTCTTTGGTCTCGGTGGGACAGATTGATGACTTATACTGAGTACAGTCCGGATATAGCACTCAGCAAAATGATTTAATGTCTCGCCTAAAATTAAGAACGGAGGATCCGCAAATTTTCTGGTGATTGAGTTGCGTTTAATTCCACCCCTGCCTTCGTCGCATTGCAGGTGGTCAAAAGCCAATCAGCGAACACTTCCTGGGTCATTTATGATCGGTGTCGCAATTTATACAGTCCGTTATACTGCAAGTCCACCATTACATTTTGCTTTTTAAGACCCCTCATCATCTGTAAATGCAACATGTAACATGTTCACCTGAAATAATCTGAAAAGGCCGAATTTACGCCCATTGCCTCTATCAGTGACTAGCCAAATCTAACAAAGCTAACTAGACTGAGATTAGTAGCCAACCAAGTTAGCGAATTGCCCTACCCTTGCCAGTAGATAGTTCTCTGTGGACACACCTTAATAACGCTGCTTGCGCGTAGAATACAGTACGAATGTACCTAACACAGCCAGTTAAACGGATCAAAAACTTTTAAGGTTACCACTGTCCAGCCAGGCAAGCGGCTGCGTACTTTTATAACCGCCAGCACTATTTTATTGTCGCTAACTTAGTGTCTGCAGTGTAGCGCCAGCTGACGGCAGTGAGGATGTGTTGCACACGGCCTGAAGCCGAGCAGCACAAGGCGGAGGGATACGCCAGTAAGGGGAAGCACATTCACTGTAGGCGCGGAAGGGGCTGAGCGAGGAGCAGAACTACTATCGATAGTCTACTAATATCTGCAATAAAAATGGTATGTAATTTAGCTACTATACTCAGATATATTTGTTCTTAAATGCATTCTACTTGAGTGTGATTAACTGGTTATTAGCATGTACCCAGAGTAAAATTTGATAGCATTCGCTAGAAACACCGGTTAGAATAATGTTCGCTGGCTGAGCCCGTTAGCTAGCAAATGGTTCTCCAATGTAACGGTAACGTTTTAGCATTAGGTGGCTAGCTGGCTAACATTAGGTTAGCGAATTATGTTGATGTACATGCAGCTAGTGCTAGCTGTGTGTAAGATTAAACTGCTAATCTTACCATTAAATGGTAATCTTGCTGTGCTTCTGTTCTTTTCTTATTCTCAAACATTTGGCGTCAGCTTGCTATCGGTTGTTGATGTCCATCTTTAACGAAGGTATAATTAAAAGTAATAGAAGGCTTGCTAGCATGCTAGCGTCAGCCTGAGCGCGATGTTCGCAATACGTGTGATATGTCAGTTAATGGAATTTCGGCATCAGCCGTTAGTAATATTCACTGACAGCGAGTTAGTTGTGTTACTGTTCGAAGGCCTGTGTCCTATTGGCCACAGAAGGGCTATAATTTCATTTCAATTCAAACTTAATCTACGCGAAGGACGCGCGGTCCACGTCAAAG
Organism: Gymnothorax reevesii; assembly: GCA_029721435.1. Classification (NCBI taxonomy): domain Eukaryota; kingdom Metazoa; phylum Chordata; class Actinopteri; order Anguilliformes; family Muraenidae; genus Gymnothorax; species Gymnothorax reevesii. Next base: position 11,655,850 of record CM056586.1, on the reverse strand, counting down.
ACAGAACATTAGTTACGGAGAATGAATCACGTTACCTTCTAAAGCAATATTTAAAACAAACATAGCTAGTTAATCTGCTTTCACACCGGACGCGAAAATTTTTTTTCGCAGGACAGATTACATTCAAAGTCAACGCCATTACTCGCGTTTTGCATTGCTTTAGAATGTAATTTGTCGTGCGAAAAATTCGTTTCGCATCCAGTGTGAAGGCGGCTTTAATCTGTGAAATGTGTGATTTTTTCCCCACCGTTCCCTTGTTATCCCGTTGGTAACTGGAGCCCAGTTATGTTCCCGCCTGCAGTGGCGCGGTGCTGGGATCATGCGTAGTGCCGCTGTGTGCCTGTATTGACGTACCATGATTGCCGCTATTCAAAGTGAATTATCGTCAAACAGCAGTGTCACGGACTATACGTTACATTACATTTCACTACATTACAGGCATTTTGCAGACGCTCTTACCCAGTGCGACTAACTGCACAGTGCATTTTAGAAGGGCAGAAAGTGCCGAAAAGCCCAGAAGGTGGTGGCAGCCCCAAAACTTGGATTGTGAGCCAATCCCGTCACAAATTATAAAGAGAATACGCTAATGTCAAAGGCCTTAGAAACTAGGTAGCTAGTTGGCTTGCCAACGAGATATATTGCTCGTTATGTTGATAAAGCAGTGAATGTGCTTCGTCAGGGATTTGGCCAGCGAGTGAGCGTAAGCGTCAACGGAGAGAGGAAAACTGCAGAAGCAATATCTTCAATTTTTCGTATGAGTTTCAGGATCCGCATTCGGAAATGGCCTTTGTAAAATTGAAATAAGTTCCAGCTAAATATGTAACGACAAGCCAGTGAGGGGATTTGGCATAAAGTCTTAGTTGCTGCCATTAATATTCATTATTATGCTTCCTGAAAATTTGTGTTAAGTCTCTTGTGTTATTGCAGCATAAAAAAGGCAGTGGCTATCCTACGGCAGCCGCAAGGGAGCAAATTTACAATATGTTCGCCACTAAAAAAAAAAAACATTTTTTTGTTGCTTGTAAGGTTAGGGTTAAAAAGATGGATAAACAATTTTTTCAGATGCATCTTTACCAATCAAAGTTACAATATATGAATTTAAACATATATGATGATAAAATTTGCACCTCGGATTGTCTAAATATCAGTTTTGACAAAGTTTTGGCGCACGTAAACTTTAAAATGGCGGACTGTGGAGCAAATGATTCTCTCGATGATTTTCAATTGTCGGTATCACCTAAATCCAAAAAGCCAAGAAAACCTTTGAAGAAAATTAATGCTATTGTATCGAACAGCAGAGGATCAAGCAGCACCGCCGCACCAACTAAAGAAGCTGCTGTTCAAGTGGGAAATGTGAGACTGAGAGCAGCAGTGGATTCACCACTAACTCTAACCCTAATCCTTCGGGATGGTTTGGTCCCAAAATCCTCACATCCTAAGCCTAACCCTAACCCTAAAGAACATAGTAAATTTGTGATATTTATTTCAAATAGAATAAATACGAAGTTCGCTCGGCTTAATCCAACGTTGGAGAGAGCAAGCCAAACTCATTGAACTGCACAGCTCACAAGACGCTGTCGCGAATCTAGCGCACAATGGCGTCCATCGCTGATTTACAGCAATGAGTTAAAATACCTCGAAGAAAGCTATCATTTACATAATATTAGGAGTAAATTTTTGTTAGTGGACTTGAATGTGAGTTTCTTGTTGCGTTACCGACATTTCAGATTTGTTTTATTTAAGTATACTACTCTTGATAGCAGGAATTGGGTGGCGAACATATTTTAAAGTTGTTCCGCTGTAAGTATACACTGTTAGACTATTCTTGCATCCTTCCGTTTGCACATTCGCAGAGCAAGCCGCAAATTTTTTCTTTACCCGTTATATCCATTAGGCCAATTTGGCACCTCTGATTGGTTGCTTGCTAGGCTTTCTGGCTAGCTAGCCAGCTACCTAGCTAATGTTAGTTTGCTTGCTTAGTTGCCAAGTTCGTTAGCTTAGCTAACCAACAGTTTGGTGCATGGATGTCAATAGAAAATACATGAATAAAAATTACCCATTATTACGCCAGCTCAAGTAGCTAGAGTTGAACTGCGATTATTTATGTTATACCAAATGTAACTGCTCTCTAGCTAGCTCGCTAACGTTAGTTCTCTAGCCTAGCTAGCTGACAGTTATATTTAGTATAACATAAATACTCGCGGTTCAACTCTAGCTAAGTGAGATGGCGAAATAATGTAGAATTTATATTCATTTATTTTCTATTGAATTCTCTGCACCAACTGCTATCTAGGCTAGCGAACTAGTAAGCTAAGCCAGCGAATTAAGGCTTATATTTAATATTATATGAGGTTATATTTTTGCACTAAGTCCTGAATTCTGCGCATGTGCAAACAGAAGGACATAAGAATAGCCAAATGGATTATCTTTACGGCTGCCATAAGAATAGCCACTGCCCATAAAAATGCCCCAGGCCGCAACATTTGTGTGGAAATGCAGTGTTTGACGCTTCTGAAGATCTTTATGGACCTCGATCAATTGCTAAAGTTCCATCTTCAATTTCCCTCCGAGTAAATGTGGAAAATAGTGCCATGGGCACTGTATCGCAGTTAGTTTATTTCAGGCATTAGTAGTAAGTAAGCTCGCAAGCGGTAGCGTTTTTATGCTTGGGTCCAACACTGGGAAATTGAAGACTGCTATTGTAATTTGCATTGGAAAAAAAACAACAATTTCAAAATTCAGCATCACGGTTTGGTGTTTCATCACGCCTTTTTTTTTTTTTTGCAGCTCCGCGCTCTTTTTATTGTGCTGCTGTATTGAAAAATCAAGCCCCAGACATCAAATCATTGTCCCCAACATCATATACTGAAGAGTTAACCTGTTGGCTATTAGGCCCAAGTTTGTCGCTTATGGAAGTAGTTTTGTAGCTAATTAAGAGCTAATCTTTTTATTCTTATGTCCCCAGCACTGTGTGTGTACAGAATTTCAGCATTCTAGCTGCTTTCAAATGTTCTCGAGCATGATGTAGTGCAGTTTTAAATATGGCCAACTGTTGGCCACGTTCAATGTTGAGTTTTGACACCTCAAACAAATTTGAATCTGTACATCCACATGTACCTCCGCACAAAATTTCTCATTGATCCCTGCAGTGGTTTGGCAGTAGAAGATCAAAGTTAACGCAGATGCCGACACTGATACTGCTGCGTGATCCCTTAGTCTCCCTTTGGTCCATTGGCCCAAGTGAGCTAAAAATGGCTTATTTTTTGGTTAAAGAAATAAAGCAATATTGAGCTGAATACATCCTCACATCATGAACGGTGCTGACTGATATGCACACGTTATCTTGGTTAGAACCACCGCCGCAATTAAAATGAACGCGAGAGTGCCTGTATGGAGAAGTCAGATCTAGAATTCATTTGTAATTTTATGGTGCCCTATTATGCCACCAGGTGCATCACAAGGGGGAGTAATCACCCTGAATAATGAAATCTGATTGATTGTTTGGTTGAAGGTGATCAGTTCCACTTGCCTCTGGTTGGATACTCCCCCATGTGATGTCAGGAGGGGAAAGATTTTGAAATGGCTTGTAATAACTAATTTGCCGTGCACCTGTTGACATAATAGGAACCTTTAAGGTACTGCTATGTAATTGAATGACTGCAGCTGTACATTATTTTGAAAATATGATTGCTCATACAATCAGGTATTAAACAAAACATTCCTTCTTTTGTACTACACTGAAGTTGGATACTTAACGATCTGAACAATACCTTTTTCTGACTGAGATTTGGCTGCCCTGCAATGTTCTACATTCAGAATTTTTTAATTACAACTAATTTTATGGACTATCATATGTCTGTCCACCCCTCAGACATCTAAGCAAATAATTTGGTTTGGATATGCAAGTCCATTTATTTCCCTTCCTCGAAGTTATCCGCAGGGGTTATTGGCTGATGGGAACTTCAGATTATTAAAAAGGTTTGACAAATTAATGCTTGAAACATTGTTTTTTAAGGCAGACCAGCTGACAGAGGAACAGATTGCTGGTGAGTTCTGGCACATTTATTTTCTTTTACTCTCCAAAGATTAACAGCAATGTGCTCCTAAGTCTTTGTAATTTAATTTATTGCTCTCTCTAGCATGTCTCCCATAAAAGGAAAGGAATGCTGTCATTAGCTGCCGTGTAAAAAAAAAAAAGAAAGAAAGAAAGAAAGAAAGAAAAAGAAAAAATGCTGGAAGATGGCCTCTGAATGGCTTTGATTTGGTTTTGCCAGAGTTCAAGGAGGCGTTCTCCCTCTTCGACAAGGATGGCGATGGCACAATCACCACTAAGGAACTGGGCACAGTGATGCGCTCTCTGGGTCAAAACCCCACTGAGGCTGAGCTGCAGGACATGATTAATGAGGTTGATGCGGACGGTGAGTGACCTAGATGTGTGTTGGTGTCGAACTTTATGTGACCAGTAAGAGATTGGCCTGAGTCCCAGGTAGGTTTAGAACTTGGGGCTACAGGCAAAGTCACCTATAACTGTTATATTAGTGTTATCACCCGCTTCCAATACACCCATGAATCAGAAAGAGTAGTAAAGACACTGATCGGACTGATGCCAAAACAACAGGGACTTCACTGCAGGAGAGGCGGATTTACTGTGTAGTCACTGTGGAGTGTCTGAAAGCGGTCTCTGAGTCTTGAATGTGAGCAGCCTTCTGCTTTTCGCATGCAGGAAACGGGACTATCGACTTCCCCGAGTTCCTGACCATGATGGCGAGGAAGATGAAGGACACGGACAGTGAGGAAGAGATCAGGGAGGCCTTCAGAGTCTTCGACAAGGTGAAGAGGAGGGCAGTAACTGCCCTGAGCCGATGAAGAGCAGGGGTGTCTGCATAGAGTGCAACGTTGTCTGTGCTCTTTACATTTGCCCTAATGTACTGAAGACCCCATAATAAGAACTGCCAAAGCTAGGCCAAATTTCACTCAAGCAAGATTATGAAGTGAGCTGGATATCTGAGTTGAGAAAAATCTGGAACATGGACTGAAGTAAAGGGCTGCCCTGGGATTTTTTTTGTTACAGTTATCTAGCTAGCAGTAATCCTACTTCATAAAATGCCGCTAGGACTGTAGGCTGAAAAATAATTCAAACCAAAAGCAATTTTAGTAGTCTTTCTGTATTAACTTATGGCTTCTAGGCTGAGCCCAATCTAGAGGCAGAACCCACACTAATCATAGAATTCTGTAACAGTGCTTAACAAATGTCAACCACCTGACCACCTGTCATGAAAAATGAGAAAACATGAATATTTAGATTTGTGAAAAACTTGTTTAAAACTAAAAATTATTTTGTTATTTCTTTGGCAAGTAACAAGCTGAAACCACTAAATTGTTTTTATTCACACACAAAAACTAAAAAAAGAAAAACAAATATATTTTAAATAGCCTTCTTTGGCCTTGATAACAGTTTGCATTCAACCACTATAGCTAATTTTTATGTTCAGGAATGCAAGAAAATAACTGTTATTCGGCATATTAATCAAAAAATAATAATTTGCTCTAATTTTTTTTTCTGCTTTTTTGTGAGACTAAATTCGAAAATTCATGAAGAACAACAATAATTATATTTAAGAATTATAAATATAATTTCAGTCAAAGAGCTTGGGTATACTGGTGGATTAGCCATCACAGAAACATAAAAACTATTTTGGTTATGACCAACACTGCTGATTTAGGGCAGTTGTGGCATAAACCTTACATTGGGTGGTGGTCTAATTTGTTCAGCACTGTACATGAATACTGAGGGCCACAACCCCTCCGTATCATTTCTTATTTTTGGTCTATAAGCAAACACCCTTCTCTTGTCCAACTGACTCTATGTTGTCCAGCAGTTTTGTTACAGCCCAGCAGTAACACACCTGATTCTACTTGATCACATGTTTGTTGGAAGACCCTGATTGGTCACTTCAGGTGAATCAGGGTAAAACAAACACCTGCATTTCCACTGGCTTTTTTCATCTCAGATCGGACAGCATGGAGACATCTGAACGTGCAAGAGCACAGTGTCACGTTTTTTGGAAGGAGAATCCGTGCGCATGTATCGCCCAGGCTCACACTCTTCTTCTTGCTCTGCTTCTCAGGACGGTAATGGCTACATCAGTGCTGCCGAGCTGAGGCACGTGATGACCAATCTGGGGGAAAAGCTGACAGACGAGGAGGTAGATGAGATGATCCGGGAGGCAGATATCGATGGTGACGGACAGGTCAACTATGAGGGTCAGTTTCTGTGCTCCCTGCACTCATATACTTGAAAGGCTCCTTTATATACTGGTCTTGGGGAGCTGTGTTGTCCGCTAGGTTTTGCTGTTTGTGGAAGCATCAGAGATGCGTTAATGGAGTCAATGACATGGCCAGCTCTCCTCAGCTGGTTTTTTTTTGGGTCTGAACTGGTTGCTCGTTAACTTTTTGAGTGAATCAAGGAACCACAGATGCTGTGATCTCCCAGAACCTTGAGCAAGACAAATTAACTTTGGCTGAATTGGTATATCTCATATAAAAAGATATATCTCATGTAAAAATCCGATGAAGATTTGCTTCTCAGGAAAGAAGTGGAATTGGAAAAAGTTTCCCCATAAATAAATGTGCATTCATACCAAGTTAGTTTGTCCAACTTGGCTGAAGCCTATTCTGCTCTTGACCTTGTGTTCACTTGCTCAACTAAAATGTCATTCTTCTCATGTCCTTTATCGTTTCAGCCCAAACCAGACCGAGCCAGTTTTGCTGGCTATGCAGTTATTTGCTTTGTAGAGGCATTCTCGCCTGTTAGGGATTATAGAACATTGTCCACAGATCTGTGTAAAAGCCAAACGGTCTATTCAGGGTGGGGCTGAAGTTCTGACAACATTCAATGTCTTTGTGTGGACAAGATAATGCCACTGGCTGCAGCAATGTGACTTGCGCTGAGCTGCCAGCTCGGGAGGGGGGACTGCATGAACGCACATCGTGACTGCGGTCGTGTTGATTGAACTCTCAAATGTTCAGTATTAAGAGCAGTTAAGTCAGGTGCGTGTTTTGGTTCATCCAGCAACGGTAAAACTCATTGCCTGCCTTGTGCACAATCAGTATGAACACGATTGTTGCGCCGCTAAAGAGTGAGTACGTCGCAATACCCCTCCTTATCTATGTGACCAGGGTTTTGCGCCATTCTTATTTTAGTTAGTGATTCTCAAGCTGCATGCTGGGTACATAAGATGTATTGCTGACCCGGGATGGGAGGAATGAGTTTTTGTGTACTGAAGCAGTTTTGGTTTCTGGTTGGTCTCATGTTGATGATGTACATGGCTTTGGTAAACCTGTCAGCTTGTCTCATTGCAGAGTTCGTACAGATGATGACTGCGAAATGAAGAATCACGGGAAGGACAGCCCCAGGCCAGCACTGGGCTATACTTCCTCATCAGCATCCAACAGGAATTCATATCCTTCTCTTCTTATAGCGTCTGCCCAGATAGCATTCTTTCCACCCTTAGGCTCCACCCACTCAAGTTTACGAGGATTGTTTTATTTTTTTTTTTCCTCTTTCTCAATCTCCCATTCCTCGCATTCATTCATCATAGAGTGATATTACGTATACTATACAAATCGATGCATATAAAAGACATGACCAAACAAATAATATTTTTAAGAGTTAAACAAAGTGAATGGGCTGGAGCTTTGCATGCCTATTTTATTGATTTTGTATGTCTTGGCAAATGTTGATTCTTTTGTGTTCGGCTCGCCTGTTCTTCTTTGGCGACTTCCAGAGTGGCTGCATGAATTCTCTTGGTAGTGAGATTAGGAGTTTTTGTTTTGTTTTTTTTTGTTTGTTTTGTTTTGTTTTGTTTTGTTTTGTTTTGTTTTTTTTTTTTTAAACAAATGCCTCGGTATCCAATGCACTGACCGCTGTCCTATAGCTGCTCCCGCAGTCCAAAACAAATTGCCTTTCTGAGAAAATCCCTCAGTCCATTCTGACTGTGAATGGAACTCCCTCTCACTACTGTGAAATGTGTGCTTTTTCCTGGAGATGTCAGCAGTGGAACAGATTCTGACTGAAACGCAAGATGCTTCACTCTGTTCTCTTGCGCAGTGCTTATTTGTGTGAGCAACCAAGCATATACTTATATAGTCATATGGTGTGTACTGCATAGCTATAACAACTAAATTCACTGAGCTTGCTGTGCCACGGTGTGTTCGGAGATTTGAGGCTTGTGAGGGAGGAGGCAGGAAGCCACTCTACTCCTCTGCTATGAAGGGATGGCTTCTTATCATTGGCAGCATTTGCAGGCATTCAGCATATATACCGGGTGAGATCCAAAGAACATGTTTTTACTTCAAAGTAATTTCAACTTTCCCTGTTCTTTTTTTTTTTAACTCAGAACTTCAGACTATTTTGGGTTCATTTGTGGTCTCAGGCTTCAAACACATCAAATAAAATGAGTTCTCCATATTTCAAATATTCAAGGTGAGGAATAATTGTAGCTCAATCGAGTTTAATGGAGAGGCAATTAAGTAATATACCTGTGTGAATGGATCTAATTTGTTTCTTGCATGGACCAAAGAACCAGTTACGGCTTTGATCAGATAATGAAAAGGCTGAGGCTTCAAACTGAAATGGTATACATTCTCAATATACCCTATGGTGTTGTAGACCTCCATTGATTCATTTCCCGCATTGGCAACGGACACTTATTCTTCATATTCAAATTACAGCTTTATCTTTCTCTGGTCGAAACATTTCTATTTTGGACGGGCAAAAGTTAGGTAGTTTTTGACTGAAAATGACTGAATCATTCCTTAGACGTGTGATCTCTGATGCATGAAGTGGAGAATGTGTTAAAGAATGCTTTGAATAGTATTTCAGCTGAATGAGTTGAACTTAAGGCTGTAGAGTTCTGTTGTGATGTGTTGCATAACTTGGCTGCCTTTTCACTCAAATGTACTGGCATTTTCTTATTTTTTCACTTGTGGTGAATTGACATTTTTTTTGTTACCAATTCCATTTTTTTCAGTTTTTGTTTTTGAAAATATGTAGGTTTCCTAGCGTTCCTGCTCTTGACTAGTTGTAGGAGGATATTGCATTCCTCTGCAAACTCCTTGTTGGTTGTCTTGCTCAATAAACTCTTGGACCAAGTGTTTCTAACTGATGACTCCTGTATTTACTGTTGTCCTGCTCACTTGTTGAATATAAAAATTCTTAAAAGGAAATTTGAAGCAAGACCAATGCATAGTAATCGTAAGCTGCAACCTCGCAATGAACAATAATCGCTTGAAGTGGATGTGCAAATGGGTTTTACCCTTTTTCAGATGCAAATGCTTATAAAAAAAACTTTCAGCAGAAATCTGTGTAACGTTGAAATATTAAATTCATAGAACGGCTTTTCAACTCAAAGAAATCCTCTGTACTCCTGTCAGAATCAAACCTGACATTTGTTAAATTTAATTTTGATTCAAACCGTCACTAGAATTTTGCTTTGCAAAGGATCATGACCAAAAAACTGATAATCAGCACTATATATTTCAAGCTCCAGAATTATTGAGAACCCTGACTGAAAAAGCAATAAAAACGCAAAAAAAAGTTAATGACTTTAAAGGGACTGTAAGTGCTAAGGTGCAAAAAAATATACTTTCTTGGTAATTGATGAATATAATATGAAATGGAACCACTTATAATTATTCATTTATTCAATAAAATAATTCACAAATTAAAATTTAGTAATTATTTGCACCCCTGGTACAGTATATAACAGCATGGAGTCTTCCTGTGCTGTTGGGCACTTTGGGGAGATTTTGGACCCTTTCTCCGTGCCAGAGGTTTCCAGCCCTGTTCCTGGTGTGCTATCATCTTGGAGGTTGGTTTTTCAGCTCTGATTCAGGTCAATTGATTCGACTGACTGGCTGCTTCTGAAGATCTCTGACTGGCGAAAGTGGTGTGCTTTCCTTTGGTCAAAGTGAAAACATTCGGGATGGTAGCCTCCTTTCCTGGAGCAGGGTGGACAACCACTGGTCTTACCAAATTGGTAGGGACTTTATAACCTATACCATCGCCAGTAAGATCATCTGGTGTAGGTTTTAAAGTCGCTGTCTTTCAAATTCCATCAATATGTTGTTTTTTTTTTGGTTTTGCACTTATCAACTGCCCTCTTTAGTTCATCTCCTATAATTTTTAATCTGAGTGAGGTTTGGTGACTACGATGGCTGCAGCTATCGCAGGGTTTGGAGGGCTAATCAAAAGAGTTGCTCAATATTATTGGGCCTCCAATATTATCGGCCGATAATAGCTTCAAAATTCAATATCGGAAAATATCGGTATCGGGTTTTTGAAATGAAGACTAAATGACTAAAGTATTTTATACTGTAGCCGAGCATTCTTGTTGGAAAGCTGAAGCTCTTTTCATCCCGCAAATGCAGGCAGACGTTGGGTCTGCCCGTAGAGTGCTGGCCAAACAAAATAAATACCGAGTTCGAAATGGTTTAGAACGTTCTACGTTACCTGAACAAGGCTAACGGCATTGATATTTAAAATCTTTTAATGCATCAATGTCTTTTAAAGGCTTTAATATCAATGTACCTCGTTCATGTACCTTAGTCTATTCTAAACATTTTTGAACTCTGTGTGTATTTTGGTTGGCCAGCAAGGTTAAAAAATAATAAATATGGCACTTTTCCATCTTAAGTAGTTGTCATATTTTGTACAGATAATGTACATAGATATCTTTGTTATATGCATCCAGTGTGATTGACATGGTAGTAGCCAATGACCTTTATATTTATGAGCAAATGTATGGCTGTTAATTCTCTAAGTCTATGTGATATCAACTGAAATTGGTGTGAAAGAGAAATCGGGCATATATCGGTATCGGTCAGTTGCACTATATCGGATATCGGTAAAAAAAAAAAACAATATCAAGCATCCCTACTTATCACGCAACTCTGGCAAGATTCTCGCGTAATTTTTCGGGAATCTCGCGCAGCCGGCTTACTTGCAGATGCTCTCAAACCCACCCTATGGGCGTATTCGACTCCCTGTTCGCAAACAGAGAAAGGTGTTCTCTGGTGAGTCGAAGACGCAAGAACACGTTAGCGGTGCTGTTCTTGCACTCAAATCCCACACTCCCTCCGCAGGTGGTGCGGCGAGAACAGAAACGGAACCGAGATGGCGGACAATGAGAGTTTCGGAGATGTGTTTATTTTCGGAAAACCAGACATGAATCCATGGTAACCGCACTTACCTGTTTGACTCTTTCAAGCTCGTTCCCACGTTCTCAACCTGTTCGCGAGCGGTGGAGAACAGGCAGTCAAATACACCCTATGTGTCTTGGTTTGAGAGTGAGGGGAAAATTGACCTATCACAGTTTGATTTTAAGTGGGCGGGACAAGAAAAAAAGATCTTAGGCCTTCGTGAAGTCCGAACATTGTAATCAGCAGAGTGGTGAGAGCGGATGAGAGACAGAGTTGAATGGCGGAAGACGAGAGCGATGTTGCGGCTAGCTTTTTTGTTTTTTTTTTTACTTTTCAACCTTAAGTGAGTTCAATAGACCTGACGCTAGGTTTTCTTAGCCTAATATATTATGGTCTTGTTAGGTAAGTGGTGGTTGAACTCAGGGCTGGTGGTAGACCTGAAAATTTGGGGGAAAATATCCATCCCTTTATTGACTCACAATTAGTCTACGCTAATTCTAGATGGTATTCCTTCATTAACACATTTTCCAATTCAAGAATAATCAAGTGGCAAGTGAATAATAATAATAATGCAATATATAGCACTCTTCTGGACACTCAAAGCCGCTTTACAATGGATACGTCATTCACTCACATATTCACATTCTGATGGTGGTAAACTACATTTTTGTAGCCACAGTTGCCCTGGGGAAAACTGACAAAATTGTGGCTGCCAGCATGCGCCTATGGGCCCTCCGACCACCACCAAACATTCACACACAGCCATACAGGAGTGTTCCTATATTGCATGTTTTTTGGGTGGGGGAAACCCACACGAACACGGGGAGAACATGCAAACTCCACACAGAAAGGCCCCAGGCCGGATTCAAACCCACAACCTTCTTGCTGTGAGGCAGTAGTGCTAACCATCGTGCCTCCCAGACACTGCTTCTCTCCCCCATGCGATCCAACAGTGACAAAATAATGGGCTACATTCAGTACGGAAAAAAAAATTTAATTATAAATAGGTCTATGCACAGGCACTTAGCAACAGTAATTTTTTTCCAGCGAGAGCGGCATTTCAGAACTCTTTAGCGAATTAAGGTAATTTCAGCCACAAGTATGTACACCTGTTTTTGCAGCACGGTCATGCAACTTGCTTTAAAAAAATAGACAGCTGTCCGTTTGGAAAATGTAAACGGACGAAACCACGTAGGCTACTTGTCACCAACATTACCTTCATTCGCGGAAGAGTTTTGAAATTCCGCTCTAGCTGGAAAAAAAAAGTTACGTCGCTGAGTGCCTGTGCACAGACCTAATTATAATTAATTATTTTTCTGAACTGAAAGTGGCCCATTTGTCACTGTTAGATTGCATAGGGGGAGAGAAGCCGTGTCTTCAATTGCCACTTGATTATTCTTAAATTGGAAAACGTGTTGATAACCATAAAGAACCAGCCGGGACTAGTTGTTGCCAGTAAAGGGATGGATTTTTGCCTAGGCAATCATATAGGCGAGCGCTGGCCCTGGTTGAACTCACGTCTGATCTAGCCAGTTGTGAAATGATAATGTTCACGGCTCTACTCATTTCTGTACACTGTGTTTCATGAGCCCCTGAAACAATGCGTGTAGGCTGTCAGTGCCTCGCTGCTTGCTGTTATTTGCTAGTGCGCAGAAATGTAGAGCCGTGAATGATATCACAACATGTGTAAACCATATCTTGCAGCTTGCTATTATTAGGTACAAAGCAATCTAGCACACACTGCTCAGAAATGAATAGAGCGCCATGAATAGCATCATTTCACTACTTAGCTGGCTAGATCACATTGAACAGCGAGTTGGCTGGCTATTGAACAGGCAGTGCAGAGAAACGATTTGGGTCCCGTAAATAATAATAACGATATGTAAAAACATGAGTATTCGAAATGTTGGCCGCATATCGTAGATTTCAGTAACCCGGGCTTGCCTGGCCTGCAAAGTCGGCACTAGTATGTTGCACTTGTTTTGTCCATATTCTCTGCATCTTTCGGCCACAGAAACATTCCATGACCACATGAATGCGTTGCACTGCATCCCCACACTACACATCGTTTTCTGTTCACTCTCAGTGATTTTTATTGGTCCATTCTTTAAGATATTCTCCGTCCAGACCAGAGTCGTAAACTACGGCTAACCACCTAGACACAATCCGTGTACAATTTATGACGTCACATTGCTGAGCTGGCCCAGCGCAAATGTTCTCGATTGAGGCAAGGGGGGCGTTCCCTGAAGTGGATAATTTAGCAGATAAAATGTGGTTTTTTAACATTGCGTAAAGTATGTGATACTAAAACCATCGCTAATTCTTCAAGATAGGTACTTTGTAGCATTTTATCACATAAAAAACTGAGCTGAATTTCATATCCTAAGCTCTTTAAAAGAAATGCAATGTCTAGAGACATGGCAGTTTTTATTTGTACGGCTGTCGATTTCAAGGGATTAGGATAAGGATTCGGGATTATGGTTAGGAGAAGGGTTAGGGTTAGGTTAGGGCTTGAAATGGTGACTGCCGTACCTCGCCAAATGCATTGAAAAACTGCTGTACCCGTGTCAACTGCCTAACACAAAAGGTTGAGAACGTGGAAAGGCATTTCAAAATGGAAAATTATCAGCGCTATTCGTGGACAACGGGCTGTAAGAAAACACCAGAGGTGTATAAAGCACTCAAAAAGAAAAACTAAGGAAATTTAAGTACGATAACAAAGTTACTTTGGTAAAAGTCAAAGTCACCCATAAGAAAATTACTTGAGTAAAAGTCTGGAAGTAGCTCACATTAAATGTACTTAAGTACCAAAAGTATCTCGTGAAAAAATATACTTAAGTATCAAAAATGCAAGAACAAGTACAAAGTCTTTTTCATAGTATGCATAGAAAGAAGCAAAACAACCATACATTGTCCTTTCCTTGTTCTCTTTAGTCAATTTTCAGGTACATGGAAGTATTCCAAAAACAGGCAGTCTCTCTTTTATATACTTCTTCTTTGAGTTTACTGATGGTTTAAAAAACCACTATAATTAATAGTAGAATGACATAGGATCAATACCATGTCGAATTTTTGCTTAATTTTTTCTTTACTGTTAATTCAGATACCATGGACTCACTGTAGCTGAAGTGGCTGCTACAGAGGACAACGATTGTTTCTGTAGGAGGAGATAGTATTAAAAACTGCCAGATAATATGGGAAAGTACATTGAGCAGTTTGCACATCAAACATAGCTGAGGAGTTAAATTCAGACAATTCCTGAAATACATTAATAAATTCTAAATCATCTTCCAGCTTGCTTGTGAATATTCACTAATTGGTCTGGGTGTGTCATCTAGTGATACAGTATTGTTACTGCGTGCATAAATTTGCATCTCTATGTCCGCTGATGGACACATCTGCACAAAGATACCCTGCTGAGCTCCGTTGTTCTTCTCGAACACGCCAAATCTAGATGATGAATTACATTAATTTTTTAATTTAATTTAATCGTAATGTTGCCTTTTTTCCATCTTTTCTTGACGGTGATGGCTGAGGTGAAGGCGCAGCTGTAGGGGTCACGGTTTGCCACTTGCTTCAGGTCATTGCCCTGCTAGAAAGTTCACTCATGGCCTAGTCTCAGCTTTCTTGGAGAGCAACCAGATTATGAGAACAAATTGACTGTAGCACAACTTCCAAAAAGTTTCAAGAATTTTCTAGGATGTTAAAGAACAAGAACTTATGAGAATTTCTTTAAAAAGTTTTCAAAATTTCTAGATCTGGCCAATTTATCAAAATGAGCAAAAAAGTACTCTGACAGCATCTGCTAAAATGTCTGAAGTCTACAAGGTATATTTTAGTATGCCTGGTTAGGATCAACACAAACTCTGGGCAACACATTTTACCTACAAGCATTGCAAAAAAAAAAGAAGTCGTCTAGAAGGTATGACAGAAAATTTTTGCTTGCTTGAATATTGAAGATTCAATATTAGACATTCAATGACATTTGATGCATATTTTGCGGAATTCGGACCTTATGTAAATAGAAATGTACTCATTTTAACATAGAAAATAGGTGAATTCCTAAATTTTATATTCCAGCTCACCAAAGCAAAGTTTGAAGGGAATTATGGGTGTTTTTGATTCTTCTACTACATTAGCAATAAAGAAATGACACACATTATCCAGGAACAAAATCTGTTACGTAGGGCTCCAAATTCATTGACCAGGTGCAGGCGCGGCGAATAGGGGGAGCGCTGCGGCAACGGGGTGTGTCCAGGCGTATGTTGCAATTTCGTGCCCGGCATAGCCTGGCGCAAGTAATCCTCTGTCCGGCCTCTGTCCCTCCTGCTGGCGCAAGAGGCAAAGAGGGAGGAGAAAAGGCTTAAGTGGGTTTAACACAGCCAAGTCAACTCTTTACCAATAAAATGAGCTCCTCTCCTCACCTTTAAAGTCTGGAAATAAAGAAGCCTCTGTCCTATATCTGCATGATGCGTTAATGTTGCATTTTACTTTGCTGCTTCAGGCATGTTTTCTGCACCGCTTACGTCTATATTAAGCATTACGAATATGAGGCATTCTAAAATTATTATCATTAGCGAACTTGAACGGAATTTCAAAACGAAACTACGTCAGATCATTCAAATTTATGAAGTTGGCCTGCATCATTGGGAAGAGAAACGATGGATAGAGTGTTCCTATTATTACAACCTGTTGCTAATTTAATTTTTGGGATTAATATGCAAGGACAACAATGCAAGATACGTTACACATTTATTTTCAGTATGTGATTTTAACTCAGTACGAGATCATAGCAATCAGGCTGTATTCCTTTCCCCCACTAAAAACGATAAAACCTAAGTGATAATAATAGTAGTATTAAGCCGCTTGCACACTGGACGCGCAACCAAGTTTTCGCAGGACAGATTGCGTTGCTGAGTTGAACGCAGTGTCTACGTGTCCGAAAGTCGGACAGGGTTTTAATATATCTCAGAGTCCGACAGTTGGATGGTTTCAATATAACTCTGTGTCCGGCAGTCGATTACTGTTTTTAATTTCTTCAAATCTACTGAATCTTTTAGATATTAAATGTGAATATTTTGATAAGAGGGCTCAATTCTTCAAGATAAGTTCTGAGAATTTCAATCAATACTTCTGTTTAAGCTCTGCTCAGTAAAGTGAGTCGATATTGGCGCGGGACAATGTGCAATGCCTGTCGAACATTAAATGCAAAATACTCCGTGTCTGACAACCAAAAAAAAAAAAAAAAAAAAGAAGACGATTAGAACAGATTGATAACGAAATAAAGAATAAAAAGAAACAACAAACCGAACATCCAATGAACACTGCGATTTTTTATTTGCGGGCCATCTTTTCTGGATGTTCTGTTTGTTGATGGTATATTTTTATTCTTTATTTCGTTAAAAATCTGTTCTCATATCAATATTGTGCATGCAATATTTAATTCACAAAGTCAGTGGTCATGGAATTGATTTGGTCACTTATTGCAAGCACTATTTTATCTCTGGTGTGGAAATAAAGCGTGAATCTGTGCGATCCATCAGACTCATTTTCAAAAGAGAGACCAAATAAAGACTTGTCTATCTTCAACGGAAGAAAACAGACGAATGAACAGACGCGTGTATTCGCGTCTTTGCATTGACTTTGACTGTAATCAGTCGTGTGAAAAATTAGTTTCGCGTCCAGTGTGCAAGCGGCTTTACTAAGCACAGAACACAAGCATTGTAGGCAGTTTGTGGTTGACTGAGAAAGATGTGAAGTCGTTAGTTTGCATCACAGATTCAGCTGCATTGATTAAGCTAGGTCAAGTTTCCATTAAGCGTGCCAACCGCCTTTAAACTGACATCAGGACAATCGATATAGATAAGATAATTTATGTCCTGATTCAGGTAGTTACATTAAATAGTGCTTCCTGTAATTATTTATTGCATTGAAATGTGCCTGACATTCTGAAAAACTGCCTGTGAGGTTTCAGTGATGTGTTTCACGCTCGCCTATAGGATTCCCGGTCTGCCAAATTACCACTGCACAGAAAGTAAACCAGGTTGGAGCTGGCAAGCTTTCAGGGCAACTTCATCGGAGACCTTTTCTACGAAATTGTCGCTGCGTTTTGATGAATATGTGACAGCCTCCCCCTACTACGCTGCCACACCCATCTCGGCGCTCGTCCATCTACCAAATTGCCAATGTGGCTGCGCATGGTGCTGCGCTGCAGGAAATTACTACTGCATGGGCTGCACCGGACGAAATTACCATTGTTTGGGCTGCGCCACCCTGCGCTGCGCCAAGAAATTAGAGCCCATAGTGTTACCTGAAGCACACAAGCAATTCACTACTGAAGGAGAAACAAAATAATGATTTTTTTGAGTGGCCTTGTCAAAATCCTGGCTTTAATCCTATTGAGATGCAGTGGCTCAGCGAAAGAAGAGTGGGCTGAGGCTCCTCCACAGTGATGTAAAAAACTCATTGCCATTTATTGCAAACATCTGATTGCAGTTGTTTCCACGGAGAGTGCCGCAACCAATTATCAAGTTTCGGGGGGCAATTCCTTCTTCACATGGGTCATGTAGGTTTTGAATTGCTTGTTACCTTCAATAAGTGATATGATCATTTAAAAGCTGCATTTTGTGTTTACACCTCGTTTTTGTCTTAACATCGAAATTGGTTTGATGACCTGAAACATTCAATTTGACAAATAAGCAAACACAGAGGAGATTGAGAACGGAGGAAATGCTTTTTCGCGGCACAGTAAGGGGAGATGAGACCTCCCTTAAAGAACCACGTTTTAAGGATTGTGCGGCACATTAAAGACTGGCGTGTGGATCTACTTCTCCCCATTTTCCATGTCTGCCACACGTAACGAAAACCATTTTGAAATGACATTTGAACAGGCAAGGATATTCCATGTTGCTTGATCTTGTTTCTTCAATTTCCATGTTTTCACTAAATTTACAGACTTCTTTGTCTTGCCCTTATGAAAATATATGAAATGCTTATCTGAGTAATAAGTAATTTTTTTTTTGCCTTAAAAACACTCTAGTTCCAGGAAGCGCTGAACCCAGCAGATACAGAATACATGTGTGACATGGACGTACAATATGAAAAAAATGCTTTTTCTGACTTTTGCTGAGCTTAAGGGAAAACTTAAGTGAAAAATTTGAGTTCAAGGGGTCAATAAACATAAGCTGTAAACAATGTTATTCTCGGAGAGCTGAAGTCCACCGTAAGTCCAACTATCAGTCAATAGAGGGAGCCAGACTCCAAGAGTGTATAACAGGCTTTACTTCTCTCCCTCATGAGGAGGAGAACAGTAAAGGGGTGTGAAGTGAGGAACTGCTCCTCGAGAATACTGAAACACTGACTATCATATTCATCTCACTTTCAGACTCTTCAACTCATTAATAAGGATGTTGCCTGAATCAGTGGTTCTCTGACACAGTCCTGTAGCCCCATTGTGCGTTCTGTTTTTACCCATTCTTTTGTTCTGTGACAGTTATTGAAAATGTAGTAAATCCTTCCATGTTTTAAATATTTTTGAGCATTCCATGTCTTGTTTGTTTAAAACGTTTTATTCAAGCTTGTTATTTTCTCTGAATGGTTTTAGTTCAACGACTGTGTGAGTGTTGTGGTGAAGTGTATTCTTTTTTCTTCTTTTTTTTTGTTAATTCAAGGCAACATATCATTTGTCATAAATAACTACAATACAGGAACTGAAAATATCAGATGATATTCAAAGGCATGGAAAATGAACATGTGACATTTACATTTACTTTACAGTATTGATAGTTTTTATTTATTTTTTGTTTGATCAACATAATTTGGCCATGAGAGGATATCACTTTATTTAGTTGACATTTAAAGATAATAAACTATTGTATTCTCAAGAGCCATTGTAAGCTTGCCAAAATTCAGCAGGCATTACTCATACTCCACACAGGGGGGCTCTAGAATTGAGTTTCAGTGACCGCTGCCTAGTTATGCTATTTTAATTTTTTTAATTCAACGTACTTAAGAACTCCAGAACAGAGAAGAGGTCATGAAGGATGGTTGTTACCTGCTCTTACGAACCAATGTGTGTCAGACCAAAATGGAATATGTCCAGCACTGCTGTGCTTACTGATTCCATTCGCAGTCTGGCATGTGCTGGAAACGGACCATGCTAACATTGGGTACCTTGAAGAGAACTTGGTGACTTTGGCATAATAAGAAGTACTTGGCCACATACTGATAAAATTACCAATTACCACGAGATCTCCCAAGACCCTCCAAGTTTGCCCCGTTTTTGATCTCCCCCCCCTCCATAGACTAGGGGGAAACCACTGTATGTGCGCGGTATTCATTTGTATGCTGTGCGTGTCCTTTTCTTACTTCTTGAATATCATGGTTATCAAAATCACTTCACCTGAATTATTGCTCAGGACTGCAAATAATGCCGCTTTTCTTCCATGGATAAATATTCAACCAGAACTTTACCTTATATACTGAAGCCATGCGGTACTTGCTGAGACACCCATGATAATTTGGTGTTGTTCAGAGGTGTTGCACATTTCTAGGTTGTTTGCGGGCCTAATATTCCATAGTCAGTGATGTTTTATGATCAGTTTTTCCCCTCTGAGGTGAAGTATACATCAAGCATAACTAGCCCGAAAATCCCCTGATAATTTAAAACATAAAAAACATGGTTTCGGGAACATTTACAATCTAGGTAGTTTTCATGGCAATTGTAAACCTTCGAGAATACTCTGTAACCAGATTCATTTTTGGCTGAGGTATTTGCAATGGACTATGAACATTTATTATATAAATCTATATAACGCCCGCGCACACACACACACAAAGTCAAAAAGTGCTGTCATAAAGTGTGTCACCCTCTTATTTCTTCTATTTTTTCATTTTAGTCACATTGAACAGTTTCATATCTTTATGCAAAATTTATAAAAACACGAGGAGAGCATGAGTAAAGACAAAACACAGTTTTTAAATCATAATTGAAAACGTTCCAGCGATATTATGGAATCATCATTGCGCCGCCTCTGCCACATCTGTGTTAATGCGATGACTCAAAAACTATTTCATAGATTCTTTTCAAACTTTATATGCTTTAGATCTTATCAGAATGGAGAACTGGATCGATTAGGGCCTTCTGTTCAAATAAAAAATTAATTTAAGTGTATTTTTCATTGTTAATAAGTAAATATAGGCAGTCTGAGCCAGTAAAAGAAAAAACTGGGTTCAGTTTGTAATATTTTCATGAGTTGGGTAGTTTGAGGAAATCTAAAAGATGGATTCAGTTTATAGTACGCTGAAGGGGTACTGCAAAGTTTGGACAAAATACTCATCAAATATTACTCTTGCTGTCCGTCCATGCTGTCCGGGGCAATACTGAACCTAGGCTTTCTTTTTTGGGAGCTTTGACTTAAGGGCTTTTGCTGATATGCCTGCTGCAGTCAGGGGTGACAGCGTGGGCCTTGTTTCATATCTTGAAAAGTTATCCAGCCTCTATATCACTGATAAGAATCAAAATCGATTAGAACTTACCTGATTCTGCCACATGTAACAGCAACAACTGCAACCCAATGCTTCTGATAACTGGAGATTACTCTGACACATCACGATGGAGGAATTTTAGCCCTGAATTATTTGCAAAATGGCTTTGATTAAGCCACGCGGGAGGGTTTTTAAATATGAATTGCCTATTTAAGGTCTTGCCACAGCATGCCATTGGGGTTCATCAAGACTTTGATCAGACCACTCCAAATTTTAATTGTCAATTTCTCTCCAGCTATTCAGAGGTGGACTTGTTCTTGCGCATTGGAATTCGCTGCACAGCTGAACTATACTTGAGCTTGTGATCAGGGACTGATGACCAAACATTCTTCTTCAGAGAGCAAAATTCATGTTTCTTTCAATTATTGAAAGTTGCCCAGGCCTTGAAGCAGTAGGGCATCTCCACATTATCACCACACATTCACCTCATTTTTCCAATCGGTGACAGTGGCTCTAACTGTGGTTTGCTACAGCCCCTGAGTCCAAGAGATGGCTTTGAAGCCCTTTCGATATGAAAACACAGCAATGACTTTTACTCTAACCTTTTCAGGTACTTCTTTTTTATTGTGGCATTATGTTCTACTTGAGGAGATCTTTTAGTCCACTTCACATCGCTGGAAAGGATCTATATCACTGTTATTTAGGTCTAGTGAGGCTGGCAGTGATCAAGGCTTGGTCTATGTAGTATGATTTAACCCTTTTCTCAATTAAATTTGGGTTTTTTGACCGACTGGGTAGTTGAATTCTCACACAGTCCCAGCGGGTGTTAGATAGCCTTTTTTCTTTCAATAAATAAGATAATAAGATGATCATTTCAAAACTGAAATTTTTGTTGACTCAGGTTTTGTTTCCAGGTACATTTTGGTTGAAGGTCCAAACCAACTGAGCATGACAAATATGAATTTATAAAATGTCATGAATGGGACAAATACTTTTTCATTACACTGTTCATGAAAGATACTGTTCATGCCACAGAAGTGGACTCTTACCTTGGTGAGCTAATTCCAAAACATCAAAACTTTTTTTGGTCAAAGTAAGAGATTTCCCAAAATATGTAATACACACAATTAATTGTGTCTCATGTGAATGTTTATGTTCGTGTATTTAAATGTTTGAGAGTGTGTGTGCGCGCATATGCTTGTGTGTGTATGTCTGCATGTGTGTGTGCTTTCACCGACAGTTGGGTGTGGAAGTATGTGGACAATGACCCCATTTTTGTCATTTTGCCGCTGTACACCACCACAATGGATCCGAAATGAAACCTTCAAGATATGATTTAAGTACTGACTTTTAGCTTAAATTCAAGGCCTTTCACAAAAATCTTCCCT
Organism: Gymnothorax reevesii; assembly: GCA_029721435.1. Lineage (NCBI taxonomy): Eukaryota > Metazoa > Chordata > Actinopteri > Anguilliformes > Muraenidae > Gymnothorax > Gymnothorax reevesii. The sequence continues at coordinate 11,633,774 of CM056586.1, read as the reverse complement.
TGATCGTTTAGATTTTTTTTACGCATAGTCCTCCATTTTAAGAGGTTCAAAGATAATTAGACAAACTGACACAATCATAAATAAAAGGGTTATTTTCAATACCTTGCTGAAAACCCTCAGCAGACAATGACTGCCTAAAGTACTGAATCTGTGGACATCACTAAGTTCTGAATTTCTTTCCCAGGCCTTTACTGCAGCTGCCTTCAGTTGCTGCTTGTTTGGGGGTCTTTCTGCACTCAGTTTTGTATTCAGCGAGTGAAAAGCAGCTCAGTTGGGTTGACGTCTGGTGACTGACTTGGCCACGAAAAAATATTCCATTTATTTGCCTTGAGAGGCTCTGGGGTTGCTTTTGCAGTTTGTTTTGGGTCATTATCCATCTGTCCTGTGAAGTGGCAGCCAATCAGTTTTGCAGCATTTGGCTGAATGTGAGCAGATAGTATAGTCATGTACACTTCAGAATTCATCCTGCGACCCCTGTCAACAGTCACATCCTCCATAAACATCAATAACCCAGTTCCATTGGCAGCTATACATCCCCACGTCGAAACACTGCCTCCACCATGTTTGACAGACGGTGTGAAATGCTTTGGATCATGAGCTGTCCCCTTTCTTCTCCATTCTCTTCACGTACCATCATTCTGGCACAAGTTAATCTTGGTTTCATCTGTTTCAAGTGTTTTGTCCCAGATATTTTTAAGGTGTTTTTGTTTCTTTAACTGCTAGATGCTTTTGTGTGTATTTTAGCTGTGTTTTTGTAAATGTCTTTGTTAATATGTTTACCTAGTGTGGTGTTTATACGGTTTAGCTTGTTTTTATTTTAAATTTGGTTTGTTTATAACCCTGTCTTCCCTTCCCCTCAAGAGGCTCTGCCTTTTGCCAAGCCACAGTTGTAAATAAGAACTTGTTCTTCATCGGCCTTGTCTGGTTAAATAAAGGTTAAATAAATGAATTTTTTTTTTAAATATTTTCTGGCTAAGTCTAATCTGGCTTTCCTGCTCTTAGTGCCACCAGTGGTTCACACCTGGCAGTAAAACCTCTGCATTTGCATTCATGAAGGCATCTCTTCACCGCAGACTCTGACATTGATATGCCTGCCTGCTCAAGTCTTCATCGCCTGGCTAGACCCTGCAAAGGGGTTATTGTTCACTTAGGGAAAAAATTCTGTGATCATCCACCTTAGTTTTACCATGGTCCTCCAAGGTTCTTTAGTGTTGTTGACGTCTCCAGTGCATTTATACTACTTGAGAATGTACCAGACTTGATTGGCCACTCCTAAAGTTTCTTCTATTTGCCTGACAGTATTGTTTAGTTTAATCTGCCTAATAATGGCCTCCTTCACCTGCATTGACAACTCTTTGAACCACATATTGAGAATTCATATTACCTGCTACCAAATACAAGTTCAACCTTTGACAGGCTTCTTTTGTCATGAATAGGGAAGAGGCCACACCTGGTCATGAAACTGTCAGGCAGAGGTCCAATTACCTTTAAGCCCCTGAAAATGGAGCACTATGTATAAAAATGGCTGCAATTTCTCATTGGTTAATGCGAGATTTTTGTGAAATCCCTTGAATTTAAGGTGAAAGTCTGCCCTTTAGTCAGATCTTGATGGTTTTGTTTCAAATCTACTGTACTGGTGTACTGAGGCAAAATTACTAAAATTGTGTCATTGTACAAATACTCCTGTACCTCACGGTGTGTACAGAGCTTAACAAATTTATTAGACCACCTGTCATTAACAAAAAAAAAAAATGGGGAGACACAAATATTTAAGAAATTTGTCAAAAACTTGTTCAAAACTAAAAATTATTTTGTTATTTCTTTGGCAAATAATGAACTGAAACCACTAAATAGTCCTTATTCACATATAAGAACCAAAAAAACACCATATTTTGTATGGCCTCCTTTGGCCTTGTTAACTCTTACATTCAACCACTGAAATTAATTTTTATGTTCAGGAGTGCAAGAAAATAACTGTTATTTGGCATATTAATCAAAAAATAATAACGTGCTTAACTACTTTTTTTCTGCTTTTTTGTACAAAATGGTAAATACAAAAATTCATAGATAACAACAGTAATAATATTTTAGCATTAAAAATATCATTTCAGTTAATGAGCTTGCGCATACTGGTGGATTAACCATTACAGAAACATAACAATTATTTTGGTAATTTGCAGCACTGTTAATTTAGGGCAGCTGTGGCATAAACCTTACATTGGTTGGTGGTCTAATAAATTTGTTAAGCGCAGTATGTGTATGTGCATTCGAATGCTTGTGTTTATGCATATCTGCCTGCATGTGTGAATGGGCTTGTGTGTGCGTGTGCGTTTGTGCATATGTTTCTGTTTATGATCATGTGTGAGCATGTGTGGATGCCCACGTGCCATATGCCGTTATCATTCTGGGCAGGAAGAGAGTTTGAGTACAGGTGTGAGTATGTGTGCCAAAGTGAAACACACTATTCTTATGTACTGTGACTGTCAGCGGGACACACAGACCATGAAATGCTAATCTGACCCGGGTTTCGCACTCCACGGTGATTTTGGACTTTCACGGTAATTCTGCAGGGCTCTCTCCCACTCTCTACTTTCCCTTCTTACGCCATCATCTTCGGTAATGCTGAGAGTGTAAACTTTCCCAGCACCACACGTGGGTAGGGCCCGTCGTTTCTCTCTTCCTGTTCCTGTCAAAAGCCGTTTCCTGGCGCAACCAGATGTTCACCCGCAGGGTGATGATGTAATTTCTGGAACTTGAATTTATAACATTTATCAAGATAATAATCACTACTGCAGCTACTAAAGTGCAATGCAATTTTTAGAGTGGGTCTCATTTTATTGTAGTTCCTGCCAGTGGAGGTAAGATGGGATAGGATGAATCCTCTTGCAAATGCAACCAATTCTCATTTAATTGTTTCAGTCAATAAATTAAATTACTTGGAGAAAAAAATACTAGTTTCAATTTGAATAGCATTATCTTTCTTTGCATCACAAAGTTGTGTGGAGTTTTTAAAAAAAGTCTATGAAAGATTTTGAACTTTGAATGCGCTTTTAGCTGTATGAATTGGTATAAATTTGTTTGCCAGGCTTACTGCAAGTAAAGTCATTTCAAACAAATGTAAAAATCTTTCAGAATGTTAATTCAATGCTGGGTCGATTGGTCGAACACAATGTTTTAAACTTTAAATGTATGCTTTGAAGGCATGAAACTAAATCAAGTGCCATCATAATACATTTATATTGTAATTAATCTTGTTCCATTCACATCTCACCACCTCTGATATAGAAAAGTATGACAGTTAGAGATGGAACTCAGACAACATTCAGATATTTTTTTCTAATTAATCATAAGTGGTATTGCCATTCTTACAATTTCACATTGAAGGCAGGTTAGCTCTTCGTCATGATTATTTCCCAACATATCTACGCCACTATTTCTTGATTTTTCAGAAAATAGGCAGGATGAGAATTATCCATCATTAAAAGGAGAAGTTACTTCCTACCCGGCCAGCATGTCTGTGAGTTCTACCAGAGTTTCGTTTTTCTGTCTAAAGTTTATTCTGAAAGGATCTCGAGTCTCCATAACAGACGATCCTGGCAGACGTGCATTGTGCCGTTAATAATGGCTTGGAACTCTTTGTATTAGTGCACTGTTTTGTAGCTCTGCTGAAACTAATATTTCAATTCACCTAACTGGCATATATAGTGGGCTCCAGAATTATTGGCTCCCTGGCAGAAAATGCCCTAAATGAGCCTTAAAAATAAAAGAAAACATATATTCTTGTGAGGCGGTGCCTCCAGCCCTCTCCGGAGCCTTCACATTCCTCCACACCTTCTCCCTCACCATGAGAGGCTTTACGAAAGGGACCACAATCGAGAGCCAGTAAAACACAAAAAGGAGGCTTTATTTCTGAAGGGGGAAAACCCCCAACAGAGCAGGCAACAGTACAGAGTCCAGAATCCAAAATCAGAAACCAAAGGGCAAAATCCAGAATCGTAATCAGGGCACCAATAACAAAAATCAGAGTCGTACAAAAAGGGTTCAGCAAACAAGAAGGCGGCGAGGTACAGGGAGTAGGCAAAAATCGTAAATCAAGGACAGTCCAGTCAGAAAGATAATCACAATGAGAACGAGGGGAAATGACCGTGGCACAAGTAAACATGAGAGAACGATCTGACAAGGAAGTGCTGTGAAGAGACACCTAATATACATTTCTGGGAGGTCACATGATAACAGAACACAGGTGCAAGAAGTCAGACTGATTACAAGGGAGCAACACATTAGGGAGAATCTGATCACATGAAATTGGCAGAAGCCAAAACGCGGACAGGGATCACGGGACAATCTTATAGACAATTACACAGCTCCAGTCAAGGAGTTCTACCGTGCAGAGATACTAAGAGAAAGGAAAGCATGAGAAGGTGTGGAGATTCCACTGAAATGCAGCATTGAAGATTAGGGAGAGACAAGAGGCGTAGACTAGAATAGGGCGAGTGCTGAGAGCTTGTTAATCAATTAGTAAGTGCAGCTATACAATACCGAGTGCTAGTTAGTAAGTTAGTCTTATATACAATGTTAGTTTGGGTTAGTAAATTAACAAAAACAACAAACTGTTAGTATGTGTTAGTAATATAGAAAAAGCAAGGTGAAGCAAGTAAACGAGATTGGGAAGGAAGATTGAAGTGTGGCATGCATTACTGGGGCTGTGTGCAAAGACAAGACCAAAGACCAGACAGGGGGAGACAAAGTGCAATACATGGATAAATCAAAACATGGACTGGAGTAATACTATGGCAATGGGGAAAACATGGAAAAAACAAAACTAAGACAAAACATGAATGAAAAAGCAACCAAATCACAAAACACATTTCAGGGAATAGTCAGACATGGCCAGAATCCAAAATCCACACATGGCAATCAGAACAAAGAGCATGACAAGGCAGAACCAGCATCACAACACACCACTTATTACCGGCCCCTGTAGCTTGTTAATTACGAGCTGCAGGTAGGAGGTATTTAAGGCTGGGCTTGTGTTTAACTGCGTTGTATTTGTTTTCCACTGCTGGTCAGTGCATTTTTAACAGGCACACTTGGCCTTTCTTTAATTTTACTGAGGGTTTATAGTGTTTATATTTATATTTGTTTTATATTTAGTTGGAACTACGTTTCCCTTTTGTTTTGTGTTTTTACTCTTTTGTTATTAAATATATTCATCACCCTCCAGCCCTGCACATGAGTACTTCATCATCCTGGCTTTATTGTCCACCAGATTGCAGTGAGGCATCTGGGGGACCCAACCCTGACATATATACTGACCAAAAAAAGAAAAGCAATTTTCTATTTCTTGATTTTATCGAGTGAAACTGTTATTAGTCAACACTTCATTGGTATCAAATGAAAGAGGGAATCTCAGACAATAGATATAACAGAAAATCGAGTTGAAATATTGCCATGTTGGCTTTAATTTAACAAGGTAAAGTTCGACATTAGGAAACACAAATGACACTATCAGTATCTCGTATGTCCCCCGTTAGCATCGTGCACAGCCGTACACCTGCATCTCATAGACATCACCAAATCTGACTGTTGCTTGTGGAATGCTGTTTCACTCTTCGGTCGGTGCTTGTCTTAGCTTACGTACTGTAGCTGGCAGTTGTTGACGTCTCCAGATCGCTCTATCCAGAATGTCCCACAAGTGTTCTATAGGTAAATATCTGGAGAAAACACTGGCCAGGGAAGGATTTGCACGTTTTCGGCCTGAAGGAACTCCAAACAGATTCGTGCCATGTGCGGACACCCGTTGTCCTTTTGGAAAGTCAGTTGGTGATGTCGGACAAACAGAAGGACAAATGGACGGAGAACTTCATTGCGGTAATGGACGGCATTGAGGTTTCCTTCAACAAAATGAAGTGGTTTAGTGTATAGCAGACAGTCAGTCGTGATACGATGGTCAGACGCTGGAGTCGTAACACGTGGCCTACCGGATCTGGGGCGATTGGTCTTGTGTCCTATGGCATTAAACCTGATTCTGAGGTGACTATTTGTTGCAGAATGCATGCCAAATTAACAGCTAACTCTATCTACCCGACTACCAGCCTGTAGCATCCCAGTCGTGCGTTCTTGTTGAGCTTCCGTTAGTCATGGCGTTATAACCCGTCTGATTTTTACTCCTTTTTGGTCGGACTTTTATAGGCCCCGGTGTCTACAAAGAAGGACAATGTAAGGACAATGATAGTACTCGAACCCAAGCTCTGCCGATGTTTGGTTCCAGATGAATGGCGGCTCCAGAATACGCGCTGTGACCACAAAAATTTGCCTGGTAGAAGTATTTACCTCCAAAAATAACTCGAAGCAAAAGCATCTTTCTCAATGGGTTTGTCGAAATTTGGCACCGGATTACGTAATTGCGTTTCTTTTTTTGGTCAGTATGTGTATGTATATGTAACCCACAAAACCCCAACAATAATATCAATAACACAAAAATCTGAGGGTTACAAAAGACTATGCTTCACCACTGAACTATTCAACTAAATGAATGAGTACAGAGACTAAAGGCAAAAGTGAATCACTTTTATTATAAGCATCTTGTCTTTCAATATAAAAATATATATGCAAGTCAATAAGTACTTTATTCCAATAAATAGTTAAAAAGTTACACTGAGAACCAACCTGCCGTAAGACTCTAGTACAAGGCCAAAGAAAAAAATCAAACAAATACAAAAGAACACAACAAACCAAAACCAAAATAACCCTCAAAAAGACAAATGCATTTCTATCAGAGGTGAGGACAAAAAGACGGGTGCCAGCCGAGACCAAAATCACCCAGAGAGAACCCGCTAAATGGTACAGCAAGATTATTGCACACAATCAAACTGCCCACCACACTCGGCAGTATACTAAACCATAGGAGCGCTGCACTCAACTTAGTGACACACCACAGTGTACCATGCCATAAAAGTGCTACAATCTAATTATTATCCACAGCATTCAAGCTAAAAGCCACTACAAAAGTGCAGTCTAAATTAAGCTACTACCATATGGCCCAGTTATTGCACACAAAATCAATGTGTCCCAGTTTCACTAATCAACACTGTAGCCATAGTATGTGTACTGCACTCAGAATAGGTGAACCCGGCCCTCAAGGTTCTCTTGGTCCGGACTGACAAAGAAAAAAACACAAATCCTCACCAAGAAAAAATTCAAACAAATAAACAACAAAAGATCACACAAAAAAACACACTCTGGAGGTGGCTTCACAATCCACTAAGGCCTACCAAACAACCTAGGCTAGTATACCATCAATAGCAGAAGGGATGGCTAAAGGCCTAGTAGGCTACTCAACCTGCTAAAGGTAGCGCAGGGAAGTTCAGTACACAGCTAACTGAAATTTTCATCACTTTTCACAGGGAAAAACAGTGGCTACAACAGTGGCTGAAAAATAAAAAAAAGAATGATACATCAAGTACATGCTTACCAAGCCAGCATTATCATAACGCCTTGCAACTATACAAAATATAACAAGTACCTGTTAAAGTTTATGCCAACACCACCTGGGAAAGCGGAGCACACACACACAGCATACACTTGGACACAGTCACTACAAGAATCACAAAGGCATGATTACTATTAAGCATTACATCGCATTCTCCACATACATTCACATATGCCATTATTTAATAATCACATAAACTTGCCTCTTTAAAACTAGAATAAGCACGCCAGCTTGGCAATCCCTCTTATATTAACCAACCATGTACCAAAGAGCTTCAAAGCCAACAAACACCTGCTTAGTCATGGTTCCTAAATTCCCATTAACATTCGCATTTCCAATGTTAACAAACAGTGCATTTACCTTGTTAAAGTCCGATATAGGCACACAAACAGTCAGCTAATCTTTTCGCCTGCATGACAAGGGCCACTCAGAATTAAATCGCCGCTGGCCAGGTCTAAACGTGAGCAGTACTCTCACCACTTTCAAGTTCCAAACAAAGACTGGGTCCTCACGCCGACTACACTATTGTACCTGCGTTTCCTGGTCACGTGAAGTTAAAAAAATGCCGCTCGGCAGTTCACTAGACTTATCAGGTGATTCGCTAAATTCGGATATCAACTCTACCCCCTCCCACCTGTCACATATTCCCCCACTTTAAAAGGCCACCGTCTCGGTGCCTAGGATCCCATCCCTTCTAATGCCATGGCCTAAAATAGCGGTTGGGAGGGGGAACTAATTGAATAGAATACTGTTGGCCCTCCAGGTGTTGGGCTGCTGACTGTGGTAGCCGGAAGGGATTTGAGTGTTGGCCAGCTCGAGCTCGCCTGGGGCGTCCTGATGGATGTTCTTCCAGTCCTCGCTCTTCTTGGGAGAGCTCGGGATCCATTTCCATAATAAGGGTGCTCTGATTATCCATGCTCTCCAATGGGACTGCTGCGTTACCTCGATCGTCCCCCCATGATGGGACTGCCTTGGAATTTAGTTGTTCGGCTGCCCCTGCCATTTGACCCACTTCCCTTGCAGCCCTTGCTTGTTGCTGGTTAGGAGCGACCTGGAACCACACGTCTCCATCCTCTTCATTTTCAGAGCCCCCTTGTTCGTCTGTTGTGCCACTCAGCCGGATATCAGCAAAGGCTTCCCCCGGCTGCCTTTCCTGATTGGGTAGAACTTTCAGTTCTGACCGATGGACATTGATATCTGGACCCAGCCCGTCCTCCGGAGTTATGTGGTAAACTTGCCCTTTCTCATTCCAGCATTTCACCACTCGGTAAACTCGGGGATCCCAAAGGTCTTGAATCTTGTGCCGGCCCAATGGATGGCTCCTGCGAAACACTCTAGTCTGGAATGGAAGCTGGTGAGGGCTGGTACGTTCACGGCTGGAGGCCGCAGCCTCCAGACGATTCTTTGCGTCCGCATACACTTTCTCAAGATATTCCTTATGAGTGGCCACCCAATCGGTTGGAGAAGCATTACCCAAGTCATCAGTTGCTAGACCCAGCAAAAAGTCCACCGGAAGTTGGGGCTTCCGGCCGAACATAAGTTCATATGGGGAGTGACTGGTAGATTGGTGAACTGAAGTATTGTAAGCAAATAACAAATGTGGAAGTGCTTGGGGCCATCTTCTCTTCTTCTCAGGTGGAAGAGTGCGCAGAAGGTCGTGAAGTGTACGATTGAAACGTTCACATTGCCCGTTTCCTTCTGGATGGTATGCTGTGGTTCTGGTTTTGTCAATTCCGTACAACTTACACAAACGCTTCAGCAACTCTCCCTCAAAGGCCCGACCTTGATCTGAATGAATTCGTTTTGGTACCCCGAACGAGTAGAACCACTTTTCTGTGAGGACCTTAGCCACAGTCTCTGCTTTCTGATTGACAGTTGAATAAGCTTGAGTAAATTTGGAAAAGACATCAGTCACAATGAGAACATTTTCTTGACCATCACTGGCTTTGTCCATGACTGTAAAGTCAATAGCAATAATTTCTAAGGGTCTAGAAGCCAGCAGGTGACCAGCGAATGTGCGGGATGTTGGAATTACCCCTTTAGCTAGTGTGCACCGGTCACACTCTTTGCACCATTGTTCGATGTCTTGCCGCATCTTAGGCCAATAACACCTCTCCCGAATCAGTTCGGTGGTTCTCTCGATGCCTTGATGACCATGATGGTCATGCAAGCTGGTCAAGACCTCTCTGTGAAGTACCTTCGGTAAAAGTAGCTGCATCTTGATGTCTCGTGCTGGTGGCAGTTGCACCTCACGGTACAATATGCCACCCTGCTCCCGAATCCGGCCCCACTGCCGTGCCAACTCCAGTACCATCCCTGCCTCTTGGCCCCTCTCCCGTCTGTTGGGTGGCCGACCCCTCCTCCAGTACCCCAAAAAGGCCCCAATGACTGGGTCTTTTGCCTGAAGTACTTGCAGATCTGCGGGTAAGCGGATGGGGGCTGCATCAGTTGTGCACACGGCCGCCTGCTGTACTTGCGGTTCTATGGCCACCCTGGACGATCTTTGCTCAAATGGAACTGTAATTCCCGACGCCACAGCAATCATAGGCTGAGAAAGCAAGTCACTGTGCTGGCGTGACAGAGCGTCCGCATTCCGGTTTACAGCTCCAGGGCGATATTTCAACTCAAAGTCAAAAACAGCCAGCTGGGATGCCCATCTCTGTTCTACAGCGGCCAACTTTGCAGTCTGTAGATGGCTCAATGGATTATTATCGGTATAGACGACAAACTTGGCCCCGAGTAGGTATTCCCTGAAACGTTCCGTCACTGCCCATTTCAATGCCAGGAACTCCAGCTTCATTGAACTATAGTTCGACATGTTCCTCTCAGATGGTCGCAAGGTTCTACTGGCGAATGCAATGGGTCGTCTCCTCCCCTCCACCTCCTGGGACAGAACAGCCCCCAGACCCTGGTGACTGGCATCAATTTCTAGGATGAATGGCTGTGAGAAATCTGCATACTTCAGTACAGGGGCACTGACAAGCTCTTGCTTCATCTTCCGAAATGCTTTTTCACAAGCCTCATCCCAATGGCTCCCCAGTTTGATGTTGGCCCTGCCTTTCTTCCCCTGGACCTCCGCTACTAACTTGTGTAATGGACCTGCGTGTTTTGCAAATCCTGCCACAAAGCGGCGATAGTATGAAGCAAAGCCGAGAAATGAGCGTAACTCAGTCAACGTCATAGGACGCTTCCAGTCCAGGACAGTCTGGATCTTGTCTGGGTCTGTCGCCACTCCTTGGGCTGATATTACATGACCTAGATATTGCACCTCTTCCTGAGAGAATTGGCATTTGCTCAATTTGAGTTTTAAATTGTGTTCTCTGAGACGGCACAAAACCAGCTCCAGCCGATGGATGTGCTGCTGGAACGAAGATGAAAAGATCACAATGTCATCCAAGTACAACAGTAAAGAACTGAAACTCTGGTCACCAAAAATGCGTTCCATTAATCGCTGGAATGTACCAGGTGCATTACAAAGCCCAAAGGGCATACGATTAAATTCAAATAACCCAAAAGGTGTACAAAAGGCAGTTTTATCTTTGTCCTTTTCAGCCATGGGCACTTGATTATAACCAGAGGCCAAGTCAAGTGTAGAAAAGAGCGTGGCCCCAGTCAAGGCGTCCAAGGATTCCTCTATTCTTGGAAGAGGATACGCATCCCTCCTGGTCTTGGCATTGAGTTGCCTGTAGTCAACGCAAAGGCGAATTGTTCCATCTTTTTTCTGAACGACCACAATAGGGGAGGCGTAAGGACTACTACTAGGTCGAACTATGCCCTTCTCTACCAGTTCCTCGACATGGGCCTTAACTTGTGCAAACTGTGATGGGGGCAAGCGGCGATAACGCTGACGCACTGGGGCTGTATCCACCAGCGGTATTTCATGTTGGACCAGCGATGTACACCCTAAATCGCCATCATGTTCACTGAATACATCTTGATATTTCTCCAACAGTGCCCTGGCTTCTTGCTGTTCAGAGGAAGAAAGGTTCGGCCACTGTAATTCTACCAGCTCCGCTGAGGCAGTGGTAGTGGCTCCGGCTGCTTGAATGAGAACCACTTGATCACTGTCTACGCTATGACTATGAGTGAGGTTGACAATATGAAGGGTTCCCAAGGTAGTGCGAGGGTGGAGCCACTGATCCTCTGTACCCACGTTCACCACTGGGATGTTCACTTTGCCCCGGGCAATTGGCAGTAAGGCGGTAGAAATAAGCAAATTCGCAGGCAGGCGACCCTCCCCATAGGGAAGCGGTTCCAACAGACAGGAAGTAATGGGACCAATACTAAAAGGGCAAGTGGCAGAAACAAACTTAAAAGACCCAGCAGGTATACAGACAGAAGGGCCTGGCTGAACTACAGCCTTACCAATACGCCCAGAGCTCAAGAGACGCTCGAGGTTTTGGCACTCTGACAATGCTTGCTTCCACCCAGTCTCTGCATTTTGCAATGGAAGGCACTGGAACAGGTCTTGTCCATGCTCACTGAATAACTCCTCATAACAGCGGCTGATGGCATTCATGCCCAGCAGTCCTGGCACAGAAGCCTTTTGTAGACTGGTGGTGGGATCCAAAGAGTCTTTCACAACTAACACCCCTATCTTTGGGAGCACTTTTCCCAAAACCTCCAGGTCCAGCTCTATATAGCCCAAGTAAGGAATGGCCAGCCCGTTGGCTGCCTTAAGCTGTAACCAATCACATGGCCGCATCTTCTCACTGGTCTGTGGCTCCACATGCTGCCTGAAGAAACTTTCGGTTATCGTTGTAACCATGGAACCAGTGTCCAGGAGACAGCGTGTATGAACGCCGTCAAAACAAATGTCAATCACTGGACAATTTCCGATAAGACGTGTCATAGTAAAAGACCTTGCACTTCCTCCTGAGCCCAACATGTCCCCTCCCGGTGCCGAGCTCCCAACACCGGAGGGCGCTAGTTTTCCTGCTGAGTGACAATGTTAGCTGCTACCACAGTTGGCCCTCCACTCGGCGAGTCACGCCGCATTACATCTCCTGAGCCCCCCTGCATTGTGGCCCTACACACTCTAGCAATATGACCAGCCTTGTTGCAACGTAAGCAAATGGGCTTCCCATCCGCCTGGAACCTATACTGTCGAACTTGACCAGCTTGTGGTCCATGGGTAGGACCGGGAACACTGTGGCTTTGCCCCAATTGGGACAGAATAGCATCTAATTGCGCCTGTTGCTTACGAAGGCACTCTTTTAACTCTGTAAGCTCCGATGAAGAACTAACTGTAACTGTATTGGTGTCGGCCTCATAGGAATTACAGGAGTAGGCACGGGCTCGAGGTGTGGTTTGTGTGCGCCTACTGAGCCAATCAAGCGCCTCACCGCGAACTTCCCTGAAAGACAAGCGTGGGTCTGAGGAAATCTTGTCTAGCAGGTCACCTTGAAGCTTATCATTACGCAGGCCTTCAACAAACTGGTCACGAAGGGTACGATCTGAATGTTCAACATTTTCATCCTTGTCCTTTATTTGCTCCATTAACTCCATTAAAACATGGGAATACTCCCTAACTGACTCACTTTCAAACTGCCGACGGTGATAAAACTGACGGTATAAAACATTTAAAGTCTTGGAACAACGGAAATTAGTTTTCAAAATTTCAAGAATTTTCTGAGGATCATTTCGATCTACTAAAGGGCTAAACTTTATCTCCCGCTTCGCTTCCCCATCAAGTAAATCATACAGAAAAAGAGCTTGTTCCAATTTAGGCATGGGACGTACTTCTAGTGATCTACTTGCCTCCTCAATCCAGTCCTCAACGGACATATTGTCCACAGACATTTTTCCCGAAAATCTAGAACACTTCCTTTCTCTGGATACACATACTAAACGCTCAGAGGTCCCCCCAAAAAAAATTATTAGAGGGAACCTGAGCAGAGTCTGCTGTAGTTGAAGGGCTTGCCCCCCCTCTAAGGCGCTGGTTGTCAGCTTTAAGCTGGTTCACCAGCTCGGTCAGATTTCGAACCTGCTCTTCCAGGGTTTCCGTCGAGGACATGACGACTCAGGCAGTCCAATCCGGGCAGACGAATACTAATATTCCTAGTTGCAACCACTGTTTTTCCCTTATCAAATCCTACTTAACCACCTCCAAAAACAGAATTACACAATACAAGATGGAGAAAAAGAGAGAGAAAAAAAAATAAAACAAAAAAAACAAAATAAATCGGTAGATCTGCACACGGCCTCAAAACTCCCTGCTCGCAGCGCCAAAATTGTAATCCACAAAACCCCAACAATAATATCAATAACACAAAAATCTGAGGGTTACAAAAGACTATGCTTCACCACTGAACTATTCAACTAAATGAATGAGTACAGAGACTAAAGGCAAAAGTGAATCACTTTTATTATAAGCATCTTGTCTTTCAATATAAAAATATATATGCAAGTCAATAAGTACTTTATTCCAATAAATAGTTAAAAAGTTACACTGAGAACCAACCTGCCGTAAGACTCTAGTACAAGGCCAAAGAAAAAAATCAAACAAATACAAAAGAACACAACAAACCAAAACCAAAATAACCCTCAAAAAGACAAATGCATTTCTATCAGAGGTGAGGACAAAAAGACGGGTGCCAGCCGAGACCAAAATCACCCAGAGAGAACCCGCTAAATGGTACAGCAAGATTATTGCACACAATCAAACTGCCCACCACACTCGGCAGTATACTAAACCATAGGAGCGCTGCACTCAACTTAGTGACACACCACAGTGTACCATGCCATAAAAGTGCTACAATCTAATTATTATCCACAGCATTCAAGCTAAAAGCCACTACAAAAGTGCAGTCTAAATTAAGCTACTACCATATGGCCCAGTTATTGCACACAAAATCAATGTGTCCCAGTTTCACTAATCAACACTGTAGCCATAGTATGTGTACTGCACTCAGAATAGGTGAACCCGGCCCTCAAGGTTCTCTTGGTCCGGACTGACAAAGAAAAAAACACAAATCCTCACCAAGAAAAAATTCAAACAAATAAACAACAAAAGATCACACAAAAAAACACACTCTGGAGGTGGCTTCACAATCCACTAAGGCCTACCAAACAACCTAGGCTAGTATACCATCAATAGCAGAAGGGATGGCTAAAGGCCTAGTAGGCTACTCAACCTGCTAAAGGTAGCGCAGGGAAGTTCAGTACACAGCTAACTGAAATTTTCATCACTTTTCACAGGGAAAAACAGTGGCTACAACAGTGGCTGAAAAATAAAAAAAAGAATGATACATCAAGTACATGCTTACCAAGCCAGCATTATCATAACGCCTTGCAACTATACAAAATATAACAAGTACCTGTTAAAGTTTATGCCAACACCACCTGGGAAAGCGGAGCACACACACACAGCATACACTTGGACACAGTCACTACAAGAATCACAAAGGCATGATTACTATTAAGCATTACATCGCATTCTCCACATACATTCACATATGCCATTATTTAATAATCACATAAACTTGCCTCTTTAAAACTAGAATAAGCACGCCAGCTTGGCAATCCCTCTTATATTAACCAACCATGTACCAAAGAGCTTCAAAGCCAACAAACACCTGCTTAGTCATGGTTCCTAAATTCCCATTAACATCCGCATTTCCAATGTTAACAAACAGTGCATTTACCTTGTTAAAGTCCGATATAGGCACACAAACAGTCAGCTAATCTTTTCGCCTGCATGACAAGGGCCACTCAGAATTAAATCGCCGCTGGCCAGGTCTAAACGTGAGCAGTACTCTCACCACTTTCAAGTTCCAAACAAAGACTGGGTCCTCACGCCGACTACACTATTGTACCTGCGTTTCCTGGTCACGTGAAGTTAAAAAAATGCCGCTCGGCAGTTCACTAGACTTATCAGGTGATTCGCTAAATTCGGATATCAACTCTACCCCCTCCCACCTGTCACATATATATCTCTCTCTCTGGCAGTGGCTCGTTTTCGAGCATTAGAAGTCCGTGTCAGTTTTGCTCTCAACTGTACTGTGGGTGGTGATGCCTTATGTGGCTACTCAAGCCTAGTGCGGAGTGGAATAGTCTGGGGCACTTTGCGCAGGGCAGAGTGGGTGGTGGTCGAGGACGGAGGAGCCGCTCGTGTCGTTTGCCGTCTCTTGGCTTCTGCTTTAGATCGTCGTTGTGTCTCCATGTGGGCAATTCCCTCTGTGATGGATATATATACTAGACACTGCAGAGTATATATATACTCTGTGATGGATATATATACAGCGCCCTCCATGATTATTCAATTCCATTCAATTTTTGTTGCAGAAGCATACTCTCGCACTGAAAATAGTATTTTTTTTATTTCATAAAAAATTTTATACAGTTGAAATGCACAGACCCTCCATCCCTACCGAACCTCTCTGTTCTGCCTTTGGTGGGTACCAGGCTCTTCCCCACTATGCCGCCAATCTGTTCTGGCCTCCCGTGGGGGTGGATTGAGCTTCCCACTGCAGCGCTGATAACAGAAACGGTAATGATCTCCTGAAGCGAACAGATGAGTAATCTGGTCACACTGTTCTACCCTTAGATATCCTTTCGTTCTATCTTTCCATTTTTGATCAACCTTTTTGGTACAGATATATCCACATAACAACGTGTTAATACCTGCTTTTTTTATTGTGAGTTTAGAATTACATTCATTGACTAAAGCAGAAAAGTTCAATCTGGCGAATACTGCATTTCTGTATTCCAGGAAGTAATAATGAGTCTCACCAGAACAGTGCATCCCTCAGGAAAAGAGCTCGTACTAAATTATTGGAATATAATATTAAGTAATTACCCTCAGGTTCCTGACAGTTGAATTAGCCGAATAGAGTCATAACGTAACCTTCTAGAATCATTCTGGCCCAATCATATAAACTTGCAAGATGAATGAACTAAAAAAAAAAATCAGACTGCTTTTGATGAGCTTGTGACCCCAGATGACAGTTACTGCAGTTATTTCACTGACAAATCTTGTAGTTTTAAGACATGCAATTGCAAGCAGATGCTTTGTCTTGAAATCCCAAGGGTCATGCATGGATAGCAGATTTCATGATCTTATTTCTCAGATAAATTATTCAATTGGATGGGATAGTCATCAAATACAAGTAAGTCTAATGATACTTTGCTTTTTATCTCGGTATTTTTCTTCGTGCAGTGTTGCCTGTTGGCTGAAGTTAAAGAAGACACAACAGACACAACTTCACTGGAACTAAAAATTTGTCTTGACCTGTTTACAATCATTTTCCTTGACTGAAAAGTATCACAATGAGTAAAAAATCCACCAGCAGGTAAACACACTGCTTCCTTCTCAGGGCAGAGTTGCAGTGATTAAATCAGCAAGTAAATTCAATATAGAAAAATGTTTTATTCACTCCAGAATAAAACTTCTCAATAAAGTTATATTCACTTATTAACTTCTGTGTTTGCATTTGGCACTTCCTGCACTGCAGGCTATCGAACCCACATTATTGTTTAAATTACAGCTAAAGACAAAATTAGAAACAGGTATCCACAACATGAAATTTTGCATCAAAATGACACATTATATTTCTCGTCTTACCTCACTGAGGTAAGACACATCCGATTGCTAGTGTTTTCCCAGTCCGCGTACTGATGATTTTTTAAAATAAATGAAAACAGGTCTTAACCAGTCATTAGATTATAGAGATGCTCCAAGCCGCCTCTATTTTCAGCTGATCAGCCATCACTGTCATAGTGCTGCCAACTTCAATCACTATAGTGCAGTGGCGGCTTGTGAGCTGAAAGTAGAGCACGCTCCAAATTTCCCTTTCAATCATTTATTTAAACTAACATTACATGAACATTGGAAAAAAACAAAACAAAAAAAAAACCTACAGTATCCCACATTGCTTAGGATTGCACTAATGAAGGGGTGGTAGCATTTCAACAGAAGAGGCCTTTTCTTCTTGGATGCTGAAAAAATAGCCTATCCCCCACCCATAGTGGAATGAGCCGAGCACTAGAAGGGAATTTGTTTGGGTCAGGGTGTCAGACAGAAAGCCTGTTTGGTTCTCGCCTAAAGGTTGTAATTAAGTGGGGTGTCTTTGTTCCAACATGCCTGTTTGACACAGGGTCAATGGTCTCCACTGTGGCGGCACGTTCAGGATACTTTCAGCCACCTGCTGGTTCTCTACCATGAATCCAGCAAGAGGGTATAACCAGGTTGCGGTGATGGAGAAAGACCAAATGAAGGTAGCCTCATGTACAACATTTGGGTCTTTTCATCAACTAAAGAGGCCTTTTCGATTGTGCAAGGCCCCCAGCTCATTCTAGCGGATAATGGAAAGGATATTTTGGATGTAGTGTGACCAGTCGCTCCAATTGTACAGTATATTCATGACATTACTCTGTTCTCATCTGCAATGGATGACCGCCTCAATCACCTGGACTAGGTGCAAAGCCACTTGAGGAGATAACGACTCAAGGCGAAGCTAAGGTTATTATATTCGAAACTCGCTTTCTTTTGCTAGCAGCTACAATATAATTAGTCCGGAGAGTTTGCAAGCTATTTGGAACCACTGGATTGGTTTTCCCACTTCCATCGTAATGATTGCTTGATTGTTGTTACTTCAATTTTTTGTGTCACTTTTCTTTTTCATTGCATGTGTGTGTTATTTTTAAGCACTTAGTTGCAAGTAATGAGTGAGCTGAACAGCTACAGTGGGCTCGAAAATTACTGGCACCCCAGACTGGCAATGCAAAACAATACAAATAAATAAATTAACGCTATAATGCCCAGACACAGACATCATTATAGGTAAAATATGACCCAGTAATATATTTGAAGTATTGAAGGTTAGTATTCAGATCCACTGTTCATCATTAGGTTATGTGACAGCAAAATATACATTGCTGAACAGAACTTCTTCTAATTCTAGGAGTATCATATCTGATACAACCAAAAATCAGCACCCCTACAGAACTCAACACTCGAAATTTCAAATGATTTATATGCTCTCTACCATCTATAACAATGCCTTAACAAGAATATAAGATAAGAATATAAGAATAAGTTTTTGCAAAATATTTACCTTGGAATGCCGAACTTCGCTGCCAAAGTCCAAGGAAATTTATGAATTCCCATTCACATAGGAGCTACTACCTTGAAGTGAGTGACTAAGGGAGAGACTCCTGTAATATCACTTCTTTCTTCCAAGTGGCAGCACTGTGTATCAGATATGATACAGTGAGCAGAAGTGGTTGTGTTGCATCTTACCAGGTGGACATAGTCCTTCAAATTTGGTGTATCATTTATGATACAGGGGGCGTTATAGGGTTAAAAACAAATTATAGGGAAATTGAGGTCACATTTTTGATTCTCTCATAAAATCATAAGGGCAATTCCACACTATAAATGGATTTTTTGTAGAAAATTGAAAATTGAGTAAAGTTACTTTTTTTGCCTGTTATCTACTATGATACCCAGGCCTCAAGGACCAAATGATGTTTTTCTGAAAATAGAAAATTTTGTTAATTTAGCAAAAAACTCGACTTTTTTGCAAATTCTGATAATAATGTGAAATGCCAACTTTTCTTCAAATTGTTCTAATTGTTTAACTTTCGCAGAATCTTTGTTGTAAGTAGTCAATTGGGTAGGATGAATATTTCACTCAAGCACAATTCCAAACAGCTAACTCAAGTCGGAGGGTTAGGGCAGGCAATAATCGTTTTTTTGCCATGTCCCGTACGGCCCACAGGATGACAAAAGTTTTATGTATTTCCATATTAAATCAACAAGAATCTTCATACTCCATATTCTCTGTCTTTGAACAGTGGTGAATCTATTTCCAGGGGGAATTTGCCATCTCATTATTAATTTTTATTCATCTTTTTTTTTTATAAATTTGGCATCTCCAATCTCACCCGAATTTGGAATGCCCAACTGGGGAACTATGTACAAAGCTTGCTCGTATGCGACCCCTTGCTGCCAACTCAGGATAGTAAGACAGTTCACGGCTCTCCTCCGAAGCACGTGCCTGTCTGCCACTGATTCTTATACACTCATTGGTTGAATCCTCATAAGTTCAAAACAAAGGCGGAGGATACCCGGACATGAACCAACCCGGAGTCTTCCTGACGAGCGCCCGTCTGGCCAACAGGAGGCGCTGGAGCAACGAACAAAGCTGTTATTATATACCCAAATCCGGCAGTCCCTTCCCAATTTGAAACCCTGTAGCGCGATAGCCAATTGTGCGCTACTCTGAAAAAGCTGCCGACCCCTGCCGGTGGGTACGCCGGGGCTCGAACTCACGATGTGGTGATCACCTCTGCACTGCAGAGCAGTCCCTTATCCATGTGAGCCACCCAGCAGCTCATCTGATTATTAATTCATAATTTATTTATTAATTGTTAATTACTAGTTAGAAACTTGTCCCGTATGCCACACTGCCATTTCCTCCCTTTTAATGGGGTTTTAAAGTCAAACTGATGCAAATAAGTTCAAGTAAAAAAAAATAATGGTCACTTTGGAAACTGTCGTTAATTTCCTGAAATAAGAGTTGCACACACTGTTGGGGCGGGGGTGTGTACAGGTGGGTGGGATTTCGGAACGATAAAAAAGACACATTTATAAACTAAAAACCACACACACAATCAAAACATTTTGCTGTGGAGCATTAATTAGTTTTTTATATTCAAATAACACTCAACCCCTGCAATTTATTCCAACAGCCCAAGTCCAAAAATACAATTCACATGTTTTGTATTTTTAACACTAAACATTTCATTTGCATTATTGTAAGATTTTTATGAAAATTAAAATATATATTCTTGAATTATTGCCTAAGGTTTTTTATTTTAATGTTGATAAATACAATTTTATATTAGTTTTGCAGATGCATGTTATGTTTCAATGGTTATTTGCTAGTACTGAAATATTATCTACCTGGTAATGCTACAAATGTTATTTTGTAAACCTGCTAAAAGCACCATCACCCCACTGCACCACACCACTGAACACTGTTGAAATAATTCTGCCAAATTGAATTCATTCTTATGTTATTAACACTGGAATGTTTGAAGACAATCACAGAGAGAATCAACTTGACACTGTTAGAGCACAAGTTATACAGTCTAAATGTCAATAAATTTTAATATCTATAAACATCCAACGTGGATTCTGAAACCGGTTCTATGAGCTATTTGAATAAATTACTATATGCAACAATAACATTGGCTAAGAGGTGTTCACCCGTCCAAGTATATCTCCACTCGATAAAATAGTCCGCACATGCCATACCTCCTGCGAGAAGCTATGCAAATAAACTGAAGCTTATCCATCACAATTGACTTGCTACTATGATGAAACCGGTTGCTTGGTATCGCTATGTCACACGCTTTTATGCAATCTGTGCGAATGATCAATCAGTCTGAGCCACCATCCAATTTGATATTAAATTTGTGGAGTCTATGAACAGCACAATGAAAACCCCATACCATTTACATCAGCAACTTCAGATTCACCCCAATCGCCAACAATTAAATCAACTAACTCTGTGCCAGATTTAATTTTTGGGGATTGGTGTGTTGTGATCTATGAGGACTAGGAATTTCCTGGTCAGATATTGAGTATAGAAAATGGTTGTTACAGGGTTACAGTGATGTACCGATGAGGTAAATATTTTCAGTGGCCTGATAATGAAGATGTGTTTCTCTATGAGAAGAGTTCAGTAGTTAGAAGGCTAAGAGGTCCTCCAGTGCATGTTACAACCTCTGGTCAGATTCTGTCAAAGTTTTCAGACTATATCAGTAGCCTTGCATAACCAAATATAGTTTGGTGTGACGTGTAGTGAATAGAATACTGTCCATCTTTTATGTCGAGTCTTGATATTAAGCGTTGATGTTTCTGAACTTGTTAAAATTCATTTTGACTCATATTTAGGTTAGTTACAAGTTGAGTAGGAGACTTATCCTACACCTAAACTGCAAAAAATAAAGCAGAGCCTGTCAGTTATTTAATGACTACATGTCATTGTAGGAACAAGAGCAAGTGTGTCCTGTACGCCACACAATATGTCCTGTACACCACAGGTCTCTGTATCAAGTAAAAATAAGTATTTTATTTGTTTTAAAACTGTTTTAAAACACTTGTTTGTATGAATCAAACTACATACAGCTTGTTCCATTACCAAAAAATTCTGATATACAGTTTTTTGTTGGAGTTTTTTAGAGTACCCCATACGCCACATTTTCATTGTCCCGTATGACACGCTGACTTCTAATTTTCAAGATGTTATTTCTTAATAAAGAAGAATTGTTTGACTTGTACCCATGTGCTGTTAGTTGCTTTAAGGCTCTCTTCGTTTTTTAAGAATGGCGAGGATAGTTTTCCACTGACCATCTCACAGACCTTTTGAGCTGAAATAATTCCTGAAAAAATCTTTCATTTTCTGTGTCCCGTACACCACACAGGCTTTTTCCTAATATCCTCTCTGTAGTTGACATTTAATGGAAGTTACCCTTGGTGGAATAACAGTCAAGGGGCCCTACATTACCATGGGGTACAATAATACTGGCAAGATGAGTGCTTACTAAGCAGGGTCCAAAAACATTTCGAAATGTCCCGTACGCCACGCATGGAATCGCCCGTAAGGGCTTTATACAGCATGTATAAGGCCTTCATAAATGAGACATCATGCCTTCATAAATAATCAATAAGCAAATGTCATGCTTTGAAAAGGGTGAAATAAGGCATCCTTATTCAGCATGTGATGCCGCATGTGACAATGAAGATGTCACTTAGCTGACATTGTTACCCTTTATAGCATTTAGCCACAAGCTAAGTGACACTGTCAGTTATATCGCATCTGCCATCACATTACTTCCCAGAAGTAAAAAAAAAAAAAAACCAGGTGACATCGGCAGTCCATAGTGTGCTGGCCATGGTAATATTCTATTTTTCCCTTTTTTCCACATCAGTTTCTATTTTTCAAGAAAGTTATACCTTCCCGCAATATAATGAATTTTAAATGCAATGTGCATATTCTAACTATAGGCCCTGAATTAATATCTACACCTCAGAATTTAAGATCCTCGTCAAAGAATTTCTCACACATGGTAACAGAGTAAATCCTACTTAAGTCATTTCAAGACATATCCCTTCTTTTAAAAATTCAACACAGTTTTGGTGCACTTGTTCACTTGTTATTTTTAGTGGCATCATCTTAAGCTTCCAACTATTATTATTTCCGCTGGGCCATTGAACTCTAATACTGAAGTCATTAAACCCAAATGATTTGTCATTCTTGAATGAGCATGTCAAAAATGCTTAAACCCATGTGGCCATTTTTGACTCATGAAATATGTTTATATCTCTGTTGCAATGGACTTAAGGATGATCTATTACTCATCAAATCTACAACAAAGTGCGCATTAAATTAAGCCATAACAATCACCGCTAAATGTGCACTCCTCAACCACAAGGAGGTTTTAGAAAACTTAAAGCACGCTATTAGCATTTGTACCCTTTCTGTCCGTCTGCGATATGGAAGTGTGTTCCTATTCGCAATATTTTCTGGAATTGGATCCATTCAAACAGTTTCAGTGTGAATGCATTAGATAATTGCCCTCCACCACTTTGGCACCCTTGGTTGATATTACCAAAAGAGGTTAAGCGTGGATGAATGCCAGCGTTGTTTATCCAGTTAATAGTTCATTCTTAACCTTCATCCTACCAACATATTTTACATACAAATCCTACCAACTGGGGTCCGTTCGGACCCCCCAAATATTTTTGTTTTTGTAAGAGAGAAAAATGAATCACAAAAGACCTTTGCTTGTTTAAATGTGAAATTGGTTACATACAAGTGATAATAGCACAAAAATACCAGAATATTAATCAATGCAGATTCGATGTCGCTTTGGTCAGCTGGTTCTGAGATATGATCGCTTTCAGCGTCTGATATGTCTGAATCTTCCAGATCAGAATCTTCATCTGATTGTAATATTATCCTAAGAGCCTGTTAAGCTGTGTATCGTGCTGGTCTACCTCTGTTGGCCATCATTCACTGCAAATACAGTAAGAACAGGATGTTACACATCTTAAACACATTGCGAAATTACCAATTTTTGCTGGGGTTCGTTTGGACCCCAGCATAAAAATCAATCTTACCATCTAATACTCTGCTAGCATCTGAAAGTGTCACATGGCCTGAAGCAGGCTAGGGTAGACCAACAAACTCCTAAAATCTGGACACCAAAGTGCAGGTGGGAAAAATTTGACATGCAAAAAATACCATGCGGGGTCCGATTGGACCCAAGCTGGTAGGATGAAGGTTAATATCAATAAATATATATGAAGACTCTGATCATATGGAAAAATGATCAGTGTCATATTTTCACATTGTGGAGAAACAATGAATTAAAAATTCAAAACGATCTTAGAAACAAAGCATTGAAAAAATATGCAAAAAATACAACATATATAAAAGATTATAATAATATATAACATTATATATTGTTATAAATATTATAATAATATATACTATATATAAATATACAAACATGCAAAATTTACCTTTGTGGTCTTCATATCCATTGATTGAAATACAATGATTGAAAGAAAATAATAGTGCTCTGAAAAAGTATGTAACCCATTCCCAATTTCTTCTATTTTTGCATATTTGTCTCACTTAAATGTATCAGATGATAAAACTATTGTAACTTTAATATTAGAATAGGTATCCTGAGTAAACACAAAAGTTTTAAAGATTTTAAATGATGATTGCATTTATTGACCAAAAAAACGACCCAATGGTACCTGGCCCAATATCAAAAAGTAAATGCACCATTAGTTACGACAGTAAATCAACCAATTAAACAAATTTCATCAATAATTTCAATTTAACACCCAAGCATAATTACTGCAAGCCCTGCTGAATCTAAATAGAACCTGTCAGGCAGTGTGAAGTACGCAAAAATTAGCACATAATGCCGCAATCGTGAGATATTCAAGAACAGATGAGAAAGAAAGCTATTGATATATTTTGGTCTGGAGAGGGTTACAAAGCCATTTCTACGGCTCTGAGACTACATTATCTACAAATGGAGAAAACTTGGAACACTGGAGAATCACGCTGGGTGTGGCTAGTCAAAACGAATTCCTCCAAAAGAGCATCACTGAGTCATCTAAGAGATCACAAAAGAAACCAGACTAAAATCTAATGAACTGCAGTCCTTACTTGCTTCAGTTAAGCTCAGTGTTCACAATTACACAATAAGAAAAGAGACTGGGAAACATAGCATCCATACGGGAGCTGCAAGGCAAAAACCACTGCTGAAAAAAAAAACGTCTTGATGAGGAATATTCTGGAGACTGATGAGTCACTTTCTGAAAGATATGGGTCCCGTTACATCTGGCATTAAGCTACCACAGCATTCGACAATAAAAACATCATTACAACAGGCATAAATTATGGTGGTAGTGAGATGGCCTGGGGCTGCTTTGCTTTGCAGGACTTGAGAGACTCGCTATAATCAATGAAACCATAAATTCTGGTCTCTAACAGAAAATTCTGAAAGAAAAAATCCAGCCATTGCTTTGTGACCAAGAGTTCAAGCGCCAATGGGTTATGCAGCAGGAAAATGACCAGAAGCAAATTAGCATCTCCGCCTAATTAGCTGAAAAGAAAAAAGATGATAGATTTGAAGTTCTCAACTCAAAGCCCTAACTTAAATCCAATTGCGATGCTGTGGTATGACTTTAAACAAGTAGTTTGTGTTTGAACCCCCCCCCAGTGTGGCTGAATTAAAACAATTCTGCAAACACAAGAGTGCCACAGCAATGCAAAATTCCTCCTTAGCAACATAAAAAGACCCATTGCCAGTTATAGCAAAGGTTTGATTGCAGTTGTTGCTGCCGAGAGCGCCACAACCAATTATTGGGTTTAATGGGGCACTTATTATTTGAAATGGGTGATGTAGATTTGGAATAACTCTTGACCTACAATAACTGAAAAGATCTTTCAAAAGCAGTGTTTTGTATTTCCTCACATTGTCTTTGTCTTGCATTAACATTTGTTGGATAATCTGAAACAGTAAAATATGACAAGCAAACATATAGGAACCCGGGAGGGGGCAAATACTTTTTCACAGCACTGTACCATCATGAAACAACTGAAGAGCCTAGTGCTAAAAGTACTTAAGTCACATTTTCACACATTTTGAGGTAAGGATGGGAAAACATCTTTCGTAGTCTCCTAAGTTGATTTTCTGAATTTTCTCAAAATAGACATTTAGCACTTTTAGCACTAGGCTTATCAATTTTTCAAAAACAAGTGTGCCACATGATGTAACAAAAGGGTGCATGCGCTGGACTGGCCTGCATGCAGTCCCGACTCGTCCCCAATACAAATGCACTGTAAAACTGTGGAACATGTGACATGTCTATAATCTAAACACCAACGTGTAAAAGCTAAATGCCTGGCGAAAATTTTTGTAAATATTCTCACTCGAAACACTGATATTTATTCGATATTGTGACCAAAGTTTTTCAGATTGTTGAATCCACTTTAAAAATGAATATAAGCACTGTGGTATGTTAGAAAAGCGTTACAAAAAAGTGTTAAGTATTTGTTCAGAACTTCAGTGTGTGTGTTAGGAATACTTGACAACGAAGACTGCGTGCAGTTGCACACCTTAAGACTAGTTTGCAGGATGAATGAGACAAACCAGAAACATTTAATTACTTGGTGTCTTTACTCCATAAAAGTTCAATAAAGTGTTGTGAAATGGAATGGCAACATTACAGAGCCATAAATACGACACTACCCTAATTTTTTTTTTTTAAATGTTTGGTAAGAAAAAAATGGATAAAATTTGTATGGTGTTTTAAACATAATATATGTCAAAGTTAGTTTACAAATCAATGCTTTCAGTTTTAATTTTAATTTAGCGTATCATCCCAACCTTTTCTGATTTGGGTTTGTAGGCTACTACCACCACTACAACTACTATTACTAAAGCTAAGAAATAAAAAAGTAGGCCTAATAATAACAATAACAATAATTATAATAATAATAATAATAATAATAATAATACCCACCTCCTCAATTCGAAAATTACGCTACCTTGTATTCGTGCTGGCTACATGTAGGCCTTGTAGCCTGCACTTTCACAGGCTACACACTGAACCATCCTCATAATCTGTCGGTACGATATTTGACAACGGCGAACCGGATACGGGAGTGGATCGGAGCGGGTTTCTGGTAAGCAAAGCAGCAAAGCACTCGTGTCTTGGTATGACAGATTGAGGTGAGCTTGCGCGCGGCAGTTTCGTTATGACCGGGCCCGCTCGCGGCCACGCGGAGGCAGCTGCTGGTTCGCTTTACGGTTCAGAAATGAACGTGGGAGAACAGGGGCGCCTGGGATGATTGCCGTAATGAATGTAAAAACATCGACGGCCCGGCATGTAAAAAAACACTCTGTATTTGCCTTTCTTTCTCGGAGTCATCCCCTGCCGTAACATTTTTCTGGCACCTTTTATCCTAATTTGTGAGCTTGGTCATGTTCACCTTTATTTATCTTTTATTTAACTCGCTGTAACTATATAGCAGACATCTGCTATGGACTTAGAAATCTGCTTTTACACTCAAGCAGGTCTTTGACAGGTGAAAAATACGCCTCCAGTCAACGCAATGCGCAGTCATGTCTGTCTCTCAGTTTTACTGTAAAGCTACCTCTCACTGGCCTATCTGAGCAATTTTGGCATTCATTTTTTTGGGGGGACTCGCTCTGAGCATATTCCGTGTCGGGTAAGCTAATAAGAATATGATCTTTCTTATTACTACTTGTCATGGTGATATTCTGCAGTGCAGATTAAAGTGAAATGTCCGAAAACCAGTTGATGTTACGTGTTATCAGTATATTTCCCCAGGTTTCTTTACAATGGTAAGTTACACTGTATTTTACCGAAGAATGTTTGATATGCTCAAAGAGCAGCCCCTTTTTATAACTACCCAAAGACGAATGATTGAGGTTTTGTTAATACAACGCAAATTTAACAATGTATTACGAGAGTTCACTTTTTACTTCCTATTTGAAAAACATAAGAAATAAGAAACAGAAACAGCAAAGATAAAAAGAAGAGAGGCGAGGGTTGATGCTTTGTCAAACTGAAAATTGGCGTTGAGGTTTGAGTCGGAAGAATTTGGGGTTTTTTTTTCTCCTATCTGTTGATATATTTTTTTCTTCAGGGATCATGCTGAAAAATGGCCATGCGCTTGAGAGTTCAGCATGTGCGTGTGAGTTGTGATCTGACTTGCTGACACGCTGAGAAGTTAAGATTCATTTCGTGACTCGCTTTCCTACTGTCCTTGTCTCAACACCTACCCCCCTCCCCTGCCAGATCTATTAAAAATCATAGCCAATAAGGAGGAGGTTGAACAGCTAAACGGTAAGTCAGTCTGATTTTGGAAATGTTTCATGGTATTTGTTCCACATGACTCTAAAAATTGTAGCCTAATAACCTGTTACATACCTGATATTACCTACCACCAAAGAGTGTGTTGATAACTCGGTAGGCTACTGTCTCCTACCTTTTTGATTCAATGTGGGTCGCAGCATTCATGTGATCAATATAACCTGACAATAACTTTGCAAACCACTCTGCCACAATGACCCAGTATTGGTTGTTGTAGCAATATGATGTTTACGTAAAATTAACTCTCTATTTAGTTTTAGTTTAGTTCAAGCTTTTGTCAGTCAGCTGTCTACCTGCCCCAGGCCTGCATCCCAAATATTTCATTTTATTTTTCCGAATCCTTGTTTCTCTGCATGCTTGTTTCCAATGCCAGCTTTGTTCATCAAAAACATTATGTAGCCTACAGTGTCCCTGACAAAGTATTTTTGGTTTTGAACATGTTTTGGTTTTGATTAGACTGATTACAGAAAAGTTTAGAGCTTAGGCATAACAGACTTTCATTGACTACCCTTCGGCATCTATATGTTGGTTAGAATGTTCACTATCATTGTTATGACAGATTTTAAGAACATACACCTACAAAAAAATCCTTTCTGTTCTCATTAAATACCATAGTAGTGTATCGTAATGCGACTGGATCTGACACATTACATAGATAAGCATTGGCTTATTTGTCCTCATTGACATTGTGGGCTTAAAACATTTATGTTCAATATCACGAGATTTAAATGAAGATGGATAATCCTAATCCCAAAAATTGATAGCAGTGATTAACTTGCAGTTAGCAATACAGCACATGTAAATTACTTTCAACTTTTGGCCACTTATTCACTTGTATTTAGCAATACAGTGACAATGGAAAGTGGTAGTAGTAGAGAATTAATTGTTTATCTGGCAGTGAAATACCCTTCCTAGCATGTCTTTTACACGTCGATTGTCTAATTTGTATCACATTCATCTTGTAAGACATCATAACATTTGTCAATAACTTTTTGCTTGTTACTAGTTTTGATTGATAGTTTTTTCGCCATTAGAATCTGATTCTATCACAATAACTCCTTCAAGTGGTCTGCAGGGGCGACGAATGACTCTTATATTTGCACAGTAGTGCGATGGCCCCAATTGAAATTACTTTCTGAAAATATGTCAGTAGTGCTAAAAATTTACTTTGGCCGCATCTTCATATTGAAAATATCAGTCTCAAAAACTGTGAGATGGGCATGCATGAATGATTACAGTATCATTTGTATTTGATGTTAATATGAAATTAATTCTACATTTTGTTATAGTTCAGTTCAAGCTTTTGTCAATCTCCACCAGGCCAGCATCCCAAATATCTAAACACTTCATCTGATTGCTCGTTTCTCACGCTTGTCTCCTATGGGACCTTTGTCTGTCAAACGTTCACAGTGTCCCTGACAAACTATTTTTGGTTTTGAATACATTTTGGTTTTGATTAGCCTGACTACAGCAAAGTTTGTACTTAGACATTGCAGATTTTCATTAATTGCCCCTCAGCATCTTTATGTTGGTAAGAACGTTCACCATTGTTGTTATGACAAATTTAAAGAACATACACCTGCAAAAAAGTATTCTTTCTGTTCTCATTAAATACCGTAGTTGTGCATCGTATTGTGACCGGATCTGGCACGGGTCATAGATAAGCATAGGCTCATTTGTCCTCATTGACAATGCAGGCTTAGAACATTTATGTTCAATATCACTAGATTTAAATGAATATGCACAAGCCTAATCCCAAAACTAGATAGCAGTGATTAATCTGGAGTTAGTGCTAGTAGAAGGGAAGTAAATGTTTATCAGGCGGTGAAATATCCTTTCTAGCATGTATTTTACACATCGATTGTCTAATTTACAACCCCATTTCCTGAAAAGTTGGGATAGTGTGTAAAATGTGAATAAAAACAGAATGCAATGATTTGCAAATCATTTCAACCCCATATTTAATGGAAATTAGTGCTAAGACAACCTATCAAATTTTGAAACAGAAATTTTATTGGTTTTTGAAAAGCATCTGCTCATTTTGAATTTTATGACAGCAACACATCTCAAAAAAGTTGGGACAGGGCTGCTAAACACTGGAAAAGTTGAACGATGCCAAAAAATATACCTGGTGGAACATCTCACTGCAAATAAAGTTAATTGGCAACAGGTCAGTAACTTGATTGGATATAAAAAGTCTTTTGGACGTGTTGATCGCAATGGCTTCACCAGTCAGGGAAAGACTGCAAGGGCAAACAGTTCAACAATTTAAAATAACGTTTCTCAATGCAAAACTGCACAGATTTTGGGAATTTCATTCTCTACAGTACACAATATCATCAAAAGATTCAGAGCATCCAAAGAAATCTCTGTATGCAAGGGACAAGACTGAAAACCAATGTTGAATGGCCATGATCAGCAGGCCCTCAGGCAGCACTGCCTCAGAAACAGACTGGATGCTGAAGTGGAAATCATTGCATTGGCTCAGGAACACTTCTGCAAACCATTGTTAGTACACAATATTTGTCGCTGCATCCACAAATGCAAGTTGAAACTCTGCCATGCAAATATTAAACCAAGATCCAGAAAGGCTATGGCCTTCGCTGGGCCCGAGGTCATTTAGGATGGACTGAGGCGAAGTGGAAAATTGTCCTCTGGTTTGACCAATTAAAAATCTGAAATTATTATGGGAAATTACGGACTCCGTGCCCTCCGGCCTAAAGAGGAGAGGGACCATCCAACCTGCTAACAGTGCACATTTCAAAAGCCAGAATCGATTATACAACCCCAATTCCGAAATAGTTGGGACAAAGTGTAAATTGTGAATAAAATCAAAACGCAATGACTTTCAAATCACACCAACCAGTATTATATTCACAATAGAACAGAGATAACCAAGCAAATGTTGAAACAGAAATTTTACAACTTTGTCCACAAAATGAGCTCATTTCAAATATAATGGCTGCTACAGGCCTCAAAAAAGTTGGGACAGGGGCCTGTTTACCATGGTGTAGCATCCTCTCTTCTTTTTAACACAGAGTGGTGGCGTCTAGGCATTGAGGAGACAAGTTTCTTGAGTTTAGCTATTGGAATTTGATCGCACTCTTGTTTAATACAGGCTTCCAGCTGCTTGAGAGTTTTGGGTCTCCTTCAACAGACTTTTCGTTTAATTATGTGCCAAATGTTCTCAATCGGTGAAAGATCAGGACTGCAGGCAGGCCAGTTCAGCATACGGACTGTTCTACTACGAAACCAAAGCATATGTTTAGAGCATATGTTGCTCTAAAACCTTAACCCCTTTGTGCAGAAGCCAAATTTGGCTATTTATGGGTTACCCACTTTAATGCTGTATAATTCAAGATTTAAGCTTCACAAAGAGGAAAAATGTGGCTCAATTCAGGAAAGACACTTACAGCATTTAGAATTACATTGTATTTCAGTTTATTTTCATGATTTTGGTAGAGAAAATGAGCAGCAAACATAAAAAATCTTCATGAGAATTCACCATTGAAATTGCAAAAAAAATAATTCTGACGATTGAAAAACTGCTGGGGCTTAAAACTATACATTTATGGTATCATAAACTCCTTGAGCACAAGTAGAATTCATCTTCAAAATTACATTCTAGATTACCTACATGCTATTAGCCAAATTATACAGCTACCCAAGTGTCTCCCCAAAGTCTCAAAATGATTTGCTGTCAAATCATTAAAAAAATCATGTATTTAACACAATTAAAGCTTTAAGGCATGAAATTTAATATGAACGAATGATTTTCTGGTTGAGTTTAGTATGAATTTATCAATATCAGTGCAGTTGAATACCAATGGTCACCAGTAACCTCTCCAAATATGAACGTGCCTTTTCTCCATAATAAAGTTTAGAGTTTTGGCCATTTTTCTTCAAAGCCAGCACAAACACGCATTAAATAAACTGCTAATTAAACGGTCAGAACATTCACCCTGTAATGAAAGCTACCAGTCCCCTCTTCAAAGCTCACGAACCCATTTCAACACTTATAAGGAGCAAGTACACCTCACTAACACAGTAATATCTGAATTCTGAAATATACCTTAATTTAACTGAACAGACACTCCACTTTCAGGGAATATCAAATCCATTGCGTCTCCCGATTCAAAAGAAACGTGCAATGAACGTACCGGGGGTCCACACCAAAATGCACGGGCAGTTCGCGTTTTAAACAGGAAAAAACCTCGACATTCGACTTAGTTGAGTACATTCCGAAACAGAAAAAAAAAACAAACAAAAATAGCAGCCTGACCTTTTTCGTGAATCCCTCCTCCAGAGACATTGACTGTATAAAATAGAGAGCGATGTATCCAGTAACAAGAACCCTCCGGTCCTGTTTCATTCGAAATAATTCCAATAGAGCATATCGTTCTCATTTAAATCCTGTAATGTAACTGAACACTGAGGCCAGTTTTGCGAACCGATTTTCTATAAATCCCGTCTATTTTAACCGCGTAATGTGCATAACGTAGACAGGATACAACAGCGCATGCTGATACGCATAGGTTTGTATGCTCTGTGTTTGTCCAATCAATGTGTTACACTTACTCTAAAATGTTTAAACACTCGGGAATTGGATAAGAAACGAGCCATTCAATACATTGTTATCAGGGAAACTTCAGGAGGCCATGAAGTGTAACTCTACAATTACGCAGAAGAGCTTGAGTGTTTGGTTGAGTGATTGGCTATCAACGCCAGTACTCGGGTGGATATAAGGAAGCGCTGGATTTGGCAATGAAGGAATCTACGCGTAAATCCACGGTAGGGAACTACAATTTTTTTTGTATGGGACAACTGTAATAGGCAATAGAATGTGAGAGAATTAATACCATGTCGATTTTTTTGCCTCAGAAAACTGATTTTTATGAACTACTAATTGGA
The DNA here is from genome assembly GCA_029721435.1 of Gymnothorax reevesii. Lineage (NCBI taxonomy): Eukaryota > Metazoa > Chordata > Actinopteri > Anguilliformes > Muraenidae > Gymnothorax > Gymnothorax reevesii. The sequence continues at coordinate 11,600,928 of CM056586.1, read as the reverse complement.
ATACTGTTAGCTCACTGTGGCTAAACTGGTTGCTACAAAGGATAACGATTTTTTCTGTGTCAAGATAGCATTTTTTCAAACTGCTGGATCGATACTATGGGCAAGGATACTGACCAGTTTGCACATCAGGCTTAGCTGAGGAGTTTAATTCATGCAGCTCTCGAAAAACAGGGAGTGGAGTGAACTTCACCGTATTCAGAACCGCGTTCGAGGTCTGCTTGCTTGTGAACATTCAATAACTGATCCGGGGGTGCTATCTAGTGATCGAGTACAGTAACAGCGTACTTCCAATTTGCAGGTCTATAGACGCGGGCATCTACATCTGCAGAAAGGGGTTAATATACCTTTTAGTATTCATGGTGCTTTTTCAAAAATGCAAGTGTCCCACACTATATGCACTAATGCATCTCCATACCATCAGAGATGCTGGCTTTTGAACTGAACACTGATAACAGGAGGGGTGGTCTTTCTCCTCTTAAGCCCGGAGGACACAACGCCCATGATTTCCAGCATGAATGTCAAATTTGGACTCATCTGACCACAGGACACTTTGCCACGCTGCTACAGTCCATTTGAAATGAGCCTTGGCCCACAGAAAGCTCCTGGAGCATGCTCAACAATGGCTTCCTTTTTGCCTGATAGAGTTTTAGGTGGCATCTGTGGACAGCATTTTGGACTGTGTTTACAGACAGTGGTTTCTTGAAGTATTCCTGGGCCCATTTAGTAATGTCAATGAAGAATCATGCCGATGAGTGATGCAGTGGCGTCTGAAAGCCCGAAGATCACGGGCTTCCAGGAAAGATCTTCAGCCTTGTCCCTTAAGCACATAGATTATTCCAGTTTCTCTTTTATTTCCATTTTTTTGATGATGTTATGCACTGCCGATGATGAGACCTTCAAAGCCTTTGCAATTTGACGTTGAGGAACATTGTTTTTAAAGGAACAGTCCACCGTATTTCCATAATGAAATATGTTTTTCTATGAAATGAGACGAGATGATACGTAGCTCTCCGAGCTTTGAGCGATCTCCCAGTCAGCCAGACGGGCTGCCACTCCCGTCCAAGAGGAGACCCCTCACCTCCTGTTAGCATTTGTAGCTAGACTTATTGTGGTCAACGGTATTTTTCGGGGCTGTAGTTAGATGCGACCAAAGTCTTCCACGTTTTTCTTGTTTACATAGATTTATATGACCAGTGACATGAGTTCGGGTTCGGGGACGCAAATCCAAAACTGGCTTTTTCTATGCTGTGGGAAGTGCGTACTATAATGACAGACGTAGTAACACCTTCTGCGCGCTTCGACAGCGCATTGATACCTTCACTTCTGATTTCTTTTCTCTACCACGACCACCGCTAAATACAACCAACGTGACTGCACTGCTCTACTTGGTACACAGTCAGGAAGCCAGAGCTTGCAGAAAATTATAAGTAAGTGATAATTAACTCGAAGGTGTGCATTCCACGGTTTTAGTGCATGACGCGGAGTTCGCGTCGGGTGGTTGCCTCCGCGAAGAGCATTAAAACCGTGGAATGCTCACCTTCGAGTTGATTATCCCGCTTATACCATGGTCATTTGCCAGCAATATCAAATCGCAGCATTAATCTGAAACTGAGATTATGCATAACCCAACATTATGCGCGATTATACGGACTGTAGCTTACTTGCTACGCACAATTACAATGAACTTATGACGGTTTCCGCAGTCAGCGAGCTGAAATCAGTCTGCTGGCATAGCACGTAGCTAGCGAACTGTCAGCAGTCGCTGATACACGAAGTGGACACGTTAGCTTCATTTGTAACCGCACTCAATTACAATCTTTTAATGGATAAAGCCTGATTTTTTAGCTGCTATAATATTTACGGTCGTTATCGCTTGAGTACGAGTCAGCGAGGTGAAATCAGTCTGCTGGCAAAGCACGTAGCTTGCGAACCTTCACTTCACTTCTTCACATATGATTCATCTTCGTCCGTTTCTTCTTCCCTCTCACGGTCCATTTCGGCTAGCTCCTCCTCAGTATATTCCGGTTCAAATAGATATGGCTCCGGCTCCGCCACAAGCCAGTCGTCGGCATCCATGTCCTCCATTTGAAAATGTTCCATAGTAGCACACTTGATTATTTTCTTTTATACCATGGTCTGGGTGAATACCTTTTTCTAATTTTTTCTAATTGGCTGGCGGCTGGCAGGTATGCATTAAAACCGTGGAACCGCACAGGTAGTTCGGCTACGGTCGTTTCACCATTCGAAATTCATACACTACCCTTGTAACTTGTAACCATAGCAATGTTAGAGCTGATATTTGACTGGGTACAACAGAAACCTAGCAGCTCGTTTATTTCCACTAAATTTAGCGGCGTCAAATAAGTGCGTCCTGCGGGGCGGTTAACAATGGGTACTCAAGCGATAATGACCGTAAATATTGTCGCAGCGAAGTAATCAGGCTTTATCCATTAGTAACTGTGTGCGGTTACAAATGAGGCTAACGTGTCCACTTCATGTATCAGCAACTGCTGACAGTTCGCTAGCTACCTGCTATGCCAGCAGACTGATTTCACCTCGCTGACTCGTACTCAAGCGATAACGACCGTAAATATTATAGCAGCGAAAAAATCAGGCTTTATCCATTAAAAGATTGTAATTGAGTGCGGTTACAAATGAAGCTAACGTGTCCGCTTCATGTATCAGCGACTGCTGACAGTTCGCTAGCTATGTGCTATGCCAGCAGACTGATTTCAGCTCGCTGACTGCGGAAACCGTCATAAGTTCATTGTAATTGTGCGTAGCAAGTAAGCTACAGTCCGTATAATCGCGCATAATGTTGGGTTATGCATAATCTCAGTTTCAGATTAATGCTGCGATTTGATATTGCTGGCAAATGACCATGGTATAAGCGGGATAATCAACTCGAAGATGTTGTCACAGTGTTTTATAAATGTTTTATGCAGGTCTTGCCAGTGATATTTATTGCATGTCCATGAAAATGCTCAACATATGTCCAGAAAACTGGTCAAATGGGTGTGCTGCAAATGGTTTTTGTTTGTATTTTTAATGTTAGTAATAATGTTTTCAAGTACTTACAGGTCACTCTAGCTCCCAGTTTTATTATCTAGAAAAATGCTGCCACTGGATGACTGCAGGATATATCTCCAAAATGCTGCGTGGATGTGCGACAGGAAAGGATGTACCATCCTGAAAATCTATTGCATAAGTACTCTGGGCTCCAGGAATATTCATGGCAAATTTTACCTGTGTTATTGTTTGATTTACTTTAGTTATGAAAAATTGAAAGTGTGGCCCTCTGTTTTATTACATTGGGAGATATAAAGTTTGACTCAGTAGCCAGGAAAGGTCGTTGGAAAGGTCGTCAGTAGCCAGGAAAGGTCGTTGGATCTCACTAAGCAAAGGGGTTCCTCTTCTTTGCACCTGGGATGAACACAAGAAGTTTCATGTTATTCCCATTAAAAATATCAAGTTGCTGCAATTTTTAAAAATCGAAAGTCTGCCCTGGTGGTGGCTCCACAACATTGGGTATCCAGCAACAATAACATGCCCTCTCTCTGCTCCAGAAACAGTCATAAGGTGTTGCCTGATTTCTATCAAAACTGTTTGAGTTATTGCATTTGGAAATATAAAGTTTGACCTGGTGTAGGCTTTACTGGAAAAATCCGGTTACAAAAAACAACAGGGTTCATCCTCTATGCGCCGGGAATGTTTGAATTATCACCCTAACATAACACTGTAGCGGGGTGGCGGAGGCAGTGGTGGCAGCAGACGAGGTGAAAATGTAACATGCCTGAACAGTTTGTTTGGGGATATAATTAGGCTGATAAAACTTCAGTAAATAATTGAGGGCACAGTAATGCTCTATTTTGGCTATACCTTTGGATCATTTTTAGATGGACACATATTAATAAACTCACAGTTGAAACTTAACATATCCCAACCTCCCTGAAATTGCGGACATTTCTCTAATTACATCTTGTAAACCTCGATAATAGTGCTCCCAGAGCTGATTGTAGCCTCAGAATGTCATTATTGCTATGATAATTAGTGATACCCGATGCACCTCGCAGTCCTCCTAGTCCACATTCACAAATCCCCTATCCTTAGCTGCTCTCTCTCTTGCCTGACAAACCCTATACATTTCTGATTGCAATCTTCACCAAGCCCTTCGTTTATGATTGCTCCCACAACCCCTTCCCAATCCCTCCAGTCTGCATTTGCTAATTGCCCCCTTCTGGGTCCACATTCGTTCTCTGGCTAACTCGCACAATCTCGTCTTGTGTTGTAGAAAGGCTGGAGCTGTTGCAGAGTGAACCGGATCTATAGTTCTCAAATGCTGTCGATATAAAAGCGTTGCTGTTCCAATTTTTGCATCCTGTCAATTCAACTACATTATTCCAGCAGTGTCTCATCGACCATGATGACACACCAAAGGTTCATATTTTATTTCTGTTCTCAGTAGTGGCTTCCTTTCATCGTCATGCAGACCAGTCCTGGCAAGTGACCGAGAATTTTTTGTCTCAATGTCAGTAATTTGAATTGCCCTTCTTAAGATTGACTGGCTGTGTTTGGACAGCACAATACACCAGTTACGCTACTCTCATATGAATGACTAGCCTATGCTTGCATTAAGTGACCGCTGTTTTATCCTCTCCTGTTGAATAATATCTTTTCTTGCCACACTTCAGATGATCCTTTTTCTTTGTAGTTGAATCTGTGTCCTATTGTAGGTCCTCTAAATAATATCAACCATTCTCATCCGGTGATTCTCACCCAATTTTTTTTTTCATTTTGAGCTGTATCTATTACAGGTGAACACACATAAAACAAGGTTATTCAAGTTAAATTCATACTGAAAGGTTTATGTTATAAGGCTAGACCCAAATAACATTCTACTCAAAAATCATATGGAATTCTTTATTGTTGCACAGAGGCAAAATAATCCTATATAATTATAATTATAATTTCCAATTATAATTGGAAATAATTCCAACCATGGGAATGACTAAGATATGTTGGGGTTACAAGACCAGCCCAGAAAAAGTTAGATTATGGAAAATGCACGTTGAAACAGAAAGCAGTGATACTTAAATGTACTTGAACTTTTGTTTCATGGCAGACAGTATGGAAACAAGATATGTAATGATTTGTGTGGTCATCTTTGTTTTATTAGTAAACATGTTTATTCCTGCCATTCAGGCGTGTTACACATTCCACAATAAGTTGCTCCGGGGCAGTTTCGAACAAACAATGAAGTTAAATGTGGTTTGAAACAGCTGATGTCAGCAGGTGATCACAGCCTTGATTTTGGGTCAAAAGCAGCAAGCAGGAAAGGCCTAAACCTTCACAAGCAAAGATGTTCCAAGGATCGCAAACTTGCCCACAAATGCATGAGAAAATCATGGAAAGGTTTAAAAACAATATTCCTCAAAGACATATAGCAAGGAATTTTTACATTTCACCTTCTACAGTGCATAATGTGAGTTAAAGATTGAAGGAATATGGTGGATTTTCAGATTGTATGGGTGCAAGTCTGAGCCAAATACCTGTGATCTTTGATTAGTCAGCAACGCATCAAGAACAGTCATTTATCTAGTACGTCATTTGACTACTTGGGCTCAGGATTACTTTGGCTAACCTTTAGCAAGTACTACAATGTGCACACTGTTATAAACTTGCACCTTTTTTTTACCACTTAATTTAACTGGCACCTTTTTAGCCAGTTATTTTAACTGTAGTTTTACAATACGTTTACAACAGAGTTCCATGTATGTTAAGTATAAACCACAGTTACATGCACCCAGAACTCCACTTACAGATAAAATAACCAGGAAATAATGCGTTAATTTAACTGTTAAGTTCAGTCGGTTTATAACACTGTAGTTACATCCAAAAATGCCAGTTAAAACTTTACTGTGCGAAAATGAAGCCTCATTTTGCAGTGTCTAGAAGCGGAGTCAACTTCTCTGGGCTCAGAGTATCCGCAGTGGGTCATGACTGAGTGAAAACTTGTACTGTGGTCAGGAAAATCAATATATCTGAATATCTTGTTTTCCAGACCAAAGAGGAAAAGGGTTGTACAGACTCTAGCCAGCAACAGGTGCTCTGCCATGGTATTAGGTTGTGTCAGTGCCCTTGGGAGGGGTGACTTGAATGTCTGTGAAGGCACCATTACTGCTGAAAAGTGCGCTGAGATTTTGGACCAGAATATGCTACCTTCAAGAGGGCAATTTTCCAGGGACGCCCATGTATATTTCAACAAGACAGTATAAAATTGCATTCTGCATTAATTATGAAGTCATGGCAGCATAAGCACCCTGCAGGTGCTGGCCTGGCTTTTCTGCAATTCCGTCCTCTCCCCAACAGAGATCATTTGATGCATTTTGAAATGTAAAATGGAACAATGAGGGCCCTGTACTGTTTTGCACGGTAGGACTTGATAGCAGGAAGAACAAGGCAAAATGTCACATTAAACTCTTAATCCCTTGGTGTCTTCAGTCTCTAAAAATTTACGAAGTGTTGTGAAGAGGATAATCAAAATTACAAAGTGGTAAAAACTTATTTTACCCAATTTTTTTGATATGTTGCACAAATCGTAATTTTTTTTATTTAAATGTATTTATTTAACCTTTATTTAACCAGGAAAATCCCTTGAGATTCAAAATCTCTTTTCGAGGGAGACCTGGCCAAGGCAGCACACCATTTCACTTAAAATTACAAAGTGTGTAAACAACAGGAGTGACAAAATACTATAAGTTAACAAAATACAAACCTAAGGACAACATCTGCACGCCTCATTTACGTATCGTAGTCTGTGCTTAAACACACCCAAGGAGACTAAATTGTTCAACTGTAGAGTATTTTGGAGATTATTCCAAGACCAAGGAGCAAAGTAGGAAAAGGCACTTTTGCCGAACTCTGAGGAAATCCGAGGCACCTGGGACAGTAACCTTTTTGTGGAACGAAGCTGATAATGGTTGCTGTGTGGGGTCAAAAGGCTACTGAGGTCATGAGGTAATTTACCCAATATGGCCTGATATATATAAAAATAACCAATGATGCTGTCTCCATAAGCTTAAGAAACAAGATTAAAGAGTTTACTGTGGTGTGTGCGGTAGTGTGAGTTTGTTATGAAGCGTAGAGCACTATGATACATACAGTCCAAACTGCAGAAAGAAAGGGAGGATGCGTTCATGTAAATAATGTCACCGTAATGTAACACATTAAGAAAGGTGGCTTATACAAATCTTTTTCAAGCCTCAAAGTCAAAACAAGCTTTGTTACGATAATAGAAACCTAATCGAACTTTTAGATTCTTTACAAGCCTGACAGTGTGTTCTTTGAATTAAAGCTTTTCATCAATCCAATACCTAAGTAGTTGTAGGATGATACTCTTTCAATAATATTCCCTCCCATCGTTTGACTACTAAGAGTCAGTTGTGACCGAGACTGCTTTCTAGAAAACATCATACATTTAGTTTTTTTGGTATAATTGCGGTTTTTATTTTGGAAAAATACAGCGCCCTCCATAATTATTTGCAGTGGTTAAGATGTGTTCTTTAGCTTCTAATAAATTCAGTTTTTTTCTAAATAATATAGGAACACAATGAAAAAAGAGGAAAATCCAACCTTTGATTCAAGTGCATTTATTCAGTGGGAAAAAAATCCCACATTAAGAAATAATTATTTTACATCAAATCATGTGTGCCACGATTATTAGCACCCCTGATGTTAATACTTTGTACAACCCCCTTTTGCCAACAAAACAGCACCTAATCTTCTCCTCTAATGTTTCACAAGATGGGAGAATTCAGGATGAGGGATCTTCGACCATTCCTCTGTGCACAATCTCTCTAAATCATCCAGTGACCTGGGTCCTCTCCTCTGCACTCTCCTCTTCAGCTCACTCCACAGGTTTTCAATGGGGTTGAGGTCTGGGGACTGAGGTGGCCATGGGAGGAGCTTGATTCTGTGTCTGGTGAACCACTTCTGTGTAGATTTGGCCACATGTTTAGGGTCATTATCTTGCTGAATGACCCAGTGATGACCCATCTTCAGCTTTCAGGCAGAGGCCACCAGATTTTGATTTAAAATGTCTAGGTATTGCAAAGCGTTCACGATACCATGCACTCTAACAAGGTTCCCAGGGCCTCTGGAAGAGAAACAAGCCCACAGCATCACCGATCCTCCCCCATACTTTACAGTGGGCATGAGGTGCTATTCTGCATACTCATCTTTTGTGTTCCGCCAGACCCACTTAGAGTGTTTGTTTCCAAAAAGCTCTATCTTGGTCTCATCTGAAAGCACACGGTCCCAGTTGAAGTCCCAGTAGCACTGAGCGAACTCCAGACATTTGCGTTTATGATTGTGAGTGAGAAAAGGTTTTTTCCGTGCATGCCTCCCAAACAGCTTGTAGGCATGTAGATAGCGCCTGATGGTTGTTTTGGAGACTTTGTGACTCCAAGATGCTACTATTTGTTGCAGTTCTTTAACAGTGAGCTTTGGAGAACTTTTTATTTCTCTTATCATCCTCCTCACGCTGCATGGTGGCAAAATAAGCTTGCATCCTCGTCCAGGCTTATTTACCACTGTTCCAGTTGTTTTAAACTTCTTAAAGGCAGGTGCTGGCGAGTGGCTATTTTCTTGTAGCCATTGCCTGACTTGTGAAGGTCGACACACATTTGCCTTACTGGAATGGTGTGTTCCTTTGTCTTTCCCATGTTGAAGAGTGGATAAGAGAAGTGGCCTCTGTGTCACGTCATATATATACCCCAGGGAAACAGGAAGGGATAAATTACTAATGAAATGTTCCTAGATACTCTGATCAACTTTGTAAGCTACTGTAGAAATGACAGAAATACTTCAATTACATTTTATTCCTAGGAATTGTTAGGGGTGCCAATAATTGTTGAACAGGTGATTTTATGAAAAATAATTATTTCTTAGTCAGGGATTTTTTTCCCCTTAAAATTCACCTGAGTTGAGGGGTACATTTTTCTACAATTTTTAGTGTGAGAGTATGCTTCTGCAATAAAAATTGAATTTATTTTAAGGCTTTTAACACATCTTGACCAGGGGTGCCAATAATTATGGAGGGCGCTGTAAATGGGTTAAACTTTATCTTGTAGTGAACCATCAAATAATGTGAGGTTGTATTGCTTTCAGCGTAATACAAGTCAATGATGATGAACAATTCCCAGCTTTCAGTTCAATTTTAATAGAATGTCCAAACCTATTTCTGAATCAGGGTTGTACTTTCTTTGAAAAAAAATGACCCCGCTTATTTTTATTGAGTACATAATTGTTTCAAACAGATATTTCGGCTCATTTTTACGGAAATTATTCATTTAAGCTTCAGTGATTATTTTCTGAAACTTTCATTGCATTGCTTTGGAAATAAAACGTTTACAGTAGAAGGCCTTGATTTACTAACGGTAGCATGACTCAGCAGATTTCATGCAGTACATTGATCATTCGTGGCTGGTAGCGATTTATGTCGTAGTTGTTGAACTGTAGCCTGTGAACTATTCACTCCTGAATGTGTCCATGAAATGCGTAAATGAATGGGAAATGTTCACACATCATCTTTAATGTATTAATTTACTAAACTCTTATCGATCAGTTTCCTTCTGTTTGTGCATGTACAAATGAATTGGTGAACTATCTGGTGTCTTGTGGGAGAGTGTGCTGATTGGGAGTGAATATAAAGGATGAACTGTTGCATTTTGAAGCTTTAGACTTTCATTTTCCTCATTTTGTTATTAATCTGATTGAGAATATTATTTGATATTATTGGTGTATTGAAATTGAATCTCTGCTCAACCCCAAAAATCAGAGACTTCCATTATAGCCACCATCCAGGAATCTCAAAAACAGCATTCATACACTTCAAGTATGTTCAGTCTGCAAAAATTAATCACGCTGAAAGGCATAAGATTATACCGTAACATAGTAAATGTATTCATACATAGGACTGTGGAATGAACAAATATATGGCAAGCAAATTTCCAGTATGACTGAATTTAATGCAATAAAGGTTTAACAATAAATTAATTACTGTGAGAACGATCCTGAAAACAAATGCAACGATTTGCTCTCTTTCTAAATGTTTCACAGTTGACAACACTTAAAACAATTTTGGAGAGAAAAGTGGGCCAAAGGTCTACAGCAATGATGTGAAACACTGAACTTCTCTTATTTAAGCGTTTGGCTTTTTTTTTCACATGGGTAATACAGCTGTTTGCCTTTTTTGTTTCAAAAAACAAATTATCATTTAATTTCTCTTTGTTGTATATTACATTTTGCACGAAGATCAGGAACTATTTAGCCTGAAAAATATATAGAAATTGAGGAAATTGCGAGGGGCGAAAATGCTTATTGGGGTTTTGTTTGCGCTCGATTATCTACATTTAAAACATGAATCTAAACGGCAGTGCAGCATCAAAGACAGAGCCACAGGCATATAATGACAAAGGTCTATCATTTGTTCATCAACCGCAAGTGTTTCAAATTAATTAGCTGCATGGAATTATTTTTGATTACATATCTCAATGCAAAACTTACAGCTTAACTGAAAGGCTGAGAACTAGTATGGTCTGAACCCAAAAAATGAAAATTACTGTTAGGATGATATTGTAACCGATGTCGATAAGATTCATGGCACAAAATTGGTGTCACGATGTGTATTATACCTGCAAACTATATTTTGAGTTATAATTTTCTTTTTTTTATATTTTAAAAACTTTGATATCTATTTTCTCAAAAACAATGTTTGTAGGTTAGACCGATCTGGTTCTAAGTCCTTCAATTGTCAAAATACACTCACCGACCTTTATTAGGTTCACCTCACCTGTGTTTGGCCCGAGAGCGGCCTGAATTTTTCTTGGAATGGCAAATTCCTGCAACTTAGTCTGCTTTTTTTTGAAGCCGCAAACTTCCCTTTCCACCTCATCCTGAGGGTGCTCTACTGGATCAACATTTAAGTTTTTGCATTGAACTGGCTGTTGTCATGCCTGTGGAGCCACCTTCAGATGATGTGGGCCGTGTCATATGATAGATTATCCTGCTGAAAAAAAAAATATTTTACTGAGGTTGGACAACCGTCAAGGTGACAGGATGCTCAGAGTCAACAACAATGTAAAGACATGCTTTTGCATTCAATATTTACTTGGCGTTAAGGATCCAATTGTGTGCCAAGAAGTCACTCGTCACACCAGTGCACCACCAAAACTATCCGCTCTGTCAACTTAAATGCAGATGTATTCATAGATTCATACTGTTTACATCAAATACTGACCTACTATGAACAAGTCCCCACAGAAATTCAGACGTATGACCAGGGAACATTTTCTAGGTTTGGTGATGACGTGTACAGTCATATTCCTGTTCTTCGCTGATAGAAATATAACTTCGCCGGGTCTTTCGTTACTGCGGCCCACCCACTTCAAGGATTGACTGATTGTGTATTCAGAGACGCTGTCCTTCCCACCACTGTTGTAAACAGTTGTTATCGGGGCATTTTTTACATTTACGGTGACCTGAGAAGTGCCGCTATTCTATGTTGGCCCCTTTTCTTTTTCAGGGAGTTTGCAGCCTCTGAAGTGCCCCTCACTGAATGTTTTTTATTTATCGCACCGTTCACTGTGAACTGTCAGGGCTGAAGTGCCTGAAACCCCAATGGCAGGTGTGTTAGAGAGTCTTGAGCAATAACGTTTGGCACCAAAAATCACACAATGGTCAAAGTCACTTGGGTCACCCATCTTTCCCATTCTACTGTTTAGTCAAACAATAGACTATGTCCTTGTGCCACAATTCTGTATGTATTGCGTTTCAGCTCCATGAATCATGGCTTTAAGGAGCAGGCAATTTGTGGTAATGTGCGCAAGTACTTGTGAAGTGGTTGGTGAGAGAATAATAACATCTGCTGCAGCATTTTCAAAGGGAGGAGGGTGTTCAGGGGGCTACTGCTGTGATAAATGTCTTATTTTTTTCCTGCAAATTACAAATTATCAATAGAATCACACCCACATTCATTATTTTTCTTTTAACATTTTTGAACTTTATTGTAATTACAAAGCAATTGAATGAGCCGTGGGCTCATATGATGAATTGAACTCAAGCAATAATTTGTACTGTATTAAATATAGTTAAAACATTTTTGAAGGATGCAAACATCACCAAGACACCAACATTGCTCAAATAATATGTTTTTCTTTTTTTTTTTGGAACCAAGAACTGCAGTACTTTTTTGTTTTTGTTTTTTACTGTTCGTGGAATTTGCATTCCTTAAATACTTTCAGTTATGTTCCAGGTTTAAAATTGAGTATATGCCCCGTTTCTTTCATTTTCAGTAATCCTCAGGTAATACAACACTGCAAACTTCCTTCGTAAAGTCAATAGCTGAAGTTGATTGAATGGACCATCACTTCTGAAGCAAAGAAGACAGGTTAATGAAATATTTGATGTACATAATACCATTGTGGCCTTATTACTTTGCATAAAACCTGAATTGCTTTCATATTCAGTTTTTAATTCCTCAATACAACCCGCTTCTGGGTGTTTACGACTGCACATGTAGCATATTATAATGACTCCATCATCAATATTGACAGCAAAATCAATGAGGTACCTCAAAAAATTGTTATATTTTACTGCTCTGTCGCCAACAAGCCAGCCTTCGGTGTGTCGAACAGGGCTGTAATGATAGTCGTGCTTTCTGTGGAATACAGATGTTGAAAAGCAAGAGGGCCGTGTGATTCACCAGTTTGAAATTAACTTAATATTGCTTTTCCATGACTTTCTTTTCTTATTAGTCATTTTTGTCGAATACTGTAAATACATCTAAACTCTAATTACAATTTACAGTATGTTGGCAAAGTAGTGATCTTCAACAAAAAGAACTGAGTGATTGAGAATTTGAGGGGCAAACTGTACCTCTTGCTCCGCTGCAATCCCTGTTGATAAGAGATGTAAGACGGTCTTAGACAGCACTCAACCGCCAAAAACAGCACTTTTTTTCCACTTGCTGCCTGCTTCAAAGATTATTCATGTAAATTTTATGTTTTTTAAACAAATGGCAATTGTCACTTGGTTTTTTTTCTTTTAGTGAAAAAATCCCCATTGCCTCCCTCCCTTGTAACTACCCAAACCTCCCTCATAAACCCACAGTCTATTGTTTGTCACCCCTCCCCGCCCTCAGTCTGCGGCGCGAGAGACAGAGATGGAGTGAGGGGGGAGAAAAAAGTCCAAAAGGTTTTTTAGTCTTCCCCCCTCCCCTATACTTTTTTCATTTTCATGTCCTTTCGTTCCTCTGAGAGAAAACTAGAGATCACATCTTCCTCCACACTCCTTCGTTCTTACCTTATCATATTTCCTTTCTGCATTGTCCTAGACAAAAATTTGATTGTATTTGTCTATATTCTGGGAGACTGTGCATGGATCTAAACGTAGTCGTTGACTAATCTGTACAAAGGGCGGGAAGTTTACCGCTGTAATGGATTTTGCCTCTACCCATTGTGGCTAATTTTGGGAGAGCATTAGGATATTTATCTTGATAAATCATAGGCATTGAACCCAGGCTGTCCTGCTCCTATCAGGTCATCTGCTTTTGAGTGAAGTATTACCGTACTCCTTCTTCCATTTTAGAGTGAACACCTATGCAAATGATGAGGTTATCGCCTACTCTTCTCTGAAGTTTGCGGCACTATATTCATACTGTACTTATGGTAATCTTACCACGATATAAGCCGTCTTGTCTGCCGTGTGCCTACCTAATTTGATGCATTGATTGAGTTTGTATCAAGAGATGAAGTCAAGTATTCATGAAGACTGGTTATTATTGTTATAACAAAAAGTGTTTGCAATTTCAACCTCCAATTGTCACTGGAAAATGACCAACTGGTATCATACTATGTAATGATCTGTATTACATTCAACTTTACAAATGTTGAAAATATAAGAGTGCTATACCATAATCACTGGCACCCATTATAACTGTCAGATTTCACATAAATTAAGCAGATTCCTGATTCCTAGTTTTAGTTTGTGTTTTCAGTTATCCCGGAACGCGTTGCTGAAAGCATACGAGAAAGTCTCCAGTGACTTCACAATAATGGCTGTCAGACCATTCTGTGTTTTTTTTTATTAAGAAAATACATATTAAAATACATATAAATATTTTGCCAGATTTTTGCAACTTTGATTTGTATACCCATGTGCAAAGCAGAACAGAATTTAGATGTGATATCGTGGAATATATAATATGGGGAAAAAACTTCACCTTTATATCCACAAAGTAAAAAAAAAAGTAGAGGGGGACTCACAATTATTCACTAAAATTGGCGAAAAATCTTTAGACGCAAGATGTGTGATCAGGTCGTGAAAAGCCGACAGAGCACCACCAACAATATAACGTACAACAACACGCAACAATATAGGCTAAAATAACGAGCCATTACCAGTTTTTGTTTTCAGCTGCACGACATTTGCACATGGAGAAGAAGATGAGCACAGCACTCTTCTCAAGTCCTCTGCAGCCTATTCTTGAAGTTGCGCGACACTGGCTGTGGCTGCTGGGTTTTTTATTTTTTTTTAATATCAAGGCAACATTGCGACCCATGCATCTGTATGCGGGAGTGGGAACATTTAAGTGTATAGTTAGTTAACGATATTATCTGAAGCTTTCAGGCAACATTATCACCCCTAAAAATAGGCGACTATATGTATTGGTGAGAAATGAACGAGGAGGAGGAAGAGGAGGAAAAAATGACGTGTACACAGTTATTGATGTTTCTAAACGGTTATGATTTTTTATCCGTGTAACCGTTTACATGTGTAGATGTTGACACCCATACTCAATGGTATACACAGCGCTCTGCACAAAGAAATATTGATCAACGTTCTGACAAGGAGCTAGCTGTGAAAAGACTGCTTAAATCGACAGGAGGAAAGTCACATGCTATGCAGGGAACAGGTGAGCTGGATCAGACTAATAACAACGGGAGAATCACATGAGGGAAACCCTAACAACGAAAATTGGTGAAATCCAAGACACGGACGGGAATCACACAGACAGCCTATTACATTTAAACAGCTCTGGTCAGGGAGTTCTAAGTGCACTGATAACGAGTGCAGGACAGTTAATTAACCACGTGCGTGAGATCTCACAGAAACGCAGGGGGAGACAGGTAAAGCTGAGCAAGAGGCGGAGACAAGAACAGGGCGATTGCTGAGAGGGAATTAGTATTAATTAGTAGCGGTGCAACTTTACAGATTTAACTAGAGTGCTCGTTACTAAGTTAGTAATCTATGTACACGGATTAGTTGTGTTAGTAGACTATGATACAAAATATTAGTCTATATATAGTCTATTAGACTATAATATTAATATTAGGATTAGTTTTGTTAGTAATCAGAACAGTAAGACGAAGGAAGTAAACGAGAATCAAAGGAATATTTTAAACTCCAGAATTAATTTAAATCTCCCGAAGTAAGTGCGCACACAGATCGGGAAGACGGACTGAACCAACTAGATCACAAGACAGGGAGACAAGTGCAATGGAACTGAGAAATGGAATGAACTGAAACCTGAGAATTACAATAACCAAAAAGAATAAATAAACGACAAAATCAACACTGATCCTGAACATGAACATGACAAAAAACACACGTAACGCGAGAATCACCCCTCTCCAAAAGTACTCAACCAACAAGCTGAAACTTGGCACGCACGGTCCTACCCATGAGTACATGAATGTTTTTTCGAGGCAGTCTGATCTAAGGTTAAAAATGACAGCCAAAGCAACCATCTAATAATGTCATTTTGAATAATTTCTCAGCCATTTATGCAGCAATATAGCTTGATATGTACGCCTTCAGAACGCACCTGTGCGTATACGTGATCTCAGCGTAGTACAAACGCGTCCATACGTGTTCCGCATGTGATCTGCGCGTGCTTCCATTCTGGAAAGGGAAATCCGCGCTCAGTTTCCTGTGGATCAGCCATTTTCGTTGCGTATGGCCATCCGCACTGCTCCGCGCACCTAAGCAGCCTAGTGTGAAAGGGGCTTTAAGTACCAAGATTCACCACATACAGTATATTCCAGATTTTGATGTATTTTCCAATTTGGCCTTCATTTCACCTCAGTTATGAAGTCACACGCTTACAATTCATGAAAATAGAGGATCACCTGGGTTGTCCTATTACTAAAGAGTTGGGAACAAGGCAGTTATTTCAAACCAGTGTGTTAGAGGAGAGAGACATCTAAAACATGCAGGGTTATGGGTCTCCAGAAGCAGGGTTCCCAACTATTTTACTAATTGGACAACCCGGGACGATCAGGACAAAATGCTGGGGAGGATTTTTACTCTTTGGATTTGGATTATTCACCTCTCCTCCTGAGTCCTGGCTGGTGGCTTCCTCCTTGCTCCCAGTCCAAGGCTTGATTAAGAAATTATATTTATGGAGTCAAAAAGCAGAATATGATGGTGGCCATTAAGGAGCTGTCCATCAGGGTCAGGAACTGCTGATGTGGTCAGTGAGTTTGTACCTGGGAATAACTTGTATCTGGCTGATGAATTGAAATCTCCATCAATGCTGTTCCACACGATCATCAGTAATTAACAAAGGTGTATAATCCAGGTTCAGGAAGTAAAAGTCCATCCCAGGATATTGTTCCAGCCACAAAAGACCTGTCAGTTGGCACTATTCTTCAGCTGGGAGGTAAAACTAACAAGTGAAATCTGCTGACAGGAGTTTACAGGCGGAATGAAAACATGGTAGGATTTTTACTTTCTGACCCCTTGATTATGCACCTCTGGTAATTGATCGCGCATATTGAGAGGATTGTGAAGTGAATAAAAACTGTTATGATTCTGCCCTTTCGTGTGTTGTCCCGTGCGTCTTTGTGCTTGTGATTTACTTTCGTCTCGTTTATTTTCCAGCGTTCAGTTCTGCCGGCTAACAATCGCTCCCATCTGTTTCCAGTGATGTTGCGTGAATGCCTTCAGCGTGCCTGTGTCCCGTCGTCCAATCACCTTTCTACTTTCGGTTTGGCTTTGGTATTTCATTCATTGCTTCCAGCTGCACTTATTCCGGGTCTCGCTAAACTAAGTGAATGCGTTCTCTGATAGGACATTACTAACCCGTACTAATCTTCACGTATTTAAGGGTGATTGTAAATACTTCGTCACTTAGTATTAACCTTGATTAACTCATTTAGCGAACGTATGTGTTTCTGGCTTTTGTGATTTCTATCTGAGCTTTCTGAGTAACTGCATTTAAAACTGTGCCTTTCCTTTCGCTTTTCTTGCGGTGCTTTTTTACTTGTCACGTTTAGATTGCCTTAATCTAAACCGTCTAGTTTGATTGCTCGTCTCAGCGTCTTGTCTCGAGTCATTATTGTAACCCGGTCCTCGTGTGAATGTTTATTAATCCCATGTGTTTCTGTTTCAGTGAGATTGCTTTCCGAGTCCCCGCCTCCTCTCGAGATTTTAAAAGCTCCAGTTTTCCACGCGATTGTTAGACGGATCCTCCGTATTGTCGGTGTGTTACATGGTGAAGTCTCAGCTCTTTGTGCGTTCTGAGTGTCTCCCGTGTATGGTTCCCGAGTCTTCCTGTTTGCTGCGTTCTAGTCTTGTCTGCCCCGTGTTAGTCTCCCAGTGTATCCGTCAGTTTAGTTAGGTTCAGTTTTTGTTTTATTAGTTTATCCTCTCTTGGAGTGTACTTCTGTTCCCCCCTGCCTTTGGCAGTGTACCTTAGTTCTCCCTATTGAGTGCTTGAGCACGGTGTTTTATTTCTGGCGTGTCTGCCAACCCTTTCTCCTAGTGTTTTTTGTGTTTAATAAACTCTTCTGCCTCCTGCATCTGGTGTTCCCCGGACCTCTCCTTACAAAAAACAAGAGCAATCCGAGATTTCTGACCTCCCCCAAGGGATGACGTTGATACAAACGCAAGATCTTTCTCTTTGGAAGATTTCAGGCCCACCCATGCAACAAGTTTGAGTGAGATCTTCTAAAACACCCATTCTCGTCTTCCAATGACGTCCAAGTGAAAATATTCTGTCAGATCCGGTCAGCATTCATCAAGGGCTTTCATATGAGGTATTACTCGATACAGTTTGTATGATTTCAATATTTGACCTCAGAGTCGAAATTGTTGATCCGGATCTGGATCCGGACACACACAGATCCAAGTCATTAACGATATTTTGAGACTGTTCCATCAGAGATGATCTAATTTGGATCAACATTTGGTGAAAATGCTGCAGTGGTATACAAAGAAATCGTTTCATTGAGAAAGTTGATCCCTGATCTGGATCTGGATCCGGATCGAAGATTTTGACACGCATGATCACCATATTTGTAATGTATAATCCTTGGGCCAAGATCTACGTTCTGTTTAGATTTCATCAAAATCCGTTTATTAGTTTCGGAGAAATGTCACTTAGTTTGTAAAATAAAAAAATGATCCTGATCCAAAATCCGGATCCAGATCTGGATCATAAGAATTTAATGGAGTCGTCCATGGACCAAGGTCTACCTCTGGTGAAAATTTCATGAAGATTCGTCCAGTAGTTTCCGAGAAATCCTGTCCTCAGACAAACAAACAGACGGACAAATAAATAAACCGACAAGATCGCATAACCTCCTTGGCGGAGGTAATGATGGTTGGCAGTATGCAGCGGTCATTAAGATCAGAAAATTTTGATTTCTTTGGTGAGTTCATTTATATGCATGTCACAGGAATGGCTTGTATTGCCTAATTAATTGCAATCTTGAATGTCTGATCTGTTTTAGAATAGAGCTGTTGATATTATTCATTATATTTGGCCTATGTTGCTGGTCCTCTACCCTCACTCCTATTTTGTTCTGCCCCACGGACATGTCAGAGTCCTTCTCCTGTAAGGCTGTCGCACAATTTAACATTTGAATTAATTTAGCCTGAAGATGTAAGAAACCCCAAAATGATTTTCACCATAAGTAGATTACTTTTACCAGATTGAAATGACTATGATGTCATCATGCAGTCCGCATGAGGCCAGGATGGCGATGTTTGTAATCAGCAAGTAAGTACCACTGGGATGCTGATTGAACTCAAAAGTAACATGTGTCATGGTTTTCATTCAGAATTATTTTCATATGAGGTTCCCCCATCCTCAACCAATTGGAGAGAGATTCTTCAGAAAGTTGGGCTTTATTGTGGCATATTGATGAATATAAAGCTGAGTTCTCTTTGCGCATGACAAACTGACATTTTGCTTTTCACAACCAGTTTTTATACCTTCATCATACAAAATATCTTCCAAATATGGTTTTTCCGCCGTCTCGCGCCATGGTTCGATAGCATAACGTCTGTTTCTTACTTGTTTTTCAGTGGTTCAATCATGTGGTGTCTGCATTTTACTTGTTTTTCTCTTTTATCATAACTGCTTTAAGGCTACTTCATTGTTTAAGAAACCTTTAGTTGGGTCACAGTTTGTCCCAGAGACAGGCAAACCAAAACACTGCCAACTTGCCCTGAAAACTGCAACTAAAAGATAACAACCCTCTTCCAGTGTAATGCTGGAGCATCACGCATAACTGTATGATTTCTGATAAATGATGGTGAATGATGCTGATGACTGAACAGATATTGCCCGAATAAAGAGAGCAGATGTCAATCAAAGCTACAGAGGCCAATGGCTTATGTGTGTGTGCACTGCTCATGCGTGTGTGTGTATATTACATTACATTAAAGGTTCTTAGCAGACGCTCTTATCCAGAGCGACGTACAAAAGTGCACAAGATCAGTACAAAAGTGCAGAGCTCCTAGGAGACAAGTACAAGTGTTAACAGTAAGTGACAGAACACTTTCCGTGTGTGAGTGTGTACTGCTAGTATGTGTGTCACACTGTGTTTGCTGTGTGTTTGAGTGCATGTGTCTGTGTGTGTGTCTGTGCGTGTGTGTGTTACTACTGCATACATAATATGGTCACTGATCATGTTTATTGATTATGGTAATTAACTATGGTCATTTATTTACTGATGAATATGATGAGAAATATTGAAATATAATCCTCAACATGTCATCGCCAAAATACCTGGAAGTCATACGACACTGTCAAAATTTTACAGTATATAGCTCGAGCTGTCTTCAGGATATACTATAACCCACAATGAAGCACGGGCAAAGGTTACATCTTATCGTGATCCAGGTAATTGTAATACCCTGGTGATCATTTGACTGTGTAATACACAGCAACGTTATTATAGCATATTATTATCACTGGCTTTTACACTTCCGGCTGCTGTGGAGAACTGCATGAACAATCCAGTGTATACTGGTGCAGTAAGCAGTGCATTGTAAATATGTCATTCCGAACATTGCTTACAAATTTGGCTATGGACAATATAATACTTATAGCCTATGATTTTTTCGTTTTCTCTTATATGGCTTCCCTCAGAGTTTTGCTTTAATGCCCTTCACTATACAACTGCCTGTGAGGCGAATCACCTTTGACTCAGTTGCATTGTGGTACAAAATGACACGACCTCGCTGAAGAAAAAAAAACCTTTAAGTTAATTGAACATAGCATTCTGAGAATGTAGGAGGGTGATGGGACGGACTTTGCTATTCTCATTCTCGTCTTTTCTAAAAAAAAGGAAAAATAAGTTTCACTGCAGCATATGCTGGTTAAAGGTAATTCTCGAGAAACATAGATATAAATGTGGGAACCTTTCAGCTTCGCCGGTGTCAGAGGTAGATTATGAAAAGATAAACTGGCCGCTGAGCACGCTCAGAAACGAGACCTGCGAAAATGTTACCAACTCGAGGTCAGGGGTTTGGTGTGAAACAAGACGAGAAAGCATTTGGTTCAGTGCCTGTGTTTGAGATGTTCATAGACATAGGAAAAGACAATAAAATGTACGTAGGCGAGAGGTGGTGGTACGAAGGCTTCCCTGGCCAACATCCTTCCTGTTCCTCCATCTCTGGGTTATCTTCCTGTCAGCTGACCATATAAAAAACAGAGATTCTCGCTCTAGTAAACAGGGTGCTCACATAGACATGCCCACGCTGATAAGTACGAAGACACAGCGCTACGCACTCTAAAGCATACCACAAAACTTGTGAGTCACTCACCACGCGAGATTCTGGCTCTCAAAAAACAATTCAGATCTAACACCCACACACTCCACTCACTTAAATACAACGCCCACACAAATACACACACACACAATGTCACACAGGAATACCTATCATACATGCACGTACACATTACGCATAGTGCTGTGAAAAAGTATTTGCCCTCTGCCCAATTTTTTCTATTTTTACTTATTTGTTATATTTAAATGTTTCAGATCATCCTACAAATTCTAATATAAGGTAAAGGCAACGTGAGTAAATACAAATGCAGCTTTCAAATTATTATTTCATTGATTGAATGTAAAGAGTTATTCAAAACCTTTATCACCCCTAAACTTAATAACTGTTTATGCCACCCTTGGTGGCAGTAACTGAAATAAACATTCGTGATAATGGGCCATGAGTTTTTACATCGCTGTGGAGGAATTTTAGCTGACCCTTCTTTGAAGAACTATAATAACTCAGCCAAATCGAAGGATTTTCAAGCATGAACAGCCTGTGTAAGGTCACAGTATCTCTGTTGTATACGAGTCAGGATTTTGGCTGGACCATTCCAAAACCTTCCTCTTGTTTCTTTTGAACCACTCAGAGGTGACATTTTTGTGTGCAGTCAAGCATTTGCGATTGCTGATAATGAGTCTTACACATTGCTGTGGAGAAACTTTGGCCCACTCTTCAATGCTGAATTGTTTTAATTAGCCCAATTGGAGGGTTTTTGAGCATGAACTGCCAGTTGAAAGGCGTGCCACAGCATCGCAAGTCAGGACTTCGACTAGGCCTCAGCAAAACATTCATTTTGTTTCTTTTGAGCCATTAAGTGGTGGATTAGATTATGTCCTTTTGATCATTGTCCTGCTGCAAAACCTAACTGTGCTTGAGCATTAGGTCTCAAACTGATGGCCGTACACTCTCATTTAGGATTTAGTGGTAGAGAGCAGAATTCATGGTTCAATCAATTACAGCAAGACACTCAGGTCAAAGCAGCAAAGCAGCCTCACTAACTACTTTTGACTTACAAGTCCATGGAATATTATCCCAAAAGCCCCCAGAGGTCATCAAGATGTTTTTTGGGAAATATGAGACAAGCCTTGTGTTTGTCTTTAGTCTGCAGTGGTTTTCACCTTCCGGCTCTCCCATGGATGCCATTTTTGACCAATCTCTTTCTTACTGTCGAAGCATGAATGCTGACATTTTCACAACTGAATATGGGGCTCAATATGCAGTCATCAAGGTGTACAATAAATTTTGCTATTGACTGACCAAGACTCACATGACGAAGAGGACGTATTTGAAATTTACTTGCTTTGCGGCAACGAATATAGCTAAATTGTGTACTTTGAGGAATCTTCATAATTTTATCGCAGAGCTGTTGCAACTGAGTCCCAAAATGTTGGCACGGTTGATTGTTCGCCACTGTGTAACATTACCATGTCTTTTAAACAAACCACAATGTTCTCCAAGAGGTGATGCTGGCATTACAGGATTTGCAGTACCCTTCAGTAACCTTCCCTTTTCATACATGATTGCTCCCAGCCTGTCTCTGTTCAAGGTCATCTGATTAACAAGCAAACAATTTGTTTACAGAATAATCAAGACCAATACATAAGCATATAATGATTGAGAAATTATTAAGAAATTACCAAGAAATCACTGATTTATGACATTTACAATGCTCATATAATACTTGTTATATTGTTAGGATGACAATGATCCAGATAAATAAATTTATCCGATGACTTTCCCTGAAATTTATCCAATGACTTTACCTGAATTTGATTCCCCGTATTAGCATTTTTTTAACCGTCCCATTTATTTTAAGATGGCATCAAACTCATTCAAAATGCTTCCATTGTTGATAAGGGAACATATTAACTGGGAGCATCTTCGGCGTATAAAACCCTATTGAGCATTAGCACAAAATGGCATCGCTCGTAAGCTAACTAACAAATATGTGCCATTTTATGTGTTTAATGAACACAGAATCTTCGAGAGAAGTTGACATTAATATGTCATTATGTCATTGATGTGGAGTGAAAAATGCCTGATAACTTCATGATGCAATGAAGAATAAAGCCAACTAAAACACTGTAAAACCTAACAGTATATCTTACTAGTTAAATTAAATTAACAGTAATTAAAAACAGCAGAAATTTGAAATGTATTAAATGTTGAAAGTATGTTGAACTCATTACAGACTGGTTGTGAGAATAACTTAAACAAAAAGAGTCTACATTTTTGTTTCATCCATATTTGAGTAGGAAATAATTGATTGCAATGAGTTGAGTCAGGTTGGTCAAAGCATGGCTTCAGCCTACGCAAACGTCAACCATGCATCAACCAATCAAACTGCCTATTCTGCCAGAGCTTTCGACAGCAAAAAATATCCCAACATGGCGATCGTCTTGAAAAACGGTTTAAAGTGTGTAGTTCGAATTTTTAAGATTATATTTGATTTATGATACGAGAAACCACTATTGTTTAGTCCATAAATTCTGTTGTTAATATAAAAAAGTTCACAGGAGGTGAGTTGACGTAACAATTCTCGGTATCGCCAATACGCAAAAAATGCCCGGATGTAGCTTTGTCAGAAAAATACCTCGCATCGTCCGACACCCACTTACTTCAATTACTGACTGAGGCGACAGCAAAGTTTAGCGTCAGCTCACTTCCAAGTCATCGACCGCATAAGTCTGTCATCCAAGGGTATTTCTGAAGTTCTTTCCACTTATTTTCGTTCGACGAACACATGGCAGTTTCACAGTAACGACCCATGGCCTGAAAGGGGACCTATTATGCTGATCCTTCTTTGAATACATATTAGTAATGTTATAATGTTGGTTGTCCATACTCAACCTCTGTAAGGTTTCTAAACATAAGATACATTGGTTTTGCCGTAATCCAAGAACGTGATTTCGTGAACGTCATTTCCTCTCTGAACAGCTCCTCCCGAGATCTTTGCGAGATCTGGGCAAAACCTGACGACAGGTTGTGCCGTCCAATAGGTACAGACTTAGCCAGAGCCAATCACGGCGCTGGACCTTCCCACACCGGAAACTATTCAAGCAGACATGAACAACTGTGGATCATACTATGCCTTAGTAGCATCTGCACTTCCAGAAATAGAAAAGAAGAACCGCAGATCATTTGAGGTGCAGTTTTGTCAGTGTCTTTCCCAAAGCAGCTCGTCCGTATACTTTTGAACGCAAAGAAAAACACCTATTTCTCTTCCAAAAGACGAAGCCTCCAGAAATCAGTGGGCAGCTTTTTTGTTTGCTGGCAGCGAACAGCCACGGCCAAAGGGAACGTTAGCTGTTTGTGCTCAGCATTTCACCAAATAATTTGTCAATAAAGGATAATTCGACACAGGATAAGCGTTGCAGCTGCTTCTCAAACCTGAAGCAGTTGCATCGATCAAGCGCTCGGAGCCACAAGCTGTAAGTAACGATATAACAGCAAATAATGTAAGTGAAGCTAACATGTTACGGGAGGCTAGCAGGACCACTAACGATAGTTAGCACTGACAACTGGCCTCAAAAGCAGGCTTTGTAAAATATCTGAAGATAAAGCCTGTATCAGTCGTGACTGTCTGCGACTCACAAGCTATGATTCCATCCACTTGTCAATCGAATTATCTGAAGTTTGCCAAAAATATTCATGCAAATAGAGCTGGTGAAAATACGTTTCCAACAGCATTAAAGCAAATAAAAAGTAGTGTGTAATGACGCCACATGCTGTGATGGGATCAAATTGGTGTATCGAATACATTTCTGACATTTTAAGCTGTTTCCATTCATTTTCGCAGTGAATCACAGAACCTTCAAGTGAACATAAGTAGTTTGTTAGCCAACTGATTAAGCTGGTTAGCCAAATGGATTGCGTTTACCAATAAGTGACGATAATTGCAAAAGTTGTAATAGAGCTTAGGTGCCAGCTATTAGCAGCACAGCAGACCATCATCCGAAGGCAACGGCAGCATCAAAACATAGTCAAGATGCAGTAGCAGATTTTTTCGTCGAATAACGTTTCCATCAGCATTTATCGCATAAGCCTTTTACCGATCAAGAGAAAATTCGATGAGATGGACCATACAAACAATGAGTCGATAGTCTTGAAATCAAGTCTAATTTCACTGTCTCCGAAGAGAAAATTCGATGAGATGGACCATACAAACAATGAGTCGATAGTCTTGAAATCAAGTCTAATTTCACTGTCTCCGTAAGGCATTTTTAATTCAATATTACTTAATTTGTATAAGAACGTGTGGATTGAAACATGGCTACATATGCGGAAGCAGTTGCTTCACTGCATAAGCCAGCTGATGGCCTGTTGAATGTGGCTGTAGCACTGCGGCTAATGTAGCCAAGTTACTGTTGCCAATGTTCATGTCCTAAATATGCAAGAGTAATATCAGGGGAAATTCATTGGAAGGTGTGTGAACATAAACCTCATTTGAAGCGAACTTTTCATGCTTGTTTGTAATTTGGATGATTGGTACAACTGCCCCCCGGTAACAGAATTTTCTGTCTGTAAAATCTGTATTGCAGGGTAACGTTTGTCTCTGCAGTTGTTATGACTGCTCGGTTATCAGCTACTGCATGTTAGTTTGCGTGCTGTGCAAATTAAAATGCTCCTGGTAACTTATAGGCAGTAATTATGATCAGTATGCTTGTATTACTTTGGTAAGCATCAATTTCATCATAGGCAGTCATAACGTTGCCTGATTGTAGCCACTACAATCCCGGAAAACTGCATTCTGCAGCCTCATCCCGCCCAATTCCGCCCTCCACAGAGCTGGCCAGTCAGAAGAAAGTAGGCACACGGGGAGTGGGGGCCATAGCGGAAGATCCACCCAAATGAGACGTTTCAGGCAGAGATACAATGGACTAAAAATGGGGTTTTTTGAGGATGGCAGTATGAGCTAAATAAGGACCCTGTTTTGGACTTTGAACGATCAGGAGTACTCTGGGGGAGTCCAAGATAAAAATATAACCTTGGAAATATCATAAAATACGTCCTTTTTAATGACTACAGTTCAGTTACTGTTGGGCTTTGCAGAGACCGGAGGCGACTGGGTCACCGAACTATCCCATAATGCATCAGAAATGGGCCACGAATGCAACATCCGGGCATTTTTGCGTATCGGCGATACCCTCAATAAGGTCGTTGCAAGTTACATAGGTGGTCACATGATCCCCGAAGCAAAATGTACAGAAAGGTTGACAGCAGCATTGTGAAAATGGGGAAATCTTGTGCTGCTGTTGCTTGCACTAATGATAATGCCATGCAGTCATCTGGAAAATACGGCCAAATAAGTTTCCATCGATTTCCACAAAATAATGAAGCCCTTTTGAAAGATTGGTTAGTTAAATTAAGAAGAATTGACCATGGGAAGCCTTACAAACCAACAAAACATTCAATTTTTTTGCTCAGAGCGCTTCGAGAAAAGCTGCTTCACGTACCAGAAGTTCACAAGTAAGTCAACGGTTTAATTACAATGAAAACTGGCTTTAAAGTGAAGATTTAAGAAATTAGTGGAAAATATATATTCAATACAAATATTAACCTTAAGCCTGAATGTCCCTGTAACTGGGGCAATTAATTTGCATAATATATACAGCATGTTTCCTAATAGCAACCTCATCATGCGGCATATCTTCTTCAAGCAAAGAAACTTGGCGAGAAGATCGTGATGACTGAAACCGAACACAATTCAAGTACCATGCAAGTAAATAAGTATATAGCAAAACATTAATTAAAATAAGATCAGTGCTCTATTGCAAGCATTTCTACTGAATTTGTGCTATGCATACAAATTGTACCTCAAATGAAAAAGGACAGTCCACAGATTCCAACCATGGGCGGCATGGTGGCACAGTGGTTAGCACTACTACCTCACAGCAAGAAGGTTGTGGGTTTGAATCCGGCCTGGGCCTTTCTGTGTGGAGTTTGCATGTTCTCCCTGTGTTCACATGGGTTTCCTCCAGGTACTCCGGTTTCCCCCACCCACAAAATATGCATCATAGGAATACTGATACCAGTACCCCTGACGAAGAAACTGGCTTTAGAACTGGAGTTGGCCCCCGGGCGCCGCTCTGTGGCTACCCACTGCTCCTAACTATAGGATGGGTCAAATGCCGAGGGTGAATTACCCCACGGGGTTCAATAAAGTATATCTTCTTCATATAAACCTTGTCATTTTAAATTGACACCACACTCGAAGAACAGCAGGTACACACTTTAAATGCAACAAAGATTAGAAAATTTTTTCTTACCTTTGATATTTTGTCGGAAAAGCTGTTTGTGGGTAAATCTGCGCTTGCTATTGTTTAAGCCAGTCTATCTGAGAGTCCTCTCGCCATTATGCTATATACTGGAAGACCTCAGCAGTATAATCGCTTAAATGGTTTGTTTTTTGTATTTTTACAATAATTAACCGCTAAATATTCAACTGTTGTTTTGAAAGCCGGTTTATGACTGAGAATCCTTGCGCCAATATGCTCAAGTTCAAACACAGCGCAGCTATACAAGTGCTAAATCGACCAGTGAAGATATAGTCTGTTGAGCTAGTGTCGTGGATAAGGCAGAGCATCTGGACCTGAGGTTCAATATCTGGTTATACATGCGACATTTCAGAGCAAGGAAATACATTTTTTTATATGAATAAATAATAATTAATTGATGCATTCCCATCCCATCAAAGCCATCTTCCTGAGTTACTTCAGGGATTACGTGACTTAGACCATGGTTTCTGCATCCAGTGCAATGCCTCCATTGGTTGTTCTGCTGTCAATCTCAAGCGTTGCTAAAGATTTTGCCCTGATTGGAACCTGGTCGTTCGGTGAAGAAGAGTCCCTCCCATGCAACCTAACCCTAAACCTAACCTAAGTACAGACATGTGTCATCACTGTGTTGAAGCAGTTGCGATATAACTAGTGATATAAAACTTGGTCACTTCTGGCACACAGTTGCAATGCCTTACAAAAAATTAAAATGTCTAAGGCCTTTGAAATTTCTGAATGAATGGGATGAATGACTTCAAAGTGAACTCGCTGTATTAACAGTAATTGCTACTCAAATGGAAAAGTGGTGATGACTTATTTTATTTCTATCAATCTTAAGTTGTTCTTACTTGTCAAGGTTACTTAAACAAATGATTGAAAAGAAATACTTCAATTCAGTTTAAATTTTGTGAATATAATAAGTATAGTTGACTTGACTCCTTTTAGTTAGCACAATACAAAATATATATGTAACCCAATTAAATGACCTATCCACAATTAAATGAGTTACCAAACTCAAATAATTCAAGGCAATCGGTTCACTCAAATAGTATGAGCTAACTTCCCAGGTTTTACAGTGAACAAATTGTCCAGTAATTCTATTGATGAGGCTTTAGAAGTGAGCAAATTGATGTTTGGTTGCTAATTAGTTGTGAAGTAGGACATTTACATACTTGTAACCATGATTCAACTATAATCAACTGATTAAATTACCAACATTTCGACATTAGTCTTCCTCAGGGCATTGAGGGATAGTTTAGTTCCCAGAGGAAGAATATGGTCTAAACATTGGTCATTTTATAAATGAATTATTATCGCATTGTGACTGTGAGTATGGACTGCCCTTCTTCATGTTTGTATTTTTACCGTGGTGAGCACCTCTCCAACACTGTCGTGCATTCTATCTCACACCTATCTTGGTTGCTAAGTAGGATAAGTAAATGGGAACCAGTTTGGAATACTCATATGCTGTGAGGTGAAGTGCCTAAAAGGCTTTCATACCTCTGACGGCTCATCACTGAACATCCCTTAACCCTTAGACGGTTGGTCTCGGTCGAGACAGGAATGGCACCATTCAGAAGTCGGAAATGCTACCTTCAGAACTAATGCATTGAAATTCCGCGATTTCTCTACGCCTGTGTTGTGCAAAGCCTTTGTTTGCTTCTCTAATGATAGACGGTGTTCAGAGCAGTCGTTTTTGCTACCAAATGCATAAGGTGTTCCAATCGAAATATGCTGCGCAACTTTCGCTTGAACAGTGCCGATTTTTTGTGAATTCAGGATGAATGTGGCCCAACTGCTTGACAAATTATTTGCCTATGAGGACTCGGGATGAAGATTTCAACTGAGAGACAATGAAAATAAAGATGACTCTGGCGATCGGTTGGATGGTTCTGATGTTGAGGGTTCTGTTGCATTTTGTACACATTTTCATGCTTTTCACCCCAAAATGGTGGGTAGCATATCAACATAATTGGTACCATCTGATAGTATGGACAATTCCCTACAAATTTTTCAGTTACTGTGAGATGATTGGACTTATCATTTCAGAGCTACAGGGCTTCAAAAATGAGGTGCAT
The DNA here is from genome assembly GCA_029721435.1 of Gymnothorax reevesii. NCBI lineage: Eukaryota > Metazoa > Chordata > Actinopteri > Anguilliformes > Muraenidae > Gymnothorax > Gymnothorax reevesii. The sequence goes on along the minus strand of CM056586.1, from coordinate 11,571,446 downwards.
AAAATCGCAAAATTACCTAAAACATGCTTGAATTCTTAAGGTACCGCTAGGTAAAACATGCTTGAATGCCAAAGGGTTTATGGAAGTGTTGAAGAGGCCTTACTTATACCATTCCCACTACCATGATAGATGCTGGCTTTTGGACTTGACAATGATTAAAGCAAGGGTCATCCTTGTCATATTTGTTCCAGAGAACATTTTTCCAAAAATTGCTCGACATGTTGACTTGTCAGACCATAAACTGTACTTTCACTGTGCTACTGTCTATGTCCAGAGGAGTTGGTGGGGATTTTGATGCATGGCTTTGGCCTTGCATGGTAAAACTTAAACTTACATCTGTGGATGCAGCAACAAATTGATTTGACTGATTAAGTAAACCAAAGTCCATGTATAGATATCCATTATGGTTACATAACAGGTTTTAAGACAGTAACATCTGAGTGATGAACGTCATGCACATTTAGAAGTAGTTTTTTGCCTTGCCTTTACACTCCAAGATTCATCCCCAATCCTTCCATTTTTAATGATATTACGCACTGGAGAGAGCGAAATGGCAAAAATTCTAACGATTTGTCTTCGAGGAACATTGTTCAGAAATGGATAGATTACAAGTTTATGCAACTGTTGGAAAAATGGTCAGCCTTGGCTTATTTTTGCTCTCGAGGGACTGTGCCTTTTTTGAAGGCTCATTTTATACTATAACACTATTCGCTCACTTGTTTAACATCGCCTATTTCACATCACCTAATTATTAGAATATTTCACTTCATTATCAGTCCTAAATTGTGTGTTCGAGTCATCAGATTTTAATAAACAATGTTATGATCCTGAACAGTAATCAAGTTCAGAGGCAGAGTACAATCCAATAGGTAGATTCACTGACAGCTTATAGCTATTTGGAAACAAAACTCCCAAGGAAGAGGGGGGACAGAACCCTGGATAAAGATAGCACAGCTCAGTGCAGATATTGTGCGTGCCTAGTCCCTGAGATGTCCAGAAAGGTGAGTAGTAACAGCAACTCTAGAACGTTCAGTGGGGAACAGTGGCAGCTCGTTAACAGGCAACAGGGGAGGCTCAAACCCATCCCTTGAAAATAATGATTGGTCATGACCTGTTTTCAATCATTCATTTAAATTATCATTACAAAAGCTCCAAGAACTCTCACCATTACCAGGTGTGGTAAGTTTTCATTACTAACACACACCTGTCAACTCTCACGCATTCCACGTGAGTTTTAGCGGTACATCTACATTCCCCTGCTGTAGTCAGCAATTATTCAATCAACGCATGTGTAAGAGATTCTCGCACAGAATTGAAGTCCTTGTGCATGGAGGTTTATCAGTTTCACCTGCGTTATGACTCTGGACTTCTCACGCTTTTCTTTACTCAGGAGTTGGAAGCAATGCATGGTTTCATGATCGTTTAAACTGTTTATATGAAATAAGATCATTGGAAGCAATGGAATTGCATAAAGATGTTCCAAATGATCTTATTTCATTTAAACGATCGCGAAACACGTTTTGCTTCCAAATGCTGAGCAAAGAAAAGTGTGAGAAGTCCAGAGTCGTAATCGGTATGCGTTATAAATGAAAACTGGCCACACCTGATAATATTGAGAGTTTTCAGAGTTTTTTAATGGTCATTTAAATGAATGATTGAAAACAGGTCGTGACCGATCATTCTTTTTAAGGGATTGTTTGAGCCGCTCCTGTTGCCAGTTCACGAGCCGCCACTGGTGGGGAAGGAGTATGGCTGAAGCTCAAACACCATCATGCACTGAGCCAGGAAACTGCGACAAGTGGTAGGATCGCTGCTGTAGGAGTCGAGAACTGTCAGGTAGGGCTCCCGATGGGCTAGCATCTGACAGAGGGCTTCCTGTGGGAGAGTTTTGGCTCCTTTCTTTTTTTTTAATTTTGCAGCTCCAATCGCACGCAAATCTAGAGTGCCCAATTCGAGAACAATGTACAAGGCTTGCTTGTATCCGATCCCATGGTGCCAACTCGGAAGAGCGAAAACAGTTTGCAGCTCTCCTCCGAAGCACGCATGTGTCAGCCACTGCTTCTTAACACTCATTGGTCGGAACTTCACAAGTTCAGAACGAGGGTGGAGGAAACCCGAACATGAGCAAGCTTAAAATGATTGATTGATATGTCTTTATTAAAACTAGCAAAAAAACATGCTTGTCGCTTTACAAGAAAAATCGTTGTGTACATATTTCTGCCGTCCAATGGCAGAACCTTGTAACTCACATTTATTTGATTTTGAGAAAAAAGCAGAAAATGAAACAATTTGATATTAAAGCCTGGTTATTTGGGGAAGGTTAGTTTTATAGTTCATTATTATTCTGTAGGGATCACTAACTCAAGGACAATTTTAACCTTTAAAGGTCATTTTCTGCTTTTTTCTCAAAATCAAATAAAAGTGAGTTACAAGGTTCTGCCATTGGACAGCAGATTTAAAAAACTACATTATACTGAAAATACAATCGATTAAAAAAGCTAAGCTTAAAACGTTCAGTATTAACATTGGGTAGAAGAGATGTGGATTTTCTGAGCCTTAGAGAACTTTATTTTATAAGAGGCAAAAGTGGAAATAAAGGATGATTATGATTCTTACTATTATTATGATTCTGATTATGAAATGATTATGATTATGATTTGAATCTCACTGACGAGCACCCGGCTGGCCAACAAGAGGTGCTTGAGCAACGAACAAAGCAACCATTTTTTGTATCCCTTCCTGGCAGTCCCTTCCCAATTTGCGTCCCTGCAGCGCTTAGCCAACCGCCCGCTGCTCTGAAAAAGCTGCCGACCACTACCGGTTGGTAGGACCGGGGCACATACCCGTGCTGTGGTAGTCACTACTGCTTCGCAAATGCGGCGCCTTAACCGAGTGAGCTAACCCGGCTGCTTTTGTGCTGGCTCCTTTAACAGCGGTGGAATCCCATGAAATTCCTGTTACAGCCAAGAGTTGATTGAACAGAGCACCAATGGACTGATGATGCCGTTAGACTTTATCCTCCTGGTCATCAGTCTGCAGGGCAGGCCATGGCGCCTCAGGGCATCAACCGGGTTTGATATCTTCACTGATTCCATCTCATGGCTGGATTGCACTGTCATGGTCCAGACCATGAATCAGGTGCATAGGCAAAGTACTGTCCAATAGGTCGTTTTACTGACAGCTTACACAATAATTTGGGAATGTGACTGCAGAGGAAGAGTAGGGGATGGGACCCCAGATAAGGACAGCACAGTTCAGTACAAATATTTTTGGCGAAAGTGAGCTGTCAATCACTGGCAAGTGGCTTTTGGGATTGCAACCAAAAGAAGTGCACACTTTGCCAATGCCAAAATATCCCACAGGAGGATTGATCATCTTGAGGTGAATTTGGTTTCAATCCTGATGACCATAGAAGGATTGGGAGCTTTTGCCTAACAAACTGGACAGAGAAACAGACTTGGAAGCGTTAACTAGAACACTGTGTAAATCCTGGACCCCGATTAAGCTTGGGTGCTTGATTCTATTAAACTGGGCCAACTATTGACCTGAGCTGGGTTGACTTGAGCACAGTCCCAATCCTGGACCCCGAGTAGCCTTTAAAGCTTGTTCGAGTTAACTGAGTGAAGTGGACAGCCGTCGGAAATTATTGTCATTAAACTATATGTTACACTTAATAAAGATCAAGGCTGCGTCCGAATAGTCTTTTTTGCTTAGGAAAGTTCCAAACTCCTAAAAAATGATCCGGAAATAATTACACGCCAGCCATGATAAGTGGATTCGAATTCTTCAAATGTTAAGGAAAGGTGTCTCAGTGCTCTCTAATTTACCTCCTTTAGCATAGGGTACACAGAACCATCCTTTTCGTTGAGAAAGAAGATAAACCTATCCCACAATTCTGCGCAGCTGCAATATTTAAAGCGGCAAATAGCACATTAAAATCCAGCAACTTGCAACACAAGGCAAGGGGCTTTAATATGAGTCACATGATCATTAGGAAATAACCATGAATGCAAGATCTAAACCAGTCAAAGGAAACATACTTCTCATAGACTCACAAGTTGCTGAACAGGAAGAGACACGAAAGGCATTCACTTTAGGTTTGTGACAACAGTTTTCGATTGTGACAGTACCCATTTTTGCTTGTCCTTCATCAAAAGTTGTGTTGCTTATCTCAGCCTGCTGTCAAACCTTTCTCCATATTTGTCACAGTACTTACTGTGCAGCCTCTGTCAAGTTTCATCGGAGAAATTGAACTAGTTTCTCTATGAAAAAAAACTAAATTTTTGAAGACAAACCACCATTACTATTACATTCCTGGTTGCAAAAAAAAAAAAAAAAAGGGCGTAAATACTGGGGTAATAGGTTGCCAGTATGATCCTGAGAGAGAGAGAGAGAGAGAGAGAATTATAACGATCTATGACTATTTTTCTTGCCCCAGGATGTGGTTTTGAATTGGGGGGGAGGGGGGGTGGTTAAGTTGTCTCTGTGACAAATGGAAAATGAGTCTCTGATACCCTACACCTGTTACTGAATTAAGTGTGTGTATGTCCGCGGTAATGCGTGTGTACAGTAAGTATGATCCTGACTGTCACGTGAGCTTGTGCAGTCTTTAGAGTCAAAGAGAGGGTGAGAGTGCATGATTGACTTCATTACCACTGTCAGTCATGCCAGTAACTCATAGTTGAACTGATGGAGCCTAGAGGGATACAAGGGGAACACAGCAGGAGGCTCTGATATCAGCAATAAAAGACAGGTGAGTGCAGAACACACAAGGGATTAAGGGAAAGCAGCTCGATGAAAAATTAATGGAAAAAACTAATTAACTAGATGATAAATTCAAAAGAAAAAGTGGAGAGAAAGAAAAGTAGTAGAAAACTATGAAAAATCATTTTAACTGTACTGTTTGAAGGAGAGATTGAGAAATACCCAGACGGTTTTATCCGTTTGTCATCTGATAACAATCACAAGAATTTATGACCTATCATGGTCAATCATATCTTCATCTCTCGAAGGAACCAAACCATGATGTGGCCTATTTAGTTTGTTACAAAAAAGGAAATGACAGTGAAACAGACAATGTAGCTTCATTCTGCCACCTTATATTTTGTGAATTCTCTGCACTTGTCTTTCATAGCACGGGTATAGTTCAATGCAAAAACTTATTTTCTGATGTAACACAATTGGCGAGTGTGTTTTTTGGGAAACACATAGTACAGTGACCCCATACTTTTTTTTGGGTCACTTTGTTTTCATTTATGCTCTTAAACTTATGGATGTGTGCAATGTTGAGACGTATAATTTACACGCATTGTCAACATTGCAATGTTTCAACATGGAGTGAAGGTCTCCACTTTTTATCGTTTTGCGGGTGTTAGGTGTGCGTTATCGCCTTTGTGTTGCATGGTTTATAGATAATGTATTCCAAGGAATTAGTAAAATGAATTAAAATTGTGAAATAGAATTTGAACAGCATTTTTGCTTATTATTTACGTATGAAAAATGGTAAAATTAAATAATGTGCTTAGATTATGGAAACATCTTAAATTAAGTGCGAAGAGATTATTGTGCTAAAGCTCATGTTTGGGATCCGTGTGACCCCATTTAATGTTTGACATCTCTTATTAACCGCTTGGCCGAAGGTCCCAAGGGGCTTATGCTATGCTTGGGATCTTCAGTGATGGTCTGTCGTGCGTGCGTCCGTAAACATTTGGCTTGTCTACGCTCTAGCTTCTTCAGTTTTTCACTGATACTTTTCATATTTCATGAATGCATATATGGTCATATGGTCTACAATATGTTTGACTTTGAGCCGAATTGGACCGATACTTTTGTCAATAGGGGGGTGTTCCATTTTGGCCATGTTCGGCCAAGCGGGCGTAGTGGTTTTGCCGCTATTTTTATATCTTGATAATGTCGTCTTGATTATCCCAACTGTTTGGGAGAAACATTAAACATGATATGATGTAAGTATCAGGTTGACTGCACGATGAGCTGTAGCCTTGAAGGCATCGCATACTGTGGTTAGTAAATTCATGTTATATGGCTGCATATATCGTGTCCTCTAGAAATATTGGCTTTGTTTAGAATAAAATGAGCAAAACGAGATGTGAAAAATGTCTTAATTGTTTTTCCTCACGATTCTTCATTCAAAATATACGCAAAAAGTACTGTATAACCTTTGATTCAAGATGCAAAACTGGAGGAAATATTTAATTTATATCATGAAACAAATATTTTTCTCAAAAATATTTGTGACACAATTATTGTCAGCTCTTGATATAATGTTTTGTACAGTTTCCCTTTGCCAAGATAGCAGCCCTGGGTCTTGTCTTATAGTGCTTGTAGCAGTTGGTGAGCACATGGCATGGGATCTGAGCCCCCGCCACTTTAAAAAATCTTGTAGGATCCTTCAGAGTCCGGACTCTTTGCGGACTCTTCAACTTATCCCATAGATTTTCTATGAGGTTTATTTCAAGGGCCTGTGACGGCCATAACAAAACCTTTATTCTGCTGTTAGTGAACCATTTTTATGTTGATTTTTTGAGGCATGCTTCAAATGATTATCTCACTGGAAGGTCCGGCCACAGCCCATTTTATGCTCCATGGCTGCAACTGTAAGGTTTTCATTTAGTATCCGGGGGAATATGATGATACCACGTATCTGAGCAAAATTTCCGGGGCCTTTTGAAGAAAATCAGCCACTTCATGTCAGAGGTCCACCATCATTCATTGATCTTTATTTGCTTTCACTTTCATAACGAATCATGTTACTGATATACTGAACCAAAATACATGTATATACATAACTGCAAATCGTGAATATATTATAGCTCAATGACATGAAGTTGGTTTAAATATAAAGTTGACCATGAATAGATTAACAAAGTGAAAAATTAGGAGACCCTTAAAAAGCATAGCATGTCGAAACACAGTTCTTCTGGAAAAAAAGGAATAACAATGACAGTATGAGGCACTTTTCTCTATTTTATCTTTTTGTCTAAACCAAACCCACTTTTGATCTTTGTTCACAAAAACCTCTATTTTGGTCTCATCAATTTACAGAACTGTGAGAAAATATTTTCCCCCTGCCGATTTCTCCTATTTTAGCATATTTGCCGCACGTAAATGTTAAAGATCATCAAACTAATTTCAATATTAAATAAAGATAACTGGAGTAAACACGAAATGCAGTCTTTAAATGATAATTGCATTTATTGATGAACAAAAGCTATCCAACCCTACCTGGCCCTTTGTGAAAAATAATTGCCGCCTTTTATTATTAAATCAAACAATTAAAACAAATTTAATCCATATTTGGGATCAATTTCACTTAATATATCCAGACATGATTACTGCGAGCCCTGTTTAATCTAATTATTACTGAAATAAAACCTGGCTGATTATGTGAAGTAGGCAAAAAACATATGATGCCTCAGTCTAAATAAATTCAAGAACAGATGAGAAACCAATTTGTTGACATCCATCAGTCTAGAAAGGGTTACAAAGCCATTTCTAAGTCTCTAGGACTCCAGCAAACTGTGGTGAGAGCCTTTATTTACAAATGGCATTATTTACACACTTGGGACTGTGGTGAAGCTTCCCAGGAATGGCTGGCCTACAAAAATTCCTCCAAGATTACATCGATGACTCACACAGGAGGTCACAAAGGAACCCAGAATAAAAAAAGTAAAAATAATAATTTTTAAAAATATATCAAAAGAACTGCATGCCTCACTTGCTTCAGTTTCAGTTAGTGCTCACAGCAAAAATTTCATCCATGGGAACGCTACAAGGCAAAAACCGCTGCTGACCAAAAAGAATAAGCTCATCTCACATTCGACAAAAAACACTTTGATGTCCCCCGAGACTTTGGGGATGATATTCTTTGGACTGATGAGTCAAAAGTAGAACTTTTTGAAAGACATGGGTCCTGTTACGTCACACTGCATACCAACAGCCATCAAGACGGTGATGGTAGTATGATCGCTTGGGGTTGCTTTGCTGCTTCAGGTCCTGGGCAATTTGCCATAAAATCTTGCTCTCTACCAGAAAATTCTTAAGGAGAGTATCCGGCCATCAGTTTGTAGTCTGTCGCTCAAGCGCAACTGGGCTATTCAGCAGGACAATGATCCACAAAAGCAAGTTCTCCTTTGAATGGCTCAGAAGAAACAAAATGATGGTTTTGGAATGACCTATGCACAGTCCTGGATTGAATCTGATTGAGATGCTGTTGGATGACCTTAAACAGGCAGTTTTTGCTTGAAAACCCTCCCATGTGGCTGAACTGAAACACTATGTTGAAGAAGAGTGTGCCAAAGTTACTCAATAGCAATATGAAAGACTCACTATCTGTTGTTGCAAATGTTTGACTGCAGTCGTTGCTGCCAACATGGCTAAACCAGTTATTAATTTTAGGTAGGCAATTTTTTTTTTCACATGGATGATACGGGTTTTGAATAACTCTTTATCTTCAATAAATTTATTTTCGATTTAAAAGCTGGATTTTATGATTACTCACGTTGGGGCTCATTTATAATTGGCGTGCAGGCACAGAAAAGATTCATTCTGCACCTTTTTTTGCGGATTTTGGATTTATAAAAACAAACTTTAAATAACAAAAAACACGGGAAATTACTTAGATTATGCTCATACATAAACCAATTCCAAGTTCATCCTGATCAACTGAATGACTGCATACAGTTTATTTTACCCATGGTTTTATAAGTTAGGAAATCAACGCAAATTTTTATAAATGAGACTCTTCGTTTTTGTCTTATATTAACATTAGTTTAATGATGTGAAACATTTAAAGATGACCAATTAGCACAATGGAAGAAATCAGAAAGGGGCAAATACTATTTGCGGCACTTTTAGTCGGTCCCATTGAAAGACTCAGTAACATTCAGCAAACTGTAGTATTTTAGTTTATTGTTGATTGACAGCACTGTTTTTTTCTGACAACCTTTCAAAACAGCAAGTGGAGATGTAGATGGCTTCTGGTGGTGGTTTTGGAGACTTTGGAGACTTTCCTCCCCGTAGACTGAACTTACCTCTGTGATTCTCCAGTTGTAATCCCTGGAGATTCTTTTCTCCTTCGAAGAATATGGCTGTGTGATTCAGGCAAGAATCTGGTTGATTTTAAACACCTCTTGTCTCTTTAAACTTTCTAATTATTGCAGCGGTAGTAGAAATGGGTATTTTCAATTGTTCAGACATTTTCTTATATGCTTTTCTTGATTTGCACAGTTCAATAACTTTTTGTGGCACATTGTCACCGTGTTCTTAGGTCTCTCCCATAGTAAAAAATGACAAAGGGGAAAAGGGCCTGTATCACCTCATATGTATACCCAATTGACACAGGAAGTCATGGTTGACCACTTAAGGGCTCAGAATCAAACAGGTGAAGTTAAAAATGTATGACTAGAAATATCCAGTACTTCAGTTATACAACCCCAATTCTGAAATGGTTGGGACAAAGTGTAAATTGTAAATAAAAGAAAAATGCAATGACTTTCAAATCACACCAGCCAGTACTTTATTCACAATAGAACAGAGATAACATAGCAAATGTTGAAACTGAGAAATCTTACAATTTTATGCACAAAATGAACTCATTTCAAATTTGATGGCTGCTACAGGTCTCAAAAAAGTTGGGACAGGGGCCTGTTTACCATGGTGTAGCATCCTCTCTTCTTTTTAACACAGAGTGGAGGCGTCTGGGCATTGAGGAGACAAGTTTCTTGAGTTTAGCCATTGGAATTTGATCCCACTCTTATTTAATACAGGCTTCCAGCTGCTGGAGAGTTTTAGGTCTCCTTTGAAGGACTTTTTGTAAAATTATATGCCAAATGTTCTCAATCGGTGGAAGATCAGGACTGCAGGCAGGCTAGTTCAGCACACAGACTCTTCTACTATGAAGTCATGCTGTTGTAATAGCTGCAGTATGTGGTTTTTCATTGTCCTGCTGAAATACACAAGGCCTTCCCTGGAATAGATTTCGTCTGGAGGGGGGCATGACAGAGATTGGTCACGTATTTGAAAAGTACTTGGATAAAAGTACATATACTTATTTGGTATTATTAGGCATCAGGCCTAATAATATTATTAGGCCTAATGCCGAATATTAGGCATTATTAGGTAGTACTCAGATACAAATACAAGCACTATGGTATGTAAAAAAAAAAAATGCTTGCATACAATTCTCAAAAGTAGTTGAAAGTACTTAGACCTAACTCTATGTGTTGCTCTAAAACCTTTATATACCTTTCAGCATTCATGGTGCTTTTCAAAACATGCAATTGTCCCACACCATATGAACTAATGATGCTGGCTTTTGAACTGAACACTGATAACAGGAAGGGTGGTCTTTCTCCTCTGTTGGTTGGAGGACACAACACCCATAATTTTCAACAAGAATGTCAAATTTGGACTCGTCTGGCCACAGGACACTTTGCCACTTTGCTACAGTCCATTTTAAATGAGAACACTGGTGATCTTCTGGATCATGCTCAATAATGGCTCACTAGAGTTTTAGGTCGCATTTGTGGATGGCACGGCGGGCTGTATTTACAGACAGTGGTTTCTTGAAGTACTCCTGGGCCCATTTTGTAATGTCAATGACAGAGTCATGCCGGTGAGTGATGCAGTGGCGTCTGAGGGCCCGAAGATCATGGGCATCCAATAAACGTCTTTGGCCTTGTCCCTTACACACAGAGATTTTTCCAGTTTCTCTGAATCTTTTGATGATGTTATGCACTGTCGATGACGAGACCTTCAAAGCCTCGTCTTGCAATTTCAAGTTGAGGAAAACTGTTTTTAAAGTATTCCACATTTTTTTTACGCAAGCCTTCACAGGTTGGAGAGCCTCTGGCCATCTTTACTTCTGAGACTCAGCCTCTCTAAGACATCCCTTTTATAGCCAACCCTGTTATACGCCTGATGCTAGTTAATTACTAGCTAAATGTTCTTTCAGCTGATTCTCTTATATAATAATCGCCTTTTCAGCCCTTATTTGCCTGTGTCCCAACGTTTTTGAGACCTGTTGCAGCCAGAAAATTCAAAATAAGCTCATTTTGTGGATAAAAATGTGAAATGTCTCAGTTTCAACATTTGAAATATTATCTATGTTCTATTGTAAATAACATATTGGCTCGTGATCTGAAAGTCATTGCATTTTGATTATATTCACAATTTACATTTTGTCCCAACTATTTCAGAATTGGGGTTGTATTAATGTTGTTGGATTTTCGTGGGATTTCAATAATGGTTGCTCAAGTTTTGGAGAAAAATATTTAATATCAATATTTTCTTTCTTTCACTAATTTTACTTATTCAAAAATATCTAATCATTTTGTTAATTTTGAGTGAGGCCAAGAGAATGAGCTTCAAACGCATTTCTCAAAGCCTGTTTTGATTCACGAAAGGTGCTAATAATTTAAAAGGACGTTGTGCTTGGTGGTCAGCCCAGCTTTCACTTTGGTGCCTGTCCAAGTTAATGGATGAGCATGTTCTTTTTGTGTTTTTTGGGTTAAATTTGACCTCCATTAAATCTAAAAAAAATGTACAATCTTTTTGTCTGTGATTATGTGAGTTTCCCACTAACTTTTAGTATTTAGGGGTAAAACTGGAGCTAAAAAAGTGTTGAAATGTTTGTGCAAGTTTTTGCTGGTTTCAATAATAGGGGTTAGTTTGACCTTGATCATAAAAGCTGCCACCACAAGTCAGTGGCATTGTTTGGTCAATCATAACATGAAGCTAGCTGGGTCCGTAAATATATTTAGCTCATGAGATTAAAACCAAACCACTCATATTTTACTATCAGGCAAAAGGCAATATTCCAGAACAGAAGAACATGTTGGCAGTTGTCAGAAATATGAAAAATTGACATTGCAATCAGTCTGAATCCCAGAACTTTCCAAAAGTATTTAAAGGCCGATGATTGTGGGCCCTTCATGTAAATTGAACCAAATTTCTTGTGATCTACGAGCACAGCTGAACACATAATTGAATTGAGTCTCTTTGGGTGAAATAGTTCTTTTAATACTTGCTCCTGGTCACTGTTCTGTGATTAATGACTACATTCCATGGTTGTGACAAGTCATTGTCCACAGTTACCAACCGTACTGTACCCAGATAGACTGAGATGGACTGGATATATCTGTGTTTCACACTTTGGAGGATTGGAACACAAACCTAGAATCATGCAGGCTTATACTGTTGATGATGGAGTATGTTTCACTGCTGAATTTCAGCGTTTTAATAATCTCTGTTTCAGATTCATGCGCAATGATTTGGTACCGTACCTTTCTTTGCATGTCTGGGAAACAATATGTCTTTTACTAATTCTGTTTTTACTTGTGATTATGAAAAGTATTTTGGAAGCAATGGCATGCAAAACAGAGTGCCTGATAAATAAACAAATTTTATTACGAGTGCAATGTACTTCTGGGATTTTGTGAATCTGTTGCAAAAATAAAAGCAATTTATTTAAAATACAAAAATTATGTATACAAAATGAGTTTTTACACAAATTCATGTTGCTAAATAGCAAGGCATAGACCTTCATACCATTCATAAAAATATGAGCGAAGTCTCTGTGATACCATTGCATTACAATATCGTAATTACTCTGTAAGGCCAGTGTGACTTCCTGAGTTTCCTGTGGTGGTCTTTGTAATATAAGAGCAGAAGGCCAGCGTTGGGTTTGTAGAAGTCAGTGTGCTTGAATTATACGCCTTATGCTGTAGTTTCTGCGGTAAACTGGCTCTCAGTAAATTGGCAAGAGATGCAATATATGCTTTTTGGTAGGTCTAATAATATCAGCACTGTGTGATAGTGAATCTGTTTTTTTTTCTTTTTAAACTGGCATTGATTGCCAAATGACCGGAATACACAATTTTACCAAAGCATTGACTGTATGCATGGGTTTTCTGCTTCATAGATGCTGAAAATAGCTATTTAACCTGTATATTTAGGACTTTCGATGGAAAGTGATACAGAACTAACATAGAAAGAGAATATTCACAAATTTAAGGGGGCATTGTGAGGTTATACGACAGAATCAAAGAGGAAAATGGCCTAATTACTGGTTCCAAGCATTCTTAAAATGGCTGGATCATGTTATTTTGAGTTTAGGCCTAGTTAGAGAACATTTGGCCTGTTGAAGATATTGCACTTGTTGTGTTTTGTTTATATTCTGATATCAGTGTTTCATGAGAACATAAGGTCAGCTTTGTAGAACTCAGCACCTAAAATCATTGCAAGGAATTTAAGACACATGAAGCACAAAATAGTTGACGTGTAAGTTTGGCAGCATTTCGTGATCAGCGTTGACCTGCAATTCATTGTCACAGTATGTTTTTCTCATTTTTAGCATAAATTTTGTTTGATCAATGAGAATCATAGTGGTGGTTATCGCAGGAGACTATTTTTCAAACATATACTGATAAGTTATTTCAACAAAATGTGGATTTACCAATGATGTACTACAAATATTTAAACAGTTCCTCAGCCACTTCATCTTTTCTTTTATTTTACTCCTTTCAGCTGAACAGGGCCATGACTCCATTGCCATCTCCCCTCCGCCTCCATTAAAGGACACTACAGAAACCTGCGATGGGGGACCAGGCAGTGACCAGGCCCCAGGTTCCCTCCCCTTTCCATGGATTTAACTTCCCTCTTTTAGAAGGGCAGCGCTCAGTGCAGCACTTCTGTAGCGACAGCCTCAAAGAGCCGGGGCAGCCCGGGGCAGGAGCAGCCGCCAGAGACCCCCAAGGCCATCTAAGCATTAGCAGCAGCAGCAGTGACGGCATTCGCAGCGGAAGGAACTCCATCGCATGGACGCCCGAAGGCAACGAGAGTGCCTGCAGTTGGATGGGTCCATCTCTCATTCACACGCAAGTGGATGTCAGTGCTGGCAGGTTTGGGGGTGGGCAGGGAAGAAACCTTTTTCAAAGCGAGGGTTATTCGGCGAAGTGGCCCCTCGCTCACCGCCGCCACCTCGGGAGAGGCTCGGGAGCTTGTGAACAGAAGCTGGACTCCTTCACTGAAGCGTTTGCTAGGAGGTCACCAAGCATTGCTCCAGTTCAAAATGGAGGGCGTGGAGGCCCCTTCAGCACGATTTCCGTAATGAGCAGAGTTAACGGGAGATTAGATGCTGCAGAGACGGCTGCGGACTCCTCAGCTTCTCTCCCTCCTCTCCTCCTCAGCCCCCCGCCAACCCCTCTCTCATTTACCCCTCTCTCCCCGCCTCGACGCTCGCACTTTCAGGGTGCGGAGGTCACACAGTCAGTGCAGCTGATGCAGGCTGATGCCCCTTGTGCCAGTCGGCAGACGTACTTCCCTCAGTCCCTTTCGCAGCCCACCCACTCTTCTGGGCCCACCCTTTCGGGGATGGGCTCCCTCTTGGACTGGATGCCACAGCCCGGGGACCTAATGGGGAACAGAGACACTTCCTATCCTCAACTACAGGACAGAGACTCCCCCTTGATTTATCCTGGAGAGGATTTTGGCCAGAGAAACGCAGCCTTTGCTCATGAGGATGCGTTCAGAAATACTGGTACTGACTGAACAGGCCAGGGCTCTGCTTTCAGCTTATTCAAGTACTTTTTTATTGAGCCTTTTCAAGCTACTTATTTAAAAAAAAATTATATATATATATATATATATATATATATATATATATATATATACACACACACAATTTGGCATTCTAGTAGTCACCGTTCAGATAACATTTCTGCCCATCAGTCAATTATCTCCAGTATATCAAGCTGGTCAGTCGCACTATTAATGCATGGATGTAGTATATTTATCGTATTTTAATGCCTTTTTCCTCTTATTGTCTTCTGGACTGAATATTGATCATATACTACTAGTCTGAAGTTTTTGTACTCTTTATTCATGTTTATCTTCATGTTTTCAGTGAAATATGCACATATTACTCTAAATTAAATAATCTCATATGACACAAGGTAAGAAATTAATAGAGAAAAGTCAAAGAGGATCTCTTATTTCACTAGACAGTTCCCTAAATTTTGGAGTTAATAAAAAAAGTCATTATGCGTTAAATTAACAAGTACACTGATTACTTCTATTTCTATCCACCAACAAGGGAGGTAAAATCATCCTAATTGGAGATTAATTTGAAGAATTAAGTGGAAGCTAATCGCTAGTGCTGCATATCCATGGAAACTTCCACTGTTGAGTACGGTGTGAACCCTTAGAACCATATAACAGTCCTTGTTAAGAAAAAAAAAATCTTGGCTGTAATGGTCAGCAAAAGGTAGCTATTTTTATACATGTAAGATTTGGATAGTTTCTCAGCTAATAATCTATATATATATATTTTTTTTTTCATATTTCTTTCTACTTGAAAATTGTTGCTGTACTAAAATGTTTCACTTGCAGCGTATGTAGCTCGCAGAAGAAAACTGAAAACTGTGGTGTGCATAAATCAATGCACAGGATGTTCAGAACCAAGGTAACTGTTTTCTGTACATCTTCGCCCTCAGACGAATGTAGCCTTCAGACTCCGATCAGCTCCCCCCAGGGCCAGCACCCACTGCCCTGTGTGTCATTCCAGCCAGATCACAATGTCACGTCGTCATGTGATCATATGACCTCCTGGAATCAGGTTTGCTCCCTGTTTATACCACTGGTCTCTCTTTCTCTATAGACCGTAGTGGCCAGATTTTAACTGACTGACTCGGTCCTCTAACTCTGTCCTTCTGTGCTTAGGTTTCAGATAGAGTCCTGCCCTTGACCCACAATCATCTCCTAACCTCATTCTCCTCCTGCTCCATGCTGTCTACACCCCAGGCCCAAAATGATGGGTTTAGACCAGTGGAGGGGGACAAACAATATGTTTGGTCTTGGGGCACAGTTAGTGGGGCACAATGTCCCACAAAAGTGAAGGTAGGCACTGAACACTCATACTCGCTCGCGCTGTAAGATCAGTTTGCCTGACACCTAGTGGAAGATAAACTAACTGCCAGGTTACTTTAACCTGTACAAGTAAGCTTTCATGGTGCAATGCAAAAAAAAAAAAAAAATCAATCTGTTTTGTTATAAAACTTAAAATCTTTTCTATTCATTCCTTCAAGTAGAAAATAATCAGTGTGTTTCAAGTGACTCTAAGCTGAATTTTTTTTGAGCCCTACTCTGAAGCTTAAAAACAAGTACACTTGTCTCACCTTTTTGGTAACAGTTTTCTCATGTTTATTGAACAAAGTCGTTGAACGTTTTTTTTTTTAACACCCCCTGACAGACAAGCTAAATGCAGATGCTTGCCAGTATTTTCTTTTTTTTTTTTTTTTAATGTCCTGCCCTTGGCACTGTGTCCTACAGCCATGACCGCCTGCGTCGTTGTTGTTTGCAAAGCCAATGCCTCAGTGTTGCACTTTCTTTGATAGTCAGTCTTGACTTTACAGTCAAGGCATGTCTTTAAAAGTTCACAAAGTAGGTTTAAAGGAATGGAGAATTTGCTTTGTTACAAGACAAATGGTTAAGAGTGGGTGATGACTGTGAGAGAAAGGTTGCAGGTTAAAATCCTGTGAGATGCTATATTGATTCAGTTGTAAGCTTTCCATCTGACTTGTGGGTTTTTTAAAGCTGAAGCTCTCCTTGTTATACATGTTCTAAAATAACCCTTCTCCCCAGCAGGTGAATTTTGTCAAACTGTGCCTTTGAAATTATTTCCAAAATGGTGCTATTTAGTTGCAAATCCTCCAACTGTATGGAATTAATTGTTTTGAAAATAACTGATTAATTCCATTTTGCCTTTGGGATGCATGCTCAGTTTGGTGCATTCCATGCCAGTTTTTGCTGCAAATTTGATCTGATCTACGTAGTTGGTAACTTGAATTAATTTCTTGGGCTTACATTGGGCAGGTTTTCAAAAATAGAATGATTATTCACCATGTAAATTATTGTCAAAAACATGTCCTATGTCTCAAGTATTTCTGCCAAGTTTCATATTTTTTTTGCACAAAATTTTATTTTTTTCATCAGTTTAATTTCCTCTCTAAAATGAGAGTGTCAGTGGCCAGTTCATCTCTTCGCCTGGGTAATAAATCTTGTCTGGTGCCTGCCTATGGTACAAAAGTTTGCTAAGTCAATCTCTGAGTCGTACTATGAAGACATGTTTAAACTTGCGTCTTCTACAACATTATGTCTTATAACTGTCAATTGGTATTCATTATGATGAAACTAACTGATAGCTGCTGCTTAAACTTCAAAAAATCCAAGTATGAAGACACTTTGAACAATATTTTTCTTCATGAACATCTCCAGATTTAGTATTAAAAATCTTCTTCCTGTTCTTTTCATCGTCTCATTTTCCCACTTCATCTTTTACATCTTCCAACTGTTCCCCACAATAGCCCAGCCCCGTCACCATTCCTGCTTGCAGCCATTTTTTTTAGATGCTTTTTTGCTGTGTAATGACTGCTCCTTACTGCCCATATTCCTCTGATTTGAATGTTCCCTCAGAACGGGTCTCATCTGAACTACTCCCAGCTCCCATTCCCAAGCATCCTGCAGATTGGCAGAGGTCAGGACGCAGTCCCCCACTACAGCCCCCGCCCCATGCTGAATCCCATCCGTAGGGGGTCTGGCCTTTACTGCAACCTGCTTCCCCTGTCCTACCTGCAGTCCCATTTCAGTAAGTGAGCCCCTTCTGAGATTTTCTAACCCCATTGGCAAATCTGGACGAGAGTCAGGCTGTTTCATGTAACTTGCAATGTTATTGTCTTATTTCGTGAAAAGGAAAAGTTGTGGAAAAGACTAATTATAAATATAGGACCAAATATTGTTCAAATTGGCTTCATGTTGCCAGTTAAAGTGTATTAGCATATTCAAAATGTCCAGGACAGTATAGCTAAAGTTTCTAGTTGCTCAAAGAGCATCATAACAGTGTCATTAGACTGAATATGTATAGTAGTGATGTGCAATAGGCCAGTTGGGCCATAACATATTCAAATATTTACAATGCAAATTTGTACTGCTTATTGTCCCACTATGTTTTGTGCGCATATCCTGAGGAACTCAAAGATTTTTTGTTTAACTGTGAAAGTTGTCTATTTGGACAGTTACTTATGGATTCAGTTACAAACATTAATGGAGCCATCTTAGTAAAGCATTGGAGTTTGAGCCTATAGCCCTATGCTGAGTTACGAAGGTGAGGAAATGCAGAAATGATGTATATACCACATGATATGCTGTCTGTGAGGGATGATATACACTGCTCTGTACAAACCCCATTTCCATTGAAGTTGGGACATCGTGTAAAAAATGAATAAAAATAGAATGCAATGATATGCAAATCCTTTTTGGCCTATATTTAATTGAGTACACTACAAAGACAAGATATTTAATGTTCAAACTGATAAACTTTATTGTTTTTTTTTTGTGGAAATATTCACTCATTGTGAATTTGATGCCTGCAACACATTGCACAAAAGCTGGGACATGGGCATGTTTACCACGGTGTTACTTCATCTTTCCTTTTAACAACACTCTACAAGCATTTGGGAACTGAGAAATCGAATTGTAGAAGCTTTGTAAGTGGAATTCTTTCCCATTCTTGCTTGATGTGCGACTTCAGTTGCTTAACAATCCGGGGTCTTCGTTGTTGTGTTTTGTGCTTCATAATATGCCACACATTTCCAATGGGAGACAGATCTGGACTGCAGGCAGGCCAGTCTATTACTCGCAATCTTTTACTACGAAGCCACGCTGTTGTATCACATGCAGAATGCGGCTTAGCATTGTCTTGCTGAAATAAGCAGGGACGTCCCTGAAAAAGAAGTCGCTTGGATGGCAGCATATGTTGCTCCGAAACCTGTATGTACCTTTCAGCATTAATGGTGCCTTCACGGATGAGCAAGTTACCCATGCCATGGGCAGTAACACATCCCCATAGCATCACAGATGCTTGCTTTTGAACTTAGCGCTGATAACAATCTGGAGGGTCCTTTTCCTCTTTAGCCCGGACGACACAACGTCCATGATTTCCAAAAACAATTTGAAATGTAGACTCGTCAGACCACAGCACACCTTTCCACTTTGTGTCAGCCCATCTCAGATGAGCGCGGGCCCAGAGAAGCTGGCGACGTTTCTGGGTGTTGTTGATATATGGCTTTCGCTTTGCATGGTAGAGTTTAAACTTGCACTTTTATGTAGCAATGAACTGTGTGAACTGACAATAGTTTTCCAAAGTGTTCCTGAGCCCACATGGTAATAT
This sequence comes from Gymnothorax reevesii, assembly GCA_029721435.1. Lineage (NCBI taxonomy): Eukaryota > Metazoa > Chordata > Actinopteri > Anguilliformes > Muraenidae > Gymnothorax > Gymnothorax reevesii. Next base: position 11,552,203 of record CM056586.1, on the reverse strand, counting down.
CCTTTTCAGAATGATGTTGGTTTTTAATGCAGTACCGCCTGAGAGACTAATGGTCACAGGCATTCATTGTTGGTTTTCGGCCTTGCCGCTTACATGTCGAGATTTCTCCTGATTTTCTGAATCTTTTGATGATGTTATGGATCTTAGATGATGAAAACCCTAAATTCCTTGCAATTGCACGTTGAGAAGCATTGTTTTAAACTGTTGGACTATTTGCTCACGCAGTTGTTCACAGTGCGGTGAACCTCACCCCATCCTTGCTTGTGAACGACTGAGCCTTTCGGGGGCGCTCCTAATCATGACACTCACCTGTTTCCAATTAACCTGTTCACCTGTGGAATGTTCCAATCAAGTGTTTTTTGAGCATTCCTCAACTTTCCCAGTCTTTTGTTGCCGCTGTTCCAGCTTTTTTGGAATGTGTTGCGGGCAAAAAATTCAAAATGAGTGAATATTTCCAAAAAAACAATAAAGTTTATCAGTTTGAGCATTAAATATCTTGTCTTTGTAGTGTACTCAATTGAATATACGTCTTAAAGGATTTTGCAAATCATTGTATTCTGTTTTTATTTACTTTTTACACAACCCAACTTCATTGGAACTGGGGTTTGTACTTACAGACAATTTGTGTGAATTATCAGGTGATCGACAGAACTTATGGCCAGAAGACGATTGCCTCCCTCCTCAGTAAGGATCTGTCTGTGTTTATCTTTCTGGGTCTGTCCTTACTGTGCTTCATTCATTTCTGTTGTGTTTTTATATCAACTTTATTGAACTTCACTGCCTAAAAAACTTTGTCAGATTTTTTGTTGTGCATTTTATTGCACAGAAAACACGAGTATCAAATAAAATTGGTTAGATTTAGATATCATCCGCATCTGTTTCCATAGTGGTATATGAGTTCTACCAATGCACACCTGTGGGCACTGCATTATTTTCCCGAATTAAGAACAGGGCCCGATATTCCAGGTGTACCATGTTTAAAGCTATGTGTATGAATAAAATGTTTAATAAGGGTGGAACATTCAGACTAAATGAAGTGACATCTTCAAATATATTGCAGTGTGATGGAAAAATAAAAATGCTAAAACAGGAGATGCAATCACCATAGGCTACACATAGGCTGTGATTATTTAGTAAATAAATGGTTTGATTATTAATATGACCAACTAAACAGAGACAGAAAAAGAGTAATCATGCCTTAAAAAGTGAAGTTACTGTCAGCCTTTCATACCTCCGAGTATTCAACACTGACTCCGTCCTATTTATGATGTGTGCACGTTTCTTCAATGTTGGTCATTCCCTAGATATTTACCTTAATAAAGCACAGAATAGGTAAATTATGTTTATTCCCCCCTCCCCCAGTCAGGTGAATCTGGGCCCAGAATTCCAGGCAGTGGTACCGCCATTTCAGGAGAACAGAGCCCGTGGCCACTGCCCAGAGGACTCTCCTACAGAGCAGCTGCTGTGGAAGCCCTGGGAGGGCCTGGAAGAGAGGAGTGAAATCCAAGAACAAGGTAGAAAACACTGCGCTGATCAAGTAAAGAGTGTGGATATAGAACTCAAACTAAAGCATGTGTCATGAATTATGCACTCATGCATCCATCTCCTTCAATGCAACCAGCTGTACGATTGACAACTAATGATTGCACAAAATGCGTGATTTGACTTGTGATCAGAAAAGGTACTTGTGTTCATATGAGTAATTGCATTGTCAGTGTATGTTGCGATATGTAAAACCAGCCTGCATGCTTTCTGAGCACAGTGGAGAACCTTCTGGATCTGTGCAGTTCCAGTGCCATGCCAGGAGGGGGCACCAACCTAGAGCTAGCGCTGCACTGCCTTTCCCGTTGCCAGGGTGACATGTTGGTGAGTCACGAGAAAGCAAACTTCACCGCTTGCTCATATCCACAAGATTTCATTTGTCTGTTTATTATCACCGTGAGTTAGTTTACTGATCCAATTCCCACTGAATGACTTCAGTTCACTTGACTTAAATGCATTTTATGCAGGTAACTGGATATTGCCTCATAGTGCCCATTCACCCTCCTTTCCATTTCGGTATCCATCTACTTCCTGCTTTCTCTCTCTCTCTCTCTCTCAGGCTACTGTGGAGATGCTGATGCTATCCACGCCATCATCAGAGGATTACCATTATTGTGGTGATTTTTTTTTCTTTTTACTTTGTAAAAGGATACATATGACATTATTAATTTACCCTGGAAATACTGCCCCAAACAATTACATTTTTTGATAATTGATCAGGACTTCTTAACCCTGCCAGCAGGAAGTAGAGTTCATAGTTTGATTTCTATAATGTAAACCCTAGGAAGGAAATTTGTTGAAAATTGCCTGAATTTTTGATGTCATTGTACTTTTCAGCTTCAAGTGCTATTAATGGTCTCCACTGTAAACCTTTACAGAGTACCTACTCATGAGTAAATGGATTTTTATACAACACTATCGCAGTCTTGTTCAGTTGCTACTACAACACTGGAATACACTATACTTAGCTAAATGTCCATTTTTAAGACTGCATGTGAACACATCTTGTTTTACATTGAATTTAAACCTTACTTTAGCTTTGCTGATGTTTTCTTTAACTGAATGGGAACTCATCTGTAATACAAACGTATTCCTCTCTCTCCCTGTACATGCAGGCAGTGATGTCTGGAAGCTGAGTGAAAAAAGGCTTTTTAATAAAGCTATTGACACACACAGTAAGGATTTCTCCCTCATCCAGAGGACGGTAAGCTTATTTCTGTAAGATTCTCTCTTTTCCGTGAAATTCTGAGTTCTTGTGTTGGGGAGAGATATTAGGTGCATCCTTTTGATTTACTTGCATTTGTGCATCAGCAGGTTATAAAATATGGTCTGATCTTCATACCCGTCACAAACCCAATATACTGCACACTACAAGCCAGAAGTTTGGAAGCAAGGCCAATACAGGCCAAAAATTTGGACGCAATTTCAAGCTTCTGTTCACAATGCCTGTCTTAAAAACCAGTATGAAATATGGATTTTGGTATGGATTTACTGCATGATTGGACTTTTCTTTCATTGATATGCACCATTTTCCACTGTTTACCTTTTGGTACTGAATACATTAATGTTACCGGACCATTGCTGAATAAATGTTAACAAAAGAAAGGAGAGCCTTAGTTTTTGGGTTGAGAAGATTTGCAAGCATCACAACTTCAGTGAAAAAGTAAAAAATAAATCACAGTTTGCATTATTCACTTTATGTCATGGTCTACGGCCCACCGGATGCCAACGGCAATACGGCGGGCACTAGGACCATGGGCCAAGTAATATAGGCCTGATAATTTCAGTAAAAATGTATTCTGATTAGTGACTCTTTATATAATATTCCTGTTTTTTTTTTGTTGCAAAGTATACCAATGTATACTTGTACAATATACTTGTATTTTGTACAAATTTGATCTTGCTTCCAAACTTTTGGCCTGTAGTGTTTGTAAACTGATAACATGGGCATAATCGGACCTTTCAGTGTCCTAATTAAGCATTTCATTATATCAATATTCTTAGCCTGAATGTAAAAATATGAATGACCTGTAAAGAAAGTCATTTGTTCTTCTGGATTGGTACAATTCGGCTCTAATCCGCAAATGTCCATGGCTGAGAAAGTGAGTGCGTGAGAGAGTGAGCGACTGATGAAGGTAATCGATTTGTCGGTCAGACAAGTGGACTTTCTCAGTTGGCTGTTTTGCTTTGCCACAATTTTGCGCGAAGAGTGAAGCCATATTTAGTCCAAGTTCATATAAATGAGATAAAACTGAGGGAGTTTGTCAGTAATGCCCTGTTCTCTGCAAAACAAAAAAAAACGAAACATCCATCCATCCATCCATTTTCTATACCCGCTTATTCCTCACTAGGGTCGCGGGGGGAGCTGGAGCCTATCCCAGCTGACTACGGGCAAAGGCAGGGAAAAAAAAAACAGTTACTGACAATTCTCTTTACATAAGTACGATCACAAGGTCATGTGAACCAGTCCTCAGTCATGAGATTCATGACCAACCCTTTGTAAGAATTGTTGAGATGATTAAAGCAAAAGAAGGCTACAAATGCTTAAGCCAGAATGTTTATAATTTATCTTTCTGTGGCTTATTGAAGAAATGGCTGAAAAAAGAAACGTGTCTTAATACACACCTGGCAAACGTTAAGCACCACCAACTTCAAAATGAAATTTTCTAAATATTAACAAGTCCTGAATTCTGTATATTCACATGAAGGATTCATTATGCATTCCACAAGTATTTCATCTTCAAAAGGGTAAGTCATGAGCCGAGCTTAATAGTACCTGCTTATCTTCAGCAGTCAGGTGGCGCCTCATAAAACCTACTGTTAAAAGTGTGGTACAGTCATTCAAATTTTGGTTTTTGGCTCTGTACATCAGTAAATTTGATTCAGAAACAGTGCACATAGTCTACTGCTCAAAGGTGTTGAGTCACTGGTTTTCTCATAGTCATCAATGTCTCCAATAATGTAAAATTAGTTTTGTTTCATGTGCACAAACACTTGTGGCCTACAATACAACCCCAATTCCGAAATAGTTGGTGTAAATTGTGAATAAAATCAAAACGCAATCACTTTCAAATCACACCAGCCAGTATTTTATTCACAATAGAACAGAGATAACAGCGCAAATGTTGAAACTGAGAAATCTTACAATTTTATGCACAAAATGAGCTCATTTCAAATTTGATGCCTGCTACAGGTCACGAAAAAGTTGGGACAGGGGTATTTTTACCGTGGTGTAGCATCCCCTCTTCTTTTTAACACAGAGTGGAGGCGTCTGGGCATTGAGGAGACAAGTTTCTTGAGCTTAGCCATTGGAATTCGATGCCACTCTTGTTTAATACAGGCTTCCAGCTGCTAGAGAGTTTTGGGTCTCCTTTGATGGACTTTTCATTCAATTATGCGCCAAATGTTCTCAATTGGTGAAAGATCAGGACTGCAGGCAGGCTAGTTCAGCACACAAACTCTTCTACTATGAAGTTATGCTGTTGTAATAGCTGCCGTATGTGGTTTTGCATTGTCCTGCTGAAATACACAAGGCCTTCCCTGGAATAGAGATCGTCTGGAGGGGAGCACATGTTGCTTTAAAACCTTTATATATCTTACAGCATTCATGGTGCTTTTTAAAACATGTCTTTAAAAAGTGTCCCACACCATATGCATGAATGCATTCCCATACCATCAGAGATACTGGCTTTTCAACTGAATGCCGGTAACAGGAGGGGTGATCCTTCTCCTCTTTAGCCTGGAAGACATGACGCCCTCGATTTCCAACAAGAATGTCAAATTTGGACTCGTCTGACCACAGGACACTTTGCCACTTTGCTTCAGACCATTTTAAATGGCCCACAGAACACGGCGGCGCTTCTGGATCATGCACAACAATGGCTTCCTTTTTGCATGATAAAGTTTTAAGTGGCATCTGTGGATGGCACGGCGGACTGTGTTTACAGACAGTGGTTTCTTGAAGTATTCCTGGGCCCATGTAGTAATGTCAATGACAGAATCAAGCCGGTGAGTGATGCAGTGGCGTCTGAGGGCCCGAAGATCAAGGGCATCCAGTAAAGGTCTTCCGCCTTGTCCCTTACGCACAGAGACTTTTCCAGTTTCTCTGAAGCTTTTGATGATTTTATGCACTGTCAATGATGAGACTTTCAAAGCCTTTGCAATTTGACATTAAGGAACATTGTTTTTAAAGTATCCCACAATTTTTTTTTTTACACAAGCCTTCACAGGATGGAGAGCCTCTGGCCATCTTCACTTCTGAGAGACTCTCTAAGGCATCCCTTTTATAGCCAATCATGTTACTCACCTGATGCCAGTTAACTTCATTACTTGCTAAATGTTCTTTTAGCTGATTCTCTTTTATATGAATTGCTTTCTCAGATCTTTTTTGCCTGTGCCCCAACTTTTTTGTGACCTGTTGCAGCCAGAAATTTTGAAATAAGCTCATTTTGTGGATAAAAAAGTAAAATGTCTCAGTTTCGACATTTGAAATGTTATCTAATTTCTCCCATGATTTCATCGCTGTTCGATCGCTTATGGAGTGAAACCCTGTCTTCACTTGCCACTTACGATAATTAGAAAATGCCTCAGTAAAGGAAAATGATTCAGAATTAGCCAGGACTAAATGTCGTAATGGGACGTGTCTGCGCCCCCCCAATTCCCGGTTCTAGAACCGCCACTGTTCAAATTCATTTAGAGACCTGAATGTGTTTCCAGGCATTGATAGGAAATTCTAGATTACGCCTAATGCTCTCGAAAGTTCCAAGAATTCTCTGGGTGTTTCTATGAATGTGCAGGTAAAAGGTGACAGCTGTCAGATGACGCTCTGTAGGAAGAGGTGAGATGTGTAAGGTTAACAAGGGATCATATATTTTAATTATGGCAGGAAAAAAAGCCCTTGGCGACAGAGGTGTTCTTGTCACTCTGTCTGAAAATAACCCGTTCCATGAGTTACTGCACAAAAGGTCAAGGTTTCATTTATGGGAGGTGCAAAGGCCCATTCAACAGTTCACATAGACTGGCAGTTTAGAGGAGGGCAAAGAGCAGGAAGGCCTCAAACAACAACAGTGACAGTTTTTCCATAGTGCAACGCTGATGTGAGTATATTTTAAGCCTGCCCCAGACGGTGCAACTTTGCCTGAGGCAAGTGACACACGTATACTGCATCAGGCGATGTTGCACCGTGTGGGGATGGTTTTTGCTGCGTAACTTCCTCGCGTGCAAGAAGTGCAGCAGCGTATCTAGCATGTTAGACATTTTCGCATCACGCGAGGAAGTTACTCACTATGCACAACATGCAGACCCCTCATATGATGTGCAGACGAGTCACATGATGCATAAAAATGGCCACAATTCAACTAATTTATCCTCGGCCAGGATGTCTGTTACAATTTCAGTGGGTGCCGCCATTTTTCTGTATCATGTGACGCGTCTGCAGATCATATGACGGGTCTGCACGTTGTGTTTGGTCGAGCATGTGTAACATTACAGCAAGCAGCCCCCACACAGTGAGTAACTTCCTCGCGTGATGCGAAAATATCTATCATGCTAGATACACTGCTGCACTGTCATGCGAGGAAGATATGCAGCAAAAACCATCCGAACACGGTGCCACATCGCCTGATGAAGTATGCACGTGTCACTTGCCTCAGGCAAAGTTGCACCGTCTGGGGCAGGTTTAAGAAGTCTCTAATTACACCAACGCAGCATATATGATGGAACAGTGCTCACTCACTTGGTAAACTCTGATAGGGTAAGACAAACAGGAACTAATAAACAAACCGCAAAAGAAAGCTTTCCATCTATATAAAGCACAGAACTGCTGGCTGAGCAGAACAACATGATTTGCTGATGCAGATCGCAGAGGTTTTTAGGAGTGTAACTGATTGTGCGTTAAACGACTGACAGGTGGAGACACTGATTTATTAATTGGCCTGAAATCAGAAAACCAATGACGTTGATCGCCGAACAGCTGGAGCACAGGAGGGTGTGACGGCGGGAGAGAAAACAACAACAAAATCAGATGATAAAGGATATATTGATATGTTGAGTGTTCTAAATAATTTTTTTGCAATTTGTATTATTTCTGAAGAAAAAAGTGGCATTGCTTTTCACGGTGTGGGGCAGCATGACATAAAGGTTGTTGAGGAGCCTTGCTGCAGCAAGCAAACTGGGAGCCATAACTTACAGGATGGTTTTGGATATGTTGGAGCAGCATTTTTCTCCCAAACCTCTGGTGATAGTGGAAAGGTTCCATTTTTGCAAGCAAAACCAGCATGAGGGGGGAGATGGTTGTCCAGTACACTGCTTTCCGTAAGAAAATGGCCGAGCTCTGCAAATTTAGACTTGGGGGAGGCCACATGGGACTGGTTTGTCTGAGGCTTGAAGGATGAAGGTGCGCAAAGGGAACTTGTGACAGAAGTGAATGTTACATTAAAAAAGGCCCAAGAGATCACATTATCTATGGAAATGATGGCGTGGGATTCAACGCAACTTACGAACTCACTGAATGTAAATGCCCTGTCCTTCACCCTCATGGTGTCAAAATTCAAACATTGTGGCAGAATGAATTACAACCCAAAAAAACTATCCTTAGAGGGAATGTGACGGTTATAATTGTGGCACGACAAGACATATTGCCAGCGTGTATAAGAACGAAAGGCTCAAAAAGGGGACGGGGCAGGCTCAAGGAAGAGGAAACGGGTGGAAGACGTTCACTAAAGAAGAGGTATGTTGGGTGGACTCTAATGATGCTTCTAGTGATGACTAAGCAATGATGATATAGACAGAGAGCGAGTCTACACAAGTGAAAGGGACGGCTACTGCCAGTGTAATGTTCACTGATTCAGAATGGAAGTGAATCAGACTTAGACACTGAAAGAAGACAATTCCGTTATATGCTTAGAGCCAGAAACTGACAGGAACTCACTGACTTGCGGAACTGGATATCGGGGCAGCCTTTCTATTTGTTCCCAAAAACATCTATGAAGAGCTGTAAAATCCTGTCGCTGCAGAAACCTGGCAATGTGCTGAAAATCTATGCCGGTGAGTCAGTTACAATTTCGGGTGTGATTGAGGTGACAGAGGAGATGTACGGACAAATAGCACATTTGCCATTATATACGGTGAATGGGAGATATCCTTTGCTGTTTGGGCAAGACTTGCTTTCGTACTTTACGCTTAACTGGAGAAAACTACAGACAGAGGCCAGGGGCTTTTAAGACGCCCACAGTACTGTTTTAAAAGGACTTGATGCAGTGTTTTCAGGGATGTTGGGAGGTCTATAGGGCATTAAGACCAAAGCCAAGACACAAGCCCAAGTTTTGCCGGTCTAGACCAGTGGTGCTCAACCCATTCCTCTTGCACCCCCTGCCCTGCAGGTTTTTACCCCAGCTCTACTCTTTCACACCTGATCCATTTCAGGGCTTCATGCTGACTGGTTGAAAAAAAATCTTCCTGAACAGGGTAGATGAACGTGCATTGGGCCTTAAATGGATAAGGTGTGCAAAAGTAGAGCTGCAACAAAAACCTGCCGGACAGGGGGTCCTTGAGGACTGGGTTGGGAACCCCCGGTCTAGACCATTTCGGTAAGCTATTTATGTCAAAGTCACAGAGCTCGACTGGTTGGTGAAAAGTGGGGCACAGATTCCAGTCAAAGCAGTGAATGGGCAACATTCATGCTTCTCATTGTAAAGAAAAGTGGAGTCGTTAGGTTATGTGATAAATTTATGGTAATGGTTAACTCAGCTCTTTGTGTTGAACATTACCCCTGGATATGCATTGAGAGTTTGTTTGCTTCCCTGTCTCAGGGGCGGTGCTTTGGCATGTTGGATCCAGCACATTCGTACCCTCTAATGAAAGTGGAAAAGACATTGATGAAGTACATCACTATCATAACACACTAGGGCCTGTTCAGCCACATTAAATTTGCGTTTGGCCTTCAATCTTCTCCAGCCATCTTTAAAAGAGCATCAGGTGCTTCAGGGGTTACCCAATGTCCACTGCTGTCTGGAGAACATATTGGAAACTGATGATGCCAACCACTCAAGGAACCTGGAGTGCAGTTCTACAACATTTACAGTACCCCTTTATGTGACTTTTCACTGATCATTCTTGTACTCTTGAACTCTATGAAAATGGTTTAAATACGTCATTGTTAAAAAAAAAGAAAACACTAGTTTTCTCATGTTCGTCAATTCTGCAGTATCTGTCTGCGAACAAGTCCATTGAAAGTCCTGCCCCCGCCCTCCCGAAAACCCCAGTGTGCTGTGATTGGTCAACTTGAACACTGACTTGTGATGGTCCACCATTCGTGCACCTTGTCACGCCCCTTACCATAAATGGATTTCCGCTTTTGAAACTAATACCGGTTAAGCCTTGTGGGCGAAACCCACTTGACTCAAGGGCATGGCAAACTATCTGCTTGGCGCAAAAATTCAAATGGTTACATGACCAATTGATGATAAAAAATGGCCAGAAGCAATTGGGGTGTTTCCGTCAGCTCTGGTGCAGTGTGTTTTGTGGCAGTGAACACTTCTTCTGGAGGTGACTTTGAGTTGTTTTCCAACACAGGCCTTTGAAATGCGTATAAAAACGATAAGATTCATGTTACGACATTAAAGTAATGAAAAACCATAATGCGGGCACTTTAAGAACTTTGGTTTACATTTACATTAGGATACGTAAATGCAAGTTTTTCAAGAGCTCATCAGAATATCTGGAACACTATATTAATGCGCCAGGACTACATAAGGGCCTGTTTCCACTTAACATTATTTCGGGCAATAAGTGCAGGCAGGATGCTGGAAAGTGCTGGGATCAAGCGCTCCCTAAAGTGTGCGATGTGGGAGAAAAAAAATGCTGTGAGTAGGTTTTGTCTCCATGACAACAAATTTGAAATATCAACCTATCACCATTCTCGCTGTCATATAACTAGCATCACCATCGTCAGGTGACGAGCCGGTCCCAAGTAATGAGTGCCACCCCATGTAATATATGATTGGTTCCCTCGAAAGGAATGACTGCGATGCCTCCAGTGTCTTTCTGAAACGGCTAGTAGCACTCCAGGCGGCTGCACACGGTTTCTCCTGAATGAGAACTGAAAAATGACGCTGGTGCTAATAAATAAAGCTAGATGGAAGCAGGCCCAAAAGCGACAGGGAAACAGCGAGCAATTGTGGAAAGCTTAGCACATGAAAATGTAAGTCAGCTGCCTCTTGGGCCTCCTGAATTTTTATTGTGGATTCATTCCCGGTCTTCTCTTCACTCTGGTTGCTTCAAATGTGTTACTTTGCAAGGGACAGCATTAGCATTGGTCTAAAGAGTGCAAAGCAACCTTCAAGAAGACGAGAAACTAAACTGTCCACAGGAAGTGCTGACACATCGCAACCCAAAGCTGGAAATCACGGTAGCAGGCGACACAAGCCCATAAGGAGTTGGGGCAGTGTTCCCGCAGGTGCTACTGAATGGTGATGAGAAACCTGTCACCTTTGTCTAAATGCAGTGGAGAAGAATAAAGCCGAAATTGAAATGGAGGCTTCAGGAATTTAGCGTTACAAAATCTCTCCAGTACTTGTATGGGTGCAAGTTCAAGCCCTTCAGAGAGGGAGGTCGATCTCTTGCTGCTGCAAGAATGCAGCAATGAGCTTTTCTCTTTTCAGCTTATGAATACAGCATTGCGTACTGGAAGACAGATCTACGTGGAGATGCTAATGGTACCTTCTCTATGAAGATCAACACACTTCCTGTCGAGTAAAGAGAGGAAGTCAGAGGGTCAGAAAGATAAGCAGAGAGACCCAGTGCTGTTCTGCGCCTGCTTGTGAAATGAAAGGGGAAGCCTATTAAAGTGATTGTGGCACTGAAGTGATAGCTCTCAAAGTTAGTTGGCAGAAAGAATTAACAAATCAGCAAGGCTGTCTGACGTGGGGAGTCCATGTCATTCAGCCAATCAAATTACAGTGTTGGATGCTAGAAGAGTTCTCAGAGGACATGCAGGGATGGTTAAGATGAAAGCTTCAGCACGCATCTATGTTTGGGGGTTAGAATCGGACACAGTGGTAGAAAAAAAAAACAGCCGAAGCCTGAAACTCTCGCCAGCAAGAGTGATGGTCACCATTTAAATTGCCTGTCCACCTATAGAAGTGGCAAAGTCACGCACGGCAGTGAGTGCATGTTGATTTTGCGGATGTGTCAGAGGGGATCATGTTCCTGGTTGCAGTGGATGTGCAGTCAGAATAGCCAGAGGTGATTATAATCGATTCAGCCACCGCTGTCAGGACCGTCTCAGGTCATGTGTGGGCTGTTCAACAGTTTGGGCCTTTTAGAATGACTGATAACTGGTAAGGGCTCCTAATGAAGTTCTCGTGCAGTTCTACAGCAAACTGATGGAATTAATCACGAGTGCCCCCTATCAGCCGTCCACCAGTGGTCTTGCAACAGGCTTTGTGCAGATTTGGAAACATGCATTAAAGGCTTCCAAGGGAAAACACACCCTACTTCAGAGACAGGGCTCCTGTCTTGTGGCACATCACACTACCCCTCATGAGACATCCCTTGATGCTGATGTTAGCCCCCAGCTGCACACCTGTCTGGATCTGCTGAAGCCAGATGTGTTTATTGCAGCTATAAAATTATAACAGCTTTAGCTATGCTGGAGTGGGAGTGCACTTTAAAATTGACAAGATTTTGAAAAAAGAAGAGAACAAAGAAATTTTATCCAATATACAATACCCATTCTGTTAAACTGCAATATTCTCATTAATAATAAATCGGAGAAATTTTGTGGTACAGCAAGTCATCTCCCCAAAACATAAAGCCAAACTCTGCTGGTAGTTTCTGGAAAGAGAGAAACATGAGGAGCAATTACAGAATGTGGATTGGTCCACTCAATCACCTAATGTATACCCCACTGAACTGCTGTGGGATGACTTGGGTCATGGAGTTTGAGAGGCGTGAACGTCTTCAAATGCATTTATGAGAATTAATGTAGTTCATGTGGAAATTATCAAGAATGATACTTATCAAAAAACTTTTTTTTGCTGTTAAATTGAGAAATGTGTTACTTAAAATGTCATTTTTTTATACCCCAAAGTACTTCAAGTACTAAAAAAAGCATCTTACACTACGACATTTACAAGGATGTTGTGATTATATGAAAAATGCAAATTAAAAAAGAAAACACTGATTTGTAATGCATCTGTGATCGGTATTAAATTGAGAACAGCTGTATTGAATTGAAAACAAGATATTCAATGTTTTTGGCTGCACTGGCACAGTCTGGCCCTACATTCTGTGGCGGCTGAGTGAGTGTGAGAGCGAGTGTGACTGATGAAGTTACACCATTGGTCAGCCAGCTGAGTATACTTTCCCCATTGGCCATTACTCTTTCAAGACTGATTTGGCGCGAACAGTGATCGGGGGCATTGACAGTGGGTCCACACAGACACACATGGGAATCAATATTTTAGACCATACCACTGACTATCCCTGTGAAAAAGTGCCGACAATTTTGTATATAGACCTTAAGTGGTCCAGCCATATACTAGGTTTTCACCTCATCTTGTTACTTCTGTTTATTATTTTTGGACAAACTGAACACACTCGTTTGGGATTTTATGTCTGCAACATATTCCTGAAAAGTTTAGACTGGGGTGTTTTTCTTCTGTGTCATATCACCTTTCCTTTCAAAAGCCATCTAAGAAACCATTAGGAGAACTGAGGATGCCAATTGTTTCACAATCAATAGATTTTTCCCCATTCTAACTTGATATTAATTTTTAGCTGCTGAGACATCTGGAGGCATCTTTTTTGTACTTTGTGCTTCTTAAAGCATTACATTTTTTCAATGGCAGAGAGGTCTGGACTGCAGGGAGGCCAGTCTACAACCCCAGGATGCCACACTGTTGTAACGTGCAGAATATGGCTTCCCATTATCTTGTTGAAAATAAGTGTGGGCATCCTTGAAAAGCGGTCACCAAGAAAACAGCATATGTTGCTCAAAAACGCATACGTGTTCTTCAGATTATCCACATATCCACATAACATGACAGATGCAGGCTCTGAACTTACGTTGGTCACAACTTTAGCCTGGTGAACACAATATCCACCAATAGCAATAACCAATTTGTTAGGTTGACTCCTCTTGATGAGAGGAGCAGTGTTTCCAGTTAAAATCAGTCCATTTCAGATGGGCTTAGGCCCAGGACAGACCAAAGCATTTCCGGAGGTTTCTGATATATGGTTTCCTTGGAGCAGACAGTGCACCATCAGGACAGGCACTGAATTCACCCTTTATCACAATATTACTCTCAACCTGTCCTCATACATGTTGCCTGATTAAAAATCAAGCAATTTATTCATTGAATAATCACGTCCAATATATACCCTATGTACCCTGGGGATGGATGATTACGAAAAAGAGACTCAATCAAGTTCAGTTTCAATGTGCGATTGCAAGGATGGAAATCTGAATAATTTATTTGAAAAAAAATCTCAACTTTCTTCATAATTCCATGTATCGTTGCATCCTTTTCATCGTCAGACTTTGAAATGACTGAAAATACACTGCCCTTAAATTTTTAGATTGCAGTAAAAGTATGCATTTACAGTACACTACAGGCCAAAAGTTTGGGGCCACCCTCAGATTTAAAAAAAAAAAAAATCACACATTGACTGTTCTTTCCTTATTTTTTGCACATGAAATGACTGCAGTACATAAAATATAAGAAGTCAAATTGGTTCTGGGTGAATTCCAGACCTCAGACCACATTTTAAAGCTGTCTTGACTGATTGATCACTGACCACAATGTTTTATAATTGAGTCCCAATGCCTTTGTGTTACCTGATTTTATGCCACGAGGACGTGAGCAATTTTATGTAACAAGAAGGCATGCTGTATAAATGCCTTCCCCAAAACCAACGGGTCACATTGCACTTGGTGCATCATAAAAAATCTGAGGGTGGCCCCAAACCTTTGGCCTGTAGTGTAGAAAATATCATCTAAGTGCATTGATGGTGTGTATAGAACCCATCATTAAAAAGGTTTTAGCATTCATTCAAAATGGCATTCAACTAGCTTCCTGTAAACCTTCAGCTGACAAATCAACACAAATCCACTGTCTCATATGCATTTCAAATTCAGATACCTTGTACGATAATGCAGTGGGAATGTCTTAGTACATGATTCAATCAATTATTTGATTACTAATCAAGCAAACAGGAACAGGTCGAGAGCAGTCTTGCATTAAAAAAATGAGGATTTTGCCTCACCTAATTTATCTCTGTTGGCAAGTTACTGATGCATATAGTCCACTTGCATTTGTGGATGCTATTATTAATGGCGTTTATTTACGAAGGTGTCCTAAATTAGTCCCAGAACATGTAATTATATGCATCGTGAAACCATATCGGATTTCAATGTGGTGTCATCTGAAATATTGAAGAAGAGGGACCTTCAGTGTTGATTATCAATGTCATTCTGTACACATAGATTTCTCCACCATTCCCTGAATCTTTGATTATCATATGATGTAAGGATTCGGTCTCTCGTGATTGGGTGAGGCGAGCTCTGCCGGTTTCTGTAAACAGTGATATTAACCACGCAAAAGTGAGCAAGAGGTGACTATAACAATCCAATGACCTCAAACTAAAAATAGATTAGGCTACCCCGCAGGAGCTCCTGACAGTGTCCATATTTCGCGTCGCTTCGTCCCTGTGATGAGCTTTGCGTTAGAGTTGTCGCCCTTTTTTTATTTTATACTTTCAAGTTGGGTCATACTGTATAATAAAACAGTTACTGACTTCAGTTATTGATGAATCCAATGATTTATCCACCTTGGATAAATGATATTCACCGAGGAGTCACCTCAACTGAGGTCAATAATTGTATTATCAAGCACTATTGAGGGTGTTGTCAGGTTGATTTTAAACTGTTGGATTATTCAGTCATGCAGTTTTTTTTTAAAAAGTTGTGAGTCTTGATCACACATTGCTCTCAAATATTGGGGTCTTTTGTGGATGCTGCTTTTAATCTCAAGCATGATAGCATCATATATTCAACACCTGTACACACACGCACACACACACACACACACACACATATATATATATATATATATATATATATATATATATATATATATATATATATTTTATATATATATATATATATTTTTTTTTTTTTTACATTCCAGCACTTTATATGTCTTGTCTTGCCCCTGTTCCAGCTTTCTTGAAATGTGTTTCAGGCATCAAATTCAAAATGAGCATGCCAAGTTGATAGGGGGAAAAATTAAATACTTTGTCTCGTACCCTTTTCAGTGTAATGGTCTAAAAAGATGTACATATCATTGCTTTTCTTTTTTTTACTTGCATTTTCCATACTGTACCTCTCCAATTTTTTCAGAAATGGGGTAAAGTTTGTATAATTGATTGAAATAGTAAGAACTTATAAGTTAATGAACTTCCTAACATATGATCAATGGTGTATATGGTGCTAATGTAGCGGTAAGTATCCTCTTTAATAGTGATTCTGTGTGAACCCTGTAAAAAGTACAGCCATTTTTATACTGTCACTCTCCAAACACTTATACAGTGCGCTTTGCACGTTTGTGCCTGGATATGTGTGAACAGGTAAAGACAAAGAGCGTGTCTCAGTGTGTGGAGTTCTACTACCACTCCAAGAAGATTGCAGAGCAGCAGCGGAGGCAGCAGGAGTGGGAGACAGTGGAGAAGGAGGGGAGGATTGGACCAGCAGATGGCGACGTGAGGCTCACTCATCTGTACTGCACTGCATCACCAGGGCCACTCATGCTGGTGCTACTGCTGTCATCAGTGACCCGTGGGCCGCTGTAGCTCCCTTGTGACAGCTCCCCCATTTCCCCTCCACTGAACCAGTCCTCTGATACTCTGTATCTCTAGTGCTGTAGTTTCAGATGCGTTGTGTCATGTCGTTCTGCATAATTGCCTGTGCTTGACACCGAGGAGTTTTTGAGGGCAGGATTAAACCCATTTCCACTGTGTGTAAAAATAAGAGTCAGTTAACATTGTTGAATATTTAAAAAAAGTCCTCCTTTCAGAAACTTTTAGTTTTGAAATTACCTTCTAGGTAATATGAATTTTTAAAAATATGAAAATATCACACAGCCCCTGCTGATGCCACCACTGAATTTATGTATGGTCATCATATATTTTTGATAATCTAGTTCTGATTTTTTTTTTGTCAGGGTCGTCCTGCTTTTAAAGACATTGAAAGGCAGAAAACGTTCACTTACGTAATTTATGTAATTTACCGATTCATGTTGAATCAGTATTCAAACACATTCCATAAAAACGGTTGAGATTTGAAATGGGTTCAAAAGTGCCACTCCCTGAAAATAACTGCCAAATATTGTACATTCCGTTGTACAGGCAGTCGGAAATGCTTATTCTCTAGTCCCAGGCATTTTGGGCGAGAATTATAGTCAGGATAACTCTGCCCAACCTTGGCAAAAGGAAGCAAGAATCATACATTTCTATGAAACTTACTTCCTTTTACCATAGTTGGGCAGAACTATTGGAACCGTAATCACTATTTCAATAAAAATTACAGTAGTTCAATGAGGAGAGACTAGTTTACAATTTCAGTGGTTAATTGATTGAACCGATCAGATTTTGGCTTTGACTCCATTTGAGTCTTATTGGTGATCATGTGAAAAATGCTACAATCAGGCAACATCGTAACCCCTGTCTGTCATCCTTTGGATGTCAAATGGAGATCTAATGCTGCTTGTGGTGGGGAGGGTGGTGGTTCAACAAGCATATTGATATCTAGGCCTGAGACATGATTTCAGGAAACCTGGGGTGCCGAAAGGGGCGGATGGGTTAGTGACTGGATCCCATACAGGCGTTGTTGGCCTTAGCGTAAGAGAGCAGGGGTGGATGAGGCAGCATTCCAGAATGAACTGATTTTAAGCTCCATTTTATCAATGATATCTGAAATATCAATTAAAACTGAAACTAAAATGGCTGCTATTAAATTTGACAACATTCCACAAAAATTTGGAACAGTCTATATTTTCCTTTTGATGTCCTTCAATGAATCCTCCAGTGAGATTTAAAAATAAGTAAGAAAAAGAAAAAAAAAACTGTACTGCACACAGGCTTGCAGTCTAGCTTGTTGTCAAAGAATGTTGGTAAAAGAAAAATTTTGCTGAAGCAGATCCTGACAGGGCAAAAATAAATACATTAATTAAAATAAAATGAGTAAGAAATAAATTAAATTAATAAATTCATGTAACAAGTTCACGGAATACTCTGTGGGAACATTACTGTAAACTGCTAATTGAGCTGAAAAATTAAATATTCTGTTTGGCCAGTAGCTCTAGGAATGACTGTGTCAGTCACTGCTGTTTTCTCTCACAGCTGGTGCCAGTGTCTCACACACTGGTGAAACCTCTGATGATGGAAGAGCCCATTCGAAGTTCCTTACTGGCTTCAAGCTTCCCATGCAAGCAGTGTGGAAAGTGAGTATTACAGATCAGGATGAAGAATTTAGCTTTGAGTCCTACGGTCTCCTCTGTACTGACCTTCCTTATCCAACTTATCCCCCCTCCGTCCAGAATGTTTTACAAGATTAAGAGCCGAAACGCTCATATGAAGATCCACCGTCAGCAGCAGGAGGACTGGAGGGACCGGGCACACCCGAGCCAGGTCCTTTCCCCCAGTCTCACACAGAATATCCCCCAAAATCAGGCCCGACTGAACTTCCTTCCAACCCCCAGCAACCACATGAGCAGCATCAATAACGCCACCCCAGATTCCGCATCTAACGTCACTGCTCTGCCTCTTTTTGCCCCCTCTCATCCAACCTGGGAGCCCTTTGAAATGACCCCTGACTCCAGCACCTTCTACTGCGACTCGGATGGGAAAGTGCTGCTCGGTGTCGCAGGAACACCTAAAAGTCAGGTTCATTGGCAATGAATTCCTTTACAGATTTATTTTTCCTGTGCCAACTATTAAAACGTCCACACTATGAATTACCCTCACCAGTATACTTATCAGTTGCCATCTGAAATTGCAGCGCAATGTCACAAATTAATTTATTTTCATACAGTGTGAATACTATGAGAGAACTGAAGTATTTTTACGAATAGATTTCCTTATAAATTAAGTCTTGTGTTTTTAAAAAATTTAAATAAATCAACCTATGCTCTTAAGTACAGTGTTTGTAGTATCTACCCTATAGATTGAGATGGCAGATGGGCAATGCTGCTCAATTTTATGGCCTTTGAAAATTTTGCACATAAGCTCTTCAACAAGGTCACCATTGGCTTTAACTCGCTTCTTTTGAAGTTTTTCATAACCTGTGTTTGTTAACTCTGTCTTTATGAGGTGATACAGCCATACATGCATCAAAGATAGTCTGCAAGCACAATAAACAACCACTATCCAGACACCTGTACTTATTGAACGAATTTAAAAAACATATGCTTGCTAAAAATGATGGATTTTATCATGTTAGACTTAGGTTTAAAGAACATAAGAAGACTTACAGCGTGAATTTTTAGATTTATTAAATTAAACCTAAAACCAATAAAATCCATGTGTATTTCTAAAGAGTGAAGCGGAAGTATGTAATAGAGAAATCTGTGCAATTCTTGGCCCAGTTTCATGTCTTTAAGTTAACTTTCAACCTTGTGTTTCACAATGTGCCCAATGTCCTGAGAAGATAATGCATTATGTAACATTAAACAACCTGTAGAGAAACATTGAAAAGAAATAAATATTTATTTTTCATTGAAGTGTTGATATCCACTCCTCAGTCTTTCGTGCATAGTGGTCTCTTTCTCTAAAGACCTAATGTTTAGAGGCATTGCAGTGGCTCAGTAGCCCAGCCGAACTGACTCTGCCAGTCACTTAGCATTGTGCTCATATTAGTGCTCTACCTCTGGAATATAGAGGATGAATGCAGTGACTGTGTGCTTTTCTCAAGATAAAATTACACTGGGGCTCTGCGACACTCTTTCAATTCCTGTAACAGCAAAAGTGAGAATCATAGTGGGGTCCAGAAATACTGGCACCCCTGACTAGCAATGCACAAACAATACAAAAAATATTAACAATATAATTATAGAGAAACATAATATAAAAACATTTGTGAAATACTTTATTAATCTTTTGATGGAAACATGAAAAATCATAACAATCATTAAATGCAAAAAAATTAAACAAATTCAAGGTTAAATAATAATTGGCACCCGTCATTTAGTTCTTAGTGCAACCGCCTCTGAAGAGGATAACAGCATAATGTCCTTTCCTGTTATTTTGACATGGATAAAGCACACATTTGGGGGGATTTTGGATCATGCCTCTGAGCAGATCCCTGCAAGGTTCTTCACATTCTTGGGTCTGAGGTAATCAACTATACATAGTTCCTTAACACTTCAACTCAGCCCACAGCTTTTCAATTGGATTGAGGTCTGGCAACTGAGATGAACATTGTACTTTTGTAGAATGTTAATTTTGTTGCCACAAAACCATTTCTGTATGGATCTTGAGCAACGCTTTGGGTCATTGTCTTGGTGGAAAGTCCAAGTAACTATTTTTCGGTGGAGGCAACCAGATTTTCAGCCAAAATATCCTGATACTCTTGTATTAAAACAGCCCCCCCCCAAACATGACTGACCCAGTATCATATTTCACCGTGGGTATGAGGGGCTTCTCCTTGTGTGCATTTCTGTTTCAACGCCAAACATGCTGATGCTGTATCTGACCGAAACGTGCAATTTTGTTCTCATCTGACTACAGCACGATGTTCCAGTCGTCACTCAAATGACGTTTGGCAAACTCCGCTGCTTCTGTGTCTTCTGGTCAGAAAAACTTTCTTCTGGCAACCCATCCAAAGAGCCAGTGGTTATTCAGGTGGTTCTCGATGGTGCTTTTTGAAACCTGGTGACCCCAAGAGGCCACTAGGGCCTGCAGCTCCCTCATGTCTTGTCATATGCATGTGTTTGGACTGTGGGAGGAAACTGGAGTACCCGGAGAAAACCCACGAGAACACGGAGAGAACATGCAAACTCCACACAGAAAGGCCCCCAGGCCGGATTCGAACCCATGACCTTCTTGCTGTGTGAGGCAGCAATGCTAACCACTGTGCCACCATGCTGCCCAATAGTTCCATATCTTTGGAATTTTTTAATAATTACCCTGACAGTGCTCAGTGGCATATTCAAATGTTTGCAAATCTTCTAGCAACCATTACCAGATTTATAAAAGTCTACGACCAACTGCCTCTTTTGAACTGACAGTTTTTTTGTTTTCTTCATGGAATTTGATCACAATGGTGGGAATGTGAAAATCAAACAGGTCCGCACCAGTAATTTTCTGCCTGATTGCTGTTTCCACACAGAGCTGCCAGGACTCCGACTTCTCCCAGAAAACTCACTTCTCCCTGACTTTAGTTGGGGTATTCCCCAAAACTCCTAGGGTATAGAGAAGCTGGAAATAACCTTTATAGCTACAAATTAGAATTTCAGAAATCCGTGTACATGATCCGTTTCGATGAAAGGTTGGAAACATACATTCATTTTCAAGGTGCATAGTTCATGTCAAATACTTATCAGACTCTAATCAAAGCTAAGTAGGCATGTTCTTTTATATTTCAACTTAAATTTTGTGAAATTTCATCGCATTCATCAATCAAAAACTATTTTGACCGGGCCGGCTCCAGAGGCTACCGGACCGTGACGTGCACGAATCCGGGGCTAGTGCCCAAAATTATTTGTAATTTATAACAAAATAACAGATGATTTCTGTGGAGAAGTTCATTTTTTGATCACAAAATCATGCATCACTCCCATAAAGAACAAGAGTCATCAAAAGATGACATATCCCCCGGCCCCTCATTATTTGTGAAAGTCATGTCAATCCTACACCCTCAAGAAGAAATTCAAACAAGAATGTTGAGGTGACTTTCCTCTGGAATGATCTGGAAGTATGTACTGGCAACATCTAGCAAAGACTATATAGCACACGTTGGCAAAGGCAATAAAAAAAACAAGGGTCATTAATGAACAGTGTTTTAGTTCTGCTCCAGATACAAACCCAGCCCTGCGACTGAGTCCAAATCCATGTCGCTTCCATGGAAAGGAAAAGAAAAACTATTTCAGAAATTTGAAAATATGAAAAGGCACCACTTCAGTACTTAGGTAATGCACATACAAAGTTTCAGAAAGATATAATGAACGGGTAAATATCACTTGTTTTGCCCACTTCAGCATGTGGGTAATACAAGTAAAAAAACGAAGAATCCAACCAGGTGCTCAACGAGAGATAAAACAGAAGTTAAAGGAGAATTCCGGTGTAAAATTGACTTGAGGTGTATTGAAACATGATAATGAGTCCTAATTTTTGTTGAATACCCCACCTCCGTATGCACGCAACTTTTCAAAATAAATGGATTTTCAGCTGCAGCTCCCAGCAGGCTTACAATGGTTGTGAATCGGGCATCATGTTGCCGTGCAAAGAAATTGCTATTTTTTTCATCATTAACAAGGCGCAAAGTAGCTCCACACTTCATCGGTAGAATTCCGAGGGCCCTGACATTTAAAACGAGGCACTGTGAACTTTGAAAGTGCACTGGTAGTTTATTAAAAAATACTATTTATGCGAACTGTACCTTGATGTAGTTTCCAGTTGCCTCCATCTTGAAACTCACAATAAGTCGATTGACGAACATGAACGAATAGATTGCAATCTGTTCCCCTATCCTTCCTATTCGTTCGTGCTTGTCAATCGACTTATCGTAACTTTCAAGATGGAGGCGATTGGAAACTAGCTCAAGGTACTGTTTGCATAAATAGTATTTTTTTTATAAACTACCGGTGCATTTTCAAAGTTCTCAGTGCCTCATTTTAAATATCGGGGCCCTCGGAATTCTACCGATGAAGCGTGGAGCTACTTTGAGCCTTGTTGAAGATGAAAAAAATAGCAATTTCTTTGCAATGCAACGCGATGCCCAATTCACAACCGTTGTAAACCTGTTGGGAGCTTCTGCTAAAAATCCAATTATTTTGAAAAGTTGTGTGCGTACAGAGGTGGGGTATTTGACAAAAGTTAGCACTCATTATCATGTTTCAATACATCCCAAGTCAATTTCACACCGGAATTCTCCATTAATTCGGTGCTCTTGGATCAACAGGGAAAATTCTAAAAAGACTAAAAACAGGGTAGATCCAGGCACTCAAGGAAGAGTAGAGATAAAAAGCCTTTATTTAGTACTGGCTAGTAGTTGTCAACATGTTTCGGCCTTACAGCCTTTGTCAGGACACATAAAACTAGTCTCAGCAAATTACTAAAATAGACACAGGTCAATTAATCTACACAATAAATTTACATATTAAATTAATCGTTGGCTATTAATCAACAAGAAGGCAATTAAAGAATAGCCTACACCAGTGGTTCTCAAACTTTCTCTGCTGGGCCCCCCGTTGGTACATAAGATAATTTTTGCGCCCCCCCCCAAAAAAAAAAAAAAAAAAAATGAAATGAACATGCGGAATGATCTACCGAACAAAAAAGTGTGAAATACCTGTAACTGAAAACATGTCTTATTTTCTAGTTTCTTCAAAGTAGCCACCCTTTGCTCTAATTACTGCTTTGCACACTCTTGGCATTCTCTTGATGAGCTTCAAGAGGTCGTCACCTGAAATGGTTTTCACTCCGTAGGTGCGCCGTGTCAGGGTTAATTAGTGGAATTTTGTGCCTTATCAATGGGGTTGGGGCCATCAGTTGTGTTGTGCAGAAGTCAGGTTGATACACAGCCGACAGCCCTATTGGACAACAGTTTGATACATACATACATACATAATTCCACATGTGTTCATTCATAGTTTTGATGCCTTCAGTGAGAATCTACATTGTAAATAGTCATGAAAATAAAGGAAATGCTTTGAATGAGAAGGTATGTCCAAACTTTTGGCCTGTACTATATATATATATATATATATATATATAAATTTCCTTTTTCTTTATATATTGATGTGGTAGGCCTAATTGTCATCAGCTGGTTATTGATTGTCTGGTGATCCCTGGCTGGTTTTTGAAGGGTAACACTCTCAGTTGCATTAGAAACGCTGAGGAAAGTATATGGCTGAAACGCGTCCGTTTTCTGCCGTCGTGTAATAATAAATATTTATGTTTTGGTATGTGAGTGCTGACATTTTCTTTTTTATATATATTTTTGGCCTTTTATCACACAAGTCGATTCTGTTTAAACTGATAAGCCTCTGTTATTAAAACAAAAAAGAAAAAAAAAAACGAAGTGATTCCTGAGGTCTGCCTGCAGTGAACCATCTGACGTTTTCACGCTGGGCTACGCTGTACTTACTGAAAACCAACCAATGATAGCAATCGGCACGAACGCACATTCTTGGTCAGTACGAATGTAATCGATCAGTGGGCCAGTGCAAGTTTTCAGATAGCTGGCTTAACCCAAAGTATAAAGACTGGTTGGGCAAAGATCCCACATGCCTTAAGAGAGCTAAATGCAAGCCTTGGATGAAATCATTTGACATCGTTAATATGGGAAAGTCGGCGATTTTAAGTTCTATGCAATGGCGAAAGCACTGTGCCCTCGTTACAGCAGCTTCTGCATTTGGAGTCTCAACATTTTTCAGTCAACGGACCATGAGCCCAAGAAACACAAGCCATGAACCCGCCATCACATCTTACAATGAAAGGTGAGGATTGGAGCCATGGTAAGGTCACAGTATTCCGTACGCTTGGGCTTTTATCTCTGGTTATCTTAAACGACTCGCTAAGATACATATTCTGGTATATTGAGCATTTTAACTGGGACTGTTGGCGTAAATTTAAGTTGTTTAGTCACGCTCTGTGTTAGGGGTGTGTTGGACTTGGCTAACTATTGGGTCACAGCCCCGGGTCATTTTTTTCCGCCGTCCCCAGATCTATTTTCTCCGCCAAAGTATTAAAGTAATTTTAATGTATTCCCCTACATTCTAGCGTGACCCATCGCTAATCTTTATCACGGCGCATGCGATGACGTTCAAACAGCGATCTCTCCAGAGTTGCTGGTCTGCTAATCTCACGGTTAATCTGACCGTGCTGCCATCAGATTAATACCATCGTGATTTTATCTTTTAAGATTGCTCGTTTAACTCAGTAATTAACAAAAGAAAAAGCAACATGTTTGACATATTAATAAATGACCATATTTCTCGAAATCTTTTTTAAATGAATATAGTACTGAAGGAGGCATGAATTGAACTACCCTTACAAAAAAGAAGAATACTTCAAGTTCATTTTAAATGTAAACTTAATGTATATTTGAAGTATACTGGTAGTAAACTGTTACGTATACTACAACATACTTCAATACTTCTTGGGACTAATTTGTCTCTCTTCAAGTTTATAAGTATACTTTGTGTAAGAGTGGTAAACTGAGCATTCCGCAAGTTAATTTAATTCTAAAGTTTTAGTTCATGAAAGTACACTTTGAAGTATACTGCAACTAAACTCAGATCTGCATCATAAAAAGATAATTAATAACACTTTTAGCCCAGTATTGTATGAGGGTCACTTGTCAATTATTTCCCCCAAAATACACATTGGAATTAAATATCACACTATTTATGATTACTGTATTCCTATTTTAGATACTCACATGAATTGATAATTCCATAAGGGAATGCTCTAGAATGGATTTGATACCTGAGTCTTCTGGTTAGGTAGCAGCTGCTTTACCCATTGCACTATAGTACTTTCTGAAAATAGTGTGCTGTTTTCTTTTCTATTCTGAAGTATAAAGTATGCTTTCATAAACTAAAAGTGGACCGGTACTAAGCAACCAAACAAATATCTCAAAATGTGCTTTGGTGTTGTGGGTAAAGCTGCAGCCTTGAAGCTGGATCGTGCCTGGAGTGGTTTCCCTTCATTTGAATATTTAAATGGATATTGTGTGAATTAATTCCTATGTGTGATTTGAAAAGAACAATGGGCATGATATGGTCACAAATGCTGAGCAGAATGTGTAATTAGTCATATTATAATTTTTGGGCCGAGCAGCGGCCCGGCCCCTACAAACGCTAATGTCGCTGAGTGACTGAGTGAGTAATCAAGTTCAACGATTGGCTGGCCGACGGGGAAGAAGTTCAGTGATTTGTCGGCTGGCGGGGAAGAACATAAACGATTGGCTGGCCGGCGTGGAAGAAGTTCATCGATTGGTCGTCCAGTGGGGAAGAACTTCAATGATTGGTTGGCTGACTACTGGTTTGTGCATTATAAATAGGCTACATGGGTATCGTATTGCGGCACTACCGCTTTGCGTCAGGAACGGTATTTGCTGTTGCTGGATTTTGGATTTGACCGGAGTTCTTTGACGTTGGTGGATTTTGGATTTGTCTCTAGAAGTTCAGTGAAATCACTTTGCTGACTTACGAATGTGTGCCTAGGTGAAGTCAGACCATTCGAAATTCATGGCTTGAAAAAGTTCACCCATTTAAAAACGGGGGAATTTTATGAGTTTAGTCACAGTACGCGTTTGTTTGTTCAGGGCTTTTGCGGGTCTGCGATGTTGCTTGAAAATTAAGTTAAGCACCCAGTGCATGGATATTTCATCATGAGTTAAGTTACAGTCCTGTTTGCAGCATCTACGTGTCCGAAATCGGTGTTGCTCAAATTAAGCTAGCTACCCAGTTTTATTCTCTTACATGGGCGTTTCATCATGAGTTAAGTTACAGTAGGCTACGGTGTTTGTTTGTTCGCAGTGTCTCCTGTCCGAAATCGGTGTTGCTCAAATTACGTTAGCTACCCAGTCTCATTCTGTAGCATGAGGTTTATGGCTTGAAAAAAGTTAAAAAGTGAATTATGAATTCTAGAAAACCATCAGACTGTCGGACAGGGAGACACTTTGAAGCAGTGTCTACGTGTCCGAAAGTCGTACAGGGTTTTAATATAACTCGGTGTCCAACAGTCTGATGGTTTAAATATAAATCTTAATAAAGCGGATGTATATGCTGCGCTCGTGCTAGCTAGCATCCCGGTCTTTAAAAATTTCCATTCGATTTTTCATTACAAGCTCAAACCGACCATTATCATCTTTCACTCTAGATTCTCTAGATTGGCTTGGTTTAAGTCCTCCATGCATTTTCTTTGGCACCGGTTGTGAGCTCCCATAGAGATGGAGGAATGTA
This sequence comes from Gymnothorax reevesii, assembly GCA_029721435.1. Classification (NCBI taxonomy): domain Eukaryota; kingdom Metazoa; phylum Chordata; class Actinopteri; order Anguilliformes; family Muraenidae; genus Gymnothorax; species Gymnothorax reevesii. Next base: position 11,525,474 of record CM056586.1, on the reverse strand, counting down.
ACTCATTGTACCATTCCAGCGTGAAAGAATCATAACAATGGTCGGAATGTGTTTTTAATTTCCCTATTCAATTTCGAAACCGATATAACCATTAACAAGCATGGAGGACACTCGGTTGCGAGGTTGAATGGGGAGATTAAATAAACATTCCGACCATTAAGATTCTATTACATGAGATTGGTTTGATGTGTTACATTCCTCTATCTCCCTTTTGAATTTTGCAGCCAGTACCAGAATCATTTCCTTAATCTTCCTATTGAATTTCGCAACCAATACGAGAGAAAATGGGTACAACGAAGGGATTTGAGATGCATTATTGTTATGGCCCCAATTTGTTATGACCTATCGGTCAAGGGATGACAGACAACATTTTAAAACTTAAACAGATTTAATTAAACAAACCATTGACCAAGATTGAAATATTAACAAAAAAAAAGGTATTTACAGTCCCTTGAGATGGCGTTGCTTTGCGACAGGTAAATGCTCCAACACAGACAAAAATCCACAAAAAGATTCACAGGTCTTGTAAAGAGTGACAGGTCTGGTCAAATGTATCCTTCCACAATTTCTCCTTGCAATTTCTCCTACTACTTTACTCTCTCTGTTTTTCTCCCTATATACTCTTTTCCAGCCCCCTCCCACCTTCCAGACTTTTTTTTTTCAATTCTCTGGGCCATTCCCCTCTCAGACATGCCCAGGACATGCCCAAAAACCTTGTTCCAGACTGGTTTAACAAAAAAAATGTCAATACTCGCCATCTAGTAGCTTTTTTTTCCCCACCACATTACATTACCATTTTTTACTTCATTTTTTTTTACATTAGAGGTGTGCATTTACCTGTACTTCGTTGCAATACTGAAGTAGTTTTTGTTTTTTCTTCTGGAGTTGGCCTATTTGTACTTGAGGTTTTTTTTTTTTTTTTTTTTTTTAATATAAAACCAGGACTTTTACTCTACCACATTTAAAAGAATAAAAAGTATACTTTCACTATCACACCACGCCGGGCATCTTCTGCCCCCCTAGTCTTTCAGTCTCTGTGTATATGGGCTCAGGTGCGAAAACACTTTGGATGGCAGGCTGGCTCACTTCGTGCCCCAATTGTGGCAAATCATCAGTTTCCCCCCTCACTTGAACATGACTCTTTCTTAGTCTGGCGTGAGAAAGGTATTCTCTCATTTAAAGATTTGTACATAGCAGATACTTTTGCCTCATTTGATCAGCTCAGAGCTAAATTTGATTTACCAAAATCACATTTTTTTAGATTTTTACAAGTACGGGATTGAATTCGTAACCAAACACGGTCATATCCGGCAATCCCTGAACAGCAGCCCATTGATACTTTGTTTCCAACTGCTCCATCTAACAAAGGCATGATATCCACTATATATATGAAACTCTCATCTTTACAGCTGACATCTCTTGATGCACTGAGACAAGCATGGCAAGCTGATTTGAATATACAAATTACAGATACTGAATGGTCAGATATATTCTCAAGAATACACTCATCATCAATTTGTGCCAGACATAGCCTTCTTCAGTTCAAAGTAGCTCACAGGCTGCACTTGTCCAAAGACAGGATCGCAAAGATGTACCCAACAATGGATAATTCGTGTAACAGGTGCAAATTCTCACCTGCAACATTAGCCCATACATTCTGGTTTTGTCCGAGGCTCTCGGGTTACTGGTCATCTATATTCGATGCCCTATCGAAGATACTTAAGAGATCAATAAACCCAAATCCTCTCACGGCCATATTTGGTATTCAGTGTGAGGACGATCATCTTCCTTGAGCACAATCTGATTGCATTGCTTTTGTTACCCTCTTAGCAAGGAGATTAATCTTACTGAACTGGAAGCAGGCTGCCCCACCTTCCTACAAACACTGGGTTAGAGATACACTACAACTCCTGAAACTAGAAAAAATTAGACTGGCTTTACGACGTCCTAATGATGATTTCAACAGGATATGGCAACCTTTTATTACATATCTGCTCGAACAAACATGAGATTTTGTCCTATACGTCATCTGTATTGTTTCGCTACTTTGTGAGAGAAGAAACATGGTTTTCAGTCACACACCGTATATTCTTTGGTTTGTCTGTTTTTTTCTTTGTTTTTTTTTTGTTTTTTTTTTTCTCTCTGTGTTTTGTTTTGATTCCTCTCGTAGAGGAATCCACGCTTCTCTTTTTTTTTGCTTGTCCCCTAGGGTTGGGGGTGGGGGGAGGGGGGTGAAAAGTTTTTGTTGCATTTCTGCATATATACTGTTACATTTTCACTTGTGAAAACCAATAAATAAAGTGGGAAAAAAAAAAAAAGTATACTTTCACTTCATGATATTTGACACAGGCCACTTCATTACTCGTCACACATTAAAATATGAATGCAATTCATCATGTAAGGATTATCTGGATTTGGCGTGTTCGAGAAGAACGGTGCTCGGCAGGGTATCTTAGCCGCTTTGTGCAGATGTGTTTGCCAACGGGCATGGAGTTCGAAATTTATGCACGCAGTTACAATATTGTATCACTAGATGGCACTCCCAGATCAGTTATTGAATATTCACAGGCAAGCTAAGCTCTTTGAATATGGACGAGTTCTCTCCAATCCCTGTCTTTCAGGACCTTCCTTCATGTAACTCCTCAGCTAAACTTGATGTGCAAACTGTGCGATATACTTGCCCATAGCAGACAAATGATTTTTATTTATATGCGCTACAGGAAAAAAAATTGTCCTCTGTAGCAACCACTTCAGCTACAGTGAGACAAAGGTATCCCTATTAGAAGTTAAGAAAAATCAGTTTTCTGAAGCAAAAATTCAACATGGTATTGATACCATCTAATTCTATTAATTACAGTCAATTGTGGTTTTTTTAATCCACCAGTAAACTCCGAGAAGAAGAACTACAGAAAGGAGAGACTGCCAGTTTGTTTTTTAAATACTGTATCTTTCATTCACCTGAAAATTGATTAAAGAGCACTAGGAGAAAACAATGCGTGGTTGCTTTGCTTCTTTCTATGCGTGCTATGAAAAATACTGTGTACTTGCGCTTTTGATACTTAATTAAATTTTTGCACAAGATACTTTTTGGACTTTTGGTATTTTAGTACATTTAATGTGAGCTACTTTAAGACTTTTACTCAAATCATTTTACTATGGGTGACTTCAACTTTTATCAAAGTAACCTTCAGTAATGGTACTTACACTTTTTCGTAACTTTTTCCCCAGTATTTTATACATCTTTGTTATCATAGTATTGCACTTTGTCGCATAATAAGTCAGGTTGTAACTGTCGCTTATGAAAATCAATCATGCTTTCTTTCCTGAATTCTTGTATTTTACTGCACTTTCTTAAACATTGCTTTTATCATTTCTTTGACTGACTGCTATATTTGAGGTAAAACAGACCTAAATTGCTCACTTCGCAGCACACTTTTTCTTTATTCGCAGTGACTGAAATAAATACCAAACAATTAGTTATTTGGGGGCAATATAAAATTTAAAAACTTTCCTCTTTCTCAGCCATTTCTCATGATATTGATGTCAACTACAAGGCCTTTTCAAGAGCTTTCAATTGGTAATCAATTCATTAAAATTAATTGCATTTCAATTTTTTTGCCACAGTTAACCATATTCAACCATCACCAATATCAAATAATGCTTTATGTAAACAAATTTTACAGTCTTGCTCGTCTCACCCACTTTGTAAATAATTTATCAACTCCAGCTCATTACTAAACTTGCACTTCATATAATTGAATGAGCTTTGCCCCATTGTGCGCCCAAGAAAAGGGTGCTAATTCTCATACAACACTCGGCGGCCCAGCCATATACTAGGTTGCACCTAGTCTAGTTTGTAAAGCATTCTAGACATCCAACTTTACTTGTAGTATACTTCAAAGTAAACTTTCATGAAGTAAAAATTTTGCATTATATAAACTAATAGTATATGTGAAGCAGCTGCACAGAACTCCCGGTCTCCCATAGTCCTGAGTCTGGTTCTTGGAGGGTGGAGTTGGTAGGTAGCTGTGGAACGAAGGGAGTGTGCTGAGGTGTGTTGAGTGAGCAGGTCCTGAAGGCAGCTGGGGGCGTGGCCATGGATGCATTGGTAGGTGAGGAGACAATTCTTGTACTGAATTCTTGCAGTGATTGGGAGCCAGTGCAGGGAGCGAAGGACTGGGGTGACGTGATTGTGCTTCTTTGTTTTAGTTAGTAGTCTGGCAGCACTGTCCTGTAGTCTGTAGTTTATGGAGGTGTTTGTTTGGGGTACCAATGTACCATGCAGAAGTGCATTGCAATAATCCAGTCGGGTGGAGATAAAGGCATGGTTGAGTTTCTCCACATCAGAATGGGTAAGGGATGAACGGAGACTTGCTATAATTTCAGGTGAAGAAATGAGGTTCTGCAGATGTTTGATATGTTCTTCAAAAGTGAGTTGAGGGTCAAATCGAACACCGAGGTTGGTGACTAGGGAGGATGGTGAGATGTCTTGTTCTGGGAGTGCTATGGAATTTTTCGGGGATGACTGGAGCTGATGTGGGGTGCATATTAGAATAGCCACTGTTTTAGAACTGTTTAGTTGGAGAAAGTTTTGGGCCATGCATGCCTTTATCTCAGTTAGACAGGAGGTGAGTGTTTTGAGAGATGTGGGAATGGAGCTGGGTGATGGTTGAGGGTCCGTTCTTATGTACAATTTTGTGTCATCAGCATAACAATAAGACACACTTAAGTGGCTGATGACGTGGCCGAGAGGGAGCATGTACAGAGTGAACAAGGTGGGTGCAAGGACTGACCCTTGAGGAACCCCACAGGTGACTGTGTGTGATTATCGAGACATAATCTGATCTGTTTGAAAGGTATGAGGTGTGAACTAGGTCAATGCTATATCTGAAATTCCAATGAAGTGATGAAGCCGGTGTAGAAAGATGTCATGGTCAATTGTGTTGAATGCAGCTGCTAGGTCAAGGAGGATAAGAAGAGATGGTGAGCCTGGATCTGCTGCCATCAATAAGTCGTTGGTGACCGTGACTAACGCTGTTTCCGTGCTATGGCCAGGTCGAAAGCCAGATTGAAAATTTTCGTAAAGGTTGTTGGCTTTGAGGTGGTCATAAAACTGGATGGCTACTACTTTTTCCAGGACTTTGGACGGAAAGGAAGATTTGCAATGGGCCTGTAGTTAGTGAGAATATCTGGGTCAATTGTGGGTTTCTTGAGTGGATGGCGATTTTAAGTTGGGATGGAACAAAACCATTTTGGACGGATTGGTTTATTATAGAGATGATCATTTTGACCAAAGCTGAGGGAAAGGGGTTTAATTTACTCAGTAATCGGCTTAAAAGCATACAAAACGCTATCGGATTGCAGTAAAGTTTTAAAATTTTAAAATTAAAAACTATCGATTGACATTATTTCATTTTTTAGCATGATGACAATAGTTTCCCCTTAACATAAGATTGCTTTGCAAATTAAAATTGACCACAAAGAGCAACAACCCACTACTCCTAAACCACCCATTTCTACCTCCCCCCCACCCCCCTAGCAAAATTGACTAAAATGAGTAAAAAGAGTAAAATAAGGACCTCCTACAGTCCAAAGGTCCAAAGACAAATATTTGGAAATAGTATTCAAATGATGGAGAATTACTTGCTTATCTCAGTCTAGTAGAGCACAGATAAAGCTGTCTCTATGTATACCCTGTTCATTGTGTCATCAGTTCCTTGCCACAGAAAAAAGATCACTGAAAAATAGTACTGAATTTCAAATTTATAGTATACCATATAAACATGGTCATTGGAAGTAAATAATCGCAGAATTACTCCCTGGGCAGTTGTTACAGTACTCAGGACAAAAAGCTCTATCAGCAATTGCACAAAGCATTGCGGTGTACATGTCAATTCTGTTCATAACTCTGTACCTTAGTGCATACTATTTCTTTTGTCGTTGTGACCCTCAATAGTCTTTTGGGACAGGGACAACTCTGACATCTCAATGAGCTGATGTTTCTTCCCACAAACAATGCAGTTGTGATATTAATTCCACTGAGCTTGCAAAGGATATGTAGAGGAAAAGCTCATTTTTCTTCCAACAGCCTGACAGACATCAAAAAATAAAGGCTGCTTGTAATGGTATGCTAATACGTTTGTCTAGCTTGCTTACTGCTCTCTGTGCATGTTGACCACGAAACCTGAAGACCTTTCCACTTAGATCATTAATATAAGCGTAAGCATGTCCTTCATTTTTGATGCTTAGAAAGCGATTCATTTTTTTTTTTTTTTGGATTAGAATTTCTGAAAAGGTTTTCAGGCAGTTATACAGTAAATACAGTGAATTGTATATTTAAAATTTTTCTGACATTATTGACATTCCATGGATTTTTATCCCCCAGGCATATAATGCGGGGGGATATAGCTATCGCTCAGTCAGTCCGTCCGTATGTAAACATTCTTTTGTCCGGAGCAAAACTTGAAAACCGTTCAGTATTTCTTCATGAAATTTGACATGTAGGTCAGGTGTCATATGTAGATGTGCCTTTTGGTATTTAGGAATTTCTTGAGCAGTTAATCCATGAATGTGGGGGGCCGGGGGGATACGCCATTGCCAGATGGCTCTTGTTTTGGTTGTTGTTGTTGTTGTTGTTGTAGCAGCAGTAGTAAATTTTGGTTTAGCACAAACATTGCTTCCTTCTCTTTCAACAACAATTTTTAACTTGATTGAACATTTTTCATCTAATCTTAATGTAGCACATCAGCAACTATTCATCTTAGGTTAAAAGACCCAATACAAGAATTTAAATTGACTGACAACCTCTGGATGATTTTTTTTATTTGACCTTTGACTCCTAAGATTGACCTCAGTTTTGTTTCTGGAAGATTTTTCCAAAATTCCTTGCAGAGGCCTTTCACAATTGCTTTATATTCCCCAATCACCTGACGGGTAGGTCAGGGGATTATTCATTTAAGACGTGTCTGACAGTGCATCTGTCTTTGCGTGCATCTGTCAGTGCATGCGTGCATCAGGTCTTAGGTAAGGTCTTGTGGTCTCTGACCGGCTTGTTTGTGTTTGGAATGTACAAGTTCCTATTGAATTAAATGTATTTTTTTTCCATGTAATGCCTAAACCCCCCAGCGGCATGAAAACGGACAGCACTGCACTATTGGATAAACGCCTGATTTTATTACAGCATCTTGAGGCAATAAAATTGTGGCACAGTGCTTCAGAATGCTGGACGCAGGATAAGAGATAAAAATGCTGTTTAGTACAACGCATAGTGGGACACCAGGTCACCCTATTACCATGTAAACTGGGTTAAGGACTTTCACAGGATCTCTCCCTGGAGCTCTTTACTTGTCATTACTGCACCATAGTATTTTCATTATCTTCCTACCCCTCTAAGATACTCACTACTGCCTCGTTGTTGGACATGCTGTTCCCACTCAGTGGATGCTTTGGTGGTGAGCCATTTATAATTCACAGTGCTGAGGGCACCTGCATGTAAATATGTGCCCTATTTCAGCACCATGATTCCCATCAGTTCCCTCTATTTCTATCTACAATGATCTCATATCTATTCTCTATTTCTTAACACCCGCCCCCAAAAAAAAGATTCCCTATCTTTTAAGTGGCACTCCAAGAGACAAAGTATTATTAATTACCAGTGCCTCCTCCTTTGAATACCGTTAAATTGCTGAGGGGAAGTTGGTGATTTTATAATCCTGGGCTTAGCCCATTCTTTGAGCCCTAATAACAAGAGATGTATGTCTGTCTGTTATTTTCAAGAAAACCCCAATATTCTCTTCAGTATTGCAGCATTCATATTGGAGACCTACACATATCTATAAAACCATGCTATCTACATATTCAGTTGGAAAATATACCCTTTTTCTGACGTGCCCGAAATAAATGTTCAATACCATTTTCCCCTCTATCCCTCCACTGGTTTGGTTGTTATGGATAGCATTTTGTGCTCGTATAAAAATTTGAGGTCTATAGGAGTCGATGGCCTAGCTCTGCCAAGCTAAAAAATTATTAACCTTACAGCATCTCTGAAACTGTCTTTTTCACTCCATGTATTATTTGCATTTGAAATACGTGTTTTGGAATTTAAATGTAGAGTGTAATTATACGAGAAGTTAAAAGGTTGGGAATATATCCGCTGTACGCATGTATTTCCTTCTTGAGGCGCAGTGATCGGGACTGTGCTGAGGGCGAAATTTTTTGTAAGGGTCTTAATAGGGCAGAAAACAAGACAGACCGAGCGCATTAGACTCTAACACGTCAGCTTGCAACTGTTGCTGCACCCATCGACCCATTGCTTTCTGAGTCAGCTCTCTACTGTCAGCAGAGGGCTTCAATGACTTTTGAAAGCCTGTCTGTCTGAGATTTCGCACAGAGTTTCCCACCTTATAAACAGAAGCCATATTTTTAGTTATATCCCAGTAGCTTGAAAACAGCTGCTGTTTTTCACATTATTAAAAAAGTGGATCTGTTTTCACTGAATTGGCTAATTATAGACCTATTTCAAATCACCAATGTTTGCCAAATTTTTAGAAAAAGTGGTGGCTTCCAACTATAAGCCCCCTAGAATTAAATGATTCTTTCCAGTCAGTTTTCCTCTCATTCCACACCACTGAGACTGGCCTGCTAGAGGTTGATAAAGCTCAACCGCTGATATGGGGTTTCCTTCCCATTCATCTGTGGCTTGATCTTGCAGCTGTATTTGACACAACATCCTTCTTGCCCATCTTGCTGCTCTGAGTATCACTGGCACTGAACTTTTTTGGTTCAACTTTTGTCTTTGTCACTAATATTATTTCATATTAGTCAAGAATACCAAATTCCTCAGAGCTCTGCTCACACAGGGTGTCCCCCTCAGGTCTGTTCTTGGGCCTCTAGTGTTAATGACTTTTATGCTTCCTCCTGGTGACATTTTCTGTCAACTATGCCTCAGATTTTATTGTCATGGAGATCACGCACAGATTCACAAGTTCCAGTTCCCCTTCTCCCTTGCTTCTCCCCCTATTAACAGCTTTCATCAGTGATGTAAAACTCTGGATGTGCTCCAAGTTTCTCAATATTAACATTGATAATCAGTAGAAAGTCAACCCGTGCTCAGAATACGACAAAGTTCTCTGATGGTGCAGCCACCCCAATAAAACACACAAAGAATTATGAAGTTTGTTAAAAACATTGATAAAAATGAATTGCTGCTGGTTGACCCAGAGCACTTGTCTATAAACACTCACCTCTGTTTTTTATTGATTGAGCCCCAGTCAAACCAGTAGGAACTGTTTGTTACTTGGATGTCATTTTCAATCCACCATTCACTTTTGAAAACCATGGAAATACCCTGGTAAAATGTTTTTTCACCTCAGTAGTGTTGCAAGTCATCTTCACATCCTCTACTCAAAAGAGGCAGAAATGCTTGATCATGCTTTCATCAGCTCCCATTTTTATTATTAGAGGTTCAAGCCCGTAGGGCTGAAACCCTATTGTTTTTGTGCTGGTTTATTATTATTATTATTATTTCTTCAGAGATGGTTTTTGTAAATTCATGTGAGATTGTTAATAATAAAGACCTGAAATTTTGCACATTGGTACACACACACACACACACACACACTCAAAGTAATTGGCAACAGTTGATCTGAGGAGTAAAAAGCTGTATTGACTAGAATATCTTGTATAATAGTCTAGTATAGAAACAAGTACTCACTGAGGACACCCTCACATTAACTACAAACTATATAGGCCAAAACTTCCCCTAGCCTTTAAGGTAAAACTTTATTGCATTTGGTCAGCAACTCATCATCAATTAAAATGAGCAGGAGCAACCATTTAACTTAAACACCAAAATCAATGGGGAAAAAAGACATTTTAGCCACTAAGATGTTTAGCCAATTGAAATGAGATACAGGTTTTTGGGGGTAAAAACGGAGGATTGAGGGTTTACTTATTTCACAAGATGGTAAGTTCTGTAAGCCTCGTGCTACTAAATTCTTAGCGAACCAACTCTGCAAAAGCGTATGAGAGAAGAGCACAACGTACAAACAGGAAATAATAGGGGTTTCGCATTAGCCATTTAACAGCATTAATTGTTTTTAAGGCATGAAAAAATGTAGAGACGGCTTTGGTGAACTACAAATGTCACTGTTATTGAAAGAAATCAAGAAACCGATGGGAAGAATAATATTTGGCAGTGACTGGGAATAACAAATTATGTTTTTATAGCACTCAGAATTGCCCCATTGTGTGCGGCCCTAAGGTGATTATAAATGTAACTGCAGTCTGGTAGCTGGAGCTTGTACAATTGATGCAATTCTATTGGTCTTATTCTATGTTGAATAGGTGATGAATGGCTAACAGCGTGCGTGCACAAACTGCACTTGCTGGATTAAAAACGTATCATTAGATTATTATTGAATAGTGTCAGTATATAGTTGCCATGGTATTTTCTCTGTCTTGCTGATTGTGAGGTGTAGATAATGTTCTAGAATAGTACATTCCGGACGGAAACGTAACCTGGTCTCCAGTGATCAGCTCTGCTGTTCCTAGCAGCCCTCCATTATAAATGTATTACGGTTTTCAGCGCCCTAATTTTCCCTACTGATCTAAAGACACAATGGCCTACATTCAGAAGACTACTCAAAGTAGGAGTGCTGATTTTTATATTTATCCGTAATCTCATCTGAAATGGACTTGTGAAGTGGAAAGGGGTCTTGTGCTCTAAGGAGTCCATCTTTCAGATTGTTTTTGGAAACAATGCACTTTTTGTTCTCAGGGCCAAAGATGAGTAGGACCATCCTGTCCATTATCAGCACCATGCACCAGCCACAGAATGGGGCTGCATTAGGCCAGGGAAACTTGCACATCTGCGAAGGCTCAATTGATGCGAAAGGATTTATGCTCATTTTGGAACCAGATGACATGTCTTTCAGACGTAGTCTTTTTCTGGGATGCCCCTACTTGTTCTGTCAGGATAACACCGATCCACACATTGTATTTTAACAACGTGGCCTTATAGTTGACAGTGTGGTGTCGAGAAGGGTCAGACTGCGGCCCACACCTGTCTCCCATAGAAAATGTGTGATGGATTATGAAGCACAAAATATGAATCCTCAGACTGTTGATAAATTGAAGTCCTACATTATACAGGAATGAAAACAAATTCCACTTTTGAAATTGCATCAGTTAGTGTCCACAGTTCCAAGACAACTAATAAGTGTCATTGAAAAGAGAGTGATGTTACCCTCTGGTGAACATGCACCTGTCCCAGCTTCATTAAAATGTGTTGCAATCATCTTGTCTCAAGTTTAAGCTCATCAAAAAAATTTGAGTTTAAACGTTATTCTATTGCTCTTTTATTTCAATTAAATACTGGTTAAAAGGGGTTTTGCAAATTATGGCTTTACTTGTTGCCCTTCTTGTAAAGTTGAGGATGTAAGTTCAATAGTGGCAAAATGCAATCGTTATTACACCTTAGATGTGTAACCTGGTTAGAATTTAATGACTGAAATAATTTAATCATAATCTTCTGTTATTGCACAGTTTATTTTATTTGCAGTTCGAGTAAAGGAAACCTTATTTGAAGTGTTGGTAAAATTATTGTTTTACCTGTAAAACAAAATGCCCAATCACAATGCATTGGAGAGGTCAGAGGGAAACAGGAAGTAAGGCAGAACGGGGGGAGAGAGCGAGAGAGGGAGAGAGAGAGAGAACCTGATGAAGACGTGGTGCATATTTGAACGGTGACTGGTTTAACGTTATAAAAGTTTAGTATTGGCAAACGCAAGTGATTAATGGTATATTGATCTAGTTTGCATGCCGTTACCTGGAGCTCGGTGAATATTCGCGCACTTCGGCTGAAAGTTTGCCATTGCCAGCTCTATTGGGAGCAGAGTTCGCTGGAAAAGTAAGCTGCTAAGCTCCACAGTGTAGTTTCTTGACTTGGAAGCAGTGCACGTTACCTTGCACAGATAACAAGGACAAGGAGGCCAAGAGAGCACTGACGGATCATCTGCATCGCCCTGATAGCGGTTTGAGGCACTGGGATTTTTCAACACTACCTCTGGCAACAAGGGAGCTCCAGGACACCTGCACCGCACGTAATCGTCACCATTTCTGTTTCATGTCATCTGCGCTAGGGGGTCTCAGTACTGTGAGTGACTGACAGTTAATGTGATCAGGCCTGCAGTGTGGTTGGGTTTATTTAATTTTTTCTTTCCATGCCGTCTTGGTGTACAACAGTGCAAATATTGTATGTCAAAATCATTGCCTGGAACTTTTAGTTTTGTGGCTTTTGCGTGAATATATTTCACATTTTGAGATGTTTTCTGTTTGAATATCAAAGTGGTATTTCATGCTGATCCACTATTTAATTTGATTTCAACTCTTAAATAAATTCAGCATTATTTTGTGACCAAGATCTTTTGAGTGTTTTATCCATTGTGATATATTTTGTGGTGGACTATAAAAGCCTTGCATTTCATTGGTGCTTTAGTCCACACGAGTTCATAGCATACTTATTCGATAACTGATATTTACATGAAGTTAAAATAGGAATCCCACTGATGTATTTCGTAGATAAGTTACTGTTCTGTATTCAGAGAACCCTGAGTCCTCTCCACTATAGGGGTTAAAAGGGCTATAGGTGCATGTAGCTCAAAAATGACTCGGTGAGGGAGTTTTCTTGCATTGTCTTTGTACTGAAAGGTTGCTATTTCATATTCCACCTATTTCTCAAAAGACGTCTTTAATGTCAAACCATTTAATGGCCAGGCTTTTTTTTATTCTTTCCAAGAAATACTTTTTCTTTTTCTACCTAAGCATCCACAAATGGGTGAGAAACGTCTCTCGTTCATTTCCTTTGTAATGTCATGGGAACCTTTGATTCTCAACAACTGTGGCTGTCAGGAATATATTTACAAACCCTAATTCCAATGAAGTTGGGATGTTGTGTAAAACATGAATAAAAACGGAATGCAAATATTTTTTGATCTATATTTAATTGAATACACTACAAAGACAAGATACTTAATGTTCAAACTGAAACTTTTTGGAAATATTCACTCATTTTGAATCTGATGCCTGCAATGTGTTCCAAAAACGCTGTGTTATATCACCTTTCCTTTTAACAACACTCAATAAGCATTTGGGAACTGAGCACACTAATTGTACAGGCTTTTGTAGGTTGAATTCTTTCCCATTCTTGCTTGATGTGCAACTTCAGTTGCTCTGAAAATGTTCCCATAAGGATTAAGAAATCTGGAATTCTATGTCTTCTGGGGATAATTGGTCCCCTCAAGGGTCGGTAAACCAGGACCCCCCCCACACACACACACACACAAACACACATTCACAATGGATGTTGTCATTTTTCAGTTGTTGTTGTGTGTAAATTTCTTCTTTTCCAATGATCAAAATGTTCAAAATCTTTTAAACAGTGTATAATAAACATATTTCAAAACCAGTCAGTCTTGTGTGGAACCACATACTGTATCATACAAAATATAATACAAACTAGGCTTATGCCGTCAAAAGCGATGGCTTGGGTTATATCCCCCAAGACCCAATACAATATAAAGCCCCTCAGGTCATGATCTTTCATTTGAACTTAATTTCAGGTCAATCGGAAAAATGGTTCTGAAAATATGGCCAAAATGGTAATTTTCCCGCATAAAGCTCCACCTGGTGGCAAAATATTGAACCACACAGGTATGATGTCATCATGTGACACATTGTGAGGTCATGACCTTGCAGTTGCGCACAGTTTCATGTCAATTGGACCAATGGTTCCAAAGATATGGCAAAAATGGTGAATTTTATGTGACAAAGCTCCACCTTGTGTCAAAATTTTGAACCAAACAAGTATAATGTCACCATGGGACACATCCTCAGGTCATGACCTTTCATTTGCACTTGATTTGAGGTCAATCAAATATTTCCAGAGATATGATAAAAAAACAGTGATTTTTTTTCAGTCTTTGGCCCTGGTGGCCAATCTAGAAATTGTAAATTGTCCAAAATCGAATCAGTTCTTCCTCTTATTGATACTTATATGCAAAACATGAAATTTCTAATTGAAATATTACTGAAGTTATCGCGTTAACACGTTGACCCTCTAATGGCAGAGTGTAGTGCCCAGCCACTCGTCCATCTGAAGGTTAATGATTTTAATGAAATGTTGGCCTTCATTTAGTATTATATGCACTTTTTATTTGGAAAAAAAAATACACTGGAGTGGCGAGCAATTTCACGCTTGTAAGCTCTAAAATCAAGCCGGCAAAATACAAAGCGAGAGCGAACCTCACATGAGGCACTCCCGTCCGGTTCGCAAAATTTTGTTTTGCACCTCATTTTCTACACGTGCTTTTCTGTTTGACGAATCAGCGTCTTTGTTTATAATTACTATATTAGCGCGCTTGAAACAATGGCCGACTCAGTTATCAGAGACTGTGAACATTGCTCAAAACAACTGGCAGCCGTCTTGGAGGTAGGTAAACTACGTAATTGTGAAAAAGGATTATGTAATAGTTATACCCTATTGCCCCCCTCTGAGTTATTGCAGAAAGCTTGGTGAAAGCCTTGCTGCAGCGCTCGAAACCTGCTGACTCGTCAGTCGAGACTCTAATATGTCTATTAATACTAATAGACTGTATGTAGGTCTAGGCCCCCTACGACGAGCTCAGGCTTTTTTGCACCGACGTAGGCCTACAGCAGCAACCTAGCATGATCACCTAGCTATGGTTTCACTGCCCCAGGGTGTCCCCAAATTTTGGTTAGGATTAGGTTTAGGGTTAAGTTGAGGGTCGGATTTATTGTTAGCGTTAGGAAAAGGTATAACATCAAATTTTCAACGAAGCTGAATGAAGCGCACTGATTGCCTAATGGGTAGTACCGTGGATTTGCACGCTGGGAACTCTGGTTTGAATCCCAGTGCAGTTTTTCTCTTAATTGTCTTTTTTTCCTTTTTAATTATTTGTAATATTTTCAGTCAGTTAAGTAGCTAATATATACTCGGAGTGGTGGAAATAATTATTAACCCAGTGGAAATAATTTCCACCACTGGAGGGTGGAAATAATTATCGCCCTGGTGAAAATAATTTTTGCCATGCAGGGGAAGTTTAAAATATTTCATAAAATTGGGAGTTTGAGTAGATATTATTTAGAACAATAAATAATACTTCCATGCCAATGTAGATTTACCCATGGATATTTTAACAATAAGTATTTTTTACTCCGAAAAATCTGAAAAAACAAAAAAAAAAAACGCTTCAAAAGGTCACAGAATGGCTGGCGAATGGGGTGGCTGCAAAACTACTACTCCAGGTGGCAGCACCAGTACAAAAAGATGTAAGTCCAATGTATTTTCCATTAAAGGGAAAGTTCATGGAAAACTGGAAAAGCACGTGTGGAAAATGAGGTGCAAAATAAAATTTCACTACCGGGACTCATCTGATCAGACATGCAATTTGAAATGACTGTCGTGGGCGTAACCAGTCGCTTCCTCACTTGTTACGTCCAGACCTGTGGGTTAATTTGCATAATGTATGCAAATAGCATAAAGATGACCGCGGCAAATTAAGGTACTCACAGCATCAAAATTTAACTAGGCGTCAGACAATCATATATATATATATATATATATATATATATATATATATATATATATATATATATATATATATATATATATATATATATATATATATATATATATATATATATATATATATACCATGCTTTTAAAAATAATGATTGAAAAAAGAAAAATTTTCGGTGTCCTAATATCGTGTTACATCCATAACAACATCAAGAAATATGCGTATATCGTGTCCTGCGCATAGACTGTATAAAAAGATTGACGCAGCACCCGTATCAAAAAAGTGAGGCTGATGCGGAAATCTCAAAAAATGATGTATGTACCTGATGTATTCATTCTTATTCTTTTAAATGCCTTCTGGTGAATAAAATAATACATTCCTTTGGCAATTTAGAGCAACACGTAACCAGTCACAAAATGTTAACAATGCTTTGCACTGAAACCACGTGGATGGAATACAAACATTGAGGACAATAGACATGAAAAACATTGACTGGCCGTAATTGTCCATAAATGTTAATGATAGACTGAGGCCATTTATCATACAAAAGAATTGACTTTGAAACGTATCTGATTTTCAGGAATTGAATATCTGTTTTGTGTCCTCGTCACACCCACAGCACCTGCCACCTTAGTGCATTATGGGGTCACTGAAATGAAGTCACTCGGTTTATCTTCTTGCTTCTTTGTGATGCCCATGGATGGGGTTTCACCACTGCAATGAAAAACTTTCGAAAAGGTGCATTTGAATTTTCTTCACCATTGTAACACATTTGTACAGTTTAGTATGGAATGACCCATATATGGAGAGAGAGAGTGGTGCCCTTTGTCACTGTTTATATCCCCGAACAGCGTTTCAGGGATATTATGTTCTTGGTCCGACCGCCGCCGCTGCCACTGCGCCACCCTACGTGTTAACGCGATAACTTCAGTAATACTTCAATTAGAAATGTCATGTTTTGCATATAAGTATCATCAAGAGGAAGAACTGATTCGATTTTGGACAATTTACAATTGTCTGAAACTGAAAAATCACTGTTTTTATCATATCTCTGGAAATATTTGTCCGATTCACCTCAAATCAGGTGCAAATGAAAGGTCATGACCTGAGGATGTGTCCCAAGATGACAGAATACTTGATTGGTTCAAAAGTTTGACACAAGGTGGAGCTTTGTCACATAAAATTCACCATTTTTGCCATATCTTTGAAACCATTTGTACAGTTGACATGAAACTATGTGCAACTGCAAGATCATGACCTCAGAACGTGTCACATGATGACATCATACCTGTATGGTTCAATATTTTGCCACCAGGCGGCGCTTTGTGATAGAAAATTACCATTTTGGCCATATCTTCAGAAACATTTGTCCGATTGACCTGAAATTAAGTTCATATGAAAGTTATTCAAGGTCTATTCAAGGATTGGGGAATTGGAGGATTGGGGGCGTTTGGGGATATACCCCAAGCCGTCACCTCCAATGGCATAAGACTGGTGCTTGTGTGGGCGGTGTCTTCCCATGGAAACTGCGGTGTGACATTATCGAACGAAAAATTTGCCTGTCTGACGCGGACAAATTGAACCCACTGGTATAAAGTTTGTTTATTTTTGACAGATTGACAGAACACAATTATTTTTTCATTGCAAGCTGCTGGATAGTGCAGGCTCGTTGACAGTCGTACTCCGACAGGCTCTTCTCTACTTTTTGTGACGTAGGCATTGCATTAGGGGAGCGTTGTAAACCACTGTTTAAAGTACCTGCTTTTTTTGTTTTATTTTTCCGTTTTCTGATGACCAACAACATCAAAATATGATGTATAATCGTTCAGATATTTATTTACCACAAGAAAATAATACAAAATTTTCAGAAAATTAACCTGACATACACTCAAAGGGAGGTAGGTCAATTCAGTTTGGGAATTATAAATTTGCGGACCGGTGCTGCATCAAGGCGCGTTCATATCACACAGTACATGTAGCATGCATGTCACTCACAATCGATTGCAATTGCTGTATGTAGCTGGGACTAAGAGGAGAGAGAACAAGAGTGGAAATTCTCTTTCACCCTTACTTTTTCTGATATGAAA
The DNA here is from genome assembly GCA_029721435.1 of Gymnothorax reevesii. Classification (NCBI taxonomy): domain Eukaryota; kingdom Metazoa; phylum Chordata; class Actinopteri; order Anguilliformes; family Muraenidae; genus Gymnothorax; species Gymnothorax reevesii. Next base: position 11,507,788 of record CM056586.1, on the reverse strand, counting down.
AACAACATGCCTGCAAAAGCGTAGAGATTTTTTTTTCTTATTCTTTTGAGTTTACCTTGATAAGCTATCGTCATGGTGTGGCGTAAGTTGTCTGTCATCTGGAACATTTTTTATCTTTTTTTTTGCTTGATGAATTTTTGTGGAAATTTGCTTTAACATACCAGTAGACCATATCTACAGAAGTTTTCTTATTTTTGATTGATTAATTTTTTTCCGTTTTATGGGCCCTTGGCATTTTGGCCCCAGTGTTAAAGATTGGACTGAGAAATTTTTAAAAAATTATTTCTCAAAAACTGCGCGATACAGTTTTTTTCTAAATCAGGCAATCAACTTTCCTTGATATCGTCAATGTACAGTGCAAGCACCATTTTCATTGAATTGACTGAAATTGGTCTAGTGGGGGTGCTGCACTTCAACATTGGATCCTGTAGAGAATATGCAAGATGGCCTGTGGAGGCCAATAGGTTGCAGATAGAGATTAAGTTTGTATCTTTGACATTTAGGAAATCAGATATGACCTATATTTTGGCTGTGTTCAAGTCCACCTCAGATGACCCCGAAACGTCAAACTTGTGGTCAAGCATAATTTTAAATTTTCAAAGGCTTCTAGGCTTGAAAATATAGAAGATTGGCAACATGCATGTATTGAACAGTCATAGGCAGTCATATTATGAATTTGCTGGCCTTGAACTTGACCTTTAGTGACCTTCAAAGGTCAAACTTCACATGGTGAAATTTCAATGACTTTCATTACTGAAACTATTACAGATAGAGCTTAGGGTTCTATTGTGGGCTTATAGGAAGTCATTAAGTTGAATTTGGCGCCCTTGAACTTGACCTTCAGTGACCTTGAACCGCCAAAAATTACAATGAAATTTCAATGACTTATATTAGCAAATTCCTAACAGAGTTTGTATTGGAGACGTATTTGAAGTCATATATGAACTTTCATTTGGTGACCTTCATAATGCCCTTCGAAGGTCAAACTTGACCTTGTGAAAATTGAATGACTTCTATCTCTAAAACGGTCACAGAGCCTAAGTTTGTATCACAGACTTAGAGGAAGTCACACATGAACTTTCATAGACTGTTTGTGACCTTTGAAGGTCAAACTTGACATATTACAATGACTTGTATTGCCTAAACAGTCTCAGATGGAGCCTAGGTTTGTATTAGAGACTTGTAGGAAGTCATGTGTCATTTGCTGTCCTCAACTTGACCTTCTGTGACCATTTACAGTTCACAATTGACATTTAATTTTCAATGACATTTATCACCAAAACTGCTTCAGAGCTTACGATTGTACGAAGTACTACAGGAGGTCTTATAAATGAATGCAATCTTTTATTTAGTAACCTTGACATTGACCTTCAATGATTCAAAGGTCAGATTTCACATGGAAGTTGTATCATCACTATAAGATTGCTTGCCGGTAAGCCACAGGACCCTTGGTCCTATTTTTTTTCTTCATACACTTTTAATCTCTTGCATTTTGTGTAAAAACCTTTTGCAGTGCTTCATTGCTGTTGTATGATTAACTGTTGTTGGTTACAAGTTCCAATGTGCCACTTGTCAGGTAGTACATACAACAGCTCAGGTTTCTCATTTTCTGTGTAAACAATATTTTCTTCCCTTTCAGTTATTTAGCACATTTTCTTGCCAGTTCCATTCTAGTTCCACATTTCGAACTAAGGACGCAAATGTAATTACTTTCTACTTGGAAATGAAATCTGAAAGAAGAAATTAAAATATTTGAACAATTTTTCATCCGTAACAAGGCTTTCATTCTCTTAAGCGTAGGATAACTCCCACTTTTTCATACTTGTGTATAAGGAACTATTTGTAAAAGAATCTACATACGTTTCAAACTCAACTTTTGTGGAATGAAAAAAAAGAATTGTCAGTAAAAAAAAGAATAAATAAATAAATAATAATGACATTATAATCACTTTGTACTCTTGTCAGAGTAGTTTTGTGCACTTATCTATTGTGTGGGACTTCGGTCTTGTCCTTGCATCTGATGAACATTAGATAAGCCGCTGCTTTGTCAACAATTACTCAATTTTTTAGGTCAATGAAAAAAAATCAAATAAGAGAAATTCCAGAAAATTTGAAAGACACCCAGGTTACCAAATATTTATATAAAATACACATTATAGAGTCTATACAGTTCTTTTCATACGGATATAAATTGGTCTCCGCACTCCATCGGAGCTCTCGTGAGGCTCAAAGTAGCTTCCGCAAAAATTATGACGGGAGCTACTTTATCCATTGACTTTCAAAAACAAAAACAAAAAATGTTTTTTTTTTTTCCCTGCATGTTTGAAATTATCTTTGCACAACCGGTTCCTGATTATGCAAGTAAGTGAGCAACGACTGACACTAAGCACATAAAAAGCAGCATGCTTTTGGAACTAATCACAACCTTTGTACATTTTTGCCTCTTGATTTTATTCATCTCAGATTCAGTAACTTTTTGAAGACGGTGTATAAAAATCAGCTGTAAATCATGCTCTTTCAGGGGATATAATTGGAGATAAGGTTGTGTTGTTAAACCATGTTGTTTCCTTGAAGTGTTCTCCCATGTTATCATGAATGGATATGGAACAAAAAAAAGTGTGGACTATGCTTTTGTGAATGACATGCGATTTATGACTGGGACTGAAAGTTTCATGAATGGACAACAAGGGCAGATCTGTTATGGGATTTTGTCCTGACTCAATCATTTCTTGGTCTGACATTTGTATTAATTCCAGCTATAACTATGTACTGCAGTTGTGTCAGAAACACTTGACTCTGTGCCAAAACAGGTTGGAACTTGAGTAATTCATAGAACTGGCAGAGCTCAGAAAACTAGAAATGCTGTAACTGTTGGAGTAATTCCCACACACACGGACTCTCCACATCTAGCATGGTGCACCTTTGCTTGAGGAACAGTTAAGCATTATACTGTTTGCCATGAAATTATTCTCATTGTTCAGTTGAATAAATGGCATTGCTTACCCTCCTCAAGCCATGATTATATACTGCAATGAAATATGTGACAATATGTGGTTTCACAATTAGCCTCTGCTTTTATTTTCCTCCACTGTGCACATATTTTCAAGATCATTTTTTATGCACCCATTTTTGTTGTATGGGATGGTTCTTTTACAACAGTGCTTTAATTTTCCCCCAGATACATAGATTTGTCCCTTCTCTCCAAAACCACAGTTCCTCCACTTAAATTAAAATAAAGACCAACTTTATAATTGATTTTGAATCCCTTAAAATTCACTAAATTGTGCTTTAAAAAATAGAAATTAATCGAAACCTGTCCAATACTCTCATTTTAAGCTACACTTGTTTGTGTTTTCTGGAGAATCTAGCTGAATATAGCTTTGTTAAGTTCTTCTATTTAGCAAAATAATACTAAGGGCTGATATTGTCCATTTGTAATCCATTGATGATGGTAGCCTAGTGATAATCATATTTTTCAAATTCTCACTTGGCCACCTGGAAATGATATAATCCGCACTCTTTCCTCTATCTCATTCACCCTCTCTCCCTTGTGTGCCTCTCTCACTTTAAATTCTGGCGCTGTACCATCTGTGACAGAGGTATGAACTGATTGGACAAGAGAATGGCAGGATGGAACACGTACTGGTACAAGATGAATGCGTTGGAAGCTTGCAGGAGTGGGGAGTGCTTAACTGTGTAGAGCTGGGTCTGTGGTAACTAGAGAGAGCAGTGGTAGGCAGGGGAGACTGAGGCAGTGTCCGTGTGTATCCCTTCAGACTACACAGTGAAGACTGATCTTCTATGGAAACAGCACAGTCACACTGGGGTTACTTTAAGCGCTCTTAGATTTTGGGAGTGTGGTCGCAGTCCCTGTCATTAATTTATTTTATCTTCACCTTCATGTTCTGACTGGACCGTGGACCTTGGTCAGCCAGCAGCCCCAAGAAATAGTGAGTGTTTTGATTTTTGATCACTTTTTGTCCTGTTTTGTTTAAGAGTCTGTCATTTTATGTGCGATGCTGTGGGAGCACATGCCCTGATAATGTTTGCGCTTTCCGCACGGAATCAGTCCAAAAAAAATCATGTTCAGTTCGAGGCTTGTTTTGTTTTATTTTATTTTTATTTAAGATTTATTTAACCAGGAAAAACCTCATTTAGATTAAAAATCTCTTTTACAAGAGTGTCCTGGTCGAGCTTTTATTTTTGTTGTACTTTTTATACTTTGAAAATGTATGGCCATATTTTCCCATTTGGTACAGAGTTCATTTTTGGTGGTGATCCTTCCTCAGTATCAACTGATTTTTAAATGAAGAGCTTTTGAACTCTGTGTAATATTCAGAATTTCTTTAGCATATCTCTGTCATTGACGTCACTTTTGCACATTCACATGTCATTAACAGAGAGGAGGCCAGTCAAATTTTATGATGAAAGGAACATACCTGACAACAACAATCACTCAACAGTGAAACTACAGGACAATGATGCAGTGTTTCTTGGCTGGTATAAGTCCAAATAGTGCAATGCAGAAAGTTTTGTGAGTAATTTTTTTTATTTCTTATCCCCCACGGGGCGAAAGTACAAAGGGGGATTATTATGGAGTTAAATTACTGCTAAAACTTAATATAAAAACAAAAACGTTTTACAAATGCACAATAATTCACTAACAATCACAATGTGATTTGCAAATGCAAAACTGATTCATGTGCAAAAAAAGTGCAAATACAAAAAAAGATTTGTAAACGAACACAACATGGTTTGCATATATAAAAATTATTCACAAGCAAAGAAAGTGTGGTTTGCAAATGCAAAAAAGATTTGCAAACAAACAGCGTGGTTTACAAACACAAAACACCATTAACAAACTAATTCAGTATAATCTGTTTTACAAATACGTTGCACAAAACCTGTCACAAATACCCAGCGCTTCAATTTGTATGAGAAAATACTTTCTACAAGTTCGTGACTTTTGGCAGCTTTCTACCGGTGATATGGTGGTGCTGATTTTCTCACTTGTGTCCTTAGGATTTGCGAACAAATGTCCTAGCTATTAGTTATTTGCAGTCATCAACAGCAGATGTCACTATGATTCCATTTCCTAAATCTCTAAATGGCACAGCGCCAGAGGCTGTCCTGAAAGAATAGGTAAATATCCCACCATACACAGTACCGGAATCAAACAAATGATTTTGACAGCAAAGGGTGGCCTAACTATTGATACTAAATATCACCTTTAAGTCACAAACGAATTGAAGCACCGTGTAATCATGTTGTGTTTGTTTGTGAACCGCTGTGCATTTGTAAAACATGGTCTGTTTGTATATTAGGTTTTACTGCTGGGCTGTATGCTGCACAGAGAGAGTCTGTCAGGTGGTGTTAAACTTATTAAGCAATTGCAAAGAGTCTGAATATCGGATGGTGTAACCCTATTACATTGATTCAAGCTTTTAGACACCAGAGAGAGAGATTTATTTTTCATTAAAGGCTGAATGTGCAAGAATTGTTATCCCCCCGGCATATAATGCGGGGGGATATAGCGATCAGTGTGTCTGTCCGTCCGTCTGTCATAAAATCGTTTCCGGACCAGAACTCGAAAACTATACCACTTACAAACACCAGATTTGGTATGGAGCTTCTCCTTGTGGTCTAGTTGTGCCTTTTGGGGGTTTCGGTCCGTCCGTCTGTCCACACAACCTTTAGGTTACACAACCTACAGCAGGGGGGATCCGCCATTGCCAGATGGCTCTTGTTCTTTTTGGGCACTGTGTCCCATTTCAGATTCCTTAGGTACCAAACTGTAAAACTAATTTAATTTCACTTATATGTCACTACAGGCATACCATTGAAATACAACCATTTTTTATTATTTATTTATATTTTATTTATTTCATTTTTTATTTCTACCAGTCCTGTATACATTTTCCCATTCAAAGAAAATATGTACAAGGGGGATGAAGTTTGACTCCATTGGAGCAGATTTATCTTCAAAAAAGCATGCAAATAAACAAAATTATAAATACAAAGATTAGGTAAAAAATGGTAAAAAGTGAAAAGAACTAACACCATAGCAATTATATATACAAGAACTATGCTTCCACTGCTCAAAAAGTGCTAATACTTGTCCCAGGTTGAACCCAGGTTTCCCATGTTCAGCGCACCGCCTAAAGCACTATGCGAGCTCAGTAGACTGCTGCTCCCTCGTCTGATTGCAAATATAAAAGAGTGAGTCAATAAAGCATGTCACGCACCCTGATTTAGCAATTATTTTGCTGCGCTCTCTATTTACCCCCGTGAAATGGCACAAGGATTCTTGTATATTTTACGTATTAAAACAAACCAGTTAAGCGTTTAGAATCATAGAATCAAATGACCACCCACAAAGTCAAACTGACAGCATCACAAGCAGATCACAGGGAAGATAATATATTGCGTGCAAGAGGTATGCTCAGAGCCTGATCTCATTGGAAGCAGTGCCCCGGAAAAAAGCATGCATGGAGATTGGCAGATCTAGTTTCGTTATACAACGTAACGCGGACACATTGGGCTAACACTTGCCAGTGCAGATTTACCCTCAAACACAGTTTTTTATTGTAAAATATCTTAAGGTAAGAAAAAAAATTGGCTCTTTGCTGTAGACTGTATAGTGTATGCCTGCTGTTCTTTGAGTGTGGTGTCAGTTTAAAATGGTATGGCTTCTATCGTTGGACTGTGTGCACTATCCTCTTTCATTTGATGTATTGTTGGTATACATTGCTCAAATTCGGTAGAAACACTAGCGATCTAGCACGGATATTATTTTATCATACGTTTTACTGCATGCTTATTTACTTGCTTGGTACTTAATTGTGTTCGGTTGAGGTGAAATTGGTCATCATGTGCTTTTGACCGAGTCTCTTCCCTTTAATTGGATATGCTGCATGATGATGTTGCTATTAGGAAACATGGTGTATTTATTATGTTTATTGATTGTCCCCGGTGCCGGACGCGTGTGGGTTTAAGAGGTTAAACTTCATCATGAAATTTGGATTCCCTCAGCAAATAGTGATGCAAGCTTGGGTGGCAAGCTGGCCATCATAGCTCAACAGCAACCGATACAAGAGTACTTATTATTTCTGATGTCAGTTGACATCAAGCAAGTGCAACAACACAAGACCTAGCCAGCCATCTTATATTACTTACTTGGCATCAGTCTTCAGGCTTTTCATTTCATGAAGTTGTGACTAAAATCTAGTCCAAGATTTACTCATGTCTGACCTCTTGCTCAGTCACTCTCTTTTTCTCTTCTGCATCTGTGAACATCTTCCTAGGCCTCTTCACCTCTTCCATCATGTCCATGCGTAGAATACTGGGCTAGCTTTTCATAGCAAGCTGGAGATGGCTGGTGTGACGTGGCTGGGCCATAAAGTATTACGTGATTTTTGCAGGTGATCGTATAGCGGTACTCGATCAGCCCAAGTAACGTGTTGCAAGAACAGGCATCTGAAGTGTGGAATGTCAATGAAAGTTGAACCACTCTTCCTATCACAAGTCACTGAATCTTAAAAAGTTATTTTTAAGCTGGTGTTGTAAGGCAAAATAGTTGCATCATGTTGCTTTGAGTGATGATATTGGCGCCTGAATATTCAGCTGATGGATGATGAGACAAAAATTTCAGCTAGAGTAAATAGCTGAAAATAAATGGTTATTGTTTGCGTTTTTTAAATGGGGTCTGCACTGATTTGACAGTTTTACAGACTGGCTAATGAACTAGCTAACTGCGCTATTTAACAGGCTGCAGAACTAGCTCGCCGGGGTATCTAACTGATGGTGAGGCAGGTGACCCAAGTGAATCATAACAGCCATTTTAATATTTTTGATCCATTATCTAGTATCAATATATTGGTTGCTAAGCTATTTTCTTTGACTCACTGATTGTCAGGTACAGATAATATTTTAGAGTAATATATCCCAGACTGAATCACAGCCTGGATTCTTGTGGTGGGCTTTAATGTTCCCAATGCGTTTGTCTGTCTGTTTGTCTGTTAGCAGGATATCTAAAAAACGGCCAAATAGATTTTAACCAAACTTTGCAGGATCTTAGAAAAGCACGAGAGCAACAAGTGATTACATTTTTGACATATCTAGGCCAAAGTACAGCTTTGATATAGGTTAAACTTCAAATCCAGCTATGCTTGCAGAGATTTGAAGTGTTTCCAATGGGCCGGATTTCCATTCAGCATGCTTTTAGCTTTTGCTGCAACCTGGCGGTAGAATGCAAAAGCACCCTACATCAGCCAACGAAAATAACTAATGCACAGAGTTGCCTTGGCATGGCTCTTGTATTATTTTTTTTTAACATTTTTACATTGCCCTTTTCCTGCATTATAAAACTAACCCTAACCCTTATATCATGGTGATCTGTTCATTGTCTGTTCATCCATCCATCTGTCAACAATGGTGGCAGATTTTTTTATCATGAGGGGACGAAAAATCTGGGGACGAGAAGTCCTTGGGGATGCAAAGTCCTCAGGGACGGAAAGTCCATGGGGACGAAAAGTCCAGGGGCAAAAGTACGTGGACCAAAATTCCAAGGATGAAAAATCTGGGGAAGAAGAGTCCTGTAACCCAGATAAATATCATGTTCTCTCCAGCATGCGACAGTCATTCTGTTTCATCATTTGAGATTGTATCAATAGCGCTGGCATAGGAGGCAGCTACAATATGGTTTTATGCACAAGTTCATGATCACTGACTCTGTAAATGATTAGCAGCAATTAGCTGCTGTGGATGATACTTGTTCTGACCAACTGTTAAGTGAAGAGTCAAGATCACATAATTAGATGTCATATAAAACTTATGTGTGTTTCAATAATTGAAGAGCAGTCTATTCATCTGTCTTTTAACAGGTAATCTAATTGTTCTGTGCTGGACAGGAGTTTTCCAGTCTTACAACGTCATTCGTGTTTGGGCCTCTCCTATCTTCAAAAGCTCCTCCAGATTTGGCATATGCTAATGGAAGTTTTTTTTTTAAATATGACCAATCAGACCCATGTTTGAAAATGATGCAACCGATTTCTTGATTTTGATCACATTCTGCTGCATGTCACCCCAGTATTGAGCATTTAGGGAAGGGAGAATTGAAGGTGTGGCATGGCTTCCTAAAGGATGGATTCAAAGAGCATTAGCCAAATTCAAAATGCACTTCAGAGGCATTATACATAGAGGGTGTAATGTTTAGTCTATGGGCCAGGTCACGCGGTAAAGGAGTTACAGAATTGGCGTATTTTGTATCATAGCTCCAAAACTAGGTTAGATTGAGTTACAATTTAAATGGCCTTGTGTAGGTTTTTCTTCCTTCTAGGGGCGAATAGCTAATTTTGTCATATAATTTGGGTGAAAACAGCAAAAAAGTGGTTGGTAACAGACTTTTTTAAAAAAAGTACGGAGACATAAAATTTGGGACGATAAAGATAAAGAGGGGGATAAAGAGTCTGGGGACAAAGAGTATAAGAGTCTTTGAGAGGAGCAGTCCAGCTTAGCTGGTAATGACGTGATGGTAGGGGCCTGTCCTCACCCTGGCCAATGGTTGTCCTGGGGCAGAAGCCAGGCAGTGATTCCCCTTCACAGATGCAGGACTGCTTGACAGTAGAACCAAGGAGTTTAGCAAGAATGCAGTACCAATCCTGGTGACAATTGAAGGCTTGGGAGTTGTTCCTAATAAACTGACCCAAAGGAACAGGCAGGAACATTGGATTAACAAGAACATGATCCCAGCCCTGGTGACCATTATAAAGGCTTTGGAGCTTGTCCCCAGTAATGAAACTCTGAAGAATAATTGTCTTTCTTTATCATTCACAACACCATTTCCATAAAAGTTGGGATGCTGTGTAAAGTGTAAATAAAAACAGAATGCAATGAACAGAAGTCATTTAAACCCTATTTATTATGGGATATTATGTTTTTGGTTCGACCACCGCCACTGCCGCACTACGTGTTAACGCGATAACTTCAGTGATATTTCAGTTGCAAATTCCAAATTTTGCACATAAGTATCATAAAGAGGAAGAACTGATTCGATTTTGGACTATTTACAATGTCTCGATTGGCCACCAGGGGCCAAAAAGTGATTTAAGTGTTAACGCGATAACTGCAGTAATATTTCAGTTAGAAATTCCAAGTTTTGCATATAACTAAGTATCATTAAGAGGAAGAACTGATTCGATTTTGGACAAGTTACGATTTCTAGATTGGCCACCAGGGGCCAAAAACAAAAAAAATCACTGTCCCGCGATAACTTCAGTAATATTTCAATTGCAAATTTCAAGTTTTGCACATAAGTAAGTATCATAAAGAGGAAGAACTGATTCGATTTTGGACAATTTATGATCTCTAGACTGGCCACCAGGGGCCAAAAACTAATTTACATGTTAACGCGATAACTGCAGTAATATTTCAATTATAAATTCCAAGTTTTGCATATAATTAAGTATCATAAAGAGGATGAACTGATTTGATTTTGGACTATTTACAATTTCTAGATTGGCCACCGGGGGCCAAAAACTGAAATATCACTGTTTTTTATCATATCTCTGGAAAGATTTGTCCTATTGACCTCATATCAAGTGCAAATGAAAGGTCATGACCTGAGGATGTGTCCCACGATAACATTATACCTGTTTGGTTCAAAATTTTGACACAAGGTGGAGCTTTGTCACACAAAATTCCCCATTTTTGCTATATCTTTGGAACTATTTCTCCAATTGACATGAAACTATGTGCAACTGCAAGGTCATGACCTCACAATGTGTCACATGATGACATCATACCTGTATGATTCAATATTTTGCCACCAGGTGGCGCTTCGTGATGGAAGATGACCATTTTGGCCATATCTTCAGAGCCATTTGAACGATTGACCTGAAATTAAGTTCAAATGAAAGTCTATTCAAGCATTGGAGAATTGGAGGATTGGGGGCATACGGCCGTCGCCTCTGACAGCATAAGCCTAGTTGTAATTGAAAATAGTGGAAAGACAACATATCAAATGTTGAAACACAAACTTTACTGTTTTTTGACAAATATTTGCTCATTTTAAATTTTATGATAACAATATTTCAAGAAAATTGGGGGACTCAGGTATTCACTAAAGGGGTGTGGCATCCAGTGATAAACCCAGGAGCAAGGAGGGTAACGAGATAAATAAATAAATTAATTAACTGAGACAAAACCACAAAATGGATGCAAACTGCTGGAACAGGGGAGGAACCAATTAAGGTGACGGTATCGTGCCATGGTAATGACTGTCAAGGCTGGATTACTTCACTGTCGCAATATTATGTGTTATAAATCCAATGTCAAAAAACATAACACTGGTTGAAATGTAGTATTGGTGTAATTTTACTTCGCTAGCTAACTTAGTTCATCTCTCCTTTTTAGCATTGTGAGCGAGCGAGAGTGACAGAATGCTCACTACAGTCCACTTAACGGCCACTTAGTAATGACTACAAAATTTTGAAAGTTGTGCATAGCACCTTCAAATCAGCAGACATGTTGGCCTCCATTTATTTTCAAGTGAACTATGTTCTTAATTTAGAAGAGCAAATGTAGGAATATTAAAAACGTATTGTTGCAGTTAATATTGCTTACTCTGAGACTAGGCCGAGATACAAGGAGCAGGTTACAATGGAAATACTTGCTGGAATTTTTTTTCATTAAGAAACAAAGCACATGCAGATGACATCAGATAAGACAGCAAAAATGAATCACAAGGACAGAACTAGAATGGACAGGATGAGGGGAAACCGGTGAGGAGTGAGAGGGAGGTGAAGCAGCCACAGGGTGTAGAACAAAACCGCGATGGATGACCAGATGAAATAAAGCAAAGGGAGGCAGGACATGGAGCGAACATCACACACGAGGCACCAGGAGAAGGCGCAGGCACAAGAAAAAGGAAACCAAATTGAAATAAGCAAAACAATAAATAACTCAAATAAGCACAAAAAAGGACGACAGTGTCATCACTCTCCCCCGCCCTGATCAAGGGCCTTAACCCCGTAAAAAAATATATTCATCCATTTTTGAACTTATTGTAGATCATGAGTAGTTTATTAAGCATATAAAATTTCACACGTCGGTATGATAGTTAATAGTATAATATAGTATTATTACACACACACACAACTATATATTTTATATATATATATATATATATATATATATAGATAGTATAATAGTGACAGAGAAATCTTGTCCCCGTTCTGGCCTGGACAGATGGATGGACCTCTATTGGATGGACCTCTATCCAATATCCCCTGGTTCCACTTTGTGGCACGCGTTAATGAAAACGGAACACGTGGCACCAATTAAGGGAACACATAACAAGTGAGCAGGCGAGCGGAGAGGCAGGGAAAGGGCTTTGTTACAAATAAGGTAAGGAGCAATCAGGTACAGAGCAGGGAGTGAAATATAGAGAAAGAAACATGGAAAAGGGAAGATAGGAATACTAAAAGAACTGTACAGAACAATAAATAGAAATACAAATTACATCATGTCAACAAAAAATATCAAAAAGACTAAACAGAGTAAGAACATGGACACTTGTTAAGTGCAAATATGGAAGAACACTTCAGTTAACGAAGACAAAGCATTCAGAAAACCTCTCACTTACGGGTCTAATCAGAGTCTGTACTTCTGTTTTTGCCTCTTGCTTTCAATATCTCAGATTCAATTACTTTTTGGGGACAAGTTTGAAAAATCTGCTTCAAATCATGCTCTTTCAGGGGACAGGATTTGAGATAAGTATGTGCTGCAATATTATGTTGTTTCCTTGAAGTGCTCTCCCTTGTTATCTTGAATGGATAAGAAACAAAAAAAAAGTATGGGCTTTGCTCTTGCAAAATGATGTGATAAGAGACTGGAACTTTACGTTTCATAGATGGGCAGCAAGGGGAGACCTGTCTCAGGATTTTGAGCTGACTCAATCTTATCTTGGATTAATATTTTTTAAAATATAAATTCCAGCTATAACCACGAACTGCAGTCACATCAGAAAGACTTTATTGTACTAAAACAGGTTTATACCAAAACAGACTCTTCACACTGGGGTGCACCTGTGCTTTAGGAACTGTGCATTATACTTAGCTTCTCATAAGGTTCCTTCCATTTTCATTCAAAAAGATGGAATTTTTTACTCTCCTCAGGCTATGATTATATTCTGCAATAAAATATATGACAGTATGCACTGTTTTCAAAACTGTTACTTTCCCTCACTCGGACTGCACATATTTTTAGCTTACTGGCCCTATGGGCCGATAAGCTACTGTCGTGGTGTGGCGTCCGTCATCCAGTGTCCGGCGTCGGGAACATTTTTTAATCTTTTTTTTGGCCGGATGAATTTTCATATAAATTTGCAGTAACATACTACTAGACCATATCTCCAGCCTTATTCCGCGGATTTTTGATTGAATCATTTTTGTCAGTTTTATGGGCCCTTGAAATTTTGGCTTCAATGTTAAAGATAGGACTGAGAAATGTAAAAAAATAATTTCTCAAAAACTGCGTGATAATTTTTTTTCTAAATCAGACAATCAAGTAACCTTGGTACCGTCAACGTATGGTGCGAGCACCATTTTGATTGAATCGACGGAAGTGGGTCTATTGGGGGCACTCTACTTTATAAATATGCAAGATGGCCTGTGGAGGCCAAATGGTTGCATAAAGAGATTATGTTTGTATTGCAGACATATAGGAAATAGTATATGACCTATATTTTGGCTGTGTTAACCTGAGATGACCTTGAAAGGGCACACTTGAGGTCAAGCAAAATGTTACAATTTTTAAAGGTTTCTAGGCTTGTAAATATTGAAGATTGGGGACATATGTGCATTGAACACATATAGGAAGTCGTGTATGAACTTTCATTTGGTGGCCTTGAACTTGACCTTCGGCAAGCTTCGAAGGTCAAACTTCACATGGTGAAATTTCAATGGCTTCTATCACCAAAACTATTACAGATGGAGCTTAGGTTTGTATTGTGGCCATATAGGAAGTCACGCATGAAGTTTCATTTGGTGACATTGAACTTGACCTTCAGTGACCTTGAATGCCCAAACTTCACAGTGAAATTTCAGTGACTTATATCAGCAAAATGGTTACAAATAGTTTTGGTTTGTATTGGAGATGTATAGGAAGTCATACATGAACTTTCATTTGGTGGCCTTGAACTTGACCTTCGGTGACCTTTGAAGGTCAAACTTGACAGTGAAATTTCAATTACTTATATCAGCAAAATTGTTACAGATTGATTGTAGGTTTGCATTGGAGAAGTATAGGAAGTCATGTATGAACTTTCATTTGGTGACAACCTTCGAAGGTCTAACATGACCCAGAGAAAATTCAATGACTTCTATCACTGAAAAAGTCACACATGGAGCCTAGGTTTGTGTTACTGACATAGGAAGTCACATATGAACTTTCATTGGGTGACATTCAGCTTGACTGTTGATGACATTCGAAGGTCAAACCTGACATAATACACTTACAATGACTTGTCTTGCCAAACGGTCACAGGTGGAGTCTGGGTTTTTATTAGAGACATATAGGAAGTCATATACTGTATGAACTTTCAATTGGTGACCTTTGTATTGACCTTCAAAGGTCAAATGTGACCTAGTGAAAATTAATTGGCTTGTATCACTAAAATGGTCACAAATGGAGCTTAAGTTTGTGTTACTGACATCTAGGAAGTCGCATATGAACTTTCAATTGGTGACATTCTACTTGACTGTCAGTGACCTTTGAGGGTCAAACTCCATAGTGAAATTACAATGACTTGTACCACCAAAATGGTCACCGATTTTGCCAGGGTTCGTATAGAGACAATTAGAAAGTCATATAAGAGGTCCATTTGCTGACCTCAACTTAACATTCTGCGACCTTTAAAGTTCACAATTGACATATTGAATACATATTGACACATTTTCATGACTTATATCACCAAAACTGCTTCAGAGCTTAGGATTGTATAACAGAAGGTCCTATAAATCTATGTGAACTTTTATTTAGTGACCTTGACATTGATTTTCATTGATTCAAATGTCACACTTTACATGATGATTTCATAACTTGTATCATTGCTGTAAGACTGCTTGCCGGTAAGCTATAGGACCCTTGGTCCTATTTTTAACATAGATTTTCATTCACCCTGTTATGTTCAATGGAGTAGTTCTTTCACAGCAGAGCTTCAATTCTGCCCTCCAGATATGCAGATGCCTCTTCCCTCAAACACCGCTATTACCCCACTTTCATTCAAATAAAAAAAACTTTATATTGACTTTAAGACCATTATAATGCCCTGAATTATTCCGGTAAAAACCACCTATTTATACAAAGCTGCCCAACACTTTCATCTTAAAATACGTTTGTCAATGTTTCCCAGACAATATAACTTAACTACCTGTATGTTGCTCTTGTCATAAAAATTATACTACGGGCTGATATCAAAATTTCATGCAATGAATGTAGAAGCCTAATAATTTTTCTCATATTTTGTTTTCAAATTCTGACTGGGCCATCAATTATACCTTCTACATTCTTTCCTCAATTCACCATCTCTTCCTTGTGTGCCTCGCTCACTTTAAATCGTGGCGGTCCCCTGTTATTGGCAGTGTTACAAACTGATTGGACATCAGAATGGAGGGAGGAGACTTGTACTTGTGCAAGACAAAGGGGTTGAAAGCTTGCAAGAGTGGGGAGTGCTTAACTGTGTATGGAGCTGGGTCTGTGGTAACCAGCGAGAGCAGTGTGGGGCGGAAGAAAGCTCAGATCAGGGAGACTGAGACAGTGCCAGTGTATATTCCTGTCATTTATGTATTTTATGTTTTCATGTTCTGACTGGACCGTGGACCTTTGTGTGACAGCGGCCCATAGAAATAGTGAGTGTCTCCATTTTTTATCACTTTTTTTTTTGGGATATTTTGGTGGTGTTTCTGTCACTTTGTGTATGATGCTGTGTGAGTGCATGCACTCGTGGTATTTGTATTTCCTGTATGGACTGAATTTGTATGAGTGTACCTAAAAATTAAGATTTGTCTGTGACTTTGTCTTGTGCTTTTTACATTTTGTGTATTTAAGTCTGTATGTTCTACTTGCAAGTGAGTTAATTCATTGGATTTTTTTTATGAGGGTCGACTGAACTTTAAACTCAGATTTTGTTCAGTCAGTTTAAAATTTGGAATTTCTTTAGCTTATCTCGCTGTCACTGACATAGTTGTTGCATGAAATGGGATGTATATTACCCTAGTAGATAGAGGAGCCCCAGTGAAATGGTATGATAAAGGCAACATACCTGACAACAGTAACATAGTGCTCTAATAACAGGGCACTGATACTCACAATGATTCTTTACTCCTTAAACTTTGGATCATGCAGTTCAGAAGCTTGTTATTAATTTAGGTTTTCATTGTCAGCCAGTCTGAAGCAGGACACATCTACATCTAATATATTTACAATGTGAGGACATCATACAAGAGTTAAGCTGATACACTACAGCCAGAAAACATGAATGAATGGGTGCTGTTGGGCTGCATGGTTCACAGAAAGAGTCTGTCTGGAGTTGTAAGACTTATCAACCTGCACAGAGTTCGTGTGAATATCTGAAGATGAAAACCTACAAGAAGCAATCAGGCTCTTGAAGGCCTGAAAGAAGTATATCTTTTTCATGAGGAAATGTTACTTGCTTCTGAATATTTAGCTTGTGGGTAATAAATCAGTGAAAAAATTGCCCATTGTCAAAATATTGCTAATGTTTGCATCTTAAAATAAGGGCTGTACTGATTGGACTATGATCACTATTGCCAATCCGTAAAAATACCTGTAGGCTGCAATTAAGCCTAATATCTGGTGCATTATGGATTAGTTTAGTAGCCTAGTTGCTTCCAATCTTGCGCAGCTGCATGGGAAATTTGCTTTAGCGTGCGTGGTTACGGCTACTTTGCCGTACGATACCAAACGTCATCGCCATATTAATACTTTGTGCGTCCTGGTGATTCAAGTGATTTGCTCATTATCAAGCATCTTCACGGGTTTGTAACGAACTGATCATTTGGCTCTCCTGTGCTGAAAACTGCAGGAAAACTGGTGCTCCAGGAGAGGTTTGAGAAGCACTGATGTAGATGATAAGATGGCTATCGTTCAGTGTTATCGTGCGCATGCAATAGGTCTAAGCGCTAGCACGCAAATCACGCCACAATGCAAGCTGCACATCAGATGTGTGGCAGTCTCAGAAGTGTTAAAAGTTTTGGCGAAGAAGCCACAATTGAGTATTTTTCCATATTGGCGATAGTTAGAATTTTATAGTAATACTCATAAACTTGCTAACCTAGCTATCCACCAGGCTAACAAACTAGCTTACCAGGGTATCTAGCTGATGGAGAGGCAGGAGACAGGAGTGAATGGCTTTGCAAATATCAATTTATTTTTTCAAATGCCTGCTACTGTGTGACATGAAAAATGTTTAACGGGAAGCCCTCAGGGGATATTTCCGTAACAGTCAGAGTTTTTGAAATCATACCAGGGGATGCTCATTCTGCTATTCAGTGGTTCAACCAGTAATAGTCTAGGCGAGCAACTGTAGTTGCTGCTGCTTGATAAATTTTTGGTATTACCTGTATATTCAGTGTGAGGGGGTACTGTAGAGAAAGCAGCTTGCTTCCTTGGTCATTTGTATTAGGCGATGCAGGCATACCTCTTATATTGTGCAAGATGGATTTCACAAGGCCACAGAGGGATATTGATGTTATGTGGTCAAGTTTCTGCAACTTACCCTGTTTTTCATCGAATGTGGTCAATGGGGTGAAAAAATATTTTTTGGTTTATGTCCTCATTTTCAGTTTTCAGGGCATGCAGGATGGCAGGAGCTATCTTTTTACTGAAAAGTACTAATTAAGTGGAGGGAGGAGGCATGGCCACATTTAGAAGGAAACATAATTGTATGGGACTGCAGATGGCATCACACAATGCAAATGAATGAGTTATATAATTGGTCATGGCCCACACAGAGATTAAAATTCATTGTTTAGATGGTACATTATGTGTCATCTCACTAGTGCTAATAATACAATGTACAGTACACTGCAACTCATCTTTATTTGCACAATGTTTATCACAGTTCTGCCAGTACCGTGCTCTGCGCTTGTTATTTTGGTTGGTTCAAACGTGTTCTTTTTTTTGTCGATGCAATAGGCTGTTACTATGCTTTGAAAATAATCAACACTTTTATGATGGCAGGTTTTTTGACCTTTAGCTGGCTGAATGGGTTTTACAGCATATTTTTGTGTGCAATCCTTGCTGTTTATCGTTGGTTTATAAGCCTGAAAAATAGACCCTGATAAATCAAAGATCCGTCTGACTCCGGTGGTTGTCAACACCATGGAATGGCTGTGCAAACACTGGGCTCAGTGCACATTTGAGAAGTCAAATGGATAGACAATTTCAAAATGCAATTGACAGTCATATTGGAGCATATGCAATTCAGTGAATGAAACAATGTCAACGCAGCGGTAAGCGTGCCACTTATATCTGCAGTGTTGCAGAATTCCAAATCATTAAATGTAAATTAAGTTTGATAAATTTTCTAACTTATTTCTTTGTGGCAGAACAGATAGCTGGGAACTAACCCCGAACAAACAGGTAATATGATCAATATATTTTGTTGGCCTGATTATGTAGTGTCCGTATTGAGATGGAATGTTCCATGTTCCAAGTAACATACCACGTACTGTGTAATAATGAGCGTAATATGTGAGGATATCAGATGAAGGAGAAGTGTCAGAACTCAGATCTCAGGTACTTCATACATCAAGAGCTCATCTCTGCTCTTACAATCTCACTAATGCGTATTTAGTGCATCACTGAACCATTATGATTATCTGCCCAATATGCTGCTCACATGAATTCCAGGACTCAGGGGTTCCCAGCAAAGCATTTCCCAGAGTGTTACACTCCTGTTGCAGGTTTGTGGTTTGTCCCTCCTGAGACTACTGTCAGTAGGTACCCTCCAATGCTGACTGGGAACTCCTTGCAACGCTTGCTCCAATCGAGTCATTCATAGCAGATTGGCACCTTGCCAGCGTTGCTCAGGTCCGATCTCTTCGGCATCCAGCACGTCAACTATGAGGTCTGTTAGCAGACCTGAACATGTGCCAATGTTAAGAGATAATCAACATTACTCACTTCATCTGTGAGTCATTAAAATATTTTGTTCATTGCTGTGTAATATTGAAAAATAATGACTCGGAAAAAATATACATTTTTTTCATGATCACGTGTCAGCAGAATACAGCATTTTTCATGACAATTTTTCTGTGCTGCTTCATCTTTACAAATATTTTGGATCTTCATCAGTGAGACGCAATTGTTTTTTTATTTTTTCTCTCCTGACATTCTTGTATCAGAAAGTGAAGTCAGAAATCTTCCATGTCTCTGACAGATTTCCAGAGGCATAGTATGAGATACGCTGCTTCAATAAAATATTGATAACTCGCTAGTCTACAAGGGCTCTAGTTTGTCCTCCATTCATCACACACCATCTGGGATGGGTTTGGGCTATCGAGTTAAAGTGAATATATTTTGTGTATTTAAATTTTTTTTCACACTCCTGGGAACAACACATGTATTGTTATTGCTCCTCCAGGGGATAATATGTTTTCACTCCCTTTTGTTGGCTCTTCTGTTATCGGAATATCTAAAACAGTTATGGATGGATGTCAGTGAAATTTTGTGTGTAGATAGACGCCGTGCTTTGGAGGAAGTGGTTAAATTTTGGTTATGACACAACTGATATCCTTGATGGAGGATCCAAAAGAATTTCTAAACGTCTGAAGACGGCGCCCTCAAGTCTAGTTTAATGCTCACGTTCAATGATAATTTGCCTGCCAGCAAATTTCAAAACGGCAGATGTTATGCAATCTTCAAGTGCCTTCTAGTTTTTATTGCTTTTTGTCGGAAATAACATCATGATTCTCCAATCATGAATTTCATCAGATTCACCAAAAAAAATTAAAATAAAAACAAAAAAAGCTGAAGTAAATTGGAAAAACCATTAAGATGGTACCACTGAGAGAGCATGTTGAAGAATAATGAAAATTCATGGTGTCTGATGCATTGCATTTGGGCTGCATCAGTGTGATGGAAAAGCCTATTCCCTCTTCCATGCTCCTATCACTCAATTTTTTCACCCAATTTCCTCCTACCTTTCTTTTTACTTGACTTTAGTTTCACTTAGTTCTTTCTTTCATGCTTTAATATTACTCTCTGCCATTTCCAGTTCACTCTTCAGTAGCTGAATGTACTAAAGTATGTTGACTTGGTGTACTTTTGAAAACGGAGCTGTGATCAACACTGAGGTGACTGCGTGTCTTGAAATGTGTGCGAATCCGGCGAGATCAAAGGTGCTGAACTGCAGAGAAGGGAAGGCAGTGGTGTTCAATTAGTCTCTTCTGTGGTGAACTATTAACCCTGAGGCTCAAAGTTCTTGGTTGTTTGTGAACTGGAGGCGTGGCGTTTCAGTGGCCCATCTACCCTCCGCTTTCAGATATCCCTTCTGTCCCTCCAGCTCATTACCTCACTTTTCTCACAGGATCAAAGTTCTTGTTATTTCGCAAAAAAAAAAACCTGTATTTTCTCATTTATGTGGTCGTGAAAATATGCATGAGCACTGATTGTGAAGAAGCTGAGAAAGCCTGGCTTTAATTATCATGTGACATCAATGCGCGGAAATGTATCCGGTAAATTAATGCAAATTTTTAAAAAATATTCCTTTGAGAATTTTTTTTTTTTTTTAATTAAAATTGTTTTTGGCCGTGGTAAAAGGTAACGCTTGATAAATCCAAGCAAACGCTTTGTGTAATTTGGTTGATTTGAATAGGCTAGACCCATCTTACGGATGCAATTCACATTGATTGGCATTCTGGGAGGGTGTGGTTTACCTGGGAGCTGCACTAATGAACTCTCTGTTGCAAGCCCCGAGCAGGACATTGCCCTGCCATTTCTGAGTTGGTAATGACCGTAAGGTTCCCCATAAGTATGTACTTCCCCGGAAAAATTCAGTGTTCTTGGCTCTCTTTGCACATGGGTGGCCTTTAAATTTTAAAAAATGTATGTGTGGGTGTATTTGTGCCTTTTTCTCACTTAGTCTGTACATCACTGTGAGGGGCCATTATTTTCTATTTCAGGTGATAATTGGGATTTAGTTAAATATGGCAAATGTCATCATCAGATGCGTGGCTTCCATTTCCAGTCATGAGCAATGCCTAAATTGTAACTGAGGAATATGCTCTAATGTGCAGTAAAAAAAAACTCATCTGGAAAATGTGGGCTACTGAGGATAGTTTAATTCCCAACCATTTTAATGAAATGTTTTTATTAGGCTAACGTCATAATTAAAAGCTTTCTAAGAAATCTGGAGCATCAGATAACAAGCTGAAGAGATTTTGAAATCAAAATGCACACCGCAAAAATGCATGAACTTTGCTTTATAGTCCAAGTAATGTTGCAAGCATTACCATAAACCTGAGATGACCATCATACTTTACACTGTATACCAATCCTTAAATAAAGAGTAATTTCTTAACTTAGACAGATGGTTTGGAAAATAATTCGTCCCACTGAATAATTAGGGTTTATAGACATCTGGTACAGGCTCTGTGTTAGTCTGAAGAGGTACATACCGGAATAAAGATGGTGACAGCATTTTGCTTACAGAATGTGACATACGGACTAACATTACTACAACACTTTGTTGTCAGCATTTCAGAGGTTGATGGTAATGTAACACACAGCCTTGTGCTGTTGTGCAGGTACAAAAGTCCGCTTTTACCCAGATGGCAATCTGGCAACCTTGTGTCAGTCTTAAATTTGCTAGTGGAGGAGTTGCGCTCTCACTCCAAGGCATCCAACAACTAACCCTATGGTCTCCTTCAGCCTTGGGCTAAACCTCATTATCCTTGGTCCCACAAAGCCCTGTACTTCATCACAAATTAGCCAACCTGCGATGTAAGCACAGTCATCTGATCATAGGAGAGAGGTTCTGTAAAGCTGCCCTTTCTGTGTCTCTACATAAGCTTCCCTCAGCCAGAGGGATGGCTCAACTTCCCTTTCTATGCGTCTTCTGTCTCAATCGTTTTCCCAAACAAGTGGGCTCAGGTTCTGCTGTATCCTGTGTTTCCTTCCACTAATTTCCTTTTTGCATTTTTTAAAATTATTTTCCATATTTTTTCCCGTGCCAATTTTCGCAGTTTGTCTCAGTTTGTCACTCCTGCAATCCAGTTCCTTACCTCTCCTCATTTCCACCAGTGTACGTAAGCCTGTATTTGTCCTGTTTTCTTTGTCGGATTGTCTCGTGCCGGATTCTTGCTTGTCCTTGCTTTCCTGCTTTTATCCTCAGTGCCTGCCTCCCTGTTTCCCGTGGGCGGCACGGTGGCGTAGTGGTTAGCGCTGTTGTCTCGCAGCAAGAAGGCCGTGGGTTCTCTCTATGTAGAGTTTGCATGTTCTCTCTAGGTACTCAGGTTTCCCCCACCTACAAAAACATGCATTATATGAACAGTACCCCTGACCCAGACACTGGCTTTAGAACTGGAGCTGGTCCCCGGGCGCTGCTCTGTGGCTGCCCACTGCTCCTAACAATAGGATGGGTCAAACGTGGAGGACAAATGACCCCATGGGGTTCAATAAAGTGTATCTTAATCTTAATTGTTCCTGTTCCTACTCCTGCATCTCCTGCCTTTTATGTTCTGTGTTCTACCTTTGCTCTGTTCCTCCTCTCATCCCTCATTATACTGGGCATTATCCAGCCCAGTTCCCTTGTATTGATCTCATTTTGACCTTCATTCTTTCACCAACGACCATCCTGCTAGCCCAGCATATCTGGCTGCTGTCCACTGACCCTTGCCCGTCTACCTTCTACTAGATGTTCTGGCTGTATATCCCTGTTTACATGAGTACCAAACTTGAACAAATTAAAGCGCTGATCATTGTTATTCCTGGGTCTGCTCCTGATTCTTGTGCTGGGTGACTAATACAACCATTATTTGGTGCTATCAGCAGCTTTGTGAAATCTCCAGTTGCATGAGGTGAACTTTGCTCAGGTTTGATTGAGAAGCGACAGGACAGAGCTCCTGGAGCAAATCTGGGGACCTCTTACATAAAATAAAAGGATTAGCTGGTTAGTTCTAGAGAATAAGTTTCTTTTCTAGCTGTGCTCGCTGTAGGCTCTCTTGGCTCCAACTATTTCGTGAGACTAGTTTGAGACTTCCCAAAATTTCAAAAGAACTGCCATTTTGTTCATCTGTCCTGATTTCTTAGCAGTGCCCTGAAAAAAAACTGTGGGCACCTTTCTTCAATATGGCACTGTTTACACTGAAAGAATATGTATCAGAAGTTATTAGCCTATTTGACTTCAATTTATTGTGTATAAGCTCTACACAATCAGATATTTGAGTCTTTCTTTTCAAATTTGTGTTTCCTTTAGTGTTGTTAATAATGACACAGAAGACGTGTACCCGGGCCTTATTATTGTGTATTTAAGGAACATCAAATCAGTTCAGGACAGCAGCAATGTGCAGGAATGGAGAGTCAACAGACGTGCGTCAGCCGTTGTGCATGCAAATGAGCTTGGCTGAATTCAGTGCTGTACGTGAGAGACGCGTTAGATGTAAAATAAACATTTGGATCTCTGTGGCAGTGTCAATCTTTGCGATGGGAAGAAAAAAAGCCACACCAGCTTAGAAGAGGTGCTGACGATGGTGAAAATACAAATGCATCAAAAAGAAGTCGCACTCAAAGCCACAATACAAAAATAATCAGTTCATTAAATCACCAAAGTTTTGACCAGGAACACCAAAATATTGATGATTTATTGATTTATTATTTTTGCATTGTGGCTACAAGTGTCCAACTCAGAATCAACCTTATGAACCATATGACATTACAAGGTAATGGCAGAAAAAAAAAAAATAAATAAAACAGGATGTTTTTGACTAGTACTTTTTTGTGGCACATTGTGTAAAAATAGTCTGGCGAGTCACTTGATGACATTTAATGCTGAGCAACAAGACGACCAACATTCTTTCACCGTCTACAAACAGTGTGAAATGAAGCTCTTAAGCTAATTCTTGACACTGACCTAAGATGATTCCAAACTCAAATTAATTAAATGCCAAAATATTTATTCTCCGTGCTGGTTTAGACTTCAGTTATTGGGTCAGTGTCTCTCTGTTTTCATTTAATTGCTTGTTGTGCCTGGTAAAATTTTTAATGTTATTTCAGCTTCATAATTTCAATTCATTTTTTTATCTTTCAGAAGAATATAACAGACACTGAGAGATGAAATGTAATTACCTTCTAATAATCTACTTGAGTTGATATAACGGGGGCCTTGCATGAATGAGGACTTGGTGTGAGATTCTCCTTTCCTTAACAAGTCCCCTTCATGCTGGTGTCCGTCCTGGCTCTTGCGATTTAGATTGACTACGGGGATGTTTGTTTTGATGTCCGTTGACAAGCATGTAAGCTCAGAGTTTTTATTTTGATTCTTTTCAAATGCTACGGTTTCCTCCTGCAGTCTCTGAGTGTGTTATCAGCCTCAACTTACAGAAAGAGTCATTTTTGGGAGTATTGAGCAGCGTACAAGTATAGAAGAATCAGATATTTTTTTCCCCAGTCACAAAAGATACAAATCTGAGTGTTGCTTTTGGCTGAACATTTCAGACAATTAAAAAAAAAAAAAAAAAACTTGGTCTCCTCAGTGCCAGTCTGTGACAACCTTTAAAAGAAGAAAATATATCACGAATGAGCACAATGAGCTTATCTGTTTGGATTATTTTAGAATTATAATCATGACAGAAGAATGAGACTTACTTATGGGGCACTGAAAAGTAATCTCTTGCAGTCACTGGCCTTTTAGCTATTAGTAATTTTTGATCAAAATGATCACTTTTGCAGTTGCATTTTGAATTTTAGATGAGCAACAGCTAGCTGTGCGGAAAAAAAATCAGGGGACCTTCATCTCAGCTAAGAGTGAAAGTAATGAAATGCTCATTTTGGAGGCTAGAGGAACTTGTCTTTCATTTTCAAAGTTTTTTAGGATGGATTTCTTTACTTATCCACAGCTATGTGGTTGATGCAGGCAAATTTCAGATATTGGCTCTGGAGAAGGAAGATGAGTGATTAAGCACGGAGTGATGAATTCTCTCTCCCCATTAGATTTCTTGCAGGAACTCTGCCAATAGTTAATGGCGACCTGCATCACTTTCAATGGGAAATTTCTAAATGCTAACAATGTTGGCACATTGACATGAAACATTCCATTGGCAAAGCACACCTTCGGATTTTGTTAAGTCACATGGCTTTGATATTTGTGATAGACATATTTTATTGTTGTTTTCTGACTGGAGCATTTTGTGTCATAACCCTTGTGTTTTCTTATTTGGTTCCTTCCTCTATCCAGCAGTATGAATGTGTTTTGTGGTTTTGTCTCCTTAAATGATTTGTTGTCTTGTCTCCCCCTTGGCTACCAAGTGTTGTCAGTTGTATGCCCCGCTATGGATGTGATGTTTTGGTCTATATAGTCTCACTTTATATTTAGTTTTGGGGCTGAGTGAGGGGCACTGCAGGAAAGATTGTGGAGCCGCACGAAACAATAGGATTCGTCCTGTATTCAGTATCAACGAACATAAGCTGTTCATTGAGATTCCCATAAAAAACTATCAAGCTAATGGAACTTTCAGAAATGAAAGAGTTTGTCCTGGTGGTCATGGGGTTACCTACATCACTCAAAGGCCATCTTCCTGCTCCAGAAATGATCACAGGAGCGTGACATGATTCCCATCAAAACTGTTTGAGTTATTGAATTTCTAAATATAAAGTTTGACCTGGTGGTGCTTTTTTCAGGAAAAAGTCATGGGGTCACACAGAGCAACATGGTGTGTTCTTTATGCACCAGGGATGAACAGAGAGAGTCACATGCCTTTCCCATAACAATTGTCGAGCAAATTTTTAAAAATGAAACGTTTGGTGGTGGCACTACAGCAAAGGTCACAGGGTAACCGGCATCTATAACATCTCTCTGCCTGAAAGAATCACCAGAAGTGTGACGATTCCCATTTAAGCTGTTTGAGTTAACGATTACATTTGGAAATGGAAAGTCTGACCTGGTGTTGGTGCTACAGGAAAGATTATAGAGTCGCGCTAAAGAACAGGATTCATCTTCTATGCCCCTGGTATGAACACAAAAAATTTTTGTTTGATTCCCATAAAAAGTGTTCAAGTTATCATGTTAACATGAAGGATCTGCGGCAGCAACCGAGCCAAAAACATAATATCCCCGAACACTTTGTTTCGGAGATATAGTTATCACAAATCTATTATGACGAAATTGTTTTTTTTTCCATCCGAAAGGACCTTAATCGCCCACATCTTTCCTCTCCTTATGGATCAACAGGGAACCTGTACATTTTGTTACCTCTCACCTGTAGGTGGAGCAACGAGTAACTTTGATGAATTCTGGAGATGTATCTCAGACAGTGCAGTGGGGATAGACTCACTCACATTGAACAGTGCCCTTTGAAGTGATGGAAACAATATGTCTGTGTTTGTCATGTGTCCACATTCTGCTGGGGCCCCCATGTGGCAGTACTGCTATTGATGAGCATGTGATTGTGATTTGTGATATCTGAAGACCATGATAAGAAATTTTGGTTTAATGTGAGGTATGTAAGTTGCATGAAGACTGAGTAAGCGAAGAAGAGTGCTGTTTCTTCATTCCCTACAGGCGATGATTGATAATACTCAGAATCAATTTGCTGAAGTCATGATAGCTAATAGTACTATTTCCCCAGACAAATATTCTGAGTACCAACACATTGAGCTATATGTTTTGTCAGAGCTGTGTGAACCTCGGGTGAAAATTTATCCTCAATCTTCCACATCATGGTAGTTACATGAAAAAAACATATCAAAACAGTGAACACACTTGCTAAAAATGTAGCAGCATTATTTGTATAGAATTTGAAAATGATTGCTGACTCTTTAAACCCTCTAGAACTTGCTCTCTTGTCTTGCCCTCTTTGTTTAAGCAAATATGTGGCTAACGTGATTGTTTACAATTAAACTGGGTGCGTCCAAATTCTCTGTAGAGCAATGAACCTTCCTTGATAACAGACGTGAACACAAAATAGTTCAGCAGGTAGCCTTAACAAGGGGCACATCCTCAATTCTCTTATTTGATATCGCCTTGGCCCTCGATTTTCCCCCCCCCCCCCCGAACAGGAAGTTATTTTGGATTTGCCAACTCATAGGCCATACCTAATTTCTTATTTCTGCTTTGCGGACTGTAGCCGGAGCTTTGAGAAGCCATGAGCGATTGTATATGAGAGCAGCTTTCCCAGAAGATTTTCAGCTGAAAGCCATGATTTCAATAGGTAATTACAGACACTGGCTGCTGATCTAGCTGTCATCAGAAACAGACATCACTTTACGTGACGCTTCAGAGGAAAGGCCATCTCATTTCACTTAAAACGTGTTTCCGTTTTTGTTCTCTCCTTCCATGATTTCCTTGTATGTGCCATGGGAGGAACGTAGATGCAAAGAACAGGCGCAGATGAGGGGATTGTAGATGGAATTGAACAAAATTGATACGTTCCCAAGGAGCGCCAAATTATCTATTTCATGAAGGAAAAGAGGCAAATAGATCTGTTGCTTCCCTCCAGCAAAGAAACAATGTATCACGTTGGAAGAAAGGCTTTATAGATCATGGACCGCAATCCTTTGCAGCTGTAGTGATTGGATACGTCATTTGTCATAGTTTTATGGTTGGCTCATTCATGTCATAATCACCTCTGAGCTCATGATATATTGTAGAAAAGGGCAACCAATTTTTCTCAATCATGTGTCGAGCTAACTTATAAATCTCTTTGTTACTACCTTGACCTGTATGACATTTTCTGTTGAGTTAAAGGTAAAATGGGGAAGAAAGGCAAAAATTTTGTCTGCTGAAGAGAATTTTGAGGCAAGCTATGGCTGCATAACAATTTTGTCTCCTCAGTCCCTATTTTCTTTCCTAGCTCCACGCCCTTCCTGTTAGGAAGTAAGAGGTAGAGGATGGGTGGTTAGGAGTTGAGAAGACAAGAAGGAGGACAAAAGAAAAATGGGAAATGGGCAGTTTCCTCCACCGTCATCCATGTCCAACATCCACTAATGATGAAGTGGCCCCATCACGGCCTCCACTGCTTCAGCAATATGGCCGGCCAACCACATCCCCCATCCTCCATTATCATGTCATGGCATACTGGAAAAAAGAATGGGGTTTGAAAATGGCTTTGGCGTAGACATACAACATTGTTGACTGTGCCATAGTTAATGGCCTTGTTGGCTAGCATACAAGGTACAAACCCGATAATCTGATGTCAATAAAGCATAGTCTTGAACTTATGTTTGTGCAGTGGAATGCGTTGATCAGTCATGGTATCAGATTATGGCGTTTGGATTGATTAATGAGCTTCGGCGAGACTAGAGGTGGCAATGTCATGCAAACATGCAAAAATATTTGAAAGGATGCATATGAGGATACCAGTTGGTGGAGACATTTCAGAGAAATGTTTGGTGTCCTTTTTCCTACAGTTTTTGAACTGTCCTTGGGTGAAGGGGACGCGTTTGGTTTCCGAGTCATGGAGGAAGGGAGGAGAGGTGGCATTTCCACCAAATTGGAATTGGCCCTGTGGCTATGGAAAAGGTTGCCTCAAAGTGGAATGTCATGATCTTCCTGTTTCTTGGAGCAGTGGATGGCGTAAGCGAACAAGCCTCGGGGAGTGAAAACATTGTTTTTAAGCAGCTTTAATGTCCGTCAAACCAAATTTATGACTCCATTATGCCAATAGTTTGACAGTGTCCAAAAATATAAAAATCAAATTGCAATGTATACTGCAGAACAACAGATATAGGCGTCTCCCCATTCAAAGAAACGGGTCCGGTTTTGTTAGTCGCAATCCTGCTTCCTGAAGGCATTTTAGAGATTGCACCTGTGTGCACTGTCTCCATATACTTGCAACATCTCCAGAAATATCTGTCTCACCAGATGTGAAAAAAGACAATTATGAAATTAGCATTACAGTTCCAACAGCAGCTGTTTTAAAAAAACAACAGCAGGAATACTTGACTCTTACCCTCATTGCCTGTTGTAGGATGTTGTAAATCTTGGATACCACAGTGCTAAATCTATGGCCAGTTGCACTAACTCACAATCTTTCAAGCACAGTGTTAAAAAAATAGATAAAACTATTTTTACCTCCAACACTGTGAATCAGTCAAGGCCATGCCTGACCTGCAGCTTTTATATTCACATAAAGTTCTGAACAACCCAGTGACCATGGTCCATTTCACAGGAAAAATTAACCAAATACACTCTCAATTCATCTAAAAAATCCTGCTCATCCGACCTTTCAACCAGCACATATTTGAGTCATACACTCTGACGAAAACACTTATCCAGCACCTGTGGAAACACTGCCTGACTGAACCAAGTTAAACAGTTGGAGTCATCTTTCTGCTGTGAATGCATTATCCACTAAAGCCCCATTTCACGCATGCAATTTCATACCTGTTTCCAGACAGAATTTATACTGCACTTCCACCGTGCACATCTCACTGCACCAGAGACCATATGCTGTTCTTACTGACCTGATAAAGGTCCTTTCGGCTTCCTTTGAGTACAATTGAAGGATGTACAGCAAAGATTGCTTTAAAGCAAGAATGTGTTTCTGGTCTTGTAATATAAAGCCAACTGAAAGCAACCATTAGTTCCATGTTTGTCTTCATGAATATGAATGCTCATTCAGTTTCCTGCATTATGAATGCCTGCACACTTATCCTTTTATCTTCATTGTAAAGAGGCTACAATAAAAGTTAGTGTCTGAAATGATAAGGGGTCAAAGAACGCGTCGCAACTCATTCATATCTCCAGCTCTGTTTTTGTGTGTGTGAATCTGCACTTACACAGTCACCTAAGCCAGTTGGGTTATTACCTCCAGTACTTACTTGCTTTCAATGGTGGATATTCTTGGGCTTTATTTTGGCACAATCATATCCTTTAGAATAGAATCACATCCTATTCACTAATTAACAGGTTATTCTTTTAATAACCGCTATATAGTAATGCAGGTTGTAAACCAACAAAACATCTCAAAACTCAAAATGTTGTCTTTTTTGTATCAATATGTAACACTTTTACACTAGGTAGATTTTATTTATTAGTGCCGTCCATTTGATTCCAGTTATTTGTCTCATTATATAATAATTATAAAACTGTGGAGGATTCTGGGGCATGAAGCATCTGTTATCATGTGCGCCCGTTCGCATCGCCATGTCACCTACATACACACAAGATGGCAGCAGACACCCACAGCCAGTAAACATTCCTGCATTTCCTTTGTATTTTCACAAATATGTGTTTAGAATACGCTATGCTACTGCTGGCCTTTGGTAACAAGTAGGGCTCTTGTTATCCGATGTGACAATGGCCAGTTGATCTGCACTCTGTGCAACAGTGGCCTCTACTTCTTTTCATGCTCAGATGGTTAGTTGTAGAGTTGCTGAAACAGAGTAATTTGCTCTTTTTTGTTAGTTGAATCCCCACCATTGCAATGCCAATTTTTGCCTGTGATAGACTTTCAAAAGAAACCGGGTTCTCCAAAAAATAATATTACTTTTTTGTGATACAGCAGAGAACCAGAAGACATCAAACATGTCAGTGCTTTACTTCACAGAGGGGGGAGCACAGAAATCCATAAAAATTACTTTTTCTTCACCTGCTTTGGGAATGGTGATCCCCTCCTTGTTTCTTTTTGCTTGATTTTTGCTTTATTTTATTTTACATAATTTTTTTTAACCAGATAGCATTTGCATCATAATTTGTTTTGGAAAAAATCATGCTTTCTCAGTAGTGATCCATTAATGTTTGAGGTTGGTACAGTAAACAGATTTTTTTTTCTTTGCTGCATTGAACTGAGTTGAACCGAAACAGAGCAGAGCAGTTTCTGAGGTGATCACAGCTCCAGTATAAAAGCTGAAATGACTGAATCCTAGTGGCCCACTAATAACAGCCAACTCCCATACAAGGCATTGACTGGATTTTTAATGAGACATTACAAGATAACCTATGACATTGTATCTTAACCTGACCTCATTGGTTTGTGGAGCCCAGTTCCTTCATGTAGCAACTTTGATGTTGCAGAAAGATTGTTTAACAGTGCACGGTTAACAATGCAGTGAGGGTGGATTCAACCACTGTAGCAATGTGTAATGATGTTCTGCAGTCAGTCCTGAGTGTAAACAGCGCAGACCTTTGGCTCCTCAAAATGGGTTCAATGCTGAGTCTGCAACTGGCATAAGCAGTCGATTCAATTATTGTTTTTTTTTTTTCCATAACCACTCCTGAGGCGCAGACGCCAAGTTAAATTTTTTTTTTTTTTTTTTTTTGCAAGAAATTTTAATTCACCATAATGCTTTTATTTGTGTCTGCAGAATTTGGGTCCTACTATCCAAATCAAGGAGGCGGCTTTGTTACTTAACCGATACTATGGATGTCAATTGACTGCAGTTGTAACCCTCTGGCATCCATTTTTCACTCTTAATTTTTTCTTTAATCCTCCTCTACATTTTCATTTTATTGCTTTCTTGGCTATTCAATGTAACACTTGTCTTTGACCATTTTTATTTCTTTTAGCATAATTTATCTCCCTGTCTACCCCTCCCCCCACCACCAGATGATGCTGCTACGCCTGGGCGTTGTGCGAGGAGGGCGGGGGCTTCTGGAGTGCCACAGGATGGGCCATCGGCGCCGCATGGCCCACACCGCCCCCAGTGTGGACTACAGGCCCATCAGGAAGGTCTTGGTCGCCAACAGAGGTATCAATCAGCCCCGAATCCCTAAATATCAATGCATTCCCCCCAAAACCGCACCCCCTAGCTCTCTAAGCTCCCTCCTATGATTTACTTTACTTCATTATTGATAACAAGCACACTCTCCACGATGATACAACTTAGTAAGAATTTAATTTTGGCACCCTTCATGGGAATGATAGGACTTGGATTTTGTTAACTGCCTTTATGTTTACAAGTAGAGTTCTTCCAAGGCGGCTTCCTCTCCAAGACTGTTTTAATCAGAACAGCGATAAGGTTTTGATTTTGCAATTTAAAATATTCTGGAACTGTTCCAGCAGAGTTTCAATTACTAGTCTGAAGAATTAAAACCATCCTTCAGGGACGCAGGAGAGAAAGTGAAAAAGAATATTACAAGGTGCAAATGTTTCCATAAACTGCCCGTGAATATTTTCAGGTCCAAAAATGATTAGTTTGGCATTCATAGAATATCTTTCATAGACAGACTGAAAGCAGTTTTTTTTTTCTTTTTTCTTTGTGTACCCGCAATAAAACAATCTGTTTTATAGAGACAGCTTCATTTAGTGCAGTAGTTTTTTGACAGCAAGTGAATTACTATTGCAGAAACTGGAAAAATGTAGTGGCACAGCTCAATATTCTATAAATGCTGATCATTTTCAGAAAACATTAATCAGGATGTTGCCCTTAAATGTGTATAGAACTACAAAACAGCTTACCATTTGGTTACCTAACTTTTTCTGCCACTAGAAGGTCTTTTGTGTAAAAATGCAGGGCTCTCCTCTACTGTGACTTCAAGTATTGGCTACTCTACAGGTGGGTATTTGCAAATGACAGGTGAAATTTTTCTTAATTTGCAAATGCTTTATCTGGCCTCCACACAGAATTTTCCCATTACGGTGAGTCACTTGCCAAAGCAAGCTCATTGGGATTCCTATCCCTGTTAAGTGAAATTAAACAGAATTACACAAATTATACAGTACAGTACACAAATTCCTGGGCACCTTACATTTTTCCCTCTGTCAGGGAGGTTATTCTTTCACTCGTGTTTGCCTGTTCTGCATGTCTGTCTGTTTACAGGATAACTGAGAACAGGGTAAGTTACGAACGGATTGGCAGGAAATTTGGTAGGATGGCACGTGTTAGTTCAGGATGAGTTGATTCAATTTTGGAAGTTATCCGGAACATATTCTGAATTGTGGATACAGAAGAAGTTAGAATATACCTGAATAGACTGATTGTCCCGTATGTAGTGAACAGATTTTCATAAAATTTCAGAGTTAAATAGAGCCAACACTAATGTAGAAACTATTATAGTTGTTGGTGATCTGGATAATATTCCTGCGGATCCAGAACCATTAATACTGTCACATGGCGCGGTGGAGGTATGCCCTCCACCGAATGCCCCTCTAGTTTTATATTAAAATCTGGCTTTAGATGTTCACATTTTGTTCATCACATTGGTGTTGCTGAAGGTGAAAAAAAGTATATTTGAAATTCCAAATGCTAGCTTAAAAAATGGAGTATAATCAAATGTGTATTTTTCATCCAAAAAAAAAACAAGTTGAGACAGACTATACTATAATCTTTACAGAGCCCTTGAAACAAGCATAAAGCCAATCATCTTATAAACTATTACACAACTGGACAGTGCCCCTAATTTTTAGGAAACGGGTAATCACACAAACTTTGTTTTTAACAGGTTATAAACTGTTAAAAAATAATGAAAATTCAATTATCAAGCAAAATAATGCATCTTAATCATTATCTTTTCATCATTATTTTCAAATAATGCGTTGTACAAATTCCATTGTTTCTGAAATGTATTTTATTGTCGTAAAAAGAATCAGTAAACATTACTATACTGGATGTTCACTATGCACAGTGTTAAAGTAACACTTCAAATGGCCCCGTGTTTTGCACGGTTGCATATATTCAGTGCTAAAGATGACCAAACAGTATTGTAAACATTGATTTTGTGATCACTCTTTGCTCTTAGATGAAAGAGTCTCTATTTCAAATCTGTTTGTTCTTAATGCTTTGATAAATGTATTTCTGAAGGGATCTGTTTTTCCCAAATGCTGTGGGAATATGATGACTTCTAATTCTACGTGTACAGTGCAGCTGGTTTTATTGACGTTCGACAGCATCGATGTTAGGATCGTGGGAATTATTACCACCAAGTGCAGCTCTCAGCCATATTTTTTTATTTATTAGCAATGCAGCAATTTAGTAGCAATGCAGGTATGTGCTGGTTCAGCGCAGCGTGATGCACATGTAAGACGAAGAGAAATTCACCCAAAAAAAAAAAAGCTGGCGAGCCTATGCTCTCTTGGCTAATGACTGTGATACTTTTCCATCATTCTCACAAATGCCGGATACCATCGTTCAATATATTGTTTTTTTCCTCACAGACTTGTTTTAACTTGTCATTCTAACAGCAGTGTTCCCAGGTAGATGAATATGTCATTGATAGTTGATATTAAAAACAAAAACTGTTACAGTTTATTAGTATTACCTCACTACCAATATGGCGAAGACATGGCGAAACAAGCGCCACTGTCACTAATACTGTGTTATGGTGCTCACTGTGCCACCTCACCTTTGCAAGCTTTTGGCCTAGTGACAGGAGTCAAGAGGGAGTGTATAGAAGGTTGCACTTTCTCACGGAAGGAAGGAAGTTTGATGAAAAGCGACTACCAGAGGGTTTGTTGCTTCCAGTTCTTTAGGTGATGATCTTGTGTTGTCGCCTCCTCTGTGCAGGTGAGATTGCCATCCGTGTGTTCCGGGCCTGCACCGAGCTGGGGATCCGCACGGTGGCTGTGTACTCCGAGCAGGACATAGGACAGATGCACAGGCAGAAGGCCGATGAGGCCTATCTCATTGGAAAAAGCTTGCCACCTGTAGCTGCTTACCTGCACATACCTGATATCATCAAAGTTGCTAAGGTAGAAATACAGCAGCACTGGGCACCACACTCATGCGCTTCTCGGAAAGGTACTGGTGTGGAATTTGCACTTGCTATTGTTTTTTATGTGCCCATAGTGTACTCACCAGGATTGAACAGGTTTAAACTGAAAACTGCTATGCTGGACTCATTAGAATCGACTTTTATTTGTCAACTCCAGGATCCTTTTCGCAACTGTTAATTTTTAAACAGTGTTTTGCCACAATATGTCTATTGGCTCTTGCTAGATACATGTTTTTAAATTTCTTCTATCAATAATATATTCATCTGCCTGGGAGCATTGCCATTAGAATGACAGGTTCAAAGATAGTCTGTAATCAAGAGCCACACTTTGGCAGTGTAATTATATCAGTGCATAATAGGCTACTACACTTTAAATAACCTATCATTCTTCCGTCCGTGTATTTTACTACTGTGGAAAATCAAATAATTAATATTTATGACAAAGTTAATGACAACCACACTGTCAAACATTAAACACATAATATCTGCTTCTTTTCATGAGTAAATTATGTTCTACTTTGTGTGAGCTAATAATGGCAAGAGAAAGGCTTTTCAGTCATGTTAATTACTTTTAATTAATACAGAGCAATTTTTATTTTCACCAGAAATTTTTTTGAGCTTATTACTTCTCATGTGAAACACTTATTGTATAGGTGAAGCATAGTTGGAACATAGGTGATATAATTAATGTAAATGTACAGTATGTAGCATTTACATGCAAAATTACAGTGATAAAGTATAGCTGCCTTAATTTGCCACATGCAGTTTTTATGCTGACCTTTTCAATATTTGAATAAGTTTTAAAGGATCATCCAGTAATTAGATTCAACATCTGACCTTCATTTGCTGCACATAAATATGAAAAGGCTTAAGAATGTTTTTCTAATTTTAAACAGTATTCTCTAAATGCCTCTTGTTGCTTCACAAACCAGTCCAGATTATATTTGCCATCAGTGTTTTGACTCTCACATGCACTGTGCACTGTAATGAGTAGCCTTGCAATTTTGACAATTTTGTTTTGTCTCCATCTGTCACTCTAAATTCTGCCTTTACTGTTACAATCCTGAATCTCTTTTGATTGCAGCAAAATGCCTTCACTCGTTGTAACAAATGTACTTTGGCTCTGGTCATTACCCTTAAATCTGAACGCGTTTTCTGGGATCTTTAATAATGTCAAGCCCATAATGACATGACTCTTCAAATCAGCAAATTTCCATAGCTGACCATCGCAAAAACACTTTAGCATCAATCTTCTTTAGCATTTTGATTCTAAAGTGAAAAGCATGTATTTTGTATGGGAACTGAATTTGTGATTGTTGTCTTTTTTTTTTTTTACCTCCTTGGCGTAAGATGCAGGGGATATAGTCATCAGTATATCCGTCCGTCTGCCCGTCTGTAATCATTTCATTTCCAGAGCCGAACTCGAATACTGTTCAGAATTTTTTAATGTAACTTAGATTTGATGGGTGCTTTTTGATATTTGGGGATTTCTGAGATTAGATTGAGTGGGCCAGGGGGACATGTCATCCTCTGACTCTTGTTTGCTTTTGCAGTACTACTGTCTATGGTAGTTCTGTTCTTATTGTCTATTGCAGTTCTGTACATATGTCCAACTGGTTGTCAATATAAAGAGGCTTTATGGACGCCACAAGTTGCTCATAATGTTTCTGACAATTGTCAGCTGGCTCTCAGCATATTTGGTCTCTCGCCCTTGGTGCATCATACTGATACACTATTCAAAACCTCCTTTGCCTCCCTGGATACTGCTAGCTGAACAATGTGGATGCCATCCATCCTGGATACGGTTTCCTGTCGGAACGATCAGACTTCGCCCAAGCGTGCGCCGACGCAGGAGTTCGCTTCATTGGGCCAGCTGCCAAGGTGGTGCGCCAGATGGGGGACAAAGTGGAAGCACGAGCCATCGCTATTCGGGCCGGTAGGTACAGCAATCAACAGGCTCACACTTTCAGATAAGATCCTGAGGACTAAGAACAGCAGGATTTAAAATAGCATAGACCACATTTCTTTCTGTTACAGGGGCGAAATTGCCTTACTTACACTAACATGATAGCATAATATCGACAATATTAATGACAAAAAAGGATTTCTTTGTGCAGAGAAAATGTTTCATGAATTTTTTGGTGCTACATGCACAGAATAAGAGTTATAAATTGTATTCTCTGCCTGAGTTGTAGCAAGCAAGACTACGGAGTAATCTTGTTCACTCTTGAGTGAATTTTTAAATTGCTCCAGCAGGCATCTGACACCACATCATATTTAAACCTTCAGCACTATGGCAGTATATCATAACAGAGAAAAATGTGATGAATGCTGCTGTAGCGTTGAGATCCTGTAGCCTCCTGCATGCCATCTGTAGTCTGTGTGGGTGGTGGTGGTGGTGGTGTGGCGGACTTATTTTAGAATGTCAATTCAGACATGCGAATTACGGCCCTCGCAGATATCATTTGTTATGCTGTGTGATTTTATCAGTAAGGCATCATTTATGCGGTGCCTCTGCTCTCTGTGCAGGCGTACCTGTGGTCCCAGGGACAGATGGCCCCATCTCTTCCCTCAAGGAGGCCCAGCAATTCGCCAAAACCTATGGCTTTCCCATCATCTTCAAGGCTGCCTATGGTGGTGGGGGAAGGGGCATGAGGGTTGTGAGAGAGTACGAGGTGAGGGTTCATGGGATTTGAGGTTGCGTGATGTCGCGACACTGGGGTAATGTCAGGATATGTGGTTGTACAACGTGAGCGCTTGAGGACAAGCCCATGATCTGAGGCATTATATGAAGTGAAGACAAGGTGGCAGGGCTGGGTTATGAGTCCAGACAGGAGGAATGGGATGAGAATAAGCTATGGGAGAAGGAAGGAGTGAACCGTATAATGGCCATACCTGTCCTCTGAATTATTAGATTTTTCTCAGGATTGAGGCTTACGCTTTGATGCCTAGCATTTGAACCACTGCCTCCTGTTTATTGAAATTGGATATCCAATGTTCTTTCGGGACCATATGATGGGATTTAGTGCAATTTTGCTTTTAAGTGGGGCACTAGTGGGTGGTCAGCCCGTCCATTATTTTGGACATGACATTTGTGGGATGCGGATTGTCGTTGGGTATTGTGGGGTGACAGAAATAATGTGAAGTCGAAGAAACCTGGTCATTGATATGTAGTATTCTGGACGTGGCTTATTTGAGTTATCTGCCCAGCACGCATAATGTCCAGTGTTCTTGACAGAGCATAAAATCAAGTGTTTTCCACCTAAGACACATGCATTAAAAAGCTTATGCGTTTCAGTGTGTGCTATATAAAGTATTTCATTCCCCCAACAGAAAAAAGTTCAATCAAAACTTGAACAAAATAAGAATATTTTTGACTTTCGTCAACTTACCTCATGCTCATGGAAGGTGTCAGCATGATTGATTGTGGTAAATCATGTGACTAATCAGAGAGGCACCTACTGGTTTGGGGAAATTCTGAATTGGAAATGTCCAATAAAATGTCCAGTATACATTATGCCTTTGAAGGGTATCTATGAGCTTTGACAACATAAATCCCACTTAAAATATGTCCAAAATATTGGACAACATGCAACAAAGGGGTAAAGCTACTCATGTTTTAAAAGTATCATATACTCATTAATCAGACAGGACAACTATTGAATATGAACAGGGCTCACCAATTATAATCACATTTTTTTAACAATTCAACTTTCAACTATTCAACTTGCTATAGGCAGAGCCAGCTCGCATTCTCATTATTATTCCAGATGAAATTTTGGGAGGCATAACACCTGCATATTTCAAATTGATTTTTCAAAGACCCTCTTTTCTAAACTTCCTCTATGCTTTATTGTATCATCTCGCATAATAAAATTCTTTTTTGAGTCTTTGAACATGATGAGGATGAAAAAAGTTTTCTCTGTCATAATCTCTAAAAGTGTTTTCTTTGTTGGTCAATTCTGATGTGCACACAAGTGTTACTTTTTGTTCTCAGTTGATAGTTCTAGGTGCTGTTTTCTATCCACAACCTTGATTGCTTAAGTGCTGTGTGTCAAGACGAAAAATAGAGATGAATTGATTGCAAAATCGATAGCTTCTGTCTGTACTCTTACTGACTGGAAAATAGGTTGTTCTTGACTTATAGTATATAACATGAGTGGCAACACAGGCCATTCAGCCCAACTAAGCTTGTCATTTTCTTATCACAAAAGTGAATCAAATACCTTGGTTACTTGACAACTAGATGGTATCTAGCACTGCACCGAACCTCGTTTTAATCACTTTCAGATTTTCTGCCTCTAAGACTTGAACAGTCAAGCTATTCTGCTCAGTGACTACTGTCTGGGTGGAAAAATATTTTCTAATATTGGGGCAAAATTTGCACTTGCCAACTTCCAGTGATGCACCTGAGTTTTGAAAACAGAACTTAGCTGAAATAATCCTGGATAGCTAACCTGGCTAATCATTTTATGTATTCTCAAGCATTATTAAGAAGTTTCTTTTTTATAGCTTGTATCCTAAAAAAAATAATTAACTTTGTAGTTCTTTGAACCTCTCCTAGAATCTTTATTTCCTTCTTGTAGTATGGTCCTCAGTACTGCACACAGTATGCCAAATGTAGTGTGACACTTTTATTACACAAGATACATATATCCTCAACAAATTTATTCTCAAAACGTTATACTGTGCTATACTGTACATCCCAGAGTCCCACTGGCCTTTTTAATACTGCTATAGCAGAGTGGCTAGAACCTGAAAGGCTTGGGTAAACAACCAATCCCTGGTCTTTCTCAAGTTCTGCACATTCCTATTTAGAACCTCCCATAAATTATTGTTTTTATTTCCCTATATGCTGAGCTTTACATTTTATCATACTGCATTTCATTTTCCAAGTTTCTTCCCTCTCATGGATTCCATATTAATCATCCTGAGTCACCGTACCAGACTGAACTATAAGCCAAGCCTCCCAATTTAGTATCATCAGCAAAGTTAATCAGTTTGATTTCAATGTTCCTGTCAAAGCCATGAATGCAGATGAGCAGGGGTCCAAGCACTGATCCCTGTGGAACTCCACTTCCAGCTGTGCCAAGCTCAGATAAAATCTCTTTGACAACTGCTCTTCGGTCTTTCGTGTTCCAAATCTATTCCAAAGTACCTCCTGTCACTGCCACTGTCCTAATTGTTATACAAGCCCTATTCCAAAATAGTTGGGAAGAAGTGAAAATTGATTGTGAATAAAATCAAATTGCAATGACTTTCAGATCACTTGAGCCAATATGTTATTTACAATAGGACATAGATAACATTTCAAATGTTGAAACTGAGACAATTTACATTTTTATCCATAAATTGAGCTTATTTCAAATTTTCTGACTGCAACAGGTCTCAAAAAAGTTGGGACACAGGCAAAAAAGGGGCTGAAAAAGCAATTAATATATGAGATAATCAGTTGGAAGAACCTTTAGCAAGTAATTAAGTTAACTGGCATCAGGTGTGCAACATGATTGCCTATAAAAGGGATGTCTTAGAGAGGCTGAGTCTCTCAGAAGTAAAGATGGCCAGAGGCTCTCCAACCTGTGAAAGCTCACGTAAAAAAAATTGTGGAATACTTTAAAAACAATGTTCCTCAACGTCAAATTGCAAAGGCTTCGAAGGTCTCGTCATCAACAGTGTAACATCACCAAAAGATTCAGAGAAACTGGAAAAATCTCTGTGCATGAGGGACAAGGCCGAAGACCTTTACTGGATGCCTATGGATCTTTGGGCTCTCAGGTGCCACTGCATCACTCACTGGCGTGATTCTGTCATTGACATTACTAAATGGGCCAAAGAATACTTCAAGAAGCCACTGTCTGTAAACACAGTCTGCCGTGCCATCCACAGATGCCACCTAAAACTCTATCATGCAAAAAGGAAGCCATTGTTGACCTTGATCCAGAAGCGCTGCTGTGTTCTGTGGGCCAAGGCTCATTTAAAATGGACTGTAGCAAAGTGTCCTGTGGCCAGACGAGTCCAAACTTGACATTCTTGTTAGACATCATGGGCGTCATGTCCTCTGGGCTAAAGAGGAGAAAGGTAGCCCCTCCTTTTATCAGCGTTCAGTTCAAAAGCCAGCATCTCTGATGTTATTGGGATGCATTAATGCATATGGTGTGGCACATTTGCATGTTTTAAAAAACACCATGAATGCTGAAAGGTATATTAAGGTTTTAGAGCAACATATGCTCCCCTCCAGACGACATCTATTCCAGGGGAGGCCTTGTCTATTACAGCAGGACAATGCAAAACCACATACTGCAGCTATTACAACATTATGGCTTGGCACTGGAAGAATCCGTGTGCTGAACTGGCCTGCCTGCAGTCCTGAACTTTCACCAATTTAGAACATTTAGGGCATAATTAAACGAAAAGTCTGTCAAAGGAGACCCAAAACTCTTCAGCAGCTGGAAGCCTGTATTAAACAAGAGTGGGATCAAATTCCAATGGCCAAACTCAAGAAACTTGTCTCCTCAATGCCCAGATGCCTCAACTCTGTGTTAAAAAGAAGAGGCAATGCTAACCCTTGGTAAACAGGCCCCTGTCCCAGCTTTTTTGAGACCCGTGAGTTCATTTTATGGATGAAATTCTAAAATTTCTCAGTTTCAATATTTGTTATGTTATCTCTGTTCTATTGTGAATAAAATACTGGCTGGTGTGATTTGAAAGTCATTGCATTTTGATTTTATTCACAATTTACACTTTGTCCCAACAATTTCTGAATTTGGTTTGTAAGTAGTTTCTTATTTGGGTTCTTACCAAATTTTCTCTGAAAATCCAAGTATATGATTTCATATGTGCTGCTCTGATCATTAATCTTAATTGCCTGCTTAAAGAATTCCATGGGTTTAAATCAGACATGACTTTCAGGATGTTGTCACTGTTAAGAAATAACACTAACTTATCTTTAAAGATATAGTCCAATATTTTGGATGCAAAGCAAGTTAAACCAACTGACCTATAGTTTCCCAGCTCAGTACCGTCCCACTTTTTATGCAGTTTATTGGTTTTATATTGCATTTATTATCCCCCCGGCATATTATGCGGGGGGATATAGCGATCAGTGTGTCCGTCCGTAATAAAATCGTTTCCGGACAGTACTCGAAAACTATACCACTTACAAACACCAAATTTGGTATGGAGCTTCTCCTTATGGTCTAGTTGTGCCTTTTGGGGGTTTCGGTCCGTCCGTCTGTCCACACAACCTGTAGGTTACCCAACCTACAGCCGGGGGGATCTGCCATTGCCAGATGGCTCTTGTTCCATTCATCCGGTATTTTCCCCAGTTTCTAAGGATACCTTAAAGTATCTGTCAGTAGTTTAAAGATGATCTGACTTACTTCCTTAGGTACCTTTAGGTATGTGATATCAGGGCTCGCTGCCTTTTTTAATGTATGTCATTTGTCTACGGCATCATTATCCTCAATCATATTATCCGCTAAAAATGCACACACCTGTAGTGTGTGGGTGTGGGTGTGTGTGTGTGTGTGTGTGTGTGTGTGTGTGTATGTATGTGTATGTGTATGTGTATGTGTATGTGTATGTGTATGTGTATGTGTATGTGTATGTGTATGTGTATGTGTATGTGTATATATACACACACACACACACACACACACACACACACACACACACACACACACACACTACTGGCCAAAAGTTTGGAAGCAAGGTCAAATTTGTACAAAAAAGATCATAGTTCATTGGCATACTTTGCAACAAAATAAACTTTATTAAATGAAGAGTCACTTATCTGAATACATTTCAACTCAAATTATCAGGCCCATATTACTAGGCCCGTGGTCCTACTGCCCGCTGAATTGCCGTCGGCATCCGGTGGGCTGTAAACCATGCCATAAAATGAATAATGCAAACTGAAATTTGTTTTTTTTTTTCTTTTTCCACTGAAGTTGTGACTCTTGCAAATCTTCTCAAAATTAAGCCCCTTCTTTCTTTTGTAAACATTTATTCAGCAATGGTCCGGTAACATCAATGTATACAGTACCTAAAGGTAAATGGAGGAAAATGGTGCATATCAATGAAAGAAAAGACCAATCATGCAGTGAATACATCCCAAAATCCATTGATTTCATACTGGTTTTTAAGAAAGGCCATCCAAATTTTTGATCTGTATTGGTCTTGCTTCCAAACTTCTGGCCTGTAGAATATATATAATTTCGAGAGTCATCATCACTACTTACAGGTAACATCAACTGTACAATTCATCCATGTGATATTTCATGACAAAATGTTATTCTGAAGCGTAACTTTCATCACGATGGATTACGGTGTACAAAAAAGGGTAGGAATGAGTCCGTCACTGCATAAAATCGTGTTATCATCCTAAATATATTATGCAATCAATAACGCAAATTATACGGAAAAGTTATGAAAATGGCATTCAGTATTCTCTTACCTTGCGGGAGGATGGCCGATTGCTGAACGATGATCAAGAGCAAGGATGGATTCAGAGGATGTTTATTATAATTCCCTTTTCACTTAACAGTCATTGCTGCATACAAAATTCTGGACACGAAAGGTACGGTCAGGAAATCAGCCAACTCACAGCTGCACTCGGGAAGACTTTTGTTGCCCATAAGATATGTGCACAGAGTCATTCCATAGGACATGAAAAATCAATAAGTTGACGCGTATAATCAAAGAATAAAAATCAAACTTTGTCTTTGGTAACGGTCGTGATTTACTGGACACAACATGATTTTTAGTATTTGACTGAATTTTTTTTCAAAATCTATGCAAATTATCAGTCAAGAAGTTGGTTTAAAAGTGTAAAGAAAGTCCGTTCATCTGTGCAGTAACAGTCACTGAGGACCTGCCTGCCATGATAAGTCATTAGCACAGTGGACACATTGGGCAATGACTGTAACCAAATGATTTGATATCTGATATCGTCCCATGTTCTGACCCGAAAAGTTTTATAAGAAAGTAAAATTTATTCACTGGACTGTGAGTAAATTACTTATGGACAAATGCATATGATGCTCGCTAATTCTAATTTCCCATGTCCCGTTTGATAAAAACTCATTTTTGATATCACATTTCGGTGTCCTTATTTGAGCCAAAAATCATAAATTTTTTTTAAAAACCAACTTGGGTTCAGGCGTTGATTTTAACCTCACTATATCTCTTATTTGTGCCAAACAAAAATGAGCATGAATTGAAAGCATCAATCACTATGATGGGTAAATTTTCAAAATTTCTCTCATGCTGCCAGTGGCTACAACCTTGGCATTGATCTTCCAATATTAAGTCTCATTTCTGTAATTTTTGTTTATCATATATAGGAACTTGAGGA
Source organism: Gymnothorax reevesii (assembly GCA_029721435.1). Lineage (NCBI taxonomy): Eukaryota > Metazoa > Chordata > Actinopteri > Anguilliformes > Muraenidae > Gymnothorax > Gymnothorax reevesii. The sequence goes on along the minus strand of CM056586.1, from coordinate 11,463,542 downwards.
AAATTATCAACGTGCATACTCAGAGGCCTTGACTGCATTTGGAAATGGAGCTCTGTTCGTGGAGAAATTCATTGAGAAGCCGAGGCACATTGAAGTGCAGATTCTGGGTAAGTGTGGGCGATGGAAAACACCTTGACAGTCTGCTCTCATAAAAGGATCAGTACGTATCCCACACGCTCATTGTGACACTTAGGATGAGTTGTTGCAGTCACTACTGTCATAAAACACACATAACAGATTGGCTTTTTTATGCAGGTTGTGTTGATAAGAACAGTAAATGTGTCATTGCCTAGACATAGAGGTGTCAAGAAAAATAGCATGTTTTGTGTCATTTTAACACACCTGTTTTGACAGCATCAATGACTATTTACATACAAAAAAATTCCTTTTTTTTGCCTTTTTGTCAAAAAAGACAATATTCCTACTAAGCTGGTTACGTGGCCCATGAAAATTAATTTTCTACTAATATTCCTGCTTACATGCAGCTGTGCATACTTCGATGAAAATGTTACTTCTCCAAGGTTTTCTAATGGTGGCGGACTTGTTAAACCGTGTGAATACAACCTCCCACTTTCATCTGTTCATCCAACATCTTGCGCATATTCAAAAACTTGTTAATATCCAAGTTTTTCGTAATGGTTAGAAATAGTTATGTTTCCGGCCAATAAGAAATCTGGGCTTTAAATAAATAGGGGTCATGTGTTGCAAACTGTGGTAAAAAACACCTACTTGAAACTAATACTCCAAATGTGCTGTATACGTGTCCAAATGTTCCTGAAAGCTGAATATTATCAGCATAACCCATGTCTCAATTGGAAAATACTACATTCAGAATTAGGCCAAAATCCATATTCCATTACATTGTTTACATGACCCCTATCAAATTCGGAATATTACAATATTTGGAATGGTATTGGAGTATTAGTGTGCGTGTGAACATGTGATGCTGAATACGGGTTTGCTATAAACCATCTACATCAGTGGTTCTTAAACTTGGTTGCCAATCCACAATTTGAAACAATGTGTTGATTTTCATTAATTATGTGCATTCAATGATTATCTACCTTTCAGATCCACATTATGCTAATACAGTTCTTCAATGTTATGGAGATACCCAATGTTATATTACAATTGTTTCACTATAGACAAGCAATTATATACATTCTAAAAAAAGAAAGACACGAATTAGGTTCATTGGCCTACCAAACGCCCTAACGGGTTTCTGAATGGTTGAATATGAGATAATCTGTCCGTCCGTCTGTCTGTCCGCACTTTAACATGGCTATAACTTTTGATCGGCTCATGATAGGACTTTGATACTTGGCATATACATTGCTTGTGAGAAGGCATTTCAGATGGGGTCATGACTTTTGACCTTCTGACCTTGACCTTGGAGCATGACGTTTGGTGACAAAAACTTTAACATGGGCCATAACTTCTCATTAGCTTGTAATACGCATTTGATACCTGGCATATGTATTCCTTAGGATAAGGCCTTTCTGATGAGGTCATGAATGTTGACCTTGTGACCTTGACCTTTAACCTTTGATTAACTCATGATAGGCTTTTAATGGTTAGCATGTGCATGTTATGTACGAGGGCATCAGTGTTTCACAAACACATCTTGTTTTAATTACCTTTCCCATTCAATTCTACATTATCTTCCAGATCGTCAGGATTGGTGGCCAAGTATGCGCTCCAATCTGGGGCATGCTGATTAACCTCAGTATTTTCTTGGGGTCTAAATAATTTAAATTCTTTAATGCATTTATGTGCGTATTGAAACTTACAGTCTGAAATTTAATCCAATAATTGCTACATGACCACAGAAGATATATTTTTCATTGCATGCGCAGCCATTTCTGACACAATTCAAGTAATCCCACAGCATAAAATCCCCGAAAAATTTAAATCTAATAAAATTTCTTGGTTTGCCATTGCGATTTTTAGTCCAGCGTATGCAGCGGTACTCCATGTCTGAGTTAGAGACCCATTGATCCACATGGTCTTCAACATCCGTGATACAAGTTGCTCTATCAGACTGTATTAGTCATTCAATACCATGGATAGTTTTGTAGTAACTGTTCTTTTTCGTATGGCCATATGGTATAACTGTAAAAGGATGGATGAAACATTTCTGACATTTTGTTTTTGAGCATGTAATTCAAATGTAAATATTTCCTCCCTTTCTCATGCAGCCTTGTTTATTCCTGATCTCCCTCTATCCCTCCTGATGCTCCAGCTCATTGTCGCTCACTGTCCCTCCCTCCTGCTCTCTCTCTCTGTTGCCTCACCTCTCTCCTCCTCTTCTCTCTCAGGTGATAAGTACGGGAATGTGATTCATCTCTATGAGAGGGACTGCTCTATCCAGAGGAGACACCAGAAGGTGGTGGAGGTGGCGCCAGCTGTCTACCTGGACCCTCACCTCAGAGCTAGGCTGACCGCGGACTCCGTAAACCTGGCGAAAGAGGTGCAGACGGCGACTGAATATCACCATGCAGTCATGACCAAAAGTGTTGGCAATGATGCGAATACTGTGTTTTTCAAACTTTGCTGCTTCAGGTTTTGAGGTGAGGATTCACTTTGAGTCTATATTATTGTGATCAGAAGCTTTTTAATGAATTGCAAAGAACTTCATCAGCATGAAATTAACTTTATCACAAAAATCCAATTTACTCTGTGTTTTGGTCTTGGCACAGGATGATCAGCTTACCTCATTTAAGTATCATATCATTGGCACAGGGGGGTGTGAGTGAGAACAAGTCAGTCTAAATCACAGAAACATTTTCTTTGAATTTCAAGAGCAGGCTTATCGCTGTAAAAGTATAAGTGTTCCAAAGAATTTCCTGCAGCTCTTACCGATTTGCGTTATAATAGCCTCACATGCATGGAAATGCTGCGAAGAATATTGCAGCAGAAAGAACCATTTACTGGATCATCAAGCATTTCTAGGAGAGAGTTCAGCTGTGGGGAAGAATGCTTCAGAACCTTTCAGTGTGTCCCGCGAGCGCCAGGACCGTCTCCTCCAGAATAGTCCGCTACAGAATCGTGTCATTGCTACTTCAGAACTTGCACAAAATTGGCAGCAGGTGGGTGTGAGTGAACTTGCACAAACAGTGAAGCAAATATTTTTGGATAACAGCCTGGTGTCAGGGAGGGCAGGAAAGAAGCCACTCTTCCCCAGGAAAAATATCAAGGGCAGACTGAAAATCTGCAGAAAGTTCCGGGACTGGATGGTGAAAGACTGCAGCAAATTTATTTTCTCTGATGAGGCCCCGTGTTTGTAACGTCTGGAAAATCAAATGGTGAACGCTACCGTGAGTTCTGTGTTGCGCCAACAATGAAGCATCCTGACACTGTCCACGTGTGGGGTTACTTTTCATCCAAGGGAGTGGGCTCACTCATAATTCAGCCGAAAAACACTGCCGTGATTTAAGAATGATATAGAAATGTCCTCCAGGAGCAATTTGGTGAAGATCTGTATGTTTTCCAGCATGATGGAGCTCTTGTCAGGAGGCCACAGTGATAACCAAGTGGCTCAGAGATCATCACATTGAAATTTGGATCTCTGGTCAGGAAGCTCTGCAGATCTTAATCCAATCGCGCATCTATGGTTGATCCTCAAAAAGCATGTCGACTAGCTGAAGCCATCAAATTGTGCTGAACTTGAGCACTGATGAGTGAAGTGTAGATCGCCATCAGTCATAATTTGGCCCATCAGCTGATATCCAGCATGTTTAAGTGAATTTTCGAAATCTTTACAAAGAAGGGTCAACACTGCAAATATTGACTTTTTTCATAAATTTGACTAATTCACCCAGAAAAGTGTTTGAAACTTAAATCATTCTTTAGTATATCATCGAAACTTAAAAAAAACTGAAGCAGTTTTTAGAAGCAGTGATGAGAAAGACTGTACAACTCAAAAAACTGAAGCAGCAAAGTTTGCAAACAAAATTTGTGTCTCTGTCAACACGTCTGGCATGCCCTTGCATGGTCAGTAATGCGCATGCACACTTCACGCTTGAGGGTACATTCTCGCTCATAAAACATTAGTGCACACGAATGTATTCAAATACATGCATGCACACGCACACATTCCCGCACACAGCAGTGCACTACCACTGTACATGCGTGCACGAAGATATAACATGCATTTCCATGCGCGCATGACAAATGCACAGTGGAGCCCAAATGATAATTCTGTTTGTCTTTTTTCACTGTGCCTGTAGTTTGTCTTATGAGTAGATTTGTATGCAGATCTTTTATAGTCTTGCATGCAGTCTAAGGTTTACCCCTGCGGCTTTAAAAGTCGTCTCACAGACTATCTGGGGTTAATGCTGTTCCACAAAAAACTATATTTCTCTCAGCAGCGGTTAATTTGTCAGAAATCTACTTTCTCAATGCATTCATATTGTACTTCTGTAAAGTAAACAGGGCGACTTGCCTCTAGAAAGTGAATAAACAGAAAATGCAATTGAATTTTGATGTCCATAAGGAATTAAATATTCTGCTATTTACTTCTGCCTAAATCAACCTAGAACAATACCTCATCTCACTAGGACACTTCAGCACAAGACTGCCTTTGGAATGTCTCTAATTAATATACGTGTTCCCTGACAGAGTGAGGAAAAAACATTGCTTTTATAAACGATTAGGAACTGTAATTCCGTTTTCCAAGCACCTCTTTTTGTTAATAGTTTGTTTACGTGCTTCAGAATGAATGCCCTTGTCTTTAATCTTGATCCTGAGGCCAATTTGTTAGAGGCATTAATCGTCACAAATTGCAGTGTGAAAATCTGCGCTAACATTTACAGGTTAGCAGGGTACTACTAATTAAGAATAATTATGTAAATCCGAACTGTGTGCACGGTCATTTTAAATATCGCTGTAAGCACTAAAAAAGGTCATTTTTGTGCAAAAACAGATTCTAAACTGGTTCTCTTGATCTGTCCTGGCAGTATTCTGTTAGTGTGATCTTTCACAAGTGAATGACAGTTGCATAGAAAATCCCAAAATGCTGAGCAACAGTAATCTGCACATTAAGAACTGAAATGCAAATAGTTCAATTGTTCCAATTGAAGTCCATTTTTCATTCAGACCTACTACTTTAAATTGCTTTAAACTGCTGCTGCTTAAGAAGAATTAATCATACACAGTTCCAGGGTTTTCTGTAATGGGTCTTTAGAGCCACACACAGTCTTGTTCATTCATCGTATTTCATTATGTCCAGCTCTGCTCTGTTTTCTTGCCTTCTCGTTTGTCATCTCCCGCCTCTTCTCCTACTGACAGGAAGTTTTTACTGTATTGTATCCGCAGACAAAGTTGGCTTGGATTCTATGAATTTACATTTATTCCTGCTGCTATTTCTCCCCCATATGACGCCACTGCCGTGTCCACAGAGGCTTCTTGCGATCTAACTGGAGATTGCCATTCTCGACCAATTTTATTTATATTCAGCAAAGGGATTAGTTGTGAAGAGGTCTCAAAGCCTATTGGTTTTGGTCAAAATCTGATGGCACTTTACAAAAAAATTAAGTGATTAAAGGTCTAATTGACAGAATCTACACAAATTGGGCCATACCTCACTTTCTGTCACATTTAGGGCTTGGGTTGGTATTACAGACTGGTAAGAAATCATATATGGCACAACAGTTTATGACTGTGGATTTGACCCCTTGACCTCAGGTTCAGTGTCAGCCAAGAAGAAGCCCCGTTTCTCGTGATTATTGCATTTAGAGCTTAGACTTGTATAAGGTACTGATTAGAAGTCACATATTGTGCAATAGTTCATGACCTGGGATTTGACTATTGATGGGGACGGGGAAACCGAAACATGCGTTGTATCTCACTGATTATTGCATGTCGAGGTTATGTTTGTTTTTGGGACTCAATATGGCCTTGTGTGCCCACATCCGCACAACATGACATGACATGACATGACACGAACAGGTCCTTCAGCCCAACTACGCTCGCCAGTTTCTTTATACTATTGTGAATATATCCCTTCAGATACTCAGTGACTCAATGGTATCTAGCATTAAGTCAAGCCTGCTCTTGAAAACCCCCAAGGTCTCTGCCTCAACAATATGGTCAGGCAAACTATTCCACATTGAAATTGCTCTTTGGGTGAAGAAATATTTCCGAATATCAGCGCTAAATTCCCAACACCAATCCCTGGGGGACACCACTCCCCACCATACCTAGCTCAGATGAGATGCCACTGACCGCCACTCTTTGTGTTCTGTCCTGTAACCAGTTTTGAATCCACTCCAGAATACTTCCTGTAACTCCAATGGAGCTCAATTTAAAAATTAGTCTCTTATGCGGTACTGGATCAAATGCTGTCTGAAAATCCAAGTATATGATGTCATAAGCCCTGCTCTGGTCATAAGTCCTGGTGGCCTCTTCAAAAAATTCCAGAAGGTTTGTCAGGCATGACCTTCCCTTACGAAAACCATGTTTGCTATCCCTCAAAATACTGTTCCTTTCAAGAAATAAGTCCAGCTCATGTTTTATGATAGATTCCAATATTTTGCAAGTAATGCAAGCTAAACTGACTGGCCTGTAATTTCCTGGCTCGGTACGGTCCCCGTTCTTATATATTGGTATAATATTGCCCTGTTTCCAATCATTTGGTATTTCTAAAGACCGCCTGAAGATGGTGGATAGCGGCTTAAAGATGATCTCACCAACTTCCCTGAGCACTCTAGGATATAAGCCATCAGGACCCGCCGCCTTATCTGCCTTTAGTTTATGCAACTTGTCTAATACTTTGTTATCCCGTACCTCAATTTCTGCTCGATAATCTTGAGCATTTAACATGCCCTCTGGCCAAATAAAGACCCCCTCTGAGGTAAAATTCTCAACAAAGTAACTGTTTTAGGCATCCGCAATATCCTTGTTATCAAATAGCAGCGATCCGTTTTTATTCTTTATGCACTTAACCTGCTCTTTGACTTTCCTTTTTCTGCTACAGTACTGAAAGAAGTGCTTAGGGTTAGTTTTTGCCCCCTCTGCAATTTGTCTTTCATACAGTCTTCTAGCATTCCTCAGCTCTTTTTTTACCACAGCCCACATTTTACAGTATTCAGCCTTAGTATTCTCATTATTATCCTTTATGTACATCTTATAAAGATTCCTCTTTTCCCTCAAAATCCTACGAATACTTCTAGTCATCCACTGAGGATTCTGCTTTTTCAGCTTACTTTGGGACACCTATGGAGTGAATCTGCATTGTGATTCAAGTAAAACCCCCTTAAATCATTCCCACATCTCATTTACGGACTCACAGTCCAGCAGTGTCTCCCATTTTATTTCACTTAGATATGAGCGCATCCTGTCAAAGTTTGCTTGCCTAAAATTGAAAATTTTTGTTTTTGAATACACCTTTTTAACTTCCCATGAAACATCAAAATTAGCAGCAGAGTGATCACTTGTCCCTAGTGGCTCCAGTACCTCAACGTTGCTAATTCGATTTGGGTCATTACAGAGCACTAAGTCTAAAATTGCTTTCTCTCGTAGGTTTATTAACATACTGCACCAAGAAATTATCATTTATAACATCTAGAAATTCTTCCTCTCCCCTACCCTGTCCTTTCACCATTTCCCAGTTGATACCAGGATAATTTAAGTCTCCCATAATAATAGTCCCTCCACCTCTACAGGCTTGCGTAATCCGCCTAAAATGCATAAAAAGCATCCTCATAAAAAGATAAACCAGTATCATTCTGTATAACTTCACTCTGGCAAAAGCCTAGACTGATTCAGCCACCAGCGAGCCTGTTCAATGGAGCTCATCAATTATCATTGAATTGATTCCATAACCAGTAACTGGTGAGGTACGTGTAAATACTGGATACATTACTGCATTTAAAGCTTAGGTTTGCATCAGGCACTAAAGGAATATACAGTATATATACTGTACTTAACAAATTCATTAGACCACCACCCAATGTAAGTTTTATGCCACAGCCGCTCTAAATGGACAGTGTAGCAAATTACCAAAATAATTTTTATGTTTCTGTAATGGTTAATCCACCAGTAAGCTCTTTAACTGAAATTATATTTTTAATGCTAAAATATGATTATTGTTGTTTTCCATGAATTTTCAAATTTACCGTTTTACAGAAAAGCAGGAAAACACAGTTAAGCCCATTATTATTTTTTGATTAAGAGAACAGTTATTTTCTTGCACTCCTGAACATTAAAATTAGTTTTAGTGGTTGAATGCAAGAGTGCAAACTGTTAAGGCTAAAGGAGGCCAGACAAAATATAGTTTTGTCTTTTTTTGTGTGTGAATAAGGACTGTTTAGTGGTTTTAGTTTGTTATTTGCCAAAAAAATAATTAAATAATAAATTTTATGTTTCAAACAAGCTTCTGACAGATTTCTTTAATATTATTGCTTTCTCTTTTTTTTTTTTTTTTATAACAGGTGGTCTAATAAATTCATTAAGCACTGTGTGCGTGTGTGTGTGTGTGTGTGTGTGTGTGTGTGTATACAGCACTCTCCATAATTATTGACACCCCTGGTTAAGATGTATTCTTTAGCTTCTGATAAATTCAGTTTTTTTCTAAATAATATAGGACCACAATGAAAAAAAGAAGAAAATCCCACCTTTAATTCAAGTGCATTTATTCAGTGGGGAAAAAATCCCACATTAAGAAATAATTATTTTACATCAAATCATGTGTGCCACGATTATTAGCACCCCTGATGTTAATACTTTGTACAACCCCCTTTTGCTTACAAAACAGCACCTAATCTTCTCCTATAATGTTTCATAAGATGGGAGAATACAGAAAGAGGGATCTTTGCCCATTCCTCTTTGCACAATCTCTCTAAATCATCCAGCGACCTGGGTCCTCTTCTCTGCACTCTCCTCTTCAGCTCACTCCACAGGTTTTCAATGGGGTTGAGATCTGGGGACTGAGATGGCCATGGGAGGAGCTTGATTCTGTGTCTGGTGAACCAATTCTGTATAGATTTGGCCACATGTTTAGGGTGTTTATCTTGCTGAAAGACCAAGTGATGACCCATCTTCAGCTATCGGGCAGAGGCCACCAGATTTTGATTTAAAATGTCCTGGTATTTCAAAGCGTTCATGATGCCATGAACCCTAACAAGGTTCCCAGGGCCTCTGGAAGAGAAACAAGCCCACAGCATCACGGATCCTCCCCCATACTTCACAGTGGGCATGAGGTGCTATTCTGCTTTCTCATCTTTTGTGTTCCGCCAGACCCACTTAGAGTGTTTGTTGCCAAAAAGCTCTATCTTGGTCTCATCTAACCAAAGCACACGGTCCCAGTTGAAGTCCCAGTACCGCTTCGCAAACAGACGTTTGCGTTTATGATTGTGAGTGAGAAAAGGTTTTTCCGTGCATGCCTCCCAAACAGCTTGTTGGCATGTAGATAGGGCCTGATGGTTGTTTTGGAGACTTTGTGACCCCAAGATGCTACCATTTGTTGCAATTATTAACAGTGAGCTTTGGAGAACTTTTTATTTCTCTCTCCATCCTCCTCACTGTGTGTGGTGGCAGAATAACCTTGCGTCCTTGTCCAGGCTTGTTTACGACTGTTCCAGTTGTTTTAAACTTAATAATAATTCCTTAATAATTCCTCTGATAGTAGATATGGGCAGGTGCAAATGAGTGGCTATTTTCTTGTAGCCATTGCCTGACTTGTGAAGGTCGACACACATCTGCCTTACTTCAATGGTGTGTTCCTTTGTCTTTCCCATGTTGAAGAGTGGATAAGAGAAATGGCCTCTGTGTCACGTCATATTTATACCCCAGGGAAACAGAAGTGATTAATTACTAATTAAATGTTCCTAGATACTCTGATCAACTTTGTAAACTACTGTAGAAATGATAGAAATACTTCAATTACATTTATTTCCTCGGAATTGTTAGGGGTGCCAATAATTGTGGAACAGATGATTTTATGAAAAATAATTATTTCTTAGTCAGGGATTTTTTCCCTTAAAATTCACTGGAGTTGAAGGTCACATTTTTCTACAATTTTCAGTGTGAGAGTATGCTTCTGCAATAAAAATAGAATTTATTTTAAGGCTTTTAACACATCTAAACCAGGGGTGCCAATAATTATGGAGGGTGCTGTATTTACACCCTTGATGGTTTGCTGTGGTATCTGGCACCAAGCCGTTAGCAGCAGATCATTTAAGTCCTGTAATTTGCCAGGTGCTCGATTGGATTGAGATACCCAGAGGAAACCCACACAAACATGGGGAAGAACATGTTAACTCCACACAGAAAAGCCCCAGGCCTAGAGGTAGAGAACCCTTGAATATTTCCTGAACACTGTAGAAACATCTGCACTTAGTGTTTTCAGCTTTTCAACAAAATCATTTTGGATAAAAACATCTGCCAAGTCAATGTAATGTAATGTGATGTGATGGAACGGACCAGGCAAAAATGCCCGTATTCTTCACAGAAACGCCCGATGTCGAAGTATCACTTCTTTTTATATGAGAGAAACAGGTTCAGACATTTTCTCTCCGTGTAGAGCAGTACTATTTTTGCAGTGACAACCTTTTTAGTATTCAGTGTGCAGTACATCCCTTCACATCCTGACGTGTTAATCTGAAATTATGCTTTTTGAGCTCTGTGTACTTTGTTTGTGTACCGTTTAATTTTTATCAGAGCGTAGGTGCTCCCATTTGAACGTTTGGTAGAGTGCATGATATGCGTGTCCTTATCATGGGTTTACTGAATGTTATTGTCAGCTGAGTGATGTCGCATAATTTGATATAATAAACATGCAGGGTTTGTGCACGTTCTACAATTCTGTCAGGATCACTTTCATCAAAGTGAATAGACAATGAGCAATCAACGCTATAAATGTATGAATGTATGAACTAGCCATAATTTAGGGATTGGTGGGATGGCTCTGTTCTGGGAGCTCCCTGCACAGTCGAGTGCAGAGAGTGCTGCACGAGCCACAAACCTCTACCTTCCTACCCCAACCCCCCACCCAAACAAAAAAAACAGCCATGCAACAGTATCATTCATGTCATTACATCCCTATAGTATGATAAGACAAGGCAATCAGCTTTAAATTTCAGTGATGAAGACAAGCCAGTAGTCAGAGAAGAACTGTAAGTGAAACTGCGGAGAAGCTAGGATAGCAGTGGGTTTGCGGGAAGGGCGTTGAAGCAGAATGGTGTCGTGCCTTTGGAGCTTAAAGAGACCAAATAATATCGCTGGGAGCAAAGAGGCCATCTGAATTTTGACAGGCGTAGTCAGCTGAGTTGTCAGCTGAATTTTCTGCGGTACGATTGGTAGGAGTTAGCATCTTTGCGCAGTTGACTTCATGACCTGCCAGCGTAATGCCTGCTATGTCAGCTCCATCGATTTTGATGCTTTTTGGTTTCCACCATCAGCGATGTAGGATTTTGAAGGATTTTGATGAAAGTATTAATGAAATAATTAAATTTCAATTTTTTTGTTGCCATACAGTTGTATAAATGTGTTGGAAGGTTTAGACTCAGTCTACATAAAATAATTTATGGCTGCTGTTATTGCACAGCCCTCTATTTAGGACATTTTCTTTTATAGGCCTATTCTAGAAGCCAAGCGATTTTGTAATTTGGATGTTGTGTTTGCAAAATGGCCACTATCATCCTTCTTTTGTAAACTGCAGGTGTAATCGATGCCAAAACGGAGCATTTCTGCATATCTGTTGGTGTTCGTGAGAAATGGTTATCAATTTCGTGCCTCGTATGCCTTGAAGTTCATGGTTCTTTTATGATCATGGTAGTTAGTAGCATTCTTCTTCTACTTGCTGTTGTTAACTAATTGGTTTTCTATTACCAGGATTTTTGGAGCACTGCTTGAGCCTATTAGTTTGATGATAGCGTACCAAACTGCCTTCATTTTAGTGGGCACAGATGAGGGTTTAGTGCACTCTTTATTCTTCATTTCTATGAAGTGAGACTTGACATTTAAATGATCAGCTTGCATTGATTTGGAGAGCATTTAATACAGTGCAGTCATGAAGAGGGAGGAAACCTGTTACAATCAGGACAGGACAAGCATGCTTATTAATGAGAAGTATGTCTGCTCGTTTTGTCACGCTTTTTTTATAGCTGGATTACTGCATTGTAACTATACAGAGCATTTTCTCACTGTACTTGTGACTGTCAAAATTATGTTTCAGCACTTAAATATTGTACTTAATATGTCAGGCGTATGATGTATGATGTGGAAGAACAGTAGAGTGAGTCAGCTGGCATAAATGCTTGATTGTTACCGTGTGGGGACTGAATTTCTGAGGAAAACACAACTTGAATTATAATTAAAAACAGTGAGCATTGTACTCTAATATCTCCTGTCACTTTCACAGTTATGCAAGTGCTGTAGTCGCCGTCTCGTTAAGTGGAATTGGCCCTTTCCGAACATACAATCTATTGTTTGTCGGGTTATAGAGAATATGATGGATGCTTGAGAGTGGCTTGTGGAGATCGCACTGGCTTATTCACACAGTAGAACTCATTATTATTATTATTATTATTATTATTGAGTTTATTGAATTAGGACAATGCACATTAATCAACATATCAGCAAGATGCGTCAATGTAAATATGCCGGAATTAGCACAATAGCTAAATTTCATCCGCAGTCCTAAGGCAGGCACTTACACACACAAAAAAAAAAAAAAAAAAAAACATACAAGTTTTCCAAATGACAAAACACCTCACAGAAAAGCACATAACACGGCGGGGGGGGGGGGGGGGGAAACACCAGTATTGTTACACACAAGACACATTCACAACATTATAATTAACACAACCATGTATATTGTAGTTAAAATTCGGCGTGAACGGGATGCCCCCGGGTTCGGGCATAGGAATAAACAGATAATATACAGATATTATACATGCATGCATAACTGGTATGATTTTAACCAATGTTTAAGCTCTTTTTTAAAGGTTACATAGCTGTCACAGTTTCTGATATGTACTGGTATATTGTTCCAGGATTGTGCACCTCTGACGGACACCACCGCTTGACTAAATTTAGTTCTGCGCCGAGGCATATAGCAGTCTCCCCTAGTTTGTGCTCTGGTTGTTATTGCATTTTTGCATTTTTTATGAATAAAATTACTTAACGGAGGTGGGGCAAGTCCATTTAAAACTTTAAAAACAAGACAGGCATCTTCAAAAATTTGGTAACTGTCAAGGTTAAAAATATTATGTTTTCTTATGATATCACAGTAATGAAAATTAAGAGGTTTCTTGTCAAAGATTTTTACTGCCTTCTTGAAGAGAGACTCATGGCAAATACGAGCTCAGAGAGAGCACTTGTTTGTTTTTGTGTGTGCGCGTGTGTGCGCGCGTGCGTGTGTGCGCATGTGTGTGCAAAGTCAACTGAAGATTACTACAGTCTCTAATAAAAACAGCTGAACTTATCTTGATCAGCCCACATTGTCCCTCAGTTGAAGGATAATAGAAAATTCCAGTACCTTCGTGTTAATGCGTGGTGTATACTGCAGTACATGGGACATTCTGTTACATTCAGTCTTTTACTGGACTTCAACAACATGACACTATAGAGGCTTATAGAATAGTCCAGCATTTAACCTTATAAAACTTTCTAGAAATATACTGAAGTACAGTAACTGTTGAGTGCCTATTTCTAACAAAATCCGTTTTACCAGGTCTGCGTTACATCTTTCTATAATCTGCTCACTATTCAAGCCCTCTTCAGCGTTGTAACCTTCCCAGCCAAACACAAGATGGCAGCTTTCAGTTCAGCACCAATCAGTTTGTACATGTATTCTTCTCTTACAGATTTCATTTCAGGACTATTTTTAATAATGGACGACCTGCCTTAATAATTCATGATGCTGTAAATCAGTACCGCGTTCATTTTGCACATATTTTTTTATGAATTACAATCGTGAGTGTGACTGAAAGACGTGATATAATGAACAGTAATGTGCCTATAATGTGTTGTGCTATAGCAGAGCTCTGTCAGGTTGTTTTTGGCAAGCATCACATTAATGGTTTAGCTAGCGTCATCCATTGGCAACACTCCCAAAGTGGAAGAATTCAATGAGCTCACATACATCTATTCACTACACATTCATGTGGCAACATTTTCACATTTGATTCTTGACAATATTTTTTCTAAGCTGCTGGGATTCGGTTCTATATAGGCATAATGGCCCACATCATCTTGATTTACATTTTTCTGAAAAAGAAACCAATAGAATGGGAATGTTCTTGATTGCACTGTTATTATATTGATGGTTAAACCATTCAAATGTGTCAGAAGTGTTTTTAAAATATTTACAGTGCTCAGCACACAGCACGTTTATGCTTTCTGTTAATCATAGCCAAACAACGAAATTGTTATTAGTCGGCCTTGAGCATAAAATGTTTGTTTTGAATAATGGACAGACTGGCATTTATTAGTAGTGTGCAATGATCAGTTTGCAAAAGCAGAAATAAAATTTGCATTAATGGAAAAGAACTAATAAGACCAAATACCAACACCTGCAATTTAGAGAGGTCAAACATATTTTCCCAATGTTGGCTAGAACAGCAAGCCTGTGTATGTGTGGTACATTCGAATAGTGATCTTTAGCACATTATGAAAAGAGTCACATTTAGTTCAATTGACTTCTGGTTCAACGAAAAAAAGACACACACACAATCACAAATTTATTTGGTTAAAGGGCACATGCTGGCATATTAGCTGTTTTTGCCAAACTGACAGCACAGCCTAATTAGAGAATTGACAAGGTTAAAGAGTCCCTGTTTGTGCAAATCTTTCCCTTATTACCATCAGTCAGAGCACTCAGTAATTTGTAATATTTACAGCGCCCCCAATAATTATTGGCACCCATGGTTAGGGTGTGTTCTTTAGCTTCTAATATATTCAGTTTTTTTTCTAAATAATATAGGACCACAATGAAAAAAAGAGGAAAACCCAACCTTTAATTCAAGTGCATTTATTCAGTGGGAAAAAAATCCCACATTAAGCAATAATTATTTTACTTCATATCATGTGTGCCACAATTATCAGCACCCCTGATGTTAATACTTTGTACAACCCCCTTTTGCCAACAAAACAGCACCTAATCTTCTCCTATAATGTTTCACAAGATGGGAGAATACAGAAAGTGGGATCTTCGACCATTCCTCTTTGCACAATCTCTCTAAATCATCCAGCGACCTGGGTCCTCTCCTCTGCACTCTCCTCTTCAGCTCACTCCACAGGTTTTCAATGGAGTTGAGGTCTGGGGACTGAGATGGCCATGGGAGGAGCTTGATTCTGTGTCTGGTGAACCATTTCTGTGTAGATTTGGCCACATGTTTAGGGTCATTATCTTGCTGAAAGACCCAGTGACGACCCATCTTCAGCTTTTGGGCAGAGGCCACCAGATTTTGATTTAAAATGTCCTGGTATTTCAAAGTGTTCATGACGCCATGCACCCTAACAAGGTTCCCAGGGCCTCTGGAAGAGAAACAGGCCCACAGCATCACCAATCCTCCCCCGTACTTCACAGTGGGCATGAGATGCTTTGCTGCATACTCATCTTTTGTGCTCTACCAGACCCACTTAGAGTGTTTGTTGCCAAAAAGCTCCATCTTGGTCTCATCTGACCAAAGCACACAGTCCCAGTTGAAATCCCAGTACCATTTAGCGCACTCCAGACGTTTGCGTTTATGATTGTGAGTGAGAAAAGGTTTTTCCGTGCATGTCTCCCGAACAGCTTGTTGGCATGTAGATAGCACCTGATGGTTGTTTTGGAGACTTAGTGACCCCAAGATGCTACCATTTGTTGCAATTCTTTAACAGTGAGCTTTGGAGAACTTTTTTCTCTTACCATCCTCCTCACTGTGTGTGGTGGCAAAATAACCTTGCATCCTCGTCCAGGCTTGTTTACCACTGTTCCAGTTGTTTTAAACTTCTTAATGATTCCTCCGACAGTAGATATGGGCAGATGCAGGGGAGTGGCTATTTTCTTGTAGCCGTTGCCTGACTTGTGAAGGTCGACACACATCTGCCTTACTTGAATGGTGTGTTCCTTTGTCTTTCCCATGTTGAAGAGTAGATAATAGAAATGGCCTCTGTCACATCATATTTATACCCCAGGGAAATGGGAAGTGATGATTTACTAATTAAATGTTCCTAGATACTCTGATCAACTTTGTAAACTACTGTAGAAATGACAGAAATACTTTAATTACATTTAATTCCTCGGAATTATTAGGGGTATCAATAATTGTGGAACAGGTGATTTTATGAAAAATCATTATTTCTTAGTCAGGGATTTTTTTTCCCCTTAAAATTCACTTGAGTTGAAGGTTACATTTTTCTACAATTTTTAATGTGAGTGTATGCTTCTGCAATAAAAATTGAACTTATTCGAAGGCTTTTCCAATCAATTCTTTCCCAATCCACCATTTGATTCAAGAAGACATCCCTGAACATCCCACATTACGTCCATTAGGCTGCTTGGAAATCCAAGTGACTTTGAGAAACCCGAGAGGCAAAAAGACCTCTGCCCCTGAAAGTGCTTGCACTCTGCCTCCGTGTTCAAAAACTACTTGGATTCATTTGAAAGTTTGAGACTCCAACAAGGGAGTGATGCAAACAGCAGAATTTTAAGCCAACCGTGATAACATGTCCATCAGCGGCCACTGGCGGAGCATATCACTCCGAGCTGCAGGTGGCCCAATCCTTGTGAGGCGACGAGGATTGGTGCTGAACGCCTGCTGCCGAATTCATAATGCAGTTTGCAGAGAAGCGGTTGCGCTGGGGACATGATAGTCAGTGCGCGCCAGCTTCTGAAAAAAAATTCCAGGAACAATACCGAAGCCTGTTTACAACCCTTGTGGACTCTACAAACCATTGATATAGTCAACAGATTATTCCCCAGATAAGTACAACCTAATTGTGGCTGTCCAGACAAACATTTGGGGGCAGGTCCTTGAGCAGATGATTGTCCGTATAACCACGAGGTGATGTGAGTAGGCAGAGGCGTAAGACGTGGATTCATATTTGCTACATTACTGTTCTCGATATCTTCTTGGTGTTTTCCACTGCTCCAAACAGATATTGAAGATGGCAGTGAGGTCACAGCAGATTTGATTCTGGATGAAAACCTATTAATATCCAGAGACTTCAAAGTACCAGGAAACTACTATCAGAGCGTATGCTTGGTCTGCAGCATGCTGATGACTGTGCGGTGCACACATCGAAGTGCTTTAGTTTCCAGTCTTACAGATGAGCGGCTGAGAGCAAAAGTCTTCTATCTGACTTTTTCCAAGTTCTGAGAGAATAAGATTTGAAGTTTAGTTTGAACAGAAAAATCACATTATTTTGTACAAATAAAATACGCATGTTTTTGTAACTGGAATGACTCCAGAAAATTGTGTTAAAATAAGGTCATTTATCCCCGAAATAAAGATTTGAAGGCCTGAATTGTCAGTTAGTAGCCTATTACACAACGACATATTGCTATCTAATGATTACTAACTGAAATTATGTTTACCCCCCAGTCATTTACCTCCTCAGACGATTACCCTCACGGATAATTACCCCCGCGGCTGTAGTCGTGCCCATCTGCGGGGGTAATATCCATGGCGGTAACTGTCTGCGGGGGTAATTGTCTGAGGAGATAACTTCCCGTGGGGGTGAATGACCAAGGTGTAAACATCATTTCAGTTAGTAATAATTAGATAGCAGTATGTCGTTTTACAATAGTCTTCTACCTGCGTAACAATTAAGCATGGAGTAATATTGAACCTCTAGTTTCTTTCCTCATCAACCACTAAGTGAACATTTTGGCATGAAAATGTATCTTTATGAATAACCTACTGGTGAAGAGATCTGTTTTGCTGGGCATCATCAGATTAGCACCTACCTGCTTACACACCCACCTACCTTGCATCCTTCATCTAAAATCAGCCTACCTTGAGAGATGTGTAAAAGCATCAAGATTGTACCGCAGCTAACCACAGTCACACGCACCTTCAGCAGGTTCATAGTCATGGTCATGGCCAACATCATCTAAGCCACTGTCCGTATCTTCACCAAGAGGACTGTCTAGTATTTATTGGATGCTCAGTTGCCTGCGTGCTGCCATGTTGGATTTTGCAGATGGTAGCCTCTTGCGCAGAACACCTGTTCGTTGGTCTAGAGGGAAAGACCATTACATGCCTTCTTGAGTTCAGTTACTAGACCGTAGCACAATGAAATTCTGCCAGTTTTCTATGGTTTGAGAATGCAAACTCATTTCAGGGAAAATGTCAGTTAGTAGGCTTTTGCTCTAAGCCACTGAGATACTTTCTGTCCTATAGCAGAAAAAAATCCTCTGTAAATGCTTCCAAGACTAGAGAATTTTTGAAGTGAAGTTTGGTGGAGGTGCAGCCTTCTATCAATGGTGACCATCTTCACCACTAACAAGCTACTCTCAGTTGGCTCACTAATCAGATACCGAGGACCTATGATGACTTAGGGACTAATCATTGAAGTGAATATCTGCGGAAAGTGAGCCATTGTAGGAAAACTAAGGGCGAGTTTCTTTTTGGAAGTCCCAAATCTTCATCCAGTATGGTGACTGTATTGTATCCTGAGGATCAACTGAGTGCAAAAATCAAGGTAAAATTGGAAAGAACTTTCAGCTAACATCAACTGTGCATTGGCCTGGCTGTGTGCCAACATGATTTCTGGTCTCAAAAGGTCGAAGCACTGCACAGCTGGGTCACTGCTCTGCTATGTGGTGCTAAAGATGCCATAAAGAGCAGCTCAAACAATCTTTTTAGAAGTGCAGGAGAAGGCACGCAGACCCAGCTGACTCCGTGGCTTTTGTTTGCTGGCAAACTCTCCATGTGGTGCCAGTTCTGAAGGGGACAAGCAATGAAGCAAAAGACTGCCCAGATAAAGCAGAGCCATCATAGCGCACTCATGGGCATGGCTACCTCCGTTGTAGCACCCAGACTACAAATGCCCTATCAGCGATCAGATAATGTGTTTCAGAGATTGTGCTATTTTGCGATTAGAGAACTCGCCAGCAAGTGGAAGTCGTCATGGGACAAAATGGATTTACAAAAGTAGGAAAAGCAAATAATTGCAAGCAAGGAGAATCATTGAACCTCATTACTGGCTTTGCTCTACCAGCGCTTCAAGACAAATCAAATAAAGAAAGAAAATATGATTCACCGCTGGTCTAGTGAGACAGTATTTTCTCGTGTTTGTTTCAGGCTTCGTGCAATAGGAGTGAGCACACTGGCTCCCGGGCAGGCAGGAGCCCTTTATTCCCTATTGTGGATGACTTTAAGCAGTGATCAGGAATGCAGTGACATGAAGTTAGAAAGACACAGTGAACACAGTTTAAATTGAATGACATTAAACTGTGCTGAATATCAAAGTACGAGTACATCGCATTGGTCTTCGCAAGAATAGCTGTGACATGGGAACGAGGTCGTTGCAATTCATGCTTAATCGTCTGATAACCAAGGCAGAAACAACTGTTGAAAAAAGCATTAATATTATGTACAGATTTGGCTGTTGTCCTGATTCTGCCCATGGTCCTCTTGAAACAACTCTTTTTACTGCGCATACGTGGCTGAAGAAATTCAACTGGCTCACAGGCCTTTACTTAATGAGATTAATCACAGCATATGAGATCCTGCTGTATGTGCTGTGCTATCGCTCCTTTTTTCTGTATAAATAGCCTGATTTAAAAATGGATTCAGTGAGTCATATTCAATTTAAAATGTAATAGGAATTGGATTATTGAAAGTGGCAATAAATTCTAATATGGAAGGTATTTAAAGATCTTGTTTGTGCAGGAACTAGGAACCTGTTTCATCTGAAAACTCGCAGAAATCTGCATTAATGTGCAGTAGTTTGTGGCTTGATTCTGTTGTCCGTGGTGTATTCCCTGATTAATTTTAAAACTTCAATGTAGTATGAAAAAGCAGCTCCCAAAAAAAAAAAAAAAACAAGAATTAGTTTTCTGTTACTTCATGACACAGCTCCGTCCGCCCACCTCCAGCGACACAATCATGGCAGGTAAATAATGCTCTGTGAAAATATGCAACAGGCCTCTATCCTGATCTTCTGAGTATTTGAATAAATACAATTTTTATACTGCAGACCCGAATGGTGCTGTATTTAGGCAAGCTGACTTGGACAGTTAAATTATCTTCAGTGTCTATTCCAACATACCATACCCGAGAGGAATGGGTGATTGTTTGTTTGTAAATCCATGGGCCACATACACCATTCACTCACATGGGCATACCTATGGGCTATTTGATGTTCTATCAGTCTAACATGCGCATTTTGAACTGTAAGAGGAAACTGGAGTATCCAAAGTAACCAATCAAATTTAGAGAGAACTTGCACACCTCATAGATAGATACTTTATTAATCCTTTTTCAAAGAAATTGCTACATACAGAAAGCATCATGCAGAAAGGCTCAAGTGGGATTCCAACCCTTAACCTTTCTTGCTGAAATGAAGAGTCACCCGCTGCACCAGAACAGTGGACTTCATTCAGCCTGTCTAGTATATTTCTGGCCACGGGGTTATACATTTGTACCTAAAAATTAGGTTTCCTAGTAAATTGGTGCAAGGTAACAGTCAGTTCTGGAAAGTGACTGCAGATGATATGTTTTTCATTACAAACTGCTGATGTGAACAGCAGATAAAGGTTTCTTTTTGCTTTAATCCTTGTGGTGGTAAATTTTCCAAGTGAATAATGTATTAACTGGGTGATGAGAGTGTTACAGACCAGTTTAGCAGTACACAGATGCCCTGCTATTATCTTGAAGGCTGTGAATTTTAGGACTGTGGTCTGCCAGTCATAAGGCAATTGGCTAAAGAACCAAGTAGAAATAAACAGACCACATTTTAAATAAGCTCTGTGGGCACAGTGGCGATGCAGGAAGTAACATTGTCTCCTCACTGCGAGAAGATCTTGAGTTGAAATCCCGTTTGAATCCCGACCCGAGCTCATTTATTGTCCCCGTGGGTTTCCTCCTGGCCCCCAGTTTCCTCCTGCAGTCCAGAGAAGTGCAGTAGGCCCAGTTGCTCAAAGGTCTGAGTGTGTTGTTGAATGGTGAGTGCAGGTTTGTGGCCTGCGTGCGGAGTCTATCGCTGCCTGTGGATCGCTCAACGCCTGCTGCAATGGAATCCCATTGACCCAGATCGGCCTGCAGGCTAGATTTGGGACAGATGCACTGATTAACTTAATATTTTGAAACCCCCAAAAGGCTTTGAAGTATAAACCAAATAATGTTGTACATCTTGAGCATCATACTGCTTGCTCAAGGAGAATAGTAACCATAAGCTCAATTTCCCTTTAACGTGGGCTAAAATGTTAGGTTTCATACTACTTATTGCAGGGGAACAGATATGTAGTGTACTACACTTTAATATGTCCACTCTTTGTCTTTGAACAGTTCCATTCCCTCCGACATTGAAACGCATTATGTCTTAGATTTCCATAAGGCATGAGGCACTAGGGACTGCTCTCCGGGCTACACAGATCCTGTCCTAATCGGTGTTCCTTTAAATGTAAACTAGGGGGTAACCTGTGTTTGAGCTATCAGGAGATGATTGGCTTCATATGTGAAGGAGGAATCGTAAACTTCGTATGAGCAAAGAGATGTCTGGAATTTATTTTTTTTTACTGGATAAAACACTCGTAACGTGATTATTTGCCGTGACATAACTGATACGGGTTGGCGTCTGCTGCCTTGCGCTGAATGTGTCGTATTGATTTCACTTCAGCTGGGGGTAACACTCCTGACATTCTACACTGAAAGGTTTGATGCTGATTAGAATCTTTTGATAATTCTTCCTCCTGCTAATGAAAGCACTTTCCTTGCTTACCCAGCTTTGACCTGAGTCTTCAGAAGTGTTGGGCTTGAGAATTTGATATGATTGCAATACACTCAATGCCAAGTTGAAAGGCATTTCCTGGAAAATGCTCCAATCAACTTTACTCCATGTCCATTTTGAAGAAAGAGTGCATAGTTCTTTAAGATAATATATGTTCTATGGCAATGTTTGACACTTGGTGCTGCCAAGTTCATATTCAAGAAATGCATAAAATAAACCTGCATCCACATTTACATAAACCTTACATTTACGTAGATATGTAGGTCTTGTTTGCTTGTAGATTCATCCTTCATATTTTAGGTTTAGACAATCATCATCTAAACTGAGTAAAATACAATTTATTATCACAAATTGTTTTGCAGTTTTAAGAATTTTTAATTAGTATTTATCGCATAGTAGCCCTGGACCTACTTTAGTCATTGCATTGTACATAAAATGGCATCTGGACTCATTCAAATAAATTGGAACACAGCAATCATCACTGTTTTAGAAGTACAATAACAAATACAAGAATAAAATGTTCTGAACATTTCTGAAGATTTCAATACCCGACTAGAATATTTAATTAGGAATTCAATTAATATCCTTGTACTGCTGATGTAACAATGACCACAAGCAGCCAAAAGGATTTCTGGATCACTGACTTTCTTTCACTTTTGAAAAAATGACTCTCTGAAAAAAAGAAAGAACTTTTCTACTCTTTGAAGGATTAATACACTGTAGCCGTCTCCTGGGATACTGCTGCTCGGCTTTCTTGTACAGGTTAGAATGAATGCATTTTGGTGGTTTTGTTACGTACACGTGGCCACCAGACATCTACGTCAAATTTGCACAGAAAATCATTAAAATTACACCGGAAAATGTCAATTGCCAACCATACACGGGGGTGAGCACACAATATTGACATAAGACTTACAATATTAACATTATAGTACAGAAAAATGGTGTACAATGTGATTCGATCAGACAGCAGTACAACAGCATATATTGACAAGGCAGGAACAAGGGCAATGTAATAATGCATCCAGAATCAACAGAGGAGGTACTTTAGGACTAAACCAGGCAGAGGGCATTCGAGTACAGGCAGTCTGGCACAGGCACATGTCAGCAAAAGTCTCTCAATAGTGAAATAATTCTTAAGCAAAAAAAAATCTGGCAGGAGTAAGAATTTATGAGAGCTAGTTTACACGAAAGCAGGATTATTCTTCCTTATGGGCTTAATTTAATGAAATTGGATGACTTCTGAGAGTCTAAATGCTGATTCCAAGATTATGGTCTCCCATGATGCATGGGGGAGGTCTGTTGGGTAAGGATGACTTACAGTTTGTGAGAGTGGGCTGAGCGAAACAGCCATCCAAAGCTTATGCATGGCATTATACAAAACTATATGGAGCTTTTTTGCGACCTTTGCCATTTTTGTTGATTTGTGTATGCAGGGAAATCGGCTCGTACAGAGCATATGAGTCTGGGTCCCATGGTCTATCACACCCTACTGCTCACAGAACAGAGGAGGTAAAGAGAGGGAAGTTCACATTGTCAGAGAGCATGTCAGGGTCAGTTGATAGGCCATGAAATTGAGTCTGGGCTATCTTTCATTCTAAGGATAAGGTACCATCACGCCCATGGATAGGGAATGACACTGGAAGCATTTCACCTTTAAAGTGCAAGATGCACATTTGTAAAGATGTAGGAAAGGAAAGTCAGATTTAATGTCAGATGTACTGTAAGGTACTATTCTGAAGGGATTAGTATAGCTTCAGGACCTCCAGTGAATGGAATTATTACCAAAATTACTCCAGTGATTTTTGATGATTTGATAATACTTTATTATCCCGAAGGAAATTTGTTATGCTCATACAATCACAGACATAGCTGATAATTTAGACAACGATATGACATTAAAAAACATAAAAGGGGACAATAACATTTAGATTAATTACTGCCCATAAGGTAATGCTAATATGATACTAATACTAATCTAACATACAATTAATAATATGCAAGGGTGAGATGACAAAAACCATCGTTTTGGGGGATCTCTTTGGCAGTCGTTATAAATCCTGATGGCTGTTGGAATGAAAGACTGTCAAGCGCGTTTTGTTGAACTTAGCTCTGAGCGGAAGCAGCAACCAGAGGGAGGAGTTGAAATTCATTGTTAAGACAGTGTGAATAATCATTTAGAATTTTACGAGCTTTTTTGATAATTTGCCTATTCGAAAAGCATTGTAAGGGTTTCAAAAGTGATTCCTGAAATTTTTGAAGCAGTGTTAACAATTTTAAGTAATTTATTTTTATTTTGCGCCCAGAGATTTCTATACCAACAGACGATTTTGCATTTCAAAATGATCTGGATAAAAGACTGAAAAAAAATTTACATAATTGTTTTGTCAATATAAAATTTCCCCAATTGCCGTAAGAAACACAGACATTGTTGGCCTTTCTTATGAATATAATTAACATTCTGCGTGAAAGAGAGTTTAGAATCAATGAAAGTGCCAAGATATTTGTAATGGTCAACGATTTCAATACCTTTTCCATTTATAAATTCTGGTTTCAAAGCTAATTCCTCTTGTCTAAAATCAATGACAATTTCTTTTGTTTGTGTTTAAAACCAAAAAGTTGTCTTGACACCATGTTTTAAAATTTGAAAGTTCTTGATGGTACAATGTTTCTGAACGAGAAAGGCGGCCAGTTAAAGAAGCATCGTCCAGAAATTTTAGAGTAAATACATCTTTTGAACTACTAAAACAATCATTCGTATACAGTGTAAATAAGATAGGTGACAGAACGCACCCCTGCGGAGCCCCAGTTGATATACATACGGATGATGACTGAGTCCCATTGACAGTGACAAACTGAGATGTAGTAACTACAATGCGCAGGTATTAGCCTTGTATGCGCAAATTCGAACATGTTATACAGCCGCAATTTCACCCACCTCCTGACCCTGTTCACCCATGACGTAACATGAACTCCCCCCTCCAAATACTTAAAGATACTGCTTCACCTTGGAATAAGAGGAGTTTATAAATGATTTTCAATAATACAGCATCCCTGTAAATTTCATAAACCTTTCATTTCATGTGTCATTTTCTACAAAGAGCTATTGCTTCCTCTGTCATCATGAAAATGGCTTGTTGTCTTAACGCTAGTGGCCTTGTGGGATTGCGGCGTGTTCATCAGTCGCATACAAATTCAGCCCAATGCAGTCAAGCAGGGGTTCCCAAACTCTGTCCTGGGACCTCCCTTTTTATGCTGGTTTTCATTGCAACCATAATTGCCATCGTAGGATCTCAATAAACTGTTAATTTGTCCTAATTAGATGCATTTTGAGTCTAACCTCTTCCAACCAGGACCCGCCATCAGAGAGATTATAGCCCTGCTTGAATCTTGCCTAAAATGCATTACTTCTCCAAATCTCTTCCCACTTACCTTTCTTCATTAGCAACTAAGTGTTCATTTGTTCAGTGGCAAGGACAATCAGTAGAATTACTGTCCATTTCCCGTAAGTTTGAATTATTTTTCGATGCAATCGCTATCAAGCATTTTCCTTTCCACATTAATGGTGACATAAAACGTCATCGTCTTTCGAAGCTTCTGAATTCCATGAGCTCACAAAACGGTACACATATTTTTTCTACATCATTGTCTGATCGGCTTGATATGATGAAAAAAAACTGAAAAAAATGCAGTTTTGCCAACTTAGGTCCACGTGTTAAGTTTGCTTTTGTAAAAAACTGCCTAGAAACAGTGACATTACCATAATGCAGATTAACTCTCAACCTGTTTCATATTAAGAATCTGACAATTAATTGAATTACAATGTAATTTAACGAGCAAATAGGCTACCAATAAGCTGCGTTCCCATTAATGATAAAGAGGAGGGCCACAAAATGAGATTACATTTTTACAACCCCAATTCCAAAATAGTTGCAGGGAAGTGTAAATTGTGAATAAAATCAAAACACAATGACTTCAGATCACATGAGCCAATGTTATCTACAATAGAACACAGATAACATTTGAAATGTTGAAACTGAAATATTTTACATTTTTATCCACAAAGTGAGCTCATTTCAAATTTTCTGACTGCAACAGGTCTCAAAAAAGTAGGGACACAGGCAAAAAAGGGCTGAAAAAGCAATTCATATATCAGAGAATCTGCTGAAAGAACATTTAGCAAGTAATTAAGTTAACTGGCATCAGGTGTGTAACATAATCGGCTATTAAAGGGATCTGTTAGAGAGGCTGAGTCTCTCAGAAGTGAAGATGGCCAGAGGCTCTCCTACCTGTGAAGGCTTGCGTAAAAAAATTGTGGAATGCTTAAAAAACAATGTTCCTCAATGTCAAATTTCAAAGGCTTTGAAGGTCTCATCAGGTTTCATCATCAACAGTGCATAACATCGTCAAAAGATTCAGAGAAACTGGAAAAATCTCTGTGCGTAAGGGACAAGGCCGAAGACCTTCACTGGATGCATGTGATTTCTGGGCCCTCAGTCCGCCGTGCCATCCACAAATGCAACCTAAAACTCTGTCATGCAAAAAGGAAGCCATTTTTTAGCATAATCCAGAAGCGCCGCCGTGTTCTGTGGGCCTGGGCTCATTTAAAATGGACTGTAGCAAAGTGGCAAAGTGTACTGTGGCCAAACGAGTCCAAATTTGACATCCTTGTTGGAAGTCATGGACGTTGTGTCCTCCGGGCTAAAGAGGAGAAAGACCACCCCTCCTGTTATCAGCGTTCAGTTCAAAAGCCAGCATCTCTGATGGTATGGGGATGCATTAGTGCATATGGTGTGGGACACTTGCAAGTTTTAAAAAGCACCATGAATGCTGAAAGGTATATAAAGGTTTTAGGGCAACATATGTTCCCCTCCAGACGTCATCTATTTCAGGGAAAGCCTTATGTATTTCAGCTGGACAACGCAAATCCACATACTGCCGCTATTACTTTCACCGAGTGAGAACATTTGGCGCATAACTAAACAAAAAGTCAGTCAAAGGGGACCCAAAACTCTTCAGCAGCTGAAAACCTGTATTAAACAAGAGTGGGATTAAATTCCAATGGCTAAACTCAAGAAACTTCTCTCCTCAATGCCCAAATGCCTTCCACTCTGTGTTAAAAAGAAGAGGGGATGCTTCACCATGGTAAACAGGCCCCTGTCCCAACTTTTTTGAGACCTGTGGTGGGCATCAGATTTGAAATGAGCTTGTTTTGTGGATAAAATTGTAAAATTTCTCAGTTTCTACATTTGCTCTGTTCCATTGTGAATGAAATATTCGCTGGTGTGATTTGAATGTCATGGCGTTTTGATTTTATTCACAATTTACACTTTGTCCCAACTATTTCAGAATTTGGGTAGTATATGAAATTTCTTGAAATATCATCTTGAAGCAAAATGGTGTATATAGTAAACGATGCT
Organism: Gymnothorax reevesii; assembly: GCA_029721435.1. Taxonomy (NCBI): domain Eukaryota; kingdom Metazoa; phylum Chordata; class Actinopteri; order Anguilliformes; family Muraenidae; genus Gymnothorax; species Gymnothorax reevesii. The sequence goes on along the minus strand of CM056586.1, from coordinate 11,436,237 downwards.
GGGAATGGTATTTAGATAAGAGTTAGATTTTGTTTCTCATTAATTAATTGCCGTTCATTCTATATTATATTATATTGTAGTCTTTCCCCAGAAGCTGGACTATAAAGACCTCATCAATGGTTTTCCTATCATGAACCCAATTCACTCAATTATTCAATTACCAACCTTGTGACATAATAAGCATTCCTAATTTAATAAGTGAATTATTATTGCATCACAGCAACTAGTGTGCAATTGCACTTCCCCACACTTGTAGCTTATTCTTTTAAATTCTGAAAACATTTTGACTAAGTGCTATCTCAAAATAAATTAGGTTGCACTACAGAAAAAAATTTAAAATGGGAGATGGAATTCAGTGAAAGTATTGGATAAATTATTATCTTTTTTTTTTCCCTATCCATACACCATTATTATTAAGTACGTTGTCAATGTAGCTCATTGGTGATCTTTTTTTTTTTTTTTTTTTTTTAATTAAATTTGGCATCTCCAATTGCACCCGAATCTGGAATGCCCAATTAGTGAACTATGTATGCAAATTGCTCATGTGCAACCCCATGTTGCCATCGCGGGAGATCAAAGACAGTTCGCTGCTCTTCTCCGAAGCACGTACCTGCCAGCCGCTGCTTCTATTTAAACTGATAGCTAAAGACTTTGCAAGTTCAGAAAGAGGGCAGAGGATACCCGAACATAAACAATTTTACCGACGAACACCCGGCTGGACAACAGGAGATGTTTAAGCAATGAACAATCCTACAATTCAACAATCCCTATCCGGCTGTCCCTCCCAATTTATTTGCCTGCAGCGTAAAGCCAATTGTGCGCTGCTCTGAATGGGCTACCGACCACTGCCGGCTGGTACGACCGGCATTCAAACTCCGGTTGTGGTGGTCACTACCGCTCCGCAATTCAGCGCCTTAACCGAGTGAGCTAAATTGTCTGATTTATTCATCAAGTGATCCTTAACAAGAGCAGCTTGAAAGCAGTTTTACATTTAAGAGTCAGTGGCTCATGGCAAGCCACAGAAAATCCCATAATGCCGGCGTTACCGCGAAGGGGGAGTTGGGTTTTAGGGGGTGAAAAAAGTTATTTACCTTGTTAAGCCAAATGTTAAAAGTAATATTCTTATGTGCCCTGAAGAAATGAAGACCCTTGAACATATGGATTTTTTTTATGTACAGTAGTAAGCAATTTCAGGCAGTAACATTTGTAGACAAATCAAATTAGACACTGAGAAACAACCGTGTGTCCACGGTTTCACCACTTAGAAACCTATTGATGCTTACGCTGGGTAATTTTTTTCTTTTTTTATGCAGTTACTTGTATATCGCAGTGTGGATTTGAAATGTACTCTTCACCACATGAATGCATATCCATCAAAATATGTCAAATTAACAGCTGGTTAAAATCTAAAGATTGCAAGTGTGGTCAGAACAAAAAGCAGCAATCAGAGGGAGGTCACAGGAACTATTGCAGTAGACTATCCATGTACAGTATCATTTGCATACAGCTTGATCCATACAGAGGTTTCAGACATACAACAAATTTTCCATACTTCCCTTTCAGTTCTGTAAATAGGTATTCAGATGCGCCCTTTTCATTTTATTTACATTTCTTTGTACCTTGCATACTCTAACTCCTAAATTGCAAACGTTCAAACAACTTTGACAAGCCAACAGCCAAAAAGTAAAATTTTTTCATCTGTAGCAAACAAAAGTACACACAGGCTGTTGCGTGTACAATAGAAGCAATGATAGAGGCACTCATGACGTGTAATAATGCAACTTTAAATACAGTATTAGGCTGTCCCACTCGCCTTTCTTTCTCACCTTCTAGTTCAATTCTAGTGCACTGACAGAGATTTCAATGTAATTACTCATCCCGTCAGCATGCTACACTAGAGGTTAGCATTAGGTTAAACTAATCCCGTCAGAATGGGGTTAAAGTCAGTGGATGAAGACTGAGAAAAACACTGTGTTCGCATACATCATGCAATGCAAGGAAGAGCTTGCATGAGTGCATACTCATCTTTGTGTAGTCAAAAACACATGATCAACTGCTGATTTCAGTGGCCAATAATATGGTTACTGCATATGAACCTGTCTTAATTTATTTAATCTGTCAGCATTCCGAGTTTTCATTGTTGTGGCCATGTGATTTAATAGAAGACCAATAAAATATCTAAACTCAAATCACTTTAAACGAATAGCAAGAACTAATGTATACACGCAGTTTTGTTTTATTTCAATTTTGCTTTATTATTCTTTTATTATCCCTTTTTTTTCATTCATTGAAGCTTTCCAGTGTAAATAAAAGAGCACGTATGAAGAGAAATTTCAGGCATGTTCAAACTCTGCTTGCTGTCACAACAGTTGCCATATTTCTTCAGACAGGAGAAGCTGAACAGCAATTTGTGTTGGTGTCTCCAACCATTGTATATTTTATAGGTTTAGTTTTGAAAAGCATGGCAAAAGACACTTAACTGTCAAACATTTAATGAAATGTTAACAATCTGATGTTCTCTATTAAAGACATGAAAGGCTAAGCCTCAGTGATAGCTTAGAATTGTGCAGCGGGTTTTAATAAATTTCTGTTTAAATTAGTTGGTACCTGACGAAGACCAAATCGACCGAAACTGTTGTGCAATGAATTATTGTGAGTTGATTTAACAGTGTGTGGATACTTAATTTTCAGTTTTGACGGATATGTTTTTCCTGCACCTGTTGTGATACTTGGATGTGCGTGTAACCACTTTGAACTAAATTAGTTGCCTTACGAACATTTAGTGAAGGAGACTTTAAAAGTGTGTGACATTACCTCATCTTTCAAGCACTGGGCTCCGACCGGCTGACATCGTAACTAAAATGTCACCATTTAAGCTCCATCTGCAATCACCTTGTTGAAGACTGAGTCATTTCTCACTTGCTAGGCATCATGTATTGACATTTGGACAGATGCCCTGAGCGTCACTTTGCAATAAAAAAGGAGTCATTTTGCGTCACTTTTGGACACCGTGGGTACCCACATTGGCTTCAATGCGGAGCCCACAGTGTCTGATGACAACGGTAAACATAACAAAAGCATTTGCCAGTCAGGACTTGGACCTGGGACTTCATCACTCCATGGCAACTGCACTTTCTGCCAGAATAAAAGTTTCTAAGCTGTAGTTACTGTTTTAAATTAATGTATTTTAAATCAAATTAGTTCTTTTCATAAACCGAACCAAGTAGCTTTGGTGCGCAAACTCAACTCAATAGTTTTGTTGCCAAAACCAACTTAGTAGTTTTGGTGCCTAAACTTAACTGTTTTACGCAGGTGTCCAAAAACATTGCCACAGGACTCCCATTGCATCATTTATTGACATTTGGTCAGAGCGTCACAAGTGTTACTGCATGATGAGTCGAAATGAAATGGACAGATGTACTTAAGCCTTATGCCTGCTACAATTGTCCAGTGAGGCTAAGAGCTACCCAGGTTACAGCATTGCTACTGTCTCAGCATTGATACAGTCAATATTCACAAAATTACTGTGATGCTCGTTTCTACATAGTGTTTCAGCTGCACACGCCATTCGGACCCCGGAGATGTCTACGGTTTTTACCGTTTGCTATTTTTGATGGGAATGCAGCTCATGATCTCTAGCCTCAGGTTAGGCTTGGGTTTCCTGACCCAGACAGTCCTCCACAGTTAATATGCTTAATGTGCTGATGAGCGCAGAGGACATGCGGCTATGAGATTGAACTGCTCCGAAGAGGGCAACAGAGATTAGCTCTGGAGTTTGTGGTATGGAGTGTAGTTTCAGAGTGATAGATGCTGACCCCATTTATGACCTTTTATTTTTCACATTCTCTGCTTCGTTTATTTAATGTCCTCATATTCTGCTAGCTTTGTTTTTCCTTCTGTTGTCTTTTTTTTTTTTAATTTTACTTTGATATCTGTCTGTTCAGCTTTTTTCCATTCTCATCTTGCCCTTCTTTCTAACTGCTCACTCCTCTCTGGCTTTTTTCCCCCCATTGCTCCTCTGAAAAGTCATCTGAATGTCAGCATATTTAATTATTGGTGTCGCGCCCACATATTGACTGGCAGATGATTGATTGGGCTCCACCAGCAGGGGGTGCCAGATATGAATAAGCTCTTAATGAGAGGGTGTCTTTAGCAGGCACAAGTGGAAGAATTTGGTGTTTAACGTAGGGAGTGGCACAGGAATTTTAAACAGATAATTAAACATACTGAGAGACAGACAGAGGGAGAGATTTATACAGAGAGTAACCTAGTGAGAGAGAGAGAGAGGGGTGCAAGATGACATGAAAATAGATTAGAAATAAAGAAAGAGACTGAGACATAAAGGCAGAGAGAGAGGAAAACAGACAGGAGATCTTGGATAGTCCCGACTGAACAAAACACCACAGCCCCAGATACATCTCTGTTGCTGAGAGAGAAAGAACCAAGGAAACTAGAAAAAACAAGGAGAGAGAGAAAGTAGAAAAGAGAGTTTGCGAAATTTAAATAGTGGGCTCCAGAGTAATTGGCACCCCTGCCTGGAAATGTACAAAAAATACTATAAAAATAAGTAAATGAATATAATTCCAGAGTAAAACTCAAAATGCCAAGAGGCAAATTGTACTTCAGTCACGTTTTAATGTAACCAACCAAAATCATACATTTATTTGATCAGTAAAAAAATTCACAAAAATAAAAGTTTCATAATTTTTGGCACCTCAGGCTCAGCGCTTGGTCCAACCACCTCTGGTAAGGGTAACAGCATGGAGTCTGTCCTTACTCTGCTTGATAAGGCTAAGGCACATACTGGGAGGGATTTTTGCCATTCCGCTATTCAGATCCTTTCAAGATCACTCACATTGTTTGGTTTGTGCTGATTGGCTGCCCTCAGTTCCGCCCACAGGTTTTCGATCAGATTGAGGTCAGGAAATCGAGATGGCCATGGCAGAGCACTGATTTTGATAGGCTCGGAACCATTCATTTTTGGATTTTATGGTGTGTTTGGTTCATTATCTTGCTGGAAAGTCCACTGAGACTAACCTTCAGGCAGCGACAATCCGATTATCAGACAACATTGCCCGACAACCATAATATGAACCCCTGGAAATAAAACAGCCTGGAAACATCTCTAATCCACCATCATCTTTCACTGTGGGCATGAGGCACCTTTACGATCATGTTCCCCTTTTCAATGCCAGATGTGCCAATGCAGTATCAATGCTCAATTTTAGTCTGATATTACCGTAGCTACTATGTCCTGTCATAAGTTAAATTACCTTCGGCAAATTGGAAGTTCTTAGTTCTGCATTTTGGGGTCTGAAATGACTTTCTTCTTGCAACCTTTCCAATAATTTTGTTGTTAGAGGTGACGTCTGATGGCGCTTTTTGAAAGCTGGTGACAAAAAGCATTTGCGTCCTCTACCAAACAAGTTTTCAACTGCTCCGTACTTTTTTTTGAATAATTTCCCTGGCAGTGATTAATAGTATATTTAATATTTACCACCATTTGCGGATCTTCTAGCAGCCATTACCAGATTTATGAAGGTTTATGTCCATCTGTTTCTTTTTAACTGCCAGTTCTTTTGTTTCAGTCATCCTGCTGGATGACAAAAGGATTTTGCAAGCATGTTACCTCATTTTTATGCCTTAGTGAACCAGGAAGGGATGTAATGACACAATGTAATTCCATGAAACTTGGATTTCCTTGAATTGGTATTCATTCCTTGTTTAAATGTGATATATTTTACTTACAATTATCTTTAGGGGTTCCATTAATTGTGAAACCATGATTGGGCGAAAATTTTTATTTTTTTTTTTATTTGGAAAGAGTTAATAATTCTGGTTCATTCCTTTCAAACATTAATAAAGAGTTGTATTTCACGCTGACATTTTGAGTTTATCTCTGCAATGTCATCATTTATTTTTATAGGACTTTTGGTATATTTGTCGCAACGAATGCCAATAATTCTGGAGCTGACTGTAAATAAGGATAAATGCAGGGTAGAGGCTCTTGCAGTCACATCAGACACTGCACACGTGAAGAATAAACTCAATTAGCGATAAACAGAGACTAAGTTTGCATGCGATATTTAAATGAAGTTGTATTCTGACCATCTTGTGTTGTAACCCTTTAAAATGAATACAGAGCAGAGCGTTATGCTCGGACAGCCAACCGCATCCTTCACTGTCAGCGTCTCCAGCCTCATTGCTTTAGCTTCGCGGGGTTGTTCTCAGCAGCTGTGCATCTTCAGCTGGGACCAGAAAATGCTTCAGATATTACCAGCGCTTTGCCTTCTCATCATCGCTGAATGAAAGGAAAAGATTCCTGAACTCGATATCTTAAAAAATGCAGTTGAATGTATTTTGCTATTGTTGTCAGTCAGCTGTATGGCATTATAAAGCAGAGAATGCCTCCCAGCGTACTTTCATTGCTTGTACTTTTACTTGTCAGACATTCCTGTAAAAGGACAGCATCATATATCTTTGAATGGATGATCTGGCTTCGACCATGATGCAGCAAATCTGAACGCCACTGCATGTACACATTCCGTGCTGAATAGTCGTATGCAATAATACCCTTGACCCTTTCAAAGCAGATAAGTGCTGGCTTCATACCGTGCATTTCCCTAAAAGCATCCCTTGGGCAGTCTAATGATTTTTTTTAAACAAAAAAGAACAAAGGTTTGTGCTTCTTACAGGAGTGTTTCTCCCTTCCCGCGCGCCTTTGTTATTTTGTACTCACAGTGCTATTCCCATAAACAGAATGCCTCTCATCTGTTTCCTTCATTTATTGCTCCCTTTTTTTTTCGCCTCCCTTGATCTGAATTCTTTCTGTCTCCCTCGCTCCCCCTCCACCCTCATAAAGCGCTAAACACACTTCAAAATAAATGGAAGGAAAAAGACAGAAATAAAGCGGGAGTGAACGAGGTTAGCGTTCCCTGCAATCAGCACTTTCTCACTTCAATTTTCTGTCCCCTTGCACTAATCTGCTCTCGCCTGTCCCTTGTTAACGCCTTCAGCTCGTCGTATCTCCCGCTCGCTCTCACTGTCTGCTTTCATATTTCTGCCAGCCGCAGTTTTGTGGGCCTCTGATAAGTTGCAGAAGCAGTTGCTGACTGTGGAAGTGAGATGGGAGGTCAGGGAGGGACAGTGGGGGACACTGGGAGAGACAAATGGGTTAAGATCAGCATTAGCGCTCTCTCTCTCTCTCTGTTTTTTTTCTGACAATCTTTCAAACATGCTCATGTTTACTCGGTCATCATACGTCATGTGCCCCTGTTTGCACAATCGGAAGATGTGGCTGATATGTATTCATCCAGCCCATTTAAAAAATGTTTTTGTGATCATTCGTTTGTTTAGAACAATTTCATCTTTATGTATGAGTGTGTCTATGTTTGTGCATGCGTGTGTGTGTTTGTGTGTGTGTGTTTCCTGAACTCTATTTTAAATCTTCAATTAATCTGATATACTCGCACTAGCCAGAATGAGCGCTTTTTTCGCAAATTACATCACATTGAGAATTCATAAGTATTTCATTAGCATGGCGTAGTGTATTATTTATACTCTGGCGATAAAAATAGTTTCTGACTGCTGCCCTTTTTTGGTAAGCAGACTCACACATAGTATGTGCAGCAATCAAATTAAGTCATATATCTGCAGTCTAAAGATTTACCGCCATCTATCGTCTCTGATTCCCCTTTTATACGATTCTCCCTCTCAGCCTTTATTCATTTCCCTCCCGCCCTCTGCCTCTCCATTTCTCCCTCTTTTTTCTTGATCTCTCTTTCTCCCTTACACTCCTCTTCCGTTACCTTGGGCTCTGCACTGCACTGCAGTGTGGGAGCTGCTAAGACAACTGCCTAATCCCTTACAGACACACACACACACACACACACACGCACACGCACACGCGCGCGCGCACGCACACACACATACACATAAACTGCCTCCTAAACAACCACCTAACTGTGACAGCCCAGGCCGGCACATTTGTACCCAGAAGATATGGGTATAAATACACGCGCGCAGACACACACACACGCGCACACACACACTCAGACATACGCCCACGCTCACTGAGTTTATGCTCTGTCACAGACACAGGCATACAATGGTCACCAGTATTTTGCTCCATCTGTTTTGCCAGGGACTCAACAGATTTTAGATATTAGCATTTTGAAAATATGCTGGCTGGTATGAAAATGACTGGATTGATGAGAGTCGGGGCCTAACATTGTAAATACTCTCTGGCAGTGCAATTTAAAAACAGATTTAATTAATTCACTTTGGGTGAATGTTCAGTTGTAAAGCCTCCTTAACATTGTAATAATTACTGAAAATATGTGGCGTACGCAGCTTCATTGAGATCTTCATTGAGTCTTTGACATATATATTCTGTCAGTTTACCCATTTGTTTTGCTCTTATCCTCGGGGTTCATATTTGCAATTTCCTTTATTTTTCTTCCTCAATTACTTTCTGGAATATACATCATGTCTGTGCTGTCTTCTAGTCACCCCCCAATCTGCGTTGTCTCCACGTCGCTTTCACTGTAGAGCTGAAATGGGGGAGTCACAGTCGAAAGACAGAATCATGGTACATGTGAGATTACCATCAATTCACATTTATTCCACTCTGATTTCTTCCACACGTGTTTATGGACTCCCATACACACACTCACACACACACACACATGTACTACTTGCTGACAGAAAATGGACATCTGAAGCTTCTGCGGCCACCTGCGTCGTGTCAGGACCGGGAGGCAGGGAGAAGATGCGAGACCAGTAATTAAATGAGAAGGAAGGTGCCGCACTTTTCCAGACAAACCCCTTACTTACAAGGCGGCTTACGTTTGAACCCAGAGGCTACACTTAAAGTGTAAAATTAGCCAACCGGCATGTATGTCATCCAGTACTCTACTGTTGTCTCTCGCTAGCTCTGTCGGTAGCTTTGCTGCTTTTTGAGTTCATACTTGTGGGGTTTTTTTTTTTTTGTGAATTCAGAGCGGAGATTTCACCGCTGCCTTTGTTCTGTACTGTCTTGCTGCTGTATTATCAGAGAGGTAGCAATGTTAATCAAACAAATATAACGTAATGCCTGCGGGACGGCAGCCGATATCGATTCTTAGATAAAGCAGAGAGGGAACATCAGGCGCACAGAGGAGAGGCTGACCGGTTGGGGGGGTTCAGCGAGCTTTAAAGTTGCTCTGTGAGCGAGCGAGCGTGCGAGCTTGCACAGTAGCCACTCATATGTTTTACTCCTTTGCTTTAGCGCCCACCTGCGGCACTGCAATCATTGTGTGGCAAGAGTGCACGTTTTGACGTGACATGGAGGAGAGTGGGTGAGGCTTCCCACAGCATTGTGGAAGTGTCCAACACTGAGTCATCCAGCCTTAACAAAGGGAGTGGGGAAAAAAACAAAGCGCTCGAAAGATATAACTTATAAAATGAATGGGAGGTGAAAAGAGGTCAGGAATGAAAACAAATGGCGGACAGGCAGGAAAATAATATGGCATAATAAGATTGTCACTGGGAAGACTATTTTATTTTTCCTTATTTTACGGCAGCAGTTTCCATGGTGACAGAGAGCTCCGCTCAGCAGTCTTAAACACGGGTTCAGAATCATGCCATTGATTTATTCTGTCTCTCTCTCTTCTATCTTTTCCCTCTTTTACCCCCCCACCCCCTCCCCCCCATACCCCTCGTATGTATGGCTGTCGGCTAGCATAGGTGCAGTGGCACAGCGGCTGAATCATTGCTGCGGCATCTGCTGTCTCGCATTCCATAATGGTTTATTCATTTCCACCCAAATTCGATTTTGGTTCATATCTTTGGGCAAATCTCCTTGATAATTCCAAAGCAGTTGGCTCAGATCCTGTGGTGAGCCTCTCAAATAACATTTTCAATAAAGCAGGATGTTAGACCTAATTAAATCCTCCGCTGCAGGTCTAATCAAAGTGACGGTGTTTGGTTTTGTTCTTATGGAAAACTTTTCTTTCTCTTGGTCTCTCAATCATTCTTTTTTCCTTCATAGCTATTATACCTTCATACCTTCATCTTCCATCGCTCTGTGGACTCCCGACTGTCTCATCTGCCTCCTCTTACTACTTTCCTCCTTCCTATCTGTCCTGTAACAGCTGTCTGCGCCTCTGTATTTTTATATACCTATCTTCTCGAGAAAATGTTTTCCTCCTCGAGTCTTGCTTTCGTTCCGTCTCTGTGAACCTCATCCACCTGCTGCCCCCCATCACCTCATCCTCTCTCTCTCCCCCACCCCCCCTTTCTGTCCTCCCTTCTTTGTGAAAGTAGTACTCAGCCGCATAAGCGTTATCAGTGTCATCAGTTCAGTCAACTGAAACCACCCGCTCAGAACCAAAGATTAAGGAATTTAATCCTCCATGAATAATGACGTCTGGATGAATAGAGGAACTGAGACAGAATAAACAAATGAATGAATTGCGGCGTTGTCTCGGCGCAGCTACGCCAGTGTGTGCGAGTTTGACTGTGCCTGCATGCGCGCGTGTGTGTGCGTCCTTTTCTTTATGTGCGTGCTTGACTGAGTGTGTGATTGTAGGTGTGCAGGTCAGTTGGAGGAGGGGTGAAGGGCCTGTGTAGAGAATTTTGCAGTATTTTGGTGTGTGTACTTGTGTCTCATTATCAGGTCTGCCTGGACTGTTGGAGTCCAATCACAGTCAGCCAGTGGTGGGATTTAGTGCAAGAGATTGGATCAGATTACTTAGAATTTCGGTACCAGATTATCTGTGGCCCCTGTTGGGTTGCAGAGGACAGAGAATAAGGGGTTTGGAAAGTGAATATTACAACTTCTCCTTGGCTGTGATGCTTCAGGTTCACACCTCTCCAAACAGCCCTGTTCATAATTGCTGAGCTTGTAATCATAGCCTTGAACTCCCTGCAAATCATCAGCTTACCTTACATTTTATTTGCTGTGACAATCTTATATTCCCCGTGCAGAGAAACTCAGCATGTGCATACGCATATTTATATCTGGGAGTAATAGTGTGTGCCTTCGCATATGTATGTGCGCGCGCGTGTGTGTGTGTATGTGTATGTGTGTATGTTTTTGTGTATTACTGTACAGTATGAATATGCCAGCATGAAGGCATGTATGTATGAGCATGTGTACACATTGTGTGTGTGTGTGTGTGTGAGAGAGAGAGAGAGAGAGAGATCTGCATGTTCTGGAATGTCTTGCTTTAAGTTGTTCTGCTTTGGCAAGATGATACGTGCATTTTTGTCATGCCAATAAAGCCCATTTTGAATTTGCATTTGAGGGAGAGGGAGGGAGAATAGTACTTGAAATTAATTGACGTGCCAAATGCTCTCATCCAGGACCTTTATGTTCGCATTTGGCTATATTTCTGTAGAGGCATTTAAGATGCTGACCCTTGTGTTAGGTCAGATTGACAGACGAGCTGCTGCCCTGTTTAAGAGTAGCTGTTACAGATTTTGGAGGTGGTGGGGGGGGGTTGACTTGGGGACACTGGAAACACCAGCCACATCCACTATAATGTATTGCTAATTGTTAATATTGCTATTTATATTTTTGGCAGCTGTGCCCATGGTCACTCTTTAGATGGATGCATTTGTAAATTGTCTGGCTGAGCATCTATAATGAGGCTACATCATATCTAATGACCATGCCGGCTGCAAGAAGAAGATTACTTTGCCTTGCTTGGAGGAATGAATCTCTCTTTGACAAAATCTCTGTATGAATTGCAGTGGAGTCTGAGATGTGGTGTTTATGACTTCGACTTAAAGGTGGGCGTCATACAGGGGTTTGGGGATTACTGAGCGGATTTTAGCTGTGCATATGATGTCTGGATAATTCCATTGTTTAATAGTTATGTAGGTTTGATTTGTTGAAAGAATACCCAGTGCTCTTTAAAAATTCAAAAAGTAAAGTATTTTTCAGCATAATTCCATTTTTAATAGTTATATAGGCTTGATTTGTCAAAAGAGTACCCAGTGCGCTTTAAAAATTCAGAAGGTAAAGTATTTTTCAGAAAAAAATAATAGTCTGATTCAAAAATGAATTATCAGTGATAAACCCTTAAAAATATTGCATCTTCTGATTTTGGCTTTCCAACTTTATAGACTGTTTGCCTTGATTGCTCGCTATCACTCAATTGCCTCAAAATTACAGGCAATAAACCCTGTATTATTAAAGAACCTTGCACCACACAAAGCCACCTAGCTTTACATTATAGCTGCACAATATAGAACAGGGGTGGCCAACCCTGGTCCTGAAGAGCCACAGTGTCTGCTGATTTTTGGTGTTACTTTGCACTCGACTGATGGATTAAATTAGTTGATTACTCACTTAACTGATCTAACCTGGTGTCTCAGGCTTAATTTGGCAATCAAGCAATTAATTTGGTAATTGAGCCAATGAAGCAATTTGTAGAAACAACCCACAAGACTCCTAGAGCCAATTAAGCAGACTTGCAGGTTGTGACAGATTTGTCGATGTGGTTGGATATTTAGCGTAGTTGTAATGCAGGCATAGTAGAAGTTCAGAGAACAGATAAGTTCATAGAGCAGGGCTGGATAACACTGGTCCTGTAGAGTCAGAGGGTGTGCTGAGTTGGGTTTTAATAGGGTGTAGAAAATCAAAAACACCGGGTGAGAAGTGAATCAACTGCTTTAATTCATCAATCAAGTGCTGAGTGACAATAAAAACCAGCAGACACTGCGGCTCTCCAGGACCAGGGTTGGCCACCCCTGATATAGAGTAATAACTTTGTACAAAAACACCAAGTAATTCTTCTGCGGGATATGAAATCAAGTCCCATTTACATAACTGTAGTAAAATATAATTTTTGCTTGAAGCGTATAAAATGATTGTGTGCTTGTTGCAGGTTGGCTATGAGAATGCTGGCACGGTTGAATTCCTGGTGGACAAAAACGGGAATCACTACTTCATCGAGGTGAATTCGCGTCTGCAGGTGGAGCACACGGTCACCGAGCAGATCACGGAGTGAGTCACATGACCTCTGGCCCTGTCAGCCCCTACCACCTGACCAGCTGTTCCTGCCATCCCTGTCCTCCTCTTTCATGTGTGGACATTGGTGTTTATAGCTACTTCACAAGTACATTCACTTACACATTTCGATGGCGATGCAATTTTAGCAATTTGGCTGCGTACGTCACAATAGTGGCTTTGAAATTAAACATCTCATTCACTGTAAAAAAATAAATAAATAAATAAATTTCACCTTCTTTTCACTCAACAAATTCTAATGTCTTTGAGAAATGATTTTGCGCAGCCTCCAGGAGTAGAAGTCGAGCAAACTCAAAAATACTCTGCAGCTGCAGGCCGCTTAACTCAACTTTTAATATTTTACAGTGTTGAAGTGTATTCTGTCAGCTTCAATGTGGGGATTTTGTCAAAATATTACACAGTGTGGGAATTACAACCATTTTCCATTTTTACATATGCCAACTCCCCCCATTTTTAGGAGCTCAAAGGCTAATTACACAGATAAGACATAATCATAAGTTATATTTTTTTATGCATGCAATTTTGTCCCTGGGAATCTTCTCCACTGATGCTCTGCCAGTACTTAGCTGCAGCTGTTTTAAGTTCCTGCCTGATCTTTGGGGCCATTTTGCCTTCAGTTAGTGAAATACTAGCTCAGTTGAATGCAGGTCTGGTGATTAACTCGGCCGTGATAGAATATTCCATTTGTTCTCAAAGAAAAGTCTTGGGGTGCTTTTGCAGTGTTCTTTGGGTCATTGTCCACCTGCGGTGTGAGGTACGGTCCAGTGAGTTTTGCGAAGCGTGAGAAGCGTTTAGTTGAACAGATAAAATACTCCAGTACAATTCAACAATTCAGAATTAATCTTTTTTTAATCTTGTTTTATTTTTTTTTTTTTTTTTGCTGTCACTTTATCACTTAATACAAAGCAGTTCCACTGGCAGGCATTCATGCCCAAGCCATAGCATTATCTGACCCATGCTCATCAGATGAGGTAGTGTGTTAGGGATTATGACCAGTTACTTCCCTTATCTAAACTATTATCTTCTCATATAAGTTGATCTTAGTCTCATCTGTCCATAGAATGTTGTTCCAGAAATTCTCAGATTCTTTATGGCAAACTGCAGTCTTCCTGTTTTTGAAGCTTACCTGGCTGTGGTAAACATTTCATAGTAAATACTCCGTATTTACTCTGATGAAGCCTGTACTTGATTTTTGACTTTGACACAGACAGGACTACCTGCTGGTGGATGCTCTTGACCTGGCCAGTCGTGGGAAAAGGGTTTTTATTTACCTGGGAATTAATTCTACCATCTTCTGGGACTTTTGTTGTCCCTGAGCTCGCCAGTGCATTCTATCTGATGAAGAATTTGCCAAATAGTTGATTTTGCTGCTCTTCTCTCTGATTGGTCAGTTTTAAAAAAAATTTTTTAAGCCAAATGATGGCTTGCTTCACTAACAATGGCTACGCTTCGCACTTCAATTTAAGAGCTAATGGCAACAGGTACCAAATAAAAATGCCACACTTTTTAATTCTAGATGTTTTATCTGCTTACTCGCAAATTTAACAATGAGGGAATAACACACACCTGACCGCAGAATAACTGAGCACCTGACTGTCTGATTTCTTTTGGCAGCGTGGTAATGAGGTTCCATGTAAAAAATTAGCTGCAGATCCCACACCCTTCACCCAATTTGTATGTAAATGCCCTTAAATTAAGCTGAAGGCCTGCATTTCGGGCTCATATTGATGGTCTAATTTTCAGCCCCAGCAGGGTGTGGAAGCCAGCAAAAATATTTATGGACCTGACTGTACATCTGTCCATTTGCATTAGCTTTGTATGTAGTATCTTCATTTTACCTCTGTTTATCTTTTCATGTCGACACTTTCATGTTTTTTTTTTTTTTACTTCTGGTTGTCCTGCTGTGTTCTGGTTTCCAGTGATTCAACAGAACTGACATGCCCAAACAAGTCATTTCTATGACCACATATCATGATTATTACATTAATTTACCCCTTACTGCGAGTTAGTGTTTTGTCTTCACCCGCTTGTGTGTGTGTGCGCGAGTGGTTATAACCCAACTTCACCCTCCTTCAGAGACAGGTCAAGGGGTAGAGCAGTTAGTGATATGGAGGGGTGGAGTAGAGCGGTTAGTGATGTGGAGGGGTGGAGTAGAGCGGTTAGTGATGTGGAGGGGTGGGGTAGAGCAGTTAGTGATGTGGAGGGGTGGGGTAGAGCGGTTTGTGATGTGGAGGGGTGGAGTAGAGCGGTTTGTGATGTGGAGGGGTGGAGTAGAGCGGTTTGTGATGTGGAGGGGTGGGGTAGAGCGGTTAGTGATGTGGAGGGGTGGGGTAGAGCGGTTAGTGATGTGGAGGGGTGGGGTAGAGCAGTTAGTGATGTGGAGTAGAGCGGTTTTTGATGTGGAGGGGTGGAGTAGAGCGGTTAGTGATGTGGAGGGGTGGAGTAGAGCAGTTAGTGATGTGGAGGGGTGGGGTAGAGCGGTTAGTGATGTGGAGGGGTGGGGTAGAGCAGTTAGTGATGTGGAGGGGTGGAGTAGAGCGGTTTTTGATGTGGAGGGGTGGAGTAGAGCGGTTAGTGATGTGGAGGGGTGGAGTAGAGCAGTTAGTGATGTGGAGGGGTGGGGTAGAGCGGTTAGTGATGTGGATGGGTGGGGTAGAGCGGTTAGTGATGTGGAGGGGTGGAGTAGAGCAGTTAGTGATGTGGAGGGGTGGGGTAGAGCAGTTAGTGATGTGGAGGGGTGGGGTAGAGCAGTTAGTGATGTGGAGGGGTGGGGTAAGAGGTCGTACACAGGGAAATCAGGAGAGATCATAGGAGCGTAACAAGAGAGAGACTGTGCACGTGACAGGGAAAGAGAGAGAGAGAAAGACTGAGAGACCAAAGTTAAAAATAGCCATCCCTTGATAACCAATGAATGCTGCTGTGTTCTGCTATACTGCTGGAGTGACATAACCATGAACCTGATTCAATCATAGGCAAACTAATCTGCGCACACGCTTACACACAAACACACACAGGATGACGCATGCACATCTGTGTACATACGAACGGAGCGCTTCTCCAACTCATATGCACACACTTTTATTCACGTGCACGCCCGCAGCAGACAGCCTGACTCGCGATCATATTGATTGATGATCTTGATTGTCCTCTGATCCCCTCAGTTTTGTGTAAGTTCACAAGAACACTCTGTTCCTGGAGAAGAAATAGAGGTTCATTTATTATAGATATCAGTCTTGTCATCCCAAATTGATGCTGTCAGACTGCTGCTGCCGTTAGCAGGCAATGCTGTTCTTACCTTTTGGAGGGGCGAGGCCTAACACACTTAAAAGACATTTTTCACGAATATATAATCTTTATCGGGCATCCATTTACGCTATGTTTTGTAATTGTCTTTCTGCTGCTGCTGCTAATTGCTGATGTCTGGATGAAAGATGAAATTCTTGAATAGGAGGGATATGTTACAAGAGTCACGGTGAGATCATGCTTGTCTCTGTCTCTCCGGCTCGCCCACTCCAACCTGACCGTCATTGTGTCAATGTGATTTAGCTCAATTACCTCCATTCTCTCCTTTCACCAAAGTTTCTCTAATAGAGATAACTGCTGCTTCCTCCTGAATTCATGTCAGGTATTTATCTATTCAGCCTCATTGCTGTCTCTCTTCCAACGCCTCAGCTCCCCTCCTTTCTCCTGCTGCCTTTCTCATTTCCTCAGGAATATACTGTACCTGTATATCTAAATGAACCGATAAATACATCTCTCTCTCTCTCTCTCTCTGCTCTCCCGTCTCTGTCTCTCCGTACCCTTTATTCTGGTCATTATTCTCTTGAAATACGTATTTATTCTCCCTTTTATGTTGAATGAGAGGTGTGTATGAAGCATTTGAATGTGTGGCAAGCTGTTCTTTTGCTGGTAAAACCAGTGAGTGGTGTTTGTCAGTTTACCCTGCGATCTCTTTCACTCTCTCTCTCTCTCTCTCTCCATCCCCTCCCTCTATCTCTTTTAGTGGTTTGGTGGTGCTGATAGCAGGGCTAATGAAAACAGTAGTGTCGACACAGCTTAGACAGGAAGGTGCAGCTTGTATGGGGAGCGTGCCTCTGCAGGCAGTGTGTATGGCTGAATGTGTGCATTTGTGTGTGTGTGTGTGTTTTTGTGAGTGCATGTGCGTGCATGTATGTGTGTACGTGTGCATGCATGTGTGTGGGAGAGCGCATGCATATGTGGGATATGCACTATGCCCACATTACTGTCAGTTGCATTACCAAGATGTATGGATGGTACATTCTTGAATACATTCCAAATTAAAAACATCGATACCAGCACAATCACACTGGGGCTTTGGGGATCAGGCTGTAAAGTGCCTGAGTAATATAATCATACCTCTTGTGCTATGGAAGGGATACAGAGCAGTATTTGCAGTTTGTTTGAGACAGTGTTTGATCTTGTCTTTAGTACGTACAGGGTGTGAATTTGTAGAAAACTATTCTGAGGCAGGATGTGTTGGTAAATGGGTGTGCGTGTGTGTGTGTGTGTGTGTGTGTAGTGTGAGAGAGTTTGACATTGTGACTGACCCACACATCGCTGTGTCTCTCTGATCATGTACGCACCCCTGGCTGCGTGTTCCCTGATGTTGGCCATGCGTGGGCCTGACCCTGCGCAGGGTGGCTAATTACTCTGAGTTATTGCTGCTAAATTGCTGCAGTTCATCTTTATTTGTAAGGCCTGTCAAAGAGTGACAGGGAGGAGGAGGAGGAGGGGGAGGTGAAGCGAAGAAGAGCGGGAAAGGAGAGCGGATGACAGGGATCGGGGCGAGACAAATACCATGCGCAGTGTTAAAGAGTCTAAAATGAAAATGAAACACAGTCCATTTCTGGTTATTCTGTTGTGAAGTGTTGCTTTACACGTACACATGAGCCCATGCATACTGATGGGCACTCACCCATTACCTTGCTCTGTAAATATGAGCACACAGACGGTGTGTAGCTAAATATGTACAGTTTGTATATATTTATTCAGACCAGAAAAGAAAAGGAGGGAGAGAAGCAAGAATGAAAGAAAAAAAAATGGATTCAAGTTGTGATGATACAGATCTCTTAGAAATGGTCTAATCACTTCCAGATTTAATACTGTCAGGTGGAGATTTATTGACACCCTTGATAAAAATGAAGAAAAAAGGTTACATGTACAGCAATAAGAATTAATTTATCACATAACTGCTGTGTTTTTCCTATAGTCCTGCTCATGATATATTTTTGATTTTACCTCGGGGTAATATAAATTTTGCAAAAATTTGGCTGAGAGCGTGGCAAAAAAAAGGAAAATCGCTCCTCATTCTGTCATGCTCTTAGTATTTAGCCAAACTGAGTAACAAGTGTAATGTTTGTTAAGTTGCTGTGGCTCAGCGCTGCAGCGATGTTAGCCAGCTACTCAATTGACTGTGAATTTAAAAGCCATGGCTCGTTCAAATGCGAAAGTCTGCGATTCAGTGACTGATGAAGCATCACAGTGATGGAGTTAGCTCAGTGCTAACATAATGGGAATCAGCTTTAAGGTGCTAAAGGAAATTACATCTGTTTTCAGTCAGGTTACCCGATTCAGTTATGCGATAAACAGAATCTTATACTCTCGGTCGTTTCATTTGAAAGTTATGAAACGAGCTGATTAAACTCGCAACAGACGCAAAATTTACTTAACTTGTTTCATAACTTCCATATGACACACCCAATCAAGTATGATCGTCTATTTATTAAGAAATATGGGAAAATGTTACAACTCTATTTCAATGTATTTACATTCATATTATAGTGTTATTTTAATCAAATAATTGGATTTTTTATTGAAAACTAAATTATTAATATTATTGCCAGTTATTGTGAACAATGAACGTAAATAAAAGATGCTGTGCATGCAGAGCGCCTTTATCATCCATCACCATGGAAAAAATAGAACTGTCAATTCAAGAGAGATGGATGGTAATTGACCCTCAAAGGTGGATAATGAGTACACAAAGATATAAATGGTTAAATATATCACTTAGAGCTTGAAAGGGCCATAATTGAAAAAAATAAATGGCAATAAAACATCCCTATGTCATGGGTGAAAACCTCCCGGGAAGGCAGTAGATAGTGCAGAAATTATTAGCAGGACAATAAAGAACCCAAAGATTGTGGCTCCTGAATAGAAGCAATTTATTACAAATTGGGGTCACCTCTCCAAAAAGAACCATAATTTGCCATGTCCGTGTTTGTGAACCTTTTGAAAGGGTGGGATGAGGAATACCTGTATGAACGCAAGACAGAAGAACGACAATTGATTGCCAAACATCATTGAAACGATAACCAAATGAGCCCTCTTGTTCGATGAGGCAAAAATGGACTTTTTTGGGGACACACACCGTCACGATGTTTAGCAGGAAGGCTGGCACCCGCGGAGAGAAGTCAGATTTGGAGGTGGGTAATTGATGTTTTACTGCTTGTGGTCCAGGGGAACTAAGATCAAATGTGTAACAAATTTTACCGAATACTTGGGGAATTTTGGCTGGAAATCTGCTCGTTGCTGCTGGGAGGCTCGTTGGTAGATTTTCCAGTTGGACAGTTTGCTCATACAAATCAAAATCCGCTCAGAAATAGTCACAGCCGTCTTAGAGTCTAAGAGTCTGGACTTAAAGCCGATCAAAATCCTGTGGTCTGAACTGGAGTGGCCGGTCCATAAATATATTCCAAAGATAGCAAAGGTCTTTAAAATCTCTGCATGGGGGAACAGTCTAAAATCTTCCCTAGCATGTGCTGTAATCTTAGCAATTATAGGAAAGGTCTCATGATTGTCATCTTTGCCAGCAGTGTCTCCACACTTGTGATCTTGTTATTTTAACACCAATAATTTTGACACGTGGTTTTCATAAAAAAGTGATTATTTAACCCTCAAGCGACCAAGCTACATACCGATAACCGAGTGGAGTCATTGTGACCCCATTATTTTTGACATTGGTGCAGAACTTTTGAATGGCCCCATTTTTGTCTATGACATACAGTATTTACTGCTTTCTAAACAAATTGCATGCATACGAAGGCACTACAGTGTAATTATTTGTAGAGTTAAATTAATTTTAAATACGGAACGCAGTTAGGGACCACATATTGGAAAACAAAATTGCTTTTATTTATTTATTTATTTGTTTGTTTATTTACTTATTTATTTATGCCTCTTATAATTCAGAGATTCTTTTTTTCAGTAAACAATTTTACAAACTAAAGATGAAGTCTGAGAGCTGTATACATCACAGCATGACAGTATTACTATGAGACCAGATCATGAGAGTCTTAACTCTGTAATAATTTGGTCAACAATAAATCACACCTGGTGGTACAGTGGTGCAGTGGGAAGCACTTCCGCCTCTCAGCAAGAAGGTAATGGGTTTGATTCTGGCCTTTCTGTGAGGAGTTTGTATGCTCTCTTCATGTTTGCGTGGGTTTCCTCCAGCTACCTGGGGACTCTACATTGCCTGTAGGTATGACTGTGAGAATGAATGGTGTGTTCGGCCCCCGATGGATTGGTGAGCTGTTCTGGTTGTGTCCCTGTCTTTAGCTTTAGTCTGATGACATAGGCTTCAGATCTCCTGCAACCCTAGTGAGGAAACGGAGGTATAGATGATGGATTGATGGATTAAAAAATACAACTAGATAACAAAATTTTCAAGAAAAGGTCATAGCCAAAAATAAATAAATATATATGTAGTCAGTTGCTTTTACAAAAAAAACAACATAACCTGTAATATCTGAAATGTAATAGATCC
This sequence comes from Gymnothorax reevesii, assembly GCA_029721435.1. Taxonomy (NCBI): domain Eukaryota; kingdom Metazoa; phylum Chordata; class Actinopteri; order Anguilliformes; family Muraenidae; genus Gymnothorax; species Gymnothorax reevesii. Next base: position 11,415,430 of record CM056586.1, on the reverse strand, counting down.
TAGTGAGGTCATGTATGACCCCACGCAACTTTCAATCGCCCTTGTCAGATCAGTACATCTATCGTGACGAAAATCTCCATAAATATTCATGTAAACAGGTTGACAAAGTCACCATTCAGAAGTGTGCAGTGATGATTATACACTTAACAAAATGACGGCAAATCAGAAACCCTGTACTATTCAAGCATTTATTTCATGTAATATTGAATCATAAAGATGAAAATAAGTAATCAGATAACAATGTTTAGTAAAAACAAAAATAATAATGTATTTTTTAGAGAAAAGGTTGATATATAGTGTGGCTACCCTTTGCTTTGATTTCAGCATATAATTTTTCAGGTGTAGTTTTTCCATATTTTTATATCCTCACTTGCGAAACCATTTCATATTATGTTAAATTAATTCCAATGAGATTCTTTTGATGTCATAACAGATTTTCTCAATTGGATTAAGGTCTGGACTTTGAGCAGGCCAAGTCATGACTTTTATATTACCAAAAATTTCTTTCCAATTGAGATAATTCATGCACAATTTAGAAGTTTCTTTAGGGTTATTATCTTGTGGAAAATAAAATTCCCGACTAATCAGTCTCTTTCCAGATGGCAATGCATGCCTCACAACGATGCAGTGATACTTCTTTTGATCCATGATTCCATCGTTTTTTATGAGATTATTGGCTTCTTTTGAGTAGACTGAACCCCAAACAATGATATTACCACCTCCATGTTTTGCTAGCGGGGTTAAACAATAATTTTTGAAATCTTCTCCAACTCTGCGATGCACGTAAGTTCTGCATTTGGGTGAGAAAAATTCTAATTTTGATTCATCAGTCAAAAGGACTTGTTCCCAGTCCATTCGCATCCAATACTTGAATTTCTTGGCAAACTCAAGTCTTTTTTTGATGTGGCCAGCTCATGGCAGGAATACGACCAATCAGACCATTTTCACGCAGGCTTCTGGAAATAGTAGATCTTGCTACTTTAATATCTGATATTCATATCATCACGGAGTTGTCATGCCCTCAACCGCAGATTTTTTTATTTTTTTATACTTGTCATACACAGATAATGAGCATCTGGAGCGTTTTGCACCTCTGTTGCCACGAGTTTTCAGCGAACTGGTCTCTTCAAATTGCTTGATGGTGATTCTTAAAGTGCCACTGCAGCATTTAACGTCTTCAGCAGCAAGTAAGGCCACGATATGGCTAAAAACAATCTCAGAGAGCCTCTTCTTTCATGCCATCATGATTAAAACTGAGACTCAAAGTTTATGTCACCTTGTACACTGGAGGAACTGACCATCAGAGATAATTTTTCAAAATAAAGTTGCCTTAAACCAATTTAAATGAAGTTTCTAGCATCATTAATCATGGAATGAGCCTTCAAACATGCATTTATGCTGTACAAGAGTAAACAAAAAAAAATTTATTTGTGTCACCTTTCAAGTATTATAAGTGTTTTTGTTTATTACCTGCATTTTTGCCCAAATATACTTATGGGAATTTTTTTTTTTGTTCTCATTGTCCTGAAATAGTATCTTTCAATACATATTCACAAAAAATTATAAAGAAGTAATATATTAGAACCCCTTTTAGAAGAAAGTTGCGGTGTATAATCATCACTGCAGACTTCTGTAGATAACCTTGTGATGATTTACAATGTTAAAACAGCACATAAAATTATACGGCATGAATGACCCAACTTGGTTGCTTGAAGGTCAGCGATAAAGTTTGACAAATACTATCAAATGTCTCGACATCAGAGGACATGTAGTTTTCTCCTATGTGTGAACTTCACAAGTACATTACTCTGTTTTCAGTATATGCAGCCTTTTTCCTTCAATAGGGTGTCAAAAATTCTGCACCTGAAACTGCAGTTATACGACTATAAATATTCATTGTTTTTAAATTGATTTGTTGTCCTGGATCATTATATCACCCTAATGCTGTTACTATTTTACTTCCACAGTATGGCAACTTATAAAATTGTCAAAACTTTTTTCTTCTTCATTTTTTTTCTTGACTAAATGGGGGTAAGGTGGTGGAGCGAGTAGAAAGACGGTTGTGGATTGTAGTCTAACCTGGGCCTTTCTGTGTGGAGTCAGGATGTTATTGCAGTCTTTTCCAAGGACATGGATGTTAGGATTAATTATCCCTTGCTTCAGGGTGGAAAAGGGATGTAGGGAGGAGTATTGTTCCTCCTTGTGTCCGTCTCTCTGTCCATCTATACACTTTTGCATCCACGTGTCTGTCCGTCAAGCTTCTATTCAGGGCCGAAACTTCAAAACTGTTCAAGGTTTTTTCCACAGAATCTGATATATAGATACATCTTATAGTTTATGTGTGCCATTTAATTTTTCTATCCGTTCTTCTATCTGTCTGTCCGTCCATCCGTCACGTTTCGTTTCCAGGCCTGCATGCAAAATCTGTGGCGGGGGATCTGAGAATTCCCTGCTTGTCACCCGTTGCTACAAGTCTATGAGTGAATGATATATGTGTTCTGGGATGGATTGGTGTGCTTTGTAGGGCATGTTCCTACTTATTGCCGTTTCAGTTCTGGGGTAGGCTCCAGGCTCCAATGAACCGTACCAGGAGTATAGGGGTTAGATATAATGGATGAATGAACAATCTTCCCGCTTTTAATTTCCCTAGTCTTTTTGAAGAGCGGTTCAAAAATGGCTAAGTTTTAATTGCAGTTCAATCGATACAGCTTACAGTGATGGAATAAATCGCAAAATAGGTGGCTCATCATGCTGTTTCATCTCCAGAATCATTTCAGAAACCCCTTCATGTCACGCAAGGGCTGCCTCCAAGCAAATTTCATTATGCGTGTTTACCATTCCAGTTCTATTTGAGGGTTGGTTGTTTTCGACTGGTAAATAGTGGCACCAGATCTGTAGAGCAAATTGGCTCTGTGAGACGGGGGGGAAAAAAAACAAAAACTTTTTTTTTGTTCCCGTTGACTGTCATTTGCATTGCATTTATTTTTTTAAGGGATGGATTGTACTCATTCATGCGGCCTAGAATGGGGTAGGATGTTTTTTTTTTTCCATATTCATAAATTCACAACTCAAAGAACAAAGAACAAAGCTGGCCTCTCTGTATAGAGATTAATAACAGCAGCCGGGAGCATGAGTGCGCGAGATGGAGTGCGTGAGTGAGATATATGAGGAAGGTGAGGGAAAAAGAGATGTACAAAAGGATGATTTCTGTGTTTCTGACCAGGCCCTGCGAAAAGTCATTTCTCCCAGAGGCTCACACTAATAATCTTATTCCTCTCAGTCATAGGGGTCACGGCCCCGCACCCCCCTCCCCCTCGTGCTCGCACTCTCCTCCATGATTTTTGTCCTGCTCTGTTTATTGAGTTCCTGACCCCTCGCTAACTTTTACTCTCTCTCTCTCAATTTCTCTCTCTCTATCTGTCTCTATCTCTCCCCATAGAGACTATAATCGCCAAGATTCGCAATTCTCCTCATCGCTGTTCCTCGTAGGCCCACTGCCTTTGATTGGCTGTGCCAGCCCTGGCGTACAGGCTTGCTATTGTTATCCGCTTCGCTGTATACCATAATTGACCTTAGGATCATCGACATCAATAAATTCTAATTGAAATTCAAAACGGCTCGTTAGTCTGACAAAGCTTATGGATCATGGACGGATCCATAAGGCAAATGACTGCATAACCATTATGTATACATCACTGAAGCGTCTTGACGGAGACGTTGACAAATCCTTGGACATGGGGCAGGGGTCCCTCAGGCTGTAGTGCTGCTGTTCGATGTCTAACTGCTTTATTTATTACCTGATTAAATGAATGCGAATCAAACGCAGTTTTTTCATTTTTTGCCGATGCTGGGAAGGCCCGCTGGGCGTGAGCACATGCAGGTTTGTCAGGTAATACACTCTGGTCTCATGCGTTACATGTCGATGCAGTACTTTATACAGAGTGCAGCTTGTGTTGGTGGACGAGCCCCCGGATTTTCCAGGTCCTGGTGAGCCACAGTCACTCTGCTGAATGCACCATGCACTCGCTGGGCTATGCTATGGATTGTTACCTATCTTCCTTGGCTGGCCACATTTTAGCCAAACAGTGTGTGACTTCGCCCGCAGATCATGCAACCATCCGCAGAGGCAGTTTCTGTTTCAGAACGAGTTGCTATGGCAGCCTGCCCCCCTTTTAAAAAAATGTGCCACTCCTTGGTGAAATTTTTGCTGTTTGTCAAGCAGTGGTGCCACTCGTACTACCACTGTTTCACCTACAATGAGCACTACAGCTGGAGGGCGTGCAGAACCTATTTTCTGCGCCGTAGACCACACAGTATCACAGGAGAGCTCCCACTGTTTAAAATGGAGTGAAAGGGCACATAATCGGCATAGTGAGCACCAAGTAGCAGACATTGGGATGATTCTATAGCTACTGGCTGACCAGGGTAATCAAAGTCATTAGAAAATAGGACTTTCTTGGGTGGTGGGAATAGGAGTGCAGGGACTGACATTCTCTCACGAAGGATACTGAGGCTATGCTGTGCATTAAACCTCTGCTGTCAAAAAGAAAATTTCCTCTTTGAAGTTTATTTGAAACTGTCTTAACCCTGGTGGGATTGTGCCATTTTGGGCAGTACTTTTAAATTCAGAAATGTCTTCACACTGAACTAATTACTCTTCAGTGACCTTTTCTCTGACCTGCACAGAAAAGGGCATAAGATTTTTTTTTTTTTTCCCCTGTTCATCCCTTCCCAGATAGGTGCCCAGCATTCCCTGGTGCCAGACGAGCCCCTGTGTTAATGATTTAGGCTGCATTTTAATAGTTTTTTTTTTTTTTTTTGCATAGGAAAGTTCTTAACTCCTTGAAAATGACCCGGAAGTATTTACGTGGCAGCCACGATAAGTGTGTTTGAATTCTATAAGAGATAAGGAAAGGTGCCTCAGTGCATCTTAACTTATCTCCTTTAGCATAGGGTACACTGAACCATCCTTTATGAAAAGAAAGGAGATAACACCGTTTCACTATTCCTTGCAGCAGCAATATTAAAAGCCATCTCGCCATCTACCCGGCCCATCACGAAATGAACGAGCCTGATGGGAAGGGATGCATGATTATGTCGCCTGGCGTAATGCTACATTCGATTTGTACTGGGAAGTCGGGATTTACGAGCTCCGCCGGTTTTCAGTGGAGAGTGAATTTTTTCACTGTCAACATCGAACTATGTTGGAGTTAAAAGAAGACATAAAGATTTCTGGATGAATATGACTTCGTTGTGTACTTCCCTGGCAAGAAATTAACAGAAATATTGTACAATCATAACGTGTAGTCATCAGAGAGGCTCACAGATGCAGACCTTAGCTTGTAATTACAACAGAGACAGCCATGTATAGATTTTACAAACAACATATGTCAACATAGTAAGCTATATTGGCATATAAGGTCTACATAGAGGCTAACTGTAACTAGTGTTGACACCGCTGTGTGGATCTCTATCGAGCAAATAAACGCCCACACAGACTTTGCACAACCAGTGTGTATAGCATATTAGCATGTCAGTCCAGTGTTGTGACCAAAACCATTCCCCCATCGAGAGCTGTTTCCTGTTCTAACAACCAATACTCACAAAACACCAGCATATAGAGGCTAACGCTAATGTAATTTCAATAGTAAGTAGGCTGACAGAAATAACGTTACTAAGGTTAGCTTTGTCTGCAGTAAGCCGGCACTGACCTAATCAACCGTGACGTCTCGGCAAGGTGGCTTCGGGACACAACGGAAGAGGGAGGGCAGGAGAACCGGAGAGCCAAATTTGAACAAGATAGGGAGGTACTCGGCAGCAGAAAAGAAGTTGCAGAACCGAGCCAGTGAAACGCCTATTCAGCCCGAACGATTCCTATTGGTCGACTTCTTTGCGGGCCTGCAGCCTCCAGAGAGAGTGGATTTTTCTTTTTTAGTTCCTTTTGCTATGAGTAGTGCGTAAGAGATACTTCAGAGTAAAGTTCATCAAAGATAATGATTTTAACCATGGGAGAAATCATGGACTACAGCTTTAATAGAATGCAGTCAGCTGGGGTGTGACGTTATTCCCAGCCCCGCCTTCCAGCTTGGCTTCCCCTAAGTTCTTATGCATTCTTCTCTCGGTCTTTCCATAACTTCATGACGTTTTCCTATGAGGCTTAGGACAAGTTTATTAGAATTAGATTATTGGAACTTCGAATGCAGCCCTAGTGTGATAAAGTGTTGTGGGACATGGAAGCCATCATTAATTGGTCTCTTTTTTGGCCCCCTTCTCCCGCCACCCTGAAGATTCTCCCCTCACACTGTGCCTATGGCGTCAGAGAATCACATAGTCAGCGTATAATTTAGTTTATACAGCTACATAGTGATGAACTTAACCGGCTTAACCCCCACTATCCCCGGCGAGACTGCACCAGTTGTTGCCTCCTCCACGTGGACCTCTTGCCACAGCTGGTAATGGCGTGGCTGGGATTCGAACGCCGGAGGTCCAATTGGTCTCTTTCTTGATGGGTGTAGTTCAATATAAGATGTTTCCATGGAGCCCAAAACCCCCTTCGGCACTTCCGCTGGCAGGTCGTTGAGACAGCATTTATGAAGCAGATTCTGCATGATGTCTTTTAAGGCCCTGTACGCTATAGCTCCCCGCCTGGGAACGAGCGGGGCTAGATTTTCAGATCTTTGATAGTGATGTTACACTCGGAGAGAAGATCTGATTAGAATTCATGGGGAGATGTTCAGCGTAGGATCAGGATGACCGGCTTAAACTTCCAATTCCCCGGCAGAGCCCTCTCTTTGGGAGTGCACCAGTGCCCCCAAGACTTATACACTCAAAGCTTCATTACCTCCCGTGTTCCCGTCGTCTGTATTCCACCCTGTAATCCAAACAGTGCCGCGAGAGGTCCACTTCAAACGGGGAGCAGGGAATTGAGTGGAAATCTGGCTGCCTCATGCACCGTTCCTGCCGTCTCCATACAGGACTCACAAGAGGCTCCATTCCCCGACCCGCACATCAATCATCTCCTGCAACAGATCTCTATGTGCGCATGCAGTCATTTCCTTCAGAAAATATTTATCCCAGTTTCAGGGGAGGCTAATTAAATTCTGATTCATAGCAATCGACCAATAATTACCACTCAAGGGTTTAGAATGGCAGGAATGTAATGAATTCGCGAAATTAGAAATTTGTGCGATAGATAGATGGGGTCATGTGGTAATTTATGACCCTTCGCCTTCAAATGTAATTTTCCAAGTTTTCAGATCTGAACGAGTAGCAGTGTTTTATGGAGAAAGAAATGTTTGCCAAGTCTTGTCTCCTTTTTAAAAAGAGAGGGATGCTAAATTGCACTGAGATGGTTGCAGGCATCTTCATTTTTCATCTTAAATAAAGGCATTTTCTTTTCGCTTCAACAAATGAACAATAGAGAAAATGTTTTTCATTTTTATGGATTGTCTGGAGTCTTTTTGCAGTGGCATCACATTTGTATTCCAATGAAGAGATGGACTTTTTTTCATTTATAATGCTTAATATCTCCGCATTGCACGGTGTATGCCTGTGCGTATTTTGCAGTGTAAATACAGATCATGGAGCAGTTTGTTCTGTAATGACATGTAAAGTCGCACTGTGAATTCAATCATGTGCAGATTACTTTGAAGGAGAAAAGCAGTTGAGCCAGTTGTGGTGTGTCTCCCTCTCTTACAGCGTGCAGTATATGTTCTAGTGTGTGTCCAATCTGTTATTTTGAACTGTGTGACAGACAGCTTCTGAATATAGATCAAACTCATCTTCACTCTTCACTTCCTTAACAGCCTTAAAGGCCACCATGACCCATGTGGTGTGTTATAATATCTGGACTGTTTCTCTCCTGCCTTGAAATATCTATTCATTCATCTTGTCTGTGTGTGCTGGGAGATGTGGCTGTGGGAGATTTACTGGCCCAGATATCATATTATGTCTCAATATTTGCCCAGAATGTTTTTAGTAGTAGCATTGGTTTGGTCACTGTGGGGATTTTTTTTTTTTTTGATGTTTTATACAGGCGTAAATACCATTGCCTCAGGTACTTACTTGGCTAAATCCCTTTAAAAGGAATATGTAAGCCTTAAAAATCGGTAAGCGCCACTGTCCACCTCTATTGTCAGTTTTCTGGGCGTCATTATAATTATGGATTTCCTTTGAAATGTTAATTTAATTCATGCTTTAAAAAAAAAATCTCACCTTGTAATGTGAGGGTGGGCTTGTACTCTGTATTTTCTGATGAACAAACACCAGTGCAATAGCTGGTTTGAGGGTTTTTCGGAGTCCTTTGGAGGTTGGTGTGCTTATTAGAAAAATTTACCCTTATTTTTCCTGCTTATACTATATCTTGACACTTGAATGCCCCTGACCTACCACCGTAAATCCAGCCTGTACGTGACGTCCATATCAAGAGTACCCAGTATTTCATAGACAATCTTAACTGATTGATCACAGACATCCTTTATTTTGAAGAAAACGGTCAGTAATCACTTTAATTAACCCATCAGACAGACGGACAGACGTGCGCACGGCAGAAACACAGACACACGAATGACGCAGTCAAAAGCAGGGCAGAAATCTGACTGCAAATGTAATAAAATCACAATCTATAGAGTAAGCTCAGCGGAGTCTGGATTTTGTCCATCCCAAGGCAAGGTCCCAATTTTGTCCCCCCCCCCCCGATGTACTACCATCCGTTACCACTCACGTCTAGCACTGCAAGCTTGCCTTTATGGATGCTCTCATGTCCTGGCGATTCAAAGAGAGGAGATAATCAGACTGCAAATTAAACAATCTTTTTTTTCTCACACCTCACCCCTCTGGCCTTTCACTTCCACCTGTCAGCATTGAGTTTTTATGCGCTTGAAACCCCCCCACTTTCGTTAGTTCTCCTCTGACGGCCAATATATTTTATATTCTACTCCGCTCTCTATCTCTCTCTCACTCCCTCACTGTCTCCAAGCAGGGAATGGGAGGTAAATAATTAAGGCTAGAAAATTACAGATGAGGGAGGCAGGGATACATATCTGCATCTGTGTTAGTTTGTTTGTTTCTCCTAATGCTCGTTTGTCTGTGCCATCGTACGTGTGTGTGTGTGTGTGTGTGCGCATGTGTATGTTTGTGCGTGAAAATGTGCATCTGTGGTATGAGTTCAAGGTCAGCATATTTTATTTTTGCTGTCTGTGTATATGACTGGGATGTTATATATTTTTATGAGTTGTGTTGCATAAGATACGAGATTAAAGTAACAGTTGGTTGCTCCTGTAGGTTCGTACGCATGCAAATGCATTCATATACTTAACAGTTCAGTGAATGTGTTTGTATAGGAGTTGTAATGAATCAGCCTGCTTGTGTGTGCTGAAATGTCTGTTTTTTTAACAGTAGATGTTAAACCTCAGAGGTATATACTGTATTTCCTGCATTATTTATGGCCCAGACTAACATAAACATAAGTCACATCTCTCTCTGTAACTCTCTTCTCCTTTCTCACCCTGTGCCTCCCTCTTTTTATCTTTCGCTGTCTCTAATACATTAAAATACTTCCAACCCTGCAGGCACATCCACAAACAGGAGCATCCAGTCCCACACATTTTAGGTTATTTATTTAAAAGAGAATGTATTTTACATAAAAAATAATTTGGTCTCGAGTGCCCGTGAGCTATTAAAAATTGTGTTAACGGGAAGCGCCCGCCCACACAGACATGCACATACACACGTGTGTGTGTGTGTGTGCACATTCACGCAGTCGCAGGCACACACACACACACACACGCAGGCAGACAAACACACGCGCGCACACACACCCACACACGCACTCAGACACACACATGCAGGCACACACACGCACACACACACGCAGACGCACAAAGGCACTCATTCACATATGTAAGCATACACTACCACACACATAATAACCCCTACATATGCACTACCACACACATACTAACCCCTACATATGCACTAGCACACACATACTCACCCCTACATATGCACTAGCACACACATACTCTCCCCTACATATGCACTACCACACACATACTAACCCCTACATATGCACTAGCACACACATACTAATCCCTACATATGCACTAGCACACACATACTCTCCCCTACATATGCACTAGCACACACATACTCTCCCCTACATATGCACTAGCACACACATACTCTCCCCTACATATACACTAGCACACACATACTAATCCCTACATATGCACTAGCACACACATACTCACCCCTACATATGCACTAGCACACACATACTAATCCCTACATATGCACTAGCACACACATACTAACCCCTACATATGCACTAGCACACACATACTAACCCCTACATATGCACTAGCACACACATACTCTCCCCTACATATGCACTAGCACACACATACTAACCCCTACATATGCAGAAGCACACACATACTAACCCCTACATATGCACTAGCACACACATACTAATCCCTACATATGCACTAGCACACACATACTCTCCCCTACATATGCACTAGCACACACATACTAACCCCTACATATGCACTAGCACACACATACTCTCCCCTACATATGCACTAGCACACACATACTAACCCCTACATATGCAGAAGCACACACATACTAACCCCTACATATGCACTAGCACACACATACTCTCCCCTACATATCCACTAGCACACACATACTAATCCCTACATATGCACTAGCACACACATACATACTAACCCCTACATATGCACTAGCACACACATACTAACCCCTACATATGCACTAGCACACACATACTAACCCCTACATATGCACTAGCACACACATACTAACCCCTACATATGCACTAGCACACACATACTCACCCCTACATATGCACTAGCACACACATACTAACCCCTACATATGCACTAGCACACACATACTAACCCCTACATATGCACTAGCACACACATACTAATCCCTACATATGCACTAGCACACACATACTCTCCCCTACATATGCACTAGCACACACATACTAATCCCTACATATGCACTAGCACACACATACTAACCCCTACATATGCACTAGCACACACATACTAACCCCTACATATGCACTAGCACACACATACTCACCCCTCCATATCCACTACCACACACATACTAACCCCTACATATGCAGAAGCACACACATACTAACCCCTACATATGCACTAGCACACACATACTAATCCCTACATATGCACTAGCACACACATACTCTCCCCTACATATGCACTAGCACACACATACTAACCCCTACATATGCACTAGCACACACATACTCTCCCCTACATATGCACTAGCACACACATACTAACCCCTACATATGCAGAAGCACACACATACTAACCCCCACATATGCACTAGCCCACACATACTCTCCCCTACATATGCACTAGCACACACATACATACTAACCCCTACATATGCACTAGCACACACATACATACTAACCCCTACATATGCACTAGCACACACATACTAACCCCTACATATGCACTAGCACACACATACTAACCCCTACATATGCACTAGCACACACATACTAACCCCTACATATGCACTAGCACACACATACTCACCCCTACATATGCACTAGCACACACATACTAACCCCTACATATGCACTAGCACACACATACTAACCCCTACATATGCACTAGCACACACATACTAATCCCTACATATGCACTAGCACACACATACTCTCCCCTACATATGCACTAGCACACACATACTAATCTCTACATATGCACTAGCACACACATACTAACCCCTACATATGCACTAGCACACACATACTAATCCCTACATATGCACTAGCACACACATACTAACCCCTACATATGCACTAGCACACACATACTCTCCCCTACATATGCACTAGCACACACATACTAACCCCTACATATGCACTAGCACACACATACTAATCCCTACATATGCACTAGCACACACATACTCTCCCCTACATATGCAGAAGCGCACACATACTAACCCCTACATATGCACTAGCACACACATACTAACCCCTACATATGCACTAGCACACACAAACTAACCCCTACATATGCACTAGCACACACATACTAACCCCTACATATCCACTAGCACACACATACTCTCCACTACATATGCACTAGCACACACATACTCTCCCCTACATATGCACTAGCACACACATACTAACCCCTACATATGCACTAGCACACACATACTCACCCCTACATATGCACTAGCACACACATACTCACCCCTACATATGCACTAGCACACACATACTCTCCCCTACATATGCACTAGCACACACACACTCTCCCCTACATATGCACTAGCACACACATACTAACCCCTACATATGCACTAGCACACACATACTAACCCCTACATATGCACTAGCACACACATACTCACCCCTACATATGCAGAAGCACACACATACTAACCCCTACATATGCACTACCACACACATACTCTCCCCTACATATGCACTAGCACACACATACTAACCCCTACATATGCACTAGCACACACACATACTAATCCCTACATATGCACTAGCACACACATACTAACCCCTACATATGCACTAGCACACACATACTCACCCCTACATATGCACTAGCACACACATACTAACCCCTACATATGCACTAGCACACACATACTAACCCCTACATATGCACTAGCACACACATACTAACCCCTACATATGCACTACCACACACATACTCTCTCCTACATATGCAGAAGCACACATTTGCAGATTTTTTTTCCACTGAAAATGAGAATTTCTGTCTGCTTTTCCACACTTCATTTTTTCCAATCTTTCAATGCATTGTGCCCTCATGTTTCTGTATTCAGATAATAACTCCAGGCACATTGCCATTTTCTCCCTTGATTCGCTAATGAAGAAAATTACCGTAAGCATACAAACACTTAGAGTGATACATTAGTAATTTTAATGTTTCACCAACACAATGGACGGGGGCCCTACTGCAGAAACGATTGTAGCTATCAACGCGATTCTTAACTCGTTACGCATTAAGCGCTATAGTACGTATTTCAGCATGAAGGCATAATGGTTGTGAAGAGAGGTAATATTGTGAATAGTTCCTATATTCACATCTGTGTGGCTGTGTGGCAATCATCTGTATTCTGCTTAGATCTTAGCGCAGTCTCAAGTCAGCAAGTTAACCTACTTCTCTGAATGCTTGCCTGTGCGCATGCGCCCATGTGCATGCGTGTGCATGCATCTCCCTCCAAAACTGACAAAGCGCCTGCATGCTGCCCTCTCTCTCGCACTCTGAAGCCTCCGTCTCTCTGGGGAAACCAATGTGCAATACTAATGCACTTTCTTTGTTCGCTTTTAATGGACAGTCCAACGCAGTCAGGCAGCTAGCTGAATACGTTATTAGCCCTGACTTATATTTTTCAGCCAATACTCTGTGATGTCCACTCACAATATTTATGGTCAATTCCTTAGTTTCTCTTTTGCTGTGCTGTAGTCATCTCCTTTCTACCCATAAGTAAGTGTGCATGATATTTTTCTGTTCCATGAAGCGCACTGTTATTTTTATTAGGTGATCCGTATACGTCGTATTAATCCTCTGTGTATCCTCCAATTTGCTGTACTGTCAACTTTGTCATTATGCTGTATCAATACTGTCTCTCCCATGGAGTCTGGCTGAATGTACAATGCGATATCCATATGGTGTTGTGTTCAGCTCAATTGTGTCCACAGTATACTATTGATGCATGCTAACTCTGTCCTATCGTCCCCAGAGCTGAAGGATTGCTTTCTTCCCATCTGTTTACCTTATCTGTTTGATTCATCATTCCTTAATGCTGAGGAAAACATGTGTCCTGTCAGACCCATAAACTGCCAGAACGCTATAAATGGAGAAGCAGCCACCTCTCAAATCAAAGATCTTTTCTGTTTTCCCCCCCTGCCTGTGCACAGCTCTCTGTGTGTCTGCGCGTCACTGTCGATCTGGCACATGCCGCTTGTGTCAACTCCACTGAATCTCAATTTTCTCTTTTCAAGTAACTTCATTGGCACAATGTTTGCAAAGCAAGGATTGATAAAAACAACACCACGCATTCTCTACGGGACTACATTCATAGTTATATGCACAAATACTGTATATCCCAATACATACAGCTGGGTGATATGGATAATATTAAATATCACTATATGTTTTTACTAAATACCTCTACATCCCACTATTGGTAGTTTGAAAAAGAAAATTCTTACAATGCGATTTTTGATGAACCATCGTAGGTGATATAGATATGATGAACAAGTAGGTATAGTCAACAATTATAACAGTCTTTAAAGTGCTGACAACTGCAACCATTTACTGTATTGCAGCCTTTCAAACCAGAAAAGACAACAGTTTTATTTTGTCATAATATTTTCATATCCAAAATGCCAGACGATAGTTTACCTTATATCACAATACCAAAATAATATTGATATTTTGCCCCGCCCAGTGTATACTTATTGTATATGTATAGTTATGTGAGGACTGCATGAAATGGCAAAATGGGGACTTTGTAAAAAATGTAACTGTAATTTTCACATTAAACTGAAACATTTTAAAAACTACCCCTTTAATTGTGGATTACAGAGCCACAGGAGGGAACATTCGTTTTTACAAATATGATAGGGCTGATAGTATGTGCATACAGTACAGTGTATATTCACAGCTCTAAATGCCCCTTTACCTCTCTTTGCCAGTGTGGACCTGGTGCATGCTCAGATTCGGGTATGTGAGGGCAGGAGTCTGAATGAGCTGGGCCTGAAGCAGGATAATATCCGCGTCAACGGCTGCGCCATCCAGTGTCGCGTCACCACCGAGGACCCGGCCCGCGGCTTCCAGCCTGACACCGGCCGCTTGGAGGTGCGTCATCGGCACGCGCCTCTTTCACTCTGGGCACCTTCCCCACTTCTGTCACTCTGTGTTTGCTCATCCTGCCTTCTCAGCTGCGTTTTTATCCCTCTCATCCTTGACCATGGTTGGCCTGTTCGCTCCAGTCTGTTCGGCTCGCTCATTAGCCCGTTTGTCTATTTTTATGAACAATTCCCCGGTTTCAGCTTCTGTGCCATTTCCCCTCGCGAGTCCTCAAAACTCACATTCTCAAGTGCTGGCCACAAAACGGCTTTTGATGGCATAAGCAGTCAGATCAGTGTTGATGACCTGCAGCCTAAGAAAAGCTTTGCCGCTTCTTAAATTGGCAAAATTATTTCGCAGCCACAGCTGGCTATAAAAGTGTAATATTATGATGTTATTTTTGGGGATGAATAATTATTCCTGTTATTCAGTCATTATTTCCACATCGTTCTCATCCATTTCACAGGCAGAGTTAATTTAGATATGACACGCCATCTGCTATCGCCCTGGCATCATACGGCTGGAGAGTTAGGCTAAGGGACTGTGGTTGGCTGGTGCGTTATGGTGCCCAAAGGGGATTTTAACCACAAAAATCCTGAGGAAGCACTGCAGGAATGCTGTTCTCCATGGCAGGAGTGTTTCTCTCCGCCTTGTTCTTTCTCTGCCGTCTCTCTTTCTCTCTTGCTCTGCACGGTTGAGTCTGGGTTGTGTTGTGTCTGTGGATCACAGAATGCATCTCCGGGGTGCTTCATTCTGTCGCGGGCACCCTAGAGAGGGCTGGCTTCTCCACACTGCCCTTTGATGCCACTCCAGAGTTCTCTTGCTTTCTGTGTTTCTCTCCCTTTTCTTCTTCATTAGCATGAATTACTTTCCCTCATCTCTTTGCATACATTAGGAAAGTTCTGGCAAGGCAGTATTAATATACTTTACGCTGGAACAAATGATGTTTATTGGCGGGGAGAAAAACCTCTTTTATGCTGCAGGACTGTTTGCGGCAAGACAAATAAGCAGGGAGATTTTTGGAAATTACTTTGCCTCTATGAGGGATTGTTACTTGAGGTCTGGCAGCCCCTCCCTCAGAAATCTACAGCAGCTCAGTGCGGCAGCACGATCGCCACGCAAATCTATTTTATCATGTATTTTTCATCGAACTCTGACCCAAGACAAAAAAAAATGTGAAAACAATAAAATATGCATAGACAAACAGCATAAGTAGTGGGAATTGATGAATAAGTCATGGTGTGAGTGATCTTTTGGGTCAGCTACTCGAGAGATATGGTCAGGGAAATGCGATTTTACATCTATTTCAAGGCCCTTTATCATGCAAGCGGTGGCATTCCCAACAGAGATTATAAGATCTGCGCACTTGGCCAGGGAGCGAGTGGGGGATAGAGAGATGGAGATGAAGAAGTGCGGATTGAGGGACAGTATCCCAGAGCGAGGGAACAGTCAGTCCTGTGGAGAGAAGCTGATGGAGGGAAGGAGGCGGGGGCTTGGGGGGTGAGGTGCGGGGAATAGATTTCTCAATGCCAGGGCCTGAGATGGTGGGAGATTGGGAACACCAGGCCACGAGACGGGGGTTTCATTACTCTACGTACCTAGAAAGCATGAGAAATAGGGCGGAGAGGGCAGGAGATATGAAGAGGTGGACGAAGATGGACTGGTACATTACGGATGCACTGATGGATGGATCATTAGATGTTGGGCCCGTGCAGGTTTGGTCCATGAGCTGTCAAATGCTGGTGGGATATGATCCCTGTGTGAGGATGGGATGGAGGAAAGAGGAATATGTCACTGCCTTTCAAACATTGCTCTATCCGACAGCAACCACATCAGCACATAATCAGAAAATTCCGGATGATTCAGAGACGCGAGTGCGGCTGCTTCCGATTCGCACCCCCTCCCCACCCCTCTTACCCTTATCATGTGTGCATCTCAACAATTGTTTCAGTTGCGTAATGAGACTTATCCCATTTTCTCTCTCGAGGAGAAAATATTAGCTTGTTTGAAGCCACAGTTTGCGTGACACATTTGCGTAATTTTTAATCAATTGGCACATCTTGAAACGAGTCAAAGTTGTCTTGCCGCAGTGCGAACATCCTTGTCTCATTAAGTAAAAGAGTAATGAAAATGAGATTTTAGTCCATATACTGCCCTAAAATACTTTTTAAGACTGACGTTTCTTTTTATTTTTGTTTTACAGTGAATTTGTTGCTCACACATTTGATGGAGTCAGTTTGGCACTTAGTTGCAACCAGTGCCAGGCAGATAGAGCAGGGACATGGTCTGTGGCAAATTGAAATGTGGAGAGGGGAGACACAGTAATGACGAACAGGTGGGAGGGGGCGGAGGCACATTGCTTTCTCGTGGTAAATTGAAGATTTCCTAATTCCGAGCGGGGAACTGTTGGCAAATACTGTGGGGAGGAGGGATTGGAGGGACTGAGGAAGGAGACAGGAGAGATACTGACGGTATTGGGCGAATTTTCTCCCTTCGGGGCCTCCCTATCCTCACAGCATACTTACATTTGATGAACTAATAAATATGCAGACACCTTCTATCGGCTCTTCTGGAGATTGAGGGCGAGTGTGAGGCGAAAAGACAGAGACAGGGAATATTGTTACCGATAAGATTTCAGTCTGGGAATGAAAATGGAATCAATCGATATCCGTTGCCCTGTCGGTTCATCGTTACGTGATGCTTATTTTCATCATGTCATGTGCTCAAAAGAATGCAGGCTAAGGAGGAAGAATTGCATCAGTTGACATTACTGATGCTGTGCAATATTTAACATCACGCCCACAATCACATTCCTCAATTAATATTTTCTGTGATTATACTGGAGTTTCGATGATAACTGTCAGAAAAATACCAAGCGGCTTCTAGCACCAGGTGCCAAGATTTCACAATCTTTTGACCACTCCTTTTCCTATTGGCTGGATTTTCAGATGTTATGAGCTTAACTGCCCTGCTGGAAGCAAGTGAGATGGAGGGATGGGAGGGTGGCACTCCACTGAGCGAGCTGCTTTCTCTCATTAGCATGCAAAGCATATGCTTCGGTGGAAGTTAGGGAGGGCGAAAAGAGGCTAAGTGGAGGAGGAGGGCGGAGAGACGGAGGGAGGGAAAGAGGGAGTCACTGCATATGTCGAGCTGAGAGCAGGTTAGGGAGGAGAGAAGCTTAGCCGAGGAAATGTTGTCAGTGTTACTTGAAGGTTTTGTCAACGTGATAACAGAGGCAAGATGCAGCAGCCGCATCATGCGAGCATGTAGGCTGAGCCACCGCTCTGTGATTGCGGAGACGGGTATCTGCGCCCGTCAGCGGCGATATACTCCACACGGACAGCACTCCCTGCATCTGTTGTGGCTTACTCTGGCAGATGCACCATTCTTTATGGCACTTGGTGACTTGTAGTACAACACTGCACTGTGCAAATACACATATGAATAATATATGGAGGGCAAGGAAATGGATACGTTTCGTCAGCGAGACTGCATTGCCTTATAAATATAGAGCGAGCGATTACGGAGCGAGGTGAGGAGGCCAGGGGGGGCGAAGGCCCACCTATGCCTTTTTCTTCACCTCGTCTGTCAGGGATGCGGCGACTGCTCCGAGGCGCGAAACGCGCGCTTCACCTCCAGCTGTGAGTCTGGCGCAGGCCCCGGCAAGAAAATATCAAACGAACGGTGAGAAAGGGGTAGGAAGCAAGGTGAGGGGAGGTCGTCTGCTGAAATCGGTTAAATTGTAACGTTTATACATCTCACCCCCTGCTTCACGGCCTGTGCGGTGTGAGGAATGCCAATGCCGGATACGACTGGATATGGTCTCTGAATCTAGGTTCTTATATCTTTATAAGAAGACCAAAGTGCCTATCGCTTTTAGTCGGTTCCTGGTCCTTCCAGAAAATAAATAATAGATAAATTCTCAAGCTCTACATTAGGCTGCCGGGTAAAAATTAATTTTGTATTTGTACTGTAAATTAACCGTTCAAGCCACCTGAAATTCTTGCAGTATTAGTGAGTTGTTTTATTACTATTGGGCAGTGCTCTACCAAACAAGAACTGCAAATACAAATGCCATGTGATAGATGAAAACCAGAATTGATAGGCAGCATGGATTGTCATGTGCTTGTTCTTAATGGCAAAATCATAAATTGTTTAATGTAAATGTGACTGTTTTATTGCAGCAGTTTTTTACAACATACGATGCAGTGTTATGGTGATGTTTCACATAAACAATTAAAATGATTTCTTATAGTTTTTTTCAGTACTGAAAAGTGCTACTCAATCCTTGGTATAAGACAAAGTGGAATCCAGTTCAGTTTAAAATGTGCATTTCCTCGCACAAATAACACACAGTCACGAGTGGCATTCCTGGTGAAAACTTTTTTCCCCACCATGAAGCACTACACTGTTGTCCCCTTAATTCTTGGGACGAAAAACGGGTTTCACCAGGAATGTCACTTGCGACCTCATGTTACTCATGTGACAATTTTTCAAATTGATTGAGGAAATAACTATAATATCTCTGCTGACAAATGCATTTTCCTAGCTAATTTTACCATTCACTTTAATCATATGCTAATATAAACAGGAAAGTGCCCCAGTGCTATCTCTGGCATGGGCGGGTATTGTGACAGTGAAAGACCCCAGTGAACAGCATTTATGAATTCGAAAACACTCCAACCGAATGGTATCAACCACTTTTGCCGCAGAAATATTGAGAGTGGTTTTTATAATCACTCCTAATGGCTCATTATTGGCCAAGAGAAAAAAGAAGCCCATTGGAGCAGGGGAAATGCTTGTGTGCAATAAAGTGATTGCATTGATTAAAAGATAAAGCCTTAGGCTTCTCTCAATCATCTCCTTGATGGACTCCTGCATAGACTCCCCGGGTTTTGTGTCAGTGGGTCTTTGTGAAAAAAGGGGCTTTGCCGCAGGAACCTTTGGCTGGTGTTTCACTAGGGCATGCTCCCTTGAGTTACGCATTATACAAATGGCTCTGAAATGGCTCTTAAAATCACAGTCTGGCATTTTACTGCGATTATAGTGACGTAAATGTTGTTGATGTTGAGAAGAGGGATGGGGTGAGATAAAGATATTTCTGCGTCGGCATCATTCAAATGTTGATGCTTTCTCCCTCAGAGGGTTGAGCACAGCACTAAATCACATTCCCTTGAAAAATAGCAGAAATTTTCAACATGATACACAAAACACAGCTCCACTTTCATCTGGTCTAATTCAGTGACAGCAAATCTAATGAGGTTAAATTTTAAAAACCGTAAATGCTCTGCTCTTAGTGCATTTTGGACTGTATGCATGTCCCTCTTGAAAGCAGGGGTGAAGTCGCTGTCACTGCTCCTCTGCTCATTTTGGTAAAATGCCCACCTCTAGAAAGCATGTATGCGTTTGAAGGGGGGAACTTCTGGATCTAGGTTGTCGAGGGTTAAAGCAATTTTCTGCTGAGGACGACTGGTGAAATTCTATTGAACAAGGCTAGGGCACAGCTGGCCGCCCAGAATATACTGACTGCACTGTGACTTGACACCTGCATTCATCAAACTCTCAGTGAAAACCCGATCCCAGAAAACCATAACACCCCCAATCCCAAAAATGCTGGGCTTCCGCATTCCCAACCGCACCCGCAGACTACACCCCCCCTCCCCTCCCACCTCAGCCCCCCCACGCCTCTCATTCTCCTCCCTGTACCAGCGCTTGGGTGAGTGTTCACAGACCCTGCAGTAATTACGGGCATAAAAGTGCTATGCAATGCTTGCTAACACGGGCAGGCAGTTAGTGTTGGAATTGCAAGAAATAATTTACGAGTCTATATGAGAGAGCTATGGAGATAAAGAGAGAGGGAGTGAAATGGATTAGCCGAGGTCACGTTATCTGCGCGGTAATACCAAATACCCCTCTGACGCTGATCTCGGTGGTGATAAGGCCTGGGAAATAGAATCAGCATCAGCTCAAATGAAACTTTGCCGATTGTGAGATGGAGAGATTGAGAGGGGCTGCATTCTCTGTGCATGTCAGGTGTTTGAAAGAGGCCGTGGCCCTGGTGTCATGAACTCCAACTTATGACCCGAAAGTATCAAATGACTACATGTTTTAAAAGCCCTGGTGGGGAGGTAGACTATCATTGTTCTGTCTGCTTGAACACATAGGTCTGCCCTTACCTCACTCAGCCCACCAGGGGCATGTCCTGGGGCAGTCAGTGTTTCAGCAGCGTGCAGCGTTGTTCATGGCTGACTGGGCAGTGGGTGAGCTTTGGCTACGATGAGACGCAGCTTTAATTTTAATGAAGATCCACGATAAGAGGGTCCTTTTGGGCTATCCTTTATCACACACACATAATGCTAAGCTTTATTCTCAAGTTGGCCATTTATGGAACATATGGACAAATAATTCCCTTAGAAGTAGGCTGCTCCTATTGGTTGAAGTTGGCTACTTCAAAACAGCACCATCGTGTCATGAAACTATCAAATGTCTCATTCATTTGAAAATGATAGAATTTAATATGTAGCCAGCTTTAGTGTCATAGCCACATCTGCGGCATCTTTTCCTTACATAAGAAATTTTTTCATAACAATTCTAAACTTTGTGGTATTATTGCAACATTATTGTCAATACTAAAGCTTTGTTACCTTTTGGCTGTAATTCAGATGCCGGCATCAGCTCCTGTTTTTATGCTTGGATTCTGTTTCAAATAATATATAATCAAACATATTTGTTGACTTAATTTTAGTTGCTGTTAATTTTTGGTTTATTTAAAGTTGCAGTCTTAACCCTGTAAAGTCTTAACCATGGAATAATTGCCAAAACCTCAAATTTTAATCTGAAGTATTTATTGGAGCTTAAAAATATCTATACATATAAATTTTAATATATAAAATGCATTTTGTATCATTATTGATATTTTTATACAGTGAGGTTTCAAAAATGGGTCTCACTACAATGAAATGGCTATTTTGGCAATAGAGTAACATCACATAGAAATAAAATTGGGCTCATTGAATCTACAAGAGGCTCAGTTTTCTTGTCATGCCCAATTAATGAAATTCTAAGACTGTTTAGGGACCCCAGTATCAGTGTTTCCCCTAGAATTTTTTTGTGTGTCCTTAACCTAGCAACAGTAGGGGGATCGGGGGGAATTCCTCCCCCGGAAGAAAATTTTGAAAAATTGCACTTTAAATAAGAACTTCTAATGCCTTTTCTGGGCAATTTACAACTTACCAAGCAATCAACAAATTCAATCTGCTGACACTAGATACCGATCATAACCATAGTTATGAACTTGAACTAGTCACAAAGTACCATTTTTGTATTGATTTTAAGCTTTACTATGTAACAAAAAATACTAGCAAAATGAGGTGGCTTAACACAGAAATTTATTGAAGCCAATTTGATGTTGCCTGCCCTAATTTCCTTCACTAACCTTAGCGCCTTCGTGGTCACGGTCCGCCTTTCTCTTTAACCAGTTCAGAGACTCATCTGAAAATCACATTAGTGTTTATTAACCTACTATCAGGCTATGACTTGAGATCTTTTAATTTGGAAACAGTTCCTCAACAAGGTAGCTGGTGGAATACCAACATTGTTAATGTTGGAAGCCTAATATACATTTTAACCTTACATTCAAGAACAGCTTACCCTATAAAAAAAAAGAGTAGGCCTAGACACAGGTAGATTGGCAGTATTAATTCTAAAGTCAACTCAATCCCTGACATTCACGACTGAAGTGGTCTGAGTGCGCCACAGCAAACTAACTAGACAGATTACCGAGTGTCTGCTAGCTAGCAAACACGTCTATTTAACGTTTATAATCAGGCTTAACGTTTGGCTTAACGTAACTTTTTTTCAGTGGCTTTGTTTTGAGCTGAAGAGATTTAGTGAGGCCTATGGGTAATGCCGCTCCCATAAAAAAAAAAAATTTGCTCCCTTATCATTATACCGCAAACCTCTCCACAACACGATAAATAATGACCTATATCTTTATAAAACATAATTATATACACACACAGTAAAACTCACATATAATGGATTCAATTGGACCAGCTGATTTTGTCCGTTATAAGCGAAATCCGCTATATGCATAAAATGGAAAAAATTCATAATACGCATAAAACACATTATATCCGCTATATGCGTATAACAGAATATATCCGTTGTATACATGTATGCATTTATACGTATGTTTTGTGTATAAAGATCGGAACAACATCATTCTGAAGTGCACATACCTATTTGTCTTAATTTATTCCGTCTTTGCCCTGACATAATGGATAACAGGATGATACTGCGTGTTGCGCCAACTGGAATCAAGGACGAAGACAAAAAATGCACCTTTTTGCCAGTTATATTAACTGTAATTTTACAAATAAGGATACAACAGCAATCCGTCTATATTAAGTGTAAACCATGGTAAATTGTGCGCAGGACTCCACTTACAGTTAAAATAACAAGGAGACAAGGAGTTAATTTAACTGTTAAATTCAGTCAGTTTGTTTAACAGTGCAGGAGAGCCGAACTTCATGTCGTTAGTCTTTTGCAACTGCGTATGTGCATGGTGCAAAATAACTTGACCGGTATACGTGAGTGCTTTTTAATGGAAATGCATTGTGAAGGGACTGGACATTTTTTCTGATTTAGGCGAAAATCTGTTATATAAAATCAGGTTTATTCGATGTTTGTTTATTAGGAAAACATTACAGAAAAATCGGGACTTGAGCTGTTGTCCGGTATAAGCGAGTTGCCGTTTTATATGTGGACGGTTTAGGCGAGTTCTACTGTAATTATTTATTTTTCTTACTTACATTGGTTTCTTTGTGGAAATTTCAAGGATCCTCTTCAAGCAAGTTGACAGCCAAAAGTTACCTCAGAGTTGAAGATGTGGCAATAAGCCAATCATTGGAAAGAAGTCCACATCGCCACAGCGTAACGTACCATGATCTTTAATGACAATCAGGTACAAGTAGCGCCAATTAGAGACATGTAATATTTATTTTTTCCCCTCAAAGATTCCACTTTTTTTTGCTTCAGTGGTGTATGATGGGGGATGCGGGGGTGGTGTTATGAAGCCTAGCCTAAACTAAAGCCAAAGCCAAGTGACATGGTTGGCTAGCTGCTAGCAGTTTTAATGAAATCTTGCAAATGGTGAACATTGTTAAAGGTGAAACTGAATTTAATTTGAGTCAACTAATTTTCTTCCAATTATTGTTTGTTTAATTATTGAAGAAGGTTAACCCTAAATATCAACTTGATTCAAATGGCGGATTAAGCATAATCGTCTTGAGAAGGTTGATTTCCCGAGAGTTGGCGAAAACGAAAATGATTTGCCCGCTTCACAGGAAGTGATGTCATCTCAGGAACCATGCATGTATTGCATTGTATTTCATCAATGGAAGACTCCTACGATTCTTCAAGTTCAACTTGCGATTTTAGTTCTTCTTAATAACCCCCCCCCCCCCAAAAAAAATATTTGTGCCCTATTTTAAAATCGTTCTGGAAAAAAAAAGCCAAAAATAGGGAGGCTGGTACTCTTGCCCCATGCTGAAAAAGACTGATTGTAGCGAAGATGTATCTGGTTTTCTAAATGTCAAGTGTTCGGACATTCTAAATTACCTTGTGCTTCGGACCTCGTAGAAGTAATAAAATATGAGAACAAACTCTGTGCAGAGCAATTTGTTTGCAATAAAGCAGGCATGATAGGAGAAAAAAGTGTCAATTACTGACGTACAAGTGCCAGATTCTGCTGAAGGACTTAACACCAAACAGTTGAACGACCTCCTCATTTTGCCTCATCAATTGCTCTTTGTGTGAAAGTGGTTAAGTTTCAAATTAAAATTGCACTAGTTGTTGAAATTATTTATAAGTTTGAAGTAGGAACTTGACAAAATTATATACAAGATGTGTTAGCAGCGGCGATTGATCAACTGAATGGGCTCTAATTTCTTGGCGCAGCGCAGGGTGGCGCAGCCCACGCAGTGATAATTTTGTCCGCTGCAGCCCGTGCAGTGGTAATTTCCTGCGGTTCAACACCGTGCGCAGCCATTTTGGCAATTTGGGAGGCAGACATGCACCGAGATGGGTGTGGCAGTGTAGTAGGGGGAGGTGTCACATATTCATCATGACGCAGTTTCGAGGATAAAGGCTCGGCCGAAAGTGCGTAGAGAGCTCACCAGCGCCAGCCTGGTTTACTTCCTGTGCAGTGGTAATTTGGCTGACTGGCATACAGTGCGCACACGTCACTGAAACCTCACAGGCAGGTTTCCAGAATTTCAGGCACATTTCAATGCAATAAATAATTACAGCAACCACTATTCAATGTAACTATTTGCATCAGCACATAAATTAAACTATCTATATTGATTGTCCTGATGTCAGATCAGAAAGAGAGAGAGAGCGAGAGAGATGTGTGCATGTGGGCGTGTGAGTGCGTGTGTAGGCTATGTGGGTGTGTGTCCTTCAGCTGCTTTCACACTGGGGCGAAAGGAACTTTTCGCAGGACTGATTACTGATTACAAGACTACTCTGTCATGCGAAAAATTTGTTTCAGCCTGATTGCTATGATCTCGTACTGCGACAAGATCACATATTGAAAATAAATGTGTACGTATTATGCATTGTTGTCCATGCATGTTAATCCCAAAATTTTAAGCAGCAGCAGGGTGTAATAATAGGAACACGCTATCCATCGTTTCTCTTCCCAATGATACAGGCAGAAGAAATAAATGAGCAACCGTCGTATTTCACTCCAACTTCATAAGTTTTAATGATCTGACGTAGTTTTGTTTTGAAATTACATTCAAGTTCACTAATAATAATAATAATAGTAATAATTGGCGAATGCTCTAGCTAGCCAGCTAACTCATATTCATAACGCTTAATATAAACGTAAGTGGTACAGAAAACATGACTAAAGCAGCAAAGTAAAACGCATTATTCACGCATCATGCAGATATAGCACAGAGGCTTCTTAATGCCAATTGTAAAGGTGAGGAGAGGAGCTCACTTGATTGGTGAAGATTTGACTCGGCTGTGTTAAACCCACTCACGGCTTCTCTCCTCCCTCTTTGCCACTTGCGCCAGCAGGAGGGACAGAGGCGGGACAGAGGAGTACTTGCGCCAGGCTGCACCAGGCACGAAATTGCAAAATATGCCTGGATACACCTTGTTGGCACAGCACTCCACCCATTCGCCGCGTCAAGACCGCGCCTGCGCCTGGTCAACAAACTTAGAGCCCATTATCTTTAAGTGGAGCGGTCATCAGTTAGAATTGCAAATTACTTGTGCTGCATCTTCGGGAGTAGCCTAGCCATCAAATGACGTTCCGATCGGACACTGAAATATCATTTCAACGGTTTGATATTACCTTGTTTGCGGTAAACAGACCATTCATTTAAGCCCTAAAATTACAGTTTTAATGACGTATTCATGAAAACGAAAATACTATTAAAGACCAAGTGATCGGCTACTCCTGATTTATTACCTCTTTGTGTTCTGTAATAGGAACTGTTTTGGCCATCTGTGAAGCCCTGAATAGTTTATTCATACGTGTTATGAAATGCATACTATACACCAGTGGCGTGCCGTCAAATGTCAGGAAGGCCTTCAGTAACATCACCCTGTCCCGCATAATTGCTCTTTAACAGTTTACGATCAAGTTTGCCTGATTGACTTTCAAACAATTTATTAACTGAACAGCCAGCACCAATGCATGACACAATAAAGCAATGCTAATGACAAAGCCATTGCCTATTGACTGTGTTGATATAATTGATGTGACAGCAAGGATGACAATCTGCAAAAAATGAGAAGCATTCGCGGACTTCGCAGCAATTATTTTTGCCATCACTCAGCTGTGCTATCATACCTAACAACGCACTTTGGCGGTCACTACATTCAGACTGTAGGGCAGATTCTCACGGCTTATTGCTCAACGAGCCTCGCAAACTAATTTACGCAAATCTGTGCTGTTTCACGTGCCGTCTTGATATTTTTCGTAGTCATTCATGTGAGGAAGAAAACGCCGTACAATTTCATAGTGCAATGTATAACAAGGCTTTCAGAAATAAATTAGACTCTTGTCGGTTCTACCAATCAATCTGAGCAACTGTTGCTAATCGGGAGAGGTAAACTGGTGTAGGTCATAAAGCAGCGAAAGGTGAGGTTATTGCTGGCTCTGTGTTTCTGCCAACGGACCGCCACTGCTATAGACACGGGTGTAATCGGCCTTTCTGCCATCTAGCCCCTTTCAGTATGTATTCCATCACCGTCTTTGACGATAATCACTCAGCCAGCAAACTTTCTCTCCTTTGTTTGTTATTACCCCTGGAATTCAATGGAACATAAAAATACCCCTTTGTCCTCAGTACAGAATTACTACATCTCATCACTGCACAAATATAAGCCATGGCAATTCAGGTAAAAAAGCAAATAAACGTAGCTGAGCCGAGACTGAATTCCCCATTGAACTGTATTGTGAGTACACCGGCAACTTATGTTTATATCAGTACTCATAAAACCACTTTCAGCCTGAGAAATCGAAGGAGGTACTTCAATACATTCATCATTGAAGTGCAGGGAACATATCACAACCAATGTGCTGGAAGATTTCGATGACGCGGGTTTCCAGTACGTGAAGTTGGCCCTCGTTTTCTGGAAAAAATTCACCCACTGTTGCCTTATGCCACGGACCTTAGGGAACAAATGAGTTGACGCACCACTGGCTGCGTTTGCAGTGGCACTACAGCCAAACACAACACATCTATTCACCATTTCCGACGATGTTCAGCAGAATATAAAAGCGTGTATTCAGATGTAAATCTATTGTATTCACCATTCATTGTGTACCTGAGATCACTCGGGGTTCCTGAGATGACGTCACCGCCAAAGATTTCTGACGATCTCCGAAGATTTTCGTTCTGATGGAATGGGCGTGGTTGGTGATAGAAAATTTAAAATAAAAACTAGTCCATCGCGTAAAGTCGATCGATTTCGATTTATTTATTCAACTCGGACAAAAATACACTTTCTCAACTCCAATGTTGACAACACTCAATTATACTTTTAACGTCACATTACTTCAAGCAGAGCCATTTTTGCAGCGGCCCTGAGAATTCAGCGGCGGCGGTGTGCCGCTATGGTATGTACATAAGGGAAACACTGCAGTATGCATAAACATTCAAATACATTCAGTGAAAATAACACGTTGATACTGCATAGAAAAAACTGCATTTTTTACTCAAAACTGCAGGGATTATAAGAAAAGGAGCATGTCTGTAAGGGGGACGTTTATAGGTATACATAACCCATTTTGATTTAGATAGCTTGAGGTCAGAGGTAAAAAAAAATAATGATCATAACCCCAGTGAAAATGGCCATGACAGTTTTCCTTTATCAAAATTTTGCCTAAATTTGGAGCATTACTTGGCCCCCTTCCCTAAAAGCTAGCATGACATAGGTGCTACCAGTGGATGCCGTGGCTCCTCTAGTTTCACAGCACACTACTATGTTTGCCCTACCTTAAAAAATGAGCCTTGTATGTACAGAAGAGATTGCCGGCACCCCCTGTGAATCTCTCTCGGTTCAATACCTGAAGCATCACATTTGTTGCATACATTTTGAACATGATTTTACCACGAAATAAGCAACGGAATGTTGTGTCTTTGTAAGTTGCTTCGATCCAGTAAATATTCATATTGAAATGTTAGCATCAATTAATTAAGTTCTGTCTCTGTAACTTTGTCAAAATTTGCAAGGACTTCTGTGGAAAGAAACTTGCAGTTCGGTGAATGGGGGCAGCCATCTTTGATTCTGTATTCTACGCACCTCTACTACCTGCAGTGCATGGATAATCCACCGGGGGCGACGTGTATCAGATTGTTTACAACAGGTTTTTGAGGAAAGTATTGATCATGTGGATGACATATATGTCACAGAAAGGCATGTATCAAATATGATACAAATGACGTTAATTAAAGTCAAATAAAGTCTTTAATTAATGGAATTAAAGACTTATTTAAATAAATGCTAGTTAAGCTCTTATCTATCTTTAAATTAGGTTGCACATTGATGATACAGCTGATTGCTCTTTGATTACAGCCATTGCATTTGCGTTAGTTCCAAATGCAATGGCTGTCATTGCATTTGCGTTAGTTCCTAGTATTAACAGCTTGGGGTTGATGGTGTCATTCACTGGAAAAATCCCTACTGTGGAGCACAATTATCGCCGTAATATTACATCGCGAACATCACTATATGCAAGGCTCTCAAGATACACCATAAAGGATGGTCATTGGTAAATTAAATTTGCTCTCACTTAGTCAACGTGTCTGGTTTGTGGGTAACATCAAGCATTCTAAAAACTACTATCACATGACTAGGTTTACTACAATTGGGTCCCTGTCACCCCAGCATTTCTGAATGAGAAAATTTTTATGAAGTAATATGAATTAGGAAAAGTTATATTTCATAACACATTTGATGTTTATTACAGAAGTAGCTACAGGCTACCTAACTACAACCCCAATTCCGAAATAGTTGGGATGAAGTGTAAATTGTGAATAAAATCAAAATGCAATGACTTTCAGATCACATGAGCCAATATGTAATTTACAATAGAACACAGATGACATTTCAAATGTTGAAAATGAGACGTTACATTTTTATCCACAAAATGAGCTTTTTTCAAATTTTCTGGCTGGAACAGGTCTCAAAAAAGTTAGGACACATGCAAAAAAGGACTGAAAAAGCCATTAATATATAAGAGAATCAGCTGAAAAAGAACATTAAGCAAGTAATTAGATTAACTGGCATCAGGTGTGTTACATGATTGGCTATAAAAGGGATGTGTTAGAGAGGCTGAGTCTCTCAGAGGTAAAGAGGCTCTCTAACCTGTGACGGCTTGCATTAAAAAAATTATGTAATACTTAAAAGACAATGTTCCTCAATGGAAAATTGCAAAGGATTTGAAGGTCTCATCATCGACTGTGCATAACATCATCAAAAGATTCAGAAAACTGGAAAAAAATCTGCTCATAAGTAACAAGGCCGAAGACCATTACTGGATGCCCATGATCTTCGGGCCCTCAGACGCCACTGCATCACTCACCAGCATGATTCTGTCATTGACATTACTAAATGGGCCCAGGAATACTTCAAGAAACCACTGTCTGTAAACACAGTCTGCCGTGCCATCCACAGATGCCTCCTAAAACTCTATCATGCAAAAAGGAAGCCATTGTTGAGCATAATTCAGAAGCGCTGCTGTGTTCTGTGGGTCAAGGCTCATTTAAAATGGACAATTGCAAAGCAGCAAAGTGTCCTGTGGTCAGAAGAGTCCAAATTTGACATTCTAGTTGGAAATCATGAGCGTTATGTCCTCCAGGCTAAAGAGGAGAAAGACCACCCCTCCTGTTATCAGCGTTCAGTTCAAAAGTCAGCATCTCTGATGGTATGGGGTTGCATTAGTGCTTATCGTGTGGGACACTTGCATGTTTTAAAAAGCACCATGAATGCTGAAAGGTATATAATGGTTTTATAGCAACATATGCTTCCCTCCAGACGACATCTTTCCAGGGAAGGCCTTGTGTATTTCAGCAGGACAATGCAAAACCACATACTGCAGCTATTACAACAGCATGGCTTCGTAGTAGAAGAGTCAGTGTGCTGAACTGGCCTGCCCGCAGTCCTGATCTTTCACTGATTGAGAACATTTGGCGTATAATTAAACGAAAGGTCCATCAAAGGAGACCCAAAACTCTCCAGCAGCTGAAAGCCTGTATTAAGCAAGAGTGGGATCAAATTCCAATGGCTAAACTCAGAAATCTTGTCTCCTCAATGCCTAGACGCGTCCACTCTGTGATAAAAAGAAGAGGGTATGCTACACCATGGTAAACAGGCCCTTGTCCCAAGTTTTTTGAGACGTGTAGCTGCCATCAAGTTTGAGCTCATGAGCTCATTTTGTGGATGAAATTGCAAAATTTCTCAGTTTCAACATTTGCTATGTTATCTCTGTTCTGTTGTGAATAAAATACTGACTGGTGTGATTAGTAAGTCATTGCATTTTGATTTTATTCACAATTTACACTTTGTCCCAACTATTTCGGAATTGGGGTTTTAATATACGACATGTGAAAGGAAGTAGTAATTATTGGATAATGTAGCGCTAACTGTGCAAACTCTCCTATCAGGCTACACTTTCTTAACTAACATCATCAAAGTTATTGGCTAATATCATTGACATAATCTAGCTTCGGTCTACTCATGATTGGACGCTTAACCCACCCAGGTAAACAGGCATGAATCATTAGAAAAGAAGGCATTTTAATCATTAATTTACTTTGTCATTAGTTGCTGTCTCAAAAGACAGCGCTCCTTTTCACTTTCAAGTTACATTTTGGCAGCATTGTGAGGCTATGTCTCCGGTACCGTCCAACTGAGTGACGTCACACAAAAAAACACTTCTTTCGGTTTGAAGTGATCTACGGGACATGATGTCTGAAAACACGGTCAGTAGTTACCGCTTTTTGCCATAGTTACCAGCAAAGCAAAAAAACGAGGATATTCAAGATTAGAATTTTAAATTTGATTTCGTGAAAGGATTTCCTTACTGAACATTCACAGGCCCTGCCCTTCTCTGAATGTGTCAGAACCGCAGGCTCATTAATCGGCTGCACTGTGGAGATAGTGGTTGTTGCTGGCTGGGTCAAATTCAGTGAACACTGCCCTAGACAAGGAAGGCAGCTTGATCTTCATCTATTGATAGAATGTGTGATCTGGGCTTTATGCATGCACAAACAGTGCAATCTGCTGCAAGAACAGCCGGTTGAGGAAGTTTGTGTTTTCTGTGTCCTAATAGTAACCAGAGGGGTAACGAGAGCGGTGCAATTTTCAAACGCTTCAAATCCATAAAAGTGGCAGCAGTCTCAGATTAACGATGCACACCCTGGTGGGTTGGCTCCTCTTTAAAATGTTTTACACCACTTTTGAGCATTTGAGGATTTCGCTCAAGAAAACAACCATAATTGCTGAGTTCACGTGAAATTAGTGAAGATAATTTCAGAAGTAGAAGATATTTGAAGTTCTCACTGTAACTTTTGTTTTAATTCGCCTTTCATTTAATGGGGATTGCAATTTGATTATCAATATGTCTACACCGCCTACTCTGCCTGTCTTGATTTATCTCATTGATGTGTTTCTGTGTACATCTGCTGCGCATTAGAGGGGGAAAAAGAGATTGTGAACTTGTCTACAGTACCACACAGAGAGAAAATTTATGCATTCTTACGCACAGAGAGATAAATCGAGTACAATGCTGTGTGTGTTTTTATGTGTGTGGGTGCTGGTGTCTACGCGTGTCCAACTGTAGTTATCTTTCTACAGTGGATGAATTTGTTAATTCATTTGGTCAGTCATACAGGTGACGTACAGTAAAGTGTTGTGAGTCCGACGGGGGGAGGTGGGTGGGAGGGAATTAATAGGAGGCTGTGAGGCCATGTAAATTTGTAGGTGCTGCAGTTGAGGCACGTGAGAACATCCCCTGGAATTGGGGACGTCCCCAAATTAATGATGCATTATTCATGGCGGCTGAGCTGCATTTTATTTTTATGGAAGAAGTGAAAGGCAGGCAGTGGGTGATGGGTGGGGTAGAGAGGGAAGGAGGGTTGTGTGAGGACCTCCATATTAATCCACGCCGCAGACACTCTCTCCCCTCACAGCCCTCCTGCGCGTCAGGTGTCCCGCTGTCTGCTCTCTTCGTTTATTCGAGGGCCCGTCCCCCGTACGCTGGTGTAGAGCTCATCTAAAATCTGCCATATTTGATGTTTGAAGGCAAGTTAAAGCGGAGGAGTGCATCTCAGTGCCTCATATGGGATGTGTAATGGCTTGTTTACATTGCCTTGTCATCGCCAGGCTAGGGGATGGATGGTGTCATTCTCTGTCTCGTTTGCTGTCTGAATGCAATCCTGTCAGAACTGAGGAGCCGGGGACAGGGAGAGTGTGTGCGTGCGTGTGTGTGTGTGTGTGTGTGTGTGTGTGTGTGTTGGGGTAAGAGAGGAGAGAGAGACATGGGAAATGGAAGGCAAAAGGGGGTGAAAGAAAAGGTGACGAACGTGTCTGAGCCTGTTAGACAGTGTTCAGTAAATCTTCCTTCTCTCTCCTTCTGTCTTCTCATCCCTCTCTCTTACAGTCTTCTGGTGTTGATTCTGCTTCTCTTTTCTCATCTTTTTGTTCTCTCTCTCTCCTTTTCTCCCCTTGCACACTCTGTCTTTTTCTGCAGTGCCCACCTCTCACTCGCTCAGCTTCACGTTCTGGGGTGTAATTATATGTGCAAATTAGCCCTGCATTTTGGACGCAAGACACTTTTTTTTTTTCTCATTTTTCTCAAATTTAAAACACAGCGGCGTGCAGTACACCCCCTCGTTTTCCTCTAATTGGGGGTTTGCGAGAAATCGTACTTGCATTTGTTTGAGAGAGTCTGTGCGCATGTGGGCGTTTTCTGTACGACGTGCCCGTGCGTTTGAATAGCATGTGTACCGCCTGCGCGAGACAGCCGTTCATGTGCGCGCATGATGAGGCCGATCTTTTGTACGTTTCCGTGTGATTATTTTTGAGCATTAACTGCTTTTGCATGCATTCGTCTGTTCGTACATGCGCTTGTATGCCTCTGAATGTGCACATGTAGGTTGGTGTGTGAGTGTGTGTCAGCATGCAAATGTTTTGATGTTTGTCTATTAAATTCCAGCGACCAGTTAAAGGGCAAAGTCTGCGAGGGGAAAAAAGAGCACCAGTGATGAGATCTACAGAGTGTGAGAAGTGCAGTGTTGTGTGCGCGCGTGTGTGTGTGTGTGTGTGTGTGTGTGTGTGTGTGTGTGTGCGTGCGTGCGTGCGTTTGCTTGTGCCTGCGCGAGTGTCTGTGTTTTTTCAAATGCACACATCTCATGTTATTTTCTGCGCGAGAGACCATTAAATAGAATGACGGGCATAAAAACCTTTCTCGTGCCTTGAGGTGAGACACTCAGAACCGCTGCACTGTTGCTCATTTGAGGCCGATGTGGAAGAGCGCTTAAATTCTCTCAACAAAATCTTCTCTTTAGTTTCCAATGAAATTGGAAAATTCCTATCAGTTGATTTGTGCTGAAATAAGAAATAATTCCTCCCTCCCTCCCTCTTTCCATCTTCTTTTATCCCCCGACCCCACTCCAGTGCTCTCGGTGTGTGGAAAGCTTTAATAGGTCCTTCCATTTTATTAAGTGTAATGTATTCAACAAGCTGCTCGGTTTGGTGGATTCATTAAGTCTTTTTTCCCCCTTGGCTCTATTACATTGGCCAAAACGGAGTAAAAACACGTTTGTGCGTCTTTTGCTCTGAACTGCTTTTTCCTTACCTTTTTTCCATCCTTTGTCCCTCCCTTTTACCCTAGTCTTATTCACATCCCTCCTTCATATCTTGTACATCTGGTATCATGACCGCCCCCCCCCCACCCCCACCTTATCTCTCCGCCTCTCCAGCTCCATGACCTCTTGCGCACGCAACTGCTGATCTGCTTTTTTGCAGTTTCTCACTCATTTTATTTTCTCTCTGGCAAATAATTTTGCCCTCCTCCATTTCTTTATCGCCTTTCTCTCCTCTGTTTGTCAGCACTCATTTCTCCCTCTCTCAATTTCCCCTTTGTCTTGCTTCCCCGCTAACAGATTTATTCTAAACGAGGTTTTCGGTATCTCTCCATATGTGCTTCCCTGGTGCCCCCACTTCACTTTCTATTTGTCATCCTCTCTCCTTATCCACTCCCTCCAAACCTGGTTGCCTTGATTCTCTCCCCTCCCCCACTCATTCATGCTCATTCCTCCTCACTGTTGTCTGTGATATTGTTTCTATATCCCTCTACCCTTGTTACTCAAGTAGCCCCCCTGCATTCTTGTCCCTTCTAACTCTTCTTCTGTGCTTCTACCACTCTCTCTCCTTTTCTGTTATTCCCCTAACAACATAATGTAGTATCTCTACCACTGACCTTCATGTTCTTATTTCCCCAGTGCTCTGACACTCTATCTCTTCTACTACAGAACATCCTCCCTCAGCCTGTGTTCATATACCCCACATCCTCCCTCGGCCTGTGTTCATATACCCCACATCCTCCCTCAGCCTGTGTTCATATACCCTGCATCCTCCCTCAGCCTGTGTTCATATACCCTGCATCCTCCCTCAGCCTGTGTTCATATACCCTGCATCCTCCCTCAGCCTGTGTTCATATACCCTGCATCCTCCCTCAGCCTGTGTTCATATACCCCATATCCTCCCTCAGCCTGTGTTCATATACCCCGCATCCTCCCTCGGCCTGTGTTCATATACCCTGCATCCTCCCTCAGCCTGTGTTCATATACCCCATATCCTCCCTCAGCCTGTGTTCATATACCCCGCATCCTCCCTCAGCCTGCGTTCATATACCCCACATCCGCCCTCAGCCTGTGTCCATATACCCCACATCGTCCCTTAGTTCTGTGTTCTTTTACCCCAAATCCTCCCCTAGTCTTCGTGTTCCTCATGTAGTCTCTGTGCTTTTATATCATAACCTTTTCTTTGTGTTCTTTTTTATACTTGGCATCCCTCATTTCACCTGTATCTGGACTGTCCAATCTACAAATTGCTGCCATCTTGTGACTCATGCTGCCATCTTGGTAGAGCACAGACAGTTTGCAGTTTTCCTCCAGAACACGCACTTATCAAGTGTCGCTTCTTCAAACCTCACAAAGATCTGAACAAGGGCAGGGGAAACCCAAACATGAACTCGCTTAAAATGTTCATGACGAGTGCCAAGAGCGCTTCAGCAATGAACAATGTTAACCCAAACCAGCTCTGTCCCTCCCCTCTCCCTGAGCAGCTCAAAGCCAATTATTCACTGCTGTCATGAGGCTGCTGGCCACAGTCGGCACTCACATGGCTGGATTTGATCCAATGCCTTTGTGGTCAGTCTTCCACCACAGAGCGGCAACTTTACCGACTGAGAACCACCCTAGCAGCCTTGTCTCTGTTTTTTCAGATCCTCATCCTCCTTCAGTCTCTATGCTCTTATACCTTAAACAAACTGCTGTGCAGGAACAGACGCCCATCAGCAAAAAGCCACTAGGACTGTTTTTAATGATGTAATCTGCCGCAAGCGGCACAAACAGAAGATAAAAACTTAAACGGCATATAACAGAAGAGTTGTCAGGGGCAATTTGGGTCAGGTGAGGGGTGAACAGGAGCAAATGGACGAGGCAAGCTATGATCAGGGACAGGTTCAAGGTCAGAGCCAGGGAGGCAATCCTGGAGTCCAGGGCTTGTTGAGTGATTCCCGCTCTCAAACACCATGGCTTGGTGAGCAGGACTGAATGGGGAGATATCCCTAATAAAAAGGTTACTATTATTTCATCATAAATTCTGAAGACAATCGTAAAGATGCTTAAAAGAGGACAGGAAACAGACCATAGAGGGAACAATCCAGAAGGCATGAACACAGACCAGCAACTTAAAAATGTGCAACATCAATAAACAACAGGTAACAGGTGGAGGCGGGAGCAGAGAGGGGAAGATAATGCAGAAGACAGTAATTAAATAATGTGAACTAATTAGGAAAAGCAAAGGACACACGCTGATAAGGATAGCTGTATTGCGGGGAAAGTAATAAAGGGAGGTTCGAGACTCACACGTAATACCAACATTTTCCTTCAGTTTCAGTCTCCTCGTGCCCCACATTCTTCCTTACTTTCTGCATTCTTATACCAACCATCCTCACTTAGTCTGTTTATTCTTCAGATCAAATCAAAATTCATTCGTACAGCACATTTCACTGGAATTTGTCACACCGTGCTTTACAGTAAAACCCTGGCCTGAACCCCCTCAAAAGCATATCAATGGTGACTCCCTAAATGAACAAATAGAAAGAAACCAAGGAAGGAACCAGGCCTAAGGAAGAGAAGCCTGTCCTCTTCTGACAGGCTCAGTGAACAAGTTTGTGGTGAGAAACATCGTCAATGTGACAGTTTAAAGGCAAAGAAAAACATTGGTTTCAGTGCTTACGGAAAAAAAACTACACGTTCTTCTCATTCCATTGATACATTTTGCGAAGTTCTGCGATTTTTATGCACCGAGCAATCAAATGTCAAACCTCTGAAATACAACTCATTAGCAGAAGTTCATGAATGCCGCCATTCAGTATATTTTAGGCAGTCAAAAAGTACTGTGTGGCCATGTCCCAGATATTATGATGTGTTTGAACACCAGGAAATCTACTGATCTATATAAAGTGTATAAATTAGTCTTGATTATCTCATGTGCTCCAGCTTAATTTTATGCCGAATGATCAAGTTTCAATATTACCTATCATTATTAGAACCTGAGCGACATCTGCCTTAATGCCGCGGTATGCAGCTGTTGGTTGCACCATGAAAACGGGAAGCTCGCATTTACCAACAAAGAGTTATCAGTTATTTTCTGCTCACTTTTTACCCAGTTATTTTACCCATACCCAAAATATGGTATTGAATTGCCCAGTTAATATTGGAAGATTCTGGTAGATGACGTCATGCCAATCACTACTAGCACCCAAAAACCGAGAAAGTGCACCTTTTTCCGAGAAGTTCTTACAAAAACTTAGAATACACCGAGGTTAACTGAAGATTTGAGGCCTACTCAGTAAACCTCTGAAAAATTTTACCAAGGTATCCCGAAGTCTGTCCGGTTTACTTAAGTTTGGACAACACCTCAGTAAATCTCGGTTCAATTTTCCCAAGCCACACCGAGGATTGTCTGGCCCACTGAAGTTCAGAGACCACATCTGTATGCCTTGGGAAAATTTCACCGTGGTACACCGAAGTTTGTCTGCTGGGCCTATACTCACACCAGAACAAAGAGGAGGTGTGAAGACAGTCAAAACACATGCCTGATTAAAGCCCTCCCACCATTACTGCAATCCAAACACCAATTAATAATGGACATTATGAAGGCCCTGACCTTCATATCAGTGCTATACTTAATGGGTGAAGTTTTCAAATTTTTTGCTCTAGCCGAGACACGGGCAGGAACACTCTGAACAAGCTGGAGATTTTTTAATGAGGAATTTGCAAAACCAGATAATTGGGCAGTGCAATAGCCTAGTCTAGATGCGACAAAAGCATGAATCAGTTTATCTGCATCCCAAAACAGTAGGAATTGCCTGGTTTTAGGTATGATTCATAAGTGAAAGAAGGTCACTCCTAAAACTTTTTTATACGGTCATCAAAATTTAAAGCTGCACAAAGCAATATTATGTGCATTTTTTTTTCTGTCAAACAACCCAGAGGAATGTGGCAGTCATCATTTGTAGGTCCCTTTCCACCATGCAGTTTACTGCCAATACCAGCCTGCTGTTGTCGCCTGGTTTTTGTTTAAAAAATTTCTTTGCCAGGCTGACAATATGGTCCTCCTCTGCATCTCACGTCACCTCTCTCCTCTTTGTTGTTAAGTACTCACCAGAAACATGGTTATTTCACCCGGATGTGCATGGTTTCGCAGGATGTTGCAGGGCAGGTTTCAGCCCATGATCTGAATACACAATAATGGAAGGTCTTTGGCTTTGCTCATGTCCGGAAGTGTTTCCTAGCCAGTACTTAACAAAGCAAAACTATCATTCATCTAATCAGACAGATTTAGCGCTCAGTTTACTAGTAAAACTTGGATGCAACAGTGTGGGAAGATTACTGTTTGCTTGAAGAGTGACTTGGCTAACTTCTGCTTGGTAAAGTAGCCAGCTAGGTATGGGCATACATCACTTTACACATTACAGCTCTTGTACATCAATTTTTACACATTTCCCCGTAATTCAGCCAGGCACATTTGAGATTGTTGAAAACCTTGGGATCTCCACTAGAATTTAAAGTAGGTCTGAAATTCCACCAGGTTGTATAAAGCAGCTGCACTTGATGGCCCCAGATATGGGCCCATGGGTTTAATGAGGTTAATTACAGCCACTCCTTGGGTAACTAGTATACTCAGCAACAAAAGTTCCTGTGACACCAATTTTCACGAGTTCTTCAGCAGAAAAAAATGTCTGGTGTTCAAATCTGTTATGAAAGTATGAAAATAAGTCACAAAAACACATAAGTCACACAATGTTGGACACAGACGTGTTTACCGTCAAGGTGAACGTTACGCTGAGTACTGTGTCACAGAGCAAGACCGTTTCAGAGGTGGAAGTGCTATGGTATGGGGTAGGATGCAGTTTTTGCGTCCACATGGCCCTGGCGTTCTCTTTCAACATGACAACGCCTGACTGCATGTGTCTCGAGTTGTGCAACAAACACTTCAACAAAACAACATGAATGTGATCCCTTGGCCTGCTCGCTCTCCAGATCTCTCTCCAATCGACCACATGTGGGATGAGATGGAATGACGTCTCAGAAGTTTACCACGTGCCCCAGAGACACTCCAGGAACTTAGTGACTGACTCCTACAGATATGGAATGGTATCCCGCAGGATTTTGTGAGACGTCTGGTTCTTTCCATGCGAAGATGATGTGTTGCTTGCGTCGAAGCCAGAGGGGGACACGTGCGTTACTAATGTGGGAATTGTAATTTATGCTTGTCCATGTTTCCCATGTCATTACGTCATAACTGTAACCGATATGGCTTATTAAACCTGTGAACTTTTGTTTTCTATTGGAACCACAAATCATTTTTAGCTGCGACCAAGCAGCTCTACAAACGCTTCTGTCTGTCCGTCCGTCTGTCCGTCCGTCTGTGACACCTTTTTCACCATGTTCCTGTCGTCGTATCATCATGAAATTTTCAGGAGTTATTGACCTTCACCAAAGTGATGTCCATGCACAAGGTCGAGGTCAAAGGTCAAGTTCACAGAGGTCTCGACCTTGTTTGCGGGTTTTCACGCTGTAACTCCAGTTAGAATTCATAGATCGCTATGAAATTTTGGAAATAGGCATAGAGGAGGTGTTCCCTATTGTTTTTCAAGGTCATCCGTCAAATCCCAAGGTCACACAGGTAAAAAAAAGTGTCAATTTTGCCCGATTTGACGGTTTTCGCGCCGTAACTCAAGTTTAATTTAATGAATGGCTATGAAATCTTAGAACAAGCTTCTTGGTATAGAGGAGGGGTTCCCTATCGATTTTCAAGGTCATCTGACGAATTCCAAGGTCACACCGGTCAAAAAAGTGTCGATTTTGCCCCGATTTCACAGTTTTTGCGCCTTAATTAGAGTTTAACTTGATGGATGGCTGTTAAATTTTCCCTATTGATTTTCAAGGTCATTTGCCAATTTCGAGGTCACATTTGTACAAGAAACCACCAGTCATGGACACTAGGCCACGTGACGGATGCTAGGCCAGCTTAATAAAGTGGTTTGCTCTCTTTCTGTGCTTGAATGAACTAATTCGAATTTTGTTGACCGTCACATGGGTCTTATACCCCTCGTCCTCCTTCAGACAGTGCGTTCTTATACCCCACATCCTCTTGTAGTCTCTGTGTTCTTATATCCCACATTCGTCCAGTCTCTGTGTTCCTATACCCCACAACCTCCTTTAGTCTCTATGTTCTTGTTATCCACATTCTCCCATTGTCTCTGTGTTATTATACCCCATCCTCCCTTAAGTATCTCATATATCTGCAAAACATCCTTAAAGGGGCAATAAGTGGAAATGCATCATTTCTAGATTGAAGGTATTAAAAATCGCCATGTGAAGAGCTAGAGGTGTAATTCCATCTGGAGTATAGCAGAACGTCACACACAAACTCTCTGTGTTGATCTTCAAGCCATTGTTTACAAGCCCGGTCCGGCCGCACGTTCATGTGAATCGCCGCCTCCTCCCTGGCGGAGAGCAGCACGAAACGTTCACCTGAAGACGACCAGGATCCGAAATTGCTTCCAAAGAAACCGGTCGTTGGCAAAGAATTTGTCGGATAACGAAAGGGACAGAACCGGGATTAATATTGGCCTTGCATGTCCAAGGTGGAGAGCACTGCGAGAGCTTAAGGGGCTACAATTTGACTCGGAGCTAACGTTAGCTCTTCCTCTCCTGAACAGTTACATAACAACATAAAGTAAAATGTCTGCTTTAATTAGAATTACAGTAACGTTAGGTACATGTCGCTATGTTGATTCAATTAAATTTAATGTTACAATCGTAGCATGGGTTAATGTCCGGAGCTTGAGCTGTCAGTGGCTCGGTCCCAGCAATGGGCCAGGGGTTGCGGTTGTGAGTAGCCCGGCAGCCAGCTAACATTAGCAATTAGCGCAAATCTGCAGTTTCGTGAGCATTTCAGCTTCGATGTACTGAGTAATAACGCCGCGGAAACTTAAACTGGCCCGTCATTCTGCCGAATGGCAGAGGTAGAGGGAGGTGTGGCTCATGACCCACTTTGTTTTGGTATACAGGCAGTGCACAACAGCAAACCTAGCCGTGAAACGATTTCGCTCATTGCCCCTTTAAGACGGAGATACGATTGTGTGAGACATACAATTCTTGTTAATTCGTAGATGTTCGTAACAAGTAGTCCTAGACAATCGTTTGGTGCGTTACTATTCGCAAAGATGTCGTAATATTTTTTAGCATGTTGAAAATTTTCACTGGTGGTGCATGTTCATAACTTTGTCGTAACTCATTTGCAGACATCGTAAGTGGTTTCATAGATGTCGTAACTCCATGATATCTTGAAAAAATGCTCAAAATGCACGACAAGCCGCGAATATTATGACATTGTTAGGGCAAAGATGCAAATAAGGCACGAAAGTTATTTGTTGCTTAGTTGTAGGCAATCGTGTAAAATCGCACGCATTTGCGGAATTTTTGCATTTGCACACAATCTTAAGGATGTTTTGCAAATACATGAGAGTAGAGCGTTTAACCCCACATCTTCCCTTATCCTTTTTGCCTTTTTACTCCATATCCTATCGTAGTTTTGGTATTCTTATGCCTAACATCTGCTGTTAGTCTCTGTATTCTTATAACTTACGCATTCTTTCAGCCTTTGTACCCAACATCCTTGCTTAGTCTCAGTGTCCTTATGCCCAACATCCCCCATTAGACGTTGTGTCCTTAAACCGAACATTACCATTTAGTCCCCGTAGTCTTTGCGTTCTTATACCCCACATCATCCCTTAGTCTCTTAGCTCTTATACCTCACATGCATTCTTTGTCTCTCTGTATTCTCTCTCTACTCTCATGGTGCTCCTTCTCTCAGTGCGATTGTGCCCATGGTAATATGATCTAATTCAGGGTATTGCCTACAATGCCTGAGTCTCCCGGGCGATTTACTCGACTCAGCACTTTTCTGCAGTTCACTAAAAAATCACATGCTTTTCTCCAGCTCAGATATTACTGATTGTATGGGCCAGCGAGGGAGTATGTATTTCTAAGAATTGCAGAGCTATGAGAACCTGTGTGGTTGAAAAAATCCAACTGGATGTTGCCTGTTCTTCCTGTGGTACTTCATCAAGCAATTTGCAAAAAAAAAAAAAAGAGAGAGTGAAAACTCCACCAAAATTTGATTAAGGCCTAAAACTGCACTAAGATAAAAACTGACAGTTATTATTTATCACAATAACAGATTTGATTGGGTTTTATTGTAAAAGTCCACTTTTACTATCGACTGTTGCAAATGTTGCCGTTAACAAACCAGTGGAACATTTCTCATGGGAATACAGTAGTGACACACAACAAAATAACCTAAATTAAATTGTGATTCCCCCACTGGCTAATACCATTTACTCATGCTGCTGCGCACCTGCTGTACGACCCTACCATGCTGCGAATGTGCTAGACTGGAGAGAATAGCTCAAACAACTGAAAGCAA
Source organism: Gymnothorax reevesii (assembly GCA_029721435.1). NCBI lineage: Eukaryota > Metazoa > Chordata > Actinopteri > Anguilliformes > Muraenidae > Gymnothorax > Gymnothorax reevesii. Next base: position 11,372,690 of record CM056586.1, on the reverse strand, counting down.
CTGGATAAGAGAAGGGAATCAAAGCCAGATATAGCTGTGAGAACTCGGCGTGTCTCGGTGTGGCGGTGAATATGGAGCCTGTCAACACTGTGTCAGCGGGTGAGAGAAGGTGAACTAACTTATCTCGCTGAATGTCGGGTTTAATTCACCCGGCACTTGTCATGTATACAAATGAGCTAAGATGAGCATTGTCTCATTCTATAATGGAGGACCTTTCTGCCAAACATTTCAACAGGCACGTGCTGCGTCATCTGCTATGCTTGGTAGACTTCTCCGGGTGGCATTATTGTTCGAAGTTATAGCAGTGCGTCGCTTTTCAAGCAAGTTGTTATGACTGTGACCCTGCAATTATGGCAGAGCTGCTTACCTGTTGGCTTGCGTTCGTGATGCCATCAGAGAGGCTCAAGAAAAGTATTAGCTGTTTTGATGCAGCACTGGGTGTTGAAGCATATTTTGGGACTGGCGAGTAACATTAAGTGTATATTCCATGGGCTTCTAATGCATAGAAAAACATTAGAAGGTTGAGGAATTCTAGATGTTTGGCGTTTAAATTCTAGACTTTTCCAGACATTTGCTGAATACTGTAGCAGTGATGCTGTAGGTCATGTGGGTGTGTGTGTGTGTGTGTGTGTGTATTTGTGTGTCAATCCACTTTCATTATTCCTCTTGTGATTCATTTTTAATGAAAATGAAATTATTGAGCACAAACCCCAACCTCGGGCAGCTATTCTGTGCTTTTCCATTTTTCGTAAGGTTCGTCGACTAAATGAACTCACATCTTAGTCTGTCTATATAGTTTTACATTTCTTTCTCTGTCCTTTTCCCCCTCTGTCAGCTCCCCCTCTATCAAGTCAGATCCCACTCTTGCTGCCGGCTGCACGGCCGTGCCTCCCCCGGCCTTCTCTGCTTCTCTGAGATGCGTGCTGGAGTGTGCATGGTAAGCGACGGAGTCTGAGGGAGGTAGAGGGCGGTTATCAGTGCAACCAGATGGGTTTTTCGTTCCGATGTAACGGAGACCTCCAGGAAAATACAGCAGGAAAGAATGGAGTAAGGGGGAGTATAAGCAGAGTGTGAAAGAGATGGAGGTGGGTGGCGGAGGGGGTCGGTTAATTCGGTGTTTTTTGGCTCACAAAACTCTTGAGCTGAACCGCCGCCATATCTCTGAACTAGACCGAGCGAGAGCTGGGGAGTTGAATGAACCGGAGTTTTGAAGCATAAAGCGCGGAGGGCGGAAGGGAGATGGGCAGTTTTCCTGCGGGAATGAATGAATGGATGAAGGCAGGAGAAGAAGAGATGAAGGGAAGGATTAGTCCTGTATGCGGGGTCGTATTTGACAGTGAGCTGGCGCAGAGTCCAGTGTAGAATCCCAGAGTTTTTGGGGGGCAGCGGTGTGCAGCGTCCCGCGTTTTGGCGGCTCCATGGCGCTCCTGCAGCCGTTTTAGTCAGGCTCTGCTGCACTTGTAGTCGACCTCATAAATCCTGCTCCATTTTGTCCAGAATAGACAGGAGAGGGTGCTCAGGCGCGAACCACTTCCTCGCATTGTTTCCGAGCCCTCATATTTCAGCTTTGTTTATTTCAGTTTTTGTCTCTGCGCATTCCTGAGCTTTCCCAGCAATTACGGCGCAGCGCAGGTTGTATCCAATACCGGTAAATCCTCTTAGCAAACCGGGCTGCTGATGCCGCTAATTAGCGATGTTTTCCATCTCGCATGGGTCGCAGCTGGAGCAATGCGACAAAGGTATTTCCTAACTCCCAGTGACATCCAATTGCGAAGGAAACGGGGGTGGTTGAACGGAGGGGGTGTGACTGAGAGTGTTAGTGTGAGAGGTATGGAGATGTCAAGTGTAAGACAGGAGGGCTCTGCAGGAATAAACAAAGAATGCAATCTGCATGCAAGAGTCTGACAGAGGGGAGCTGAAAATGAGGTAGTTGTGCTCCTCTCCCAAAATCGGTCACACTCTTTTAAGTCCAAAAAAAGAGGGGAGTGCTTGAAGTTGGAGAAGTGAGAGGCGAAGCAAGATCAAGTTGTTGATTTTCTGCCAGAAAAGCCTGGTCCTAGCACTTAGCAACATCACCTTCTCATGTATTTTTCATTGCGCAGTAGCTGTGGTTGCACTGGTTCAACTTGTCAAGCTGATAAAGCATTTGAACTTCAACTTATGGGGAGGCAGGCTTGGGGAATTTACTGAAAAGAAGCTGTTGGATTCAGGGACAGGGGAGTGAGGGAGAGAGAGAGAGAGAGAGAGAGGGATGGGGGTACGGGGTGGGGGCGACTGCTGGGTAATGAAGAAACACTGCGGTGTGATCAGACAGACCGAGAGGCTGGGGAGCTGTGTAGGTACAATGACCTACTTTGGAAAAAGGGATGATGCCTTTAATGAGAAATAGTGAGATGGAGGGAGCAAGTCATAGATTGGCAGGCCGCCATCTTGGATTGTCTGGTTGCCATGGTGACTATGGATTAGCAGACACCTCACGCTTGGAGAATGGCATGCAAACATTCCCGCAGGTTCACTCACACGCACACGCGCGCGCGCACACACACACACACACACACACACACACACACACACACACACACGCGGGCACAAAATGTGTCTACATGTTGTTGATGTCCTTGAGCGTGCGTGCCCACATGTGGAAATTTCTCACATTGCTCACCGGTATTAATTCGCAGACATCAAGCAATTCACGACTTGCATGAATCACTCCCGAGGTGCCAATCATTGTAAGGGTGTAAATTATATTGGCTGCGATCCAGTTGTTCTGCTATGGGTGGCTGAGGAAAGCCAATTTGTCTGACCCACTGCAAGATGATGACACTAGTGCCATTACAGTTCTTAAAATTGGCAACTGTCATGTCACCCCTTTTCAGGGCGAGAGAGAAATTAGGTTTCTCATTTCACATTACTGTATTGGATTTCAGGATAATGGTGTTCAGTGGATCTCAACAGGGGACGAGGGACCAACACCGAGACTAAGGGAGGTATCATGGAGGCCTTGCGCTCATGAGAATTTACTCAAAGCTGCAATTATGTGACATTCAGCCATAAAGTAAATAAAAAACAACTACAATCTTTTTACCCCTGTAAATTGCTTGTCATGCGCTCATGTATTTGCTTTAAATAGGTCACATGCTTCGCAAATATTTAAGGTTTACTGGAGTGTTATATTTTAGTGTTTCTAGTTTCTTTTTTTCTTTTTGCATTTTTAGAATGAAATGTAGCAGGCTGCATTGGAGTCATTGCAGTCACAGTTGAATTGATTGCTGCCCAACGTGTTTTTATGTGGCTGATTGAAGGCGCTTGAGCATTTGTGTGAACAGAAAGGTTTGGGAACGGTTGTAATCATTGATGTGAATGAGTAGGGCTCTGTTTGCTAACTGCATGAAGAGATTTAATCCATTCAGGCCATGAAGTTGAGCTTAGCTCATCATGGTCCTCCAACTTTGATCGTGTCAATCAATACCTGCAGCTAATCCAAGGCTGCTGTGAGACTTTCTTTCAGATCCTTCGGGGACTATAGTCAGGCTAATTCAGCGATTCTTCGTTCTTCCCTCTTTGTGGCCTCCCTGGCTTGATCATTATTCTAGGGCTGGCAAGACCTTGTTCTTCAGTGGACTAAGTGCATGATTTGTCAGGCGTTCTGCCTTCTGGTTATAAGGATCATGACATGTGTTCTTGGATCACACGAGTAAAACACATTGCCTCAGAATATAAAATCCATCCTTTAAAGATTTGTAATGGTGACTCAATTTCCCCTGAATTCTAATTTAATTAATTTCCCTGCCCTCCCACTGCGCTTCCAGCTTAACTCGCCATGCATCATCAGGAGTCCTTTTTTGTTGAAAACTTCAGCTCTTCTGGTTCCATTAATTTGTGCATAAACAGAGTTTAAAAATCATTTAATTAACTCTGGAATACAAATGTATCAGGTGAGGTATCATAAACTCCATATTGAGGGTCTCATAAGAAGACTCTCCTGTTCCAAACATATCATTATTTTCAATTACATAATGCAAGAACCTGTGGGAATGTTGAACGACTGAGCATTCGCTCACACTGGCCTACCAGGTTCCATCTTGATGCAGGGGAGGATTCTCAACTTGCAGTCATATTAATGAATGAACAAATAAGTCCAGAGCAAATTATGGTCTAGTGTTCAAGACAAAATGACGGAAATCGAAATCATTAGTGGGAAGGCCCACCTCTCACACGGTCTTTTTCTTTGAAAAGAAAAACTCATTTACTGCCGTACCAGCGCTCGCGCCAATTTCAGGCACCGAAAGTGAGGCTTCTCTGATGGTACAAAACGTTTTTTTTTTTTTCCTTGGCATTAAAGTGTATGAAGCACATGAAATTCTGTTTCTTAGTAGCATATCTCATCTGGACCGGGAGCGTCTAATGAGAAAGGAGTGCTTCTCTGATCATTCGGAATTACTGGCATGTTGGCGATTTCCAGGAGGACATGTGGGGTCCCCCTCCCAGACCTGCTCTTAATTGGAGGAGGAGAGCAGGGGAGGAGGTGGAGGACATTTTCAAAGTCTCTGGTCCTTCTTGTCGTGATCAGATCCGCATCCTGCTGTGGAGCTCGAGGCCATGACCGGCTCGCTCAAGCAGAAACGAAGAGCTATCAGCGGGAACAGGAAGGGCGGTGGGACTCGCAACAGAGCGGCATCGCTCTCAATCAGCAGAAGCAAAATCTGGCCCTCTCCCATCGCGAGCGTGTCCGACCAGCCCGGCGTAACACCGCCGCAAACGCTGCGGACCGCCGTTAATCGACCGTGACTATCAGTTGACAAACAGAGTGCGAGGCCTGCCTGCTACCAAAACTTGGGATCGGTTTTAATTAGATTTAATGCCCTGCCATCAACGCAACGTGGGTTCTGAATGAGCCTTAGAGAAAACATGAATATTAAGCTATCTTTAGGACGCATATTTTTTCTCTTAGCATTACTTCCAGATGATGAATCTGAGCATTAAGGCCTAGACTAGTTTATCAAATGATTCAGTTGTGGGTATTAGTCTTGGAATGATTTTCATCATTTCTGTTGTATAGGCCTACCGGTTAATTCCGTGAAAGATCTCGGACATGGTTCGGAAACCTTGTTGGTGCAGCTTTGTTGTGGCGACCCTCACAGCACCAAAATGATGGATGAAACGGCTCAGTTAATGGGTCTTTCATGGTGCAGGTTGACGTCAGTTCAGTTGTTTATTGCTGTACACTTATTTGCTCGGTTGGTGGCTCTGATAATGTGTCAGAGTGGCTTTTCCCAGCAAACAGAGAAAATTAATGAAATGATGCGTCCACGAAGCTGCAATTATATATGTCTGGGATTCCGCTTCAGATACAAACACAAAGACGGTAGATCTGAGCGACTGCGAGCCTTGGGCTTTCCATGAATAAATAACTTTATCGTTAACCTTATCTTTTTCTTCCAATACAACCTTCTGGGTTGTGCATCGGCTGCACTTGAAAAATTCACTGACTAAAATAATCAAACAAATGAAGAGCATCATGAGATATTACCTGTTTATTCTGTTTAGGGTTCTTTTGTGGTACCAGAGATTAATTTTCTAACGATTTTGGCCCTGTGTCTGTGGAATTGTTGAAGGACTGCGCAGTCCTCATGGATATTTAATAATATTAACACTGCATCTATCTGTTTTGGGACCCAGCCCAGGTGTGTTTACCAGTAAATTTTACCGTGCTCATTATCGCATAAAGATTTCAGCATCTAAGTAATTTGTTGTTCTCATTTACCTGCATGTGCTGGACACACCGGGAGCTGAAATCCTAAAGCTTTTTTTTTTTAAAAAAAAATGCCTGTTCATTATATGCCAGCGCTTTCTTTTTCCAGCCATTGAAATAAACCTTGTCATTGTAATTGGTCTGGGATCCGTGGGACGAGAGGAAATTGGTAAAGTGATGACAAGGGAAGGAGGGACCAAAAAGATGAGTTTTAGCGAGCGCTTTAGATGAGTTTTTTGATGTGACTCGCTTGATTGTGTGACGGAGTTTGATCAATATTTGGAAGGAAGAGCTATAAAATATGGATTTGGTGTTTGTTGACAAAAGGCTAAGGAGGACAATTGCTCTGTCACTCTTTGCCAGTGATGTGATTGTCATTGAACACTCTCTTCAGATCAACTCCTTTTCCCTAGCTTTTTGTCTTCCTTCTTTGGAGTTCTTGTCAGTTGCCTTTCTAGAAAATAAACTTCTTTGAAGATGAGTTGAGAGAGGAAGAGGCACAAGGCTTGGATGGAATCAGAATACAGTGCGCGTGTGAGCCGACACCACCACCTTAATTATTAATGTCACACCTGTCCTTTCATCCCTGATTTTTTTCTAAACCCTGAAAAGTATCTTTCATGCCCTCGGGTTTCAAGGCAACGTGGGTACATCTTGGAGTCTGTCGGTAATGCGGCTTATTCCTATGTTTTCAGTTCTGCCTCACCCTGCTGTGTTCACGCACGGAAACTCTTGCTCAGCACGTTTTGATTCTTGTCCTCAAAAATATGAGTTTACACGTTTCCGAAAGCCTGCACTGATCCGTGCTGAACGTTTCCCACACACTCAGTCCCCCACAGCTGCTGCAGGACTGCTGCTGTAACCCATGGGTCAACAACAGTTTGGCTGCCTGGCAGCGCATCCAGCTAACGCACTGGTTGTCAGCGCAATCATGTTGAATCTGGTCCCGACCGTGCATGTGGAGCCTCTGGCCTATCACATTGGGTGAAACATTAACTGGCCCCGCAGTCGTCCAATAAGAAGTGACGGCTTTGCGGTTGTTGTTGTATTTCCCAGCTTGTTGCACCGCAGCATCAGGTGTTTGCAGGCTGCCTGCGCCAACTGTGCAGCGTCTGAAGGTCTCTGGAGAAGCTCACTGCTCAGCTGCTGGATGGAAAACTGAGGGGATGTGGCAGCTGGCTGGCCTGAAATGTACCGGCCTGTCTGCTCTCACCCAAATCAATGGATGTTAATAAAACATACCAAAGCAAACCACATCCATTCCTCCTCTGCATTATTTGTTTTCCCTATGGGTTGTTTTTGTTGGAAACACACGCTTGCAGTATGCTGCACTTGCTTCCTCTACTATGTGTAATGAGTTTTCACGTCTCGGACGATAAATGGCGTGTCTCTCTCTCTCTCTCCTTCCCCCAGGTGTTCCGCAGCGGTGAGGGCATGGGCATCCGGCTGGACAGCGCCTCCGCGTTCCAAGGAGCGGTCATTTCGCCGCACTACGACTCCCTGCTGGTTAAAGTCATCTCCAGTGGCCAAGACCTGCCCGCGGCAGCCGCAAAGATGAACCGCGCTCTAGCCGAGTTCCGAGTTCGCGGAGTTAAGGTAGGCCTCTTAGTTTTTCTTTATCCTGCTTGACGTGTTTTTAAGTGGGCTACAGTAGGAAGGCTCCGCTTTGCGCTTAATCTGCCTGCTGAATGCGGTCGATGCGTGTTTTATATTTTTAGCATTCTCTCTCTGTTGACTCATCAGATTTAAGCAATGGGCAAACATAATATGGCCTATGAGCTGTCATATTTACCTCAGCGAAGATTTTACAGTATACAGTATATAGGATTTGATGCCCCAGCAACTTTGAGAGCAATTACAGGGACTGTGAGATTTCAAATGCAGACCTAGCTCTGGTGCTGGTGCCCTGCTGAAATGCTGTGATCAGCACTTAGAGCCGCCATTGAGCCAGCAGCGTGGTAATGTAGACCTCTTTATAATTGATTAAGAGCCCAGCGGTTTGATTGATAAACCACTCTCATCATCACTGAGGTGGTAATTGACTGTTTTGGCCTTCAGTTTTTCTGAAATAGTGGACACTTTCGGTCAGCAAATTGGTTCACTCGATGTGCCCGTTGTTACACTTGCCCAATCTCTCACTGTGTCAGTTTTATAAGCCCAGTTTTTAAAACTGCAGTTCGCCGGTCAGAGCTGTGGCCCTCAGGATGAATGGTTCAGAGTTCACGCCGTTGGGGGAATGGACCGAATGACGGAAGCGCTCGCACATCTTCAGTGCTTCCGAACTCTCTCAGGCGAATGGGTTTTATCACTTTGTCTTGTACTCGTGCCCAGTACCTAAATGAAAGTAGACACTACATCAACACATGGGATCCCAAGAGGAAGGCAGCTAACAAAGTACTTCCCTTCAAAGCAGACGCTTTGCCCCAGCTGCATAAGTACGTTATGGAATGTGTTAGACTTTACAGGGGCATAAATAGCACCTGTTAAGCTGATAAATAATGTAAAGGAGATGCCTTTTAGCGCGTGGGGTCGGCCAATGTGCTGCTGTTTTCATCAAAGGCAAATTGTAGGGAAAGGGTTGGATCTCCTGGATTGATAATCCTATTAAGGTGAGATACTTTGCACTGAAGTTCACCAGTTTACGTTGCAGAAATTCAGGCTGTGTGGCTGCTCCTCTCTTCCAGACGTGTTCTGTTCCATTGTACTGGTGCCCATAGTCCATTATTGGTACAAAAGCTTTGGGAAATAAAGGGAAATAAGGACTAGAAAAACAGTGAGAAAAAAGGGCATGTGAGAGGGAAAGGCCCAGGACTTGAATGATCACTGTGGGGAAGAAATGACAAAGAGCAGTAGAAATGGGTACGGAGAGATTTTAACCCCGAATGACAAGTGAGGTAGCGTTGCCTATAGCAGCTGTCACCACCGTACGCGTCTCCTGAGGTGAGGACGCGTGTGTGGCGTGTTTGCGCATACGCCTAAGTGAGCAAACTTCCGCCTCTTACGCGAGTTAAACATTAGGTTAACGGGGCATCTTTCTCTTCACGCGCATCTGCATGTGCATTTACACATATACACAATGTTTCTGCAAATCACACTGTTCTATTTTCAACTAACGTGATTAAACGGGGACGAGAAAGACAGAGAATCAGACCAGACTCTCACCGGGGGAGAAGACAAGACAGGATAAAACAAACGGAACAGATCTGCTGGGAAAAATGGAAGCGATGGCTCTCAGAAATGCAAAAACAAACAAGCCTAGAAGAATGGAGGAGAGAATAAGGGAATTTTGGGACCATTCAGCCAATAACATAATTTAAGCCAAAATCACACATTGAAAGATGTGCCTTCTGTCGACAGAGCAATTCGTGTGATGCTTCGCCTCCTCTCTGTTTGTACTACTTTTCTCACAAATGATATCCTCATGGATTCCTCCGTTGGCAGGACTTGTACTGGAACAAAGGCATAATTTATTTCTGCATATTTTTTTTTTGTGTTTTTCCAATTGGACCAGGCAGCTTGTATGTTCCTGATGATATGCTGGCTTTGGAATCGCACAGATTTATTTATTGCTTTTTTTTTTTTTTGCTATAACCCACAAACCCTCGGTTACCCCAACTCTAGATATTTGAAAGCCAGTGATTGAATACAAGTTTCAATCTAAAATTTTACCGTGTTGAAGTGAAAACAAGGACGGCGTAGAAAGCCCTGCATCTTGAGGAGGGGAGCAGGCTTGGCCCAGCGGAGTGAAGTGAGGGATGAGGGGTGGGGCTGGATGTAGCAGAGCGCCGCGCAGACGCTGCGGCTCTGAGGTGCTAGCGCTGGGCCTGGGAGTGCAGGCGGTGCAGGGGAAGTGTTTAATGTTTCGCCTCATTATGCTCACCTCATCACTTCGAGGCGCCGCGCTCTGCCTCTGCCCCGCTCTCTCTTTCATTAACACACTCTCTCTTTTCGTCTCCTTCCTCCGCCTGCAGTAGCCTTGTGTCTCAGCCCCTCGTATTTCAGTGTGTCCTTTTCTCAGTGGTTATCATTACAGTCCGTGGAGTCCGCACTTTATGAGCTGGCCGAGGTAATGGAACATCACACACAGTTCTCACTGTGTCTTTTTTTAATGCGTGCGCACGGGTTGCCTTGACTGAGGGAACACGATCACGGACACCGCGCCTTTACCCCCCCCTCCACACTCTTTCAGGGTCTTTTATCCTTGTTAGTGCAGATCTCCCGCCTCAGTTCCTTCTCACGGCATGTGCCCGTTAACTTCAAGGTTAAGCACACAGCTCTAAGGCGGAGACTTTGTTTGTTTTAGGCAGTGATGAAATGGAGTCCATTTTTGTCCCAGGTAACCCAGACTCTCCCCTTCATACGATAATGGGGGACGTTTCGCCATGCATCGCTTTTTATATTAAGCTCTGCTCCCTCTGGAGTCGTTTATCTCCTTGGAGAATGACTGTTTTTACAGTGTTACCCAGGCGGCTCTTCTCTATCAGCTTTGGCTATCAGAAAACCACCGTCCATACTCTTTTAAAAGTGATGCTCCCCAAGGTATGGAATTACTTCGGGCTTCTTCTAATCAGCCCTTTATGGTGGTAATTATCAGTGGGTCTATAGATGAACTACAGAGTGAAACCAGAGAGGCCCTGCCAGGTTGAAGCAGAACAAAGGCAAGGCCAGAGAATTATGATTGTGAGCATGGGAGCTGTACAGATTGAGACGGGTGGGGAGAGAAAAGGAGTCTTTAGTCTGCATTAGTCAGATCAAGGTCAGTCATGGTGGTATTAAATGGCATGGTCCGCTAAAGAACTTCTGCAGAGGAGGAAATTAAAAACATTTCAGCTGTCAGATAGCTTGCTATCCACATGCACACTCATATAAACACACGCTCACAAACGAACAGAAATGTTCTGACAAACTTGTATCTGCTCAAAGGAAGCATAGCCCTTTGCATTACTTGCACTCTTTCACCATGTCCTAGTGTGTTTAATTTGATGGAGTGCTAGATAGGAGGACAGACATATGCACTAATGAGCCAAAACATGGAATAAATTTGTGTCAACCTCCCTGGTGAACCAAATAATGTTGATCAGTAAAAATGATTATAACATTGATTATCTTATAACAATGTCACCTCTCGAGGTCTGCTAACAGACCTCAGACAGTAAGCGAACAGTCTGTTCCTACTGTCAATGTTCTGGATGCCAGGTAAATGGTCCCTGATTGATTCTGTCAAGAACCAATTTGTTATGGTCAGACAGCGTGAGAGTATCTCTGAAGTGGACAGGTTTCTGCAGTGCACCTCATAAGCTTTGGCGAGTATGACGGTGGTCTGAGAACAGACAAACCCTGAACAGGCGCCCAAGGTACATTGACGCATGAAGGCAACAAGTGTCAGGCCCTCCAGCCGGAGCCACCACAAGTGGTTCTATGGCACGGGTTGCAGAAAATTTAAATGGTTATAACGGGAGACAGTTGTCACAGCAGAGGGCATCAAGCACTGATGAGTAAATGGGCTTTGTTGACCAAGATCAGACTGTGCAGTTCTAACCCGTCCATCATGTAAAATGCCTAAAATGGGCATGTGAGCATAGGAACTACACCCTGGAGCAATGCCAGAAGGTCGTCTGGTCTGACGAGTCCCGTTTTCTTTAACATCACCCAGTGCATGTGTGCCTTTTACCTGAGAAAGAGATGGCACTGGGAGGGAGGGGGAGGCGCGGGTGGGGGGGTGGGGGGGTGGGGGGGGGGAGGTGTGATGCCCTGGGAAATGTTCTGCTAGGAAACCCAGGGTACAGGCATTCACATGGATGTCAACTTGAAGGAGCGACAGTGCTGTGAAAAAGTGGTTCCCCCCATCCAGATTTCTTCTATTTTTCATATTTAAATATTTTAGATCATCCAACTAATTTTAATACAAGACAAACACAATGTGCGTGAACACAAAATACAGCTTTTAAATTATCATTTCAATTATTGAGGGTAAAGAGTTATTCAAAATTTGTCACTGATAGCGCATTTGATCATTAAGAAGAGGCACTGCATATGCTGACAAATTATTATTATTAATTGTTATCACTTGTAAAGAGAAAAATAATTCCCTCCCCCCCCAACCTAATAACCGGTTGTGCCACCCTTAGTGGCAACAACTTCAATCAGACATTTGCAATAACTGGCAATGAGCTTTTTTATTGCTGTTGAGGGATTTCGGCCTGCTCCTCTGTGCAGAATTGTTTTATGATTGATTGAATCTTTATTGTAGCCCCCGTACGAAGTCGGGCAGCTAATATGGATTCACGTGTGTCGTCTCCGCTGCCTCCAGGTCAGCGTCCGTGGACACTTTCTAGTGCACGCTCTACAGGCTGTAATGTTTGACTGATTTCTTTCATATTTGGTATGGACATGTGTTACACTTCACTTATGACACCTATCGATTTTGGTTTCCATGGCGGCAGTATTGGCCGAATAATATGCAAATTAGCGGCAAAACATACAGATTTCCCTGTGGATGCAGAGCAGGCCACAATTTTTGTCTGATTACTCTCATATTGTGTTACACTTGACTTATGTCAACTATCGATTTTGGCTGCCATGGTGACAGTACTGGCTACATAATATGCAAATTAGTGCAAAACAAAGATTTCCTTGTGGACGCAGTACAGGCTGCAGTTTTTGACCGATTACTTCCATATTTGGTGTGGGCATGTGTTATACCTCACTGAATTGCACCTATCAATTTTGGTTTCCATGGGAAAAGTATTGGCTGAGTAAAACGCACATAAGTAGTACAATATAGAGATTTCCTTGTGCACGCAGTACAGGCTGCAATTTTGGACCGATTACTTTCATATTTGGTATGGACATGTGATATACTTCACTTATAACACTTTTCGATTTTAGTTGCCATGGCGACAGTATTGGCCATATAAGATGCAAAAAAGGGGAAGAGTGGGCTTTCGGGGGCTACACCTATGCGGTTGCAGCCGACCAGGTGGTCTAATTGTTTAGCAAGACTTTTTTCAGCTGTCTCATGTCAACACACAATTTATTCATAACAATGGGCAATTTTTGGTCTACTATTTAGCTGACATGCATGTCTTTGGACTGCGAGAGGAAACCGCAGTACTTGGAGGAAACCCACACAAACATGGGGGAACATGCAAGATCCACACATTGACAGGTTTTTGAGCATGAAGGTCATGCCACAGCATCTGAATCAGATTCAAGTCAGGACTTTGTCATGACCCCTCCAAAGCCTTCATTTTGTTTATACTGAGCTATTCAGAGGTGGACTTGCTTGTGTACTTTATATCATTGTCCTGCTGCAAAACCCAACTGTGCTTGAGCTTTCCATCCATCCATTTTCTATACCCGCTTATTCCTCACTAGGGTCACGGGGGGAGCTGGAGCCTATCCCATGGCGCACACACCATTCACACACCATTCACTCTCACACTCATACCTATGGGCAATTTGGTGTCTCCAATTAGCCTGATATGCATGGCTTTGGACTGTGGGAGGAAACCGGAGTACCCGGCGAAAACCCACACAACACGGGGAGAACAAGCAAACTCCACACAGAAAGGCCCCAGGCCGGATTCGAACCCACGACCTTCTTGCTGTGAGGCAGCAATGCTAACCACTGTGCCGCCGTGCTTGAGCTTTATATCGCAAAATGATGGCAGGACATTCTCCTTCAAGATTTTCTGGTAGATGGCTGAATTTTTGGTTCCATCAATTATGGACATTTACCCTGGTCCTGAAGCAGCAAAGCAGCCCGAGTTTCAAGCTACCAGCACCAACATGTTTAACTGCTGATATTATGTTCTTTCTGTGGAATGCAGTGTTTGCTTTATGTCAGATGTAATGTGACCTATATCTTCCAAAAGTACAATTTTTGACTTAGCAGTCCACAGAATTTTATCCCAAAAGCATGGGGGGTCACCAAGATGTTTTTGGCAAGTCTGAGAAGAGCGCCTGCATTCTTTTTGGTCACCAGAGGTTTTTGCCTTGCAGCTACCCTGTAGGTGCCATTTTTGCTCTGTCTCTTATTGTGGAATCATGGTAGTTGACCTTGACATAGCCAAGTGAGGCCTGCAGTTTTTTTGATGTTGGTTGTAGTTCTTTTTTTACCTTTTGGTTGAGTCATGGATTTGATCTTGGAGACATGTGGTAGGCTAGTCACTCCTGGGAAGGTTAATCGCTGTTCCATATTTTCTGCATTTATAGATAATAGCTCTTACAGTGGTTCGCTGGAGTCCTAGAACTTTAGAAAGGGGTTCTAAACAAGCGGCAATCTCCAGGGTTGAAAACTGAGGCCAATATGGAAGTGCCAAAAACTGCAGTTCCTCGAATGGCCACTTGAGGCTGACTGCAGAGGTGAGTCAATCTCCACTGACCGGACCCCATATTAAAAAGCCCAATCAGAAGTAAACATGTTTAAGGCCTGGCTCAAAATATGCTTTTGGTCTCTATAGCTAACTTTCCGCTCCGTGAAAATTGGGGGGGGTGGAATTTTTACTTAAAGGTTTAAGGTTTGGTGGCACATCGATCAATGTGTGTGCACCATAAAGGCTGTGTCCTTCCCGCAGCGACCCGGGTTCAATTCCAACTTGGGTCATTTGCTGCATGTCTTCCTCCATTCTTCTCATCAATTTTCCTGTCACTTTTCACTGTTTCACTGTCTAATAAAAAGAGAAAATAAAAAAAAAAAACAATAAAGGTTTAAAATTCTGGATAATTAAGGTTGTGGCTACTTTGAGTCTCAGATCCAGTCTATGGACAGGAGTTGTCACATCCTGTCATGTCTTGTTGCCAGGCTAGAGCACTGGACTACATGGCTTGGGGCTACAGAGTAGGAGCACCAAGCCTAGCCGCAAACCCCCGGTTGGGCCTGGCTGTCTTGGGGGGTGGTGGAGTTACCTCAGCTCGGCTAGCCTAGCTGCTAACCCCTGGCCTAACCATATCATCTGTGGGACGTTACCACAGATTGGCTCATTTTTAGTCATGGAACTTGAGGCTTCGGCTGCTTTTGTGAATGGAGAATTCTTATCCTAATATCAGGAAAATAATGTCTTGCTGTGTCGTTAGGAGCCTGTGGACTATTTTCCAAGGTGATGAAATTCTAATATTTTTTTCATGTGACGTTATATGTTAGCAGGAAGTAGGGAGTTTCAGTATTAGTTTGTTAACTGGCTAGAGAATGAATAGAGTATAAACCCTCTTTTGCCCAAGATGTCCAGCTGTGCCAATGGAAGTGTATGCCTGCCACAGTTATTACACTGGCATGCAGCGAAGTAACAGTGCTACTGAGAAGTGTCAGAATTTGGGGTAAAAATGCTTTCGATCAAAATATGTCAGTCAGGGGTTAAAAAACCATCACGGCTGCCCTAACAGTTTGCCAATGTAGCTGTATAGTTAGCTACGGCATTAGAGCCACCATAGCTCGCTACCAGATGACTGGTATCCTCAGCTAATTCCCCAGAGCATTTGGAGGGCTTGTCCAGAAATTGTGGGAGTTATACAATAGATAGACACAAAAGATGAGTGTGTAGAAAAGCACCTCATGCCCAAGGTGAAGTATGGGGGAGGATCAGTGATGCTGTGGGCCTGTTTCTCTTCCAGTGGCCTTGGGAACCTTGTTAGGGTGCATGGCATCATGAACGCTTTGAAATACCTGGATATTTTAAATCAAAATCTGGTGGCCTCTGCCTGAAAGCTGAAGATGGGTCGTCACTGGGTCTTTCGGCAAGGTACTGACCCTAAACATGTGGCCAAATCTACACAGAAATGGTTCATCAGGCACAGAATCAAGCTCCTCCCATGGCCATCTCAGTCCCCAGACCTCAACCCCATTGAAAACCTGTGGAGTGAGCTGAAGAGGAGAGTGCAGAGGAGAGGACCCAGGTCGCTGGAGAATTTAGAGGGATTGTGCAAATTTGTATTCTCCCATCCTGTGAAACATTATAGGAGAAGATTAGGTGCGGTTTTGTGGGCAAAAGGGGGTTGTACAAAGTATTAACGTCAAGGATGTCCATAATTGTGGCACGCACGATTTAGTGTAAAAGAATTATTTCTTAATGTGGGATTTTTTTTCCCTCTGAATAAATGCACTTGAATTAAAGGTTGGATTTTCCTCTTTTTTCACTGTGGTCCTATATTATTTAGAAAAAAACTGAGTTTATTTGAAGCTAAAGAAGACATCTTAACCCGGGGTGCCAATAATAATGCTCTATGTGCATCATTACACGACAACCATCTCAAATCAACATGTTCAATCTCGTGAGTCATAGAAAACTGTACATTTTTATTATTATTATCGTATTATGTCATCACCCCCGTCCGTCCGTCCGTCTGTCCGTCCGTCTGTCTGTTGTCTGTTAGCAATTTCTTGTCCGGGGCATAACTCCTGAGCCGCTTGATCTACATTCGTGATACTTCACATACACGTGCAACATCACTAGGCGCTGTGTCGCGCACCATGATTTTGTTCACCCGGTCAAGGTCACTGGCAAAGGTCAAAGGTCACATGGGGTCCAGATGGGGCTTGTCCGGAGCATAACTTCTCAACCGCTTGAGACACATCCGTGATATTTCATACACACGTATACCATCACTGAGGGGAGTGTCGCGTACCATGTTTACGGCCCTCCCTCCAAGGTGAAGGTCACTGGCAAAGGTCAAAGGTCACATGGGGCCCAGATGTTGTCTGTCCACTTCCTGATCCATGTTCAAGACGGGCGTATTATGCACCGTTGGCGGTGCTCTTGCTCTTGTTCATCCTGTCATCTGATTCGTCCCACCAGATGTCTGTAAATGGGTTTTATTGCCTGGGCTTGGTTTCCCAAATTTAGGTACCCACTCCAGAAACAATTCTCTTCCTTTTTCTATCCTCAAACATGCCCCTTCTCTTTGCATCCTCTTGTTCTCTTTTGCTCATATTGGCTACTAATCATTTGCCTAGTGTGCGATTCGTTATTCACAGTGCATACACCACTTGAGTTCAGACAGTTCTCTGGAACCGTGCCCAGGTCTAAAATTAAAACAAAACTTTGACCCACCTGCTTATCAGTAATTACAAACCTTGCGTTAATAGAGTGTGATTTCACCTTTTGGGTCTATTTACACAAAACAAGCTTGTGCATATTCTTTTTGTGTTCGCTTCAGTTTGCATCGCTTCGGAAAATTGATCAAAGCATTTAATGTTCTTAAGCACATGGAGGTTTTATTATCTTGATGTAAACTGCATAATATTTAATCATCTTTCCACTTGCCTTTGTACGCGAGCAAACACACACACAGTCAGTAGTACTTGTGGAATGTATTAATGTGATAGGGTTTGGGGGAGTCAGTGGAGTCTTTGAAGCCATAATCGGGATTAAATGGTTTGAATCAGTGTGACTGGCTTTCAAGGGAGCGATAGAGAGGAAAGCAGGGGATGGGAGGCTAAATAGGCACGAATGAGTGGGAAGATTGATAAGGAAGAGAAGGAAAGAAAATGAGCAAATGGGAAAAAACAAAGGCCGAGAACCCTTTTTTCTTTAGATCCTTCTTGTGAACACTGATCTAGTGGAGCGGGGAGTGATGAACAACGTATATCAGTCCATATCAAGGCAGGAAATCTATGCGCTTTAGCCCACTTCACTTCAAAGAAGAGGAGATGGAATTGACAAAGTGAGATATGAAACTGCCTATTTCGCAGCTGGGGTCTTGTTACTGGCGCAGTGCTCTATCCTCCACCTAGCTCTCTTTCCTTCATCTGTCACCCATCACAGCGCTGCATGCATATGTGCAGTGCGCTGTGCACTATACCTCTGCATTGTGCCAAATGACAGCGTATTGCATTGAATTTGAGTTCTTGAAGGAGTAGGTGCCAGAGACCGTGTTCTGCTGAAAGGAAGTGAGACAAAGATAGATTGGAAGTCAGAGAGAAAGGGAGCGAAAAAGTCGGAGAGATGTAGCGATGGTTTTCATCGAGGGAGCGGGAGAGGGTGTGACCTTGGCGTGAGAACGTGAAATTTGATTAAGAACTAAAGCCAGACTGTCATCCCTCTCCACAAACCGTACTGCAGGGCCATCATTCATCAGTGTTGCATAGCTACGGTTCTTAGTTCAGTCCACAGTGCAAATGGAGAATGTTCGAAAGTAGAAAAAATCTACATCTATCACATGTACGCATGATTGAATTTTGCACATCTGTGAGTATTCTGCCTTGATAGGTATGACTAGCATAATTTTAATAAAACATTGCCGTAAATAACTATTTATGGTCACAGTCCTTCCCCTTAACTGCTGTTGGAGGGTGATACCGCAACTGTGGTGCCATTTAAGCCTTGCAAGTATTGAGACTCAAATGGATTTTGCAGTACTTTTTTTCAGCATTGTATCTATGGAAATTTCTGTTTAGCCACTCAAATACTGTGTTATCCCATTTCAGACACTTAGATGTGGGCATATATGCGTATTTGCATGATTTCTCTGCTGAAAAGCGGAGTAACACGGTTGAAAGTAACAGTGTTGAGATTTTTATTGCATTATCTAGTATGAAAATGTGACTACGTGTCCATTTTAATGGCATGTGGACAGTCGTGTAAAATTTTTATTTTAATTTAGTTTGAAGATCGAACTTTTTGCTTGCTCTTTCAGTTGAAATCACATTGTTTGTGAAAATGCTGAAAGAAATGAGAGGGCTTACTTTTCTTCTATTCGCATTTGGGAAATTCAGATGAAGCAACTTCTGGTAGAACATTTACCTAATGACTTTGAATATATTAATAAGAAAACAAGCTCAAATGAACTGTCCTCAGGACGATGGCGTGTAGTCAGTGATTCATGTGCTGAGTGGATGTACATGCTTCCTCAGGCTCAGATACTGCCAGCGCACTGACATGAGGAGTACACTTGTCCGGTTTCAAGATGATATGTAATGATGGAGGAGTAGGGCTACAGCGTTAGTGTCCACACCAAGAGGAACAAGTAGAAGAAGAAACTGAGATTTTGGGTCTTCGTCCTGAGGAGAAAAATAAAATGTATTATCAGGACACATAATACGAGTTTCATAAGCGATGAGTCACTCATTAGTCATTACTCATTATTCAAAATGATGTTTAAAACTTGAGATGTATTATGGACTCACGCAAGAATGTAAAAATATTATGATCATTTCAAAATTTTGAAGCAATTTAATAATTATATTTGGGAGTAATGTCTCTTCATAGTTCAGCTGCAATGTTTAGTCAGTTAATTGATTTGTCAATTGAACAAATGTTTTTGCCAGCTATTTTGACAATTAATTCAGTCATTTTTCAAAAATGTGAAACATTGAATTTGCTGGTTCTAGCCTCATAAATAGAAGGATTTGCTGATTTTTCATCAGTTATGACTGTAATATTATGAGTTGCCGAGAAGGAGTCTGGCTCAGATCCTCAGAAAGCCACTTGGTAAATTTAATAATTTATACAGCCGCTTTTGGCACTAACAATAACAACAGAAAAAAAAAAAAAACAGCTCTTGCTCCAGAGAAGTGTGGTCTTTGGAAAGTCTGAGGCAAGCAAGGGGCGAACAGGACCAAGGCAGTGAGGCAAGCTGTCAGTACCAGGAATACGATCCATAGGTACAGGGCATGCAGGAGTGTGCGCTCTCTCAAGCTCGAAAGCTTGGAGAAACTGATGAATTGCCACATTGTGAGTTGAAAACACATGGAGAACAATCACTAATTAGAAAAACAATAGGGTCATTGCCAAGGCCTTGCAGGCCTGGAGGCTCAGACCCTAATAAATAGTGACTGGTTTCAACATTTTGTATGATTACACCAAAGGAATAAGATATCTTAGCACTTGACTAGAACTGGTCTGAAACAAAATATAAATAAATAAGTGAAACAAGATAATGCAGCAAAGGGGAAACACGACACAGGAACTTAAATACACTCGAATGCTGGGACAGGGAGCATGCAAGCACTCAGATACCCAAGGGAGAGAGATGAGAGTAATCAATGAATGGCAAAACAAAGTTGGAACCAACATGGGGTGTGTTCCCCAAAAGCGTAGTTGCTAGGTGAGCATAGTTTGTCCCTTCAGAGTCAGTGTTTCCAATCATGTAAGTTAGCACCTGTGTTTTCGGGAAACACACCCTTGGATGGCTGGACTGTGTTGAAAAAAAAATAAAAGAAACATTCAGGATGAGACAAGTGAATGAATAGTCTTCGAATTTTGGACTGTTGTTTGGGCCAGTAGCAATCTGTAGAAGACACTTTGGATTCTGAGGAATTGTATTGAGCATTTTTCTATAATATTTAGCATTTTTATGAATAATCTTGAAAATAATTAGCAGTTTAATCGACAATGAAAATAATAGTTAGTTGTAGCGCTGCGTTATTGTGAGCTGGGAATGCTGCTTTGCTCTTAGGTTTGACATTTATTAGCTTGCTTGTTGTACACTGTTCTTAAACGTAAAATGTTTGTCCTTAACCCCGTTGGCCAGAATGCAATTAATTCCAATTTTTTCCTGTTTTGCACGAGCCTATTTTGGCTTTATAAATCAGTATTGTGTTCCAGTGAAGCAAGACATTTGGAAATAATTTAATTTAGTGAATTAAATTTTGGAATTTATGGATGCCGATGTCTGTATCTGCACAAAGGGGTTAACATCTACTGGGTGGTCCAAAAGTCTAATACCACATCAAGATATTTTCATTTATATTGGAAATAATCAGGAAGTTTGAGGATTTAGAAACATTTAAAAATACAAAAGGTTACTAAATGTAGAATGAAATATTGAAGATTTTATACTATTTAAGGGCTAGCAATAAAATACACGCAAATTTGTGGTACAGACCCAAGTTAATTCCCAAGTGCAGAAGGCCTCCTTGAGTTTTATCCCTTCCATATGAGCACACATTCAGATGACACACAGGTGGTTTTGATCTGCTGGTCAGAGGCTTGATCCATTAATGTGCAGACATTGTTCTCCTGTTAGAAATATGGCAGTGTCTCAATGTCCTGCAGAATACTGTCTACTGAGTTGCATTGTGATCCTGCATAATTCAGGCTCCCGACAAAAAACCTTGTATCGTGCTGTTAAAAATTTTTGTTTGTGCTGCCATAATATTGAATATTTTATTGTCATTCAACGCATTAAGTTCAATTTTACCCCAGAATTTTTTTATTTGTTTTTGCTTCATTTGTACTGGATTGTATTGTTAAAAGTTCTGTTTGTGTTGCTGCCATTTTTTAGATATTAAAAGTTTGGTGACCATCCTCCAACTATAGCCACATTGATCCAAAATGGTCTGGTTTCCTTGTGCTTTCACTGGTTTGCCCCGTCTTAAGTTTTGTTTGTGTGACTTTCTCTCTCCCGTTAATTAGTGATTCAACTAGTAACCATAAAATTCTATGGCAATCTAAGTTCAAGCGGCATTCCAACTTTATGCAAATCATCTTAAATTGTGGTATTCATTTAATTATCTATTGGGGTCTAAAACACAACGCTGTTTTTAATTTCATGTGTAGTTTCTATTAGTTTTTTGCGAAAGTTTATTTTAATGGTTAACGACTTCCATCAGGTGTCAGCCCACTCATTGACACTCTCCGGTTGTGTTGAATACATTACAAATTCCAAGGTAAATGTTTTTACTAGCTTTGCTGGTTTCTTTTCCTGTAGAAAAACAGCAGTAATATTAATGTTAACTTTTTCCTCTCCGGACTTGCCATTGGAGGAATAACGACACTGCGCCCACTTTGCCTGAAAGCGCATTGTATCTCCAAACCCGTACCCGTTTAGGTTTCCTAATTACAAACTAAGTGTTAATTTGTTCTTTTGCAAGGATCAGCCTGCATCCATTTCCCTCCGCTTGCATTATTGTTCATCGCAATAAGTATCAAGCATTTTCAAATCCACATCAATGATAGGCCTGACATAAAATGTGCCTTTAAAAGCTTCTGAATTTTTGCAGCTCATAAAACGGTATACCGTCCCAGATAGCAAGCTCCTCCCCTCCGGATCTGCCCCAGCTCTGAGCCGGATCAGCTGGAGTCGGCACAGAGCCGGGGCAGATCCGGAGTAGAAGAGCTTGCTATCTGGGGTATGTGACCAAATAATCGCCCGCGTTCAAATATGCGCCTGTGAATGTCACGAGGAAAGAGCACGGTGGTGGAAACTGAAATTACCGCAATAATAGTTTTTCCTCGCGCTGCATCTACCCCTTCCTTTTAAAAATTTCCCCTCATCATTTTAAACCCCCTTCTCACTCATAAAAGCCTCCCAAAATATTTGTGCCCCCTTTTTAAATTGTTCTGGCCAAAAAAAAACCCCAAAAAAGTAGCGGTTGTGTACACATGCCCAACATTGAAAAAAACGTTGCGAAATCAACGTTGATTCATCTTTGAAAATCAAAACATAATTCTAAGGTGATTCAACTATGATCCATGACGTTGATTCAACAGTGGAAAAAAACGTTAAAATGCCAACTGGGAAGGTCATGTAAAAAATGCTCATGTAAAAAAAACTTTCTGCAACCAGTGACATTAACATTATGCAGGTTAGCACTCAACCTAATTCCAATTAAGAATCAGATAATTAATTGAATTAATTTACTGAGCAAATGGGCTTCCAATAAGCTGCGGTCCTGTTAACAATTAAGACATTCAGCTTTATGTCAACGAGGATGGCTAAAATATGAGATTGCATGGACGGTAATTAACCGAAATTTCTCGAAATTCCATCTTGAAGTGGCATGTTACATAGTAAACACTGCTGAAGATGGCATATAGATAAAGTTTAGATTTTGTTTAATTAGATAATTGCCGTACCCAAAGCTGGACTGTAAAGACCTCATGAATGACTTTGCTACCTTGAAAGTGGCATACATATTAAATACATATTTAATACATATTTAACTACTTTTTTTTTCTATCCATTAAATATCATTATCAAGTACTTTGTCAATGTAACCCTTCTGCGATCTGTCATTCCTGAATACTTTCTCAATAATCACAGGCTTATATATTGGTCTTGATTATTCAGTAAATGAATTGTGTGCGATTATTAATCAAGCAATCTTAAAAAAGGAACGGCTTGAAAGCAATTATGCATTTATGGGCCGGAGGCTCATGGCACATCATTTGAAAATCCCGTAACACCGTCATTACTGCGAGGGGGACGTTGGGCTTTAGGGAGTTAGTCATAATGATAAATAAGTGCTGTTTTTTTTCAGATTAGAGGTTTTTGTCAAAAATGTTACATTTCTAATTGTTTGCTCCTATGTACAGCTCAGTGGTTTTGCAGCTCCAGTATTGAATGAGCCAACCCAGGAGCCCTTTTTAATGCAATGTTTCTTTAATGGCCAAGTCACTCATCTGGCCTGAATCCAATTCAGCAAGCATTTCACTTGCTGATATTAAAACTTAGGGCTATTATGATTCAGACCAGGAACCAAATCCAGAGTCAGGTACTACCTAAAGGTAGGGTCTATGGATAGTTATGTAGTAATGACAGAGGCCCTGATGGGGCCCTAAGTGGAATGACAGTTCAGTTGAGGTGTTACAGGCTGAGGTGTGAGGGCATATCTGTGCCCAGCCAGTGGCTATCCAGGACAGCAGCCAGGTGGCATGCACACTTCACCGGAGCAAAACTGGCAGGACTAGGGAATATAGCAGGAATGCAGTCCCAATCCTGATGACTGCAGAAGGTGTTGGGAGGTGTTCCTAATGAACTGGGCAGAGGAACAGACTTGAAGGATTGACAGGAATGCAGCCCTAATCCTGGAGACTGGGAGAAAGGTTTGGCTGCTTGTTTCTATTATTTAGACAAGGAAGAGTACTCCTGTATGTAACTATCATGTATGTAAAGGTTACAAGTAATTTCTGAAGATGATAAACTTTCACTTGGAAGATGCTGACTGGTTGGGAAAGGGCATGTTGCGAGTGACTATCCAACAACTTGCACTCCGAATCAGAGGGGTATATGTGTATACTCCAACACCTAATACATGTAAAGGAATGGGAAACACGAATGCATAACACCTGGCTGGGGACGCACGCCGGCCATCAAACCAATCAATGGACATGACACATCTAAAAGACACACAAGCTGCTGGATGAGAGGATATGCAAAAGAGAATCAGGGTCACCGTAGAAGGCAAAACTCCAGAAGCGAGGGTAGGAGCTGAGGCCAGCCTCAGTGAGGACCTGGGAAAGCATCATTAGGGAAGAAACTGAGCATCTGATGTCTATGGTTTAGAGACTTCAGAATTCAAGGATTTGAAACCAACCATCGAAATTTCAATTTAGTTTGTGTGTAATGTTGCGATCAGGAACCAGTCGCGAGAACCAGGCAATGCAGTAGAACTTGCTTTATTAATGAAGGGGGAGGACCCCCGCAGGGCAGAAGGCAAAAGTACAAAGTCCACACTCCAAAAGTCAAAATCCACTTGGGCAAAAATAGGATCAAAAACCAGGGCAGCAATCACAGCAATCGTAGTCGGACAGAAATGGGTTTGGATCACAGGAATAGTTCTATCAGAGAAGCAAGCCAGAATCCACAGAACGTAATCCGAATCGTTACCAGGGCAGCAAACAGGGATCTCGTTGTCGAGCAGAAAAAGGTCAAAACACAGATGCAACAATAATCCAAAAATCACAAAGGCAAAAATCGAAAGTCGGGCGGTCCAGTCAGAAAGATAAACACTGAGTAATCACGGCGAGAAACGTAGCGACTGAGGAAAACGATCGGACGGAGTGAGGCTGTGAAAAGACACCTAGTATACACTTCTGGGAAGATCACATGGAGAGAATCAGAGGCGCAGAGAGTCAGACTGATTACAAGGGGGAGGCACATTTGGGAGAACCTAATCACATAAAATTGGTCAAAGCCAAAACGCGGACAGGGAACACGAGACATTCCTATAAACAAACATTCGGCTCCAGTCTCGGAGTTTCTAACGTGCATAGATTAATGAGAAACAGGACAGCGCGATCAGGTGTGAGCTTTCACAGACAATGCAGCAAAGGTAATCAGGGAGAGCAAAGAGGCGGAGACTAGAACAGGGCGAGTGCTGAGAGATCGTTAGTCAATTAGTAAGTGCAACTATACAAATCCTTGGTGCTCGTTAGTAAGTTAGTATTATATACAAGGTTAGTTGTTGTTTGTAATCTTAGGGGAAAATAATAAACTGTTTGTATTGTTAGTAGATAGAAAAGAAGAGAGAGGCCAGTAAACGACATCGGAAGGAAGATTGGAAACCAGAATCCAATAAATCACCCGAAGAGTGAAACACAAGACTGGGGCAGAATGCAATGACAAGACATGAGACCAGATGGGGGAGACAAAGTGTAAAGCAAAATGGAAAACATGAACCGGAATGTGATATGGCAAAATGTAAAACATGGAAAAGTAATCTAAGATAAAACATGACAAATCAAAGTAACCAATACACAATACATGATACAAAGAATAGTCCGACAAGAGCAATAATTCAGAAACACAGGTCAGTCAGAATATGCAGGGCTAGAACATGGGCAATGCAGAGCAGAACATGAGCAAACAGCAGAATCACAACAGTATGATTAATTTGTAAGAGGACTTTTAAACCCCTTAAATTTTAGTGTTAAATATTGTTGAAAATAGTAATTCCTGCATAGTCCATGCAATATTATACTATAGATAAAACAATCAAATAAAAGCTTGGAAGTTTGCACGCGTCTGTCGCTTCTTGATTGTTTTGTTTCTAATGCACTGTGGTGGTATACAGATCTAAAGTTATTTAAAAAATTGTGTCTCTGTCAAGATATTTCAGATTGCTTGGACATGAGCAACCATCTCTCTTACACGGTAGTCTAGTCATACCATGCTATATCAACAATCATATCACTTATATTGAGTTTCATTTTACCATGATTTTCCAACAAATATGTCTTGTCACTGTATCCTGCTAATACACATCATACTATCATCAACCATCTCTCCCATTCGGCAGGTCGCTTCATGTACTATATCAACACCCATCTCTCTCATACAGCTGCTTTATTCATGTTGAAGGACCCCCACATATCTCTCAGGCACCAGCTACTATTAGCACTGTAAAGAATATTTATCCTGTTGCATCATGCATGAATGGAGCTTGGGGGCAGAATGACATAGCATCTGTAATGAAGGTCTGACATCTTTATATATTCATTCGTGCTCACAAACATATTAAAGAAGACTGTTAAGCTCTTAGTCCGTATACATACGCAAGTGCACTTACGCATGACGTTACCGTCCCTCTTCGCCTGTCTCGCCGCGACAGAGAGAGAAATGTGTGTAATGCTCCCATGATCGCCTTCTCTCCTTCTGTTTCCCCTTCTCTCTACCCCCTGGCTTTCAGTCTCAGCATGAAGCCGGGCCCAGACTCTCTCTCGTAATAAGGGTTAGTGTGAGGTTGAAGCCGGGAAACGAGGGTACTATGATATTCAGCCTGTGGTGATGAGTAAGGGATATGCGCTCTGGGCCGGGATTTGCTGACTGCCCAGCATTTCGGGGGCTGGTAACTGCTGCCCATTGTTTCTGGAGCCACTTAAACCCTGTGTCAGCCGCGGTCTGACTGCAAGCTAGAAGAAAAAGCATTAAGGGGCCATTTTTATAATGGCGTTTTGCACCCATTCTCTCCAGTCACTCTGTTGTTCTTTCTGAATCCTGCCTCAGTACTTCCCCTGTCGCCTCTTGCCAACTCATGACACGTGTGCACACATGCGCACACACACACACACGCACACACACACACTCTCTCTCTCTCTCTTCTTTCTCTCTCTCTCTCTCTCTCTCTTTCTTCCCATGGTCAATGTTTTGCTGTCACCAGCCAAATCATCATTTAATGAGCATTCTCACTGGAATGGAAAAAAAGAAACACATTTTTGCTATTCTAATCTTTCCATGGACACTCGCAAACCTTTTTTAAGGGAAAAGCTGAACCCCACATAGTGAAGTCAATCTCAGTCACAGGATCCAGCCCTTTCCCTCAGCCCCTTAGGGTCGAGGCTGGCTAAAACACCATTAGACTGGAAAACATCACCCTTGGAAGCTGACAGTAGTTGCTTTAAATAGATGGGTGGCTATGAGCTTTTTTTAGGTTAAAGAGAGTATATAAGGCCCGCAAGAACAGGAGCATGAGCTCAAGGTCACTGGAGAGTGTGAAGGCCATACATCTATACAAGGTCAATTTGATGTTGAGGCCATACATCCTGAAAGGCTGGCTGAGCATCGGTTTATTAACGCTTCCTGAAGATGAGTTGTGAGAAACTTCCACAATGGAGCTCTGCGAATGGATTTGTTTGAGGAGCTTGAACAACTTTGCCGCTGGCCCACCAAATCCTCATGGACACAGTCTGTATCTTCTCAAAGTCCTGGCAGACGAGCGCAGGTCCATGCATTGTTGTCTTGCCAGTATAAGCTGCTCAGATTTAGAACTTCAAGCACATCAGAGGCCTTCTGATTAATGGCGGGTTGGCAGCGTATTGACAGTCTGGCCCTGTTTTTTCTGGGTCCATTGCACTGCCAGGCGCTAATTTGTTTCTTGTTTATGTGTGAGCGTACAAGTATATATGTGTGAGTATTTATGTGTATGCGCATGTGTGTTTGCACGCGTGGGTGCATCTGCGTATATTCATGCATGCATGTATGGGCTTTCGTGCGTTTGTGCGTGAGAGCATGTATTCGTATATGTCAGTGAAGTGTGTGCACGTGTTTTCGT
Organism: Gymnothorax reevesii; assembly: GCA_029721435.1. Lineage (NCBI taxonomy): Eukaryota > Metazoa > Chordata > Actinopteri > Anguilliformes > Muraenidae > Gymnothorax > Gymnothorax reevesii. The sequence continues at coordinate 11,345,226 of CM056586.1, read as the reverse complement.
GTAATGAGGGCATAGTGGCTGAAGGCAGCCAGGAAACGCAGTTTAGTGAAGAGTGTTGTCCTCAATCAACGTGAACATCAACCCGTTTCAGTAGCTCCTCTCACCTGACAGAAGAGCGCAAAGAGCTCGCGGGAGAGAAGAGGGTGCAGAGGTCAGTTTGGTGAAAAGGGTAAGCGAGGGTGCGAGGGCGTAGGAGGAGAAAACACCGGGGGTGGGCGCACCAGTTCTCTATTGTGAAGAGCTGCTTTTCACGAGCACTCAGAAGCATACGTATTTATTTATTAATAGATTTATTTTACGATTGCTTTATAATTCCCGTCCGTAGTAACTGTAGTAATAATGGAATTCTCTTGCATGTGAGCACTTAGCAGATGGATAAGGCCATCTGCTAAATGAACGTTCTGAAATGTAAAGGTAGCAACAGTTGTCAAAACGGAGTAGCATTACCGTGATGTTATTTCCCATTCAGATCCTGTCAGTTCTGTCCTGCCAGACTGCGAAATCAATGCCACTGCTGTCTCGGTCAAGCTAATGTTGGCAGAGGCAACAAAAACCCTCAGATGGGAGCCCAGAGAAGTCAGGCATATAAAAACCCACTGACCAGCAATTTTCTAATCACATTAAAAAAAAATTTAGCGATGGTTTGACCCTGCTGGATTCTACCCTGTGCTGAGCTAGTGACATCACTTGGCAGAGATGTGAGAGAGTTGTCAGCTGCATTTGTTTTTCAGAATGTTTTTTCAGAAATTTCAGAATTTCACTGTGTTTATATTATGGGCGGGAGCGAGAGAGAGAGTGGGGGAGAGAGGGAGGGGTAGAGAGAGAGAGCTCCAATCAGAGGTTTATAATTATAGAACACTGGGTATGAGACAGGCTTTCTGAAGAGCAGAATAGGGAGGGAGTTTACCTCTTGACTTCACATGAAAAGGTTTTGTCCTAATCACCTTTCATTAGGCTCAAAGCCTCAACATGGAAATCTGGATCTTTCCTAAAGCAGCGAGAGTAAGAGGATCCTCCATCGTCTTGTTCTCGCTTCGTACCTTTATCACCGATTTTTCTGAATGGAGAATAAACTGCAGCAGTGAGGGCAGCAGCATTTACGCAGATTTTCAAAGGTAAAAAGGTGCTGAAATGAAATAAATGAAGGTGCTCTTTGGAGACTGTCATAGGTAAACCCAAGGATATAAAGAAGACAAGAATTCTTAGGTACTCTCCAAAAATGTAAAGTCTTTAATACAGAGCTTGTTCATATTGAATATTAAACATTCTCCTATCAGTCCTTAGGCCTTCTTCAGGGAGTTAGAGTGAGAACAATGGCCCTAATGGACTAGGACAATAACCAACAGATTGTGACGATCAGCTGGCGTGTCAATTAGCCGTAAAGCCTATTAGCATTCATGGGCATAATCCATAATCCACAGGGTCGGTGGTTTCAAAGAAAAAAAGCCACCTGAAGCAAATCAGTATGAACAACCGCGTCTATTATCATATTAAATAGATATTCTCAAAAGCAAACAGAATCCAAAGAGTCATTACAGCCTGGAAATGGGTCCTCAAGGTCAAAAGATCCAGAGACAGTCTGTGTCATTTGCAGGTTCTGTCTATGCCCTCATTCAAAGAAAAAGGGATGCAATTTTTTTGACAGACGATAAGGTTTTGCCATTGCATAATTGGATTACCTGTGTAATTGCAAATCTGTGGTCGGCCAAATGATCTTTCAGCCTCGATCATGTCTATAAACTCAACAGTTCACAGATAAAGGCAGCTGTTTTACAGTGGATAAAATGGCTATTATTGTATCGTTGGATTTTTGGTGAGGACACCACATCTGACTTGGGCACATCTGTATGCGTCAGGCCCCTAAACGTTCTGTCTCATAAGTGACCTGACTGTGAGTTGGGCGGTCCTTGATTTTGGCTGAACCATTTCCTACATGCATCGGGTCACAAACTCTCATACTTTAGCTAAACAGTACACCAAAATACACAGTGCTGAAAAAATTTATTAGACCACCAACCAATGTGAGGTTTATGCCACAGATGCCCTCAATTAACAGTATTGGTAATTACTAAAATAATTTTTATGTTTCTGTAATGGTCAATCCACCAGTATGCGCAAGCTCTTTAACTGAAATGATATTTTTAATGCTAAAATATAATCATTGTTGTTATCCATGAATTTTCAAATTTTCCGTTTTACAAAAAAGCATAAAAAAATTGTTAAGCATATTATTATTTTTTAATTAAGATGCCTAATAACAGTTATTTTCTTGCATTACTGAAAATAAAAATTAGTTTTAGCGGTTGGATGCAAGAATGCAAACTGTTATCTAGGCCAATGGACGCCTGACAAAATAGTTGTTTTTTTAGGGGGTTTTATGTGTGAATAAGGACTATGACGTGGTTTCATTTAATTATTTGCCAAAGAAATAACAAAATAATTTAAAGTTTTTACCAAGTTTTTGACAAATTTCTGAAATATTAATGTTTTCTTCCTTTTCAGTCATTTGGTCTGAAATTTGTTGATCGCATTATATTTGAAAACATTTGAGGCGAGAAATAGACAATGCAGTAAAGGATCTTGATTCATATTTGATCAAAGCTGCAGATCTTCAAAGTTTGATCTAAAGGTGGGAGCAGACCAAATCCGTCAAGGTCTGTAAATTCGATGGGTTATATTAATTTTTGGTGGAGGGCAAGAAATCCATCCGTTGATTGGTTGACACGGCATTAGGAGTTGATTCGCCGTATCTGAAAGTGCAAAATTGTGACCTGTCAAATGCATAATGCAAATGAGGTCTGTCAGCGCAATGCAGGAGGTTGCCTAAATGTAGATCAAACTAGGCAGTGCTGATAAAATATGAATCAATACTCTGTTATTGCATCACCTATTTCAAGCCTCAGATGTTCTCAGCAACATATTTTACAGTACTGCTTAGCTGTTATACGGCAGCTTGTGACGCGCCCGTCATGTTGAATACAGTTGATCTGATACCAAGCTCTGCCCCACTCTCCGTTACATCACCACAAGCTGCAGCATTTAGAGGTCTGGTGCGACCAGTTCCTTTCTTGCTGGATTCGGTAAGTTCCTACCTTTAGACTGGAGCACCAAGTGCAGAACTCGTCATCAGACCATAAACTAGGCTCACTTATGAAATAACAAATGGTCTGCGCTGTTAAAAAAAAAAAAAAAGGATTTGACATTTTTATACACAAATTTATTGTTATAGGACAATAATTGGCCTTCTGAAAATGGGACGATCAATTCAGTGATGTAGCCTTGAAGACAACAATTGCACACTGATGAATGCAATGCAACGTGTCTTTGGAAAAACTCTCCACCATGTGGGGATACTATTTATTATAGCATAATAATATAGCTAAGTTAAAGAAGAATAAACCTTGGGTGTAGACTATTGGTTGTTTTATTGTTATATTGTGTAAATACTTTGGATTTGATGTCAGTGTCGCGCCGTTTAGGGCTTACAAGCTTCATGGCCAATTTTCACAATCAACCATCATGCCTGTTTATCACAGTGTACCAGCCTCAGGGTCGGCGATCTCAAAAATGCAGAAATACCTATTGGAATTTTGTCTGCTTTCTGAAAGGAGATTGGTATAAATTATGCAGGACCGCTTGAATTATTCACTCGCATTGGTAATACCTGGCAATACTACAAACAGTATTTGCTTTGGGTGCTGCTGTGCACCTTTGTCATAAATTAATGAGTTGATTTAAGTGTGGGGGCAGGGTGTGAGTTTGCACATGCTCAGCGTGTGATAGACGTGTGGGTCTTGAGGCTCGGAGACGGAGTGAAGGTGCAGTCGCGTGCGTATGCTTATTCTCTCCACCTCATTTCACATCAGTCGAGCTCAAATGGACTTTATTGACACAGCAGTAAATCGTAGTAAAGTGCTTGCATGACATGAGGCGCGTTAGCGCATGCACTGAGCCCTGTATACCCCGCTATTTAGAGTCGGCCGCTGGCATAAACAGGCTTCTGGCATCCCTGGGCTGTAGAATCTTTCTTTTAGTTCTTGTTTTTTTTTTTAAACACATTTTTTTGTTTACAGCTCCGAGTAAAGAGCAAAGACTGGCTCTGCAGCCCTTCCTCTTCATCTCTGTTTTGTTCCATTTCTCTCCCTCTCTGTCTCCCTGACTCTCCCATTCCACCACTTCCTTTCCCTCTGTCAGTGTCAAAACAGTCAAACACTGCTGTTCTCTCTTTCTCTCTCCTTGCCTGTCACATTCCCTCCATCTTCTGAATATCAGTACCTGCAGACGTGACACAAAGTCCGTGTTCGGAGTGATAAATAGATAAATTTCTTAAATTTTGGCAACTAAAACGATGCTGTGTCAAAACCAGTGCAACGCAGCTGCAGAATTATGAGTTTGTTGTGTGCTGTTTGCTGGGCTAGCGCCGCTCTGTTGTTTGTCATTGACTAAGGTCAGTTATGACAGGAATGACAAAAAAGATTCACTGGCACTTGTATGAAGGTTCATTATCTTTTAATGTTCTTACACCGAATGTTCCTTGAGAAATATTCATGTTGTAGTATTCAATAGAATGTCAAGTCAAGGTAGCAGTGTTTACTTTGCAAGGTTAGATCAAAGTAAGCAATGTATTTGGATGATTATTAATATTTTTGGCCTGAATTTATCTGGCTGTTCTCATTCTTTGAGGGAATTGGGCAACAATATAGCTGATCATTTTGAAAACTCTCAAAACAATTCACACATTGCTATCTATTGAGGTCAAAAAGCATTATGAATAATCACATGAGTAAAAGCGACACATTACACCTCCATGTTTTATGTTATCCATCAAAGGTCAGCTGAGCTTCATCTGCAGAGGTTCTGGTACATATATTCTTCAATAGTTTATATTTTGAGTTCTGCTTTAATTTTGGGGGGAGGCATTGGTTGAAAGAAATTAGGAGTTCTGGTACGTGTTATTTGATGTATTATAAAAGCACATGAAAGAACCAAACTTTACTTCAGGGCGAACTTTACTTTCAATAGAAGTGCTTAAAACAACATCACTGTTTTAAAACCTGTACATAAACATTCAAGGCAGTTTGTTTCATCTTCCATAGAACACCTGGTGCTCCATGCCTGTCTATGTCAGTAGTAATACACATCTTTGAATGATTGTAGACATGATGTTGTATCATGTATGCTACACAGGACGACCTAACGTATTTCCGAAGTCTGCTCTTATACAGAATGCCCGTTAGTGAATGTTGCATCTTTTATGGCAGTGGCATTAAAGTGTGACATCGACGAATGATTACCAGTTCATTCGGATGTAATAACGCGATTGACGTAGCCACCTGTCCCAGGTGGTAAAAAAAGGTGAACACGACTCCCTAAAAGCTCCCACGGTCAGAAACATCCGCTCTTAATCCATATTCCTGGCGCCTCGTCTCTCGCATCAGAGATTATGTCGTTACACTCTCCCACCCCAGTGTAAATGAAGTAATTTCACCTCCCATGGTTGTTTACAACTCCCACCCTCAGTTCATACATTTACCACTTTCACGTTATTCCAAATGAGTACAACTGGCCACAGGTTTCCTGTCCTCAGCTTTCCCTTGAAAACTTGCCAGTTTTCTGGAATGTTCCTTCTCCTAATTTCCTCTATTGCCCTTGTCAGTCTCACCGTAGCCGTCCCCATGTCCTCTCCAATCCACGTCCATCATCTTTTATGCCCTCCTCTCCCCTCTGCAGCTCCCGAATCCACGATCATTCCCCTCCATTTCCCTTTCCTTCGTTTATTTCACTCTTCACTGTCACATTTGTAATGAATCCCCATCCATTTTGCCACTGCTTGAGCAAAGCTCCCCTGTATCTCCTGTCTTAGCAGAGGCGAATCCTTCACATGGCAGCATCGTAGGCAGTGTGCTCATTTGACAGACATTTAAATAATCAGCGATGACTCAGCAGGTCCAGTTTTTCATTGCGCGCAGTTTTCCACTAAATTTACACTCACACATGTCCTACAGCAAGTCCTATCTGTACTCTTCCCTGTTTTCTTTTTCTTGAATGTCCTTTCTTTGTCTTTGTTTATGTTTCTTCTCAATAGCGTTAGTTTAAACTCGGGTTGTCTGGCCCCAAGCATCAGCTGCGGTCAGTGGAATAGTGAAATACTTATTTATATGGTCCTCTGTCTATTTTTATCACTTCAGCTCTATCTTTGTGCCTCTTAGCTCTCACATTCAGCCTGTGCTTTTATCCTTGCTCTCTCTCTCTCTCTCTCTCTCGCTCTCTCTCTCTCTCTGCTTTCTGCCCTGTCCCACCTTTGACCTCACCCCAGCTGACCACTGAAAAGCCATCATACAAGTGCATTGTGTGCTATGTACTGGGCTGTATTCACCCAGGTTGGTCCTCTTTTCTTGACCTCTGCCCTCTTGCCCTCCCTGCTCATCCCTCTATACACTCTCCTGGATTCACCTGCCTCCTCTACACCACACTTTCCTCCAGGTCCTCAGCGTTGACTGGCGTAGCGAGGTTGGAGTTGGAGTTCGAGGTGTTGTAGGCATGCAGGTACCGCCGGGCCCGCTGCACCTGGCAGTCGTCGCTGCCGGTCGTGGCGGTGCTGGCGGCGGAAGCACACTGGACCAGCATGCCGTGCAGCGACTGGCTCCGCCTCGTCCAGATCACGCTCAACCGCTTGGCGTAGCTGTAGCAGGTAGTGGTGGCGATCTCGCCCATGTCGAAGGAAGAACTGCGCTTGGTCCGCAGGGGTCTGGGGTTGGGGCTGTGGGGGGGAGGGGAGTGGTAGGCGTGGGAGGAGTTCCAGCGGTCCACCCCGCCCCGCTTCACCACCAAGCCCCCTCCCATGCTGGATCGCCACTGTGTTACCGCGTCCCCGCGCCCGTGCTCATGGGGCGCCACGGGGTCCCTGTCCCGGGCGTGGCGCAGTTTGACCTGACGGGGCAGCGAGGAGGATGTAGCCAAAGGGGTGTAGTACAGCGCCATCCTTTCAGTCTCAGGGGTGTACGGCGGGAGCTGTTTCTCAGAGACCGCCACCGTTAGGCTGGAGCCTATCCCCCCCGCTGCTTTGTACAGGTCCAGGTTCACTTTGGGCTTGGGCAGGGTTTTGGGCTTAGCCCTCAGGGGGGCTCCCCCGCCGCCGCCTCGCCCTCCCCCCCTCTGCTGGGGCAGAATCCCATTGGGCACCACCACCATCATGACCCCGCCGCTGCCATTGGTCTGTGAATACACGTTCGTGCCTTTGGCCGGCAGTGGTGAGGAGGTAGCGGAGCCGGGTAGGCAGCCTTCATCGATGTCATCGGAGCCGTCGCCGGCGGCACTGCATACCCGGTGGCGTACCATCATGGTGACGGTGAAAACCAGCAGCGTCACCACCACCACTCCGCCCACCATGATGGTCAGGGTGCCTCCCAGGAAGTGAGCCTGCAGGGAGCGGCATTCTGGGTAATCGTCCTTGGTGCTAAACTGGGCACAGCCCAAGACCTTGGTGGCAGCCAGAGCGGTGACCGTGTCATCAAAGATGGCCAGCACACACAGGTTGTAGTCCACCCCTGACACCAGGTTCTTCAACAGGAAGCTCTTGCTGGTGGACGGAAGGATTCTGGGGGAGATGGAGAGAAAACAGAAAGGTGGTCGTTGTACTACGGCAGGAGAGGGGGAGGGGAGGGGAGGGGAAAGCAACGGCAATTCTATGAATTACAGAAGCGGAATGGAGCTCTAGAGAAAATACGCAGATCCTAATAACTAATGATTAAGAATTAATTGCTCAGGGAGAAGGACGGGTGAGCTACTCTTTTGAAGGAACTGTATTAGGCGGATAAACGCGGATGAGGGAGGAAGTGATTAAAGGAATAACCAGCAATTGAGGGAGAGCGGGTGAGTGGCTTTCGACGAAGCGAGGGGGGCGAAAGGGCAGCGACTGTGAAGAAGGTGCGATTCGGTGGCACAAAGACTCCACATCCAAACACCAGCTCTCATGCGTGCACATCCACTGGTCCTGCGCTAATTTGATTACTGACCTGCAGCACCTGAATAACCACCACATTTCATAAATCTGTTTATTTTTCTCTGAAATGCTCTTTGTGAAGCTAAATGCTGCGCCTGCCATGATGTGGTAAGCAGACTCGCCGCTGCTTACACACAGACATTTAAAAGCAAATTAAAACATATTGGGCTACTCAGCGTGATTCATGGCTCACAGTGCATTTGGCATTGAAGTATAATTGCTGGTTCTCGCTAGGGCCTTGAGTTATTTTCGTCCTGGCATTCGCAACCTTACCCCTCCCCTCATCCACTGCCCCAACCTTTCTCTATCCCTGTGTCTCTCCGTCTCGTTGCCCGGGTAATACTGTCACTGGTGTCGGACTCTATTAAGCGCAACTGCCTGCAAATTAGGAGTTATGCACCAAGGTCACCTGTACAATTTTCTGAAGAATATAAGTTTATAGAGGGGGCGGTCAAATCATCAGAAACACCATTATAAATATTATCTTTAGATGATTAGGACATAATCTTTTTTGTAGATACTGATTCAGATATGGATTGATGCAATTCAATGGTCATTTTTTAGAGCTTAATGCTGTGGTTATAAGCAGCTATTTTTTCCAAGTCTCAGTCTGTTCCTGTTGTAAGGCTTTGAATTGCGGCCACTGTCCCTTATTCCATCCAGTCTTTTTCGTTTTATTTTTGGTTTTTTTTTTGGCGAATGTTGTCATCATTTTTGACATAGTTCCCACTTAAAATAATTTTGTGGTACACCTGCAATTTGGGTACCAACTACTTGGCCCCTTTGTACTCTTGTAGTATCTCCGTCTCGTTCTGGAGATTTACGTTGCAGAAGTGTTGCCATTTAGATTTTTTTTCTAGCTGATCCATATTGCTATTCAATTCACATTACCTACGGCAGTGCTTTTGTAACTGTGGTCTAAAGACTTCAAAATCAGAGGTGTTTTTCAGGGATGCTTTTCATACTTAGTCCAACTCCATATTTATGCTCAATCAATCTGTTTTGTTGTGGAAACACGAGCTCAAAACAACATATTTTTCAGCTTGTGCTGTACTTATGATGGCAGCGGTTTTTCTAGCACCAAAATAGCACATTAGCACAATTACATAAGGATGGAGTGACACTGTGTTGTTAGTACACTGGAGTAAAGGCTGCTAAAAATGGGGCTTTCCAATCTTATGTGAAGAAACAACTTTTTTAACAAGCAATTATTTGGGCAGTATGAACAATCTTTAGCATTATATGTATTGGCTTTATTCTTAAAGGGACTGTGCTGAATGCAATAATCTATCTTTTTCAAAACCATTTATATTTTTGGTGATGTACATTTACACACAAGCTTATATGTGAGTAATAAGCAACCGCATGCCAGTCAATATACAGAATTATTTGCACATCTAAGTTGTGTAATATGGCTCAATGCAAAGAATGCCTATACCATGGTTATCACACACACACACAGCCAAAAACAACATTTTTTTTGTGTTTTCATCCAAAAAACTGTACTTATATGTGGACTATTTGTTTCCGCAATTGCTAACTTCTGTTGCTTTTAAACAGCTGAAGCATTTGTTTCTATATGCAAGAGTGCAGTCATTTGTTGAATCTCGTTTTGTTGCCATGCAAAAGCTGTGGTTACTAATATCACAGCGTCATGGTTCCACTCAAATGGTTGTTGTCACGATGTGCTTTCTCGAATTAGTCATAATCACGGTACTCGCCAAAGATTTCAATAGTTATATCGGAATACTCAAAGATGTCAGTGTCCATCTCAGCCTTCACTCTCGATGTTTGTTACTTTGTGACTCAAAGTGTTAGTTAAATTCAGCCTAAATTCAGACATGGCGAATTAATGCAAAATGTCAAAAGACTGACATGTTTAGAACTACTTCTCAGGTGTGCAGTTATCATAAAATAACGCACACCCCTCAGTGTGTCCTTCAACCAATCACAAGTGAGTGCTCAACAGACTCGTAACAAAACTATATATACTATTATATTTATGTCTGTGTGCGTATGTGTTTGTGTGCATATTTATATGTGTGTGTGTGTGCATGTGTGCACTGTATTTGTGAGCATGGATGTATGTTTTGTAGTATGTGTGTAAATATTTCCTAGCTGTTCTTCCTCTTCATCATTTTTTCATTTTGAGAGGAAAATGCATGTAAAACTGTGTATACCACTGCTTTGTCAGCATTAGTTAAGATCCTTCACCCCTGCTATTCCTTATGCGATGTGCGTGCCTGCGTGTGTGTTTGTAAGACTTTCTGAGTGTTATCGAGAAACAGGAATGTTTTGTAAGATTGGCGATACAGGAGTGGTTATTATCAGCACACTAGACTGCAGTGTGTGTGGAGGGAGTAAAATGGATTTAAGCTGGAGTTTTTTCCTCTCTTTTTGACTCCCTTTCATGCTGCCTTTAGTTTGTCTGTCTCTCCAGTTCTCACTGCTCTTGTCCACCTAAACCTCTCCTTTCATCTTCTCACCCTCCTGAGTTTCAATTTTCCTCTGTCTCTCTCACCTCATTCAGATTTTTGTGTGTGTGTGTGTGGGGGTTTACCGGAGAGCAGTTACGCTGTCACCTTGTGAACTTTGGATATAGAGAAGCACATGAAAATGAGTGCAGGGAAGGTTTAGATAGAGAAAAGTAGATTAAAATAAGTATAGTGAATGAGATGTATGGCACCTGATTCCTATTCTCTCTCCCCCCCTCCTCTCCCTCTGTCCGTCTCACTCTCCTTTTACCATCCCTGTTGTCTCCAGTTCTTTCAGAAAGATGGGCTGTGACACACTTATTGGCCCAGCAGTTTAAGCTCATTTAAGGACTTCATTATACTCCCCCCAGAGTCCTCTGTCACACCCTGTGAATTTCTCTCTCTTTTCATCCATTTCCAGGTCTCCTCTAGCTTACAGTGGCCTTCCTGCCCTGAATTCCCTTTCACGGACTATGTCAGGATAACGTTTTTCCCAAAAATAAAGCATCTTCTCATGGGAATAGACGCACCTCGTCCGAGGAGTCCCAGAAAAATGGGTCTTGTTTTCAAGACAGAATACAGTTGCAAATCATATAAGATCACAATAGGCAGGACTGATTACAAGAGAAAAGCATGGACCCATGGATTCCTTACCTTACAGCTTTAATGTAATTAGTGTCCATTTGGAAAGAGAATGCTGCTTACTATTAATAAGGACGCAAAATTCTAATTAACACCAGATGAAATTTTGCTAGCCTCATTGCCTTTGATGTCTGTGATCTGCCGTGAGGATAGAACAGCCACGTTGAATAATTTTCATGGGGCAAACAAGTAATTATGTTGATGTAATCTGCTATTTTCAAAGTCATTATCCCATAATAAACAAGACGAAAGCTATATATTGTTATACATTTCTCAGTAGCCAACATGTTTGCATAAGGTCTAACCAAACAAATGTTAATCATAGGCTAATAGTTTTCTCGATCACTCAAAGTTCAAATCACACAGCATTGCAAATACAAAGGTATGTTTTTAATAAGCACTGCCAACATCTGCTGAGAACTTGACAGTGTGAGCTCAATGAAACAAAATGTGTAAACTTGTTCCAAAAATTAAGTGTTATATTATTCAAAATAGACAAAGGCCGTACATTGTAATGATGAGCATTGTGAGAAATATTTTGCCCCTTCTGGTCTTTTTCTACTTTTGCGTATTTGCCATGTTTAAATGTTTCAGATCATCCAGCTACTTTTAATGTCAGGCCAAGACAACGGGAGTAAATGCAAAACATAGCTTTTAAATTAGCATTTCATTTGCTGAAGGTAAGGAGTTACTTCGAACCTAAATCACCAATGTGAAAAAATAATTGCTGTATAGTACCTCAAAATTTGTTCATACACTGCTGATACTTTCACATTGTTCCTACAACATTCACGATTGAGTAATGCCTTCCATAATTATTGGTACCCCTGGTTGAGATGTGTTAAAAGCCTTAAAATAAATTCAATTTTTATTGCAGAAGCATACTCTCACACTAGAAATTGTAGAAAAATGTAACCGCAACTCAAGTGAGTTTAAGGGGGAAAAAATCCTTGACTAAGAAATAATTATTTCTCATAAAATCACCTGTTCCACAATCATTGGCACCCCTAACAATTCATAGAAAATACAGTAAATGTAATTTACAGAAGTATTTCTGTCATTTCTACAGTAGTATACAAAGTTGATCGGAATATCTGGGAAGATTTAATTAGTAATTCATCAGGTCCTGTTTCCCTGGGGTATAAATATGACGAGGCCATTTCTCTTATCCACTCTTCAACATGGGAAAGACAAAGGAACACACCATTCAAGTAAGGCAGATGTGTGTCGAACTTCACAAGTCAGGCAATGGCTACAAGAAAATAGCCACTTGCCGGCACCTGCCCATATCTACTGTCAGAGGAATCATTAAGAAGTTTAAAACAACTGGAACACTGGTAAACAAGCCTGGACAAGGACGCAAGGTTATTTTGCCACCACGCACAGTGAGGAGGATGGTAAGAGAAATAAGTTCTCCAAAGCTCTCTGTTAAAGAATTGCAACAAATGGTTGCATCTTGGGGTCACAAAGTCTCCAAAACAACCATCACGTGCCATCTACATGCCAACAAGCTGTTCGGGAGGCATGCACAGAAAAAACCTTTTCTCACTCACAATCATGAATGGAAACGTGTGGAATTCGCTATGCGTTACTGGGACTGTGTGCTTTGGTCAGATTAGACCAAGATAGAGCTTTTTGGCAACAAACACTCTTAAGTGGGTCTGGCAGAACACAAAAGATGAGTATGCAGAAAAGCACCTCATGCCCACTGTAAAGTATGGGGGAGGATCGGTGATGCTGTGGGCCTGTTTCTCTTCCAGAGGCCCTGGGAACCTTGTTAGTGTGCATGGCATCATGAACACTTTGAAATACCATTTTAAATCAAAATCTGGTGGCCTCTGCCCGAAAGCTGAAGATGTGTCGTCACTGGGTCTTTCAGCAAGACGATGACCCTAAACATGTGGCCAAATCTACACAGAAATGGTTCTCCAGACACAGAATCAAGCTCCTCCCATGGCCATCTCAGTCCCCAGACCTCAACCCCATTGAAAACCTGTGGAGTGAGCTGGAGAGGAGAGTGCAGAGGAGAGGACCCAGGTCACTGGATGATTTAGAGAGATTGTGCAAAGAGGAATGGTCGAAGATCCCTTCTTTCTGTATTCTCCCATCTTGTGAAACATCATAGGAGAAGATTAGGTGCTGTTTTGTTGGCAAAAGGGGGTTGCACAAAGTTACTAACATTAGGGGTGCTAATAATTGTGGCACACATTATTTGATGTAAAAGAATTATTTCTTAATGTGGGATTTTTTTATCCTGCTGAATAAATACACTTGAATTAAAGGTTGGATTTTCCTCTTTTTTTTCATTGTGGTCCTATATTATTTAGAACAAAACTGAATGTATTAGAAGCTAAAGAACACATCTTAACCAGGGTTCCCAATGATTAAGGAGGGCGCTGTTGGTATCAAAGTAAATGTGTCTGTACATATGTAGTATGGGTATTCGGGCACACCCCGAGTCCCCCCAGCCACAACCCCCACCGCCATCCCCCGGAGATGGACACCCGAAAGTTGTCAAAGCAAGCCTATCACCTGAATACCAATGAAGCCGAGCAGGTCAGCATGAACAAGTACCAGCTACGTTGAATCCAAATGCAAAAGCCAGAGCTTGAGAATCCACAACTATCCTTCTGGGGTACTTCATAGAAAAGCTTAGATGCTAACTGTGCCAAATGCTTGGCTACATATTTTGAACCACAGCTAACATTGTTTGCAACTGAGCATTTGGAAAACGTATCCCAGATCTGCTGTCTGCAACATGTAGGCATGTGTTTGACTGAAATCGTATATACAAGCAGTACGTTGAAAATGTTGACTCATTTGCATCATCCAAGTGTGAATATCACAGATACAAAGTAAAAACCTAGGTAGACCTCCGTATGTTGTTTTTATTTAAGAAAGAAAGATATGGGCCTTCCACTGTTCAGAAAATTTCTGGCCTGTGACAATAACATTCTGAGATCGAATTTCTGTTTACTCTTAGATTGTGTTTAGATGACTTGGGGTGTACAGCGGCACTGATAGTTTGCATGACTAGGCTGCCGTAAGTCGCCCTCCTTTGGCTGCAGATATGTGCAGGAGAAATTAAAATATGCATGAATGATGAATTTAAGCAGGTCCGAGACTGTTCCGCTGAATCAATGTGAGGCTGAAAGCTGCTTTTGTTCACAATTTTCTACTTGCCGCACTTAAGTGAATCATAACTTTATTATATTTTTATTTCAGAAGTTTTGATTGTAAGTTACAGCCATATCGACTTTTTTGTAATAATTTTTATTCAAGAATGCGCCTTCCAGTGTTCATGAAATTATAACCACTTAGTTAACTGTTTATTAATAAGGCCAATTAGCTTTTTTTTGTAAACAAACCCTGCCATACATGTTTGTTTACAACTTCAAAATAAATGTAAAACCATTTTACATTTTTCTTTTCTCTTTCCCCGCTGTAACGAAAACACAGCAAACTGTGAATTCAAAACCGTGACTCTTATTTACAGTTATACCCCAAGTAGATAATGGTTCTGACTGCGGGCCTTCAAGTTGTAATGTGAAAAATAGCCCCTAGATGGTAGTATTTACTTTTTTTTGTTTAGCCAGTCTGAAGCTAGGGGTGGGCATGTCCTGGGCATGTCTGAGAGGGGAATGTCCCAGAGGAAAAAAAAAGTCTAAAAGGTGGGAGGGGGCTGCAAAAGAGTATTAAAGGAGAGAAATTGAGAGTGTAAAGTAGTAGGAGAAATTGCAAGGAGAAGGATACATTTGACCAGACCTGTCACTCTTTTCAAGACCTGTGAAGCTTTTTGTGGATTTTTGCCTGCTGGAGCATTTTCCTCACCTGGAACATCACCAAGCGACCCCATCTCAAGGGACTGTAAATATTTTTTTGTCAATGTCAATCTTGGTCAGTAATATAAATTGTAGGTTAGTGTTGGTCTTTGTTTAATTAAATCTCTTTGAGTTTTAAAATTTTGTCTGTCATCCCTTGCTGTCTTATATGTCGTAGCAAATTGGGGCCATGACAAAGTTTTCCCTCAAAATGGTTCGCTGGAGTCTCAGAGCCTGAGAAATGGCTTGGTAACCTTTTCCAGACTGAGGCAGATGAACAACTTTGTTTTTGAATTTCATAACATTGCAGCATCATGTGCTGCTCTTTGCCTTCTTCATATTGCCAGACAGGTTCTATTGAAGTGATGATTTGATTCAACAGAGCTGGCATTAACCCCTTAAGAACTGAGATCCTTAAGACCCCGGTACCGGGGACGGTTATTACGCAATATAAATACAGCATTTTTTTCAAATCCCGACATTGTCAAGCGGCATATCCACATTTCGCGAAGAAACTCTGCCAAAAGCTCATGTAAACCATTTTTAACTCAACCGAACACAATTCAAGCACCAAGCAAGTAAATAAGCATGCAGCAGAACATAGGATAAAATCATATCAGTGCTGAATCGCCAGGATTTCTGCTGAATTTGTGCTATGCATTAAAACGATACCTCAAATAAAAGAGGAAAGTCCACAGAATGCAACGATATGAGCCCTGTCATTTTAAACCGACACCACATTGAAAGAACAGCAGGCATACACTTTACAGTCTACAGAGATGAGCAGAAAAAAATTCTTACCTTTGATATTTTGCAATAAAAAAAACTGTTCAAGGGTAAATCTGCGCTTGCTATTGTTAGCCCAATGTGTTCGCGTTATAACGAAACTAGATCTGTCGGGATTCTAGCATGTTCTTTTCCAGGGCGTTGCTTCAAATATCTCGGCTCCGTAGCATTCCGCCTCCTTGCAATGTATTATTCTTTCTGAGATCGGCTTGTGATGCTGTCAGGAAGACTATGCCGGTAGGAATTTGATTGTATGAGTCCTGATGATTCTAACGAACTCTAAACCACGTTTATGGCAGAAACCGAGCCTGAGCTACAGCCTTGCGTTCCGAGTGCGTCAAACTGAGTCCATGGGACATAATGAATGTTCTTGAACAGCGCGTCAATATAAACGCATAACTAGTTTGTTTGAGGTATTGTCCGAATAATTATCCGCTAAATATTCAACATTCATTTTCAAAGTCGTTTTCTGACAGAATCTTTGCACTATTCCGCACAAATACTGAGCCTACAACAGTACAGTATGTATTTTCCTTCCCCATTCGTTGAATGGGCAATTTCACCATAGACTGTTGTCGATTGGCGCAGCCTATTGGATAAAATGCCGCGCTGCTGAAAGGAAATTGTGAAGGTTCGATTCCTGATCGGGGTACACCTTTTTTTTATTTATTTATCTATCTATTTGGAAATAATCGCACTTGCCTTCTACAAATAATCGCTGGGGTTTTTGTTATTCTTACTTTTCTTTAACATATTTTCACATTGCCTTTGTATTTATCATTTTACTTAATCGTTTTGTTTTTTAATAAATATGCTCCAGTGGAGTCAAACTTAATTTTCATTGTATGTATTATCTTTGAATGGGAAATTGTATAGGCAACAAAACAGGCAGAAATAATAATTTTTTTTTATTCTAATAATTAAAAAATGTTGTATTTGGTTGGAATGGATGCCTGTAGTGATATATGAGTAAAATATATATATATATATATTATATAAGATCTGAAATGGAACACAAGGTACCTAAATTGCCAAAATGGAGAAGCCACCTAGACATTCCTCTCTAATTTTGTTCTGATTGACCTGATTAGAATAAACTTTGGCACAGATAATAATGACATTCAGTGCTGTAATTTTTAGAGGTTTTAGGCTGCAACTCAACAAACAAAGGGATCGAAGTAAAAATTTGTTAGGTGCAAAATGAGATCTTTCATTTACACTGTGTTCCATCTCCATTTACTCTGACTCAGTGACATATATAGTAATTTTTACACCAGGTATGAAATCCCAAATGGTTTTACCTTTATTACCATACCAAGATTATTCAAATGGACCAAGCAGTCGCAGAGATACACTCATTTCATTTTGGGCTTGCCATTTTCAAAAAAAGAGGCTCAGGGCTTAAGGGGTTGATCATGCTTGCGTGTGTCTGGTGGAATTGAACCCAATTATCAATTCAATTGATTTTGCAACTAAGGGGGCAATTACTTTTTCACGTATCGCCAGGTAGGGTTGAATAGCTTTTTTCCTTAAATAGAAATCATTTTAAAACTACATTTTGTGTTTGGGATAACTTTGCCTGATATTAAAATTAGTTTGATCTGAAACATTTAAAGGGGACCTATTATGCTGATCCTTATTTTAATACATATAGGTAATGTTATAATGTTGGATGTCCATACCCAACCTCTGAAAAGTTTCTAAATATAAGATACAGGGGTTTTGCCATAATCCATGAACGTGATTTTGTGAATGTGATTTCCTCTCTGAACAGCTCCTACCGAGATTTTCACGAGATCTGGGCAAAACCTGACATCAGGTTGTGCCGTCCAGTTAGTACAGACCTAGCCAAAGCCAGTCACGGCACTGGACCTGCCCACACCGGAAACTATTCCAGCAGACATGAACAACCACGGATCATACTGTGCCGTAGTAGCATCTTCACTTCCAGAAATACAAACAAAGAACCTTAGATCATTAGAGATGTAGTTTTGTCAGTATCTCTCCGAAAGCTGTTTGTCCGTTTACTTTTGGACGCGAAGAAAAGCATTTATTTCTCTCCCAAAAGACGATGCCTCCAGAAATCAGTAGGGTAGCTTTTTTGTTTGCAGCGAACAGCCACGGCCAAAGGGAACGTTAGCTGCTTGTGCTCAGCATTTCACCAATGGCAGCTTTGTCAATAAAGGATAATTCGACTGAGAGAATCAGCTGAAAGAACATTTAGCAAGTAATTAAGTTAACTGGCATCAGGTTTGTAACATGATTTGCTATAAAAGGGATGTCTTAGAGAGGCTGAGTCTCTCAGAAGTAAAGAGGCTCTCAAACCTTTGAAGGTTTGCGTAAAAATTTGTGAAATACTTTAAAAACAATGTTCCTCAACTTCAAATTGCAAAGGCTTTGAAGGTCTCATCATCGACGGAGCATAACATCATCAAAGATTCAGAGAAACTGGAAAAATCTCTGTGCGTTAGGGACAAGGCCGAAGACCTTTACTGGATGCCCATGATCTTCGGGCCCACAGACGCCACTGCATCACTCACCGGCATGATTCTGTCATTGACAGTCATTGACATTACTAAATGGGCCCAGGAATACTTCAAGAAACCACCGTGTGTAAAAACAATCCTCCGTGCCATCCGCAGATGCCACCTAAAACTATCATGCAAAAAGGAAGTTGTTGAGAATGATGCAGAAGCGCCACCGTGTTCTGTGGGCCAAGGTTCATTTAAAATGGACTGTAGCAAAGTGTCTGTGATCATACGAGTCCTAATTTGACATTTTTGTTGGAAATCATGGGCGTCGTGTCCTCCGGGCTAAAGAGGAGGAAGACCACCCCTCCTGTTATCAGTGTTCAGTTCTCAAGGCCAGCATCTCTGATGGTATGGGGATGCATTAGTGCATATGGTGTGGGATACTTGCATGTTTTAAAAAGCACCATGAATGCTGAAAGGTATATAAAGGTTTTAGAGCAATATATGCTCCCCTCCCAACGACATCTGTTGCAGGGAAGGCCTTGTGTATTTCAGCAGGACAATGCAAAACCACATACTGCAGCTATTCAACAGCATGACTTCATTGTAGAAGAGTCCATGTGCTGAACTGGCCTGCCTGCTGTCCTGATCTTTCACCAATTGAGAACTTTTGGCACATAATGAAACAACGAATCCGTCAAAGGAGACCCAAAACTCTCCAGCAGCTGGAAGCCTGTATTAAACAAGAGTGGGATCAAATTCCAATGGCTAAGCTCAAGAAAATTGTCTCCTCAATGCCCAGATGCCTCCACTCTGTGTTATAAAGAAGAGGGGATGCAACACCACGATAAAGAGGGCTCTATTCTACCTTTTTTGAGAGCTGTAGCAGCTATTAAATTTAAAATGAGCTCATTTTGTGGTTAAATTTGTAAAATTTCTCAATTTCAACATTTGCAACGTTATCTCTGTTCTATTGTGAATAAAATACTGGCTGGTGTGAGTTGAAAGTTATTTTGATTTCATATTCAGAATTTACACTTTGTCCCAACTATTTCGGAATTGGGTTTGTAATTTTCAGATCGTTAATGTGTTTTCGGTTCTTTGTATGTGGCCTCATCCTCAATATCCAAAAGGAATATGTAGTTTACATGACTTTCATCAAATTTTGGATGTTGTCATATTCAGAATAATGCTGGAAAATTTTTGTGCCTGTAATCACATGCATTATTCAAAATACATATTGCTCTTTTTGTTTGCTAGATTTGCACCAAAGGGAAACGCCGAAGATTGACTCCTTGAGTCATGTAGCTGGAGATGAAGTAACCTTGGCTTACTGGGTGTTTGCTTTGGAAGCTAGCAGTCAATCTTTCCGCTAGCACTGGCTTTGACTGAATAGTGGGTATAGTCGAGTTAGACTATGTAGGTCAGCTTTCCTCTTGTTGTGCATCTTGGATGATGTGGAATTAGAATGAAGAGATTTAAAGTCTTATTCTTTAGAGCAAAAAATAATAATTTTAACTGTGTTTTCGGGTATGTGATTGTGAATGCAGGGGAATATGCTATCTTGGGGGCGAAGAGAGTGATGCTATAATGTACATTTTGAACCCAATATTATTTACATAAGGTGCTTAAGAGAATGTAGAAATGCATGGTATTCATTTTAATTTGGCCTGTTGCGGAGACTGGAGTGGGGGCTGAAGGTGGGGGTTTCTGTGCTCACTTCCCACCCCTTGAACACCCACACTTTTAAAATCATTGCTCTGCCCCTGCTGCAGAAGGATACTTTCATAAAGCAACGTGATCAATGGGCTCTGAAACACACGCAATTTCCTGCTACTGCAGTCATGGTAATTATTGATTTTATAAATAAATGCAATGAACAGCGTAGGACTCAGATTTGTGGCGAGCGTGCTCATCTTTCACAATAAAAAGGCATGTCCTTTTGTTCAATGGGCCCATGCTTGCTCTGTTTACTGGTTCTTTTTCAGTCATTTGCCTTATTAATCCTGAGTATTGCCACTATCATTAACTAAATAAGCATGAATGGAACTGCTCAGTGTTATATTGAAGTCTCTAATTAACTGCTTTGTCTTTATTTATTTTGTCAGAGCTTCAAAGGATTGCGGAGAGCACGTTTTGCAAGCGCCTCCTGCTGATTGATCACTGCATTTGCAACAGTGTTGAGTGTATTAGTGCAGGATCTGACTTTACTGTGTGCCACGTGCCCCCTGAGTTTACTCACCTGTAGACCAGGGTCTCATCAGCAGTGCAGTTGTACTGGATCTGGTACATCCACACCATGTAGGCCCCGAAAGCCTTGCCTAGGTCCCAGCGAACCTGCGCTGAGGTGGAAGTCACGCCTTGCACCCCTACTCTGGCCACTGCACTTCCCCTCCTGCTCTTGCCTTTGTCCTTCTCTTCCTCCTCCTCTTCCTTTGCTGTCTTACCCTCCCCATTGGCTGGAGCCACCGGGGCCACTCCCCCACCCGCTCCACTCGCCCCGCCTGCCCCAATTGTTCCACCTGTCGTCCCACCCCCTCCAGTCTTCCCGGTGGTGATGTCGGAGGACCCTGGGTCCCGGGCGTTTACGAGCGGGACGGTCCCATTCCCCCGGTGTGGCAGGGGGATGATTTTGAGGTCCACCAGGGCAGTGGCCTCCCCAGCAGCGTTGATAGCGATACACGTATAGGTTCCATCGTCCCGGGCACGAGTCACCAGCAGGTCCAGAGTCCCGTTTCGATAGGATGCTGTCCGGCTGGTGTTGGCCACGATTCGATCATCCGGGGACACCCAGTGGATGACGGGCTCGGGGTCGCCGATGGCACGGCATTTGAGGGTGGCCTGCTGGCCCTCCAGCACCCAGAGCTTGTGGGTATGGCGGGTGATGAGCGGAGGCTCGCATGTGAACTCCTCCTCTGGAATAGACCAGAAGTATCGCCCGGCCAGGTGAGCCGGCGTCGCGCAGGTCTCCATGTCATCGCTGCGGACTAACCTCCGCAACCACAGCAGCTCACAGTTGCAGTGCAAAGGATTCCCTCCAAAGTTGAGGCTGGTCACAGCATTGTACGGGGTGGGGCTCACCACGCCTGTCTGAGATCGAGCAAACAGTGGGTCAGGCGGCAGCGTCTGCAGGCGATTAGATGTCATGTCGAGTCTCGCCAGCTTGTAGAGCTCCCCAAAAGCGCCCTCCATGATGTGGTCGATGAGGTTGTGGTCTAGGTTTAGTGTGTGCAGGCTCGCCATGTTTTGGATGGCCTCCCATGGAACCTTGCGCAGGTTGTTGTACGAGAGGTCCAAATCCTCCAGGGTCAGCAGGAAGTCATCGAAGGCCTCAGCTGATACGTTGATTAGCTGATTATTGTTGACAATGAGGTGCTGCAGGTTGAGAAGCCCAGACAGGTCCCGTGGTCCCACGCTGGTCAGCCGGTTTCCGTCCAGGTGGAGCGAGCGAAGGCTCTCGAGGTCGGAGAAGGCCAGCGGCCGGATGGCGTGGATCGTGTTGCGAGACAGCGTCAGGTCCACCAGCCCTGTCATGTTAGCGAAGTCGTCTCCGCCCACTTCGCGGATGTAGTTGTCCGCTAACCGCAGCTCCACCGTGCGCCGGTCCACATTGGGAGGAACGAACAGGAGGCCTTTGTCGGCGCAGAGGGTGCTCAGAGACTCAGACAGGTTACGGCACACACAGTGGAAAGGGCAGGCTGAAACCATGCCCCAGGTCTCGCTCGCACAAGCTCCGGGAACGTACCCCAACAGGGCGGGCAGCAGCCAAGCACAGGTCACCAGGGTCAACCAGGGAATGTGGGGTAGGGCTCTAATGAAACCTTGCGCAGTCAGACAGGCACAGAGGTGCAGCAGCAGTTTGGAGGAGAGATCCGGAAGGGGTGGGCTGGGCCACCTTGAAGGGGTGTTATGAGTCACAGAGATGTGTTTTTGCTGTGTTCTTTTGGTAGGGTCCTTTCCTCGTGAAAGGGACGGGTGTAGTTGTCGGGAGGGCTGCTTGGATAGGGAGTGTGGCATGATAGAAGGGGGTTATCCACAGACCTGAGGAGAAACAGAATGCAATATTTTAATGGCTGCAAAAGATCAATATCTATGCGTCATCTTGGTATCCATTGATGCCTCTATCACCATCATATATAAATTTGACACATGCTGCCTGTATATCTGCTTGTATGAAATGCAGCGTACGAGTGTGCTCTTGCCCGCACTTGGTTTCATAACAAGGTCCAGTCAAACCATCGCACTCATAAACCAGGCCGCGCCACAGAATCGCACACTGCACTATGTCAAAGCTACATCGTCATCCACTTTGCGCTTTATAGCGCATGAAATGTGTGCATATGATTGACAGTGCGTACGCTGCTCAGTTTGCCACACAATAGCGCACCACAGCCCACCGCACTGGGGTCAGTGGGGTTTCTGCATTTGAGGGCGAGTAAAACTAGAGCACTCCAGGGAGTGTGGGGCGAGAGAGGGGATTGCATTACGTTAAGCCTCACTGAACCAGCAAGCAACCTCTCCCTGAAACACTCCTGCAGAGAGAGAGCAAGAGAGAGATGGAGAGAGGGAAAGACGTGAGGGGAAGATAAAGAGATGGAGGAGAGGACTGATTTAACCTGAGCGGGATGGAGGGTGGGGTTCTGTGGGAGTGTGGGGGAGTAAGGGTGAGGGGTGGGCAGATGGATGCCAAAAAAAGAGGCAGGTGAAGGGCGGAGAGTGGACAGAGAGAGAGCAATAGAGAGCTAATGAGAGAATGCCATGTTGTGCAGTGTAGCTCACTCCTGCAGAAACGGCAGACACGGGTTTTAAATGCTGAAGTGTAGAAAATCTTGGGGATGTGAGTAATCTTAATCATCAGTCTGACTCATTTCTTATTCTTACTCTTCCTCTGCCAGCTCCTTAAATCTCCATTTTCTCTCCTCAACCGTTTCAGTTCTGCTCTTGTATCTCTCCATCCATGCGCCAGTTTTGGCCTTCCTCTATCCCTTCTTCTTCTCCTCTCCCAGGCCTGCGTCCTCTCCCCGTTATTTTCTGTTCTCTCATACCCTCAGTCACCTCCTTGCCCTTGTGATAACCACAGGGTGATGTAACAGTTACATCGTCTGGTTAGAGGTAATACATCCTAACTACGCCGGCCTCCTGTCTGTGAAACAGGACACCACCTGACAGTGCAGGTCTGGGAGCAAAGCCATTTCCCTCTCGCATCGATCCGAACGATTGAGGGGGAGCAGCATGCCCTTCCTGTAGGTTTACATCTCCACCCCTCCCCCCCTCCTCTGGTCTGTTATCCTCTACCTCTTGTCCTCCTCTCTCCTTATTTCTTCACCTCCTCTGTTCTCCATCCCACATCCCTTTAAGCGCGAGCCCTCAGCATCTATGATGTGGAAGCCACCAGGCCTGCGCTCACTTCACTGCCCCTGCGCCAGTGGGATCAGATAGTCCGCTATGTTTCCATTTGTGGTCGATTCAGTGTGTGTGTGTGTGTGTGTGTGTGTGTGAGTGTGCATGTGAGAGCTATTCTGAGGAGCCGCAGAAACCTGTATTGAGTTCTTAATGTATTTCTTCGGATGGTCATTTATACAGAGACATTTCTCTGCACACTGAAGATTCTCAGACTTGTCTTTCAAAAGCGAAATGCTGACTTTCTCCTGTTCAGCTGCTACGGGATAACAAACAACTCTGCACGCGCCATTTAGAATTGCAACTGACTCTAACTGCGTCCTAGACTTTAAAATCAGCATTTTCGTACACGCAATTGATGTACAGGCTTACACTACAGTTTGAGTTATAGCAGGTGCCACTTTGCTGTTGGCTATTGATTCGCCTTTGAATGGTTTTGAGTGATGTTTGAACTGTAGCCATCCTGTAACTGCTTTATAGGTCTGCACTTAACTTATAATGCAAAATGTTTAAAGGGAGCCATTTAAAAGGAGTTTGCATATTGTTACAGGGAGTGTGTTCAGTTGAAAAATTGGAGTTGGTGCAGCCATACAGTCAAATATAGCCACATTTTTCATTTTGAAATCTGCATTAAGGGATGACATGTGTTTTATGTTTGTATATAGAACTTTCATGAGTGTTTCTTTTCGGCTTTCTCTACAGTTATTGAACAATTCACAAGGCTTGGCTGTTTTCCTCTGAAACCAAAGACACTGGATTTGTGGCTAAGTCAGTCCATAGCACGGGGTGTGAGGTTAAAATTCAGTGCAAACACCAACATATTGTATTTCTCGTAGTGTTTTAAAGGATATCGGCTCGTGGGGGAACAGACTGTCACATTTCACGCCAATTTAATTCTGTTAAATCACCTCAGTGCACATGTTTGAGGCAGGAAGTGTTTGCACTTTGAGTAATGACAATAAAAGCAATTGGTAACTAAAGATGGGCTATATTTTTCTGCGCATTAATTTTGTGTATTTATATCATCTGAGAAAATGGCAAAAGTTAATTATCCATGAACGGTGTCTATTTTACCGCGCTTTTTTTTTTTTTTTTTTTTCTCCAGTTTTCTCCGGCTCACTCACTGCCATACACAGGCTCGTTTGAACACAAACACGCACACACACTTACTCACAGAAATGGACATAAACACCACCACACGCAGACACAAACACAACCTCTTGCAGGGTTCACTGCCTTGCTTTTTCTTTCCTCGATTTCTTTCTCATCATTTCCTTCAAGGGCGCTCCATGTTTGAGCACCATGGGAGTACAAAATACAGATATATTTCTACAAGAGCTGTTCTCTCACTCTCACTGTTCTACCCAGTTATTGTACACACACGCGCTCACGCGTGCACACACACACACACACAATCCACACACACACACACTCCCACATGCACTCACAGGCACTCACACACACACATACATGC